>CM030014.1:13955513-15439888 GCA_017639485.1 Pluvialis apricaria
AACGGGGGCAACCAAGCTAGTGGCCCTGGGAATGAAAACACATGCTAGGGGAGTCCTTAAAATTATTTGAGATGAGGACCTGGAGGTGAACAGGTTCTTGATGACAAGAATCTAAATGACAAGTTCACCAGCACGAAAAGCTCTGTGGCCTCAGAGCAGGATAGGACCTCCACCCGTGAAGTTCAGGTTGTAAATAAAGCATTCTAAGCAAATCTACAGTTAAACAAGGCACATGCAGATAGGCTGCTAGACCAAGACCAAAAGTATCTGTGCATTTCTATAAATATTAAATGTATATAAAGTGAAGATGGGTGAATTTTAATGTACTGGCCTCCCAGAAATCTTACTGAATGAAGCTAATCAGTACAAGGCTGTACTATCAGGGTACTTATTATGTAGAAATGACAAGAATAGATTTTGCCGTTGGAGGAGTGACTCACAGTCTGTTGGAAATCAGAGTCCAATAAGATAAATCAGTTATCTGTATCATCATTTACCACCCACTCTCTATGGATGGAAGGTTGCCATGCCAAATCAAGAAAAACATTATAATAACATTACCCTTTTAAACAGCTGACCATGGCAGTGACAATATCCATGAAATACTAAGAAAGATCAGAAGCAATGGAAAGATAGCATTTTAAGAAAAGACACTGGAGAAGATTTGTCCTAGTTAGGATATAAAGAGCAAATTTTAGTCAACATTTTTAAACAGACCAATAAAAAGGAAAGATACTCTTGACCAAGACCTTGTTTAACCTAGAGCTGTTGCACTGAAGAGTTGCTTGGCAGTAGTGACCATTACACGGTCAAATTCAATACTTTTGTAGGAATAATAACATGAAGAAAACCCCAAAGACCATGCCAATATTTTTCTTTAAAAAGCAGTTTAAATAACATTAAAGGAGCAGGTAGATGAGCTAAGAGTGTAAGTAGCATCCCTGTAAATTGGAGAAAAAATATCTTATCAATTCTCAAAATAAACCTAACCCAAAAAAAGTTACTACAGTTTAACAGTGGAGTAAGGGGGACTATTAGAAATAAAAAGGTGTCCTTTAAGAAGTGGAAATGATGCCTAAATGAGGAAAATTGAGAGGAACATAATTTCTTACAAGTTAAATGTAAAACTATAACAACACAAGCTAAAATATTTTGAGGAGTGACTCACAAAAGACATGAAAACTAATAACAAAAGCTCTTCCAAATGCAGCAGGAGCTGGCAGTCTGCCTGCAAATGGTGGGTTCAGCAAATGACCAAGGTGTGAAAGAAGCAATTGAGGTCAGTAAGACCACCATATAGCAGAAGGCACTGCCTGCATAGCATATAGGAAGTCCTCCAAGGTTTGAGCCCAAGGAATGGCCTCTAATTGAGCTGTTAATAAAAGAGCTTTTAAAGCAGATCAATGAAATGAACAATAACAAATGACCAGGACAAATTACATTCACTCAAATGTTCTAAATTACTCTGGTATGAAGCTTTTGGGTTCAGTCAGCCTTGATCCCAGAGGAGGTAAATAATGTGACACCAGTCTTAAAAAGGGTTCCAGCAGGGATTAAAAAAACACAGACTACTCAAGTCTGGCTTCTGTACCAGGAAAAACTGAGAGGAAATTATAACAGATTTAGTGGCAGTGTACATAAATACGGTATTTTGTGGATGTGTTAACATGGCCTTTGTAAAATAAAGGCATGCACTGCAAGCCTTGGAGTTCTTTGAAGGAATGAATAAGCATCTGGAGAAGCATGTGACAGTTAATGTAGTGTACTTAGGGTTTTGAATGGATTTTGAAAAGGTCTCACCAAAGTATGAAGAAAAGGATAGCTGTAATTAGCCAACTTTCACAATAGAAAATTTTCACGCTCCTTATAGCGATCCTTTTCGGGGGCAGTCCTTGTAAAGTTTCTGGGGCAAGGGGAGCTGTGTTCTTCAACAGTCCTACCTGGAAAAAAGAATGAATAGGGAGGGGAGGGAGTCCGTTCATGCCAAAAAATCGCTATGAAAGTGATAACTAAAGCTTTTTGGTCCTTTGCAGAAGGATCTTGAGAGACTGGGCAGTACAGTGGCAGACAAAAGTTGATGCCAATATACATAAATAATACAGGGGAAAATAATCTTGACCTTCATCCCTCTAGGCAGTGATGTTTTCTATGGTTTCTATATTCAGGAAAATTATTAAGTCATTGTTGCTGATTTTCCAGAAATATCAGACCAGTAGTAGAATTCCTATAAATGACAGACATTTTTGGAGTTATTTGGAATAACTGAGAACAAAACAAAAAGCTTATGCCACTGCAGTATATACAGGAGAGAGACAGAGATGTTGATCTTGTGTAGCGTTCCTGCATCTTGGCTGCTGTGTGCATGACTGCTCAATTTCAAAAAAGCTCTATTAGAAGTAGAAAAGACATACAAAAAGAGCCGTCAGAACAGCTAGAGGTGTGAAATGTCTCTCTCTTTATCGAGAAATCTAAATAAAGTAGTGCTGCTCAGCCTTGAAAACTGAAGAAGCATTTGACAGAGGCCCATAAAATCATGGGTGATATGGAAGAGGTGAATGGGAACTGATTATTCCCTCTTCCTTGTAACACAAGAACTAGGGGTGCTAAAGAAACTAAAAGGGTAGTAGCAGAGAATAAAAGGAGTACTTTTTCCGTCATTATATTGTGGAAGTGCTGATGAATACTGGAAATGGCAAAATGAAATAAATTTAAGGTAAGTTAATCCAAAAGCCTGTAGGATCCATTCATCAGAGGCTACTAAACACAATGGCTTGTGTGGACTTGGAGATTGCCTCAAGTCCCTACATTGCTGATGGCCAGAAACTGGAAGACTGTGACCATTCTGTGCATGGCCTGCATCTTGTGTCTGTTAAGTATCTGCTTTTGGACAGTGTTGCAGGTAAACTGCTGGGCTAGATAAAGCTTGGCTTTACCTTCACCACCATTTTTGTATCCCTTTTCTACTAAGGTTGAACCTGCTTAACTCCGAATTTTGTTTCTTGCTTTGTGCAATCTCACAGTTCTCTTTGAGATATTCCTTTTCCTTTCTCTAGGTTTGTGTGAGCTTTTGGCCCGACTGCAAGTACTCAGCTTTTCGTGCTTGATGTGAGGGTTTCTGAATCCTGAGCCTATGGATCCCTTTTCATATATGGAGATCAGCATTACGTGTTTTCTTTTAAAAATCAAAAAATTTCAGCCAGATTCACAAAATCAGTTGATTTATAAGCCCTGACTTAACAATGCATGTAAACACAGGACGAGCTTTAAGCATATGCTTAAGTTCTGGGGATCTCAAGCACATGTTTAAGTGCTTTGCCACATAAAAATAGAAGCATGATTTAACAGTAGGCCTGACTTTCCATTGTGCTATTTTAGTTTTATGCTGATTTAACTCCAGCTAACTCAGCCAGGATACAGGACTTGGTTTGGAGAAGACAGCTTTGGTCTGAAAACAAGTTATTCCAAACCCTAGAGCTGGAAGAAGTTCTCAAGGACCAAAGATTTACAAGAAAGGGTGTGATGGCAGAGTGTTAGGCTGCTTCTTCTGGATTCATGGTGTGAGTTTAAGTTTCATGCTGGAATTGCACAACACCCAGATAGAAGTGGGTGTCTGGCCATGCTGACAATGTTAAAAGCATCCAGATGTGAATGTTTTTGGCTATGGAAACTTTTGTGCTTTAAGTGTGCTAGCCCAATTTTCTTGAGAGAATATTTGGACTTCTTCCTCTGGTGAGATTTCTCTTTTCAGCATACTTTAAAATGTTGAGAGAAGAGTGATTTGCCTATGGTGAAATCTATAGATTTGCCCTTTGAAAGCTAATTACAAGCTGTTTCACCTGGATTTCCCTAAAATATAAACAGATGTTAGGAGAGATAAAGAAAAAGTACTGCCCCTGCTTTGAACTGAATTGAAAATCAAGGAACTTCAGCAGTGTTTGAGAGGAAAAGCAGAATATTGTAAATATTATGCTAGAAAGATGAGATGCTGCACCCCAGGTTTGACAGCAGTCCAGAGGCATGTAAATGAGACAGGAGACTGGATTCTTTGATTTCTAATGTTGAATGGTCTTAAATCATAGAATCACTGGCCTGATTTTGCTTGTACTACAGTTCACCCAGCAGTTTGAAAAGGAGTCATCAAACAGACTCTTCATAGAATAATCTGGATTTGAACTGATTGCTCTCAGCTGTGCATGAATAGTTGCCCTAGAATTTGAAAAGCTACTGACTTGAAATGGTTGAGAGCTCTTAGTTTTGAGTCATCTTACTGAACATATTTCTATGTTCTGAACTGGTTATTTAGTAGGGGAAAGGAGAAGGCATGAGAAATCCTTCGAATCATTTGAAGGAAGGATTGATCCTGCTCCATTGATGCCCTTGGTCTACAGATGTCCCCTATGAGACCTTCAATGAACACCAGGCAAAGAATTGCATTGGAAGTTTCAGTGCATTCTGGCAGGTAAGGGAAAACATGAATCAGAACAGCAGGTGAGACCCATAGGTACGTACAGGATAATGGTCTTGTCTTGAGTTGCTGAACTGCCTCATGAGTAAAATTTCTTGTGTTTCATGATAGAAAGGCCAACTGAGACAGCTTCCTTGTGAACCTTGACAATGATCAAAAGTCATGTCAAAAAAAGAGAAGAATTGACAGGGAACACAGAGCAATATTCAAAATGCTACACAAGTGGCTGGGTTTTTTTTAATTTTTTGCCTCTAACTCTAATGTAGCCTGCGAAGGTCACTGATGACTAACTCTTGTGTATTCCTCTAAAATAAAAATAGATATATGATGTTATAGAAAAATTAAAGGAATTTCTCTTTGAGTTGCATGTATGGCTTACCCACTCACATTTGTACTGAAGTCTTTCAGGACTGGTAAGATTAGTTACCATTTTGGGCTGGGGAAATGAAAACTAATGCCAGATTGTGTAGGCAGCTCTGGACTGATGTGAGTGAAATATCAAAAGTCATCAATATCTGCAGATATTTTCTTGACAGCAGTAGAAAATGGCATGATTAAAGCCCCAGGGTGCTGGGATAAACATTTTTGCCAGCCCGTACAGGAAGGGTGGTAGATCCCAGGACATGTTGGGTCCAGAGGCAGGAACAGCCACCTGCATGGAGATGCGTGGAAGCTTTGTTTTTCCATGCTGACATAGGAATTCTAAAATAGCGTATTTCACCATGGTAATAAAGCCAGTCTAGATTTGAAATGGGTGTCTGGTACCTTCTGGAAATAAGATTGCAGCAGATAGTTGCATTGCTTCCTAGTCCCAATCAGAAATATGAATTCTTCTTAAAACACTGAGGGAAATGTTATGAAAAAGTGGTGCAGACTCTGCGTACCAATGGGAAATGGGTGGAGAGTTACAATGGCTAAAAGCAGTGGTGTAGGACTTGCCTCTGATGGGTACCTGGCCCAGATATACTACATAAGCTTTCAAAATACAGGTTTATCTTGCAGTTCCATGCACAATTAGATATGTGTGCTCTCTCTGAATGCAGCAGAGACACAGCCTGGGTCAAGGAAGCAGAGCAAGTCTTGTTCACTGGGACCCCAAGTTGGGTTTTAGGAACATGGAACTCCATTCCTCATTTTGTTATAAAGTTCTTCCGTGGCTTTCTGGTGGTTCTGCCAGTTTATGTGCAGGTACATATGTATAATACTATAGGCTAAGCTATTTGTGCATCTGAAAATATATAGGGAGGTGTGCTCTCCCACTCTTTCAGAGAAGCAGTGAAAGGATTCCTGAATTCAGTTATGCCACCACTCTGGTTTTGGAACTGGGAAGTCAGCCACAGAAAAGTGCTCTCCTGGAAACAGCAAGCAAACAGTGGGTTCTCCCATCCAGGTGCCAACTGCAGCATACCCTCACGTCCAAGGTGCAAGGAAGTGTTTCACGTGAACTGTTGCATCTGCCGGAGCGTTTACATGCATATGCACATGTGAAGCCTCTGTATGTCCGCATCTGGTTTGCTGTGGACCTCACTAGGAGTGATATGGGTGCACAGATAATGGCTTCTTTCATAGTGTAGTTGTCAGGCTTCAATTTTCTGTTTCTTTGCCCTTCTGCTGAATTACTTGTTAATGCAGATATAACCTCTCTTTTGCTCCCTCTCCATCCTGAATGTAAATCGACTTGCCACGACGTGCTATTCTCTAGAAATTACAAAGCCTCAGAAGATAATTTGTTGCTGGTGCTGATAGCATCTGTTTATTCTAATGTACCAGCCAGTCGGGCTGTGCTCGCCTGCAGATGGGGAAAAAATGACCTTCAGTAAAATCGCAAACTTAACAATTCTGAAGCAACGTCTCCCTTGGCAGCTAGCTGCTTGTAATCTGAAGTCTGTGTTTTCAGGGAGGCAGCACTCAAACCAGTGAGAAGCGACTCTGCCACCAGTGAGGCATAAAGTAACCTACAGATTTTGGGAGAGTACGGAAATACGGGGATGCTCACAGTAGTGTTGTGGCCTGAAAAAATGCCGTGTGCTAGATCTTCTCAGGATGCTTGGATTCCTTGCTTTCATAAGCATGACAACTGCCTCTGCTCCTTTGCCCATGGATGTCCAATTAGAGCTCAGTTCTGGTGCCCCACTGAAGGTCTGATTAGAGCACTGTCACTCAGAAAAACAGATAAATGAAGGAAATAGTAGAGTTTAAACTAAATAATCCATGAGAGTTCAATTGGTTGACTGGTTGTGATAGAATTGGCAATAGTGGCACAAAAAAAGCCTGCTTTGTATCTTGTGAATAAAGAGACAATGAATGTTTTCTCTGGGTAATGGAATAATTTCCACTTCACTGGTACTTGGGAGTATGTTAACAATCGGGTTCTAAAGTTACATATGCAAATAATTGGGTTTTTCTAACTCTAAATCTTAGAGTTACAAAGCTGAAGAGCTCACTGGTTCTTTTATGTTGATTTCTAATAGCCCTACAGCACTGGGGAAGTTCTAGAGACAAAAGAAATCTAATTTTAGATCAATATTTTAAATAGAGTGCAATGATCATTCATAATTAACATTAATATTAATTAATTCAAGGAAATTCAAGGGGAAGCATACAATGAATGGACATACTAAAGAAATGTAACACATGAAGAGGCACCTAGTATTGATTTTTTTGAAAGTAACTTTGGTCAACCACAGTTGGATTTAAAAAAAAAAATCTGGTTGATTATTATACCAATGTTGATGTATGAATTTCCTATAGGACTTTAACTTGCTTTTATACATATTCACTCATAAACTCAAATGGTATAGTATCAAATAGGAAATGGTACATGGATTCCAACTGTTTCAGTTACAGATCTCAAAGTGGGATTTATAATTAGATTTGAAGTGCGAACACATCAAATAGCTGTGTTCCTAGTGGGATCTTGCCAGTCATTCAGTCATTGCTTTAGTTGTTTAATGGTGTGGCAGTGACTGGAAGGAGACATTAAGTCCACGCTGCTGACGTTAGCACATGATAGAAAGCATAATTTGGATCCCTTTGCTTGGACTTAGCATAGTTTGGATCCCTTGATAGAATGGAAATAGCAAATAATTTTTCTTTTCAGGATGCTACAGGTAAAGGAAATTAAAACTCTGAGATTTATGCACTCTGAGATTTTTTTTAGACTGTAGTGAGAAACAGGAATCTGGAAAAGGATCGAGCGTTTGAATGGATAATTTTCTGAATGTCACCTCTCACTCCAGTGCTGTGGCCAAAGGGGCTAAAACAATCCTTGGATCCTTTCTAAAGCCTACTTGATATTCCCTGCTTATATACCCAGGGATCACTTTACTGCTGTGTTTGGCATTGGTGCAACTGCTTCGGGAACACTCCATCCAGCTGCGGTACCCACAATTAAAGAAGGATGTTGAAAAATTGGAGATCTTTCAGAGAAGAGCCACAAGAATGACTGAAGGATTGGAAATCATGCCTTACAGTGGAGCCCATCTCCTTAGCTTACCAAACAGCAAGTCAAGAAAAGCTCAAGTCTGGTTTTCAAGTATGCTATATAAGGAAGAGAAATTCAGAAACAGAAGCTCCTTTGGGCAATAGTATAATAAGAATCGGTAGTCAGAAGTTGGATGAGTTCATACCATACATAAGTCTTCAACTTTTCCCAGCGGAAACCATTCTTGGAGCAAAACTCAGGGCTGTGATTTATTCTGTCATTGGCAAGTAGAGGCTGGACGCTTTTTCCATCAGTTACACTCTGGTTCATGCAGGTATTCATTCAGAGCAGCCTTGCTGCTGGTGCGCTTTCAGAAGTCAAACCTAGCTGACCGTGGCTGTCTTCTCTGGCTTTGTTAATTTATACATCAGAGTTCTCACTCCAAATTGTTCATAATCTAGATACACAAAATCCTTCAGACACAAATTCTGCTATCTGGTCTGGATCCTAAACTCCATTCTCCAGCTTCACCATAGGATTGGATAGGAAAAGCAAGAATTTGTGGAAGTATTCATATGAGAGATTTTGTTTGATCATGTGAAAAGCTTAGGGACTAGGTGTTATTTTTTGAAATCATTTCTCCAGTTTTCCGATTCCTGTATCAGCACACAGTCTTTGGTAGGGGGCAGGGCAGGAGGTTTTGAATGAATAGTTCAAGTCAGGCTCCTTTTCTCAAAGGCTTGAAGTCATAGTCTGGCAGAAGGATCCACCAACATTTTTGAAACAGACCAGGGAAGAGAACCATGTGTCTGGTTCCTGGTCCTACCCCCGACGTTCCCTCTAACAAAGCCTGAACTTGCAATTTCGACTACTGGGCAGTCTGTGCAGTGACCTGTGGCTTTGGCCATTATCCTGTCATCTTCTCTAAGGAGAGGTTTTCTCCCGGGCAGCACAAAAGCACGTTAGCAATGGCACAGTGAGGAAGTCTGCCTTTCTGCTGCCCACACTGTGCGTGCCCTGAAAGAAGGAACTCTGCCTGAAATCTTCCCCAGCCCTTAAAAATAGAAATGGGCATGTCACATCTCACTGTTCACTGAATTGGGATTGAATCAAAATATTCTTTGAATGTGATCAAACCTCAAGTTTGGAGGACATCTGGGCCTTGGATTTGAGTTCTTTCCATTTTAGAAACACTACTTTCTGGTCTGCTTCTCTAGGACCACTTAAAAGTTTTCAAATCGAAACAGATCTATGGCCTTCACCACTTCCCTACTGGGCTACTTTGATTTCTGAACCTTTCAGTTTAGCGAAGAGATGTTACTTTGCTTCTTTCTCCAGAAAGGTATTGTCACCAGGATATGAAGCAAGGAAATTTTGTTGAAGCCTTGATCTGAAATGTTTTATTTCAAGGTTTTTTTGTTACTTTCACATCAATATGATTTCTCCAGAAACTCCTTTATAAGACTCAGACTCTGCTATGATTTAAGTTGACTCTGTACTCTCAGCTTTCATTTTTATTGGAAAAAATATCTTCCTTTTCCTTTTCTCTACCCAGGCAGTGGAGAGAGCCCAGAACAAGGACCCTGCACCCGGCCATGCTGGTTGTGGTCCTACACCAGCCCCTCCATGCTGACACCTACACAGGACTCTTGGCCTGTTTGGGGAATCAGAACAACTGTGTTTATTCTATTGCCTGTGCAAACCTGAGCTTTTGAAATCTCACCCCGCCACCCCACCCCAGGAACTGTAAGGTTTCATTTTTTCTCTTGAAATCCCAAATATAGTGTAATTTCGATGAATGTTTAAGGAGTGAATGCACCCCTTTTCAAGGCAGCACACAGCTTTTTCATCACAGAGGTCATGGCCGTGGCTGAACTGGGAAGCATCCATACAACAGCAGTGGTGAACTCTCTTTGCTAGCTTTCTGGCCAGGGTTGAATTTCACTCTCTGAGCACACTTTTTCATGGGTTTTTCATCCCTAATGCACATAAATATTGGGCAGCTGTAAATGCTCCATCCTCTTTGTAGAAATTAGTCCAAACCGGGACCCCAGACTAATGGGGAGGCTGTCCCGGGGCACATGCTGTGCCAAAGTTTTGGAGGGGTTCAGCTGTAAATTTGGCGTTTGCAGTTTCTGCGCCTGTGCTAATTGCTCTAGCCCACTGTCAGCCGTCCATGCCATTGCTGTAGCAGCATTGTAAGAGCATTTGTTCTTGGGTTGCAAAAACTGGGCTGTATGCCAAATTATCTATGTTCTCTTCTGTGTCCTTTTTGTTTTGAAATCTATTTTAAAGTCAAAATCCAGCAGCTTTGCAATGTGGTAAGGAAATGTTCTTTACCAACCTAAGGAGCTACATGAATGTGGTAGATAAAGTTGTAGTTCTCGAGTTCATCTGAAGGCATTTACTATCATGACTGTAAACTGATACGAGTGTTTTAGTTACTGGTGGTTTATAAATATTCAAGATAGATTGTGTGATGGTTACATTTAATAAATTTGTGGATCAACCATAGAAATATCATTAATGATATCTTTTAAGGCATGTCCTGTTCTTTAAAGAAGTTCTTTTGGTTTGGATCAGCTGGAGACTTCTGGAACAATTCAATGATAAAACTGTAAAGAAACTTTCCTTTCTCCAATATACTGTCAATATTGGGTCTCCCTAGTCAAGGAAAAGATTGTTGCTGAAATTAACTTTGTGAGAATCCAATCAAAGCAAAAAATAAGACTGAAATATGTTGTGCTAAATCTTACAAGGCAAACATTCTTTGTGGAGATATTGTGGAAGGGCATTTCACCTGAAAAAAAAAATGAGGTAGGGAAGAATAAAAAAAAAAAGTTTGTTTTCTGTATATTGTAATTTTTTTGGTAAGATAAATGTATTGTATCATTAGATTGAAAGATCAGAGAAAAGTTACGTGTTAACTTGGAATTTCCAGGCTTTCAAAACCCAGTATCTTCCATACTTGTGTTTCTCTAGGCTTCCAGGAAAAAAAACAGATTAATGACTGTGCATGTTCTCTGGGAAAATGTGTCTTACAGGAGCCCTATATTCTCCCTGAAAAGAGGCCCTGCATGGTAAATTTTACCTCTTCACCCAAGCTGTCTTTGCCATTAAGCCTTCTAGCTCCAAGCTGTTCTGTTTGTGTTCAGAGTGCAAAGGGTGAATCACTGTCTTAATTAAGGTCAGTGTGTGATATCTTTGCTATTCTTCCAGCTATTCTTGGCTGGTGAATAAAGAGTTAAAAATAGGACATAGACTTTCCTCTCCTGTAGCCTTTGGTGATTGCCCAGTTTATAGGAAGGTCCTAAAAATTCTCAGTGATAGTGTGTTTTGATTAATATTGCCATTTCCATCCAGGTTTTTCTTTAAAAGGCTGAGTAATTTGGGTGCAGACCACAAAATCAGTTGCACTGTTGTGTTTGCCCAGCATGTCATTATGTGTAGAAGGGAAGTTAGGCCATTGGTCACACTGGAACTTTTTTCAGCCTAACTCTCTGAGTTGATAAATCTTCATATTTTTAGTGCCCCTCAATAGGTTTGTTTGAGTCTAAATTCCATCGGCAGAAATATCTCAAATCAAATCAATTTCTCAGACTCTAGCTGGAACAACAGTTGAAAGTCAGGGTCAGGAACTTAAAATGGGAGCAGAAGAAAGAGGGAAGTGGGTTCTACATCATTATGGCATTTTCTCCCAATAACTTGTATGAGTTTCATTGCAGGCCCCAAGGCAAAGAATTTTCCACTTGGGCTGCAGGAGGGAGTGTTGAAGTTTTGGGAGAGGCAGGATAAGAAAGCAGCCACGGTGCTTAGGCGGTTGTTCTTAGAAAAGCATCGTTGGCAAACTAGCACAATAATTTTGCAAAAGAAAAAAATTCTTGCCCAGGAAGGAGAATTTTGCTGACATGGTGTTAAGAAAAGAAATATCTGCTTTTATTTCATTCTGTTCTCTAAAGGGATTTAGCATTTTGCTGTGTAGCTCTTTCACACCAAACTAACTTTCAAATTAAACCAAGTTCCTCTGCCAACATACTTTTTAAAGGTGCAATACAACTCTATTTTCAGAACTCCATCTTGTTTGAAGTATGTCGAATTTGTTGTTTTTTCTGGCTTAAAGTGAGAGGCTGAACTTTGAGGACTGTAAAAAAAATAGTGGTAACATGGTTGAATCCTACAGAAGTTGCTAACATTAAGTTGTGTGTGGCTTTCCCCAGGATCAGAAGAGAGGTCTCACATGGGTTCCTTAATACTGCTTGCAGGCTGATCTCTGTGCTCACCCCTCTATGCCAGAGCCACAGTCACTGGGCAGCACTGGGGAGTGTGTACTCTCCCTGCTAGTGCTCCAGCTCGATCATTGGCATCAGGTTTTTAAGGCATATTATGGCAGTGCTAAAAAATAGTGTTATTGGATTACCAAAGTGCTTGGATTCAGCTCGCTGGTGTGGCCTTTCAGTAAATTTGGAATGGGAATAGAAAAGAAGAAAATAGTTTCGGCCCGTCTTTCTCCTGAATTGTCTGTCACCATTCAGAGACTGTCCCACAGATGTGAGCACCTCTCTCGCGGGGAGGAGAAGGGTGTTTTTTGTATTCAGCTTGTATCGACATCACAGCACTTGTAGTTATTCCCCCATGAAGGCACACTAAGTATGGACGGCTCACAAGATGATATAAGTGCTGTATTTTATGACCTGAATGCAAAACCTGTATTAGTTTCAACCTGCTTCTGGTAACATGTGTCTAATGCTAAATTACCTCTTTTATGTGGTTTGTGTATTACACGCTAACCTCAGATTGCTTTCATGTGTTCAACTTTCAGGAGTTCAAGAGTTTTGCAGGAAGAGCAGCAAAATGTGTTTTTGTCAATCTCTTCAGTTTTTGGGCCAAGCTGGGTTCTAACGGGCAATTTGAACAGCAATGACTGCCTGGAAGAGTCTGCGTAAGCAGCTTGCGTGGTGCAGACATGTGTGAGTTCACGTGCATGGGAGGCAACCACCAAGGGAACCCATTTGGGAAGAACTGTAAAGGTCAAAGGCTAGACAAGTGACAAGCAGAACAGGACAGATTGGGAAGTAGCATTACAGAGTCCTTATTTTCTTAAAGCAGCCATGCTTCTAGAGTTGTAGATGTGAGCATATAAATGATAGACCTAGCAATGGCAATGCTGTGCCACAGTGGGGGACTGGACTGACAGCTCTGGGCCTGCTGTGCTCACTTCTTAATTAGCTGCCTGCGCCTGAATCAGATTTTTAGAGTAAAACTAGCATTTTCTAAACTAGTTTTGGCTGCCTTGGGAAATGTTTTTGAATGAGTGACCCCACGGCTGATTATTGAGATAGAGTTAGGACCAGCATAGCAATAGTCATGGAGATTTCATGCTTGTCATGGTGCCATGTGTATTTCCTATTCTCCTGCCTTTAAAGCCAATATTCAGAGTCCCTTACTCTATCTGGACCCATAGTGGTTTTCCAGAGACTACCCATGTGAAGGATGAATCTACTCCGCTCTCGTGAGACCCCACCTGGAGTACCGCATCCAGCTCTGGAGTCCTGCATCCACCTCTGGATTCCCCAACATAAGAAGGACATGGACCTGCTGGAGCGTGTCCAGAGGAGAGCCACGAGGATGATCCAAGGGATGGAGCACCTCTCCTATGAGGAGAGGCTGAAAGAGTTGGGGCTGTTCAGCCTGGAGAAGAGAAGGCTCCCGTGAGATCTTATTGCGGCCTTCCAGTACCTAAAGGGGGCCTACGGAGAGCTGGGGAAGGACTTTTTACAAGGGCATGTAGTGACAGGACGAGGGGGAATGGCTTTAAGCTGGAAGAGGGCAGGTTTAGATTAAACATTAGGAAGAAGTTTTTCACTTTAAGGGTGGTAAGGCACTGGAACAGGTTGCCCAGAGAGGTTGTTGAAGCCCCGTCCCTGGAGGTGTTCAAGGCCAGGCTGGACATGGCCTTGGGCAACCTGGTGGGAGGTGTCCCTGCCCGTGGCAGGGGGGTTGGAACTCGATGATCTTCAAGGTCCCTTCCAACCTAAACCATTCTATGATTCTATGAAGGGAGCAGTTACAGGGGTTTGTATTAATGCATACGGCGAGGCAGGAGAAAGGAGACTGCGTTATGGTGGGGCAGCACAGTGGTTACAGCAAGGCTTGGGGAGAGGAGTAGAGCCATGCCATTATGTTGGGGCTACGTGCAGGGGATGCTCCTCCCATGCTGCCCATGGCCAAGGGCTGTCACTGTGATGGATGCCATAGAGTGAGCTGGCAGACGGCATGTTCCCCATGGCCTGTCTCCCTCTCCACTGCACGAAACAGGGATCCAAGGAGCAAGGCAGCGGGAAGCACCAAACATCCCCGCTTGCAGCACCTGCTTCACTCCTCCGTGCCATGAGCCTTCCCTGGAGGAAGAGGTGGGACTGCTCTTTCTGTCTTTTCCTGAGTGGGATGATCTCAGCATGAGTCACTTACGGCACAATATGGACCCTGTTTCTTTGGAAACAGCACCCAACTAGCAGCTGTGTGGCTCAGCACATCTCTGACGCAGCTTCTGGAATAGGGCAGGGCACCTTCCTAACCAAAGCATTCAAGGGCAAGGCTTGAGTGTGCTCTAATTTTGCAAATGGTTCTTGCCTGAGAGCAGGATGCAATGAGTAGAAGAGGGTGGGGATGCTGTGGATCCGTTTCCCTCATTCTTGGTGTCCACTTTGGGCCTGCAAAGTGTTCTCTTCTGAGCCTACAGGGAAAGCCACGGGAGCGGTGAGGTCTCTACTAGAGATACTAGCTGTAACACAAAGGGAGATCTTGCTTTGTTGGTCACTAGTGTCTCAGTAGGGTTTCAACAGCTGAGGATTATTCCTGAAATCTCCACTTGAGTCCCAGCCCTTTTGCTGTGGGAAGCTGCCTTGTTCCTCCTTGAGTCTTGTTCTCTGGTCTTCATTTTTGATGTATCTCATGAGATTCTCAAGTATCTCCTAGACCAACAGCTTCCCTTCCTCACAGAGGTCTACCCTTCCCTTAAGTCGTTGGAAAACACTACCCCAAAGCCATTTGCTTGGGCTGAGTGACATGCTGAGCAGTTAATGAACGAGCACAGCTGTGTTGAAGCATCTCAACAATGAATACAGGCTAAAATAGAAGCCACAAGCGGGAAACATGCAAACCCTTCCTGTGCCAGAGACAAAATCCAGGGAATGCTGGGCCAGATTGCTGGCTTTTCACGCCTCTCACTAATTAAATCCTAGTCTGTAGTCCACTCCGTTTGAGTTGGTGTCGTCTTAAAAGCTTTATGGAGGCATTTCCATTGGGGCATCTTCCAGTAACAACAGAAACCCTCATGCATCACCTTTAAGGCAGACACATGTAATTAGGTTGTTTTTTGGAAGGTTGGTTTGCTATGGGCAAATGGCCCATCGCAGGGTTTAAATGGCCAGCTTGTCCAGTTTTTAACCTCACAAAGATTTTGTTACAGTTAATCCTTTCCTGACGGTCCCTGCACCCTGTTCCAAGTAACTTAAATGATACAGCTTAAATCTATTTAAAAGGAGGGGTGGAGTACTTGTCCCACTCATTCCATCAAAGACACAAACCCAGGCCAGTCAAAAGATTTCAAGTAAGATCGGGTGATACTCGAAATATGAAGATATTTGGTTTGTTTACCAATCCAAATGTGGTGAGTGGAAGAAAGTTGTCTGGTTTTTAATCAACATTTGTGTAATGCTCCATGCAGAAGTGGGAGTAGTAGTCACTATGTAGCCAGTTCTGATAATTTTATCCTGAATTTTGCAAAGTGATGCTTTTGGAAAAAATAATCTGTTATTATCTAAGAAATTAAGTTCTCATCAAAAAAATAAAAAAAAACCCACAACACAAAAAATCCCCAAAACACAACAACAAAACCAACATCCAAAATGTGTTTCTGGCCCTCACGCTTATGTAGAATGTCACCCAAGTACACCTCAAAGTAAAACAAAACAAAAAAACCTCACCAAAACTTATGGTTTTGGAGTCAACCTCTGTAAACTCATGTTCCATTTTGCCTTTGACTTTTTTTGTTGTTGGCGTTTCTGCAGTTATAAGTCAATGGATGCCCTGAAGCAAAGATTTGATCTTTCTTGCTTGAGCTTGCCCTGCAAAAGGCTATCGGTACTAAATATTATCCCAACTGACTGTGGTGTAAGTTATGGCATTCCTTACTCAAAGATCACCCCAAAAAAATCATTCTCTTCACACTGGGAAAGAACTGCTGGGAAGAAAGGTGCAAATGACTCTTTTCTCTTCTCCTAATGTCAGATACAGCTCACCTGTGCACTAAGGGCCATATTGACCCAGAATGTTCTGAGCAATCTCTAGTTCGTGATCTCTCTCTCTGTTTTGCTTGTGAAGCCCACATCCGAGGCTGTGCTCAAATCACTTTCTCCTTTGTTTCCTATAAGCAAGTACTGAAATTGCATCTCCCTTCCCAAGGGGCAACACACAGTGCCTTCCCCTCTCTTGGCCTGGCAGCTCAGGCCAGCTGTGCACAGCTGTGCACCATCCCAGCAGCAGAAAGTCCAAGTTCACTCTTGCTAAGCAAAGACCGATGCCTTGGGCCTGAGCCTGGGCAGTAGCGAACAAAACAGAGAGGCGTGGAGGACACCAGACCCTGTATTTAAGGCCACCCTTGGACCCACGTTTTCATCAGCACCATCACTCCAGTATTGAACTGGAGAGGCTTTCCTTCAGACAAAACGGTAAGGTAAGCCCAGGCCCTCCCTCCTTCACCACCCATGAAGGGTGAGTGTCACTAGTGATCCTATGAGGAAAGAATGAATCGCTTCTTTTAGTACTCTTTTTTTCTTTCTTCTTTTGTTTTCAAATATCAGTGTTAGAGGGTGAGAGGACTAGGAAATATACTGGTTCGTCTGTATTTTTAACTAAGTGCTTTGCATTTTAGGCTTCCTTGTAAAATATAATGATAGATTTCTTCAATAATAATTACAGTGGGGGAAAAAAGCTTCATCCAAGTTGCATAAGACTAGCTTTATTCAGACATGTGGTTTTATAAGAGTTTAATTGTTGATTATCTAGGAAAGACCACAAGGTTTTGCTTAGTGATAAGAAGGGTCAAAAAAAATTATAGGAAACCCAAACCATAAACCCCTCTCTGAAGGTTTTTTTGTTCCACCACAGTACCCTAGTGATTCTCACTGGAATCAGTGTGTGGTTCTCTTATCTTGTGGTGGGAAGGCAGATAGTCCCTGGGGAAAGCAGTAAGCTGCTTGAGTCTTTGAGTAAAGCGATGGAAAACATGGAGTATGATTTTCAGAATCTTTGTCCATAATCTATCCTTAAGTGTTCCCATAGTTCTGTGCAGTTTGGATTCCCTTTATTGCGTGATGGATTTACAGTTGAACATTTCAGATATAATTACCTCTATTATTGAAAACAAAGGAGGCACGTGCCAGTCTGAAAGAGTAAAGACATAGCCTCAAGGAAAGGGATTAGTTCATCTTGTCTCTTCCCCTCACACATGCACATGCAGATATTTCTGCACAAATCCCTGTCTACCTACTTGTCAGTGCGTTCATTGTCCCTTGACTTCCAGGGCTGCCCTTTGTTTGTGCCTCTGGGAAGGCTCCTAGTGGTTGAAAAGTCCTTTGATTAAATTCATAGTCATCTTCATATGCCCATCATATGCACCAAAAGAGGTGCAGCTATCTGAACTTTGATATATGTGGCAAGAGCAAAATAAGCTGTTTAACAGTGCTTCCCAAGGTTTGGAGGACTGGCAACCTACAGGCCACCAGACAAGAGCACCAGGGCGCTCAGTGAAATCGCTGTATCTGGTTCATAGAGAATAATGTTCTTCACGTGAATGCTCACTGTGTGAGGCAGTAAATCTTGTTCATTAGATCCTCTCTTTGGAGTCCTTGTTGCATTTGGGGCAGGAAACTTGTATGCAGGATCTTCCAGACCTCACTTGTTCTCTCACTGGAGATATCTCCAGAGTTATTAGAGACCTGTCTGCTCAAGGAACTGACTGCAAATGGAAGCAGGACTGAACTCCAAATTTCTGTTTGCATTTAGATGGTTTTATGAAAACTATTCAGTTACCGCTATTCACTCCCAAGCTATTTGAGCCCACTTCCAAAGACAAACATCATGATTATAACCCTTTGCTACAGATGGCCGTCATTAGGACTGGACCATGAGTAGTGAAAATAAACAACATTATCAACAACAAAATATTATGGTGTCTTAGAATGTGTTAGATACAGATTTTGGGCCTTCTTAACTCCTTTTAAGGTAAGCAGTGCTGGTACAACAGATTGGTGTCGTGACAAAGGGCAGTGAGGTGTGTTTGTGTGTCTGTGTATATATGTATGTAGACACATAGCTTTTGAGAATGACACTGGTGAATTAGACACATTATAGCAGATGGTGTCATTTTTCATCTCGCTGCACCCCATGCCAGGAATAAAAATTCGTGATGATATTCAGTGGCACACAAGCAGCTACCTGACAGTCCTGTTGTGTACACACCCGCAGATGTTGCCCTGGAAACCATGCGGTGGCGCGGGCAGCATGCCTGTTTGCATCCAGATGCTGAGGGTTGCTTGGAGAAGCCCATCCATCAGGCGGGTTAATTGGGAGCTTCGTCAACGCCTGCCCCTCTCGCTGTGCCACTCCTTGATGTCTCTGCAGAGCTCCAAGAGGGGAGCAGCAGAGTTGCCAAAACACACTGGGAGCAGAGAACTGAGGTTTGGGTGCTCTTGTTTGCACGCAGCCCACGCATGACTGTGCAAGTCAGCCAGGAGTAAGACCACTAAATCCCCATGGGGGTATAGACCTCCTTTCCCTGTTTGTAGCGCTCTGCCCTGCTTACTGAGGTGGTGTCAGAGGGCCTCCTTGGCACAGCATGTGGTTCTCTGAGGGGGATTCATCCAACCGAATGTGGACACGGCAACGCCTACACCTGAGCTGTCTAGACACCCCTTCTAACAAGCAGAGAGCAAGAGATGTGTCTGGGGGCTGAGTCACCTTAGCCTGACAGTCCAAACAAGCCGGGCTAATCTCCCCTAAAAATATGCCTGTTTTTCTCCAGGAGGTATGACATGAGCCCAGAGTGCTCAGGTTGGATGGAGACACTTACATTGTAAGGCAAGCTGAATCTCTCTCCCTGTTCTCGTGTTGATTGTGGCCATGTAAGCATTAACAGATGAGGAAGCTGATTTGTTCTGCCCTTGTCCAGGTCTTCTGCTGTCTCTGGGATGAGAAAGGAACAGCCAGCCATTAGCCAGTTCCCCACCTTGAATGTTTATATCTCTCTCTCTGCCTTATAATGAGCTAGACACCTCGGGGTGTGCCTTAATGGTTAGCGCAACTAGCTGGGCACAGTGCTGAGCAATGATTGTCTTTCCTCTTTCTAGGAGGTCAGATTCTACTGAGAGTTACCATCAGTTATACACAAAGTCCTCAAATCTCTTCGATCTCCTTTGCTCAAGCATGAGACCGTGCTACAACCTATTGTGCTGGGGGTCCCGTGGTGAAGAAAAAACCATAGCACCAGGCTTCAGTCACAGGGTGGGATTTTTATGTGACTTAAGTGTGTGGCGAGGGTTGTGCTAGCTGTCCTCCAGCTCTGTGCTGCTTCCAGACCCTGCTGACAGACACAGGCATTCAACAGAAGCTCTACCAGCCAGTCCATCAGAGCAGTGGTGCATAGACCAGGGGATGGATGCAAGAAGTCATCAAGGGTGAGGAGCTGGCTTTAGTGAGTATGGTTGCACACATCTGAAACCTGTCCGCTGCTTGTGATGTTAAGCCATTTTCTGAGCTTCTCTTCATTGTGTTGTGCTCTTTCTGGCCATCATGTTTGTGTAAAGTATAAGCCTTTGGGGCAAAACTTTTGTTCCTTTGACGCTCCTAGCCCATTCTTGCAAGCTTATATTTGTTGTTGTTGTTGTTATTGTTGTTGTTGTTAAGTAACCAGTAATAAATAATGTTTTGGTCAAGGCTCTTAAAATGTGTAGCTGAACCTCAAAGCATCTCTGAGGTGTCTGTATCATGAATACCACTCCTCCTGATTTACGATTAGGGGAAGCGTGGCACAGACAAGGCATCTTAAAGTGAGACAAAAAATAAAAATTCATGCTGTATTGTATTCAGGGGGTGACACATTCCCTACCAGAAATCCTGCACACCTGGCTGTAGACAAATGACATAAGGCCTGAACAGATTAAAAGAAAACACCTCCTTCATCTAGAAAATATTGTTTAGGAAAGGAGATTTTTATCTTGTGCCCCTTGTTTCAGGTTAGAGTTGAACAAGCATCTTCCTTCTAGAGACACGGGGTTCCTGTAAGCAGCAGAACAAAAAATATTGCAGGGGAAAAAAACCCAGCCCTTGAATTCCAAAAATACCATCTCCTTTCAAAGTAAGATTTATATGCAAGAAGACAATCTCTCTTACAGAGTTTTTCCTGTCGCTTGGAGTCCGCTCACTGGAAACAAGCACAAGATTTAAAAAGATATTGGAAGAACAGCTTGGACACAGAGAAAGGAATGACCTGGAGTCTTAAAAAACAGACAAGCTTTTCAGTAGCTTGGAGCTTGGAACGAGAAGCTGGAAGTCATGCAAGGCCAGTAAAGTTTGGGGCATTCTTGTTACCTAAAAAATAACTATTCTTGGCTTCTCTCATTAGTATCTCTGCTCAGGGATTAAGTTAACTGTTTTGCGGGGAAGCTGGATGCAAATCTGCAGCTGTGGTGGTGAGTTTTCTTGAATGTGTAAAGGGTCGGGATGAGTGAGAGGTTAGGTTATTTGAGGGCTGGTGTTCCTGAGCCCTCTTTGTCTGGGATCCAGACAAGCCTTCCTGTTGAGAAACACTGGCCTGTTTCTTCAGTGCAAGACAAACAACATACCAGCTCCTACTCTAGCGGGACAGTGGAAGTAGTGAGCTGTTTCCATTTAATGCTACAGGCATGTAGTGGCTTCTGGAGGTATCTAAACAGAAGTAGCACAGCTCCTCTCTCTCTCTCTGTCTCTCTCTCTCTCATTCCTTGGTTTTATTAAGACAGTTCTGGCCCTTGAAAACTTTTAGGAGATGATGCAGGGGCTTCTTGCAATTCCTTGGTTTGCTCTCAGGTTTGGTTTTGCTCTCAGACTGTGGCTCCTGAGGATTAAATATGCCCTGGTTACAGCTGAGGATGCCCATGAGGGAACCTGTGCACCTCCAGGGTGGAAATGATGGGCACCACCAGCTGTATTCAGGGACACAACTTCATCTGCAGGGTTAGCGGAAAGTATGTGGGAATGCTTATTAGCATTTCCGAAACAGAACAAAACAACAAAACCCCCTCAAACTGCCTTCCCCCCTGCAAAAAGAAAACCCAAACCCCAAACAGAGGCATCTGTGCTTTATTTAAAGCTAACAATCCCAGATCAAAAAATATCACTTTGGAACAGAATAGGGCAAGGACTTATTTGTCATGCAATATGGCATCACAGCAATGCGTGGAAATGACTTTGCTGCTTTGGCGTGCCGGTAAGGGTCTAAGCTGTGCTCTGAGGAGCACTTTCTTTGCCGTGTCCCTTAGGCGGCACTGTCTAGCAAATGGGGAAAGGGATACACAAGATGTTTTGTGACACCTTTGAAACTGGTAATTTGTGGCTGTAAGTTGGGCTGCTTTTTGCGACTTTGTCCAAGTTGATACGGGACTGCTTAAGAAACCCCCAAATCCCATAGTACTGGCTACTACAATGGCTCTCCCTCTGTTCCACCACAGGTGCCCTGCACAGGGCCAAAAGCAGATGGAGTGACTGCCTTCCATGGTTTTTGGTTTTATTCTTTCTTTTGGATAGTCCTTTCATCTCTTGTCCCTTATACAACCTTGTGACAGTTTAAAGGGGTCAGCAAACTGCCTGTGAAAGAGCATGTGTATATACACAGCTCATTTATTCTATCGATGACTACATAGGCTACTTCATATAAATCTAATAATTGTATCACATGTCTAGTTTTCTGTGTGTCAAAAGCATAGAGGTGCCTATCAACAGATATAAATGCATACTAAAATGCTATGATGTGGTAGAAGGGCTCTTAGCAGGAGATGTGTGGGAAGTACTCTTTGTTATGGCTGTACCAACTTTTACTAGCCCGACTGTGGTGAACCCAAGCTGAAGACACCTATGTACCACACAGTATTTTCCAGTTAATTATATATATTTGTACATCTGGGCGTGTGTGTGTGGACAAGTGAGATCATCCATTCCTTTGAGACTTTTTTTTTATCCTATCCAGAGCATTTTCCCTCTTCCTAGCTCCTTTCCAGGAGCTCAACAACAACAATAGAGCCAAGAGCATTCCCTCTCATCTGGTGTCTGCAGTCCTGTGTCTGCTCCAGGGCGTGGGCTCCAGGCACTCCGCTGGTGTCAACTCCAAGGACTGGTCCAGCTTGAGTCTCCTGCGTTTCCAGGCTCAGATAACATGGGATGTTTTCAGGCCAGCCTGGCTGCTGGCCAGGTTCTTGCCAGAACTGGGAAACAGAAACCAGGAAAACAAATGTTCTTAATTTCTTTTATTTTTTCTCTTTGTATGTGTCTGAATACAAGAGAAACATGACAAAAAAAAACTTTAGGTTTTGAGTCATCCAGCATCGCTTAGTGGTGTACATTCAAGGGTCTAGCTCACCTTTAATTCAAACAGATTTGTTCTATAGTTGTATTTGAAAAAATCTATTCTAGTAATTGCTAGAAGTTTTGGGGTTAGTTTTGGTTGCTTTTTATAGAGGAGAGTTGGTTTGTGTAGAGTTGGGGTTTTTTTGGTGGTGTCTTGTTGTTTTTTTTAAATGACATTATTATTTTTTCCTTCCCGTATTTTGTTGGATCAGAAGGTTCACTGAGATGCCAAACTATGGCTGGCTACAGCTTCGGTACATCTTGTAACAATGCAGGCCATGACATGCCAGAGTGATGGAGCGTGATGTGTACAGTCCAGGAAAGATGTGACAGATTAACATTGCTGATAATGTTTGCTGCTCCGGATCTTCTACTAAAATCCCCTTCTTCTAGGTAGTTTAACTCTTAAGATGCTGATATAGTGAGTACCTAAAAAAACCAAATGCCTACAGACAACCACAGCAGTGCTGGACTGTTGGACAATTTTGTGCTCCATCACAACAACATTTCTTCATTGTAGAGCTGGGCAGCAGTAGAAATGTGGATTACTCTTTACTAGCAAGGGAACCATAACTTCTGCTTAATTTCTATGTAATTTCAGGCAGTGTGCTGGCTGGGATCTGCATCCTTCCCTCTGCTTCCATGAGGAATATGACGAATGCCAAACAGCGCCCACCATGGCATGCTCCTCTGCAGTGTAAGGTGTGACAGCTCCAAAATACATCCCTCTTGCCTTGGTCAGAACGGTCATGTTCGGGGGTGGGGAGGAGGGTCGTAGGAGTATGAGGAAAGAAAACAATCAATGTGGAGGAAAAAAAACCCCTTTTCTTCCTCTTCCTACTCATCTTCTCCCATTATCCCCACCTAGAAGGCACGAAGTGGTGTGCAACAAGGTACTCTAATTCTGCCTTGTTTTTTGGGATATAAACAGGTTATAGTTTTGCATTGGGTAAGGTGCTTATGAACCAGTGACAGTCCTACAGCCCTGCTCTATAGGCCAGCCCACAAGGGAAGGAGGCAAGCCTGGACTACAGGATCATTAGTTCTTAACCTGAAGCAAGAGGGATGTGCAGGATGAATAGGTGTCATTGCTGAGTCTAGTGCACCTTTCCAAAGGAAGCTGCACTCTTGTCTGATGAAGTCTTAACCTTGTGGGAGGCAATGAAAGTTGATTGCTGTACTCACCGGGCTCATGGTTTCCTTTGTAGTCTCTTTCTTTCCATCCCCAAAGGTTTATAACATCTGCCTGGATGGAAGAAGAGAATGTAGAGATGGTTTGAATATCAGGATTGCTCAACTGCCCCTGAGGGCGGGTATGGAGGGCTCAGAAGCTTCCTCCTGCTCAACTGAGCAGTAGCAGAGCTTTCTTGGTGAAGTTCCGTTCCTTTTTTAAAACAGGAGGTATAAGCAGTTTCCAAAATTTTGAGAGGAAATACACTTACAGCTCTCCCTTCATTGCAATAACTAGTGGGTGGAAAGAAAGAAAAGTCCTGCGATGATCATTATTGAGTTGAAAAGAAAAATCTCCACGCTGCGGGATGCCCTAGTCACTGGGGTTAGAAAGACAGTGTTTTTCCACCCAGCACTGGACAGGCTCAGGGCAGGCTCTGGGATGATTCCTTGATTTGGGATAGGAGCCCTGTTGTTCTGATTTTAAATGATTTATCGGGAACACACTCCTTAACGACTACATCCAGAAATTCTGGTCTTATTAAATTCTTAAGTGGAAGTCGCTGAATTTTGCTTGGCAGGATCCAGAGATGGAAAAGAAAGGGCAGATCACCAGAAGCAGTCTTAATTCAAATAGTTGTGTTTTTCTGGAAAAGGGAGGAGAGAAGGAAACTCTTGGTAGTTAGTAATTTTTCCCTACCTCTTCAACAGACCCACTGGTATAGCGAACCTACAGCCCTGATTATTATTTGCAAGCATTTGTTAATATATGTATTTATTGTTTTCATGAAGTAGAATCTCCACATTAGGTTCTATCCCTTTCCATTTAGCTTCTTGATTGCCTAATTGTATCCATGTCTATGGCATTGGGTGCTGCACGTAGTCCATCCATCCTTGGATCTGTGCTGGAGAGCAAAGTTACTAAAAGGTCAGTTCCTGCACAGATTTATTGCACCTTATTCTGCTGTACCAAGCCACATACACGCCCCCAGCCAGCAGCCCTCAAAGGGCAGCCCGTGCCATGTTCACCAAGGACTTAGCTGCCGTCCCAGGACAAGAGCTGGTAAATGGGAAGTTACCTTATTGTAAGTGGTGTGCTCTAAAATTACGCCCTAGCTTACCTTGCGGTAACTTGCTCGTGTAGTCATGGCCTTAAGGTTTTCTTTAGTATCCATGGCCACAACATCTAAGCATTTTATGGTGGAGCATACACTAAACATTAATTTCAAATTATTGAGAATATTTTCATGACTCAACAACTTTCTAATGACTGTGTACCTTATTAAAGTCTTGCAGCCCTTTAATAACAAAGTTTTCCCTGATCCCTTGGCATTTAAACACCCTGTATAACTGAAATGAAATGCATAGCTGAAGTGTTTTTTTAGGACACTTGATTTAAAGTGAGCCCAAAGCAGCAAAGGACTCTTTGAACATCTCTAGAGTGGACGCTCCCAGAGCTGTCTGTATACAGTTTGAATTAATTATTCCCTTCATGGAAATTGTACAAGATGTCCCCCAGGCTCTTTTTGACTGCCTTGCTGCCCTTTTGTGATAATCCCTCGCTATCTTCTGGGCTTTCTGTGGTCCTAAACTTAACATATAAAGCTATTTTTATCTAGGGGCTAGGGTGTGAATAAATGCAGAGAATGTCTCTCAACATGACTTTGTGTTTGTGAGCCTTCCTTCAACTTGATTAGAAATGCTTAAACTTTCTTGCAAGCTGCCTTTGAGCATCCTCTGGTGAAATAGCTGTAGTTAAGAAGAATTTCTTCTCCCACGGGTGACACGAGGCAGCAATCAGCCAGGAGCAAAAGGGAAGCTTGGAGGCAGACCGGAGGCTTGGGAGGTGGAGCCTCTTGGTCTCTATTCTTCAGTGCACCACTGCTGCATGAAATGACCTTGGACAAGTCTCCTTGCCACTCTTGGGTAAAGTAGGTGTGACTCAGGTAATCATCCTACAGGTATGCCAGAGCAGCACTGTATGCCTTCGCTGGGCTCAGCTTAACTCATTTAGCTGGGATTTCAACAGCACCTTGGGCAGATGGGCTCCCAACCCTCCATTAATTTTAAATGGGGACACAGGTGCCCCTAGGGTTCTTGAAAAATCCAGCCCTTAATGTTTTATGGAAAGGGTATAATGTGCCAGGAGAAAGGAAGGATTTTGTTCATGTCATTAATTGTGATGAGTCCTTAGGAGGGAGGCAATTCACTGAAGCGTTGCAAAGACTCCCTGCAACAAGCCCCGCAACGTCTTATCTTTAATGACCATCAGCAGAGAGAGCACACAGCACAACTGCTGTGTACCAAAATGCCCGTTGGGTCAGCCAGCAGCTACCCACAGGTTACCTGCCCCGCAAGAGCCTCGCTCAGCTCCTCCTGGTGGCAGGGCTGCTTCAGAGAATTAAAAAAGTGTATAACTCTACTTATTTCATCATTTAAACATCAGTTGAGAAGTAGCTTCTGCTAGACTTTAAAAAAAAAAAAAAAAAACAAAACAAAGCAAAAAAAAAAAAAACCCAAAACAAAAAAAACCCCACCAAACGAAGCCACCAAACCACTGTAGGCAGCTTGGGACCCAGCCATGGCAGGGCTGCTGTTTGGGGTCAGCCAGATGGGTGTCCCTGGGCATGGCCAGCTGTGCTGCAGCTGTGCTGGAAACCACACTGGTGGGTCTGCTGGGCCAGGTGAGCCTGGTCTTGATACTTTGTCGTACCCACCTGGCCCAAGACTTGCACAGAGGTACTACAGAGACCAGCTAAAAGCTAGACTGGGATAAAGGCTAGCTTAGAGCCAATGCCGGCTTGCTTGGGAGAGGGACAAAACACCTACAAGTTCCACAGAGCACCAGACATCAACAGCAGCAGGCAGAACCCTACATGCATTCAGAGAAATGGTGGTCTGAGATGCTCTGGGCCCATGGGAGTTGCGCTCGGTCAGTTTGGGTCACAGGTAACGTGACCAGCGTTCTTTCAGGCCATCATCCTTCTTATTTCAATGTAAACACTTCCCACCTGTCCCAAATATGCGTGCCATTCTCCAAGACTTTCCAGCATTGCTTACATTTGCAGAACTTTATTCCCCGCTCCCTGTGCCGCATCTGTTCCCATCACAGCTGTGGCCACCCTGTTCTGTCTGGCTGACACCCCTGGCCCCCCCCTTCCCCTCCAAACCACCTCCCCCTCCAAGATCAAAATACTCTGTTTTTATTTATTTACCCTGCAGCTGTCAGTGTTGTGTCTGGGTCAGTGCACTGCAACATGGAGGGACACACGATACGTGGAAAATCCTTAAAACTGCCAATCCTGGTAGTAACCAACATACACACCATCAACAAATATATCCCTTGGCCCTCTGCTCCTTTGAAAACAACAGGTCCAGGCGATGGAAGAAATGACATTGTTGGAGGCCAGTACAGACATCCTGGCCTGAACCAGCACCGGGTTTGCGTGTGGTCAGGGAGAAGAAGCAGGGCTGAAGACAGGGGCTACCCCAGGGCTGCCCACCCTGATGTTTTTCGGCACTGCCCAGAAATGGACAAAGCAGAGACACGGCTGTGAGACATCTGGCAACGGCTCTGCTGTCTCTCTGCCCCACACACTGCTTTTTAAGATGAAGGGCAACACTGTAAGTGTCGCAAAGTGGAAGATGCTGTTGAAGAGCAGGAAGCATCCAGGATGGCGCATGGTGGCAAAGAAAGGCAGAGCCGGGAATGAATCTGATTTTCTTCCATTTCTTTGCTGAATTCAAGTTTGGTATCCAGACTGCGGCTTTGGTGGAGGTGAGGCATCAGCCCTATTCAGCCACAGCATCCCATAAAGACAGGCTGGTATGTGGGCTCACCAGTAGACCTCTCATTCCTACATTAGTGCAAACCTTGCCCTGGTGTAAAGACAGAAGTCTTTAGCCAAGTAAAGCAGTGAGTATGACTATGATTTAGGGTTGGAGAGAAATAGGAAAAAATTTTAAGTAGCCAGCGCCCAGTAAAATAGGTGCTTGCTGCTGACCAATGTTGATTGATATAACACACTTTCTGTGTTTTCAGGAGGACCTGCACAGTGGCTGGATGAATCGACTTGGTCAAAATTCCCTGCTGCGCTGGTGATACAGAACTGCAGTGGCTCTTCTTCACGTTGCCCACCCTGTGAGGTCCAGCGACCACAAGTGAGACCACAGTTGTGAAGGCGCTTGTGCTGCTTCACGGAACAGACCAGATGCTGGTGGACGTGCGGGATGCCCAGTCCCCTGTGCTCTGGGTGTGTGATATTGTGTTGCTTTGCCTGCAGAGCAATGAGTTCAAATTGTCCATCTCGCCTGTAAGGGTGTATTCAGAGGCTCTTCTCTGTTTAAGCAGCCTTTTGTTTCTGCACAGATGCTCAAGGAAGCTTAAGTTAATGTTCCAGTAAACTCCAGCTGTTGTGTGGTATCCAGCACCCTGCTGCACTGCACGCAGAACATTTAGTTTGATTGCTTTGGGAGGCTGTTGTGGCCACATGGCCACTGGGAGCCAGGGATGGATTGACTGCCTCAGGGCTACTGCGTGTCAGCAGCGATCATTTTTTTCAGTATACTAGACCCTGTTTTTTAGGCAATCACTTCATATCCTCTACCCCACCAAAATGCAAATGCCGTCTAAAAAAATAGCTGTAGCCTGCCCGCTGTGAGTGTGCTCAAAGACACTCGCCCATGTTACAGCTACACCACTAAACCAGGGCTGTGGTTTCCTGAGTGCAGAGAGCTGGGGGCAGCCGAAGGCAGCGTTCCCCTCCAACCCTGGGTGTTCACTCCTGCCAGCAGCTGTGATTCAGGCTGAGGTAGGACACACACCGCAGTAGCTGGGTGAGAGACTGGTAACCAGGTCTTCTTCAACTTCCAGCCCCAGGCAGCACTTGAGGCCACAAGAAGTGCTCTTTCCTGTGTACCTTCTCAGGGTGTGGGAGAAAGCGGCATCACTCTCCCCTCTTTAGCTCCAGGATGACATTAAGAAAGGCTGGCATGGAGAAAGGGACTTTTTCCCCCCTCTCTTTCTCCTTCCCTAAGAATAGACAGTTTGTAGGCTTGTCAAAAAGCATAACAGCAAGTAAACTAAAAGCCAATTGAGGAAGGAACTGGTAGCAGCACTGGGACCAGATCACAGGTGCTCTTGGTCAACCTAGTGTCTGCTGAGCATCACCTGCCTTTTCACTGGCGCCATCCCAAGTGCTGCAAGGCAACTAGTGGGTACCTCAAGAACCTTACTGGAGCCTCTCCCTTAGACCTCCAGAAGGGCATGCTCTTGGCACCTAGGGTTTTGGGAGAGGGGATGGAGATGAGCGGGCAGGCTGTGGCAAATGGCTCCAGGTAGGTGTTATGGAAGCTGCAGGGTGCCTGGAGTCCGGCATCTGATGCAGGAGTAGGATTGGGAGCCTGAATTAAAGAGTGTGTTCAGTGGGGACATGCTAGCTCCAGGCACAAAGCTTACATTGTGATATTCAATTGAACTGTCACACTGCTATCTCTTCAACCAGGGGAGGGACGTGCAGGACCGTAAGGGCTGCAGAAGGCACTGGGAGGACAGAGCCTGTGTCATGTCTTTACTGCCATGCACTCCTCAATCTCTGCAGCTAATGCAACTCACTGAGAACCACAGCCCAGACCACGACCTCCCTCCCTGCAGCTCTGCCTTTGCCCTCCCAGTCTGCAGGACTCATCTCCTTCTGGCAATGCTGCCTCTTCTGCCAGCTGCAGCCCCACATTTTGGGGCAGTGAGAAGAATAGAGAGACCTGCAGGTGATGAGAGGTGGGAGAGAGGAGATTACTTTTTTCTGTCAATTTGACTCCTCTCCCACCTGCTGTTGCCTCCTTTCTCCAAGGCATCCTTTGAGAGGGCATTACCCCTCCCAGAAGGCACAGAAGGTTTGTGATCTATGTTGATATTTATCTATTATCGGTCTATGGTGCGATGAAGACAGCTATGGACAGCCTAGCAGGTTAAGCAGAAATAGATTGCCTGGAACCACAGGTTCACATCCCAGCAGTAATATTTCCAGTCCTTCAGATGCAGCTAAACTTGTAGCTAGCAGCTTGCTGGGTGTTCAGAGATTGACGTTAATGACATGTTATGCAAAAGTATCTCTTCCGGGACAGAATCTTATTCCTCCTCGTGCAGCACATGCAGTTATTGCTGCCTTCCACCCCAGAAGGGGCCGCATGTCTGATTCTGGCTACGTATACAGCAGCTTGTGAAACATGCCAAGACTCTCCAGCATGCAAAGCATTAGAGAAATGCAAGACAGGATCTGAGCTATGACAAGCAGAGCGCATGGCATCATATTCCATCGTGCAGCAGGGGAAATAGGGATGCAAAATATGTTCCTGAGCTGAATAAGCCATTTGGACAAAATAAGGACTGAGGTGAACTTTAGTCTCCAAATTTAAACCAAAACTGGATCACAAGCCTTTTCACATTGGTGTGTCACCGTTACCTCATGAAATTACCCCACCTCCATTGCCATCAGTTGTTTTCTAGTGTAGGAGTTTAATTCGTAGTTCCAGTTGCTGAAAAACACCCAAAGATCGGGGCAGAGCAAACAGGAATTCAGGTGGCAGGGTGAGTCATTCCAATGCTCTGTGTGTTGTCGAACCTCAGACCCCAACGATTACTTTTCATTTCTCTTTTGACCTCATGGGACTTTTTATTTTTTGGACCTGCTCTGTGAGAGAGCATGTCAGATGTGAAAGGTGGTTTTTTTTTTTTTTTTTTGGTCTTCTTGCTGCTTCATGATTTGTGGTTAACATGGTGCTGGAGAAACCCAGCAAAATCCCTCTGGTTAGCCCAGTTTAACCTAACCTAGTCCAGCTGCAGCCCCTGTGCACTCAATTGCAACATCTAAACATTTTTCAGGCCACGTACCACCTCATCACATCCAGTTACCACCTCCACCTGGAGCAAAGGGAAAGGACGAGCTCCAGCAACGGGTGGATGATGTGTTTGGGCTTAGTTTGCATTCGTGGGGCAGGGACCCTGACTGCAAAGCAAGGGAAGGGACTCTGCTCTTGAACAGGAGTTGCAATAGTGTTACCCAGAGAACCTGAGCCCTCCATCCCTTACCGGTGACAGGGGGAAGGCCATGGAGCCTCGTGCTTGCAGATACTGTTCAGCAGCGTGTATCTGCAATCTGTGTTTCTCTTTGCGGTAGGGAAGGCTTGGTGGGTACAATGCTGGCCATGTAGAAGGGCACACAGAGGGTGATGGCTTTACTGTGCTCTATAAGGTGGATGTGATTCCTTAAAACCTCGCAGGCAGCAGCACTGGCCTGCACCGGGCTTTCAGCTTGCGCAGACTGGAGTTGCCATCAGACTAGCCAGCATAGGTAGTGCTGGATGTGCAGACAGGACAGCTGGCTTCATGTGTAGCAGTAACCCAAGAGTTCACCCAGCTTCTCAGGAAGGATTTGCTGAGCTCTCTGTTATGTGGCTGCATGGCTAGACAGTTCAAAGCTGCTTTGGCTACCCGTGCATCAGCTGTGCTCGATGCCTAGAGTCGCTTGGGGATGTTTGTTTGATTGTCAAAACATTTTGGTGTCAAGGGCCTCTCCACACCCTCTGGTGTGATGTGATCCCTGATTAGTAGACTGAGCTTGACTGCTTGGGAGCCTGTCCCAGCGCTATTTAGACCTGCGCAGAGAAAGGGTAAGATACCACTGTCTCAAAATGATAGCTGAGCTGGTGTGATGGTACCTGCTGGGGTGAGCGGGGCACTGGGTGTGCAAGGTCTGAAGTAGCAAGCAAGGACCTGAGCTCATTCATCTGCTGTGGCAAGTGACCGAGCTGAAGACAGCAGAGCCCAGACCCACCTGTCTCACCAGGGTCTGGTGGTCTTGAAGATCATCAGAGTGACTGTCTGACTTTTCTTGGTTTGAGGTGTGTTTTTTGGTTGGTTTTTTTGTTGGTTTTTTTTTGGGGGGTGTGTGTGTCTGCTTTAGTTCTTATGGAGTCTTGGTCCGGGTTTTCCCAGAAGCTTGGCCACAGGCTTGAGTCCCTGGTGCTTGACCATGGCTCAGTGTGCGAAGTTCAGTTGTTGGCACGCTGGGTTCAGGTCCTTATGTCCACCCCAGAGGAGGATCTTGTGGTGGACCAAAACCTGCTTCCTCACCCAGTTCCTGGGGGAGGAATGTGCAGCCCACGTGAGTAACGAATGGCAAAAGCTGGCAGGTCTCAGGTGGTGGGGCTCTGTCCTCCCCAGCATCTGGTGCTGTGAAGGGGCACAGACACAGGCAGCAGCTGCCAACCTTCAAGAGTGCCCAGCTCCATAACTAACCTGGCGATCTCCCTGCTGGTCCCCACTCCACGCTCACTGGGATATCACGGCCATCAGCAGCCCCAGCGACTGGCAGCAGCAGCCTGGTGACTCACCTGGCCTGGCCCTCCCTGCACTAAATCCTGCTATCGAGCTGATGATCTGCTGGTAATTTTGCTCCAGCTAAGTGCTGTAGACCTGCTCTCACGCATCCTGCTCTCCCTGTAGGCAGAAAGCTTCCCCCCAAATTACCCCACCCTCGCTCCATATACCCACAGCCTCTGGCCACTCTCCAGAGCATTCTCTCTTTTGGAAACCAAAGCTCTCTGCCCTAGTACCTAATTTCAGGAATTAGGCTCTGAAGGCCATTGAGGTGCCACGGAGACATGCAGGCAAGTGCATTTTTGTGGAGGCTGCAAGGCTGCCGCCATTCCTTATTAAGACGGGCAGGTGATGCCCGTGCTCAGCAGGGCAGTGTGCGCGTTATAGTTAATGCTGAGCAGCTTTACTCTAAAAGCTCCCTCCTGGCCCCGTTGTGCACAGAGAAGGACATGGCATATCATGGCACAGCAGCAGGAGAGGGCCTTTAGAGCAGCTCCAGGGCACAGACAACAAGCTGTGGAATGCAGATGTGTGTTACTGCACTAGTAATAAGCATAGGTCATGATCTTGCTTTTTGCTGTGCTGTCTTCTCTGTTCCTCCTGGCACCTGTTTAACTCTATTTTCTTTTTCCCCTCTGTCTCTTCTTTGTGATGTGATAGGTGGTATAGGGGCTTTGTTCAAAGAGGGTGCTATACTGCAGGGCTGGGCTGAGAACTCACCGGCTCAGTTCATGCAGGACACTGAACAACTGTCAGTCTGATTCTGATTTCCCTGGTCTGACTTTGGGGTTTCGGGTCTTTGTGAAAAAAGAGCCAAGCATTCATACATATAGCTCCTACTGCACAATCAGTAGCATTTAAGAAAAAAGAGTAAGAAACTAATTGTCTCTGTCGCTTCTCCTGATTCCTGGGAGGAGCTCCATGTTGAGCACCTGAATGATTTTATCAGTTTGGATGGGGGACGCTTCATGTCCTTGGAAGGGTCATCTCCTCCGCTGGCATGGAGTGAAAAGGGAAGTGAATGATGCTGAAGGTAGAAATCTGTGCAACCAGCCCTGAGCGCTGCGGTGGCACTTCCAGTGGGACGGCGGGAGGCTTGCGGGAAAGCTTTCTGCAGGAGGCTGGCAGAGACTTCTGTGTTCCCAGAGGAGTGGAATCCCTTATCCATAGGGATATCAAACCTATTAGCTAAGCTGAAAGGTCTGACTGATGTTATAACAGCATCTTGGGGCTTGTTTAGAAGCTTCTAGGGTTTATCTTAGCTGGGATTATGAGACTCCTTAATCACGTGTTTCTGTTTCTCAGCTGCTAGTAACACAGGAAAGCGAATATCCCTTTCGTATGTGAATCCACAGACCAGGAGTAAAGTTAAGGATGATATGAACGATGGCTTCTTGCATATCCCCTTCCTGTGGCCCCCTTTGATTTAATTGACATTATTATTTCTTTCAGGGTGACCAGCGTTCCCACCTTGCCGGGGAGGTCAGTCGAAGTTTAGCAGCCCACTTCACGAGCAGGATTTCAACCCATGTCTGCGATTAGTGATGAAATGAAATCCACGGCTTGAAATCATTTATCCAGCACATCCGATCAAACACAAACATCCTCCACGCTTGAAAATAAATGAGGGTTGGAGCCAGCTAGGCTGCTGCAGAGGTTTGTGATAGATTGATGAGCTGAGAACAAGCTGCCACCCTCCACCCCCATCATCAGTGACTTTCCAGCCTGGGGAAGGGGACGCTGAGGCTAGAGGTGAAGGATATACTTTCCGATAAGTGTTACAGTGGGAGGTGAGAAATATGAGCTCCCAGAGGCGGAGAAGGAAAAAAAGGCAGGCACTGTGCTCTGTTAAGTAGGGTACAGTTTAGACAGAGCAGCTGCTTGACAGGCTTCTGGCACGAGGGTCACGGCAGGAGCAGCCCTGTGCTTGCAGCACCTGTTATTGAATGCTACCCGCAGGTACCAGGGCAGCATAGACCGTGATTTCTGGCTGATACAGTCTTTTTCCAGTCGTGTGTGAAGGTAAGGGGGCTGCGAGATGAAAGGAGAGAGTCGATGAAACGGCCGACGAGGTCTGCCCTCCGTGAGATGCAGTGACACCAGCAACAACACAGAAAGGCTTGCATCCAAGCGGCTTTTTGGGGTTAAAGCTGAAAATAAAGTCTGACTTTGTGTTCCAGTGTCACTGTTCAGTGATTTTTAATTGGGAAATTTATGTTACTTGCCGTTTTCTTTTTTCCACCCCACAGCATGCCAGTTCCAGAAGCACGGTAGAGGGTTCAGGCTCAGAGTAACACGCTTCCCCTGGTGCAGAGTAGCTGAACCATCAGCTGAATTGAGCTGTCGTGGTCAGGGTGGGAGAGTGGTGAGCCTGGCAACGGTTATGCATTAAGCCGGGGCCAGTCAGTCACTTGCATTTCTCTGCCCCCATCTCAGTGTTCATTAAGATCAAAGTGAATTTCTAGTTCCCTGATTAGCAAAGGAAAGTTTGAACGGGTGAAGTATGTGTTGCATGAAAGTAAAGAAACCAGAAAGTAAAGGAAACCTTTAACTGATAATTTTGCATACACATTACTTGTGATTGATTTATTTTTTTATAACTGGGGCAAACCACACTTCAGAGAGACTTTGTGATACATGGCATTTTATAAATTATGAGCTAATCCTGTAGTGATTTTTACAACCAAAGATGAAAAAGACATCTCAGGGCTGAGACCCTCGGTTGAGCTGGGTGCTTAGTGGGTGAGGGATTTTTGAATTCGGTGACACTCATGTGCCATGTGCTTCAACACAAGAGCGCTGTGCTGGTGGACAGCTGGCAGGAGATGCTGCTACCAAATGCAGAGCCAGGGGAGCCCACTAGGCCTGTGCCCTGACAGCACTGCATTGCAGGCTGTCTTCTAAAACGTCCTCTATCAGCGTGTGCTGGAGATAGATACATAACTGCAAATGGCAGGGGAAAACACTGTGCTGATCCTATGAAAAAGCATAGGTCAGCATCTCCTGCCTGTAGTCTCAGACGGAGAAACGCAGTATGAAGTTTTCTCTTCCCTCCAAAGGCTTGGGTCTTTGGAGGAAATCAGCAAATTAAGCTGATTTCATAATTTAAAGCAGCTTCTGGGTTGCTCTGATTATTCATCGGTGCTACCTCTGAACCCCCAAACCCACACAGTATGAGTGATATGAGTAGCTTCTGCCTCCTGCCGCCTGACAGGTGTTGTGTGCTTTCACATCAGCCCCAAGAGCGCTCCTCAGGTGGGGTGGCTTCACCCTGGCTGCTGTAAGGTCTCTTCACATCCAGAGAGTGAGAAGGAGGCACCAGGAGAAGGGCTTATTAGACCCATGGGACTCTCTGCTATGCAGAATCACACAAAACCCCTCTGCTCGTTTCTTCAGCAGGAAGCAATGTAGGACCTCATGGCTTTGCTTCCTCAGTGCCAAATCAGCTCCACCGGTTGCCTATACCTAAGGGAATTTTCTGGAAGTTCTTTGTAGCTGCTGTACCAGCAACTGGCCAGACTCTGGTAGCTGTGGAAGCCAGGCGCCTCTGCTGCTTCCTTGGACCAGTCTCTGGAAGCACATCCCTGTGAGACAAAAAGAGCCTTATTGCTGGAGCCCAACTCTTGCTCGGAAGCATGGAAGAAATAGTGGCTTTCCTAAAGCACTGTCCCATCAGCTCCTTTGCAAGGAAATACGGAAGAGATTTATTTTTAACCCAAACCTAATTTAAAAAAAAAAAAGACAAAAAGGAAGTGGTTAAGGGCGTATTTTACTGTGCACTAATGAACTGTAAAGGATATAGGGTCTAAATTTTTCAGGTGTTTCGAAAGCAATACCACGAAAAGTAACAGTACTTCACAGAAAGCTCTCTGATATCTAGGTTGCTTCCTGCATGTTGGTGCTAAACCAGAAACTCCTTAAGCTGAGGATCTCTCCTTCTCCCCTTCCCCCCACCCCACACTGCCTTCTAACCACTGACAGTGGGTAAAAACATTCATGTTTCAGTCCAGTACTTTTGTGCGCGTCTCCCACTGGAGGGTTTTTTCCATTCCCCTGGGGTTGGGCAGGCCATGATTATCACTCTAATAGAGTTAATTAAGAGCCTTGAGGCCCTGACGTTTTGTTTTCTTTGGGACCAGACCTATGGTTTGGGCCTCTGAGCTATCCACTCGGCCCCAACCCTTTCCCTGAAAAAACAGCCAGGCAAAATTCAGGTGCCGCATGCACCCTCCTGCCTTAGCATGTGCTAGGCGAGCAGATGTGGATGTCTTCTCCTCCATGGCACGTAGCTGAGCTCCATTAGCTGCTGTAAGCTCCCTGGAAAGGGACAATGTGTGCTGATCCTTAACTGTGAATTGGACTATAACTCAAACAAACAAAAATAACCCTAGGAAATGAATCAGCGAGCCAAGGCACATCCCCAAGAAATCCATCTCCAGGATGGGCTTGATGCTAGGGATGCTGGCAGAGCAGCAGTCTGGTCAGGGAGCAGGTGAAGGCCATCAGGTTGGGGCTGTAATCGCTAACCATTAGCACCTGGGAGAGCCATCCCCCACAGTGAGGTTTCCTCCTTGTCACAGCCTCACTCAACTCAATGGGAATCTCTGCGATCAGGTAAGGACTTTCCTTTTTAATAAATACAGGAGCACAGGGTCACTCCCACATGTGGAATAAAATAATAAAAGGCTTTTATGTGGGAATCTTGCTGTCCTCTGGAGAGTTATAAAGATCAAAGACTTAAAAAAGTGGCTAATTGAAGGTGAGGTTACTACTGTGAAACAATTAGCCTGTGTGCGCACCTGTGAAAATGGAGCGGGTGCGTTGCTAGCAAACTGAAGTGTCTGCAATAAAACTGCCCTCAATTTTAGGGGATGTAAAATATTCCCTTGCTGAGTTATGATTCTTCTAAGTGAGTGGTTTGAATCCACAAAACCTAGTACCCCACTGGATCCTGTGCACTTCATGGGCTTGTAAGTGGAGCATGAGTCCAAAGAGCAAACGTAGGACTTAAATAACGGTGAGAAAATCCTGAGGACAAGCTAGCGTGGCATTGTGGAGAGGAAACTATGTTCTTTATCCATGAGAGCTGTTAATGTAGCAAAGAGGAAAAAGGACATTTGAAAGGTATAATTTGAGAGTCTTTAAGACTTTGTCTTAAGTCTTTACAGGGCCATTCAGTAACTTGAAGGACAAGAATAAACTATTGCTACGACTTAAAACTGCCAAACCTACAAAAACAGGATGAGAACAGACAGTTTTCCACAAAGCTGAAGGCCCCCAAGGAGGTCTCTGAGCCGGGCAGTCAACCCTCGTTTGTTTACTAGTGCTGTGGAAACTATGATGAACTGTAGAAAAAAAAATGGCATTAAGAGTAGTGAAGAGGGGTTTCAAAGGGAGGGAGTTGAGCTGGTAATTGAACAACAAAACGGCCTGGGGAATTCATGCCTGAGAAATGTGAGTCTGGAAAGGATGAGCAGAGCTGAACAGGCACAGCCCTTGGGCCCAGGGTACCCGATGTTCAGGAGACAAGGCCTGGGGCTGGCTCTGTGGTGAGCTCTGTCTGGACAGAGGAACAGACCAAACATGAGCAGTGAGGGGTAGAAACCGAGACCTGATGACTTTACAAGGGTAGTGGCCTGATCTGAGGTCTTGTGTTTCCCCCCTCAGAAAGAGGAGAGGCTGAAAAAGCAAGGGAGAAGGGACGCAGGCTTGGAGGACAGGGAGTAGTTCTGTGTCAAAGCAGAGTGAAAGACTCTGCTTGTGAGAGTTACTGAGATATTAGAGAGGATTGTGAAGAAGTGATGAAATGGCAATTAACAAGGAAAGTACACCTATTTTCCTTTGCTTTTCTTTCATGTAAGAGAGGTGCTCAGTGAAGAGATGAACAAGCAGGTTTTCAACAAGCTTGAAAGTAACCAAAGAAAAATCTATTAGCTTGTTAGGCAGTTGATTTCTTTGAATTTTTTTTTTTTTTTTTTTTTTTTTTTTTTTGCTAGTATCTGTGAACTCTCCAGACTGATAAAGTAAAAAAAGGCTACTGACAGGCATCTGAGCCTGGGGGGTATATAGACTTGTACAAGTGGCACCAGTCACATTGTGCAGTCATTTGAGTTCCCTGTTCAGAGACAGGAAGCAAAAATCTGTATCCTTGTTCCCTCCTGGTCTTTTCCAGCCTGGTTCGCATCCTTATAACGTCTGAGGCAAGACACCTGTCCTCTGAGCTTCGAAACATGGCTGTGGCTGCCACTTAACCACTTTTCACGACGGGGATCTTCTCTTCTCCCTGCGCCAATGGCCTAATTGCATGTGTGCCTGTCGACACAGGGTGGAAAGAAGAAAGTCTTTAGTTAAGCAATTAGTTGCTGCCATTGCAGGCCCTGCCACAAGATAATTGAGCGCCATTAAGTAATGTTTGGTTCTGAAATGTAGCAATTATCTTGGTAATTGCAAGGACGTTCCTTGAATTCTAACCCGTTTTTATTGAGGTGTTGAGTGTTTTTGCTGCTGCATCTAAGCTGCTGGAGCGCCTGGTGTGAGAGTGGGGGAAGCAAGCAGGGAGGAGGAAGGAAGCATGTTCTCTTGGAGTGCCACCAAGAGCCCCAATTTGGTGGTGGTTTTTGTGTTGCAAGCACCTGATACTGAGCTAGCTTCACCCTGCTCTTGTCAAGGCCTCTCAGCCTGAGCAGGGGGATCTTCCCCTTCTTAAGGCCAAGGCAGAGATGGGGTGGTGGAGCACGCTCTGCCTGGGCTAGCACTTGGCCTTGCCAGATCTCTGCCTCCTTTCAAATGTGCAAGTCATTATTGCTCAGCACCAAGCTGGTTTCTGGTCTTGAAGGTTTGCAGTCCAACGCCTCTCCTCTGCCAGGAGCAGTCATCTGAGCTTCAAGGGGATGGGATTGGCCACTAGAGGGTAGCACAATTAAAAGCATAAGGAAGTCTCATTTCTTGAAGTCAGACTGGCTGTGCTGGGGGATGCACAGCGGGGATGGTTGGACCCCTGCAGACCCCAAGGCCACCCAGTGCCTCCAGGCTATCTGCTGCCTGATGGATGGGGCAGTGCAGGAGCAGAAGCAAGTTGATGGCAAGAAGAGGACTTGCCATGGTGAGGCAGGAGTGTGTGGCAGCAGAAGCAAAGCAGGGCTCCCAGTGGTGCTCCTGCTCTTCCTGGCCACCGTTCTCCTTGCTCCCTCCTCACCAGAGTCCAGGGTCCCAAAGGAGCCTTTTGGCTTGGCTCTACTGTTGGCTTAATGTGATTTCTTGAGCTGTGGCTCTGAACCCAAGCTCAGAACTGGGATACCGCCAGGCCAGGTGGGCAATACCAAGGTCTTTCTCTGTTTTCTGAGATAACACATCTATAAAAGACTTCTCGGGTTAAAAATACTAGCGTACGTACTGCTCTTCTCTTGGCCTTTGTTGGCACGTACAGAGTGCCATGCACACTAGCAGAGGACAATGTGACCAGTTCTTAAAATCACACTATTGTGTGAATGGAGAGAAATGAGTGCTGGGTCACACAAAAAGCAAGGTTTTAATTTTAAAGCGTGCCTCTGGAGCCAAAGGTCAGAGTGGAACCATCCTCCCTTGAACAAAATCCCCACCACGACACTATTAACATGATACTTAAAAATGCAGCTGTGCTCTCGGGTTAAAGTCCTGGCTCTGCAGAGAGCACACTCCGGCAGGATCAGTTTCGAGGATGGAGAAATGTGGTGTCTGACGCACACTAAAATGTCTGTCTCTTGATCCGCTGTGCAGTAATGCATCAAGCACGCCTTGAAACACGGGCTTTGACAGTTGCCAGCACGCGGCAGGGACAGGGGGTTAGTTATGATGTTAATGTAGTTAATTGGGGATATGGAGAATTCTGTGAAGGAGAAGGTAAATGCTTTTCTTATGGTTGTGTGGGTCCTTAGAGCAATTGCATAGCACTGGTAGGGTGAAAGACCTTTTTCTCTTCAAGGGTATTTGTAGCATGCATGGAGGTCACGATGATGTTTCTTTGCCGTGTTTTGGGCAGTATCGGGACACGAGCAGGTGCCCTGCAATAGCACAGTGTGGAGTTATGACACTGTTGTAAAAGAATCCAAGTGACTCAAGGAAGAAATTTCTCATTGCATAGAAAAGGGCCAACTTGAAACTGATCCTCACTAGTTGCAGAACATCGCCACTGTGGTAGCAAGACACAACAGCACAGATTGTGACCCATCAGGTTAATGCATCTTCGAGAGGTTCTTGCTGGTCAGATGACACCAAGGACAGCTTAATCTGCTTTACCCAGATTACCCTAATTGTGAGGTGACTCCCTGCCCTCCCTTGCACACCAGTTGACCTCCAGGAATCCTTGTAATATTTCATCTTTCGGATGGATTTTATACCATCGTTCCCCTCAGATATATAATCTCCTAGGAGCATGGGAAGCCATGTACGTTTCCCACCTTCTTGTTTTTACAGGCTGCCAGGTGATCTGGGGCTCTTGAGTTTGTGCTCTGGGGAGGAGTTTGTGTGTCTGTGCAGGGCTATAGCCATGCCTACAGTGAGGGTCACTGCCTTCTGGAAGAAATGTGTCCTTCCTAGAGACATGGGCAAGGAGGCAATGGCCCTTGAATGTACAAAATCATCAGGAAGTGAGAAGCACATTAATCTTGTGCCTTCCCTGGCAGCCTCCAGGTTCCCTGTGCCTCCTGCTGCATTGCTCTGGGCTGATGCTACGTGGACATGACTGCCCAGGGGTGGGAAGCAAAGACCAGCAGGCTCTGGAGTGCCTTGGTGAAAGAAATGTCTGTTCACCAGCTGGCAGCATGGGTGTGAACCTCTCCCCTGGAGCATCCGAAGCACGAGCAAGTACAGTAGTGTGTTGAGTTGTGTGTGGTGGCTCTTTCCTTGTTGCCTTAGGGAACAAACACGTTTCTTGTTAGCCCTCGGGTGGCCTGGTCTGGGCTCTGTGTTCAGAGTGGCACACTGTTTCCCTGGCCTGACCCTGACCCTGGAGCGCAGCGGGAGGAGATGACTGGGAGGGGGAGAGCACGGGGGCTATTTTTGCTCGTGTATCGCTATCTAGTTAGACTCCAAGATGCTGTCCTTCACTGCTGTCTGCCGCCTCGCTTGCTCTGTGGCTCTCAAGTGTTTACCATTGACAGGCTGCGAGCAGATGGACTGGCAAGAAGAGATAAATTTGACCCAAGAAGATGTCATTTGAGGAACAGCTGAGGCTAGTGTTTCACCAGATGTCCCAGCTTTAACCCATTAGCAACTTCAAGGAACTCAGTGTTGTCAATGGCTTAAACACACTCCGTTACCACATGGGCAGGGCACAAAGGCTATTGTTAAAATTTGCCCAATAAGCAGATATTCCAGGGTTTTCCAAGGAGGCTGCCATGAGCTCAAGCCCGATAGGGGAGTGCAGTAGTGATGTGTACCATGGCTACATAGGTGTCCCCTGCAAGCTTGGCTCAAACAACTGGAGTTAGTCAAAATGTTACCCATTTCGCGCTAAATGAATTCGCTGGTGCGTGAACCAGCAGATACTGTGTTATGACAATACTGACAAATGCTCTCAAAGGCATCCGTGTGATTGGGGTAGCTGGTTTTCCCCTTAGCGACTCTGTCTGTATTGAGTGTCCCAAGACACGTTGCTGCTTCTGCTGCCAGATTAAATGTGTATGCATGTGCTTGGTGGCTGTGTACCTCAGGTCATGACAATGTGGGCTGATCAACATCAGATTGTGCCTAGAAAATACTGCAGAGTGGTGAATGAGCCCCCAGGAGTGCGTGGGTATGCACGCACAGTCACTGAGTGAGAAAGTTTCTGTATAGCTGTACAAAGCACTTTCCAGTGTCCTCAAATGAGAGCAAGCATAGCACCAGAGCAGCAATAGCTCTGCATCTGCACCAAGTATTTCTGTAACTGCCCATGTGGGCCTCCAGGAAGGGTTGTCATCTGGTGTTTAGATAGGTTTAGCGCACCACATTCAAACTGCTAATATGAAGTTGTGGCTGCAAGGTTATCCCTTAGTGTAGAAATGTGGGATTTATGGGTATTTGAGCCGCTGAGACAAGCTAGCTGTGGCCTGATCATGGGACATCTCCCACCATGGCAGTATGTCCCACCTTCCACTGATACCTTAATGCTGATGTTTGCTGGAGGTGACTTTACCACTGGTTTTGTTGGTGTGGCAGCTCCCGCCTTGGGACGGTGTTGAGGGTAGGGTGTCTGTGTGTTATTTGCCCATGCTCCCTTTGTTGCAGTCAGTGTTGTGAAAAGCTGAGCATCTTGGGGTTGTTTCCTATGTGAAGTCTGAAAAGAACCAAGTTTTCAGTGTCTCGTGTTAAACCCCAACTTGTCACCTTTAGCTCTGATGAATCCACCCAAGTACATGCTCCCAGCTGACATAGCCAGAAAGACCAGGGGAAACTGAGCACCTTCCCATTAGCTGGTGTTTGTTAACGTATGTTTTTTACCCCAGGCAAATTCGAGTCTAATCAAATTGCCCTCTTCAAATTAATTGCCTTGTTCAAGGCTTGATCTGGGAGGTGGAAGAACCACTCCTCTCCCTTTATCTGGGAGAGTGTGAGGGAGTGTTTGGCACTGTATGAGCCTATTTCAAATGCAGTACTTCTCTTGCTGGGCATCTACTGGGTGATTCTGGGGAAGTCATAGGTTCAAATTTGCCTCCGTCTTTTCTCTAAAGCCCTGGGACAGAGCATCCCTCTTGGCAGTGGCCTGCAAAGTTTTCTAGCAAATTTTGTAAGATATTTGGGGCTAGATTTTCAGCCAGTATAAACCAATGTCCCCAGATTGCCATAAATCTGTCCTTTTCTTTTCCCACTGAGGGGATGATGTATATTTCTTGACCTATTCCTGCTCAGTTGGGAGGATGTTAGCACTGAAGTCAGGGGCCGAGAGTACCAGCAAAGTCTTTCCCTTGCAGCCACTTTAATCTGTGTTGGTGTCTAGTTTTTCAGGGAAACCACTCCTGGGCTCGATCACGAAGCTAAGAGCTCCCTACTGCAAGGATTGCACTGCAGACAATTTTTCCACTTGAGCAGGGCTCCAAGTGCTTGGCTACGAATGCCAGCATTTACAGAAGCTGCCCAGTTGCTTTCGGATGTGTGTGCTGTTCACATGCAGACTCCAGCTGGTTGCTACAGTAGGATTTAGCCAGGCTAAATGTTGGGGAAAAGCTGCCCTCTGCTATAGAGATGAGGCAACATCTGTGTTGCTAGTAGGACAAGCTGGCTGGTTTTATTACCCTGAGACTTGCCTTCTGGACAAGAAAAGCCACAAAAGCTGCCCCAGAAAGAAGGAGGAGGTAATGGTGTTAATCTGCGCAAGAGATGCCAGCACTCCCAGTGCTGGGGTATTCGATGTCTTTGCTCTCCTTGAAGTGATGGCTCTGTTGTGACTGGGGAGGGCAAGTAAAAACTGAAGTACAGAAAACAAGAAATCCCTCTTCTTGCCCTAGCAATTATGATTTTGGCCTCTTTTCCTATGAAAGCACCTCCTCCCCACACTCCCAGTCCCCTTGTGTGGCAGGATGGGAAGATTGAATAATGTGGACAGGCTTGATTGGAAATAGTGCTCATCTGGGTAAAACCAGAAGCTATTTTATGCACTGGGTTGGGGAATCCAGCACTACTGTGGGATGACCTTCCTAGGCTGTCCAAATGCAAGTGGGTGTTTTAAATATCAACATTTTTATGGCATTTACTTTAGTGTTTCATACAAGAAGGATTTTCTATTCCTCCTGCTCCTCTCCCCCCTCTCCAGGGTGCTGGGAAGTTCATCCCAGAAAAAAAGCGAGACTGGAGAATGTGTCTCTTGGGGGTTTTTTGATAACTGATAAGAATTGTGGAAAGTCCCATAGGTGAGCATTTTCCTTCATTACTCAACAAGACTTGGCACTAATATTTCTTAGGAACCTGCTGTTCTCTGTGTCTCTGTTCACACAGTTTGATTGTTATGACATGTACAGTAGCTGAAATCTAAAATCCATTGAACTGGGGCCAACATCTTCTAAATAGCCACTGATTGGGAATTCTGTGATTTTTGAGAAATGGTTCACCCCTGCCTTTCCACAGGAGCTGAGCATTCATGAGTGCTCTGAAATGGAACATGCCGTGCTCCTAGTTTAGCAGTTTTAATGAGATCCGTGGAACAGCTCTGCTCTGCAATCTCATTTATTCTACTGCCTAGTAATCGTTAATGGGAATTTTCTTTGGAGAGAAAGAGAATATTTTGTCAGAATAAAAATTGCTGGGGCTTATCAACTTCTTTCTGACTAGCTTCATCAGTCACCATTTTCTGATTAGAAAAAGAATATATTGGAAATGCTACGTTTAAGAAAACTACACTTGACAAGTGGAATTTTGGGAGCTTGCTGACATCTTTGCTTGACATATTTCTGATCTGAGATGCAATTTTTTTGGTTTAAATTGCTGTATGAGAAATTGTGAGTTTGTTTTGTTGGGGATTTTTTATTATTTGTTTTGGGTGGGTTTTTTTAATCAAGTGCAAAGCAAGAGAAAAAGATGCCTTCCCCCATTCTACTGGACAACAGTGTTATCTGTTCAGTATTTTAAATGTATAGCCCATGCGAAGCAGCAGAGCTATGTTTTCTTCTTGATGGGTAGTGGAAGTAAGAAAGAAATCACTGATGCTACAATTAAGGTCAGACCCTGCAAGGGCAGAACCATATTAAGCCCCCTGTGGCTGACTGATGTCACGTACTGTAGTTTGGGCAAAATGCCTTTCCTGTCCTTTAGCCCATGCCATCCTTCAATCTCCATTGCGTGGATGCAAACCCACATGTGGGCTGTGGCTTCAGGCGACCTTCTGGGAGCAGTGAGGAGAGAAATCAGTGCTCCATGCTGTCCCTTAGCGTGCACCATGCTGCAGTACCAATGGCACAGACATGTTTTGTCTGACCTGGCTCGCTGCTCTAACTCCTCCCTCCTTGTGGCAATCCCAGGTGATGAGAGAACCGTTGTTAGAAAGGTCCCTAAGTCCCAGAGCTGGTGGGGGTCGGTGGTGCTCTGCGATCAAGCCACCCCTGAGCTGTGTGGACATTTACTTGTGAGCCACATGTGGCCATGCAGCCCCTTGCCTCGCCAGGGACCGCAGGGCGTTTGGCCTGGCCTCGAGGGTAGCCCATGCCGAGAGTGACAGGTGATTTCCAGAGCAGCCCTTACGGGAGAGGCAGCCCAGAGAATCGCTGGGTTCACCTCCGGGACGGCTCTCGGGGGTTCACTGCGGGCCAGGCGGGAGGAAGTCACCGCCGCTGCCTGGCTTAGATCTTCCAAAACTGCTGAAGGCAGAAAGGCGAACAAGCAGCAGACAGCAAAGGAAAGATTAATTGGCCGGCTGCCTGAAGGGCTGGTTGGGGTTGTATTTCTTGTTCTTACCCTTGCAAATTTCTACAGGATTGTAAATCTTGAGCTGCTTCCCAAATGGGGAGACTTCAGGTGTGTTTTGCTAAATAAGAAAACCCGAGCATGCTTAAGTTCTTTGACTCAACACACAGGAATTCCCATTGGCTTTATTACATGCTGACAAGTGTGCTGGGGAAAGCAGAACAGATCAATGGCTGCGTTTGAAGCGGGCCATAAATCACTCGTGACACCAGGCAGCAGATTGACTGACTAGCCTTGTTCCTCCTCCCCTCCCAGCACACCAGCACTGACCCCGGCTTGCCACCGAGACGTCTGCGAGGGTTGCCTGTGATTAATGCTGCAAACGAAACCCTGGCCCGGTCGGCAGCAGGCAAGCTTGAGCCAAAGGTCTCTGGAGGGAAAGGTCAGAGGACAGTGGTACGAGTCAGCCCAGGAGTAAATGTAAATTAGTTAAATCCTCCCCAGCTCCCAGCACCGTTGCCCCATGCTATAACCGCTCTTTTCTCGGTGCCCCTGTGAAATCCTTGCTTTACATGAATGTCTATCCCTGCCCCAAACACGTTGTGTGAGAGTTTAATGTCACGGGTTGAGCAACAATGACGTTAAAGCTTCAAAACGAACAGGAGGGTTTCTGATGCCAGACGTGGGAATTCGGCCTCTGCCGGGTTTTGACTTTTCGGAAGGAGCTGAGATGGGCAGATGGTTTTGAATTTAATATTTTCTTCACTGGAAATTGTAGCCTTGGGGTAACAGAAAATCAGACGTAGCCCTGGTCTAGACAGAAGAGGGGTGTGAGAACCTCCCGAGTGCCAAGCACTCCCCTCCCCTGCCCCCGTGCACCAGGGCTGGCGTGGGAAGGGAGGGACAATAAGAAAAAAAACTACTGGAAAAATTGCACCATTCTCGTTTGAAGCTTTCAGACCGCTCTTTTGTTTTTGCTGATAGGTTGAGATCAAAATTAGGGAAATTATAATTAAAAAATGAAAGCAATAGTAAGCGCAGCCACTCATTCAGTTTGCTTGAAACTCTTGTTTTTGGTGGGAGGAGAGAATGAGAAAGATCTAGATTTTTCATCCAAATTGAAATATAATCCCTCCTTCATTTCTAACAGTGGCTTGTCACCTCACCTTACAGCCATCTCTCTGGAGGAAACAGTTAAGCAACTAAAGAAACCCATCCCTGCATGCGCAGAACTTGTTCCTTCCATGGGAGCACAGGATACTGGGAGTGCCTTGTGCTGGTAGATAAGAGTTGAGATGCCAGGGCTGTGGGTCTGCCCACAGGCAAGATCTTAATTAAAATTTATCTATATTATATCAAATATTTTTCTGAAAATTTTCAAAGTTGTTTCCATGTCTTGCGCTAAAAAGAAATCAAGGGAATACTTTGCAGGATCTTGACAATCATACTTTTTTTTCATCTAAATGATGGACCTAAAAAGGTCCAATCCCTACACTGGTGCAGTGTTTGATAAATAAGAAATCTTTGTAATGTTGACAGAAATTTCTTTTGCTTTTGCTTTTTTTTTTCTTTTTCCTTTTTTTTAAAGTAATTTAAAGAATTGTATGAGAAGCAGGAAATGCCATTAATGATAGCATCTTCAAGGTTTTCCTCTTCAAAAAGCAAACCTGTAATGGACACCCAAGGGCCCTGCCCTGTCTGTGCAAATAACCTCAAAATGCGGTGGAAATCAGCCCATGTCAGGATGGGGCCCTTCCACCTTCACAGGCAGTGCAGTTGTGCAGCATTAACACATGCCAAAGGACTTCTGCCCAATGGAGAAGACGGAGTTTGATGTTTGTAGGCACTTTGGTTCCCGTGCTCTGGGAGCGGGCAGGCCTGGCCAGGTGGTTTTTTTTTCAGGGCAAAGCATTCAGAAATGGCAACTGTTGGTGAGGAGATAGCTTTTCTTTCCCTGCCATCGTGCTCCTCTCAAGCCCAGCTCAGTTTTACTTTACAGGGTTTCCCTTTCATCTGAAACCTTCCAATTTCAGGCAGGTTAACTTGCCAAGGTGCACCTTCCCTTTCATAAATATTGCAGTAGCTACAGGCTATGGAGAGTTAGCCAAGCAAGTTCTCTTCATCTATCATGATCTCACCCCTCCCTTAACCCCCTCCTCTCCCGCCCTCTCATTAAAGAAGAACAAAAGGTAAACCGTAACCCTCTCACATGCCGCATTAATATATGGTATAATTTTCCAGTTCTGCCCAGTTCTGGTATGGCAGCTTTGTGGTTGTGTAGAAAATGGGGCATCCCTTGTGTTGGGAACACTTGCAATCTCCTGTCCAAACTTGCTCCAAGCTGGAACATCCCAGGCTGCCCAAATGCTGCTGAAATAACAGTTGAGGTATTGGGCACTTTTTATGGCCCTGGGCATCAGAGGTTGAAGGACCCGTCCCTGCTCCCTCGTACCTAAGGAGCAGCTTCCCAAACTCCTGTTTCCCTGACCTTCAGCTCATCGAGGGTTAGCACAGCCGCCGTCTCTGATGTTTTGCGGGTCAGGCCTTTGGGGAACTGGCACATTCCCTGCCCTTGCCTGCTGTGGAGGTTCCCTGGTCTCGGGGCCGGCTGTGCTGCAAGCCATCCTCTGCGTGCGCAGGGGCTCCGGGGAGCTCAGCAGCTGCGTCCCTGCCGGGAGCGAGGGCTGCTCTGCCTCCCACCTGGGTTGCAGGGGAGTTCAGCTTAGTTCTGCAAACAGAAATGACTTGAAATACAGGTTCCCAGCGCTCAGCTAAGTAGAGAAGGCTTTTCTTCCCCTGTGGCCTTCTGGCACTGCTAACGCAGGGGAGAATGGGGTTTGTGTGCATCCTCGCTGCAGTTCTGTTTGAGGCTCTATACACGTGCATGCATGTGTGTACGTGAGTGCATAAAGGCACACTTTGAATCAATATTCTTTCACCGTGCTTCAAGGATACAATTGCTTCTGGTTGAAGCCAAAGATAAACAATGAAAATATTGGCTCCTGGAGCCTTTACTCTGATGTCCTGAACAGAGGATACAGCAGATGCCGAACGGTGCATAGTCCTGTTAGTGGCTGCATTACGGCAGTGCCCAGAATGCAGGATGGTCTGAACGTCCTCACTGCTGTTTATAGTGGAGTTTACATGGGTATGCAAGCCTGAGAATATAAGATAACGAAATGGGTGAAGGAGGAGAGCAGCATCTGTAAAATGATATGAAAATGTTCTTCCTCTCAGTAATTTCAGGCACATGAGGAAGCATAACAAGGAAACAAATTCTCCTGTCCGTTTCACATTTTCAGGGAAAATTGCTACATCCAAACTGTTGTTTTTTTTCTTGGAAAGCACAAATAATTATAAACAAAACCCAAAACTGCCATAAAATCTTAACATTTCACCAGAAGGTAGCTCTGATCTTGCAGCTTACATGAGAAATACATTCCATGGAGGACAGGGGTGATTACGTGACAGATTTGTCCCAAATGTGGTCCAAAAACCGTATTTCTCTTATATTTTATCAGAAACTTTTTAGCAAGCTCTGATCATCCCTAGGCTGAGCAGGTTACGTGGAGGCTGTTTTTACGTGCTAATATACTTTGCCGTTAGTACTATTCTCCATTGCTCCCAGAGCAGAGATGCATGTGCTCTGCGTTTTCTCCAGCCCTTGATTCCCTTTTACTTCCAAGCAGCTTGCGTTTTTGTTCAGTGTTGAACCTTTCATCAGGGGGCTCTGCTGGACCCTTCATTGCTGCTAAGAGTGGTTTTCCCTTCTTCCCTCTTTCTAAAATGCCTCCCCTCACATGCCCACACTTACATCTGTCAAGGACACCAACAGGTGACACCTTCCTCCTCCCCATCGCGTCAAGGCTAGAAAAGGCTGTGGCAAGGGGAGCACTTACAAATAAGGCCAGATTTGGTGACCGAGGTCCATGATGCATTTTTTTATTTATACCCATGCACGCACACTTGTGTGCATGTTACAATGACTTCAGGGGACTGGAGGGGACTTTCCGCAAGGATTAACTGAGTGTGCCTTCAACAAGGTAATACAACGAACTTGCTTCGGCTGCTGTGTGCTTAATTAGGGCTTTTTGTCACATAGAAACTGTTTTTGAAAAGAGCTTAGTGTGGTTAGCAAAAGATATACTGTATTTGGAGTGGATCCCGCAGTCCTAATTCGGTGAAACTCTCACTGGAAAACTAAGCATGTTTGTAATGGGTCTTCGTTTAAAATCGCTGCTGTACTCTGTTACTGACAGTGCAGTACTACAGGGATGGTGTCTGCTAGTTGCCATACATATGTGAGCAATGAGTCCCTGCTCCAAAGAGTGCGCAGATCCTGATGTTGGCTGCAATCTGATGGAGAGTGGAAAAGATCCAGAGACTGAAAGATATGCAGAATTTATGCCTAGTACACTTCTCTCCCTAAAGTCCAAACTAACAAGGATTATCATAGAATCATAGAATGGTTAGAGTTGGAAAGGACCTTAAAGATCATCTAGTTCCAGCCCCCCATGGAACTGGGTCCTGAAAATAAATTAGGAGGGAAGACTGGGGGTTTTCCTTTTGTACTACCCTTCCCTCTGCAAACACTCAATTCACCAGGCGGATATGTGCAAGGTGACCAAGCAGCAGCCACAGATAACGCTGCTGGCGGGATGGGGAGGTGAAGGACTCAGTGGTCTCTCTCTCAGACACTGAGAAGAGCTATCTGTCATCTTTTGAATGTCCATGGCACTCTCTTGCTATATCTAAACTTTAGTATGGCATCTTCTGAAAACACATTTCTAGCCCATAGTACCTTCAAGGCGTCCAGACTCTGCTCAGTACCTGCATTATCTACAAGCTACAGAGAACTGAGGGCATCACGTCTTGATGGTAAAGGCCACTTCTCTTCTGAGGCAGAGGCTGAAATGAAAAAGACAAGTTAGAAAGCTGTGAATACCACCTATATGTGCAGCAGTACATGTGCTCTCCCACATAAGTAGCATTCGCCAATGGAGGATGCAGTCAGTGCCCCTCGGATGTTTGATGTGTAACAGGGGTATCGAGCCTCTGAGACAGAGGTTTTGTGCAGCGGGTGGTACACTTGGATTTGAAGGCTCAAGTTCGGGGAACCTTTATGAAGCATGAGAATACTGCCACTGACATAATGGGGCTAAACTTCACTTTGATCCTGTATGCAGGCCTTTGAGTCTGAGCCATACGTTATGAAAAAAGCCAGTTTCCAAACCAGAGGTTTGGTGCTGACCTATTCCCGAAACTGTCACAGATGTGGGGTAGAAAGCTTGCTGGTTAATAGTTTTGGGTGCAAGAAGAGGAGCCGGTTGTGTTGGTGCCCTAAATTGAGTTGAAAATGCTGTGAGAGCAGACTTTCTGAAAAAAAAAAACCAACTAGGTCTCTGGAGGTTATGCTACCATGCTGGAGAAGGACAAGGCTGATGCATATAGGAATCAAGAGAATTAGAGTGTGAATTTAGACTTTTCCAAAGCACAGTTTCATGTGCTGAAGGGAGGATTAGGGGTTGCTTTTATTCCATCCCAATCCACTCACTGATCCTTGACCTTGTCTCTTTTGAGAGGTTGCCAGCTGCAAGGTAGGGAACTTCCCAGCAGAAGTGGGATTCCTGATGTGAGTTTTCTCTTCCACTTTGAGCATCAGTGCAGAAGCTGCTCCCCAACAAAGGACTTGCCGTGGTGCCTGCTAGACTAGCCACACTGCAATCATGGGGAGCATGAACCTCATCCTCTCCTTCACCTGCTTTCGCCGCAGCCGCTTTCATGAGTTATGCACAAACTGCATTCACGAGCACGAGCACAGGCAGACAGTGAAAAATAATTTAATAGGGTTACTTTACACATCCTGACCCCAGCATGTTTCTGCTCATCCCAGGAGCCAGCTGGTATTGGTAAATTATGACTTGGACTAACCACATTCAGTTTAGTGTCTGCAGAAACACTTGAGGCTCTTCAACACTCATACTTGCAAGAAACACCTGCAGAGGGTGGCGAGGAAAGGTGAACAGAGAGCGCCTTATCCTACCCTAAAACCCTGACATGCTGGAGAGAACAGGAGTGACTCAGCAGAGTGGATGCTGACTGCACCTACGCTGCAACACTCGGCGGCTCTTTGCTTTCCTTCCCTGTCTTCCCCTGGCTGACGTCTAGGCTGTAGGACAGACGGGTAACATTTTCAAAGGCGTGTGGTCCCAATGGGGACTTAAGGGGTTTTTTGGCCGAAGAACAGTCTTCATGGAGCAGTGCAGTTTTAGGGAGGCTGAACCAGCTACCACACTGTGGAGCTCAGGTTCCAGTACCGGCATAGCCTGGCCAGGCCACTTCCAGTTGGTTGTTTCATGAGCACTGAGATCTCTGTGCTGAGTTTTTTTAAGCAGCATCAAAGCTCTTTGCTTCTCAGTGTGAGTTTAATGGAATTTGTGCTCCTAAGGCCCCAAGGGTTCAGGGCCCAGCTCACTCCTCGCTTTCCTGTCCAACACCAGCCTCATCTCCAAAGCTTGGGGCGGTTGAGAGTGGTGGTTCCTGGTGACTGGGAACTTGATTGTACTGACTGAGTATTGATGGATGAACCCAAAAAGGCCTGGCTATCTTGCATCAAGGAAGTACCCAGCATTTGCAAAATTAGCCTGCTTGGCAGTTTGGTCTTTTGATGTTTCTATGAACAGAATTAAATTGAAAGGGTTTTCTTGCTGGGTTTTTATTTTCTTCTTCTGATATCTCCTACAGATGAGAAGAAGTAGAAATGAAATCTAGCCGTGTGCTTTACAAGGTTCGATTCAGTGTTGGTAGGGCTGAGTCACATGCCTGTTCTGACCGATGCCATCACACCCATGAGACACACAACATGTTATTGCTCAGTGGCTTAGCAACATGCACCGTAGCCTGCCTTCTGTGAGCTTCTCACCTTTGCCTTCCCTTTCAGGGCCAGTATTTAGCAAACAGAATTTGCAGTGCCATGGTTACCAGCAAGCAGAGCTTGGGACCTTTGAGCCATTTGCCAGTGTCTTGGGTGATATCATCAGCTTATAATATTGTAGCACCTTTTGCAAATTCAGCTTTTCATAGAATTGGAGTTGCTGGAGGGGAATTGAATTTTGGGGGAGCTCTCAAGATTGTGTCATTTGGTCTCTCACTGAAATGACAGCTGAAGCTTTCACATCCTAAAACCCAAGAGAGAATCAGAGAACTTGTGTTTCAGCTTTCCTTACTGTCTGCCAGCCCTGACCAGTGAACTACAACATCCAACATGTGTGCTTTAATCCAATGAACATTTAGGCAGTGGAAGTGAAGCAGTTCTAAGAGGAGAACTCCAGGAGCCCACAGAGCCACTAGGGAATGTCCATACTGGCTAAGGATTTGTGTAGCCCAAACCCTGTCTCTGGCTGTACCCATTTATGGATTGGAATAAGTGAAAACAGGACAAGTAGTGGTGCTTGCCCCAGGTGCTTTCCCAGACCATCCCGATACTTTCTTGATACTTAATAGCTGCAAATTCCATGAGTGTGTTTGGTCACCTCTTCCACTCACGTAAGCTTTTAGCAATCGTACTAGTCTTTCCTTGAGCTGACCCTGGCCTTGGGTTTCCAGTGTTGCCCGTGATCATGGTGCCATTGCACAGCAGGAGCTTGCTTGCTTTTTTCTTAATATTTTCCCTCCTTTAGTTATCAGAAATCCCACTCTGGATGTTAGAAACTTTCCCAACCCAGGGAAAGATTAATAAAATTTGGATTTTTATTCTGTGTTGCATTTAGTGAAGAATGATAATATTTTGAAAAATAGAAAATCTTACAGAAAACCCCAGGTTTGGGTGTAAGGGACAGATATGTGCTGTTTTCTGCACTGAAGTTACCTACCCGTCAGGGGTGTCAGGACCGGAGCAGTGTTTTGAGGGTGAATTGGGAGCCTTGGAGTCTCATGGGAACTGGCCAGCTCTTAGCACAGGTCAGGGCCTCTGCGGGGTGAAAGGATTTTCTCCTCCTGGACATGCCAACTCCTGCCCCCTCAGGCCCTGCCACTCAGGCTCAGAGGCTCTCTTTTGTAGCTGCATTGCCATGGTTAAATGCCCTAAATCAGTCACCCTGAGGAGCACAGAGGGAGATGGCTACATCCTGCAGGAATAGGTGTTGGATAAGCTCATCGCGGATGAAGGGACATGGCAATACAGGACCATGACAGCCTTCACAGGGAATGTGGTGAAAGCAAAACAAATAGGCTACCCAAGCCCCTTTCCCTTTATGCTTAGGGGTCCGGCAGCTGCTTGCCTTGACTGATGCATGGCAGCGTTGCCCAGACACCTCCACGTACCCTCCTCTCCTTCCCTCTCATCTTTCACACTGTGCTGTCATTCCCTCTGCTCCCTGGATGACCCTTTGCAGAAGCAGCCTTGGCAAAAAAGCTAACGAAGGCACTTACAGTCCCTCGGGGTGTTAACAGGCTTGCTGGCCCTCGGAGGCCTGCCACCCTCACAATTCATGCTTGTTTGTGGGTTTGGGGTTTTTTTTATAAGCTCAATAAAGTGTCTGGGAGACTGATTAGCAGGAAAGGGCACTGATGCACTTGGCGCAGGGCTGCTAGAAAAGCATGGCATTCATGTCTCCTGCTGGGTTGCTCTTCCAGCTGCCCCTCAGTGGCAATGTGCTTTCCTGCTGGTGGGCGGTAGGATTAGCAAGTTTTCCCTGCATGTGGATTTGCAGCTTGTCATCCTCCATGCTTCTATGAAGACGTAAGGAGAGGTCATCTGCAAGGCTTCCAAGTTACCTGGTCAAAAGTACCATGGTTCGAAATGTTGGGAGCCTTCACCATGGCAGAGAGCCAGCCATGATGTCCCTAACACATGCCACCACCCCTGCTCTGCAGGTTTAGATGTGTTTACATAGAGTCCGCGGATCTCCTCTCCTCTCACGCAGTGGCCAGTTTTTCTGGAAGGCAACCTGCTGCTACAGCTGACAAATGGAGATGTGCTCGCGTACTGGCACTGGAGACACTATGTACTTTCCCTCCTTGCTGCTTGTGCTTTTGAGCAAGTGGTAACTTCCATTTGTATCTCCTTTAACGCACATCAGAGGAGATTTTAATGAGCTTTCTTGTGTTTCTGTACATTATTATTTTTTCTCAAAGGCTATCTTTTTCTTTATTTTGGATAAGAAAGAGGTTACTTTTTCTAAGGTGATGGTGAATTGTTTTCATAGAGGGGAAGAAATCAACCTAATAACTGCTTGGCAGGCAGTTTTTGAGAAATTTGCAACAAGTGTCCAATCCTAGGAAAGGAGTAACATCTGCCTCTCAGGAGTTCACAAAGTACATGACAAGGAGGGAAAAAATGGTATGATATTCTGTAGTCCCACAGTCAGACAGAAGGAGAATAGGCATCACTAGAGATCAGAGCAGCAGTTGCCCCAAGCACAGAATTCAAAGCTGCTGCTGTCTACCTGCTCTTCTGGAGGGGAGATGAAGGAATCCTCTCTTGCACATGCATCTGCTCTTTTTTAATCTGATAGAGAGGACAAAAGAGGGGAGGGAGGGGATCCTCCTTCCTGCTAACACATTTTGCTTTGAAAGCATTGAATCTGGCGTGAAGACTTCCACTTCTTCATGCAGAAGTCTTTGCTGTCTGTCACTTCTCCCCATCGGTAGCCTGCAGCCACTCGTTACTTCTCTTGCATCTTAGTTGACTTCATAAGCAGTTATTTTTTTCTTCTACTTATTTACTGCCTTGCGTAGTCCAAGTTTCTATAACAGCTAATCACCTAAATCTGGCTACCAAGTTTGCGTTGTGTATGTGGTTTTTTTCCAGGGTGTACCCCTGGAACACGTCTCTTACCTGGCAGAGCATGGCCCTTTCCACCCCAATGGCAGTCAGAACTGTGCTGAGGTCAAGGTACGTCAGGTTGGGACTCAGCAGAGGAAAAGGAGGCCCTCAAATAGAAAAGTGACTCTTAAAAAATGTCTGCTTTTTTTCTCTGAAATCCAGTGCAACCATCACTTCTTACCTCAACAGTCAAAATTTATCACCAAATTTTGTGCTTAAGTATGAGCTCATGTTGTGCAAACAGACAGATTTACAAATTTGTTTGTGTAAAATTATTCACCCTGAGTTTGTTGGCCATGTACCCACCCTGCTGGTTATTCAGCCACTCTTCACCGCAATGATTGCTCTGACTATGCACTAGTCATCAGATGCTACAAGGAGTGTCTCATCGGTCACTTGCCTGAAGAGCACAGCTTCCGCTCCCCAGCGAGCTGAAGGCCACAATGTTCTCATGATGCCCACACAAACACTTTCAGGGTGAATGTGCCTCACTGATGAGTGTTTGGGACCTTCCTTGTCTTTGTCCAGGGACCTTCCCAAATGAAAAGAACACCCCCTCCCCCTCTTTTTTTTTGTATGGAAAAATGTTCTCCATTGTACATGAAATGAATGCACTTGAAGCAAAATAGTTCAATGAAATTTAGTGTTTATTCAAGACTACAGATGCAGGTATTTAAGCACCAAAGGCTTCATAGGGGCACCCAGAGGCACCAACTTTCAAATATTTCTTGTTCTGCAATACCAGGCGTTTGTCAGTCAGACTCTCAGGAGAGGTGAGATGGAGTTTGGAAGACAGCCCAATTCTGAGATACTATTTAGTCCATATTGTTCTCTGTAGCTAGAGCATTTTACAAACATAAAGCTAAGAGTTTGCGAGTTTAATGCCTCTGGGGAATTGCAGCTCAATCTTCTGTCCTGCTTTAAGCATCCTGTTTTCTGTGTAGTCTTGCCTACGCTTTGCAGGATTCCATTTCTTTGATCAAAATTATGGAGGGTCAGCTCAGCTGAGACTGACAACAACTCATGAGACCGAATCCCACTGCTAAGATTTAGACATTAGGCACTAAACCATGCGATTGAGTTGCAGAGAGACAGAGATGTTTAACTTAAAATGATCCTCGATATACAAGCAGTTGCCAGGAGACGCCTAGCTGGTCGCTTTTCTGATTATCAGGAACTTTCCTTCCCCAGGCTGTGCAAGTGATCTTTGCTCTTTTCAAGATTCATTTTTCCCATAGCAGTGTCTCCTTTTTTGCCCAGATTCATCCTGTTTTACAAGCCACACCATTTTACAGAGTTTTCATTCAAGAGATCAATTTCTTGCTTACTGTGTCATATGCAGCTCCCTAGGAAAGCAAGAAACAATTTTCAGCCAGCTCACCCCTTTACCTAATATAAATAGGAAGAAGAGAAGAGACAGAAAGGAGAAACATAAGAATAAGCTATGCTACCTCCAGTATTGGAAGTTATTTACAAACGACAAAGTACATAAGGCTTGTGCCTCACGGTGAATTGATCGCCAGGTGACATTTCTCATGAAGCTTACCTGGCCCAGTGAAATGTAGGTGCTAGCACCTTTCATGTTCATGCCCTTGACACAGGGACCCAGCTCCAGCAAAGCGTGTGGCCACAAAAGCAGTTTTATAGACTCTAGTTGGCCAGCTTGTCCAACAGCCAGCGTCTGCTTATGTGCTCTGTGAGGTCAAACCTGCCTTTCTTTGTGCCAGGAAGGGCATAGGCACTGTTCACGTTACAGCAGCTCAACAATATCCACGGCCGTATGATAACAGTGCACACATGGACACCTCCTTTGCAGCAAATTACATTTAACGTGTGAGGAAAGAGAGCCAAGCTTCATTTGCCGCAAGCAAAGACCAGGACATAATCACTTGCACCATGTCAGATGATATGCAATAGCTCATTAGGCAATAGCAACTTCATCACGCACTGGAGCCTTACATCCTGACCAGCGTGGGAGGAGGACGGGAAGTAGACCATCTAATTTCCTGGCATCCTTGTGTGGTTGTTTCACCACAGTAGCTGAAAATCTATCTTGAAGGTATTTTTCCTCAAAACTTGTCACTCTAGCACAAAACCAAAGTACATGCCCCTGGTTTGAGAAGAAGCCTGTCTCGAAGCAGGGAGCTGAGCTCAGGTCTCCCAGAGTGACAATAAATGTTCTCCAAACACCAGGACCCCTATCCAGAAAGCCAAATGCTTTTGTACTGCCCTTGGCGGCACTGACCTGCACTTTGGTTTGAACTTAGCATCCTTCTGAGGCGAGGCAGAGCTCCACCTGTGTTCTTGTGTGCCCTTTGTGCTGGGATCACAGCATGGGATATTTTTGTAAATTATCTAATGACCAAACTGAAAAGATAGTCTTTCTAAGGTTACCACTGGAGGCAGGACGTGACTCCAGAGCACAGTATCCAAGCATCTTTGCTTACTATGGGAGGGTGATTGGCTGCAGTGTTTTCTCTCTGCACCCAATGAGAAGGGTTGTAGGGCTCGAGTTAGCAGTATCTCGGTGATATGAGCCTCCATAGGGTTTATGTCATACCTATATTTCAGAAGTTACAGAATGTGAAAGATATTATTACCTAAGAAGCATGTTGCAGAGCCAGCTCCTCTAGCCTAACGACACCTTCTTTTTAAAGGTTTCTATGTAATGCAAATTTAAAATAAGGGTTGCAGAGTGGTTCTTTATTAGAAGTAAAATGAATTCCCCTTGCTCCATTACATGGAGAACGGGATGGTTGTGCAGCATTACATTGACCTCAGGAGGAGTCCAATGTACAAAGCTGAGATCTGGTTTGGGAGAGCACAGTGTTAGTGAGGACTGGTCTTGTGTTGACAATCACACTCATGATTTCCCTTCTGTAATCGAAGTAAAACAAATTATTCCAGGACATGATTACTGTCTTATTGATCCTACTGATGCATCTGTTAGCTAAACACCCTGCTCAGATATAATAGTGCTGGAAGTCAGATTTTTTGTAATGATTGAGAAGCCAGGCAAAATGTTTGCCCCCGTTTTTTAATGAAAAATTGTAGATTCTTTGGTTTGTGATATTAAATTCTGCTGAATTCTTTCATTTGTTTATTTTTAATTCTGTAAAATTAATAAGCTTGGAGTAGATCTAAATAAGGGGTTTAAAGTTGGGGGGGGCTAAAAGAACATTTAATCTAACAATTTTCTTCTCACTTTAGAGTTTGAACTTTTGTGTTCTTTTATGCAGTATCTTACTGGTTAACCAAAACATTTCAATGAAAAGCAAAGTGTTGCCTTCCATATCTGCTGTTCAATGAAAACCACGTGCTTCTGTCTGCATCCCAGCCCAGCTGAAATCTCTTATTTTGACTATAAAAATAGCTGGTGACTGGAAAGCAGTGGTTTTAGTAATTCTGGGCCATGGGCTGAGTGAGGGCTGCTGCCCTCTCCTGGAAGGAATGCCAAATCTCTGGTCACTTCTAAGAGCATCAGTTCCTGAGTCTGGGACCAAGCCCTCAACTATGGCTGGAGCATTTAGGATTAAGGCATGTGGCGTTACAAATGTGGTCCCAGAAGTGGGTTTGCAAGCAGCAAACTGCAACCAAATATGGGGCTGTGCACCAAAAACTAAGATGAGGAAATTCTATGACTGGCTCCAATGGCACAGCAACTCTATTCCTACTTTTTCTATTATTAAATGTGCCCAAGTGGCAGTATCTTCTATTTTGCGGAGTGGAGAAACCTGGAGGTGTATCTCATCTCCCAAGTGCAATGCCAAGAAATTGTTGCAGAATGATTCAGAAAGCCTATTATCGCCTGTGCATGGGCTAGTCCTCATTGTTCCCCTGGCCTTGGAAAGCCAGTGGAATGACTCACCATATCTCCTCCTTGTAAAAAATGGGCTGCTGCAAATGATGACCCCCCAAAAAGTACAGCAGCAAATGAAATGAGGGAAAAGTTCTCAGTCATGGCTCTGAATTAGCAGAAATTTTCACTGTGTAAAGGAAGCAAGGCAAAGAAGCCAAAAGGTTTACAGGCATATGTGAACACTTGCCCCTAAAGCACTAAAGAACTGTTTAGTTTTAAAGGTAGGATACCAGAGAGATCAGGTCATAAGCCAAGACGCAAAGTTGGGGCATTATGAAGGTTTCACCTGAAGTTCAACTGGGAAACTGTTCTGCTTTTTGAGAGAGGGGATCATACACAGATGCCTGTCCTTTGTAGGGATGGGGTCGTCCTCCTGCGGGAGATATAAAACCTGTCTGGGTGCTTAAGATGCCTTATCTGGCTCTGGAAAAGGAAAATTGCTAAAGCTTTTTTCAAAGGACAGAAAATGGGGCGACATTGGACTTAGTCCATTTCCAGTCCTAATGCTCTCTGCAGGTCTTCGCTTTTTTGACAATTTGTCTAGCCCTTTTCTTCTCCCCACACCAGGTAAAATTGGTTGGACTATATCCCATCTAAGTGCCTGACTTTCTGTGCCTGACAGGCAATTCTACTTCTCCCTCCTCCCAAGAGTCATCAGGCCCAAGGGGATGGCGGGCAGGAGTGACTGTTTGCAGGATGATACAAACTGGAAGGTCCTGTAAGGGTCACCAGGTGTGATCTAAGGCTTGCAAACTTTTGTAGGTTTTGAAGAACAAAACAGTAGGATCCCAAAGTGTGTTTTTGCTTTCTCTCTCCCAACTTCATTTACTTGCTCATTAAATTCAGAAGCATGTAGCTACACCCATAGAAAATTACAGCATTTCGTAACCTTTAATTGATTTGCGTATTTATGGGGAAACTGGTATTTCGGGACTATCCAACTGTGCCATCGCTATCACCTTTTCATGGGTCTCTGTCTGTTTGGTTGCTGCAGAGAAGCCCTGATGTGTGTCTGCCTGGCATAGAGCTGGCAGCTCCGTAGGCTGAATTCTTCACTGCAGGTTACTAATACTGAAATCGGGAGAGCTCTTATTTGTAGATGGGGCAGATATTCGTTGCAGCATGCTGCGCTCTGTTTGTTTGGCTGGGTGTTGGTATTCCAGAAAGATTTTGAAACACATCAGCGTGCTGCATGCTGCTAATTATGTTCCTTTTCTATACTATTAGGAAAGGTAGGGACACTGCTGGTATGGACAGGTACAGAAGTACTTCAGTCCACAGTTACTGACGTGGGTTTAATTGCTCCCTACATCACCTCTCTCAGTCTCCTGGGATTTTCAGCCATTGCAAATTCAGGGATGCACGAAATGTCCATGTGATCTGGGAAGGAGGTGAGGGTCCTCCCAACTCCTCATCTGTCTCAACAGCACAATTGCTGAAAATCCAATTCAGTGGCCCCAGCCTTTGCCTTGATGGTCACAGCTGTGAGAAGGCAGTGCATGGCAAGAAAATGCTGCTTCACTCACTCTGTTAACCTCAGTTTTAACTTTTGTTCCTAACTTTTGAGGCTGGAAAGCCTTGCAGATAATACATTGCCTATGAAGAATGGCCACTCAGTGTCCTTTCTATATGCAATGCCCTTGGTTTTGGAGTTTGTTATACTGCTAACCCTGCTGGTGTGAAAGGTGTTGCTTCAGGCTTGGCTGTTACAAGAGTCTTGCCCTGAATAAATAATGATTGAGCTGCCCAGAATAGCCCAGAACAAGCACTGTCCAACCCACAGCACGGGTGTGATGTAAGTCAGAACTGAGGGTCACCTTCAGCCCCAGCTGAGGGGTTTGCAGCTGCTCAAAGGTGGTGGTGGGCACTTGACCCAGCAAAGCCCTCCTCAACAAGCCTGGTGGCCTCAGGGGGAACACAGTCACAGCGTCCTCTGCCTTGTCTCCAGCAGCTATTTGGAAGACATGACCGATGTGGGGACTTGCTATTGGGACATGTAGACCTTCTTGGTGAAGCCGCAGCCAGCATGGGGCAAACACAGGGTGTGCTGGGTGATAACAGTGTAATGGTGGCAGGCCACACCATGTCTTCTGCTGTCAGCTTTGGGAACTGATGTCCAGCCATGTTGCAGCATTGGCAGGACAACCACAGCAGCAGGAGGCTTGCCAGGGAGCTGAGGCCACGTGACAGTGGTGAGGAGAACCAGCTGCAGCCCAGAGGGACCTGAAGTCACTCCATGGTGGCTGAGATTTACTGAGTCTTTCAAACTAGGCTGGTTCACAGCAAGATAAAGGCACTGCATGACCGTAACATGACCTGCCCTTTGTCTTAACCCAAGAGCACGAATACTTATTAAATTTTCTACGTCTGGTTGGAAACACATCAGGAGCTAGAGCTGATGCAAGGATGCTTTGTGGAAGGTCACTGCACAAAGAGCGTTCATTTGTAAAACAGCCTGCTCATGCAGTGCGACCCTGCAAAACTGTTAGCCCAGGGTTGTTTTGTAGCAGCAAACTGGAGCTATCAGAGGGCAACGTGCTCACAAATGCAAACCCAACAAAACAGACCAGGGAGGAGCAAGAGACTGTGTTTTCTTGAAAGCATTTCCACACTTCAGTATTCATCTTTTTTTTTGTTCTTTTTTTCTTTTCTCTTGTTCCTTTCTTATTGCTGAATCTGTCTTCTCTTCCATTTTTAAATATCTGTCTCTTTCCCTGCTTTTTGAATGCAGAGGCATGCCAATTTGTCCAAGCATCTCTGCAAACCCCAGTCTGAAATTAGGCACATGGTGCAAGAGCCTCATTTCACTCCATCCAAACTATGTTCCTCAGAGAGGCCACACTGAATGAGGCCAGAGGAGCTGGGTCCTCCTTTGTTGCACCTGGCCCAATAACTGGAGCTTATTGCAACATCAGAAGCCATCACGTACCTTCTCCCTTGAGAAAAATGACCTCAGGCCAAGCCACCACCTCCATGTTATCGCCTGCTAATTGCAGGACATCCTGGGGAAGATGGTGGCGTTTGCAGCTTTGATCCCAATGCTGCAAGGTTGGGTTCTCTCTTCTGCAGGCTCCAAGAGAGTGTAGGTGTTTGCTTTAGGCTACGATGACATGAGAAATACCTTAGTGAGGCGAGGCGTGGGTGTATTGGGGCGTGACTCAGAGGAAGTCAATGTACAGGGATTTGTTTTGTGTGCAAGAGATCTATTCACTTTAGTTACCAGCATGGGTGTAATTAACTTTTCTTTTTACATTTTATTATTTTGATTATTAATCATGGCTTAAGAATGGCTGAGCCAATGAAGATTTCATATGCAATTTCAAAAACTCCAAGATTTATAATACCAAGGGCTGGCTTGAGGGAGCCAGGGAATTTGATGACAGTTCACTAGGTTCTGATGAGGGACCAGTACAAATTAAAGAGGCTGATAGCCTTGGGCAGGATATCTTGCTTTAGAAAGAGAGAATAGTGAAGGACATACTTAAAATTGGGCTTGGAGAAGTCTTGCCAAGACAACTTAGGAGATGATCAGCATGGACACAGCAAGATGCAAAGAAAACAAAGTTGTGTTTAACTAGCCCAGATTTCCTTGGCTTTGGAGCTGGACCTCTTTTTTTCTTATTTGTTTTAATTGACAATAGATGAGATTAGCTACAGTTCTTACACAGGGTAAGGATCACTCTGAGGTTATTCAAGTTTGCAGTGCCTTCAGCCTTAACTTAAGATGTCCAGAGTCAACCTTTCCACAGCGGACAAGGGTCCATATGTCAAAAGCTAGCCACAGTTTGGGGCCCTATTCTGATTCTGCTCATGTGTCAGTGGAGTTGCTGTAGTGTGTATAAAATAAATTTAAGTGAGTTGAATGTACAAGGACCGCATGGCCCTGCTGCAGGAAAGCTCTTCTTGTCACCACCCTGCTGCATTCTGCGGTGAGATCGCTGCAGTAATAGAACAATTTATGCCAAAACAACTCAGCGAGCAGGTTGCAATTCCTATAAATGTTAACTTGAGAGCAACAGAACTTCAAAGCAAGTGACAATTCATTTTCCAAGAAGAGGAGGGTGGATTGAAGTGAGAAGCACATGAATCATGCCGCCTGCATTTGACTTCTGCCCCAATTTGAGACTAAAATCAATATGTTAGGAGGTGAGTCAAGGGAAGCAACTGGGGCATCTCGTGCCAATCAAAACCAGAAAAGGGTCCTACAAACTCTGCAAGCCTATGGTATTCTAATAGTCAGGTTCAGAGCATTTGTTTATATAGGGTATTGACTGGTTCTTTTTTTCTCATCCCAGATTGCCTTGTTGCTATTTTTAATGAGAAGCACCTTTTAACAAAGGTGTCCGCTTTCCCAGTAAATACTCAAATCCAGATCCCAATATGCAGCCAACACGTTTAGGTGGCTAACAGAGCAGAATTGGAGAGGAAAGAATATTTCTGTCCCTTGGGAAACTCTAAGGTATGTTTGCATTCATCCTAAGAGGGAGAAGTAGTGTCAAGATATTCAGGAAATAACGAGGGGTTTTTTTGGAACCCAACACAATATGTTGACCTGGAAGTACTGAATAGAACTTCTGTAATATATTTGATTGAAATTAAACATTTTTCTTTATCCACGGGTATTAAGTATTCTGAAGCAGTTCTCAAAAGTTGTTTTAAAATTAAAATCTTTTGGTTTGCTTTGAAATTTCAATTCAAATTACTTTTGAGCCAAGATAGGCAAGAGAAAGAGAGAGGAGAGGGGGACCAGGTGTTTTTGCTATGGTAGAGCATGAAATGGTGATCTGTCAACTGGAGATATGAGACAGTAAGCAGGCTAGAAAATGTGCCATTTCAGCACGTTACTCCTGTCCAGAAACACAGTGACTGGGTTTGCACAATGGTGGCTGGAAATGTGGCCAGGTCATGTCCAGACTCAAGGTGGTTGAGTGCCATCAGCACAGAAGTATCTGTGCTGCCCTTATTGATCCTGGCAATCCAAGGCTGACATGTGCAGAGCCTGCTTAGACATCTCTGCACCGATTGTACTGACACATCTTTGTTTCTATTGTGTTTTGCGGGGGCTGACACTCTCATTTCGGCCTGGGTGGTTATAGGTCTCCTCCTAGAGAATCGATTAATCTTCTTTACTCTTCCATTTCCAATGTTTTCTGAAATGAGGTGCTAGCATTTTCCTTTTTGTTACTGAAAGAGTGCATGCCACTGCTGGTGTTGGATATATTCCTGCAGAGGTATTTTCAGCCTGTAACACAGAAGAGGAAGAAATGGCAAACCTCTCTTATCAAGGGCAGAAAAGGGAAAGAGACGGAAAGAGGACAGTGGTGGTGAGTGTCAGGCACAGTGAAGACCAGGAAAACTTCCAAGCTCTTTCTTGCAGTTTGTCAAATCCCTGGTTGACTTTTCCACAACTCATACTTGTACCTTATAAATAATACTTAAGTCAACACAGACAATTGTGGCTACTGGTAAAAAACCACAGAGAGCAGCTAAACACAATGGAAGTGACTTATTCCACCATTCGTTTTTACTTTGGAACAAGCAAAAAACTTTTCAAAAGAAGTGAGTCATTTTTTTCATCCATCTTGTCTTTTGTCTGCTCAACAACGTGTCCTTTTTGTGTGTAGTTGTGGTCTTAAAGTTTTTGTTGCTTTTTATTTATTTACTTTTTTTTTCTGCTTTGCTATCTTGGTTTAGGATTGTCTCCCAGTGACAACTGCTAGCACCACAGGGCTAGAACCTGGTAAAAGACAAAGCAAAACCGCCATGCCTTTGGGGAAATGACTCTGCTACCTTGCCAAGAAACATGTTTGGCAGGTTTATAAGCCAAGGTGGAGTTGGAGTTCTCTGAGCCCTTCTGCCCTCCTTGAAAGATGTCAGGTGGGAACCTCAGCAAAGCTAATATCTTGAGTAGCATCTCCAGGGTTGGGCAAACTGGTTCAGGTAGAAGAAATTTCAGCTCAGACTGAACCTTTGCCCATTTTTCGATGGGCTGAGCCTGAATTTTGTCTTCTTCAACCTCACAAATCTAAACCTGGAACATGCCTGTCCTCAGAGCTGAACCTTCATAGACATTGTGAAAAGTATGGCTGATATCTTAAAATCTTTCTCCTGCATGTCTGCACCTCTACCCTCCCTTGAGGTTAATTATTTGAACATCAGCCAGTATTTACTCCATGCGTGCTAATCCCAGACTGGTGTGGGCTTCAGGTCTCCATTAGAGATTTACTCCCCACAGGACCACAAACCAATGTGTCCCTTTGGCTTTGCCAAGAGTGTGTTAGAAAGTAGGGGCTGTGGAGATGCATGTGGTTAGCCTAAGCAGCCACTTGTCATAGTTGGAGAGTCTGTGTGGTTTTTATGAGGAAATGGATTGAATAGTCTTCCTCTGAGTTAACTCAAAAAAAAAAAACGCAGCAAGGGGCTGAGTGTAGAGATGGAGGGGTTTCTTTTTGCCCTTAAGGCAATCTTGGCAATTATACCTCTGTAAAGAATAGGTCTTTGTATGACAAAGGACCTCTACCATTTTCAGTTGTATTAGCCATAACTCATTACTGAAAGGGTTACCAGCTGCTCACCCAGCCCTTGTCCCAGCTGCCCTAGGAGGAAGAACAATTAACCTGATTTTGTTAAAGGACATTTGGGCTCTTGGGGAAAGACCTTTTGAGATGTATTTTCACAGGAGTAATTTGTTAAAGCATCAGTCCCTCCCAGGCCATGTGGTATGGGGAGCATAGGATGGCCCAGTGATACATAAAGAGCTATGCCCATGGAAAGCACTCTCTGGGGAAGTAGATGAAGGAAGACTTCTAGGGTATGTGTGGAAGCAAGAGCTTACAGGAGACAGAACAATGGGAGAAAGCATAGAAGAGAGAAGAAGCTTCTGGCAGGATAATCCGAGGGATTTGTTGGCGCAGCATCTTTTGACATTTATCAGCCTTGGGTGAAAATGGTGAGTGATGAAGAGCAGGGATACGTACTACATCCCTGAAATCTGGGATAGGCTCTAGACTGAGGATACCTGTGTCTGTTTTGCCAGTAAGCCACAATGAGCAGGACAACATCAAGATTTGTTTTAAATCAAATTAGGGATTTTGGTTTAAAGTGGCTCAAATTCCAGACTGCTCCAGTCCTACTGGGTTATCTGGCAACTGCATCTGAATCTGTAAAATCCCACTGCCTCTGCCAAAGGGGACAGAGGCACTCCTTTCCAGTTGCTCAAGCCCATAACATCAGCAGCTCTTCTGAGTGGAAAAATCCTTGAGAAAACAAAATAATGCTCCTCTGGCCTTAAACTCAGCTCGGAAGATGCTTCCAGGGCTCCTCACGTAGCTGCTGCCCTGTTGCAATTCTTCATAAAGCAGAAAGACTTCTGTTTATGTTTTTGCTTGCAATTGGCAGGGGTTGGCAGGTTATCTGGATACTCTATCTCTGTCTATATTTGCCTACTTCTAGATCTGTTGACAGTATAAGAGTGTCAATATTTTTTTCCTTGTAAGGTGATATAAGCAACTGCCTAACTGTTGACTCAACTGAGGATTACTAATTTCAATAGCTAGTTAACAAATCAGCCTACGCTCTAGGTAGAAGTGCAGTGCCTGCTTCTTCTGAAAGGGTCTGGGAAGCTAACAGTGATCAGCTGCTTGGAGCCCAGGGCTAAGCCAGGGTGGAGTGTAACGGATGCTCCCTTTGGGCAGGTGAACCACCTGCCCAACAGATAAGCTGGGCTCGGGGAGGGGGGACACGCTCCATGGGATGCACTCTTTCAGGATGGTGCTTCCTCTGGTTCTTTGGATGGTGGCTTCCTGAAATTTACTTTGCATTTAAATCGTGGCCTGTAACTGCTGAATTTCCTTTCCTCCTCTTAGTGTGATTTTATAAAACTTGTCCAGCTAACTTGGATCTCTTTACACAGAGAGAATGGTAGGTCAGGCTGTAGTGAAGGCTTGTGAAAGTGCTTGCAGGGGGCTTGCCAGCCCAAATCCCACCTAGCTGAGTCATAACTGGGTGGGTTTTTTTGTCATGTGGCAGCTGCAGAGTGCCTTTAAGAAATAGGCTGGTTCCCTCCTGTGCTAAGCTGTGCCTTGCTCCAAGCATACAGGTACTGGATGTGCACAGTGTATGCAAGATCTGTACCTACTCAGTAGTGCTTCTACTCTGATTTTTAATTTTAGCCATCTTTGAGATACCAGGAAATGGCTCGGTAGAAGTCTATCTAGTCCATTTCCCTTTGCCTTAAAATGCTCTTGAGATGGCCATGAGAATGTAGCGTGGGCTGTCTGTGTCTGTTTGGCTCTGCTATGCTTTGTATTTGTCCTGCAATTATCTTGTGAAACACTATGTATGCTTTTAGGCATGATTTATTTTTTTTTTTTCCAGCTCTTCTCATCCCTTTCTTTTGCACACATGCGTTTACAGTTCATTCTTGCTAATGGAAATAATGTCCCGCAAAGGTCTGGGGTTGAGGGAAAGGGAGGAGCTGCATGTGTGCTCTTTTCATTACATTAGAACGGAGTGTTGATCAAGTTCCGCTGGAGTGAATTTACTTGTATTTCCATGTAACAATAGCCTAGAAAAGACTTTGTCTTTTTTGCAGTTCTACCACATGCATGGATAAAATGAGCTCAGAATATAAATAAAAGATGTTGTGGTGTGGGGACATGTCCATCTTCATATTTTGTGCACATGTCCACGTTGCTCTGTTGGTATTCAGCCTGACATACGGTGGTACAATTAATGAATGTTTTTGTCAGCTTCCGTGGAAAATACCCCAAACTTATCAAACCTTTTTGATTCTCTGTCAATGCTAAAGGGGCATCCATTGTGCCTACAAAGCTTCTGTTTCAGCATTCAATTACCCATCCAAATGCACAGTGGTAAGTGAAAAGCATCTGGCGGTACTGCAGGACCAAAGCCATAGTTTAGTTACTGGTACCCATACATTATCAAAAAGCCTTGTTTCACAGCATCTTTTACACGTAAAAGGACTTATCATCTAGATGGATAAGATGAAGAGTGGGAGAAAGGAAATCTTGTCCCTGTTTTTCTGGTGGGGAAACTGTTGCCCAGACAGTTTCAGCAATGCACGGTGAGGTTGTGTGAGGAGTCCGTAGCCAGCTCTGAACTGCAGGGCAGTAAGTGTGAGAACATCCTCCCTCTCCCTTCTCCAGGGCTGAGGACAGCCATGGTATTGATGTGACAGGGAGAACCACACTCCAGCTTTGCGGTCAGTCCTTGAAGGACAAAGCTTCTCAGGGCCTTCTAGGCCTGTCCAGAGACAAGAACTGGCACCTCCTGCTGACTTGTCCTAGGGCTATTTTGAGCACTGAAGATCTTGATTGTTTGGACCTATAATTTTTCTTTCAGTGATTAAAAAGTTCCTCTGTAGGCTGGCTGGGGAGAGCGTGTGCTCTGTACCTTCTTGACAAGAGTAAGAATCTCCCTGCTTATCTCAGTTGAAATCATCTATTTCACATTCATCATCTGAATTCAATTAAAAATAACCTGCAGCTGTAATTGTTCAGGGCTGTTTTTAACTGAACTCCCTTCATCCCAGAGTGTGTGGGATTTCCCCCTGCAGTTTCAAGAGCAGGTGGTCAGTGGGAAATTCCTACAAGCTCTTCAGTGTAGGGTTGCTTTTGGAGGCTAGTCACGGCATATCAGATGTGACTTTGCGTTCATCTCTACAAAACAGAAGGCTCCCCACCCCCCCCACACCATTTCTAGCAATACCTGACGTGAGCTATATGAAAAGGGGCCTATGGGATGCAGCTCTGTTCTTGAGTTTTCACAGTGCATGTGTAAGCTGTTCGTAATAACCGGCGAGAGCATCATCTCGAGATTGTCTGCAAACAAGTTTGTGCAGCGTGCAGTACAGTGCAGGGACAAGATACGCCACAGAACCATTTTGGTTCATTTTGAACATATAGAATACGAGTTCCCTGAAACACTTGTGTGACTAGCATGGTTTATATCATAAAACAATTAGAAGTGAATGGGTTTGGAGAGTGTTTAAGCACTTATTCGTCATCCTTCTCTTATTGTTAATGGGAAGCTTCCTGTTAAGAACTGGGTGAGGCATTGCCTTGCAGAAATGTTCACAAGCAGCGTGAGATTCTTGCTTTTGTTTCTACTGTGTGGGAACTCCGTGAAGTCTGCAGCTCAGACTGAACTTCTGCAAAATCCATGCCTGAGTCGCAGAGACACAAATTCCTGTAGGAGAGGAGAGGACCCTAATTTGGCTTGAGTTGTCTTAGCTTTTCTATCCTCTGTCCCTGTCTTCAGGCACCCCGGTAAAATTTCCTATGCATTTTTTTTCTTTTTAATTAGACTGAATTTTTGTGGAAAACTTAAGCCTCAGCGGTTTAACTCTCCTCTCTGACTAATAGCAGAGAAAAATGTTAAAACTTGTTACTCTCTTTTTACTCAACTTGGCACATGAGGAGCAATAGTTTACCCAGAGAAAATTTGGCAAAGAAACTATCTTGATTTCACACAAAGTCTTTGAGTGTTGTGGTGAAAATGGCTTTTGATTAGACGAAGTCAAAAGCCCTTGAAATCCTCATATGTACAATGTAAGAAGTGGAATCCTCTTGCAACTTGTCATCGCTGCATAAATGTGAGCTCTGGGTACCTCTTTCACTGGCTTTGAAAAGGCTTTGGATTCAAGAGCTGCTCTTAGGGAAAAGGCTTCTGCTGTGTGCTGGTTTACTTGGCAGCATGGTCTTTCTCAGTCTCATGGGCCAAGACAGAAGTCCATTGTGCACCTCCCGCCCCACTCAAATAAGACCCTTTAGCGTGGAGCAGTGCTCCTGCTAACCCATGCTGAATTTGGGATCTGCTTGCTGCACACTCCTTCATTTTGCAGCTTGAGAAGCTGTATTTCTACTTCAGCTGGGGAATTCGGTCTCCTCCTTCCCCTGCCTCCTTTTCCCTTAATGCAACGTTAAGAAACAATATTAATTTAAAATTTACTTGGCATCCAAAAATAACACACCCATACTGTAGCTCATCCAAATTTACATCTCCAAAACAACTAATCCTGCAGCCCACTGATGACTCTTTTCAGTGACAGGGTGGGTGTCCCTGGGGTACATCTTAGTGGCCACTCCTTGGACCACAGTGTGACGTTCAGCTCCTATTCAGATGTTTCCCCCTCCAAAAGCCTGACTCTGGTAGGTAGTTTCATTGCCGTGATGGGGAAGTGGTTGCAATCAGAGCTGCAGAGCAGCTGAAAACCACCTTGTGTCACTTGGGTTTTGCAGGGCTTCCCCTGCGTACGCACATCAGCTTTGTGCATCACCAGACCAGCTCTTTCCTTGCAGCGTGGGCTCTGGGGTATGAGCCCAGAGTTGCTTCCTTCTGCAGCAAAACCACCAGCACCAGTTTCCTTTCATGCAAGTGGGAAAGAAAAGCTTATAAAATTAGTGCATTCCCAGGCTCTCTTCCTTCCCCGCTGGGACAGATCATGAAATTTTTCAATTTTAGCAGCAGGCAAGTGGGTTCTGTGATGGGCAGACAGTGAGGTCAGATTTCTTAGGGCTTTGTCTGGGGGTTAATGCAGGGTCAGGGGTTTTTTGGTTGTTTTGCCAAAACTTTCTTTCCCCTAATGCATTATATTGAGGCTGCAATGCAATAATAAGCATTATAAATCCACAGCAGAGAGGTCCCCTGATGAAGGAATGCTGTCTGCTAAAACAGTCTCCCCCACTGGTACTTCTCCTACATCCTAGTTTAATAAATGTTCTTATTAAAATTCTCTTACATCTGGTAAAGACTGGACCATTTCTGGCAGCTGTCCCTTCAAAGAGCACAGGGCACTTGTTTTCTATCTACCTGACCACCAGGCGGCATAAAATTTGTAGGAATTGAGTATTTTTCTGAGCATCTGTTGGCAGTGGTGGGAACTGGCCAGCTCCAAAAGCAAGGAAAGTATGGATGTTGTAGAGGGAGAAGAGAAAAAGAATGCTACCAAAATCTTCTTAAAAGCTTTCTTGCAAAGAGTACCACCTTCTGCTGAAACCTTGGTAAGGAGAGAGATGGGAACACAGCATTTGGATGCTGTTACAGTGAACCAGACCCTGAAGAAAGGCTTCTTGACAGCTCTCTGTACATGTGCTATAGGAACGCAAGTGGGAACACATACTTCTTTTTACTTATGCTTGAGAAAACGGCTCAGTTATTGCAGGTTTGTCTCTCTTTAGTTGCTTATATTTCCTGACCTCTTCCCTGTGTTCTTACATTCCTAGCTAGCACCACCGCATATATAACTTGCACAGAATGACTTCCATTCACGGATTCCCAAAAGGTCTTATCAAGTAGGAAGAGCTGCAGCATCTGGATGCAGTTGGTCTACAGACCTTACCTGAGCCAAGGAGTCTGTCCCTACTACAGCTATTCTTTGTCCCTTTCCATCTTCATCTGATACCTCTTAAGGGATGTGTGTACATGTCCTAGTGCTGCTTGAATCCCAAGCTACGAGGCTTTACAGAACCATCCAAAGCAGTCCAGTAATGTCCCTTTACTCTGTGCTCATCACATGGCAACTTCAAATGACTTGAGCATTTCACATTTTTGTGTAATCTCCTTAATGTGGGGGCACTTTGGGAGCTCTCAGATTGCAGGGAGTTCAGGGTAATTTTAACTTGTTGGAACACTACAAGTTTCCACAGATCTGAGCGTGGAGGTTTGATGGGGTTTTGAGCTGCAATACTTGCCTGGGAAATGAGTGGTGGTGGAGGCAGCAGGTCCAGTTGACTTTCTTCTAAAGGAGGCATTTACTGCGTGAATAAGGACATTGGTTGGCACCTAATAGCTGCCTTGGAGAAATAAAGGTGTAAGTGTGCCAGGGAGATGGGCAGGTGCTCGTTTGCAAAGGTGACATTTCAAATTGGACTTAATAGTGATGCTGTCCATGAAAGTTGATGTAACTATTTGCTGGACAGTTGGACTTCATTTTACAAGGTTACTATTCAGTCATGTTTTATTGACACAGATGACCATGCAAACTCTCTGAAATGCTTATTTGTGGCTTGACACTGCTGATCTATAAACAGTTATAATCTCCCTGCCTCTATATCTTTTCGTTCTCTTGGGATTTGTAAAATGTCTCAGGAGAAAAAGCTATTTTGGTGTGGTGGTTCCCTACCCTGAGTTCCTTGCGCATTGTATATCTCAGTGATTTTTTTGGGGGAAGTGTTTTGTCCCTGGTAATCTGGTCAAAATTCAAAAGAATCAATGGATGAGCAAAGACATGAAGCAATTTTCATAAAAGAAACAGCTAAGCAGGCGAGGACTCCCCCTCTCCCTCACTTTTGCGAGGCTGAAGTATGTTAAGAGTCAACTAGCTAGTGAGTGGCATGCAGAAGGTTATCTAGAGTCTTCATTCTCGCTTACTCTCAGGAGCTGGAGTATAAAACTGGACTGGTGGAGAGCAACCCAAAGGAGACAGTGGCTGAAATTTGCAGACATGCATATTCTTTCCACTTAACCCGACTTGCTGCTCTTGGCTCACTGAGCAGTTACACTGTGTAACTTCTTACCAGAGGAACCTGTGGGTACAAAAAGCTTCTTCCAGTTTAAAATTAGGTGAACTAATGAAAGATAAGTGACTGGGCTACTAAATGCAACATTAACATCTCTGGCTTGGGGTCTCCCAGAGCTGGAAAACATTGAAGCCTGGTGAAGTGCTGCAGGCAGGGACGTGGTGATCCTGCTGTGCTGTAACCCACTTCCCTAACCCAGGGGGGTGCTTGGTCCCTCTCCCTTAAGCTTCTGTTTAGGGTCAAATGAAAATGTGGGAGGTGAATTGTCCTGTTTCAGCTACAGGATAATGAGACTTGCAAGGCACCAGCTCAGCAAGAAAGGTATTGCTGTAATTGAGATCTCACCGCCTTCAAGCAGCTGTGCCAAAGGGAACCCACGTTGAAAGCTGGGTTGAGCCCCCACAAGGCAGATTTTTTGGGCCAGGATCAGTGACGATAGGGTGATGTAATAAATGTTTTCCCCATCCCCCTCTTTTTCTAAGGAAGCTGTATCTGACTGGGCAGAACCTCCATGTCCTCCTTCCTCTAGCCGAAGCCCAGAGCGTAGGGTCTTTCGCTTGCCCTTGGGAAACCTTGAAGAGGGCAAATGCTGAGCCTGGCTGAGTCTCCTCTGGCAGGCAGAGAAAGGCAGTTTGTAGGGGTATGTGGAACACCTGGGGCTGAACACAGCAGTGACAAAAAGCAGATCATGCTGAAGTACAATGCTGAATGCATATAGACTTTCTGCAGAGAAGTTAGTTCTCCCCAAGGCATTAGCTCTTGCGACAGAAGACCTGAAGTCCAGGAGGCTTCCTGCATGCTGTCTGCTCCCAGGGCCTGTGGGCATCCTGGTCACGCTCCATGTTAGGTTGCGGGGCTGGGGCTGCAGGACGCTGCCAGCATCCCTGCCTCTGCTGGCGCTGGGGAGAGATGCAGGGAAAAGGAGTTAGTTACCTTCAACAGCTAGACTGCAGCTGATTGTCAAAGGCAGCCTAATTTAATTAGAGCTGAACTGGATCATTATTTAATGAGGACTGAGACTAATTAATTTTTGGAGTCACAGTACGAAAGATGCTTTGTTCCTTTTGAATAGGTAATTAAGTGAGGCGTACGCAGACACCCTATGCCCTGCTGCATTTGCAAAGGGTTTGTTCTCTTTCTTATCTCCATCTTATTTGTATAAGCACCTTGGAATTAAGAATTAATTGTTTTGTTGCTAATGATGTTGGGTATAATTATGTTGCTTTAGAAAGGCAGACTGTCCAAGTACCAGGGCTTTGTCTACCAGAGGACACTGACCAGACCAGGATTGCTGTGCGATGAAGTCATGGGTACAAAACAGAAGATGAGCTGCCCAGGGATGATGAGTGAGCTAAAGCTACTTCTGCTTAGGAACATAGTGGCAGATTGGGAGCCGCTGCAGAGCGGCAGGTGACAGCATTTCACAATAGCAGCTCCAGTTGGTTTTCCAGTGTAGGCAAGTTAGCTTTCATGTGGCTTATCCTTGTCTTGTTCTGCCAGAGCAGTACGGTGTCACCACAGTGTTTAGCTGGCTGTCTCTGGCAGGAGGAGTTTTTGCCTCTTCTTTCTTTGTTTGTAGTGGCTCTTTGTGCACCACTGTGCTGCACTGGATCGGAACAGCTTGGCTGTTCTGTTCCTCACTCCCATAAAGGCCTCGGGGGCTCCAACATTTGCAAACACAAGTCAGCATCTTATTAATTGAAGTGACATTCATTTGCAAGCCATGGATTAATATTTTGTGTTCTGTTTTTTCTGGAGTAGTCTTGTGTGACTCGTTCCTCATTGGCACCAGCAATTAACCCACAACGTTCAGTATCTAGCAGGTCATTTCCATTAGAAAGCAAACTTGGTCTTTGAGCCCAGCATTTCTTAGGATGTTCTCGATGAATTCTTTTCATTTGCAACGCTCAATACAGCGACCTTCTTGGTTCCTGGCATCCGAGTTAGCACACAGCTGAGAAGAACTTTCTCCATAATTTTTCTCAGGCCTTCCTTGTTTTGCATATTTTGTGGGTTCTCTTTGTTCTCTCACTGCACACTTATGGATGTACTCACAGGTATACACAATGTACATATGAGTCTGTAAGGAAACCATGTGACATTTACAAGACTCTTCATCCATGTGCTTTCGGCGGTGAAGCCTGTTGCAAAAGCTCATTCTTCGAAGGTCGTGGGTTGATAAAAGATCATGGCTGTATGATCAGTTTAAGTCACTGATATAGCCTATATACTAAAGCTTCCACCATGACAGCACTTGCCCTAGCTCAGCTTGGCCCCTTAATCCAAAAAAATTAAAATCGTCATTTCTTGTGTGACCCAGACTTGCTGGAAAGAAAAGGAATAGTTTATTTTGACAATAGATAGAATCTAGGGCAATGATGGTGTGTCCCTGTCAGGATGCTTCCTTGCCACATCCCTAGATTAACTACTCTTTTTTTTTTTTTTTTTTTTTTTTTTCCTCCCATCCATGTCTCTGGAGATCCATTCTCAAGTTGTAGTGTCTTTCTAGGATGATAGCAAAAACCTCTTTCAGAGGGCTATTGCAGAATGGTGGATGTCTCAGACCTGTTGCACAAATGGGGAATGCACTATTGATCCATTTCTGTCAGCGCCAATTTCTACACCGACATTTCCGGCTTTGGAGGAGACCTGTGCTGAAACATGTCTTCATGTCCCTACAGCCTTAACTCTGGGACTCCAGCCTATCCTCTCTGCTGGGGTCTGCCTGTGCTGGATGCATTCTCTGCTATAATCATGCTTTCCCATCTTACATTGCTTCAGGGCTGCTTTCCTATTCCTTGACAGAGTCATTAATTTTTTCCTACTCTTACACATCTTTTTCTACACCTTTCAGATGGTCCAAACGCCCTTTTGATTTTCTTCAGAAACTCCTAGCAAGAGGCGTTCTGGTGTTCTTACCTTTAGGGCTCATTCTAACCACAGGCAGTTGCCTATGTTAGCCAGCTGCCAAAATGGCAAGCCAGTCCTGGTAAGGTTTGTTCTCCATTTCATTGTGACTGCAGCCCTGGAAAGCCATGCTGGTGGCTGCACCAGTTGTGTGCCTGCTGGGGGGAAGCCTCGGCCCATATGGCTCTTGCTGGGAAGGAGATGTTTTCAGAAAGGGGCTGTTGCTCCCTTTGATCCTTTCCATGCGGCAACAGAAGCAGCAACCACAGGGCGCTCTGCCCTTTCTTTTACCTATCGCAGCTCTGCCCCTTTCCCTGCTCATGCTCCTGCACTGCTGGGAATTCTTGAGCTGCCTCGGGCACAGAGAGGTGCCTTGCGCTCGCCTTGATGTGGCAGGACGGGGAAGGCGAGGTGAGGGCACTGAGGGCTGGAGCAAGAGAGCCTGAGAGCAGGTGCACTGCGGTTAGGGCAGATGACTCCATCCAGTTACTCAGCTCAGAGCAGGTCTCCACTTAGTCCTCCCTCTCCTTTTCTGGAAAGTTACTGTTACTTGCATATTTGCGATGCTTTCTGCCCCTGCAGGCAGAATGACTTGTTTACTACTGTCCAATCACCTGCAAATCACTTGCTTTAGGTCAGCTGCATCATCTAAGGGCAGCCTGAATCTGCTGAATGCCTTCCCCAGCCTGGTTTGCACAGTTCTTGGCCACTGTGAAATGCCAGCAGTTTCTGGATGGTCTGACCCAAGATGATGCTGGATGTGTCACGAGGGCTGAGGCACACCCTGAGCACAGAGCCTTGCGGGATCAGACCTTGCTGAATGGAGAGGATGGAAACAGAGTGTTTGCGGACAGATGTGAGCCCCTGTCTGGTCTGGACGAAAGCCAGTGCTGGTCTGAGTCGTGTGGCCACAGCTATCTTGGTGCTGGGTATATTGGCCTGGGCTTTCAGCCAGGCTCACATAACTGCACGGCTTTTGGTCCTGAGCTGAATGTTATCTGGTTAGGGCAGAGCTCTCTGTGTGCCGGCTCAGAAGAGCAGGGCAAAGCAGCTCAACATACTTATCCCATAGACATGCCAGATGTGCGTCTACAGAAACTAGTAATTGATCCCATCCAGATTCCTTACCATTAATCTTCATCTCCATCTAGCAACACACGTCTTGAGGTCAACAGTGTTGAGATCAGCCAAAATCAATAAAAAAAAAAAAAAAATTGTTAGTGTATCCTCGGTGCAGTGCAGCTGTCCTTGCTATGCAAGGAGCATAACTTAATCTCCCAGCGTGATGTGTTGAATTTATTGCTTGGCGACGTTCAGTGAATATAGAGTGGTGGGTGGGGAAAATCCTGGCTTTTGATTCAGAATTTGTACTACATCTGTGAGTGAAAACACACATTTCATGTGCTGACTCAAAGCAAGCGGCTCCCATTTGGACTGCAGTCTTTCACTGTGCTGCTTTCCTCCTCTCCCTGCGCTTACCATATTGATCCGGCTGGTTCTGGGTGGAAGCAGAAACTTGACTGGGTGGCAAAAAGGCAGATCAGAAACAGAAATCGTCTTGAATAAAATTGATCATTTGTGGGAAGGAAAGTAAGCGGGTTTTCATCCGTTTATGTAAGGGGGTGTTTGAATGCTATGTGAGCCTCTTAGCCCAGGGAAAGTTGCTCACAACGCTGACTCTTGTGCTAAAAGGGATTTCAGAATACCTGTTCCCCGGGCTGGTTGCTTGCTGAGTTACTCCCCAGGGCACGAAAAGTGGGAAAGTACCACAAAGGGAAAGATATAGCTCTAGCCTGTTAATTAAACTGAAAAGAATATCCCAGTGGCCAAAATCTTACTGAAGTCAGTGAGGAGTCTGTTGTGACTTGAATAAGGACTGAGTTTCAGCCCAGAACTGGATCCCATGTGTCCTGCTAATATTGCTTTTGTGCCATTTGAACTTGTGCTTCTATTTGGGTTTGGAACTTCAAGCTGCACTTTCATCCCTGGGCTGCTCTTGTGGGAGTTGACTCTGGTCGCTTCTTAGCTGGTTGCTGCGTGCAACATCAAAGTCTAAAGCAAACGGGCATCTGTGGTGGAAAGGGAAGCCACCAGTTTCCAGGACCTTTGCAGAGACAAGTAAGACTGTGGCTTGCCTGTGGGAAAGGGAACTCGGCATATGGCTCTGGAAAGCTTTAGGAGATCTTTGGAAAATGCTAGACTTTGGTCAGCTTCTTCCTTGAGGTGGAAGCAATGGATGCTATTCTGCTGTTGCTTTCTTCATGGGTTAAAGTTGAACTAGAATGACAGACCAGGGCTTTCTGGCTTTAGCTGTGGGACTAACTTCAAGGAAATCATGGCGAGTTGCTCTTTTCTATGCATGGTGTCTCCTGCAGAGTTATTCTCGGTGTGCATGTTATCACCTCGTGTGATATATAATCAGCCAGAGGCTAGGACATGCAAGTACATGGTTATGTGTACCCACAGAAACACTGTGATCCCTTGCCCTGATGCCAGAGATAAATGCTTTGACTCTGGACTCTATTATATTCTCAGAACCAAACCACTCAGCAAACCTGCCTCGTGATTCCACTCAACCCTGTCATAATGATTTTAGTAGAAAACCACAAGAAACGTGGTGGTTTTGGGTCCTTGTCAAAGCACAGCAGAAGAGTGTTGGTTGATTACATTTTTTTTTAATTCATTTTAATGTTATATTCAGAGTGAAAGTCTGGGTATATACCTAAGCAGACTGAAATGTAAAGAGGGTCTTGCGTATGATTGTGGTGAGAAACCACTGGATTTCATCGGAAAACTTACTGTGGATGCAGGAGATAATTCAAAATATAATTACGTGAAATCCCACTATGAAAACTGTACGTGCTTCTGGGTTACTCTACCCTTTCTTGGCTTTCTCTTTTTTGTCTATAAAGCTTTATTTTCCTGGTACGCTAACAAATATAAACATTCAAGCTTTAGCTCTGTGAATTCAACGTTCTTCTCTCCTGTCCACTTTCTTCATGCTTTTCCCAGACACACGCAAACAAAAAGTAGCCCATGGCATATACCTGAAAAGGAGGAGGTACCTTCCTCTCCACACCTAGGTATGAACGCAGTTGCAGACAGCTGCTGTGAAACAAAATCTTTTTGTGATGAATAACCGCTCTGGAGGTCACTGAGCATCTGACTATTTATTGTTGGTCAAGGGATTGCCTAGGTCAGTGGTGGTGTGCACAGTTACAAAACACTGGGCAGTTGCCCAGGTGGTTTGTGTAGGCACAAGCACACCCTATAGCTATAAGCGTGCTTGAAGCGCTGGACTGGGCAGGGAGGAGGAGGTGGCACAGTCAGGCAGCTGCAGCTGTAGCTGTGTCTCGTGACAGTGGGCAGAGCTGTTGGGAAGGTGATTGAGGGGCTCCAGCGTCTGCAGCAAGTTTCTCCACTTGGGCTATCCACCAGCCTGTGGGCAAGGGCAGCCAGCCCCAGCTCTGCAGGGAGAGTTGGTAGCAACCCTCATGCTAAGCAAGCCGTGCTGCATGGTAGCTCTGGCTGGTTAGGGTGCTGTCGCGTCTTCAGCCAGCCCTTCTCCCTGCCTGGCCATCTCACTGAGACTATTATGGCTGCAGCAGGCATGAAGGGCACAGGATGGGGGCTTTGTCTTCAGCTGCTGCTCTTCACAATATGATGTCTAAAGACGGTACCACCTTTCTTGGTGTTGATGAGACACTGGTCCACAAAATGATTGTATTGGGTCTGGCTGAGGTGGAGTTTATTTTCCCCATAGCGGCTCTCACAGTGCTGTGCTTTGTGCTGGTAGCTAGAAAGGTGTTGACAACACCGCAGTGTTCTGGCTACTGCTGAGCAGTGCTCGCACAGCATCAAGGCTGTCTCTCCAACGCGTTCCCCCTCACTGGTAGGCTGGGGGTGGGCAAGACCTGGGGAGGGGACATAGCCAGGAGAGCTCTCCCAAACTGACCAAAGGGATATTCCATACCATGTGATGTCTGCTCAGAAACAAAAGCTCAGGGAAGGGGGGGGCGCTATTTATGATATTTGTCTTCCGGAGCAACCGCTACACGTACTGAAGTCCTGCTTCCCAGGAAGTGTCTGGACATTGCCTGCTGACGGGAATTAGAGAATAAATCTCTTGTGTTCATTTGCTTCTGTGTGTGGCCTTTGTTTTTGCTTTATTAAACTGCCTTTATCTTGACCCAGGAGGTTTTTTCCATCTTATTGCCCCTCTCCCCCACCCTCCCTCCCTTCTGAGGAGGGGACTGATAACTAATAGAGCAGCTTGGTGGTCACCTGGTGTCCAGCCAAGGTCAACCCACCACAGTGATACAGCTGAAGCACTCACAGGGGTTCATCCCAGTAGGATGCATGTGGTGTGATTACAACCACAACAAGAGGATCCAGGTGGACAGCCAAGGGTGAAGGCACCTTTAGCCTCCACAGGAAAAAAAGCCCAGAATTTATCTGCCAGAGTTCTTTCCAAATGCTGTAACTGCTGATGCTCCAGGGTATGAGTCTTTAGCAGGAGACCTGAATTGCTCATCCCTCTCAAGCTCTTATGGTACCAGCAACATCTGGGTTAGAGGCCACCAGCAGGTAGCACTGGTGTGGCCCTCTGCCCTGGCAGAGGGTAGTTTGCAGTCCTTCCAAGGGGCGTGAAAGTTAATGTAGCAAAGGTTTCCTGGGATTAATAACAGCAAGCTTCACATGCAGAGTATTCTTTCCTCTTCCATGGCACTTTAAACAAGAGTGCCAAGGGTCCTGGTGAAACCAGCCTTGAACACCATGGACTGAGCTCTCTTAGATCTCTTTAACGGTTGAAATTGTGAAATATTTGTTGCATCTATAATTACGGAGCAGAACAGATGGCTAAAGCTTAGTTATAATTATAGTCTAATGTACAGTAAAATAACCCAATGCAGTCAGTGATTCAGCAGCAACCAAAGAATTTTAATTCTTTCTCTGCTGGGCTTAAGCTTCAATTGCAGGAATTGGGACTTCAGGGAAAGTCTGTTTCATCACTTATTACATAGGGACATGGCTCTATATTAAAGGATTGTGTGGAAATTTTTGATTGCTATGTATTAAGTTATATTGTGTGGTCTCGCTTACCTTAGTAACTTGAAATCATGTGTGAAAAAGGCATGTGAATTATTTTAACAACACAGAATCTGCATGTTGCAATCTGTTTTAGAGAGACTTTCTTAAAGCCTGTCGGCCTAGTAATTGATTGCTAATGCTTTAGGTTAAGTTCTTTGGAAAGAGACATTAATTAGGTGCTCTTAGACAGGAACACATTTTATTTATAAAGCTGTTTTAAATGCTGCTATCAGTAATAATCATTTAATGCATATTTATCGCCACTTTCAAGCCTGGATTGTTAGAGACCTGATGACATTGGAACTGGAAGCAAGTGATTCTGCTTCTCATTTCCTGGGGGACAAGGCTAGGAGCTAGCATCAGGCAAAGAAATGTGAAGAGCAGTGTTACTGTGAGCTTTGCAGACTGTGGAAATGTTTGGGGTTTTTCTTATGTTTCGGTTGGGTTTTTTTGTGGGCTTTTTTTTTTTTAATTTTTTTGTTTTTACTTATTTAGGACAGAGGGAAGGCTGTAATACAACCTGCCAAGGGTATGAGAGGCCAACTGTCCCACAAGGAGAACAAGTGCAGTTCTGGACCATTCCTGGAGACTGACAAAACACGAGAGAATGCTTTTATGAGCAGACTATGTTAATTTTCCCTTCCTCATCTTCTCAGATGACTTACTGAAAAGATTCACCTGTATCTACTTGGGATATTGGGACATCCATTAGTGATGCGCTTGCCAGGGCTACAGCTGCCTGAGATATTTTGGAGGTTCCCCTCCCCACCCCTACCCCCGTCCAATCCAGCAGGCCGGAAAGGGCTGTGTTAAATGACAGATTTTTCTCAAAGCTGAGATCAGCCTTGGGTAGCCCCTGCTCTTCCACAACCTGTCCTAGGAGGGCTTGTGGGGTGGTCCCCCTTGCATAGTGAGCATGAAGGGAACACTAATTACCCGATGTTTATTGTGAACTACAAGTGTGCAGGCAGCCTGTAACTGCTCGGTGGTTGATAGTGACAGCATGTCACGCATTTTGGTTGTCCCTCTGGTGCTGTCTTTAGCTGCAGCAGATTTGGGTGCAGGAGCTGTGTGAATGGTAGGTGGGTTCCACAGGACTTGTAAAAGCTGCTACTTTTAGTAGAGTTAATGCAGATTGTGGGTGCTGCCTGGAAATCCTTGAGCAGGATGCAGGCAGTGTTAAGTTTTTTTTTCTGAACTGATGCTGTTTGAGCAACTTGTACCATGCTTTGGAGCACTTCCCTTAAGAAGTGTGACTTAAAAAAAAAAAAGCAGGAATGATTCCCATTGCATTTGTCTCAAATGTGGGTCTAGGGGCTCAAATACCCTTGTTCTCCAGGGCTAGTGCACCCCTGCAAGACAGAGCGGACCTCTGCTTTCACACCCACAGGGAACAGGGTCTCCAAGTGAATCTGGAACAGCCCCTGGAAAATGATATGGAAAGTCAGGGGGCTGCCGAGAGATGGTGAAAGGCAGGATTTGGCTCGCTTAGCCTTTTGATGAACAGTAACAGGATGGGGAATGGAGGGATTGAGATCAACTTTGCTAAAATTCATGCTTGCAGGACTTTTCAGGCAAGCTGGTAGGCAGCAAAAGATTTAAAAAAAAAAAAAAAAAATTACGCGCCACTATTCCTACCTCCACATTGAGTATTTCTGACCTGCTGCCCCATGAGATGACAGAAGCAGTGCTCAGCAGTGAGGCTTTGTAAAGAAGTGTCCGTTGAGCACCTCGGAGCTGGTCCCACGAGTACCGGGAAGTTTGGGTGGCTGCCCGCGCCGTGCGTGGCTGTCAATGACGCGATGGCAGGGATCACCAGATGGCACTGTTACGTGCACTCGCAATAACTCGCTTTCCCATACCGCAGATGTGCGCTGCCTCTAAGTGTTACGTCGCTGAGGTTTTTAAGAGGTCGATTCTTGGAAATAACTGTTGGTTGTCGATCTGCCTGCTGTGTGCTGCACCTCGCACCAGCATGGCTGCTTGGGGGAGGTCTGATTCCCCCCAGATGGAGGGACCGGGTTTCTAAAAATGAAGGATTGCCTGTGTGTTAGGTGTACGCCTTGTTTAGCTGGTGTTACCCAGATGGTGTGCTGCTTCTGGCAGGTCCGCTTCCTAGTGAAGAGCAATGCTGGCTTCTGCAGTCCTGTGGCAATGGGGAAATCACCCTGGTTTGAAAAGCTGAAGGCTGAGTTGAGAGCTTGGGACAGAGGGTTAATCTCTTGTGTGCTTCAGGGGTGCAATGCATGACGTACTTAGGCTGAGTCACAGCAGAAATTGTTTCACTTTGGAAAAAGTGAGGTGCAAAGTTTTGATCGTATCACATATGAGGTTTTGGGTTGTTTTTCTTCAAGGATGCGTATATGGGCTATTAACATCAAAGTGCAAGGATAGGGGTAATGCAAGAGACTCTCCTGAAGTCATTGTCTTCTCTATAAAAGCATGAAACACTGGCTCTTCAGCTTTCTTGAGCTTTGCTCCGAGAGGAGGGGGAAAGTTTTACTAACCTTCACATGCTACTTAAGCGTCACCAAACCCTTACTTTATGCCCACATATTTTACTGTCACTGATCAGGTGGATTTTATGCTCCATCCTGAGGAGGATGGACTGACTAGCAGAGCTGAGCATGTCCTGTCCTTACTGTTTTTCAAGCTGTGAGCCCAGAAAAGGACCCCTGTGCCCCTAAACACAGGCGTTCTTGGGCTGTATCTCCAGCACAGTCAGGAAAGCAATTATTACCTGTGTGAACACACCCACGTTAATGGTAATCTGGGTGAGCTGGATACTGCCGGCTGGGGAGGTGTGGAAGTGCAGGCTTCAGCAGAGGATGTGCAGGTTTGCAACCAGGGCTTCCATCGCTAGTGGTTAATGCTTTGGGGATTTTTGTTTTAATTGCTACTGGTTCTTGAACTGGCTTTAATCCCATTAGTTTGGGTATGCCTGCAGGAGCTATGCTCGCACCTCAGATTGCAAGAGAGACATAGCTTTAATGCTGGGAACTAGAGCCCTGCCAGCCAAGCGCTGAGTTTTTGTTGTATCCTGTTTGGAAATAAGAAATTCTTTTGAGACCGATGCTTTTGCATGGAGGTTTTATTTTTCTGAAGCTGCCAAAAGGATAGAGAGGTTTCTGCTTTGCGGAGTATGCGGCAGATGGAAAACAGCAGGGGATGGTAGCATGGTGAATAGATGGTAGGGGATGGTCTCTCCACGCAGGCGACTTGCTGAAAGCTTTCACCTTGCTTCACATAGAGCAAACCTCTTCTTTCATCTGCTTCTCTTCTGGTGCTGCTGGCTGTCACCAGCACTTCAGAAGCTGATATCCTCAATGCCCGCGCACCAACCTCTGTGGCTTCTGATGTGAAAGCCTGGGAGATGGGAGAAGAGCATGAGAAAACTCTGGGATGTGTCTGGGGTGAGAGGATAATGTAACCCTGCACTAAAAAACTGTAGGGAAACTGCAAGGACCTCCTGGTCCTGCCCTCCTCGGCCACCCACCCCACTGCACAGCAGAGCCGGGACAGGCCTTCACATATCAGGATGTGCTCATCAGGGTTTCTGTCCCCAACCTGGGTTTGACCCCACAGGGTGTAATGACACTGTGTGTATTTGTGGTGTGGTTCTCACCAGAATGCCAGACATGTCGCGTGGCAGCTGTATGGGGAGGCCAAGCCTTCCACCTACACAGCTCCTGCCACCCCTTTGATATGCAATCCTGACCCCACGGCGGGGTGTTGCCACCTGTCCCGGGGCGCTCCGGCCTCCAGCCCAGCTTTAGCCCAGGCTGTGGCCCCACTATGTCTCGGGAACGCCCAGAGATGGTGGCACAGCTGCACTGATGTCAGAGAGGGAAATTCCCTCTGCCTGGCAGGTCTGTCACTCCCTTGCCGCCTTGGGCGGCAGGAGTTTCCTGCAGGAGTTGCACAGTGTCCTGCCAGCTCTGGAGGACAGGGCAGGCTTTCTTGGGACCAGAGCACTGCAGGAGGGCAGCCTGATTTTGGCCTTGTTTCTGGTCTATCACTATAGTCACTGTGCTCTGTGTCTCACTCTCTTCACATGTGCATGAATATCATAATCTTGGTGTTTTGTTTTGTTTTTTTTTCTGTGGCATGCCAGGGAGATGGAGCAAAATTCCAGTTTGGGGTGTTGGTGTCCAGGTGTTGATCTCAGACCTGTTTCCTTTTGCTCCCTCTTCATAGAGAGAAGAGCCCTGGTGTTTAGTAACAGCTAAGAGAAAACCATCCAGTGTTCATATCTGCTCTTTGCTGATGCCCTTACAGTTAGTTTTGTCTGACTCCTTCTCAATGGTGAGAAAATGGAGACTGCATCTTCCAAAATGTGTGTTCAGTTTCAAGCCTGCTTTCCTTCTGGCCAGGAGAAAACAAGGGGCAAATCGCTTCTGGGGGGTGGGAGGGTGTAGTCTCAGTGTGGTCCTCCATGGTGGGAATGTCTCCAGAAGAGAGGGGTCATCCATAGCTGTACTGAGGTTTTACCATCAGACTGTGGTGCAGGACACTACGTCTCTGGGGATCTTGGTGGGGGATCAGCGAGATATAAAGGCTGGTGTGTTAGAAGTGAAGTCAGCCTCAGGCAGGCTCCTTGGCTCGGAGTGATCCCAATGAAACATGTAGAGCTGGCACTTGTGGGAGGCCCAGAGCGCAGTCCCAATTAGCCTGCTGAGATGGGTGCCCTGGGCTTGCTCCTAGCACCAGTCTCTGCCCTGGGACCTGGGAGACAGGAAAGCCCGGAGCAAACAAGGGAAGCCACTAACCATGCCGTGGGAGCTGGAAGTCTCCATAAACATGTGGGACAACTGGAGAAGAGTAAAAAGTGCTTTGCTGGAAGCTGTGGGGTTGGAGTAGAAAGGGAAGCAGTGAAAAGCTCCTTCTGTAGCTCTTCTAGGAAACTTGGAAGTATTAATAGTTTCAGGGTTGCTCAAGCAGAGGACTATGGCATGTCCTGACAGACAAAGACTACAAAGTAGGTGATGGTGAGGGAGAAGAACATGGAAGACTTCAGCTTTTCCACTGTGGGTAGTCAGCCTTACAGTCCCTGCCATGTGAGTCCCTGCTGAGACAAGATCCTGGGGACAAATGCTCAAGAAGTGATTTGTGCCTCATGAAAACACGTTATCCCTGCAAAGGCAAACACCAAACTATACTGTCCTTTACTGCGAGTGGATGATGCTCTGACACCACAGATGTGACAGAGGAGATACCAAAGGCAACCAGACAGCTCTGAAAGTAGTTCACGTTGTCCTGTTGAGCGGGGCTGCAACAGTGACATCTCTTTTGTTTCTTTCTAGCACTACGTAACAGCTGATGGCCAACACAAGGGTAGGACAGAGCTCCAGGTGCATGGTATCACACGCAAAAAGCAGTTTAAAGCTGGTGTCTATTTTAAAGTCCGTAGTTGTTAGCACTAATATGTTCAGATTTAGCTGGAGTTGGAGAATGCGGGGAGCGGTACATTACGACACCTTTGTCAGCTTCTTTTTGGATGTGCCTAGAGTTGTGCTGGACTGCTTGTTCATTGACCTGTCACCACTCCTGGGCCCAGACTTGGCCTTTGGTGACCAAGCATGCCCTGGACCGCAGACATTGCATCTGCACAGCACTGTCCTGGAGCTGCTGCCAGGGCTCAGCCCCTCTTGTCCCCACCAGCAGCTCTGGGCTCTCCATACAGGGCAGTGCCACCATGGAGGGGCTGGGGTACAAGTACCCTTTTTTTTTTTTTTTTTTTTTTTACTGGTTTGTGTTTGCACTAGGGACAAAAGGTGCTGGGGGAATTGGGAAGATTGTGTGTAGAACTGTGGTAATTTTATTTATTAATTTATTTTAAGTTTGCTGTTCTCCCTCTCCCTTGTCTCTCGGGGGGGGCTGGGGGGGGGGGGGGGGGGGGGGGAAGGCTTGTATGAGTCAAAAGCCAGAAATCTGATACTTCTGAAGCAGTGGGATCAGAGCTCCCTGATGGCTGGAGGCAAAGCATGAATTGTTATGGAAGCTTTTTCCACCATTGCAGCATTTGAGTAGATCCTGCGAGGGTCATAATCCTGTTGCTTCTCTCCCTTCACTGCAGTTACTGAACAGTTGTCCTTCATCTGCTTGCTTCTGTTCATGAAGTTCATAAAATCTTAATATCTTTGAGACCTTTAAACATCTGTAATATTTAGTTGGAACTGGAAAACATGCTCAAAAGGGTTGCTGACATTGTGTATTTCTGTTCCCTTGGACAGGTAAAGACGTCGTATTGTTGGTGGGAGGGAATTATTTCCCTCTGTTCAACTTTTTCTAACAAAAAATCCCCAAATATCCCACAGACTTCTTGCTTTTAAAAGAAATTCATTTTAACTTAAAAAAACCAAAACGACCACAACCACTCCCCTGGAAACCCCAAGCTGTGAATGAAACGTTTCATCCCCTGGTGTAAAGGGTGGGGCTGATTCCAGGCAAATCCAGAAGCCAGCAGTGGCAAAGGTGGCTCAGAGCAAAGCTGGCATATCCCCTTCCCTGTCTTCCTTAGCTCCAAGCTCTTCAGTGGTCCTCAGATGCACAGATCAGGACTGGAGCTGCAGAGACGTCAGGAAATTGTCTCTCCCTTTCAGGACTGGGACTAGCACACAGGCATCCTGGCACTGAGTTCGGGTGGCGGTGGGGAGACCATTATAAATCCCCAGCAGTCTCCTCCCGAGGATATAAATGTTTGCCACTGCTAAAACATAATCTCGTGGTCGTTTCAATGACAGCTTAAATTGAAGCCGTAGAGACGGTGCACGGAGGGGTAACGGGAGAGTAGTCCACAGCTGTTTCTCTGGCTGTTTTTCCTCTCCCAGACGTGAAAGCAGCAGCGGCGGAGCGATGCCCTGCATTCTTGCCCACCTACACACATGCTTCCTCCGCATATCCCTGTGCCGCCTGCTTACCGCAAGCGCTAGAGGCTCGGCTGTAAATCCACTAGCCAGACAGATGCCCGACACCCCGGCTTCCACCCTGCTTCTGCAGGACACGTGCCTGCTGCCGGCAGATCAGCATCACCCTCGTTACCAGCAAGGAAACCTCCCTAGGAAGGGTAGTGAGCACTGAGGATATCACAAGCCCTTTTTCCTCTTGAGCTGACTGCCTTTGAGATCTGCTAGCATGAGAAGTTTCCCCTTTGCCTGCGCTCCCTGGCTGCCGTGATGAGGTTTGCTAGTCCTTGTGTACCCACTCAGACCGCCTCTCAAATCTTCAGCTCTCGAGTGTCTCAGGCTCCATCTCCCAGTAGATTTTCTTTAAGGCAGTGCAAATGGGGTTGGCCAAATACCACTGAGCCTTCAGAGCCTCCCAGCTATGCATGGGGTACTGGCAATACACACCCTGTGGCTTGTGTTTCCACTGCGGACTGTGCTATGCAAAGGAGCGCCTTGCAGCCGAGAGGAGTTTGACGCAGGCTAACTGCAATGGTAGATATATCTACCTAAAGTCATGATGAACCAACCCACAGCTAAATGTTGGCTGCGAGCAGGGGGAAAGGAAGGAAGCTGGGGTTGGGGGAGAGCAATCGGAGGACTTGCTGACTTTTGCAGGTGGTTTTTGTGCACTGTCACCAGTGGGTTTCCATAGCTCAGTTTTCCAGATGGGAAAAACAAAAGGTAGACCTTCTGCGCTACTGTCCGGATCTCTGTGGGAGGCTGAAAATGTCCAGCTCTCTGGGAAAAGCATCCAGGTGCTGAGTGCACTGCCAAAACGAGCCAAACTGTGAGACATTTGCATTTGCCCAGCCCCAGGCATGAGGGCTGTTAAGGACCTTGGGCAGTTGGTGGCCCCTTTTGAAGTTTTTATGGAAATGTCCTTGCTAGACACCCACTCCCATCGGTTCCTTGTGAGTGAGAAGAGAGCCCTGCCCCAAGCAACTACTTCTCATTACGATTATGTGGTGCCTCTTTTTTAAATTAATTATGGTTTTTCAGGAGAAGTTACTCTTTTGGTGTGAATTGCGAGCTGGAGACTAACTGCCTCTTCTTGACTGCGGTGCTGCTGAACACGTCTAGCACTAAAAGCAGGAATCACAGGCTTGGTAGTTTGGGTTGTGGCAGACTTGTACTTAATGTGTCTGAGGTTCCAAGGGGTACCCTGCTGTGCAGAGTTAAGGTAGTGTGAAACCAGGTTCATCCTTGGAGGCAGAGGTAGCCCAGCAACATCAATTCCAAGAGTTGTACTTCACAAAGCCCTTGGGATGTGTGACCTGGGCACACAGCATTATCTGGACATGTGCCAGGTGAGAAGACTGGCCAAAACCAGGAGAGCCGGTCTGAGTCTCTGGGTGGGAATTGTCCAGCCTTCCGCTGCTCCCAGTGCGTTGGCCCTGGCACCCAGGCCATGCTGGGAAAGACTCTTCTCCAGCTCCTGTGGAAAAATAGGTAGACTAGGATTTCATGAGAACAGCCGTTTTCATAGAACATGTCTTTTGCATGAGGCTTATTTCTTTTAGGCTGAGATCTATCAGGAAAAACAAATTCTTCCAGGCTGTTGGGAGAGTACACAGTGCATGGCTGCTCTATCACGAAGCCAGGCCTGCAGAGGTAACAGCTAGTCCCACCACAGCTGTGGCAGAAGAAACCCAACAAGCTTCTCATGTGTCTCTAGGAGCAAGCACGAGGTCCCAGCAGTGTACCCACAGCACAGCCTGGTGCCTCCCCAGCTGGGCTGGTTATCCGTACTCAAACCCACGGGTCCAGGTTGAAACTGAGTCCTGGAGCAAGAGAGCATGGACCCAAGCTCTTGCTCAAATGGTTTATGCAGGTAGAGGACTTGCCTGCCGTGTCTTTGGTTAAGGGTGGATGTTCAAAGCCTAGACCAGAGCCAGGCTAGCGGTATGGACCACAAGTTTGCACTGACCTCTGGCTCCCCTTGCCCATTCCCTGGAGGTGTTTGCCTCCTTGGGAGAAGCACAGGGGTAAGCGCAGTCCTGACCTCGGCAGCAGGAGGGGACGCAACCGTTCTGCAGCCACGCTCCCTGGGCTGCATGGTGTGAACCCAAGCCCTGGTGTGATTTCCTCTCTCCCCCTCCCCAGCAGAGCATTTGGACATTTCCACGCTTCTTCCCCAATGATGTAGCCTATGAGGTTTAGTGTTTACTGCAGGGCTCAGCTGAAGAGAAGAAAGGTGTCTCGCATTACTGCTCCTCCACGGGGCTGGCGGAGGAAGCAGTGTCCAGCAGCAAGGGAGCCCTTAACTTCAGTTAATAAATATATCCTTCACTTCCAGCCTCTCTTCCTTGGTGAAGGCTGCTTATCATAACGAAAGCTGCTTGGACTTGGCTAGGGATCAGCCCTGCGAGTTTACAGGATTCACAATTCACAGATGTTAGGAACTATCAGGCTGAGTGTGGGTGGAGAATGTCAAGTCTGAAATAGCTCCCCTGCCACCCTGGCACAGACAGCAAAGAAAATGTTTCCACATGACATTCTTCGAACCAAAATTTCCTACAAGGAAAACACAGAGGGGAAAAATAAAAGGCAATCGCTGCTGTTTGGGAGAGCTATTGGCTTTCACTTGGGAAGTTGGCATTTGTGCTGACACCAGCACAAAAGATGCACTGTAGGTCAGCTATAGGGCAGCCCCTTCCCCTCTCTTTGTACACACAAACGTACACTTCTGCTTGAAGATGCAATCCCAGTGGCGCATAGATACATGGACGCTATTTTTTCCTGCTGGAATCCATTTTAATTTAGCTCCTGATTCATATTTCATTCATTCTCCAAAACCACAAAACCAGGATAGGTTTACAGCCTGTACTACTTGGATGAGCTATGGAGGGGGAAAAACAGGGGAACAAACCAGGTTGCTTTCCTGAATGATTTTCTGTGTGAATTAAAAAAAGGGGGAGGGGATGGAATTAAAATCTTCCTCCCTGGCTTTTATTTTCCTTCAGGAAAATCATAGCATCATTTAGGCTGGAAAATACCTTGAAGATAATCAAATCAAATCTGCTTTTCATCTTTGGTAGTTTGGTGGACTTCACTTCACTTTTGTTTCTTTAGGCTTTAGTGGCCTGAAAAATATGACTTCTATTTTCTTTTTTCTTACTTTTCTTTTCTCCTCGAGATATTTGAAACTATTGTTGTTTTTCATAAGAAAATGTATATATTATTTACAGAACAATAAAACAATGGCAGATTTCTATATCATCTCAATTCTCTTTGAAAAAAAGGTCAAAAGATATAGAGGGAAATATTAACAATTACGTCTGATAGTTTTCTTGGGGGGAGGAGGGCAGGAAGGGGAGGTAGAGGAGCAAAAGTTCAGAGTTAATTTTAATTGAGGAATTTCCCCATATTTTGTCATTCAGCTTTTGAAACTGTGACCACAACAGACTGAACTGTGGCGCGAGAGAGACTGAAAATTTCCCCAGGCAACTTTACGCAGGTATTAGCCACAGAGTTGACAAGGAAAGCTTTTAAAGTACAATGAAATTCAGCACGGGCGCTGCACCCAGCGAGGAAACTCCGGCCATCTGGAGACAAGGATGACCAGCGGCCGCAGCAGTTCGCAAAACTGCAAGAGCTGCCAAAATTAAACTGTGAAGTCAGGCGGGAAGGCAACCAATGACCGACGAGATCAGAAGTTCAGAGATGCCCCAGATGAGCTCCCAACAAGTGTGGCCGACGTACACCAAAGTTTATTAAGGATGTTGAGAGGAGGGGAAAATATCCGTGCAGAAGATGCCCAGCTGGCGAGGAGGGACTGGTGGTGATGCTCAGGTCACTTGATGAATCCCATTGGCCAAGTCCCTGGGAGATCCCACCCATTCGCAAGTGTAAAATAAATCTCTAAAGTTGTACCTCGTGTACCACTTGACCTTATTGCTTTTAGCCTGCTGGCTTTATTTCTATTTATTTATTTTATTTTGGTTCGTACCCAAAGAGGGGCTCGAGGAAATGAATTTTGAACCGGCACCTTTCACCACCTTGCAGTACTACCCCGATCCCTGCATCCAGCGGTGAGTCTCTGAGCGTGACGTAACTCTCTCCTATCGCAGGTTTGATCTGAGTGTCTTGTGTAATTGTTAACTTTTCTGCTATCGTCCGGTGGCAGCTGGGCTGCACGCGGAAAAAATGTGCCGCTCTCTTCATGCTCAGTGGAGCTTATTATTATTTTTGGCTTTCTAACAGGTTACTGTTTAATTATAGGCATCCGTTTAAGATATCTCCCTTTTCCTCTTTGGCATTAGAGAGAAAAAAAATATATGATAAATAACATGAAAGCTGATAGTATCTTTTTCCTGTGTTTTGAGCAGGAGGTTACTCTGTGCTTTGGGCAGTGCAAGAACTGCTTTAGCTTTCTGTATCTATAGTGTGTTTATTTGTTGCTTTAAATGAAAAAGCTCCTGGAAAGAATATGAGCTTAACAATTAAGCTTTGAGATTTTGGAATTTAAAGGATAAATAAATCACTTAAAAGATTCAAAGAAGAAAAAACTGCCTTCTAAGAGAGAGCACTTTTCCAAGAATATTTTTTCATTCTGTCTAACAGCCAACCTCAGAGCCTGACAACCATTCTTATTTTAGCTTTGTTGTTACGCTGAGTTTTATAACTTTCCAGCAGATAAAAGAGCATGTCCGCATGAGGTATCACAGTATCACATTGTCAGTTTGTTTGTTTCTCCCAATAGAAGATACTATATTTAAGCATGTAAATGACATGTAGATGGTATTTTTCCAGTCGTAAAGTTCGGAGAGGTGAAATCCTCTGAGCGTAGTCACTTGTCAAGCTACTTTAAGGCTAGTTTCTGGCTGCGTTTTGAAAAAGCCCTGGCTGGTGTCTCACCAAGGCATTCGATCCCCAGAAGGGTTAACTATTAACTCTGCATCCTCTGCAGGGTGCTGGGGAAGGCTGCTTGTGTTGCATAGCTGTCCGCTGAAGAAAGGGCTTGGCCACTGTCACCCAGCTCATGGCATTACATGCGGCTTTGTGATCTCTTCCTCCCCCCTCCCCGCTCGCTTTATGATCTGTTGCAATGTTTGTGGGGTGTTCTTTCCCCCCCCTTAATCTGCTGGGTGCTCGGTGCCACAGTCCTGGGGAGGAGTGCGGAGACCTGGCAGCGAGGAGGGGCTGCCTTTGGGGCCAGCGGAGGGGAAGGAGAGAGGAGGGGAGCTGGGAAATAGCGCACAGTCCTTGGCCGCACTGCCGTGGCAGAGGAATGTGGAACGAAGCCGGGGGTATTGGTTTCCCAAGGCGAGACCTTCCACAACACCAGCCCCAGGGCTGGCCGGGCACACGCAGCCACGCTCTGATCTCCCGCACGCCCCGGCGGGGATGTGCGTGCGTCCAGGAGAAGAGCACGACGAGAGCAGTGCCCACCCAGGAACGTGGGTTTGGGCTGGCAGCAGTGGGGTCTTTAGCGGATGAAGAAGTTCTAGTGGCTCGAAGCCACAGCCAGGCAAATTCCCAAGTACAAAATTTAAAATATATATATATATGAATAAATAAAACAATTGGAAAGTGTAGAAATGCACTGGGAAGTGTACCTGAGCTGTGGGACAGCTTCCCAGCCCCTGTGAACTCCTGCCAGTCACATCCCACCCCATGTCAAAGAACAGGTTCATAAAATCGGTGCTGCGGCTCAGGCAAAAAAAAAAAAAAAAAAAAAGGCAGCTGGAGCAGGAATTAAAGAAAAGAAATTCCCTTAGCTGCATTCTGTAGAACTTTTGAAGGGGAGAAAGGCCCATTTTAAAACTTCTTCCTCCAGCAAGTCAGGCCTTTCTCTAGAAATGCTGCTCCTCGCTGCATGCCTTAGCAGCGAGATGAGTTTTTAAGTGACTGTTGTGGTGTGGGAAGCCTCAGGACAGCTTGGGACAGATAGAGTTTGTGACACCCCTCAGTCATAAAACCTGATCGAGACGTAGCTTAGAGTAGTAACGCGTCTCAGCTGTTATGCATGTCTGTTTACATGAGCTGAGAGTGGCATTTGTCCAGTTATTAGTGGCAGTGTTCTGCCGCAGGTCAAAATCAGCTGAAAGTTGGTCCTAGAGATACTTTTCTCACACTAAAGACATAGATGTTCTTCAGCTTTAAGCTCCGTCGGTTGTATATTCACGATGTGCTGGGTGACACTCATCTGACTGATTTAACAAAATTGAATAGTTTCATAATTGCATTTATTTTACACAGTTTGAAACACTTTTGCTTTGATGTGGTCAAAGTGCTTTATTTAGCTAATACCAGTGTGCTTCTTTACTAGATGTAATTTTCAAGCTGCAATAGTCTAAACAGCAAACTGATAATGTTGAGCTGAGGCATGTTGGCAAAATAACAAGAGTGAAAAATATGAAACCCTATTAAAATGGGCCAGGGCGGCGGGGAGGGAGTGTCACACAGATTTCCCAGTAGGTCAGTGTGGAGGGGGAAGCAGTTATAAATCCCAGTTAGCTCTAAGATTTGTGGTTTAGATTTACCCTCTGCTGTTGCTTCATCTATTAATCTCTTCGCTTTGGGGGTGTCCGGCAGGCAGGCAGCATGGGAGCCAGCTAAAATATTTCCTCTGTCAAGAGGTGAACACCGATCCCGCTTAGAAGCGTTAACTAATGTGCCATTATAATGCTTGTGTACTTACTGCCTGTCACTTCACAGCAGTGAAACTATGTGCTGCTGCTATGGTATATCCAAACAACGCTGTAATTTGGTGCCACAGATGAGGAAAATTAGCTGGATGCCCAGACTCCCAGTGCTGGGTGTTATTGTTTAGGCCACTCCAGCCTCTGGCTCAACAGCCCAGCTCTCTTGTTTTGGCTATTTATTTCTTTGTAAATGTGGGTATCAAAGCAAAGCACGCCCTGCATCACACTAAAGTACAGATGACGGCTGGGACACAGGACAGCAGCCACCGCCTCCACAACCCCACTTGTTGCTGTGGGCGCTGGAGTTCAGCGCTGGAGAGGCACCAAGACCTGCCGGGCACGTACGTCCATGTGCTGAAGTGAGGGATGCAAACGTAGCATGTGAATGTCTGAAGTGAGGGTGGAAAGGTATATCCTGAGTGTGCTCATCTCTCTGCTTAAACAGAAAGAGCTAAGAGATGCTACAGTTCAGCAATAATGGAGTTGAGCACAAACCTCAGTCTTTCTACTTCTGCTTCCCTTATAAAGGGGTTTGCGTGAAATGCTTGAAATTGGTCATAAAGCGGGCTCAGTGCTCTGGCTCCTGGGCCAAGGGAGGTGCTGCTGTAAAGTCAGAAGCACCTGCATTGAAGTGCCAAGTTGCTGACCCCCATGAATTACTTGTTTGGATGGTATCGTGGGAGCTCATCCTGTGCTGCAGAAAACCCAGGCTAGATCTGAGTCATAAAATGAGCTAACTATCTGAAACAGGCGGGATTTCCACCTTCTAAGAAGTGCCCACCTAGCTGCAGTTGAAAGCCACTAACGTAACATGAAGAAGGCACTGTAATTATGATCAAAGTCCAGCTGTTGAGAGCTATGTAATTAGTCTCTCTCTCCAAAGCTGCTTTTTTTTTGGGCTAATGCCTGGTTGGGGGAGTGATGTTTACAGATAAGTTACTTGTGTTCTTGGAAATAATGGTTATTAGGCTGTATTTTACCCAGGACTTCTCTTCTTTTGGGGCTGTTGGGAATGCACTTGCTGGTGCACCGCACTGTGGTCCTGCCTGCTCTGCTCGTCCCTCTCCCCGTGCCCGGGCTAATTGGTGGCCTCAGTATTTTGCATCGCTGATGTTCACTGTGGCTCACTCCTCCCTTTTGAATGAAAGGCCTCTCACACAAGCTGCTCTTTCCTCTTTCATTTCTGGCTTTGTATTCTCAGCAGTATGGGCCAGCCTCACAAATCTCACTAATAACAGAGGCTTGAGGAACAACCCTGAAATCCTCTGGTCTCTGCAGCATCTGTGCTGGAAACCTGGTTTCTCAGACGCAGTCCTGGATTTTGAGGGGGTTGCGCAAAAAAAAAAAAAAAAAAAAATCAAACAAAGAAAATACCAACCAGGTAGGGGGGGGGGTGGGGGGAGAATAATCTATTTTTAGATGAGGGAAACTGTCAGAAATGAGTTGGGGCATGGAAGGGAGGGGAGGTTACAGGTCATAGCAGCAGCATCTATTGGGTGCTGCATCTGGATGGATTTTGGTGAGCAGGGTTTAGTTCCGGCCAGCCAGAGCTCCTGGGTTCAGGGAGATCTTCAGTTGGGAGCATTGGATGTGTCACTTCACCTTTCTTCATCGGTTCCCACACGTATCAAACTGGGCTGGTAAATGGACTGCAATTATCAGATAGGAGTCTCGCCAATGTTAATGCTTGCAATGCAGCACAAAGGTGAAAAACTCACTGTACCCAGTGCTCATCGTTACTAATAGGCAGTAACGAAACAGCAAATTTCCTCCCTTTGGGTTGGGAGGTGGCACATTCAGGCAAAAAGTGCTGGCTACCTCTCCTGATCACGGGCAGCAGCGTGCCGTGCCCCTTCATGGTTGTGAATCAATGCCGGCGTAAGCAGCTCTCCTTTCACTCGGGCATTAGCTGGGTGACATTGTGACATTGCTTTGCTTAAACTGCCACAGGGCAATGTCTTGCAGGAGTGCTTCATCCCATGTGCAGGCTCTGCAGAATCCTTGCATTTGGGCAACTGCACCCTTCTCTTTCCTCGTGCTATGTTTTGCTGAAGAATAACTGAACTCCTGCTATGACAGGGTTGACAAATCTCATCTGCCTTCACCTTTGAGATGGGAGCCCAAATTTGCTGTGTTGGCAGAAGGACCTGAAGCCAAGTAAGGAAAGCCACATGACTTGGTATAGATCTATTTGCAGAAACAGCCAGTGATACAGCAGGTACTTTCCAAAGACTCAGAGAGGGGCCAGAAATGCTTCTGAGCAGCTTGTGGTGTGCTCGGAGCAGCCAGTGGCTTCTGGAGGAGCAGAACTGACAGGAAGGAAAGGTGAAGGGGAGCCGGGGAGCTGCTTTTTTTGTATTGGCCTCAGTGAGCTCTCCTGTGAGGTGGTGGTCTCCTTCATGGCTGTGCCGTCACCCCTGGTAGAAAGCCCATGGAGGCGGTCCCCAGCTGGAGCCAGATGTATGCAAGGTGTCAGTATGCTGAGCTGAAGCGATTGCAGGGTGGCCTCGTGCGTGAGAGGGCTTTGCAGAGCAGCTCTGCAGGGAGGACAAGCTGTCAGCATAGGACCTCTCGGCTGCCCCCTGTCACCTCACTAAGGATGGGTGCTGCTGGTGGCAAGGAGGGGAGGGTATTTATCTCATATTTGACATCTGTTCTTTGGTTGCTTTCCTGTTCTTACACTGCAGTAACATCAGAAGATGGGATTAGAAGATAGGATCTTTGCAAAACACTGATCAGGAGCAGCACAGTAAACCCTCTTTAGTTCTTTCTTCCTGGCAGAGCCTCTGCAGTGTGCTCATCCCAGCTGGACCTCTTTGCTCTATGTCACAGAGATGTCCTTCTGCTGAGGATGTTGCAACCCCTTCACAGTCATTGCCAAAGACAGCAGTTTTCTCTTTTCCTCTTCAAAACGGTATAGGCCCCTCAAGAGTGTTATAAGAAAATATTTGTCTGCTTGGAGGTCCTTTTAGTGTTGCTTAAAGGATTAAAGTGGAACCAAATCGACCATTTTCTAGTTTTCCCTAGATCTCAAAGGACTGTAAGGAGAATATGTGAAGTTTTTCATGCAGTCCTTTTTACTATGAGGAGAGAACACCTAACTCACAGGATTTTGCTCAACTTCCAAAAATACTGAAGAAATTAAAGAAGCAAGTTCTTAATGGCTTATCTGTTCAGAGATGTTTAGGGTGTTCATGGCACATGTTAAAAGTTATAGTCCCTTGCTGATTTGTGTGGTACCTTCTGCTACAAGCTAACTTGCAATGGCTCGTCCCAACAAATGCAAGGATTTCTGGCCTGATACAAAGCAGAAGGGCTCAGCTTCAGTTATGAAAATAAATAAAATCCAACCCCTCTGATATCCAGCAAGTGGCCAAAGGAGTATTGAACTCTTATTAAAAAAACCCTCGTCCATAGGTGTCACAAGGCATGGCAGAGGAAGGAGGGCCTTGGATGAGGAAGAAATCAAGGATATATGGCTCTTTGTTTGGTGCCTTCCTCTAATCTAGTCTTGCACTTACATGAAAGCATTCTTGGGAACGTGGACATTGCAGTGGGAGCCAGTGGTTACGCTGCCGTACAAATTTTGACTTCTATTTGGCTTAAAATTTTGTAGCCCCTGATCAAAACTGAAATAATCAGAAGGAAAATGTTTTGCTATAATAGATTTCTGAGGTCTGTTTGACTAGGTCTGCTGGTAATAGATAGATAATGTCCTTCCATCTGCTTAGATAGCTTCCCAAAAACATCTGTCTCTGTTCCTAGGGCTTACTTAGGAGTTTTTAGTACCTGTTTGTAATCACTTACTACTGTGTAGCAGACCATCTCCCCACAGGATTTTGCTGCTGAGCTGTCTCTAGTGAGGTGTTTGAATGCCACAGGTGGCCTGATGGGATAAATACTGATGCATGTAAGCAAGGGGAATTCAGTTACTGCATGGAGCTATAAAGAGAACAGCCACCTCCAAGAGTGAGAAGGGGGAAACCCTGCAGTAAGTGATCGGGGGTTCAGTAAGCTCTTTGCAACATAAAAATAAGTTTGCTTCCAAAACCTTGCCCTGGGAGGGTCAATCCCTGTCTAGTTGAGTAACGTTGATATGCAACTAAGTCAATGCACGCTGAAAAAAATACATGGAAGGAAGCTTGCAGGGTGCTGGTGAGCTGGACACTGCAAGCAGCAGCTGCTCAGCTGTGTATTGCCAGCAGTGTCTGCCTCTGAACTCAGAAGTAGGAGTCAGAGCTGGTGGGGCAAAACGGTGGGATTGCTGTGCTTGCTGTCAATGAGGTCTACGAGGCGGCTGTGACAGCTGTGAAATCGTAGTTCAGCTGGCTCTGAGAGTTAACATGGGTGTTAGGTAGTCAAATATTACAGGATTAAAAATCTTAATGTTAAACAACAAAATTCCTTTGCACTCTCTTTCAAGTTCAGTTGTTCATATTTGTGAATTTTCCTTTTGACATATACAGGCTGGAAACATCATTCCTGGTTTTGATGAAATGGGAGACTGATGTATTCATAGCACTCCAGGGGCTGCTGCTTTAAGATAATCACCAGCAAAAATCATAAATCACATTAGGTGTGGCAATGTATTGATAAAATTATAGGGAGCCAAGCCTGTAATTTCTTAACACCAGGCACAGTTGCAAAAGCAAAGATCCTGTGAACACTCCAGGTAGCGTTCCCTTACACACCAGCACTGTTTCTGATAAACAGTTTGCTTGTTCCTGTCTTCCAGGACTATAATCTGCTCTTAATTCTTTGTCCTTCATCTGCCCTGTCTTGCAGCTGTTTTGTGACACAGAGAGAGGTTTTTGAAAGTGCTCTTACTTTTGAGAGAAGGATTCTCTGCCCTTGGGCTGAGCAATAGCTGGCCTGCCACAGAGTTGCTACATGCTGGAAAATGCAGCCAGCGTGGTATTTAGCAGAAGACTTCATTTTCACCAGTATCACTGGTGGCAGGTGCGGGGAATGGAGGTTATTGTTTGTCATCCAAAACTCATTGGATTTAGCAGGTTGGCTGTGGGGGTAACAAGTGGGAGCTTCAACCAAATTCATATTACGGGACTCTGCACCTAACATCTGCTTTGCTGGTGTTTCTGTTTTGCATTTTAATTATTTACTGAAACACAGGATGCTGCTGTTTACAGTTTCCTGCTTCTAAAGAGTTCTGGGGACTTTCTGCATTATCGTGATGATTTAGTTTATATTTTTGTAAAATTCAACCTTCGAGAGAGAGTTTGAGAAAGGAACTTTAAGTCCCCCGAGCAGTTCATAAAGAAAAGAATTTGTGTAACTAAGGACTGAAGCAGCTTTCGTAAGAGTAGGTGCCTTAGGGAGCCAAGTCTTACCTGGCTCAACTCAAAATGTCATGAGTCTTTTGCAGCAGACAGTCTGAGACCTTCCTGTCCTAAAAAAGAATCACGTATTGCATGTTCTCTGTCGGGGGAAGCTGTCCCTCTCCTCTCTGACTATATTTACATGATTAAATGCCCTGCCGTGCCAGTATCCCGGGGCTGAAAATCGGTGTGGGCTGCATGATTTCTCTTGCTTTGCTTCCTCCTGGTGGGGGGGCCATGTTGAGACCTGTGTGGTATGTCCCCTCACCAGCCTCTCCCTGCCACCTCCTCATGGTGGCCAAATTTGAGGAATGCCTGTTCCGTGTGACCCGGGACAACAGCAACACAGCACCGGCATGCAGGGGATGCCCAGTGCCTTCCCCAGGGTCGTAGCCACAGCACTCCAAGCACTTGGGCAAAGAAACCCCACCAGGTGCTGGGAAGACCCTGTCAGAGAGAGGATCGGATGCCTTCACACATCAAAAAGGTTCAAATCTCAGCAAATTTAAAAGAAACTCCGTTCTTGGCAGAGCGTGTTAGTGTCCTGGGGAACATGCCTTTAATGCTACTGATCGTGATATGGCACGAGCAGGGAAAAAGCTGCTTGCAGGAAACCTGTGCCAGGCTTTAAACAGAGCTCAGGGCACGCTGCAGGGCTGCAACCCCAGCACGAGCAATCGGGGCTGCACGCACAGCCTGAATAGCACGTGCTGTGTGCACCTCTGCCGTGCTGCGGAGCCTGGGCATTCCCGTTGGTTTGGACCAGAAAAGCGCGCTCAGGTCAGTGGATGCAGTTGTAGCGGAGGTGGGAGGGAGTTGAATCCTGCATCTCTTGTTTCGTTTGCCTTTGGAGGGTTATGGATGGCATCAGTGCTCGGAAAAGGATTGGAGGGGATTGAAACTTCTTTATCAGGGAGAAGAGAGGCAGAAACTGCTTTCTCTTTCCTGCTGGCTGCAAAACACCCCAGAAATGGTGTTTGGTGCAGGAGGGTGAGGACAGGTGCTCGGTTTTTAGCCTATTGCCAAGACCAGATCTGAGAGCACAGGCCCCTGAGCCCCTCGGTCCCGATCCACCAGTCTACACCCAGCAACTCCATCCCGGGGACATGGAGGGCAATCAGACACCTGGAGTTTTGAGCTGGGCTTCCCTGGTTTTCCATGGTCACGTGCTGCAAAAGTCTTCTCTTTCTCCACCAAGGCTCCCAGCAGCAGGCGAATGAGGCACACTTTTCATGGTCAGGAGCAGCTGCATGCTGCACCTGGTGTCCACGGCTTCTGTGGAGCTGCCTTGGAAGGATGTCAACCATATCTAATAGTAGAGTCACCGTGTCAGTTCCCATACACTATACTTCTATGTGTCTCTGCCATTAAATAGAGAATATTGTGCTTGAAATGACCTATTACCTGCTCAGCTGGGTGCTGTCTGTCTGGAGCATGTAAATCGGCAATGTGAGTTCCTCAGATGATGCTTCACCCCTGCGCTCCCTGGGAGAAGCACTGAGCCTAATTTCATCTCTGCAGGCACAAGCATCGCATATGAGACAATGTTGGGTTTTGACTTGGCTTTTAAAAGAGGTACAAACTGATGTGGCGGGTTTTTTTTCCAGTTTAACCCTGTTACTCTTTGGGAGAAATACTGCTCTGGCTTCGCTCCCTAGACTGTAACAGTTGCTCTTTGCACCACATAATCTCACTTTTATTCTGTTAACAAGCAAGCTAGTCAGGAATCCAGAGATGTCCCTGGCAGCTACCTAGCACAGTGTGTGTCCCTGGTTTGGGGGACCAGCTGTGCTCATGGGGAACCCTTGATCTGGGGGTTTCTCTCAGGTTTGCTTAGCAATGTGCTGCCTGTGGCTGGCACTTGCTCTGATGGCGCATAGTCCTTAGGAAGCGATGACTTCAGGACATTTGGTGGTGGACTGGAGTGTTGGAAGCTCAGCCTAGACTGTGCCTAACTTGTCCATGCTACATAAAACATGAGGTTGGACTCAAAAGTGCTCACAGTCATTTCCTTTCCAGACAGCCCAGAGCTCAGGCCAGGGCCACATCTGAAAAACATGCTTGCATGTAGATAAGGGATAATACACAAACCCAGACCTTGAACCCAGGCCAGACCAGTGGTGTGGATGTAGCTGAGGTCTTTCCTTGCTGCTGTACCCTGGCTGCAAGTGGAACTTTTCTGTTGGGTTGGTTTGTTTGTTTTTGTTTTTTTTTTTTTTTTTTATTTTTATTTTTCCCTAGCTCTAGCCTCTTTCAGAACCTTGTAGTATCTAATGAGAGCCAGCTCCTGACACCCCAACTGCCTTTCTGAAGCTCTGATGCACTTGGCTGAATTATTTTACCATCTATAATAAATAAAGTAATTTCTTATTCTGTGTTGTGGTCTCTGTGTTGGTGTGATGGAGGTAGACCAGTGAAACTTGAGAGATGCTGGTTGCACTCAACACTGCAAAATTTCAGCAGACAATAGTTAAAAGAGCCCCATTTCCTGTGGGAAATACTGAAAGCAAGCTCCTTGTAAAAAATATCTACAGCAGTTCATTGCTGTCTATTATTATTGGGTAAATGCTGTGCTCACAGGAAAAATACTGATGAGCAAAGCTCAACAGGGGGAATTTGATTCAGCAGGCCTTAGGAAGGTCAGACTTCTGGCCATCGCCTCTTCAGAACTTCTCAATTTTCCTTATTACGTACCTAAAAATCACTACAGAACAGTAGTGATGAAGGCCTGTAATAGCTGTATTTTGTCATGACTGTCATATCTTGAAAATGACCTCACCCGCTTTCATGCTTTCATTTCTGGAGCTGTTGGTTGCTTTATTTTTTTTTTTTTTTTTTTAAATATTCCCTGATGCTGCAGCGATCTAGTTAACTGGAGAGGATGTGGTTAGCTGTTTTAGGCTGCTTTGGGCATTTAACACCTGCCTTGCTCCCCCTTCTCCTCCAGAAAAGATAAGGGGTCTCCCCATGCTGTGCAGCAGAATGCAACCGCAGAGATTTCTGCGTCTCCTTCTTCCCTGGCAACTTGTGGACGTGCCCCCAGGCACCTGCTGCAAACCATTACTGATGGTGAATGAATGGGTCAAGGGGTGATTTGGGGTTGGGCAGTCCCCCTGGAGGCACAAACGATGGTCCCTGTTGTCTTTAACAGGCTCTGGGCAGCAGAGCTGGAGGCAGCACTGACCCAGCAGGAGACTTCTCAGTAGAGATCTGTGCTCATCCTCTCCTGCACAGAGGACAGAAGGCATCACTCTTTGTCCTGCTGTAAAACTACCAGGGCTGGCTGGCTGTAAAAAGTCTTGTGTGGACTTTTAAAGGTAGACCCAAATGCACGCTCTCAGCTGGGTATCTAAAACTGAACAAATGATGTCGATTATGTAGACCAAAGGGATTTTTTTTTTTTTTTTTCAATGGACTTGAAAATGTTTTGTGGCTTCTGACCAGTTTGCCTGTAAAGTTTATCTTACAATACTTATTTTTGGACTTGGCTTAAAAATACCTCAGAATTTTGAGGGCTGGGCCTGGATTTTCCGCTCGTGTTGCTTTTGAGAAGACTTTCTCACTTACTGCAGTAAAAGCTCTCACCTCTGCCCGGCACCTCTGACTCCTCCCTCTCCAGATGCGCACTGCTTTTAACCATTGCTGCCAATAGATTTGGGAAAGAGATTGACTGGAAAAGTGAGTTACAAAACAATACAATTGCAACTGCTTTTTAATTGTTTTGGGGTTTAATGCTTTTTAAAACTGGATGGAGATTTAAATTTTCTCTTACTATTTAAATTTGGAAAGTCTCAGGACCATGTTTCCCTGGACGTGTACCGATGGTCAACAGGTATTTCTGTGCTTTACAAAGTTGGTGGCACTGCTATACCTGAGGAACAGAAGAAAGATGGACAGGTCCCCCCAGGGCTGAGCTGGGTGTCCTGAGCTCTGGGCTTGCACTCTGACTCCGGGCTTCCCCACACAGGTTGCTCAGGCTCCTGGGTGGTCTTCTGGAGGTTACGAGAGCTCTGTACCCCAGATTAAAACCTACCAATTGCAGGGGGCAGGTGGAGGAATTGCTGCGGCAGTGCTTTTACCTTAGCCAGAGCTCCATCTCTCTTGGCCCCTGCTGAGAAAGGGAGTGGGTGTCAGGGCTGAGCAGAAGGGGAGGGGATGTCCATGGCTGGGTGCGGAGGTAGTTTCCAAGGATGGGTGAGAAGGGGAGGGTGGAGAAGGGGGTGTCCAAGGTTGAGTGGGAGATAAGAGAGGTCTGGGAAAGTTCACAAGATGCTGAAGGAATCCTTGGAGGGAAAAAAAAATAGAGATTACTTTGCTCCAACAATTAGGGAATGGTGCCTTCAGTGCTGGTGGAGCAATTAGCTGCCTGAAGCCTTGAGGACAAAGAAATGCCTCTACTATGTAGAAGTGGTCACTGTTATCAGGGCTGATAATGATGAAATGTAGATAGCAGATGAGATGTAGGTAGGAGATGCAGTGGATTCCCGGGATGCGGAGGTTGCTGATATTGTTCTGAACCCATTCTGCTTCCAGAAGCCATTCCCAGCATTTTGCAGGGAGCAGGCCATGCAGTGCCCAAGTTCGGAACCCTTTGGCACAGTAGTACTGGGAATGCAGAGGGAGCCTTTTTCTCCCAAAGGACCTCTGCTGCCAGCGCTGGAGCAGGGTGCTGGCGTGGGGCCCAGGGCTGCAGTGATATAACGTGCTTTGAGAGGCCGCTGCAAATGTTGCATTCACTGTGGGCATAGTCTTACTCAAGATGATTCTAACTGAAAGAAGATGATGAGCAGAAAAAATCCCCCTTGTGTTTTTCAGCAGAGTGAATTAGGAGGATCATTCTGTGCAGCCAGTTTCACTTTCTTTGATATAGGTCAGTCTTGCCCACACGCAGGAGGCTTGAGTAAAGAGCAACAAGAAAGCTGAACCGTCCCTTCTTACCCCTTTCCATTCTGCTCACACACACATACACTTCCAAAAGTGAAATTTGAATTTCGGGGAGATTGGGATGCACTGTTACTGTAGACTTTAGCAGAACACAGAGTTTCTATAAGCCATGCACTCCTCTGAGATAGAATTGCTTTAATTCCTCTAAATATCGTATATCTCACAGTTGAAACAGGGTGTGCACAGTGCAAGTGTCATTTGCCTAGACAATAAGAAGCAGCTAATGGTCCTCCCTAGGCTGTCCTCAATGGATGCTGTAGGACACCGGCAGTGTCACAGAGCCCTTCACCACTGTCACTCCTGGTTCCTTCTTGTGCTGCTCCTATCTCCTTGGTTGGTAACTACTTCTGAGGGGTCCAGCCTTCAGGCAGTTAGCTTCTTTTGTTTTCTAATGCATGTCTGTGTGCCACTGGACCACTTTTCTCACAGCTGCCCCTCCCCATAACCCACACTGCTGTCCACGCGTTTTTCAGTGAGATTGAAGATCAGCTCTGGGAAACATCTGAAAAATGTAGGATCTGGGAAAAAAGAATGGACAATTGAACCATGGGTGAAAGTTATATTCTGTCTCAGAAAAAATCCTGTGTGTCAGTGTTTGTTATTCCTTACATTCGCCCTTTCAAATGCATGCACCCATCACTACTCTTCTGGAGGTATTTCATAGGACTAACACATAGGAGCAATGTCACATAGGAGGAAAATCTGAAGGATTTAAAGACATTGCTGGAAGTTTTGATTTTAAGAAGCTAAATCTGAAGGTGGGGCTGAAAACCTAAAGTACAATAAATACCTGTGAGTGCAGTTCAGCGGGACCTGCCTCTGCCGGGATGGGAATCAGTCTCTCTTGGGCTATCGTGAGCCAAGACCTTGCAATATGGCATGAAGCAGAGAAAGAAATGGGAAAATGCATAGTAGAGGGCAGTTCACACTGGGAAGGGGGCTGCTTGTTGATGAAGTAAACACAGAAAGAGGCATAGGTAGAGCTGCGATACAAATCTCCAAAATTCAACAGCAATCTTCTCTTTGAGGGAGGTGAGAGTCTGCCTGTCTGCCCATGGGCTTTCATTTTGTGCGACGCACCCCCCTTTCCACCCCGGTTTATAGCAATGAACCTTTTTGGTTACCAAAGGTCTCTAACGGGTGCTTCCAGGGTGTGCTTTGCCAGCTGAGGGGGGCTGACGCGGCCGTGGGGAACAAGCATGCTCCACGCTTCGGGGAATTCCAGATGACACTGCCTGCCAGGGGCACGCTTGTCCCGTGCTGCCAGACCCCGCTTCCTTCTCCTCTTGCACAGCTGTGAGCTTCATTAGGTAGCGATGTCGACAAATCACTGCAGTGTTAAAATGCAGAGCTGGGGGGAATTCCAGCAGGACGAGGGCTGCCAAGTTCCTCGAGTTTTAACGGTGTGGTCTGAAAAGGAGCCCCCTCCCCACTCAAGAACTAAAAATACAACTAACACCAAGATTCCAGCAATTAAGCGTAATGCTCGTGAACCTTAAATCATTTGTTTACTGTTGCTTTTGATGCACTTCAAGGTGTAACCAGAGAAGGCAGCGACCAGCACGTGGATTTGGCTTGCTGGAGCTGAGGCTGCCGAATTCTCTGCTCTGCGACTTACTTCTCTACCCAGTCCACACCCGGTGACAGTTGAGGGCTAATATATTAATCTATGCATGAATTAAGGGCTGTTAAGTGGTTAACTGCTGTAAGCATTCAGGAAGAAAGATTTGTTTTTAGTCTGGGCATCTGAGTTTGAATTCTACTTCCACCCTGAACTCTGAGTGTGACTTAAAGCCAGTTATAGCATTTCTGCAGCCTTGATTTTCATTCCTGGGCATCATCATTTTGGTGCCCGAAGAGAAATGAAGTTTGGGGGTTTCTTGCTCTAGGAAGCACAGTGCATACTCTACCTGAAGAAATTAAGGCCTTTTTTAATTTCTCTATCTAGACATCCAAAATAACGAGTTCCTTTTTGAGAAGCACCAGACTGGGACTCAGGTGACCAAGGCTGTATTTCTGGCTGCACAACTGGCTTGCTGAGTAACGATGAGTAATCCTATGACCTCCTGGTGCCTTAGTTTTCCCACAGGTAAAATAGGAGTAATTACACTGTCTTCCTTTGTAGAGCACTTTGAGAGCTATGAATAAAATGAGCCATATTAGATATCATTATTTAGACATTATTAATTATTCTTTGGGTTCTTTTGTATAATGTGGAAGTGCTTTCTTCATAAGAGTAGACGTTCTTCTCTTTGCATCAAGGTTTCCCAAGTACTCCACTAGTAGATCCTTTAGAGGAATATATCTTGTGAAAAAACAGCAAAATCTGTAGCTTTCAAAGAAAGATTTCTCTGTCCCCATCTGTTTGTCCACTGACTGAGGACCACAGACCCAGGGACAGAAAATTGTACACCACTGATCGGCATTTGGTGGGGAGAAGCAGAAAGCAACATCCTATAACTTTGGCAACTGGCAGAAAAAAGCTCCAAATCATTTTTCTCATCCCTACTGTGAAAGATTTCTTCTCACAAGATTTTATACTGTGGCTTTACATCAATATCAAGCCATGAAGTTTGGCACACACTGATAGTTTCTGAGAGTTTGCACACCACGGGTGAGAAACAAAAATGACCCCAGAGCTCCAGCTTCTGAGGGAAGCTAAGGAGAACCGGAGGTGCCTGGATCTCTTGAAACCCAACCCAGAAGCTTCACTGAGATACCTTATTCATTTCCGGTTTCCCCATAAACTCTATTATTAACCCAGGGGTAGTTCAGAGTGTTGAAGCTCCAAGCCTATTTTGGATGAAAAACCAAAGAAAACCACACTCTTAGTTGTGACAGTCTGTCTTGGTTTTAGAAGGAGGCTGCTGGACTCACACATGCACCACAGAGCTGCGCTCTGCATCAGGTCTAACCCTATATCAGTGAAAGTAGGTGGCATCTCCCTGTAAGGTTAAAGCTACAGAGGAGGGGCTGTTCGTGCTTCCTATCAAACCCAGGTCTTGCTTTCCTCAGGAGCTCGTGCCTTTTCCCCAGCAGTAAGTCAGACTCGGTGTTTTGGGTTGAGCCCTTTCTAAGGAAGGTTGTTTGCAGCGAAAGGTGGCTTTTTTTTGGGTGAGAAGTGTTGCTACGTTGCAATAGCTGAGTTTAATAGTTTTCTGTCATTGTTTTCTGGTGTGGAAAGTGGTTTGGGGTTTTTTTGTTTTGTTACTTTTCTTTAATGTCTTTGACGTGAAGGTAGAAAGGAGGGAAACATAGTGAAGAGTGGAAAGCATATGCTTAGAGTGAAGTAGTGGAAGCAGAAATGTCTTGTTTTCTCTCTGTTTTGCCACCAGTTTATGTCATGCTGGCCCAAGCAGTCAGGGCTTCGTTTCCACCTGTGTTGGGACCCTCAGCTCCAGGGAAAGGTGATAGCAGTGCAGATGGGCTAAGACTTGTGAAAGGCAAATGCTGTCCTTAACAGGGGTTTTTGTTTGGTTGTTGATTTTTTGGGTGAAGTTTAACATTCCCAGCCTTCTGGGAGACTCTGAAATGGAGTGCTCTGGGGGCACGGCTACAGGAGTATGCTGGTCTCATTGCCACATTTTGCAGAGATCTCGCTGACCAGCGTGATGACAAACGGAATCAGCTGGGATGCAGTCCTGCTCTCGTGGGGTCTAACGCAGCTCTTTTGGGGAAATGATCAGGAGACAGCAACAATCAGCACACACAAGGCTTCAGCCCACAGAGTCAATCTGGAAAATGCTTTCACCTGGAGTCTGGGCTGCTCTCGCTCTAGCAAAATAAATAGGATGGAGCTGAACTAGACCTCAGTGGGAGTGTGTTGCTGGCTGAAGCCTGTCCTGGGATTTAGTGGTGTAGGAGCAGTGTCCCAGCACTGTGCCAGGAAACCCTGTGCTCTTGGTGAGGTCCTGCTTTTCAGAGAAGGTTTAACTTGCTATTTCTGTTGATTAATAATCTGCTGGTGGTTTTTAAAGGAGGGGACTCATGGATGCAATGTCCTATTCAGCTTATGGTTTGATGGGGGCTACAAATCCCTCTGTAGTTCCAACCTGGTGCAGTTAGTGCTCTCTGATGCTTGTGGTAAGCTGCCTGCCAACTATTTCAGTAGTTAATGCACAGAATTAAGAATATAGCTTGTAGACTTAAGGCAGAGGACATGCTAGATGAGAATTACTGCTATGCTTTGTCCTGTTGTAGTCAGTGGTTTAGTATAACAGGCTCTGTTATCTCCTACCATATGCTTTGGGATGAGTGGCTGTGGGTAAAAGGGATGGAGTTTAAATGTCTGTTAGTAAAAAAAAAAAAAAGGGGAGCTGGTAGAAGCAACTTGAACAATGCAAACTCCTGCTATCTTGTGATTAATTTTAGGTACTTGGGCACTGTTTTACTGAAGCTAGAGTGTTTGCTGATGTGGGAAAAGAAAATTAACTGGAGTAGTAAAATTTATGTGTAGATCTTGCTTAGGCTTTAGCTGTTATTTTCCTGTGAAAGAGCAAATTTGGGCACTGAGGTATGCTCTTTCATAGACAGAGGTTGTTCCTCTATGTTGAAAGCTGTTTGTTAAGGAAAATGGCACTAGGTTTAGACTTCGCTAAGATCACGGGGAAGGAGATGGTTTAGCCTGCGTGCAGCTTTGTGCTGAACTGAAGTTGGATTTCTTGTGGCTTGACAGTTCTTTCCTAGCTGAGAGCAGGGTGCACCAAACTGAGTAAAAAAGCAATGCTCACTACCTCTTTGACGCTGTAGCCTTCTCACAGGTGCCTCGCCAAGGTTGGCCACCTAATCCTGCAGCCTCCTTTGGAAATAGAGTTGTACAGGTAGTAGAGTTGTTGCAGAGAGTGTTGAAGTAGTCCCTCAAACTTTGCTTCTGTGACAGCATTAACCAGGGAAGTTCTTTTGCTTGGTATAGGGAAACATGCCTTTTTGGCCATCAGGTAAAATCTGATAATGCTTTTCTTTGAAACTTTAAGCCAGAAGCTTGGTTGAATACAGGGATAAAGATGACATGGATGGGAAATGCCTCTCTCTGGAGAAATTTGGAGTCGTGTGTTTAGTACAGGGATGCATCGGTTGCGTCCTTAACTGGTGTGACTCTTTCCAATAGCTCTTAGCTTCAGAGGCATAGAATAACAAACCTGGCTTTATCAGTCCATGCGGCTAATATCTCCTTCCTCTCCTGCGCTGCAGGCTCTAAGCACTGTGAAGAGTGTTTTGGTGCATGAGAAGCAGCTTCTGCTTTGCTGCTGAATGGGACCACAAGGGCCAGAGCAGGCAGGGGCATGTCATGGCATGCAGAGACCTCATTGCACTGAGACTTTTTGAAAGAAAGAAGGTCTCTGAGAAAGGTCTGTTTTGTAAGAACTCTTTTTGGTGAAGTTGGTTCCTGTGTATATAGTAATGAGCTGGTGTGGATGGTTGTCGCTACCTGTGCACTAAATTCCTAAAAAGTGGTTTTTAGTGTTGTAGTCAAGGACAGTTGTGATAAGTGGCAAATAACTGTTAAAAGTAAGCACTTCAGTGGTTTCAGAGAACCCATTGTGGGGTTTCTCTACGTGTTCCTGGGAGGTCAGGACCTGGTGCAGGGTATTGAGCAGTGCCTGCGGTCTGTGAATGTAGTGGCAGAGTGGGCTGGGGAGCATGCACTCCCCGTTGCTCTCCTCCAGATCTCATGGTAGCATTGGTTCTCAGCTTATATAGCAGGCTTTAAGCCAGATCTATTCTCTGGATTTCAGTGCTGCGCTCTTGAAAGTGTCTTACCAGACTGAAAGCTTGAAAGGAGCAATTTCTGGTACTTTGTGGGATAACTGCTATTCTCAGAGGATTTATGATTTCTTATTCACATGTCATGTGGGTATGTGCTCACATCTGTGAGACAGAGGTATTGGATATGACATTTGTCAATTTTATTTTTGTCTCTGGCCATTCATAAGCCTTTAAGGGATGCTGGGGTTTTTTGTTAATCACAGAAAGGATGAGCAACTGAAGCTATACTTCCACCTGTTTTGAGGCATGCTCAGTTATGGATCTGGGGGCCAAACCCACTTTGATTTCCAGTAGCTTAGGAAAACTGTCTGCTGTTTTCAAAGAGCATGCAGCTCTGTGGTCAACAGAGGTGAGGGAAGCCCTGCTTTTTGAAGACCAGAGTCATCCTCAAAATGTAAGATGCTTCAAGTAAAGAGAGCTAGATCCCTCTCTGACAGCAGCCAGAAATAGATGCTTCAAGAGAAAGTAGAGGGAAAGAACAACTGCAGTGTGATCCTCCCTCTGAAGCACTCTTCCTTAATTTGGCAGCTTAGTAAATTAGGGTCTTCCATGGAATTTGTTTAGACCATTGTGTTAAACAGCACCAAAATGTGCCAAAACAAATGTTAGTACAATTCTCTTTGGAGTCTGCTTGTAGCCCTGGCTTCTGCCACAGCTGTTCCCCTGGCAGGGAGCACAGCCATTCACTTGCATTGTGCCGAAACAATTCTTTTCTATGAAAATTTTGCAGGGTGCCTCTGCCCTTGTAGCAGGAAAGATGGTCACCTGCTTTATACTCTAAGTTGAACCAAGAGTTTTTGCCAACTGCAAATATACTAGAGAAATTCTTCCCGCTCCCCCTTACATCCCTGCAGCCGCTGAGTATTTTGACACGGGTGTAAAAGCTGCTGTATTTGAATTTAGAAATTGGCCAGTGGGATGAGAATGTGCAGCTGTGGAAGGCGCGAGTGCTCCGGCTTCGTCACTGCTCCTCTTGGGCCCACCTATTTCTGTGAGGCTTGTGGGAGCTTAAGGGGATAAAAATGGCCAAGGTAATTAGCAGATTTGGCAGAAATCAACTGGTCGGGCTCGGAAATTATCAGAGGTGAGAAGACAGTAGACAAACAGATGTAATCTGATGTGGTAGAACTTATTTCCATAGAAAATCAAGAAAAAAATATTTCTTTTATTACTCAATTTAAAAAAAAAAAAAATACTTATTGTATTTCAAGGCCTCAGCTGCAGTGACTGGGTGTAGAAGTTGCTGAAATCATCTATGGGCATGCAATCTAGAGGGGCAACCAGCCAGGCAGAATGGATTGTGCACCACTTAGTCTTTGTAGCAGGTGAAGCATCTACCTGCTTTATATGGCAAGTTGATCATTTGGGGGTAAAATGGAAGGGGAGGGAGGGGGGTTGTTTGTTTTCCTCTGGGATTCTTATGACGCAGCATCCCAGTGGGCTCTGAGGGGTATTTAACTTATTGGGAAGGGTGGCCAAATTCTCTCCCGTCTAAATACAGCATCTGCAGCAGTGTGGAATGTGTGTTGTACAGCTGTGAATGTTCCAGGCATTCAGCGTGTCTCCTTTTTCACACAATAGCTTCTATTTATGGGTTTTCATTGAATTGGGCTTATGCATTCAACATATCTTTCTGTGTGTGTTCTTTTCTTTTTTTTTTTGGCTTTTTTTTTTGCTTTTGTTTTTTAAGGTTTGTAGAAACTCCCAGCCACTTCTCCTGGAAGGAGAGTTACTACCGGTCAGCCATGTCCCAGAGCTCACAGCCCAGGGAATTCCTCAGCCCAGAGGTGCTCCAGCATATTTGGGACTTCCTGGAACAGTAAGTAGTCCTTATGTGGAGCCTGTGGAAGAAGGTGTTTTGGGACAGGATGCCTCTGTAATTAGGTTGCTCAGGGGACTGATGCTAAGGATTTTGGGGTCTTTTGTACCTGTTGATTAGAAGATGTGGGTATGAGTCTGTGATGATTGAGAGCTCTTGAGCTCTTAAGTTCTTTATCCATGCGATGGGGAACAGATGCAGACATGACCAGTGATGCTGACTCTCTTCAAGACCTTTGGTTACTGAGCTGACTGCTTTCCAGCACATGGTCAGTTAAGGTGGATGGCTGACATTTTCCCTTGAGGAAATGGGGTCGTTACTCTATGTCCAGGCTGCACGTTTTCCTCCTTTCCTGATGCCAGGGAGGGAGAGGAGATGTAGATGATGCAGAGTTCACTCTGTCATGGTTGTTGAAGGAGATAAAACTGATTCCCATGACTGACGTTGAGACAGTTACTGTTGTAGATCTTACATGTGTTCTGTCTTTGATTTAACCATATTTATTTGGTCAGGCAAGTGAAATGTCCCTCCAGGCCCTGTCCTGTTCAGGGGCTGCCGTTAGCATAGCGGGTGATGAGGTAGTTATTCATTAGTAACTGCTTACTTTGTCCTGAGACAGTTTGTCGTCCTGGGTGACATTCTAGCATGTGGGGCGGGGAGGAAAACAGAACTTGGCCAATTTTAACTGCATTACTCTCTTCTTTTTAGGCCAATATGCTCGGTTCAGCCAATCGATCTGAACTTCATCGATGGCCCATCTGAAAATGGCTCTACAAACAAAATAGAGATTAGCATGGACTGTGTCCGGGTGCAGGATACGGAACTGAATGACCCAATGTGGGTGAGTAGTGAGAAGAACTTAACTTTCGGGGACAGATGAGGAATTTTTGCAGGAGCTGTTCTTGCTGTGTTGCCCTGGGGCCATCTTCCTCCTCTTGGTGGAGGGGCTGTGGCTGATGCCTCTGACCAAGGAAGTTCTTTCTCACCTTGCCTGTTGTGTCCCACCCACAGGAGCTGGTTGGGAGCATGGCTCTGCCAAGTGACCGTGGTGGTGAACAGCAGTGCCTGTGCTTGTGGCTAAACTGGACAGTGTGTGACCTGTGGAATGGTATTATTCCTCTGTGCCTCCCCAGGGCTACGAGGGGGAGCAGGCTGGCTCCTTACCTGTTCCTTTTCTCCCTCTGCAGCAATGGCAGGAGAGAGGGATGAGGCAGATGAACAGGCAGAATGGCTGAGAAGTCTCTTGCATTTGCCGGGCTGCTCAACCGTCCCTGCTCTCTCCTTACTTAGAGCTAGTGTGTGTGGCCTAGGGGTTAAAATAGGTGGTATTCTGGGCACAGTTGCAATTTTGCTGACCAAGAGTAGAGGTTCTTTACTGGGTTTCCTTCTCTTGAAGGTCAGATATGAATGAAAACTTGGTTTCAGATCATGGTTGGATTTTTTTCCTCCTGTGTCTCCAGATAGGCAAAGCTAGAGAGTGTTTGTAACGAGTCTTGGCTGTGGGTGTCTCACCAGTATGGCTTGAGACTGGAATGCAGATGAGGCACAGTGGTGGTTGCTGGTTCATTGCCTTTGGCACAAACTGACTAGTTTTTTCTTAGCAATAGCTCTGGTGAAGAAGCCAGGTGCTATTCTTGCAGGTTGGAGCAGGAGGTATTTCAGAAGTTCAAGCTGTTCAGGTCCTGTTTCTGTTCTTCCTGGGGTTTCTATACTTCAGGCTAAAAATCACGTGTGGTTTGAAAATTTGTGTTGGTGTCTGTCAATGTTCTTGTTCCTCTGCATTTCCATCCTGAGAAACTGTGTCAGTTAATTCCCTGGCTAATCAACCACCATTTTTAATGTGCTTAACCATGGCATGTTGGCAGTCTGGACCCTGACAGTGTTTGTAACCTGGAGGATCGCATCTGCAAGAAAATTGCTCCCAGGTCATGCTGATTGCAGTCCCCAGTGCCAGAAGTCTTGACCTGTTCCTACCTCTCTGGTCTGACTGGTGGGGAGACCGCAGTGTCCTCCTCTCTCCTTGTAAGATTGCGAAGGGTAAAAAGGCCACTCTGAGGTTGGGTATGTTCTCAGCTAATGTGATGCTACTCTAAGTGCACAAGAAGAGGTGACTGACGTCATGTCTGCTTATCTTTGATTCTGCAGCCAGGTTGGGCACCGGGGAGGTGGTGTGCAAGCCTTCATTCAGCATCTGGATCTGAAAGGCCACTTCTCAGCTTTTTCCAGCGCTGTACTGCAGCTCAGTGTCTCTTCAATAGCTAGTCCAAAAGATTCTTCATGTTTAGAGGGGCTCCTACTTTTTAAAATAGGTGGTATTGTTCTGTTTAAACTGTGTCCTCTCAAAAACAATCCCCAACAGTTTAAAGGTCATCAGCAGAAACTTTGCTCCTTCCATGCTCAGAGCTTGTCTTGCTGCATCGATTGGTAGCAAAGGCTGCCCATCTCCAATTCCTCCGCACCGTCTGTGGAGCACTGTGGTAGCTGACGGGCTCGCTCCAAGCCCTTGTTCAGAGTCTCCCTCTCCCGTCTGTGGTGCAGTGAAGCATGAATGGAAAAATCCCTTCCTCTTGTCCGCTCTGAGCACCGCTGAAGTGAGTGCTGGGGCTAGGAGAGGAGGACAGGCACCTTTTGCTATGCAATTACCTCCTGCTTACGATGGGTTTGCTGCCAGCCTTGCAGGAGGCATTTCTGGAGAGGCCGAGCTGCACGGTGACTTCTTAAAGAAGTGTTTTTCACTGACATGACAAGCCAAAGGGGGAGCGGGGAAATTCCATCCCATCCTCACCCTTACTGTAAGGCAGCGACTCGGAGTACATTAATGTATGTACATTAATAAATGTTCCAGTTTGTCTTCAGTGGAAGACAGCACCTTCGCTCAGTTGAATGCCGGACAAAAGCCTTTACAAAGCAAAATATGCGTCGCGAACCTGTGCAAACAGCCTGTCTTTTAAAATGAGGAAAGCTCTTTTTACTCCCCTTACCACCACCACCACCTCCCTATAAATTTGCAAACATCCCTGACAGGTGACAACTCTCCCCTTGCAGAGAAGCCCGTGTTTGCTTTGCTGTTTCTGGGGCTCGCAGCCGCTGCAGCTTGCGTTGGCAGAGAATGTGTAGCCTGGGGCAAGGTGTTTGCTGTTTGTCGGCTTTAATCTGAAATACCTTACAACCCTCTTCCCCTCCAGCTTCTCTTTTCCTTTGGATAGCTTCGGGGCAAGAGCTCCCCTTGCACCTGTCTCTCCCGTAACCTCAGCCATGTCACTTCTAGACACGAGGTGCCACACGCAGCTGATTGCAGCCCAGAGTTGAAGAGGGCAGATAAACACAAAGGAATGCAGCAGAGACAGAGGGGCCCTGGGAGATGAACAAGTGAGATCAAGGCAGAGTGCTTTTTATTATTATATTTCTCCTAGGAGAAGGGTAAGGCCAGCTTTTCTCCAAAGCGTACCACCGTGTGGGATTTAAATAGGTGCAAAGCAATTAAGACTGGTTTACTTAAAGCGATTGTCCTTACGTGGACTTTAAGGCAATCCTGGTCAGCCTTTAAAATAAGCTCTGCACCTTCTTGCAAGTTGTGGCTGAAAAGTGAAGCTTTCAGCCTTAAAAGATGTCCATTCTTGATCCCAAGAGTTGTTAGTGAGAGATGTGCATTTTTTATTATTTAATTTTTTGGGGGTACAGTTGCCTGTTCACAACAGAGCTGGCAGTGGGGAAGGAGCTGCTGTGTTCAGAGCAGTGCCTGAAGAAACTGCCCCACCGGTGGGCTGGAAAATGAGCATGAGTCCTGCCCTGCTGAGCACCCATCAGTTGTGTTCATTGCCTTGAAAATGCAGCTGCCTGGGGAGAGAGCTGGAGGAGGTTGGGTGACAAAGAAACCCCTCTCGTCTGAGCTACAGCTTTGTCTCTTGCTGAGCCAAGACCTTGCAGTTCTCACACTCTTGTTTTTGAGGCAGAAATATTCTTCCTGTGTCCCATATAAGAAAAGGGTAAGAGAAACTGGTGATCAGCACTACCTTGGGATGAAAAGAGCTGGAGGGGACAGAAAGAGGGTTTGTGGGTCTGGTGTAACATTAGACAGTCAGCAGCCTTCCCTGACCATGTGCCTCGTGACCAGCTCTTTCACAATGTCCTGGGTGGCCCATCTGTGAGGCTGCTGGCTGTGCCCCTTCGTCTTCCATGCTGTTAACCACAGACAGACTGGGAAATCCCAGCAGAGATCTACCTTTTTGCATAGCCGGAGTGAGGGGCTGGTGGTCCCTGTGGGTGTGGAGAACATATAGTCTCTGCCATGGCCCTGGGGTGGGAAGGAGCTGCGCACAGCCAGGAAGGTAAGTTGACTGTGTGTCCTTGTGGGCCACCTGCCATTCATTAGGCTTCACTAAGAAGGTGGTCCCTAACTTCTTCCTGGACCAAGGATGCAGCCTGTAACTGGGGTATGTGGTGGGGTGGTGGCCAGCTCTCTGCATTCAAGGGGAACACTGGTCTCAAAGGCTATATCCTGCAGTTCTAGAAACCAGGTGATGTTATACGATTTTATTTTTTTCCCCCCCCTGACTGATTAAATGCCCTGGAGCTATGGGGAGGAGGGGTCTGGGGACCTCTCTCTAGGAACAAGTGTGTGGTGCTGCAATAGCCCCTCCATTGCCCTGCATGCTGTCAGCCTGCTGTACCAAGTGCAAAATCGCTCTCCTTCACCATCCCTCACAAGTCTTTTAAACTGCTCACCAATGCTAAGAGATGCTAGTCTGGACCCAAACAAAACTGTTTTCGGCTTAGGACTTCAGCAGGCAGCATCCTGATAAAAATGTTATTTAAGGGGCTTGCAGAGTCTGGAAGTCTCCTGCCACCATCCCAGCAGCATGTCCAGAGCTTTGGGGACCTTGCTGGCAGGAGCAGGAGTGCTGTCCAGAGTGATGGAGCAGCTTTTCCCCCTCCCCCTGTACATACCTTCCTTTCATGCCCCTGAGCAAACCGTCCTCCGCAGCCCCTTGCCTAACCAGTTCAGTGGAATGCCTTTCCCCAGACAGTCGCAGTGGTCAGAGTTTTCTTAACCTGGATCTGTTCCTCCCCACAAAAGGGAGAGAGAATTCCTTGCCTTTTTTTTTTTGTTATTATTTATTTTATTTGTCCTTTTTCATCTTCTGCAAATCATTGTGGGGATTTACTGTTTGTGGCTTGGTTAGGCATGGCTGAGCTCCTCATGGTGTGGGCTTCTGCCCCAGAGATGGTGGTGTGGGTACTTCAGACAGGGCTGTGTCCTGAGAGGTCCCAAAGGGATTGGGTCATCAGCTTCATATGTTGTGGGTGTCCCAAGTGTGGTGGCTACAGAAATTTTGAAGGTGCAACGTGTGTTTTATAGTTTAAAAAGTGACGGCTTCAGCTCTAATTTTGCTGTTTTCCTGTGTACACAGAGGTGGAGGAAAAACTTGGCTGTAGGAAAGACTAAATGTGGCCCATGTAGGACATGAAGGTGTCAAGGCTCTCGGCATCAGCCCTTGCACCAATGACACATCTCAGAGTTGGTATTTGATGCTTTCTCATGGGAACAAAAACCTTTCCCAGGTTTAACCTGCTGTAGGCTCATGGAGGAGCCACCCCAGCCACCTTGCACGGGGCACCTTCCCATGCTGCAGCCCAGTGAGCTGGAGAGGAGTGGGGCTGAGGCCCCTGCAGAGTTATACTGGCCCGAGGTGGCCAGGGTAGATCTCTTCTGCATGCTCTCAGCCTTAGCTCTATGTAAATCAGTTCAGTAACTCATATTTGGTGGTCATGCACTAAATTCTAACTAGGAGCCCGTCACCTGTACAAGGTGGGGGCTGTGGTCAGCATTAGGTGTGCAAGAATATGATGGACAGACAGCAGCCCACCGTCCAGAAGGAGGTCTGTTGCATCCTATCCAATGCAGGCACTGATCTCAGTTAACTTTATTTGCTTGCTTAAATGCTTTGCTGGGTCAGGAGAAGAGAGCTCCACTTGCTGCAAGGTAACAGCTGAGGAAGCAGACGAAAGCTGGTGACAGGACTGCAGGACAGGGAGGACATCCCTGCGTACCAACAGCAGGGCGGGGAGCTGGCATGGCATGCACAGTGCGGCTGAGCAGTGCATGAAGAGTGTCTCGGTGCAGGGGCTGACTAACATGTGGTGTGTGCTTCCCAGGGCTCTGGCAGGTGCCGCAGCCTTGCATTTTGTTGGGAAATGGGTTTGCACCTGGAGGATAAGGCTGATTTGATAAGTTGATGCACCAAAGTGGGTTGTGTGGCCGTCTGTTTCCATGCCTAAGTATTCCCAGACTGACCGTAGAAAGGAAGGAAGGACTTTGTACAGCACAGGGATATGATCAAAGCTTTTATTACTGTCTGGTTTGTGCTTGAGAGAGTTTGAGGCTTGCCAAGTTTCTCTTCTTTGTGGGTATTTGTTCGTTCCATAGCTGTGCAAAGAAAGTTGAGATTATGCAAAGGCATTTCCATAATGAGCAAATGCATTATTCTGTTGGAAGTTTCCCTCCAGCACCTCTCTTGTTTGCAGTTGAACTCAAAGCTCATTTAGGCTTGGCTTTGTAATCCAGCTGAATGTTTAATCTTCTGCAGCGTAGGTCCCTCCAAATCATCTATTAGCACTTAAGACTGCAGATCCAAATCCAGAAATGGTCAATTCTTTCAGATAAAGGATGGACATAGAGAATGTATTTGTACATTCAGTTTGGCCAAAGCCTCTCATTCTGTCTATAGCAGGGCTCTAAAAACTTATTTGTTTCTTTAAAATAATTTTTCACTACCTCCCTTTCCTGTGCTGTTTTGCCCTGGTTCTGGCTGCAGACCAGGGCTGGCTGCTTTTCTTTTTGTAGGAATGCAGGCAGTTGATGAGTATCGTTACACCAAATGTTTTATTTTTAGTGCCACTTCCCTGAATTCTCAATGGTATTGAAGAAAACCAATGGGCGATCTGTCTGCTGTGCTATAGATCATTTTGGAAGCATATTTAAAATGCCTTTTAATATTTCTGCCATTTTAGTATCTTGCTTTGCATTCATCCTGGGAGGGAATAAACTAATTTTAAGCTGAAAAGCACAAACCTATTGGGAAAAGAGCCATGTGCGATGGGGTGTTTTGTGTCTGTCCTGCCCTGGCTCTTCAGGAAGGCTGGCTTTAAATCCCCAGCTCCTATTGCTACAAGCACTTGAGGTGGAAGAGTGTCGCAATTGCGAGTCCTGTCATCTGCCTACATTCAAATACCTCCAAACAAAAGAAGCAGTGGCTTCAGAAAACATCTTCGCCAACAGCTAGGCCTGCCACCAAAGTTTTCCATGGCGCTGCACGTGCTTCTTGCTTAAGTATGGAGCAATAATGCATTAGCGCTTATTTTACATCTTTAGAAGGTCTGCACAAACTCTTAATTAAAAGGGATCTTGATCTTGGAGCAGTAGATTGCAGGCACTTTGCCTCTGGAGCAAGTTTGAGGTTTATGCTGTCTTGCTGGGATCTTCACTGTATGTTTCTATCTAGTTGATAGGATCCTCTTCTTAAACTATAAACATTACTTCCCGTATTATTTGTTGGGAATGCTTTGGGTTAGAGCCTGTAAACTGTTAAACCCCTTGGGCAGCTGGCATTTCAGCAAGCCACGAAGCACACTTTGAACACCAACAGAAGTGGAATGGCCATCCCCAAAGTTCACATTCCTCTGGACTTTTTGATTATATTTTTTTTTCTAAACCAAATTGTTGGTGGGAGGAAAATGAGGCCCTTCTCTCTTGTTAGCTACAAGTAGGGTGGTGAATCAAACCGTCCATTTCTAGCTGAATGAAAACCTTGCTGAGCTTTGTGGTACCCCCCTGCTTTGTGGGGTGAGATGGATGGAGAGCACCTCACAGTCCTGTTGCAAGCTGCAGTGCTGACCGTGCCTGGGAGAGGTGGCCAGGCTCACGGGATGCTCCTTTCAGGCTAAGACAGAGCTGGAACACAGCCCTGGGAATGTCCCGCTCCCCTTCCTTGTCCAACACGGCCAAAGTGTCTGTGTTGCAGCAAGCTGTGGGGTGTAGCTTTTGTTTTTAAAGTCCTCTCTTGCATTAATTGGGATTCTTGCTTTGAAGAAAGCCTTATGCATCCAAAGTCTCACTATATATGTTGCTTTGTGGTTCTGCAGATCCTGCCCACAGTCCTGTTAATAACTATTATTTTTTCCTCCAATATTTCATGAGGAGACTTTTGGACTGGGTAATGTTTTCCTCTGAATGTCTCTGCTACCTGCTTTCCACCTCACTGTCGCTGATTTGATAGCATTGAAATTAATGAGGGAGTGAATTGTCAGGCAGTCGCAGAAAATTAAATCAATCTCTGTGAAGCACAGATTAAGGAGTGGTTTGGACCCTGGGTTCCCATGCTCACTGCTAAACGAACCCTTTGCTACTCTGCAAATTCGGATGCTGATATTAATGAAAGATCAGAGGAGTTTTCAGTAATGAATGTAACTGTCAGCTCTAAAAGCATGGATTTTTATCTCCAGCCTCCTTAAACACAAGGAAAACGTACCCTGAAGCACCCTTCTTTTTCTTTGAGGACATGGACGGGGATGGTGAACCACACGGTGATGTCCAGACTGGATTAATATTAGACAAATCAGAAACCAAAATGATCCATCTTCTGGGGAGGGTTCCCAGCCAAATAACCGAACCCTGTGGCTGTTCATCCTATGACTGTTGCCATACTGGTGATGGACATGGCAAGTGACAGCAGGCAGAGGGCAAGGGGACAAAGACCAGCACTGAGAAATTCAACATTTCTGTGCAGGAAATAAGGAACAATCAGGGTCCCTGGCTGCCTCAGGGTGTGTGTTGTGGCCAAGCAGACCAGGGTAATATAGGGTAATGGTGATGTGCCCTCATGAGAAGCTTTAACCAGAGGTTTGGGAGACTGTTCTTGAATTACTGCAAACTGGTAACTTTTTTTTTAAATGTGGGATTATTGTACAGAGGCTTGGGTGGGAGGGAGTTGGCAGCAGAGCAGAGTCTGGCTGGAATGAACTGCTGTGATTGTGCATTTGTGAACAGTTGTGTGTTTCCCGAGAGCAACCTGTAGTTTATACAAGATAAGGGAAGAACAACACTTTCCCCTCAGCTGCTTGTGCAAGAACAACCCTGGTCTGTCAACAGTTGCTCCTCTCTTGTAATTAAAAACAAAGACTCTCTAATCTGTTGCTATCTCCTGCTTTCCCCTTTCCCTGGCCCGAGCACTCTGTCTCGTGCTGGGATGCAGGTTTGTGCCATGCTCCTGTTTCACCTCCAGCTGGAGGGATGGGGCTGTTCATGCTGCTCAGGAGGCATTCACGTGAATTTTCTTGTGTAATTAACTCTTACTTTTGCAAAATATTTTACAAATGTGTTTTCTTGGAGTGTGGTGCACATGTGTGCTGTCAAACATGCTGTGTTGAGCACCCGAAGGTCCTCATCAGGCAGAAATGCAGTCTGAATGTTGTTACCCTGACAAAAGAGCTGCTGATGGCTTGAACCCCCAAAGTCCCCTGGTCACACACTCTATGTGTGAGTGTCTGCTGACCTGTGGTTTTTCACTTATCAGTGTTGGCTCAAGTGTCTGCTGGCCAGTGGTTTTGCAGGCTGATCCGCAAAAAAAAAATCTGTGTCTGGATAGTTTTTATCTCTAAGCATTTTTAGTGAAAGAAACTGCTCTTTAAAGAGAGTCACTAAAAAAAAAAAGTAGGGAAAAAAATAGATAAAAGGAGCACCAGGAATAAACTGACAACACTTTTTGATGATAAATTATCTGTATGCCATCCTGTGTTGTACCCCAGCTGTTAGGAAGTGATTTCCTGCTGGCACTCTGGTGGGAATGACCTGCCGTGATGGGGTTGGAGGGGTTTGGGTTGTGCAGGCGGTAGGGAAGGTGTGGGGACCTTGCATCATCTTGACTGGAGAGCTGAATCTCTCCAGAGAAGTGTCTTGCTCTCATATTAAATGGAGCTCAGCAGCCGGAGGGCAGAGTCCCCCGGGGGGAGTGCGTGCACCCTTCCTAAAGCAATATTGCACAGCAGTTGTGAAGGGAACTGGTTTTGTTTCACAACTCCTTTCCACCTTTCCTCTCCCTGCTCCCCCCATGAAGCGTTATCTCCTGACATGATGCCATTAACTCTCTAATTAGCCCTAGGGGTGTTCTGGGGGAGATAACGAGGCTATAGGAGCTCAAATAAGCAGCGTGCGCAGATGTTTACCCAGGGTCGGAGGGCAGGGCTGTTGTGACAGGCGATTGCCCTGGGGAGGACATGCTCCTTGGGGGAAGGAGAAGCCGACCTGCACTGTGGGCAGGGGCTGGGCTCTATCTCTTTACCCCACACTTATAAAATGCGGGGGGGGGGATATGCAATTTGAAGTCCTTGGAAGAAGGGACTGATCCTCAGTTCTGAGCGTTTGCAGCCAGGCTGTGTTTCTAGCTTGAAGGTTCACACAGTTGAGTGCTTTCCAAAGGAAGTTCTGGGCATCAGACCCGTCCCTGGGTCAGTGGTGGGGAAGCCAGTGGGGCATCGAAATTTTTGCTCGTGGGTACAGCAGAGCAAGGGGTTGTGTGATGCAGCCGGAGGTGCCTGTTCCTCTCCTGCCTATGGATGAGCCGCATCTCCCATGCGGCGCTCCGGAGCTGCCTGCCCGGGATGTGCACGAGGCTATATCCATCAGCAGTGGGCAGGGTGCTGCCCTTCAGCAGCATCTCTATTTTTTTTCTCTTTTTTTTTTTTTCTTACCATAGATTTTTTTTTTCATTTTGAAAGGGGAAAGCCCCTGTTTATGTGCTGGGTTCTTTTTCCCCTCTTTTCCTTGTGGTTTGAGCAATGAAGACCAGCTCTTCATGAGTTTTCAGGAATGGAGGGTGACTTTTTTTATGGTGTGTGGGGTTTTTTTTAATTTTTTTTAAAGTAGTTTCTTTTTGCTCTCTAACCTGGCTTCCTGGTATTGCAGTCTATCATGTCTGTCCCTGTAAAGTCTTCACTGGAAAGACTCACAAAGCCAATTGGCAGAGGCTTGGGGTTTTTTGAGCATTCAGCAGTTATTCAGATGTAACAAACAAAAAAAACCTCCAAACCCTACGTTCTATTTTTTCCCGTTCTCCTTCTGTTATCTCAGTCCTAATTTATAAACATTTCTGAGCTGAGAGAATGTCACAGTCAGTGGTGACGCGGTTGATCCAGATGCTATTTTTATAACAGAGTGGAGAGGTCTGAGCAGATTTTTTTTTACTTTGATCTGCAGGAAATTCTGCATGAACCACCTAACGCGCAGGCAGGTGTGCGCGCGCACACACCCCTTCCACAAGAAATTACACAATCTCCAGTTAACACTACAATTGCGGCAATGACATTTTTAATTGTTGTGATTTAGCGCACTTACCTTGTGTCCTGGAAGGGTTATTGAGAACTTGAGTGGTAGTGGTGAGAGAGGATAGGGTGAACTATGTAACAGCACAGGGGAAACGCAGTCAAACAAAGAACCTGAATCAGCAGTTTGACTTGGCTGATGCCTCATTTTGGAAACTTAAGGGTCTTGTTTGCTTGTTATTTTGTTTTTCAACATACCAGCAGGAGCCACAAAGCATTGCCAGAAGCTTTCTAGAATATCTGAGTCAGACCTGGGAGGGTTGCAGCTGAAACTTTCAAATCTAACTAGCATTTATTATTTTTAGTTTCCTACAGTATTGGAGATAACCTACTTTAAAGAGATCTCTCTTCCCGAGGCTGAGCTGCTTTGCTTTTTTTAAGTTCAATCCAACTGAGCATCCAAAGTGTGCAGTGCCAGGCTTTGCACAACTCCTGATGGTTTGGGTTGATTTCTTTATTTTACAGTTTGTTCTTTTCCTGTTCAGGAGGGGAGGAGCTTGTTTGACGAGAAGTATAGAGTTAAACCTTGTTCATCTGGCCTCAATATAAAGTAATAGCTTTTTTTTTAACTTGTGAAAGTAGGGTCTTTACCTGAATCTGTTTGCCTTTTCTGACTAAGCTAATTGGTGTAATCTCTGTCTACAAAGGTGGTCTTGCCGTGACTTTCAACGATCACAGTTGCAACAGGACTGATGTTGGTGTTTCCCCTGGAGAACTGTCCGGAAGGCTCAGATAAATGATGACTATCACTGTCCCATTGCCGAGAAGAGAGTGTGCAGTTTGAGGGGATGGGGGGTGTCCCTTTTGGTTTTGTCACTCAGCCGTCTAAGCACGGGCTATTTCAGGGAGTCAAGTTTTCCTCTGAGAGCCTCTAAGAGATACTGCCTCGCTGCTATTAGGTTGTTGGAGATTCATCTATGTGAAATTCTTGCATCTGAAAAAGCAGAGAATCAAATGAGACTCGAGGAGACTTTCTTTCTCACGGTAGGGTAGAAGGGGGTGCATTCAGGGCTGAAGCCAGCGGAACAAAACTTGGAGCCTTGGGATAATGAGAAGGGTACACTTGTTGCTTGGGCTGCAGCAGCGTTGGTGGCTGTGGTGTCTGGTGCATGCTTGGTTACCTCCTGTCACCCCTGTCAGGGTGGTGGTGGCGGTCTCCTTTGTGTCACTTGTGGATGACTGATTTGCAAAAAGCCGCTTGTCCAGCATCCACTTCAAGGTGACCACACAGGCTAATGCCTCTGAAACACTTAGCCAGGTTGGGGCTGTGTGTACAGAGGGCAGGGATTTGTGCTGACATGTCAATTTATTCATGCTATATACACTTCTCCTTGTGTTTGACATGCAGATCTCTTTGGATAAACTTCTACGTATCTCTGTGTAGTGCATCTGGGTGTTGCTTCACCCACAACCACCTCCAGCCACCTGTGGGACAGAAGATAGCAGATACCCAACACAACAGTGCTGCATTAATGACTTGGAAAAGGAAGATCTTTTGAGTTTCATAGTACAGCTAGTAAAAGAGGGTTTTGCAATGGCTTGCTGAGGTTGGGAGATTTCTGTATGTGCCTTCTTCTCCTCTTTCCTTCCCTTCTGTAACTTTTGGACTGATGGGCCAGTATCAGAAACTTGACAGTATTCAGAGGTCAAAATGGTCCTCTGAGCAGAGCATAACTTTTTCTCACTATTAGGCAGCAGAAAATCCACAGGTGACTTCCAGCTTGATGTCCAGCTTCATGCAAGCTTTGCAGCGGTGCTGCAAAGTGACCCATCTGGCTAACGGTGCTGTGGCGGCTCCCCGCAAACCTTGCCTGTGTCTCCAGATTAGTGCTTGTGTGGCTTTTTGGCTTGTACCCATCTCGGGTGAGATCAGGTAAGTGCACCAGGCATAGCCCCTGGTGTTAGGTGGTGCCAGGGAAGATGGAGAGGAGGGGAAGGGTCTGTGGCAGTGGTCTATTGAGTTGTTCCTGTGATGTAGGAAACCTGCTGTGTGCTCAGCAGGCTCTTGCTGGTAGTTCAGGAGTGCTGGAGGAGCCTGAGCTGGGAAGTTGCTGGTGGTAGGTAGGGCTCTCCTGTGGCTGGGGAGGACCCTGCACTCCTCCTTGCAGCGCGTTCCTGGGAGCACCTCCTCACGCTGTGCTCAGCAAGGACGAATCGGGAAGGTGCACTGGAAATGCTTGCAACCTTTCGCTCTTGTGCTTAGCAGTCGTCTGTTGAGCTGTGCTGGCAGGGTTAGAGCTAAATGAGACACCTACCCTGCTCCTCGTGGCGAGGAGCTGTTGCAGAGTAGGGAGGGCATGCGATCCTCCGCTCTGTTTGCTCTGGTGTCGGTTCCTGCTTAAATATGGTTTTTTGCACCATTTTATTGGTAGCAGTTTTGTGAATGCTCTGCCTGTCTCCAGCCTGGAGAGAGGCTGGTGCGAGCTTGCAGTGTCCAGACTGTCCAGTTCGCAGATTCCAAGGAAGTCAGTGGTGGCTCCTTCTGCTGCCACGTGCTGGAGAAGGCAGCCTAGAGAGCCGTTAGCACCCTGAGCAGCACAGCTCGCTTATTTTCATCTCCCTGTGAACCTGGAGTCCCCTCCCCGTGTGCTCAGAGAAGTTGGGGTTAAATGATGCCCAAAGGCGAGGGAGTCCGCGTGGCGGGGAGCAGCAGCACCTCCTGGGCAGAGGCTCGGCTGCACGGAGGTGTTGGGGCCGTGGGTGGGTTTCAGCCCTGTGGGGGATCCCTCTCCCCCTTGCAACGCGCCCATGGGTCAGTTGCTTGCCGCCCGCAGCGGGCGGTTCAAGCACTCACCGTTCATGCGTGTACTCCGCAATTAGGCACCGGTTTGCTTCACCGCAGGTCCTCAAATAAAAGTCTGAAGTGCTGTCACTAGGCTGGGAGGGCAGGCGGCCGCGCTCCCATCTGGATGTTTGGTTTCCTCTCTTCCCCCCTCTCCCCACCCCTTTAAAAAGGTGTTTGGTTTCCCCTTGCTCGATGGCGCTCACCCCGCTCTTTGCAAGCAGGCGAAACGAGACGGCTTTTGTTCCGGCCCTGCATCCCGCTCGCTCGGTGAGGCGGTGGCAAACCCCTTCCAGCGGGGCGGTTTGGTTCGGAGCAGCCCGGGGGGCGGCCGGTGCCCCGACCTCACACGGCTGGCACGCTCCGGGGCTCCACGCTCCGGACACCAGGGCAGGATGGGGGATTTTGTCTGCTCGTTCAGAGTCAAATCACAGCGGGGCTGTTGTGATCTGCCTGTCCTCCCACAGATCGGGTCCGAGGGGGCTGAGGAGTCGGTGCTTTTTCCTATCTGTCTCTTCAAAATCTTCATTTTGCTGTGGGCACAGTGGCACGGTGTCCAGGTGGCTTTTACTGAGTGGTACCCGACAACTTCTCCCATAGATTAATTTAAAATCACGAGTCCCTTTGGACGAGTTGCTTTTTTAATTTTTTGTAACGTTTCCTGTTTTAAGTGAGATTATTTTAAGGCTTATTACTGTGGTGTGAGTTAGAAACAACTGCAAAGGAGGGGGAAAAAAATGTAGCTGGAGTGTTCCTGCAAACGCAGGACTTGTTGGCTGTGAGTGTGGATGAGGGCACACAGATGATGGAGAATGTAACTGGATTCTGGTGCATGAAAGGGTGATTGCTTCTGGGAAAGCTCCGTGTTGGTTTTGTCCCAAGCCTGCAGCAGCCAGAGGCTCGGCTGTGTTACTGTACTGCCAGTCTCAAGTGTTGCATTTTGATACCTTCCCAAACATTTTGGGCTTTGGTAGCAGCAAAGCCTGTGCCTAAAATAAAAAAAAAACAAACCCCAATAAACCCTGGAATTGTCTCAGAAAATAAATGAATAGAAGTTTCTCAAAGCGGCTCCTTTGGAGCAACTCCATGGCTGTCTTTTTTGTTCCCAAACTTGTAGAAAAGTGACAGGGGAAAGTTATAGTTTCCCTTCTTTTCTCTTTCTCTCTTTTTTCCTTTTTTTTTTTTGTCATTTCCCCCCCCTTCCCTTCCCTTTGCTTTTTAGAGATTGGTGATAAGGAATTCTAACTACTTAATGAGCTGGGAGAGGCCTCTCTCCATTGGAGTGGAGGACTCCAGGTGGCACTTTGACAGATTGGACAGGTAAGGCAGGAGAGCCCCACCTCCTCCTCCTTGCCTATAGTTAAGTATATAAGGGAAACTTCAATTATGCAGAGAGGCACACTCCGAGTCCTGTTATCTTCCAAGTAGCATCATATATTTTTAGGGTCTTCTAGGGGGTGGGAGGTGTTTGTCAAAATCCTGGAGCCAGAAGAAAGAACAGCAGCATTGATCAATTTGACTGCTAACATGTTGTACCTGGAAAACAATGCCCAGTCCCAGTATAGCGAGGTAAGGATTCTAGGTTTGAGCTATGATGTCTTTAATATATTTTTATTTTTAGTGAATGCATGCGATTTCTTCACCCCTGTAGTCCTGAAGTTAGGTGCAGAATATATACTTGGGTTTTTTTGAAACTTTTGAGCTTTACAATGGGAAACGGAGTTTATTGGGCTAAATATCTGAATGAGAGTTAACTTTGAGTCTTGACATTTGGAATAGCGAATTTGTTTTGGGAACCTTGGTCGGCCAAACACGACTTTCTTTCATTGGAGAAGCAAGGCAAAGCAGTCGCTTACTGTGGGCAACACATACAGATTGCGTTCCTGTAGCAGTCTGAACAGTGTCTATGTTGACTGCATTAGAACTCATTTGCTAGTCTTTTATTGCCAAAATTGCTGCTCATTGTTAAAAATGGATGGTATCTAGGAAAGAAACGAAAATGCATTATAAACCCCTTCTTAAGTTACCTTTTCAAGTAAAATAATATGCAAAGGTGCTGCGCTGTAAATGTTGCGTTAGCGTCCACACCAATAACTCTTTTACTCAGTGCTGCTAATACCTTGCCTCATGACTTGCAGCAGCAGCAAGAGATTTTACACAGGGTGTTTGTCTAAACATATTATGTGAGGATGAATGTGTGTACAATAGATGTGTTTTCCTTTCTACAGCTCTCCGCACCGCATGGGTGCGAGTGGAGCACAAACTTCAGATGCAGCTTTGGTATTTTATTTTTTTTAATTTATTTAACTGCTTTTAACCAACTGGGTCGATGCTTTGTAAGGTGGCAGTGGAGAGAATTGCTACACGCTGTGCAAATCTTTGAGGAAGTTACCTGGGGTTGAGGGGGATCTAACGACAATATTGGTTTACATTCCAGCGGAGACAGCAGCTGTGTTGACACTCGTCAGAATGGCAATGCAGCAAAAGCTCCTGTGTGTGTGTGTGTGTGTGTGTGTGTGTGTGTGTGTATTCCTGGTGAAAATGCTTCAAGTGGAGGGCACGGGGTGTAAGACCTGAAGCAGACAGAAGCTTAGCCTCTTGGAAAAGAAAACAAAATAGGAATTGCAAGGCCAAGAGCGCAGCTAGGAGATGCGATAGTTGGCGAGGAAACTCCTGTTAAAAGTACACTTGGGGCTTGCACGCCTGGGATGGCAGGTTTGCGACTCGGGGAGAGCGAGGGGTAAACTGAAACCAGTGTGCTTTCCCCGTCCCCCCCCCCTTCTGCAGGGCGTGCAAACACCCAGCCTGCGCGGGGGTCCTGGCTGCTGTCGCCACGCAGAAGACCCGAATTGGTGACTTTTTTTTCCCTAGGTTAATTATAAACTCTTAAATGTGGAGAGAGCACTTCTTGGAGTGTTTGCTTGGCATTATTTGTCTGCTGCTATCTGATCAACTTTCGCTGAATAGCAGCGGTGGGGCTGTGGAGTCCCTATGGTTGACTTGCTGAGCTCATCTGTCAGAAGCAATGTGCTCAGGAGTGTTCTTGCTCCGCTTAAATGACGCTCATCACTGTTGCTGTCAGGGGAGGTTTTTTTAAAAGGCTTTAGCTTTTTTTTTTATTTTTTCCCCCCACCCCCCTTTCCCTTTCTTGGCTTTGAACATGGTGCACCGACTTTGTTCATCCAGCAAAGCGTTGTACGCTGGGGAAGGCAAACCCGATTAGCATTGACTTGGCTTTATTTCTGAGAAAGAGCAGACTTTCTAATGACCTGTCTTGAGAGATAGAGACTTGTTAATGCTCAATTAAAATATATTGGTGATGATGAACCTCACCCATCCTAAGCTTGAAAACAAGATGTGGACTTCGGCATGGTTTCCTTAAAAAAGGAAGAAGGAGGGGAAAGAAACCCCTCTCGTTGTGGAAACGGGAGTAGCAATTTGCTGCAGCTGGTGCTTTATGCAGTTTAGATTTTAGAACTGGAATGGGCAGAAGGCAGCCATACCGACTCTAAAAAAAACTTGGTATAGACTGCAGTCTGGGTTTAAAAACAGACAAAAAGGTGTGGGGGGGAATTCAAATATTTTTTTTTCCTCTGTTGAAATAAAATTTTAAAATGGAGAGTAGGGAGTCCCCTCCCACCAGAAGCTCATTTCTCGGGGTGCTTTTCCCAGCTGCCCCAGGATGCTCACTACCTGCTTGCAGATGCCGAGCTCTGCCCTCTGCACCCGCCGCGTTCCACCCTGCAGCCTGGGAACCGGCCCTTGCACAAGCCCCGGTGCGGGCTGCATGGTCAGGGTGGCGAGCTCTCACCATCGCCCATGGCCCTACAGTGCCCATGCCCACAAGCATGGTGGCAAGTGCTGAGGTGAGGTGAGTTCCTCCCAAACAGGCAAAATTTGGTTGAGAAAAGCTAAGAAAGGGGAGAAGGGCGTTGAAGTGAATCACAGCCCCAAAAGGCTGGAGGTGGAACCTGCCCCAACCACTTTTCCAGCTTAATCTAACCCAGCATTTGATGTGGGTTGACTATAAGAACGATTAAGTGCTCTGTTGGCAGAGCACTGGACTTGATGACCCTGAAGATCTGTTCCTGTGTGTTTATGAGCAGGAGATGTGAAAAAGGAGAGAGACATTGGGGTGGTTATCATGGAGTGATGAGGTGCTGATGAACAGGAACCCTTTAGATCTCACTGTGTCTTCCTACCTCATCTCCACATCTGGAATTTTAGGTGTTGTGCACGAATGTTTGCGGGGGAGCATGGACAAAATTGGGTGTGAAGAGGGTCTCTGCAAGTTTGTCCAGTCTTGCCCAAGTTTCCTGGGTGCTGGGAGGGGAGGAAGAGAGTGATAGAGATTCCCTTTGGCGACTCTGGATTCTTCTGCAGTTTGACTGAGATGGTGATGCAGAGTTTGGAATGTTTGCTAAAATCAAATTAAAGCATTGCCAAAAGAATAAACACCTCTTGTTCAAACACTGATAAGAAGTATGTGCTGTGACTTTTGATTATATCCTTCAGCCTTCCCAAAGATCTTCCTGCTCTTTGTGGGAGAGAGACAAATTAAAGAATCTCTTTCCGTTTAGATTTTTATCATAGATTTGGGAGGGGAGTGGGGGAAACTAGTTCTATACTAAAACATCTTGTGCTCTGCTTTATGCTGTTTTGGCAGCATTCCTTCACACTGGAAATTAAAAAAAATGTACAGATTGCTGCAAATATCTTTGAGGGGTAGGATAGCCTGTTTAGAAGGGTGCATTTTTGGTTTTGTATTTCTCTTCCTTTTTAGCTTTTTAAATAATATTTCAGATGCATGTGTTCGAGCTGTAGCGCCCTGGATGCAATTCCTTCCTCTTTGCAGGAGCAGACATGTGGGTCTCTGGGGTGGCCTGGAAGGATATCCTGAGAGAGCTGGACTTCCCCAGTGAGAGGAACATTTCTTGAACCTATCTGGGACATAGGTTCAGCAAACATTAGTTTCAGGTTAAGGAATCTGGGAATTGAGCTGTAGCTCGCTTTTGAGCATCAGCTTCATTGGTGTGCAGTAAAAGTGTCACTGGGGTCTGTTACCCTTGCTGTTAGCCTGGGTTTGGCTGCGAATGACCAAAGAACAAACCCATGGCCCTCTGGTGCTGCTTTCCTTGGCTGGTTTAGCCACATGGCAGTGGTCACCCCAACTGCATTTGGGCTCTTCCCTCCTGCTGCCCTTTCTCTGTGGCCCTTGGCCAACCCTGGGGCGAAGGAAGCAGTCTGAGGGATGCTGCCTGATCACTGCCTGGGAGAGCAGCCCACCTGCTCCCTTCCTCCAGTGCGGAGATACCAGGGAGAAAGGCTCGTCTGTGCAGTACCCTCTGCACACCACATCTCGTCTCATCCTGGGATGAAAGCACTTGGATAGATGCTACACGAAGTCTAATGAGTTTCTCAAGGAAGGTTTTGGCTAAACTTGACACTCTTTCCTGGTCCTTCCTCCTCCCGTTTGTGACAGTGTCTCAGGGTTCTGTTGGCTCCAAGTAGGCAAACAACTCCCAGTCCCTGGCAGGAAACCTCTCCCTGAGCTGTGCGGGGCTCAGGTATGAGTGCCGTGCATTTCAGTGGCCTCAGTTTATTGAAATGGTATCAACACCCCACATGTTTGGGCACAGTCTCTCATTAGGAGCAGAAACGCTTTGGGGGAGATGCACTGGGGGTTGTGTTCCTTGATGGTGTCCAGCTGCAATTCCAGTCACTCTTCTTGTGTGTCCACCCTTTGGTTTTGGTGCAACTGCACTTAGGGATCTAAAGTTTTTGTGACATGACATCTGTGCAGGCTTGTGAGGCATGTGTCTTACCCTTAGGCTGCAAAGGTCTTCTGCAAGGTATAGAGGTCCTATATAACCAGGTACCTTTTCCTCTGAGATGTTTTAAAACAGCAGTCTAACTGCAAAGGTTTAACCTGAGATAGAAAAACCTAAGGCTAGATATGCATGTCTCTCTTGTTTGGAGAGACTAAGTGGATGCTACTGCCCTGTTTGGGTCTTCCAAGGAAGAGGTTGAGGTAGTGTAGCAGCGGGAGGCTGAGATCTGCATCTTGCTGTGTGCTCCTGTCTCACTCCTAGCTGAAACAAGAGGGACCACTCTGTGGAGAAATGCAGGGAAGGGCAAGAGTTGAGTGTGTTTCCAACAAAAGTCCAACCACTTGTTATTGTAGCACACTTGTCATGCCATGGATGGTGTTCTGTTGTTTCATAATAAGGTACTGAAAAATCTAGATGAATCGGTATTGATAGTAGAGGTAGCGTGATCCCATGTTGAGCAGTGAATTGGGGATGTTACCTGGAGAAATCATCTCTTTGCTTTAGATGGAAGGACTGGACCTCGTCAGTTTAAGGCTGTGGGTGTAGTCCAGAAAGAAGTGATTGTAACCTGCATGTGGGTGGAAAGAATGAATGAGTGTATCCTTTAATAGACAAAAATGAAACCTAGTGACGTTCTGTCCGTCTGCACAGTTTTAACTTCTCAGTGTGAGGCATGCAATACTTCTGCAGAAGTCAGGATAGTTTGACTGTGTGTAAAGTGTCCTTACTGCTCAGTAACACATGGGTTTTGCAGTTTGCACAGTAATGCAATTACACTGGACATCAGGTTGGAAATTGCATCTCCATTTTCCAATTTTTTGTGCTGAAAACAAGGGTTGATAAGAAGTACGAAATCAGGGACTAGGGATCTTCTCAGTTGCTGGCAAATTGTTAGCTTGCTTCATTTGGCAAGAAACTAATACCAGGTATTTTCTAGAATTAAAAGGCTTTCACTGTGAGAGATGGGAAAGAGCTGCAATTGCAGTGCAGTGAGGGCATTTTACATCTTGAACCTGTGATTATAACTGATGACCCATTCTTGTTTGCTGTAAACTGGCCTCAGTTGAGATGTGACAAAATTATCCGTATACTTTCTGTTCAGGATTACTCCTTGGGGAATACAAGAACAGCTGTTTTGACTGGTTATTTTTACCAATGTGGTGGCTTGAATCTTCCACAATGTCACCAACACCTGAATTCCCTGATTTCTTCTGACACAAGGCCAGTTATGTTATTGCCAGCTCCCTCAGGAGCTGTTTTTCTTTCTTCTTACTTCGTCTTTTTTAATAATGAAGTAACGGTTTTAAGTTGAGTGAAATTGCTTTTCTTCTCTCCCCTGTCCCGTGAGCGTAGAGATGCAACAAAAGGAAGCTTTGTCTGCTTTGTGTATATGTTTCAACCCATCTGGTGGTGACCTTTTGGGTTGCGTCTGCCAAGTTATGCCTAGCGGAAGGGTTTATTTCCAATTGCGGGTGTCTTTTTTGTGAGACCGGAGCTTCACTACTTCCACCAGGAAGATGTGGCATCTGCAACAGGAAAGCTGTGGATGTGGGATGTGAGAGGGTGTAAACCATGCGCTTTGCGCTTGCTTTCCTCTGGAAGACGTTAGCTATAACTAGTGGAGAAACTACTTATTTCATTATCGTGAAGGGCTGAATAAAAGCGGGTGTTGCCTGGCTCAAGGCAAATTTTAAATTCTATTTACAAAATGTTCCCACTGGAAAAAAAAAATAATCTGGAAACGCTTCAGAAAGGAGCTCTTGCACCAATGGCTTTGCGCTAGACACTGTTAAGCCCTGTTATTTTTCTGGCACTGCCTCCAACGCCTCTTGAGAATGTGCAGAGTAGGCAATAAAATGAATGCAACTCCTTTAAAGCGAGGTTGCATAAATCATCAGAAAGGAGAGGAGCTTCTGGTATACCAACAGCAACACTCCATCCTCTGCAGCAGAGAAGTGAGCTCAAGCTCTCCGTTTGTGCCACTTGGCCTGGATTAGGGTCAAGTCACTTTTGGTATCAAGTCGAATTAAGAGGAAATAACTTCTCTCTGAGGATGTTGAGATTCAATTTTTTTTTTTCCCACTTGAAAGCATTTTCTAGCTTCTCTGCTGTCTCAGTGCCGTGATCACCCTGCAGTCCCTTCACAACTAACCAAGGCCATGATCTTAGAGTGATACGTGAGCTCAGCCATGGTTAGGCATGTGGGTGGGTCTCTCCAAGTGAATAAACTTGCTGTTCTTCAAAAACTTCCTGTTTAGTTTTGGTTTCTTCAGTCATAGTATTAAATGTTTTCTGAGAAATCTTCCAGTCATTGGTCTCCCAGATGGATCTTCCCATCAGAGCTTTGCTGTGCTGGGACAAATGCTGTAACTGTCAGAGCTATTAGAGAGCTGCTTTCCAGTAGGGGCAAACCATGGGACCAAACCGCTGCTGTAGTAGAGCAGTCCAGGACAGGCAGTGACTTGGCTGTGAACTACTGAGAAGGAAGTGTAGTGAAATGGAGGGATGAACCTATTTTTTATGAACAGACTGGCTCCTGGGGGAGAGTCCCAACTCTCTTCTAAATAAGAGCCTGAGAGAGGCTTTCCAGGTTTAGCTTAGCTGCTTGCAATTACCTTAAGCAAGGAGCAAATAGGGTAGGATGAGATTTTAAGGCAGTTAGGGTTTATTTCTTACAGAAATGCTCCTTCTAATGTAAGGAGCAAAATCAGTAAGAAATGACTGTTCAGGAAGTCTCAGATAAGATACATGAAAGCTTTAGTTCCTTGGCGTTGGCAAAATAAACTTGAATCTTTGGGAATTTGGATCTGCACTTGATGACTTTTTTTGAAATTACTGACCATTGTTATGAGCTCCATGCACAAGCAAGCAACAAAAGCATGGGATATGGGGTTTTTGTGGTTTAATTTTCTTCTTAATTTGTACTAGGTCTGAGTGATTTGGGACTTGATCCAAGAGTACTCAATGATATCTTGTATTTTTGCAAATCCTCTGCCGCTGCTGTTTCACCTGGAGTCCTAATGGTACAACTAAAGGAGCAGTGTTTTAACCAGGATGTGCGTGTGTGTGTGTGCGCGCGTTAGTATCTAAAATAGATGGCTCGAGGTGTGATGTATTTCTGGGCTTGTGCTCAGTCGTCCGCTCTGTTTGGAAGTGGACCCAAGTGGCAAGGCTGAGCATGCTTGAAAATTAATGCATTGATTGGAGCCCAGCAGTCTCTTGGGATTGCTTCCAGAGTTTGGATCCGGATTAAACTTCCCCCCAAGGACTTTGGGAAGTGGTATACGAGGGGACCTGGTGAAATTTGAGATGAGTCCAACTTCCTCAAGATGGCAAGAAGATGAATGTTTTTACCAAGGGCAAGAGAGTGGGAGGAAACGCCCAGTTTAGGGAGGGAAGGGGAAATATTTTATGGTGGGGTAGTGTCTGGGAATGAAAGGGATGGATTGTGTCTCGGCAGATATGAATCTTTCCGTTTTAATCCACATCTAGGAAGTAAATACAAAGAACCTTGCTGACTTCTGGGAATGGGGAGAGGGGAGGAGGTGCAGCGCTGGGCTTTTTGGCTGTGCTGCTGAGGCAGAAATCCCTGCGCTGCAGCGCTGCAGTCCAGCTGCGTAAGGGATCTGATGCACAGGGCTGGTACGTGATGCCTCAGGAGCGGAGGTGAACAGAACAATAGGAATAGGTGGATGCTTTCAGCCTGTAGCTTTATAGGACTTAAGCATGCTGCCAACAAAAGTGTCAAGTCAGCAAGTGGATCTCTCTGCTGCATGGGAAATGACTTAAAGTATTTCATCATTTTGCTTGGGGTTTTTTGTTTGTGGTCTCTTCTTTTTTTTAGGTAATGTCATGACGTCTTGGTTGTACATCACAAAATACTTTTTGGGGGTGTGATTGCTCAAAGGAAAGAATAAAATTTTGACTGCTCTGTAAAATTTGGATTCTATAAATTAAGATGTGTGTCTGAAATCCTCAATAGCCTTTGCAAGCCTTCACTGTGATGTCTGGAGTTTGTTTGCTCTGCATTGCATACCATAAGAATTGACTCCCTGAGGAGCACTGGTGGTGATTGACCTGAGCTAAGTAGATGAGTGAATTTCCCTCCGCTCTTTCAGCAGCAGATAAGCATGCAAGACATTCTTAAAAAGGAAACTAGAACATACACTGGCTCGATGTGATCAAATATTTTGCACACAGGAAATTACTACTTGAATATTAAGGTGGGAAAACTGTTGAGATGAGCTTTTGTCAGCCCACTGTCTGTGTGTGTTTGAAAGGAACTGTGAATGTTCAAGTTAGAGGGGTAGGGAGTTAAACATGGTATTAGTAGGTATATTGTTAGTCAAAATCTGGAAGAACCCCTTTATTTGGCTACCAAAATCACATGCAGTCAGGGTAACTGTGGGGGCAAATGACTAGAAATGCCTTGCAGTTAGCTTAGCTAACTTGTTTATTGCATGAAGCAGCCACTAAAATCATGGAAGCTCTGTTTCAGCAGAAAACGTTCCTGTCTTCCTGTTAATGTGAGCTATTCCATACTGAACAATGAATCTATCAACTTCTCAGTTTGGATAGTGAAAGGTATGTCCAATGGAGTGCCTCAAATGTAGATCTCCAAAGCTGTCCCTGGCATTAAAAGACAATGGCATCACGCGTCATAACGTTTAGTGAAGTCAGCAGTAGTGGACAAGGAGGGAAGTACTGAAAAGTGGGTTTGGTTGTGGTGTTAGACAGTGGAGGGCCCATACCAGAGAGCCCCGTGTGCAGAACCGCAGAGGGAGGGTGGTTAGGATGGTCTCCCAGTTTTGTGGGTGTCGCTACTGAACCTCAATGGACCCTTGGGTGCAGGCAACACCAGCTTGGTGCAGGTCAGGAGCTGCTTTAATATACAAAATAAAGTGTTGGAGGGCAAAGCCCTGCCTCCTCTTGCTATCTGAATTTGGGGAATAATCAGAATTTGGCTGCCAGTTCTCTCAACTTTCCGCTCAATCCTTAAGGCTTCTCAGTTGATGGTGCTGCTTGGGTCTGCTGTTTGGGGTCTTGGGCTTTTGAGAACATCATCCAGGAGTTTTCTGGCCTGATTAGGACAGATGAAATGGCAAAATGCAATAGAAAATCCAATAGATCTTCTTTTTAATCTATAGGGACTCTCGTGCTGCAGTGTAACCCTTTTCCGTTGCTTGTTCTAACTTGTTTTCATTTGCCCTTTGCCCTCCTATAACTCTTCTTATGAATTCTTATATTCCGTAGTTGTACCACGCTTCAAAGAGTGGGTGTGGGGGGTTTATGTGTGTGGTTTCTTTTTTTCTTTTTTTGTGTGTGTGTTTAACTGCTTGACTTATTTAAATTGCAGATGATCTGAATTTCTTGTTCTGACTAAAATGCTACGTAACTGGAGTATTTTTACCTCCGTGTCTGAAAGCTGGTGTGTTCTGATTTTTATTGACCATAGTAATGAATTTGGGAGCTAACTTCAACTCCTGGTGCTATTCTGGCCCTGATTATTCATTGTCCTTGTGCCCTATGGCCATACTTTGTTTGTTACAGTGTCTGCAGCCTTTCACTGTGGATGACACACAGATATCCTGTCCAGGCTAATGCTGCCCTCTCAACACAATAAAATGCTGCATGTCTGAAATGACTGATAACCATCGATGGTTGCCGTCCAGTAGAGAGTTCAAGAAACAAGGCAGCTTTAATCAACTACCGGAGTTTTCTTCTTCAGTCCCCGTTTCTCCTCCCCACCTCCCCCTTTGTATTTTAATTGGTTCCTCTTAGATTTAAAGATTTTAATTTTTTTAATCCAATTTTTCAACACTGCTGTACTACATCAGCGCATAGGGTTTCTGGATACCCTGCCGAGCTGTAATCCTGCAGTTCTTAGTCACTGAAATTGGGCAAAAATGCCTTGCTGAAATCTTAGTCTTTTTCTGTTTTTCCCAATGTAGATCTTTTGTCTTCAGTTATGTTTACAGCTCTAGGGAGTGTGAGGGGGTGCCTTTCCAAATCGTCTGTACTTTATGGCTCTTCAGATCTTTGTTGACATTGTGTTGTCCAGCTGGTAATAGGAGAACATAGGAAACTCTTGGCCTCTGTTTTAGTTTTAGGAAGCTGAGTGTTTGGGTTATTAATCAATGTGGTTTAAGATCACGAAGTTCTGATGTCTCATGATTTCTGGCACCTCATAGAGATGATATTGTGTGACATTTTCTTTTTTTCTCCTTTCTTTGTTTATATGTTTTCCAATTACATCTCAAATTGCTGTGCACAAGCTCAGAGTAAAGCAATGACTGTGTGCAGGGGGTGGATCTTGGACTTCTTCCTGTTTTAAACTGTCTGAATTTTCAAAATAAGTAAGCATGCCCTAGCTACTCTAATGAAAGCCTGCATAAAATCTATTGACTTTCAGAAATTAAGCTGTTTTCTACAGAAGGAGAACATTTTTCGAGCCCAGTTCAGAATCTTCCCGCCCCAAGGCCTAAAATACAGCTTTAGGGAAGTCATTGATGATATTTTTATCTATCTATCTATCTATATATATACTTAGAAATATTTACACAACGGAGGATGTCCAGACTTAATATTTGTGTGAAGTGGGATGCACTGTCATTCTGATAATCCTCGAATTAGACAAGCTCTTCTCCGTGAACCTGTGGCAGGTGGCAGGAGTCAGGAATTACAGGCATTCCTGCTTTGGGCTGTGCTTGTTTTAAAAGGCAGCCTGCTTCTGGCTGAAAAATACTTCTTGCTGAGTTAAAGTAAATGAATTAACCAAGGGGCAAAACTCAAAGTTTAGCTAAAAAGGAAAACAATTACAGCTGGAGGGAACAATATGACTCCAAAGCTTACAGCCTTTATGCGTGGACAGAAACTTGCCCTCGTGTTACTTCTTATGAATTTGTGTTATTCTCCAAGCCTGCAAATACCTGCGTATGTGGACTTTTACTTGAACGAGAAGTTCTGCTGAGTTCAACAAAACTGTGTCTTTGTGGGAACGCATGGGCTGCAGCCTTAATGGGTCTGGCTCTTAAAATTGTGCTGCTTGTGTAAAACTTAAAGGGTGTAGATGTGGCATGACGTGCAGACTGGAATAGCTAATCCCAGTGAAAATCACCCAGACTTTCCTCTCTCCCCCCAGTATACAAACCATAGCGTTTTTCAAGTGTGATGGTGTGTGTTTGCAAATTACTGACATGCACTGATTTCTCCTGTTTGGCACAGGCAGTGTACTGTCTACGAAGCCGGCCGTGGCCAAAGGGCGGGTTAGCCACTGCTGAAGGGGAGGGATGCTGTGTTCAGTAGGCAGAGCGGACAATTTTTTAAGCTTGCGTATTGGAACTTTAAACATAGTGGCATGATTTCAGTTGGTCACTTGTGTTTGGGTTTTTTGAGTGTTTTAGTGGTTTTTTTTCTTTTTTCAGTTTTTTTTCTTTTTTTTCCCTTTGGATTTTTTTTGTTTTGGGGGGGAGGGGGGTGTTTGGTGTGTTTGGGGGGTTTTATGTTGTTTTGATTTTTTTTTTTTCCCAGCTGGGTGAAATGAAGGACTCTGGGGTAAAACCCCAGAGTTTGCACAACCCAGGTTGTGCTTTTTGTGTTTAGGTGGTGTTGGAAGGTGTCCAGGCAACCTGCTGGGGTTATTCTAACACTTCCCATGAAATACCTGTGCGAGACTAGATATATATATAAAAACACACTTTTTTTTACAGGAGGCTTGCCTCCTTTGGAAGGAGAATTTATTTTTTTCTTCTTTACTATTCTTTAATTTAGTTCCTTAAAATTGCTGTGGTCATGCTTATTGCATAGCCCAGTAGATCCTCTTCTAAATAATACAGGAAACGTTATGCAGAAATATTTGTGCTCCCTGCTTACAGGTGGGATTGAGCTGAGGAGATGTTAAATGTTTGGTTATACTGCAGCGAGTCTAACAGCCAGGACAGGAGTTACTGAGTACAGAGCCTCTGCTAGTCCAGTGCACTCCATCATGCTGGGAACCTGTAATGCTACTGGGATGTGAAATAGTCTCCTCTTTTCCTGGAAAAAGCAATGACCCAACAGCAAGATATCTCAAATCAGATTGATTTGTTATAGTACTAAAAGCCATGACGTGATAATTAGAGCTTAGGTGCCTGGGAACCTATCGTAGTAATTGTTGATATCTTTGGTTCAACCAAAGTTATTTGCTCCCTTGCTCTTCACATTGAGTATATGGTGCACACTATCATTTTATCTGTGGGCTTCCGCGTGTTTGATGTATTTAGCTACACAGTAGCTCTGGTGAAAAACCTCTTCAAAATAGACTTACGGGATTTGTTTCCGTTTTAGAAATGGGGCTGGGGGGAACGCAGAGGCTGTGAGACCTGCCACCAGCACCCCGGTTCTCCCCGGGCATCTGGGCCTGAGTTGGTGTTGAAATGACTGTGCATGTCTTCCCCTTGTGGCTTGGAGGGGACCAGAGCGATGTCCAAACTGAGCTTGTTCCTCCCGAAAGGAGTGCAGTCCAGATGTACGTGAGCTGGGTGGAAAGTCTGACGCATTAAGAAGTTTTTCAGTCTCTCTTTCTGTTTTTATGAGAAAAGAGGCCAGAGATGCAAACCAAATCACACCTTTCATTGCGATGAGTGAGTTAGATATCTCTTTCGGCTTCAGCCCTGATCTTAGCTGAGGGGCATGGGTGGAGCCCTTTATTTCTTGGCACATCTTTGTAATGGCCCAAGCAGTGCGCCTACATCAGGTGTTATATCAGCTGCCTTCTGAGCAACTGGCAAAGCTGCGCAGTCTTGCAGTCAGCAATATCTTGATTAATAATTACAATAGAAGCACTTCTGTTGAGCTCAAATGTTTTATTTCCACCTACTAAAATCCTTTGCTAGGAAGGTTTGAAAAACTAGGTTTATTTAAATCTTTCTTGATATGTTTGAGGTGTCTGTCTTCTGATTTGGATAGGCGCTGAGCACTCTGGAAAACTCTTATCCTGCTGCTCTTAAGGAAGCTGTTCTGCAACAGGAATCCGAATCTTTACCTGGTCCAGTACAGAAATATTGCTGTAAGCTGCTTCCTACTAGTCCTGCAACTGTTAGCCCTGGTGCATCAGGTTGCAGCAGTTAAGGACAAAGCACAGAATTAGCAAAGTGCCTTGCAAAATCTTCTTGTTGCTGACAACCGTGGTAGTTTATTAGTTTCATCATCACATATCTTTGGAGAATAAGCACCAGTGGTGGTGTTTTGCAAGGCTGTTTGAGGAGCTGGACAATGCTCTAGAGCTGCAGAGGTGAAAACTAAAATTTTGTTGGTATGTGTGCAAGACATAAATGAAAGCTCTTTTGGCATTACAAAGAAGGGTTTTGATAGGGGTGGACGTATCTAGGTGTTCTACACCTGAAGATAGTAATTTTTCCTTTTATTTTCGCAAGTGAAGAAACTCTAAGCTTTCTCTGAAAGGTTGATAACCGGGTAGTTAATAGCTGGAGCTGTGTATTCTAGGGGATTTTTGGCATGGAAGTCCCCTTGAGAACTCTTCACTTGAGTTACTTCCCTCGTGCCTTCGTACTGGGGGTCTCTTTGCAGATCTATCTCATAACCTTATCAATTAACACGATGGGCTTAAAAGTGGGCTGCGGCCGAAGAACTGGGGTGGGTTCTTGCTGTAGGGCAGGGTGAGAAGGGCCCCAGTTTGGGTGAATTGGGGAATCTTCCCCGGCGCATCAGCTCTGCCGTGCGTGGTGGAGCATTTGCATTGCCCTCTTGTGGCAAGTGGCCCGGAGCCGCTGGGGTCAGCAGGCTTTGTGCCTTACCTTGTCCGCAGTGTTGGTTAGGGAGATCTGTCCTCCTGACAGCAGAACCGTGATTAAACAATTCTGCAGTTGTCAGTCTGGTTTTTAGTTCAGCAACCTCTCTGGTGAAACCATGGTTCTCCTAACCTAGAAGCGTGAGTTAGAGTGAAAACCTGAAAGTGAAGCTGATGGGATGTAGGAAGTGAAACCAATATTTCAAGATATGTTATTGAAACGATGTTCCAAAATACGTAGTCTAAGATCTTATTGTAGCTCTCTAATTATTTGCAGTTAAATTTGCCTGAAGGTTTGTTAATGCCTCGGTGATATTAATAGTTTCAGAAACTTGATGGAGGGAAGAAAATAGAGAACAAAGGCACTGAAAATTAAATAATCTGTTCTTTCAGCTTTGTATGCATCTTTCTTATTTCCAAAAAATAGTATTCTCCTCCTGCCAGGAATTGGTGGTGGGACTACATCCTGCAGTTGTTTAAAACAACCCCGCAGCAAAACACGAGCATGTTCTAAATTCTGGGCTACCAACCTGGCAAGGATTAATTTCTGAATTAAATGCCGTTGTGTTTCTCTCAGTAGATGGTGAAAGGAGGCTGGGTGAGTGCAAACACACACCCTGCAGACCCCTCCTGGAGGGCGATGCCTTGCAGACGTGCCCGCAGCCCCTCGCTCTCTTTGTTCTTGCCATCCCCAGCGTGGCTGGGGCGAAGGGGTTTTATTGCATCGGAGGGTGAATTCCTGCGCACGCCTTCCCCGGGCCTGCTGCCCCTCTAATTGTTGTGTTGTCAGAAGGCGTGTGCCTCCAAAGCCTTATCTGATTCCTCCAAAAGCCTTGCAAGCAATTCAGATGTTGACCCCTTGAGCGCAAACAACTCTCCGCCTGCCTTGGGGCATAGCTGCCAGACAAGGTTTAGTGCTCGTGTGTGTGCAAACCCGGTGTCTGGCTTTGTCACCGGGGATGGAGCACCTGCCTGGGGAGGGGAGCAAGGGGCCAGGGAAGGTGAAAGGCTGGTGGGACTCGGAGGGGGAGAAGGGGAGTCCAACAGCTGCTTGTGTCAGCACGGGGATAAGTGCAAGGAGATTAATAGTTATTTAAAGAGCAAATGGGGACATGGCATTCGGCTGTGGCATGTGAGTGTATAAATGCAGTGGAATGGCTGCTCTGCTGGTAACATTTAGACAGATGGTCCCTGGACTGAAAGGAATGAAAAGGATCTGTGATTCTCTTAAGGATATCTTAAATTTTAATGGGGCACTTATTTATTTTTTTTTTTAATTGACTTCCAGGCAGCACCTTCAGCGTTTCCATACTGTGCTGTCTTGTTAACGCTGACTGCCCCTTTGGTCATCTTTCTCCATCATCTTAAATAGCCTGGGATTAGAGGGAATAGTTTTTAAGTGAAAGCTGAAACACTATTGTTTTGCTGTCTGTATGTCTGAGCTGGTTTAGGAGACTGTTTTCATCACAGCCATCTTTTCATCGTTCTGCTGGTTAGGGAGTGTATCTGATGCTAATCTCCATGAGAAATGAAACAACTGAGTGATACTTCTATGTTTTTGAGAAGTCTTCGGGTCTTATTAGGGTATTTTGGGGCAGAAGGGCAGGGAAGTTTGGGTTTTTTTATTAAATACAAAATTATTGATCAGGAAAAAGACTGTTCCTGGTGCAGTACTCCAGCTTTCTGGCTCTTTCCGTACAGAATTAGCTTCAAGGGAAAACATGTACCAAACATCCGTTAAATAGGTCTTGGTTGGCTGAATAGCCTGCAGGAGATGAGACATAGCTGTCATCTGCATTGCCAAAGCTGCAATCTCTTTTGGGAGAAGGAGAGCCAGTCTGGATCGCTTTCTCCTGCGTCAGCTATTTAGCGTGCTTTGAGCCCAATCACAGATACTTGCTTGCCCATCTAACAGGGGTGCTGGGCATCTATGACACCCCTGCTGTTAGAGATGGGGAAACTGAGGCAGGGAGGGCAAAAGACTAACCTGAGGCAACACGGAGAGTCACTGGTTCACCCAGGATTAAGACTCAATATGTAATTGCTTTTATTACTCTGCTGCCTGAAGGCCTCAGACAAAACGGAGGCCCATTAAGCAGAGCACTTCTTACATAGCGAGGAGCAATCCCTGCCCTGCAGACCTTGCTGCCTGAAGTAGGCTGAGGGTGGAGGGGGAGGCGAGGTGGCTTGCCCAAGGACACAGCATGTCTCTGGCAGAGCACAGGAGGGAACCGGCTCTCCCTTCTCTCTGCAGATCATCTCAGCTCCCGAAATGAAGTCCCCTGTGCCATTCCTCACTAGACCTTCTCTTTCCCATCATGGCTCATATGAGCAAGCTGATCCATCTCTGGAAGGTCTGATGTGCCTTGCTGCAGACCCAACAGCACCAGGGTTACCTGGGGCTTTTAATTAAAACCCCATAAAATATCAGCCTTTTCCAGTGAAACAGACATAAACCTAAGGAAGAGCTCTATTTGATGGTTCAAATTTCTCTAATTTCTCTAATTCCTCCTTGTCTGGAAGGACAGCCGAGAGTGTGAAGTGTTTGGGTGTAGGGAGGGTACTTCATCCTTGCGAAGGGACCAACCTGTTTTCCTCCACAGATAAAATATCTGGAGAAACTGGGTGTTAAATGGCTTGTCCAGGGTCCCTGGGAAGCTTGGCAAGTAGCTTGTGCCATTCCCTTTCAGGTCCTTGAAAGAGTGACGACATGCTTGAAGCTGAATTAGGGCCGGTGGGATTCCCAGTACGGGGAAAGCTTTTTGTTATGGGTCTTGCTGTTGGTGCTCTGACTCAAGCAGCCTTTGCACTTGGCTGATAATACAGAGTTGTCCCTAGAATAAAGGAGCAACTGTTGGAAAGGAGAGAGAAGTCTGGAGCAGACTGGCTGAAGTACTGAGATACGTGAACTTGATGGCTCTGGATGGGATTGAAAATGTAGGTGCTTGGACCCCTTGAACAAGGGGAAGAGCCTGGTTCCCTTCTGCCATGTCAGCTGTTAGCTGCAGAACCAGGTGTGTGTATCATTGTGTGTTCCTGGGTGACCCCAGAGCTGTTGGGGATGGGTACCACAAACCTTCTGGATGCTGCTTTCACTAAGGTGGGCACAAACACCGCCCTTTGGACACACACAAGGATGAGACTACGTGTACCTGGCTGAATCCCGTGTACCGATGATCTGGCCCTGTCTCTGTGGCCAGCGCTGGGTCCTTTGCAGGAATAAAAGATTGGGGTAGTTGTGTAACTGTCTCTCTCCCTGGAGTACTTTCCCAGCTTCCAGCTGTTTGTGGTTCAGAGTTTTAAAATCGGATACGCTGCCTTCTCCAGCAGAAATTGTCTGATGCCTTTTTGAACATAAGTAGGCTTTTAGTCTCCGCAGCATTTTGTGGCAGAAAAATCCATGTTTATTTGTGAGCTTTGTGAAGAACTACTCTGTGTGCATCTAAACCAAAATCCTGCTCAAGATGTCGTCTTGTCCCCCAACTCTTCTATTAAGAAAGCATAAAAATTCATTTCCTACTTGCTTTTTTCCATATTGTTTAGGTAATTATCCGTTTCGGTCATACTGTGTTCTACCTCTCTCGCCATTGTCTCTTTTGCAGGCTGAAAAGTTGTCATCTGCTGCTGCATTACAGGGAGGCATTGAAAGAGTTTGCTCATTCTTGTCACCTTGCTCTGAAATTTGTTCCCCTTTTGTCTGTTTGAGTTGGGGGACCAGTGCTGCACATAGAATTTAGGTCATTTGGCTTGTGCTTTTTCTGCTAACCTCTGCCTGACCTAACCTTTGCCTTTCTGTACTCCATTCTCTAGCCTTCGTTGTTTTTTTTTTCTTCAATTTCTTCATGTCACTTGTACCTGGAAGCTACTTTCAGAGCACAATCACATCTGCTTATTTAAGTGCTGCACACTGTGCAGCTGCTGCTGCTTTAGTATGTGGGGAAGCCTCCCATGCTGTGAGCTACCATGCTGCTTGATGAGACCTTTAATTCCTCTTTACTGTCTGTGACAGTCACTGGGAATTGAGTGCATGGTGCAACCTGGTTAAGTGCTATGAATCTTCTCCAGTGAGTCACACTTCAGTGCAGTTACTACCTGAGCTAGAGGTCCCAAATGTCACCGTGCCTAGCAGGATGGGATCCACAAGAAGACGAGCAGTGAGACCGTCAGGGATGATCTAGCCTAGTACAAGCTGGAGCCAGTTGCACTGTAATGAAGCTGGTGACTTTTATCAGGTTATAGCAGTCTCTTCAAAAGGGTCTCAGTCTGGGTGTTGCTAGACATAAGGAGCCTTTCTTCTTGTGATGATTGCTGCCCTGCGAATCACCTCCTTGTTATGTGAAAGCTCTTTTCCCAGCTCAGCTGTTGATCTCCTTTGTGGCTGTGAGAACCTTTACTTTGTTTCAGTCACTGATGTAAAATGGGGTCTATCCTTTGCAAATCTCCTTCCTCTTGGTGTGACACATGTTCGATGGTTCTGAGGTCGTGCTGTGCATCCTCCACCATGAAGACCATGCTGTGGCTAGCCAGCCTGTGCTAACATTGCTTCTGTGCATCTCTTTGCTTCTAGCCGCAGTACACGAACCTGGGGCTCCTGAACAGCATGGACCAGCAGATCCAGAATGGCTCTTCCTCCACCAGCCCCTACAACACAGAGCACGCGCAGAACAGCGTCACGGCCCCCTCGCCTTACGCCCAGCCCAGCTCAACTTTTGATGCCCTCTCACCTTCCCCAGCCATCCCTTCCAACACAGACTACCCAGGACCTCACAGCTTCGATGTATCATTTCAACAGTCCAGCACGGCAAAGTCAGCAACGTGGACGGTAAGGTCGCAGCATCGCTTTCCTCCTGCTGTGGTCCTGGTGCCAGTAGTGACATTATTCGTACGATTAGTATCCAGGCTTGTGCAAGAATGGAGTGACCTGTGTCCTCTTCTGTATATGACATGTCATGCAGAAGGGAGAGATTTATCTTGGCTGCTCTAGGAGGGTGTGGTGGGAATTTAACCCTCAATAATATCACTAAATCCCAGGTGAATAAAACGCCTTGCATAAAGATAGTTGCCTAAAGACCGTATGTGATGAAACAGTGGCTCTGCCTTTGGGTCTAGCAGGTGTGCTGGAGTAAAACATGGGGTGGGCATAAGCACAGCTTCAGTGCTTCCCTTTGCTTTCTTCAGCATCCACACAAAATGAGGTTTGGTGTCTGGGGCCGTGCCAGCAGGACGGAGGTGGTGTTCCCCGCTCTGACCCACAGAGAGCGATGCTTTCTCTTTCTCCATGTCCTTCCCCTCTTGCAGATGGTGTGGGAACTCCAGTGTCACCAGCTCGGGTTAGCCCTGTGGTATTTGGGTTGTTTGTATCTATTGGGTGGGTTTGGTTTTGTTGGGGGGGGGGGGAGGCTGGTGTTTTTTTGACTTTTTTTTCACTTAACATTCTACTTTTGCTGTCAAAATAGTCTCTTTCTTACAAAAAAAAAAAAAAAATAATAATAATGTATGGAGCTTGAAGGCCAGCCCTTGATTTTTGGTGGTGCTGTCTTGATTGTTCAAGCTATAGAAACTTCGTAGCCCAGGACACAGCACTGTTGGAGCTGTACGTCCTATTGCGGTTTAGGGCTCTAGAATAGAGATGTTTGCAGTGGAAACTATTACTGTCTTAAATACATTCAATATTTGCCTTCCTCCTTTTCAGGCACTTGGAGTAGGTGCGGTGAATAAAGCCCTACTTCACGCTACCTGAATAAAAGCAGGGACTCAATTTTTTTAAAAAACTTTTTTTGTTGTTGTTTAAAAAAAAGAATAAAAGGTACACTTCTTACGAAAAGCTAAGAGCATTAAAATAGTGTGGGGCTTTTTCTTTTTTAATCTGAGGAACTATTTCAATCTCAAATTTAAATACAATCTAAAAGGAATTGCAACTAACAAAAATCTCCCAGGCACTGCTGCCAGCAAAGCAGTGGAGCCCATGTGCACCACTGTGGAAAAAGATACCAGGTGACAATAAATCAGTGTAAGTTTGCATCGTTTGTATTTTAAAAGCCTTTTCTAGTAAAATTTGTCTAAATCTTGTAACAATAACTTTGTTCAGGAAATTGTGTTTTATTGGGGTTAAAATGTGATAGGCCTGCTCAAGACAAAATTTTTCGTTTGTTTATACATAAAAGGGTGAAGGGTTTCTAAGGGAGGTTCAAACTGCCCCTTTTCCTTATCTGCATTGGGACTGATGCCCTGCTGTGGTTTACGCTTATTTTCATGTCCAGGTTTCTCCACTTACACTACGCACACTATTTATTTTCACTTCCCTTTAAGTAAGGAAATCATCGGTCAGTTCTACTTTCCGTTTCTTGGAGCAAGAAAATTCTGCCCTTGGACTTTTGCAGGCTGCTCTGGAGAGGGTCCTTTGAAGGAGATATGAAAAGATGTTCTCTTTTGATATGTATGGTACAAAGAATTATCTAATGCAGCTGCAGGGAACCAGAGCGTTTGATGCTGCCCTTTCAACTACGAAAAGCGGTCTTTTGAAATGAGGTTTGAACAGATGTAGTAGGCTGTTCCAGCAGAGCTGAGGACAAGCGAGCTACTCGCAAGCTTAAAGTTAAGCAAGCACTTGAGATGTTGCACTGTGGTGATAGTGGCTTTCTGGGGTAGAAGTGGAGGCTGTGTTTTGGTGTAGATCTGGGTAGTAGTCAAAGGTCGGATTACATGCTAGCTTTAAAAAAACATAAATAGAACTGCTCCTTGGTGACTACAGTCACCAAATGTTTGCAGCCTGGGGGTGGCCACGTTTGGCTTCCGCTCCTTTTCTTTTGCCTCAATGTGGACCACGGTACCAACAGATGAAGGTGTGCTCCCTGTGGCTGTTGCAGCCTGTCTAGGGATAAGTCCGTGCATCTTACCAAAGGAATGGGGTCTCAAACAGCTCTCTGATCAGGAAGGAGTGAGTGTGGTCCAGGTGTCCCTGCGCTGAGCCAAGTGACCTAGATTTAGCTGCTCGTGCAGGAGCTGGCTGTATGTTCGCAGTGGATGATGACAGCCTTGTGGTGGTGGCTGGGGACCTTCAATCAATACGCCTTTCACAGTAGAGCATCTTTCCATCTTGAGAGCTCTGCCCTTCTGCTAATTAATCCACCAACTCATTTCACATGGGCTCTTGAGTGGTTGGCAATATGTGTTCGACAGCTTTATCAGTGGGGTGGGTGGGGAAGGACGTGAAGGCTCTTTTTCCCCGCTGCTGTCCTGAGAAATGTGGAAACATGCGTGAAGTGTTGATGAAAGAAGGAACGATTGCCCCATCCTCTCAGCAAAAGCAAGTTCTTGGAGTTGCTCATTCGTGCCCCCCCCCTCCCCCCCCCGCCATGTGACTTCATATGCTTTGATTAATGCCTGTCGTCTTTTTTTTAATGATGGATTAGGAACCTACCCAACTGGAAGAGTTTCTTCCACTGCAGTGACCTATTAAAAGCTTAATTACTAGATGGCCCCACCCTTATTAAGAGTCCAAAACTTGAAAGCCTTGTTTCTTAGTTCTTTTTTTCCCCTCTTGCTGTTCCCCAGGGCAACAGTATTAACTAAGGAAATCCATTGTATCGCACTTTCCCCTGTTTGGGAGTGGATGAGCCAGGCTGACCCACCTTGCCCTGCTGGGAAGGCTCAGTGGTGACTGGCAGGGGATCCAGTGTCCTGGCTGACAGCGCACTTCACCGGAGCTCCTCCGAGCTTCTTCTGGGTTGAGTCATGTCAGATTAGGCCATGGGAATGAAGGTTGTGGGCTTGGTAAAAGGACTGGGTTATTTCTCTAAAAAAGCAAAAGCTGCTTTGATGGGAGGACGAGAGACCTGTGAAGATGCTTTGGATTTCTCTGTCACTTTGTGTGTTTAGCTCCCAATCTGTGTGCTTTGGAGGCAGTAATCTGTGAATAATGTGTATATCCCCAGGTTACTACTTCTGGAGGTGGGGGAAAGGAGAGACTTGCGGAGTAGCTAAATACTATGTCTCTGAAAGCAGCCCTAAAATCATATTTTCTCCTAAAACCTGTTTTTTCAAGTTCTCCAGACTCTTTCTATGGGGCAAGCTTATTGTCCTAAGACAGTAGGCATCCTTTGCCAAATCAGCAGTATTTGTATAGGATAGGCTGGGAGGGTCAGGAGGGTAACATCAGGACTGCTTCTCTGCTCAGGTTTGTGATGGGCTCCTAATTAAGGGAGTGGGGGGAAATTGGCCAAGATTGCAGAGAGAAACTCTAGCTGCTGCTAGGGGAGAGGGTGATTTCATATGTATGAGCAGTTCACTTTGAAAAAATATTACAAATTTTCCCTCTGAAGTCTTTCATGACCTTAAGTAGGAATTCCAGTAAAACATGCTGTCTAATCAGGTTAGCTCTTCATTTGTATGCAATGTTGAGCTAATTAATGATGACAAATTGAGATTGGATTGCAGAGGACTTTATAAGCATCCTTGATTATTTTTCTTAATTAATGACCTGAGAACACAAGAATATAAGCAGGTTAATCAGTCTTTTCAGAAGGAAAATCTTTAACAATTGAAACTCTGCTGAAGTGTTTCAAAACAAAAGCCTTAGTAGTCTGAATTGAGCAAAGTTTCTCACGTGCATACTCGTGGTACAATAAAACCTTCTTGAAAACCATGCTGCGAAGGAACAAACAGTTATCATTTTATAATGCTGAGATAGAGAGTAGGTCGTTGAGGTTGAGCGAGAAGCCGTATGAATTGGGTGAAGTAAGAACTTATCCAGAACTGTGTGTCATGTATTGTGGGATATTTCCACCGCAAGAATTCCCATATTCCCATGTCTTGCGATATCCCCTCCCGTTTCTGCAGCAGAAAAAAACAAGGCACTTCAGATTTTATTTTTTTTTTCTTTGTGGCAGTAAGTTGTGTGCTGATCTTCCCCACCCACTCCGAGTGCAAATAAATAAATAAACAACTGCACTGGCTTTTCCCCCTAAAAAAAGATTTGGCAATCACCTGTCACTAGCAGAACCTGTTACATGGGGAAGAACATGATTGCAGTAGGAAAGTAAAAATTAAAATTGTATGTCGAGGTAAGTAAAAGTTAACATTACTGCCAAACATGAGCTATCAAAAAAACGAATCAGACCCACCCATCCCCATAAGCAAGATACCACCTTATAAGTCATGAGACTCCTTTTAAAGACAAACAGGTTCTTCTCATTCTCCCCCAGGTTTTTGAGCCTTTAGGGTGCATCTACTAAATCTTTTAAAGCTTTTTTTTTTTTGGTAGTCACGAGGGTTAAGGAAAAAGAAAGCAGAAATAGCTTTAAGTTTTTAAATGAAAACTGAAATTTATTTGCAAATTTCCAATTCTGCTGAAGACACCCAGCCCTGCAAGACTTGCATAATTCAAGTGTTGGCAATCCCCGAGTTTAGTATTTTATTCTCATGCCCTGCAGTAGGCTGGAGCTGAGCTGGGTTGGTCCTTGCAGGGCTTTGTTATGAAACACAGAGCTCTGCAAAGCTGCAATCTGCGTTCCAGTCAGGCGTGCTGCTTGTCCTGTTCTCAATAAACTCAGCTGTACCTACAGCTATAAGAAAACGTTCAGATGTCAGACTTTCTTTGCTAGCAAAGCTGGATAACAGCCTGCGCAACATGCATGAAAGCAAGTAAACAGATTGTGCTGGCTGGGGTTAGTGGATTTGGGAAAGCTGTGCTTTAAGGAAGGTGAAAGGAATGCACTTAAATTTGTCCACGCGAGCAATAACAGGTTTCCGTGGTTGAGAGTACAGATTCCTTGGCTGGGTTTTCTCAGTCTTTTTATTTCAAATTGATTAATTCCCTTTTCACTTTAAATATATTCCGTGTCCTGAACCACCTGGTAAAATTGGGAAATTTTTTTCCCCCGATGTCTATAAAATTAATTAGAGGATCGTGCACAAGCACAGTGAAGCAGTGAGAGGGCAATTAGATGCGTACATCGCTTTGACTCACAGTCCTTAATTATGTGTTCAGTGTTCTCTTAAATAATCTGTTCAAATAGCGCATTGTTTCAACAACAGTGGTAATGTCCCGTATTGCCTCCAACTGCATCGTACATGAAAACTTTTTTTAAAGGCTGGTGACTCTCCCAGTGAACATACATGTGGGGCTGTGCTCAGCGTTCATGTGAGAACTTAGCTTAGCTATTGCTTGGTGGTGTGTTGGTTGGTGCAATTTGAGCTTTCCAGTTTCACTTTTTATTTTTAAAGCTGCCAGGAGAAGGGGAGTGGAAGTGGGCTTGTTACAGGATTTTTAATTTCCTGGTGCTAAGAGACTCCTAGCCTTTAGGAGTCTGCACGGGGCAGCTGAGAGACTCATTTGTGCAGGTCTGCAGACCTTGCTGAGCACTGAAATCAGCCACCGGCTGGCCACTCTGCTAATCCTTCCGTGGCTCTAAAGGTTGGTTTTCTCTTCAGCTCAGCTGGTTGCCCAGCAAAGTTAATTTTGCTGGTGATAACCCCCTTCATTACAGCAGGAGCGAGGAAGGGAAACAATGCCTGTAATCCCAAGGGAGAGAGGTGATCTGGGAGGAGAAGGCAGTGGAGGAGGAGACGAGGTTGCAGCCTTCAGACGCAGATGCTGTAGGCTGCGAGAGCTGATGCAATGGTGCGAGCTAAGGGCTGGGCTCCTCACTCATCTCAGGGAAGCAGGAGCGCTTCCATATTTGGGCACTTGTCTCGGGTGAGAATGGTAAGAATTGGCTTCCTCAAGCTCTCTGCAGCCGTGCCTGCCTGAAGAGGCTGTTTCCAGTGTGCACTGCCTCTTGGCACAGAGCAGGCAGGGAGGCAGGGCCAGTGGCGATTGCCACCATCGTTCTCGTGTGGAGAGAGGTGGTGATCATGCTTTCCTGCTTGAAGGGCTGTGAAGTGCGTTTCCCTCTCTGTGGTATTGCAGGGCATAATGCTAAGGCTGTTCAGGCATATGCAACTTGTCCTAGGTCATCTACCTGGAAAGAGAGGAGTCGGGCTTGTCTTTGAAGGAGGTGCCTTTCTCACGGCAGGGAGGTGTTTTCAAGCTGGTGAAGCTGGGAAGAACCAGTTCACCTGTGAGAACCAGCCAGGAGGGGCCTGCTGGCTTCTGTTTGGGTTTTTATGCTTGAGTAAAAGAAGATCTGAGTGCATTAGGTTCCCATTAGAATGTCATTGTGCTTTTTTCCCCTAATCTCTTTGTCATGTATATTTTGTTTTCATTAGCAGTTATCTTCTTCTGTTACTCCTTACAAGCAGCTGTACAGGTCTGTGTAATAGTCTCCAGCAAATATCTTATGTGAACTGTCTTGGGTTTTTTTTTTCCTTTTTGTATCCCTTATTGTTTAGTAAATCCCACCAAGGCAATATAGCTTCCCTGTATGAACTGCTGTCGCTGTAATTAGGAGCTCTACTATATGCTCTCTATTAGACCAGCGCGCTCCGTGACGACAGAGCTGTGCTGTGATGTAAGAGCACGCTGTAAGGGGCAGTCCGTACCCCACGCAGCTAGCGATGCCTAGGAATGATGAGAAGGGAAGTGATTTACTGATTGTACAAACTGGTATCTGCCAGCACTGGCAACAGAAAACTTGTGTCTCATGCCTTGCGATGGTGTGTGCTCTGCTCTTCAAACAGCACAGTCAGTGTTGGGCACCCAGTGTGCCCAACCCGCTGGGAGAAAGTGGGCTTCAGGTGGTGTGAATGTCCCTCTCTTTCAACTAGGATTTAGTCTTTTGGTTACTATGTTTGTGGCTGATTCCCTCCCAGTATAATAGGAGATCAGTTAGAGCTCACTACAGGCTTCCCAGGATCTGCAAGTGAAAAACACTGAGATATTAGGGTCAGACATAGGAGGATGGAGAAAATAGTCATGGGAGAGGGGCTGTGTCCTCCACAGGGGCAGCAGATCTGCAGTGCTGTTTTGCACAAGCAATTTCTACTTGTACTGGCATCACACTCCACCCCACCCACCAGAAAAAAAGTTGTCTTAAGTTTTTAGTTATTTTTTGGAGAAAAATTCAGAGGGAGAAAGTTAAGTGCAAGAAACTCTCTTTTTTGGTTCTTAATGAGAATTTTTTTTTTGTGTCTATGTGGAGAGGAAAAAGTGTTAATTAAACATAATTTTCATCAATGCGACTTGCACAAAAAAAGCCCCACCTACTTTCATGAGAAAGGAATAAAGAGAATCATAATCCTGGATTAGGTATCTTTCACTACACATATATAAAAACAACACCGTGTGAAAAGGGGGAAAATATATATGTATACACACACACCAAACATACCAATGCGCCTCCAGCAGTATTACCAAAGGAATTAACTTTACAAGAAACAGCCACAGCCTGGAAAGAAGCCATTTTTCAAATATAAGCTGAATGAGACTTGTGGTTTCTGAGAACTATGGGAAGGAAGGGTTAAAAAAACATTTACAGATAAGAATAGCTGATGTTGGGAGATGAGTGAACGTCTTGAAGAAGGGGAGGGTCACTACTTAAATCACCTCTTCTTTTTTTTTTTTCTCCTCCTCTTAGTTAAAAATTGGCTTCTGCTAAGAACAACATGTAGGATTAATGTAGTACTTTAAATCTTCAAAGTGCTTCACAAACATTACTTCCCTAATCAGCAAACACCTTTGCTTGGTAGGCAAATCAGGAGTGTAGTCGCCATTTTAGAGAAGGGAAACCAAGGTACCAGAAGTGCCAAAATTTCCAAACTGGTAGTTTTTTGGAGTGGGTTTTTTTGCCTTTATTTATGTTTGGGTTGGGTTTTTTTTTTCCCCCCCTCGTAGTGTTCAGCATGGAGACTGCCTCTAGGCTGGCTTATAAAAGCTGCTGAGCTCTCCTGGGTTTCACAAGTGCTAAGCATGCAAAGCAGCCCGGCAGAGCTCAAACAAGACATCAGCAGAGTCACCTCCTTACCTTTCCAGAGGTCACGGCAAGCTGGGCCAGAAGGAAGGCAGCCCACTCTGGGGCAAGGAGAGTTTCTGAAAAAGTTGCCCGTTTCCCCCATACCACTGAGCTGTATAGGTTAAACTGCATCAACTGAGTACTATTAGAAGATACTTCAACCCCTCAAAAAACCTTGTGCAAAAAATATTTGCATAACTGTTTAAGTTACTTTTGGGTAAAGGTTTTCAGGTAGGCTGGTGCAAGAGGTATTGCTCACCTTGCAGACAAAGACCGCCCTTGGGCATCATCCATTCCTTTCCTTAGGTCAGCTGAAATATCGCAGTTGTCATAGGTATTAGTTCCCTGCCAACTCGATACAGAACAAGCAGCAGTTTGGCGGTGTGCTGAAGCAAAGATAATTTTGTGTGTGTTGCATTGGTGGTGCTCTGTACGCTGAGGGTTCAGCTCCAGTGTTTGGCAGACCATGTGCTATGAAGAAATGTCCTACTTCGTTTAAAAAAAAAAAAAAGTGTCCTGGGTAGGGATGGCTTCTGTATAGAAAGAGCATGAACTTTATTATGCAATGGAAATCTTTTCATGAGGTTTTGCTATGTGCAGGTGTGTCAGATTTGTTATTGTAAACACAATAGAATAGCTACCCAAATAAGAGCTTAGATCCTCTTGCAAATAGACCTGAGTATTGATACAAACTTTATCGTTTCCAGTTGTTAAAGATAACACTTAAACATTGGGGCAAAACTCAGTGGAGCCACAGGAGGAGAGTGCTATTTCTACCTCATTTTTTCAGGTGTATTCTATGAGAGTGGTTTGGTTATGTTTTGGTTTTTTTTAAGGAGAGCAAAATATTACTTGCCTGATCAAAAGGAATGTTTTATGAACTGCTGATACATGTTAGCTGCTGAAATTCACCTAAATTCAGCTTTACAGAAAGCTGAAAAATGTGCTAGAGGAAACACAGGAAAGCAGCACTGGAAGGCTGACCCGTCTTTCTGAACAGAGGGGATGGCACTTGGGTCTAAATTTTCTGGCTCTGTTTTCCCCCGTTAGCAAGCGGGCAGGGGAGCATCGCTGCAGGGGCCGCAGCTCGGGGCTCTCCTCCCTGCCTGTTGTGTGCCCCGGGGTGCATCCCGCTTTCCGCCCGGGGAGAGAAGCCGTGCTGCCCGGAGATGCCCTGCTAGGGAGCAGCATCGGTGAGCAGCGGGTTTGGCACGGAGCCCAGCCTCCGAGCTCCTCCTGCCCTGTGATTTAGATATAATCTGGGTAATGTTGTGCAAGCCATTCCCTCTGCCTCCGTTCCCCATCTTCCCCCTTTCCACACACCCACCCTCAAATCTGGGGCTGTGTCACCGTGATCCTGTGTTGGCACTTATGCCTCTGATGCGAAATGCCTGGGGGGACAGCGGGGGACTGCTGCTCGCTATGCATCCTGTATCATTAGCTTTAGCTTTCAGGTCTCTTATTTTTACTTATTTACAGGACATTAAAGTCTCTTTTACAAACTAACTTTTGAAGGAACCAAAACATATCTCCAGGCTAAAGCTTGAAACTGCCTGGGTGCCGGTTGGATTATTGCTTCCCCTCCTTGAGATCTCGAGCTTTACCACCGTCAGGCCCACTAGGTGTGAAAATTATTGATGCAGAGGCCGTTTGAGGGCTACAGCGTGAAGGAAAGCCCCTTGTTATGTAGCCAGAGCATGATGCCGCACCAGCATTGCTACATTAGCTGTGGTGCTGAGCCTTGGCAAACTCCCCCTGCCACTTTTCAGGGCTTATTAGCTCAACCATGTGAGCTGTGGCTGGGAGCTCACTTGCTCCGGACCTTGCAAGGGGAGCAGAGTGAGCCCAGATTTGCTATCCAACCTGCATCCAGAGCTCCTTGAACCACCACCACCACCCCCACCTTAAAATGTGGGGCTGGAAGGGATTCCCGTGGGGAAGGGACAAGAGTGGTGCTGCTGGGCTCGGTGCCCAGCCTGGAGGGTGTTCGCAGGGCAGACAGCACAGCCGCTCTGTTTGCATTTGCACGTCAGCATTGCCATGGGTGGGAGAGAAAAAGTCTTCCTGCGAGATGTTTGTCGGTTGGCTGAGCACTGAGTGACACCTGCTCATTAATCAGCGAGGTGGTGGCTGGGTTTGCGAGGAGTTCCTTGTCTCCTGTCTCTTCTGCTGCAAACCACTCGTGTTACTGGTACTTAGTCTTTTTTTTTTTTTTCTGACCCATCCTTGGTGGGTTTGTGTAGGCGTATGAGCAAAGGGGACTGACAAAAAAGAGTGTGCCTGGAGAAGAGGAGGCTTCAGGGAGAGCTTATAGCAGCCTTTCGGTAGCTAAAGGGGGCCTACAGGAAAGATGGGGAGGGTCTCTTTATCAGGGAGTGTAGTAATAGGCTGAGGGTAATGATCTTAAACTGAAAGAGGGTGTATTTAGATTAGATATTAGGAAGAAATTCTTTACGCTGAGGGTGGTGAGACACTGAAACACGCTGCCCCATCCCTGGAGGTGTTCAAGGCCAGGCTGGATGGGGCTTTGAGCAACCTGGTCTAGTGGGAGGTGTCCACGGTCTTTAAGGTCCCTTCCAACTTTAACCATTCTATGATTTCCAGGTCTTCTACTAAAATCTTTTTACAGTACTGGTACTTTATAATGGAAGTGGTGGGGACCCTAGGAGAAGCTTCAGAAGAGTCGTTAGTTCTGTAAGGTTTGACAAAGACAAAGCACATCAACTGATCATTCTGCAATACAGCTTCTAGAAAGAATTAATAAATTTGAGCTCTATTAGGGATCCCCTTTGTGTGCTGACTTCTCTGGGTCTCTTTTGCCAATTTCTGTTGCCATACCTCTTAAACGGGGTACAGAAGTTGGAGGGTGTCTTTCTGGGTTTGTTTTTCAGCAGACTGATCTGTGCAAGATATAAATGGGGAGAACTGGGTTGGTCTGGTGCTGCTGGTGTTTGGAGGGAGCGCTGCAGCATGGCGCCTGGCTGATGGGAGGAGCAGCTCCACAGATGAGCCGGGTTCCAGGTTGAGTTTGCAGGGACACACGCTGGAAGAAAACCATTTCCATGCTGCACGTCTGACAATGTGAGCACAAAAGCGCTCTGATGCCGTTAGTCACTCTGCTGATCGCAATCTGCTTAATGGGGTTATTTTGTTTCAATACACTGATATTCTGATGTGTGTTTTGTAACTTATTTCAGGGAAACTTCCTAAACACAGAACTCCTGGGGTCTTTCTTTTAAGTGAGGTGGCTTGGTAGCATTTTAAGGGTTGATAAAGCATGTGGTCAAGGTTGACTCTGTTGGCTAGCCGTTGGGAATGACTAACTCGTAACCACTTCCCTCTCTGCCACGCAGGTCTGAGCTGTTGCCAACCACCCCCTTGCCTCTAAAAGTCAAACTCCCGGGGTGCGCCTTACCCTGGACCCCCTGGATCACGCCGCATCTGCAGTGTGACCCCAGCATAACCTGCTCGCTGGGGCAGTCAGCGTTTCTCTGATGCCGGGAGAAGCTGGGCTGAGCGCGCAGGCAGGCCCTGTCTGCCAGCGAGTGGTGCAGGATGGCCGGGTATTCCTGCGTGCTGGGGGCTCGCCGGCTTTGTGCCCCATGCTGCCTTCAGCCTGCCTGGCATGGCTCAGCAAGGGTGTAACACTTCACTCAGCTTGCTTTCTTTTTTTTTTTTAATTTTTCCACTGGCCATACCAATCTGATTACACCTTCGAGGGATCATCTGCCCCTAAAGCTTAATTAAGGAGCTCTTGTCTGACTCGTCACTGACTCACCTGCCACTGTATGAGCTCATGTCTGACTTGTCCTAGGGAGATAGTGAAATATGTCAGGCTTCTCTGAAATATAGCAGGTTTTTGTTTTATTGCACCCCTGACATTGCTGTTGGCTGCTGCAGAGGTGAACAGAAAGATGACTGCCCCAGCTTGGTTCCATTTATCTAAACTCAGTCGCTCGCCTCTTTGTGCCTTGAAAAACCAGATGGGGTTTTGCTTGCACAGCTGTAGGTATGTTAGAGTTAATAAAAAAAAATAATAAAAATTAAATAACCTTTGAGTTTTGGCTTCAGGCAAAGTAGGTGAAATGATGTGTTTTGGAGATGAATGCTCTTGCAGAAGGCAAGATGTAGCTTGCAGGAGAACATCTGCAACCAATCCATTCTGTATGAGATGGGGCCAAGACTTGTTTGTATCTCAGTACCTGTTCAAACATGTTGTAGCACAGCAAAAAGAGGTTTTGAATGCATTGAGGGAAGGGTGGGTAAGAAGGGAAAGAGACATCAAGCTGAATGTTTGCTTAATAGCTTTGATTTCTTCATTAAACTTTTAAGCACTTTAATAATTTGATTAGCTGCTTTCAGAGCACTGTAGAATCCTTTTTTTCTTTCTTTCTTAAAAGACAAGAGAAAAAACCCTACTCATCTTGGTGCTGCAAAATGAGCTTGTTTTCTGGCCCGGAGCGAATCTGGTAACTGTTCAGTACCTTTGCGTACCCACCCTGAGGACTGTCGGTGGAAGGATGTTCTGTAATACATTGATCAAAGAGTGCGCGGAGATTCGGTTATGAGGCTGACTGCCTGGACACCAGAATGCAGCTTCCCAGTCAAATGCTCCTTGCCAGCTATTCCCATCCTCTTTGTTCTGGAAGAACTGAATGTGGAATGAACATCTAGCAACTGCAGTTTGCAGAGCTCGTTTGCTTGCCTTTAATTGTGCACTTCAAATGCCTCTTTCTCAAGGCCTGTGGCAGCGTAGAACAGTTATATGACTCAGGAGCTGCTGAAGTGGTGAGGTTGGTAATAGAGGTTCTCATATTGAGGTTCTCATATCGTCATACTGATGGTTCTCATCATCATACTGAGCTCTGTGGTTTTGGGGTTTTTTTTAAGCCGACCCCCAAAATGCACATGTAGTTGTATTTCTGCTTTGCACATATAACTAATGTGAGTTTTGAACGTGCAGACTGTGTGTGACTGGGATCTCTTATCCATGGAGTGTAGCAACTGTTGCTCAGATCTTTTTTTTCCTTGTCTTACGGGCTGGATTCCTTGCCGGGGAGCTGGGGGGAACTGATCTGGGGGGAATAAGGTAGAGAATGTGAACATAGTGCCTCTAAAATCCTACCAAAGGAAAGAGGCATGCATTCAAAGTGCTCTGTTCTACATGGATGGGGTTGTAATACTACATGGGCCACAACTTTTTTTTTTTCTTTTCCCCCTTGCCTTGCACTAAATCCTGCTGTGACTTTGCTAAAAGTGCTTGCTTAAACAAGGCAGCCCTGATCATGTGCTAATGTTCTTCAAGGCCCAAACGCACAAGCGAATTAAGGAACTGCAAGATGCAGAAAGGCCCATCCTCTGCCTTTGATGTAGATGGGGCTCTTCCATTGTGTGTTTGCTCATCAGAGTGAGGTTACTCTTATTCCTGTGTTCACATGTGTTTGTCAAGTCCCTAGTGACTCCCAGTGCTGTCGTTCACCTGTGTTCCCTGGCTGGCTACCAGGAGGGCCTCCTACGGCTTGTCCATGCTCGGCAGGTGGACACCCGTGCTAGGTGTAGCCTCAGGCTCCATGCTGCACTGCATGGACTTGCTAGGCTGCCACTAGAGAGAGAACTGCTGTGTCTGTGTGGTGTTGCGGCAACGGGTCAGGTTCATCAGCTCTGGCATGTTGCAACTTCAGCGTGACAGTCTGGGGGCTGTGCAGAGATGGCTTGGCCATGTCTGAACTTCATTCTCCTGCCTGTCACACACTGGGTTAGCATGTGGCAAGCCAGAAGTCCCTGCAGCTGCGCTCTGGACATGTCTTTAGCAGGCCTTGAGCAAGACCACTGGTTGCTTTTTGCCTTGCCCTGCAAGGAGCATCCTGACCTAGAGCAGCAGTCAGGGCTGTGTTCAGGTGCAGATTGTACCTCACTCGCTGTGCTTAGGGCTTCAGACAAGAGGGCAGCCTTTCCCTGAGCTTGCTGTGCATGAAAAGCTTGACATGTAATTTAAGTTGCCTGAATGGGTCTCTGTCCTGATGCACTGGTGACTCATGCAATCTTCCTTTTCTGCCTTCAGAGCTGTGTTGCCGTGACACTCTTAAGCAATAGCAAGAGCTCGTCTGTGAAGAAATCTGGTTTTGGAGAGAGCTTCCAAAATGGTTGGCTATCTGAGGTCTTTTTTGCTTGCTTTGGAGGTCCCATCCCAAAATCACTGAGGGTGGCAGCCAAAACCCCATGTTGGGAATGTCACTCTCTTACTCGAGCATTGGCTTAACTCTCTGGTTTTATCCCTCTCCTGTGCAAACATCACCTTGTCCCCAGATTCCTCCAGCCGGCCCTGTACCATGCATCGAAATCTCTTTGGTATTTCTCCAAATTGTGTGATATAGTTATGCCCCCCAGCCCACTACTGCTATATGAAAATGGGTCCCTCTTGTTTTTGCAAGGACTTTTCACGGAGGTTGCTCTTTGGAGAGGCAGCACATGGAGAAGCATACATCAGCCTGTGTGGGAATGGGGTGGGGGGGTTGTTTTGTTTTTTCCCCTTGGCTACATGAGCAGCTAAAACCTGTAACCTACAGGAATTGGAAGCTCCATGCAGAAAATTAGCTTAGGTTGGTGGAAGAGTTGAGATCACATTTTTCTTGGCTAATTAAAGGATTAAAGGTGCAGAGATTTAGAGTGAACTGTCAGTGTGCTACAGAAGAGAGCCTTTGATGGTTGAATCCGACTTGAGATTAAACAAATTGCATTTAAATAAGAAATATGTGGCAACAGTTACAGTCTAGATGGGTCCTTCTCATTTGCTGTCCTCCAGGGTCAGGTAGCTGGTGTGCTGTGACTAGGATTTCTCCTCCCTCACCAGCCTGCTTCTTCCCAAGTGTCTCCCTCTGGATTGCTTCAATCTGTTGCCTCCGTGCTTTGTAAAACTGGGCTTATATCTTCTTACCTGGTACTTTGTGCAGAGGAGCCTTGCATGCTACCTTACGTGATAACGACCCTGCTACCCACCATAGCAGGAGCATGGTCACATCCTTGTGGTGTGTTTTGTCATATCTCTGATCCTATTCAAGGGGTTTTTTTTGCATCCTGGCACTCTGCTGTCTGCAACTGGAAAGCTAAATACTTTTTTCCCTGTGGACTCTTTTCTGTTGTTCAGTTGTGAAGCTGGTGGATGGAAAGAGTCTTTTGGGTTATGCCAATAGTTTAATGATGTCTTCCTCTACATAGCAGTGACTGATAAAATTCCGGAGGGGTAGTTAGCCTCTGCAGGTTCAAAGTCCTTACTTTCTTTGGTGCCAGTTTATTGTCTTCAATAGGCTACACTTGCAAATGGCTTGCCAGTGTTGGTCCCAGCCCTCCTCCCGCCTTCTCATTTGGATAGCATTACATTCAGAGATGCTAAGGGGCTAGTTTTAAGTCTTATCCTTGATAGCACTTGCAGTGATGCAAGCTCATGAGATTCACAGTAGTTGTCTTGAGACAAAGCTTGCTTTCTGCAAGGGCAGGAATTTATCTGCACAGCATTGTTCAGGGCAACAGCACATTCTGTCCATGGAGGCTTTGCGCCTTTCTCTGATGCATCATGTATGAGCCGTAAGGAAAACGGGAGTGCCGGACAGTGTGAGCCAATAACTTCTTCTGATGTTGCAACTCTGTCTTGTTTTGCTCCGTTTTGTTTTATTTTTTTTTAGGGAGGAAGGGGCTTGCCTTTAGTTGCCTTCAACCCATAAAAGACTGTGAGGGGGGTTTATTTGCTTTTTTTTTGTTGTTGGGAAGATGGAGGAAATCACAAAATTGAAACTGGTGAAAAATCTGCTGGGATTCCACAATCGCTCAAAAACATGGCATTACTTACTAATTGGGTGTGGTTAGTTGGGAAATCTGACTTTAAAATTATGTTTCCCAGGGAACTATTCCTGTTCTCATTGTTATCCAGTAACAAAGACTGCTTTTTGTTTGGGAAAGCAGTCTTGCTTTGAATGGGATAGGTCTTCTCGCACAGCATCCATGGCTTAGGGTCCTCAGTACTTGCAGTTTGCAAACGGAGCAGCGCAGATGTAGCGAGGTCTGTAGGGACAAAGAGCTGGTGTTTTTCTTGGAAAGCCATCTTCAGATCGTGGTCATGAGGATTTGCATCTAAATCCACATTCATGCCTATTAGGTTTCCAGTTAGGTCATGCAGATGACATGATTATCTTTCAGTCACTGGGTGAAATAAATCAATTGCTAGGTATTGAGAGACTTACTGTAATCTGTTTCCAATAACTTATAGATCTGTAACTATGTCATGGAGTGTTTGGGCAATTATTCCTGATGAGTTTACCTAGCAGGCTTGTAGATTAGGCTGTAAAGTGCATCCAGGTCCATGCAAGCTTGTTTTATGCACTTGTGCATACTTGCTGAAATTATAAAGCAACCTAAGAATTGGCTAAAACTGGTGTGGACTATGCTGTGTTCAAGCCTTCCATTTCCCATGTGACATGTTACTGCACATCTTCCTTTGGCTTGCATGTCAACTGGGACGTGTTTTTTCCATTCTGTTCTTGGGGGTTAGAAGGCAGAAAATGGAAAACTTTGATTTCTATAGGAGGGGTAGAAAGGACTACTGCTAACATTTCCAAACTCATTGCAAACCTTCCTTTCTAAATGTTGCTCTGCAGAATGGTTGTCTTCCCTAGCTGCTGCAGTTGCGTAGCTTCAGGGCTGCTGACGCGCATGGGAAAAACTGGAGGAATACCCCAAGCCTGGGATGGGCTTGTTGCTCTTCCTAGCAGAGAAGATGCCACAGCATTGACCTTACTAGCTGCCTGGGGCTTAGGTGCTGCGCTCTGGAGCTGGGGAAGTCCTGATGACCTGATGGCTGCAGCAGCGACACTATTACATTCCTCAGCATGGTTCTTGACAAGCTGTTTCCCACAGTGTGTAGGAAAATCAAGGTCTCGGTTCAGTAAGGCACTCGAGCGAGTGCATAACCTCTAGCACGTGAATATTCCCTGTGAAATCTATTGGGTTCTGTTGGAGTCAGCAAGGCTGCTCCCATCCTTAAAGGTAGGCATCTGCTTAAACACCTTGCTGAATCATGTCTTGACTTTGAAAGTAGGCTCAGGAGAAACCGCATGAGTTGACTCAGGGACTGTGTTTAGCTAGGTCATTGAAGATGGAAGGAGAGGGCTGAGAGGAGGATCTGGATAAAATACAGATTTCGGAACCTTGCAAATGCTGGTAGTAGCTAGTGACTATGTTCTCGTCTGACTTTCTCGCCATTCATCCCCAAAGCTTAATTGTATAAATAAAAGGTTTAAAGGTTTGACTTAGTCACCGTTCATCCTAAGTATGCTGGAGCTGCTGTCATGCTTTATTGATCTAGCTTAGATCAGAGTTACTACATCTTTATGTGCTCAGTAGAACTATGACTTGCCCAGTTAGGTGTGATTTTTTTTTTTTTTTTTTCTTTCCTAATCTTTGTTTTCTTTGTGACTCGGAACTAGAGTATGGCCTCATTGGGTCAGTAAATCCAGAAAACAGAGAACGTTTGCCGAAATGGTTTCTTTCAGTTTGGAGCCTCTGTCCTCTAGGAGGACAAGAGGACCCTTATCAGATGGTCTTCATGCAGAGGAAGAAAATTTGTCCCTGCTTGGTGTCTGCATGTTAGTTTGTTGCCTTGTTCGCCATCCTGGCCAGAAAAGCTTTGTTGGCTTTTCACTTTAATTATCAATGAAATGCTCTGCAAGCAGGAGAACAATATTTGCATAGATGTAATTCTGGAAATTGAGCGTAATGTGATCAGGAAATGGGACAGGCCCTGGCTGTTATCATGAAAGAGACTTGCTGGTACCTGCACTTTGTTTCAAATGTAATAAGATCTGACTCAGGAAAGTTTCCTGGACGTTAATAGAGAAAACTCAATGCCCTTTTGGCAAGGGATTGGTGCTAGCCTTTCTGCACAGGAACAAAAGAGATTTCTTGCAAATTCATAAATCTGTTCTGAAAGGGCCGCTCATAGTATGCTGGAGATTTAGAGGGAAATGGTCTCCCTCAGAGCAGAAAGGCAGGGGCGTGTGTGTGTGTGTGTGTTCAGGACTTTCTTTTTCTGAGATAGAAGCCAAGGAACAAGGCGCTTGTGTGCGCTGCCAGTGAAATCTCAGCGGGAAGACATGATGCTACTTGCAAGGTATGCACAAGACAAGACCAGAGGCGCCGCAGTGCTTGATTACTGTCAAGGGCTCAGTTGGAACTTGCCTTTGCTCTTTGGCCTGCAGCATTTATGTAGAAATTGGGGACGCTGCTGCTTGCTTCCAAAGCTTTACCTTGATGGGTCCTGCCCACATCTTAGGCGGGGAGGAAGGGGGGGGGAGGAGGGGGGGGCGCTCAGAGCCTATGAAGTAAACAGGAAAATTACTCACCTTAATGATGCATTTCACTGGCACTGCTGCTTTGAGAGCCTGTCAGATTTAATACTTTCTGTCTTTCCTCCCATCGCCTCCCATAGGTATGATTAATACTTTATTAGAAGGATGAAGTGGAGAGGTATCTGTACTTTCCCTCAGGTGCAACAAACAGGAGGAAAAAGGGAGGTGAGTAGGAAAGAAAAGGGATTGCCTTTTTCCATCAAGGCCATTCAGTTTTTGTCGAGAGCACAAACACAGAAGAGGGCTTGTTGACTGACTTGGCTGGTGGGCCCTTACTTTATCAGAACGTTCAAGTTCACAGCTGAGACCCTTGGCCTCCGGTTAGCTGCCAGCGCTGCTCCGTGGGGTGCAGTTGCTGGTTCCCTGCTCGAGGGGCAGCCAGGAAGCAGTCCTGCACTTGGTCACAGCGTGACATTGAGGTAGGCGTGCCCAGCCAAGAAAATATCCACACAGTCATCGACCTGCTCAAACTGCTCAGTCCATTGCAGAGGCAGACAGGATCTCGATCTGTGCTCAGGAAAGATCTAATGTGTTTTGGCTGTGGGTTTTAGTGTAGCTAATGAACCCCAGGTTTCACAGGGATGGTCTCGGATGTTTTTGTGTTTTCCAAGCTGGGCTGGGCTGTGGTGTCGCAGAGCTCACACTGGCTCACACTTGCTCTGTCTGGCCTGTGTCTTTGGATGAAGTATAGCTACAGGGGGCTACTGTGGGAGAGCCCTGAGCTGTCACGTGCACAAATTCAGGATCCGAAGGTGGCTGTTCATCTAAGGAGACAGGAGTGCTCAGCCAGACCTGCCAGCTTTCCCCCTGGATGAAAGTTGCTGAAAACTCTCCCCTTTGAAATAAATCTAGCGTCCCTTGCTTGCATTGAACCTACACTGTCTGGAGATGTCCTGCAGTTTGTGTAAAAATGCACTCACCGGCTGGAGGGTTGTTGCTGGAATGAGTAGGGAAACTCATCACCCACATGGGTTATGGGGAACGAAAGAGGGATCTGTCATGGACACGTGTACAAGGCTTAAAAGGTAATAGAAGTCCAACTAGGTCTTCAGTATCACTTTAGGAAGGCAAGGAAAATACAAATAATATCTATGTGAACTTCTTCAGGGGTTATTTGTCCTTTAAGTAGACTCCACTGAATCTAAACCGTAAGTCAAGAAAGAGGGAACAGGAAAGAAAGTGTATCTGGGCAAAGGTGTTACGTGTGAGAGGTCAGAAGACATTAAACCTGCTTTTTGCTTTGAATCACTTGAATTTTCCTCTCCTGTAGCCACCTGTCAGAATGAGAGTGTGCAGACAACCAGCTTGCATCTCCTCTGAGCCCATCAGTGACCCAACTAGGAAGATGGACCCATATTTGACGCGTATACTCTTACCCTCGCAGTACCCTGTGGCAATTTGCAAGTAGGTCAGCCCCTTGGCATGCGCCAGAATTTGGGTGGAAATCTGTCACCATTTAGCAAAGCGTCCTGCTTTCCAGGGTGTTGAATGGCTGGTGCAGTCTGTGGCAGAGCGCCTGATACCTCCAGGTCTGACTCTGCCCCTAAATTGCAGGTTTGGGATGTTGCTGATTGAAAAGACTATGTTGCCAGAACAACATCATTGTGTTCATTCTTTTTTTTTTTTTTCCCTTAACACGCTTTCTCTCATCCAGCTTGGCTTCCCTCTGCTGTAACAGGTACTGTACTAATGACTCGTTTAACTTTCCTTTGAGATATCTGTGAAATCTCCCTATTTGCAGATGAGGGAACTAAAACGAGTTGTGGAGTTAGGACTTACATCTGGCATTTCCTTCTACCCTGTTTCCTCTTCTTGATCTTCAGCTGGTGTGGAGCTACGTGAACCTGTGACCGTATCCCACATTGCTGAGGACCCAAAGCATACATCTACTCTCTAGGGGCCTGCAAGGCTTGATCTGCTTGTCTGGGACACTTATAGCTGATTCACTTTGAACAAGGCTGGATTTGGTGGAAGCAGGCTTATTTTAGAGAGCTTCAGGATTTTTGCTTTGCCACTTGATTATTTTAAATAAGCATGCAGAGAAACAACCAGTAGGGACAACCTCTGTGCTGTTGTGGTTCTTCCCTCATGGTTGAGTTCATCACCCTTTGACTTTCAGCAGGGCACAAAAGTGACTAGGAGATGCACTAAAAGTTGGTGTCTGATTACTCCAGACAATGTTTCCTCTGGCTGGTTAGAGTTTTTGGAGTTTGGCTGTTAGGATGGAGCATGCTGAAACATGTGGACTTGAAACAAGTGAGATCTGGGAGGCTAATAGGAAGCAAACAGCAGCCTTCCTCTTTGGCTGAACCTGAGAACATGACGCAGATGGTTGTTAGAAGGTTTAATCCCCCATGCCAGGCTAGGAGGAGGTTTGAAATGGCTAACCTGGACTTTACTTACAGCAGTCCATAAGCAGAACAGGTTCTGGTGCTCAACACCTGAGGCTGATGTTGTGCATGTGAGACAGCAGCAGTATGTGGTGGGGGTGGGTTTGCTATCGGGAGCCTGGATACATTTTTTTTCAAGTTCATTTCTGGTGTCCTTTATATGAAAAAAAAACTGGTTTCCTTTAAAATAAAAATTGAATCAGCCCTTTCTTAAGTCCAGGGGTGCCTTCACAAATGCCCTTATGCAGAGGCATACCGGCTTCAGCAGGCAGAGGTTAACGGTGCTGCCAAAAATTAAGCATATGCCAAAGTTTTTTTGCTAATGCAAGTCTTAAGTTTTTACCCACAGCTTTGGTGAATGTGTTCTGGTGTAATGAATAGAATTGGCTGGAAGGATTCTTGCTAGTTATGTCACTGTCACAGTCTGTAGCTGGTGTGACACTTGGTGTCGTACTACTCAGTTTCATGTAAACAGACACACGTGGTCCTATATGTACACTTGCTTGCATTACCTGCAAGAAGGTGTGTGTATCTTGTATAAAAGAAAATACTTGTACCTTCAGTGTAGCACTTCCCAGCAGGAGGGGAACCCGCTGCAAATGAGGATGTGAAGCAGCTGAGTGTCTGTGTGGATAGTGGAGCTGTGAAAGGAGGGAACAAATGCAATGAAGTTGTCCATGGAGCTGCTTCTGGGTTCCCTGTAATGATTAAAAATCTTGCTGTCAAATTTGGCTCAGTAATTAACATTCAGAAATTGAAGCCGATGTTTTTCAATTCCAATTTTAACGAATATTTCAGTCTAATTCTGTTTACTCCTCACTATTTTGCCAAATGTTAGTGCTTCATAGCCTTTAGCTGAGTTCGGGCAGTATGAGAGTGGGCTTCCCACAGCGTATGTTTCCTAGTGTTGGATCTTCTTTGACAGTCAAATGGGTTGCTTAAGTAGTTGTGTGTTTGTAACACAGAAGACGCTGGGAGACCTAGATATCAACTTGAGAGTCTGAGAGTGGAACAGGATAAAAAGAGCCTGTGTCCAGCCCTTCCCCCCCACCACCCCAAAAAACAACACCACAACCCAACAAATAAGCCAAGCCAAACACCAATGCTTGAAGTATAACAATGCAGCATGAGGACCTGTGCATGGGGGAGGCTTTATTTGCAAAATGAGCCTAAAGAAAAGTCCTTAGAGGAAGGAGATACCACACAGTGTTTTATTGATGGCCTGTAAATTAACTGTGTTAATGTCAGTTAATCAGCAAAGCCTATGAAAACAACAGCACAGGGATGTGCAGAGTCACGAGCTGGAAAACACTCTGATCCTGTGGAAATCAGCGCAGCGGTCAGAGCCTGGTACGCTTGCAAAGCGTGGTGGTTTTTCTTTGGCCTGTTACGTTGCATCAGCGGGAACTGCGCTATGGTTGGGATAAATCTCTGCTGTTTTGTGTGTGTGTAAACTTGTGCTTGCAAGAAGGTTATCTGAGAGTGTATCTCAGATTTTGGGTAATAACACAAAACAAATGCTCCCTGTGGAAGCTATTTCATTCCATGAAAATTCCCATGTTATAACGTGGGATCCTGCTGTCAGCGGGCACTTACTGTGACCCACAGGGGAAGATGTTGTTCAGCATTGGCTCGGCTTTGGCTTTCAGCACATTCGCTCTTGTTTTGTACCTTCACCTCACTTGCAAAATTTCCCGTGCAAATTAGCTTATCAGAAATGCAAATTACTAGACATTGTTAGCATCTGAAACTTATTTGGTACTGCTAAGGTTTCAGTTTAGAAACTGGCAGAGAAGGTGGATATGATAGACAAGCAGAGTGTGAGCTGGGTATGCAAGGTAAGGTCATTTGACTGCAGGATTCTTATGATTCTGGTCTTTAAAGAAATTAATTTCAAAGATATTTAAAAAAAAATAAAGTAGACTAGCAAAGGAAGAAAACTTAAGTAACAAAATCAAATAGTAAAAACTTTCTTTACAGCCATCACTCTGTATCAAAAAACATGTGTAGAATAATTCCCAGCTTGCATCTGAAGTCTTCCATCAGGGGTTTTTCTTTTTTTTCCTCTTGAAACTGGTAATTCTTTTTTTGTTGTTCACTTAAAAAAAAGTGTGTTCAAGCCAAACCTCAAAAGGTCTTCATTTGTTGATGAAATAAGTCTGTAGATGTGAAACTGAAATGTAAAAGCCCTCAGATGTGAAATTTTCAACTTTACAACTGTTTGACAGTGCAAAAGTAGCATGGGAAAACATCAGTGTTGTTTCTATTATCGTTGTGGCTTTGCTGGCTATGTTAGGCAGGAGTATTCCTAAAGCAGATAATGCATCCTCATCAAGGTAGCTTTGAATTAAAATCTCTGGGGAGCCTCAAGTGAGATACTGAAGTATTGTCACATGAATGAACGATCTCGTTTTCCTAAAGATGGGAGAATCTAGCAGATGCTCTGGATTCGATATTTTGGGGAATTTCGGGGGGGTCTCCTACAGCGTGACCACTTGGGCACGTCCCCCATGAGCACCGTCCTCTTGAGAAGGGGGTGCGTGGCTGGGGACGGGTATTTGCGGGGTGGTGAGAGGGGAGTGCAGCGCAGAGGAAATCGCAGGGGTTGTGTGGGGAGGGGGGCACACGGAGCCGGTTCTCTCTGCCACGGCGAGTAGGTGGCTGCGCACACAGCTCCGCACCAGCCCAGGGTGGGTGTGTGGGGACCCCCAAACCCGCTTTTCTCCCCCTTTAGCATCGCGCGGTAGCACAAGGCAGGAGCCGCGCCGGCTCAGCCGAGGGCAAGCGGCCCTCTTCAGCACGGCTTCTCGCAACCCCCCGCCCGGGGGCTGAGCCCCGCCGGTCGTTGCCCGCAGCCGGCGGCGGGCGGCTCCGCGGCGGGGCGGGCGGGCGGGGAGGGGACGCGGCGCACCAGGCACCGTCCCGCCGAATCCTTGTCCGCAGGCTACGTTTCTCCGTTCTCCTCCCTGCCACCCCTCCCCTTCCCCGTTTACCTAAGCAGGTCAACACACATATATACATTTTTTTTTGTTTTCTTTTTAATATTTTTTTTTTTCTCTAAGGTTTCCAAGGCGCACACCAGCTGCCGTCGGCGTCCGGTCCGGCGCTGGGAGCGCCGCCAGCCCCGGGGCAGCGCGGCGCTGCACCGACACGTTCCTCCAACGCTTCTCCCATTTCTCTTGCGGTTTTCGCGGCGCTGCCCCGTCCCCACGCAGCTCGTGGGTCGTGTGTCCTTCCCCCCCTCTCCCTCCTGTGTTTTTCCCCCCCCCTCCGCATCCTCCGCCGTCCCCTCCGCGCTGCCGGCCGGGGGGACGCGGGGGCCCACCTGCCTGATGTCAACATCTCGGAGGGTGAGGCCGGGGAGGAATGTGCCGCTCCCAACCCGGCGCAGGTAATTAATCCCCGCGACTGACAGGTGGCAACAGGCGGCCTTTGGCTGCGGCTCCTGGGGAAAAGCGCTCGGAGGAAGGATTTTGCGAGCTCGGCAGCAGCCTCCGTGCGCCGGGCGGTGCGCGGGATGCGCGGCGGGGACGGGGAGGGGGCAGCGCAGCTCAAGGGGAAACTGAAGTTTAAGTCTCCGCAAAGGCGGACGCCCTTGGGTGAATCCGCTGCCTTTTCCCCAAGGTGGGGGAGGAAAAAAAGGTGAAGTGGTTTTTGCTTTGCCCCCGGAGCGAAGTTTGGTAAATGGCTGCAAAGCGCTTGTGGGTCTGGGTCAGCATTGCCTCCTGCTCCTTCCCGGCCGTCGCAATGGTGGTCTTCCCTTCAGGCAGGGGGATGCTAACAGGGGGTCTCGCTAGTGCGGTGGGCTGTGAGTCTGGGGGTCGGATCTGTAGGCGCATCAGGGCTGATGATCTCCGGACCTATCTGTTGTGCCTCTGGTTTGAATGTCTGCTAACTCTGCTCGCAGCAAGCTGTCTGCTTTTCTCTGGAGCCTGATGAGATAGAGGACCCGAAACTGGAGCTAGTAAGCATTGGACCTCAGAGGACCTCAAACAAGTCAGCTAGTACGTGGTGAGGTTAAGGTTATGCCGAGCCAAAGGTTAAATCTGGCAAGAGACATCCATGTCCGCAGCACTCCTGGTAGAGCTCTTGGGCTTCCCCACTGAGTGGCCCCGGGTACAAGTCAGAGTGTGTATGCATGTGCACAGATGTGTATCTGGTGTGGGTCCCCATGTCCCAAACAGGTTTTTTTTTTGTGAATGAAAAATTAAATCACTATTCATCAAAGCAAAAACACTCAAGGTGCATGCGTAAATTTCTATTTTTATTCTTAGTAGGTAACTTCCTTTCTTCCCACTGCCTTTTTTTCTCCTAAATTAATAAATCTTATGCAGGCAGTACTCTATTTCTTTGTGATTCCTTGTTCTCATCTGCAAATTCTTTGGTGCACGTAAATGTTGCTTTCCCGCTCCTCTAACCTGTTCTTTTTTTCCCATTCTTGGAATTAGTTAGATAGGGGAGAAAACACAACTGACCGACAGCTTTGAAAACGTTAAGCAAAACGAATCTAGTGTTTAACTGAGTTGAACTAAAACGTGACTTCTTGAAAGAAGTTTGCAAAAGATTTGAAAGACCTGTTGATCCGAGCAGAAGGGGCTCAGGGAGCTGTCACGCCGTAAGTCAGCCCCTGGGATCACCTTCAAGTTGACATCCATCAGCATTCGCAGAACTGGCTGAACCCTGCTCCTTTTAAAGACTTAGGGGCCATAATCCCTCAGCTAAATGAGATGGTAAGACCAATACTAGAGGTAGATTTCCAAAGTAGTGCTCGGGGGATTTTGCTGCATCAGAGCTTTGCAGGGGAATTGAACGCTCGGTGAAAAGCCACTGCAGCTTGTATTGCACCCAGCACTTACTTCCAGGGGGCTTCTGTCCTTTCTAGCAAAAATTCTCCATTTGAGAGGTGAAAAGTGTTTTGTTTTCTTCTTGAAGCCCTTTGTTGACACACCTTCCGGAGAAGGGGCTTGCTGAGAAATCAGACAGGTGTTGCCTGATGGTAGCTGGCGTGTGTGTATTGTGATACTGAATTACCAGCCAGGGTGCCAAGAGTGGGTAATACAGTATGTCCGCACAGGCAGGTGGGGAGGGCAGGGCTGCAGGCGCTGGAATGTTTTCTTCTTTCTTTTTAAAACATATTATTAAGCAAAAAGCTAAATTCACCGTTGTTCTAAGCAATCTCTTGAAGTCTACTTATTTAGGCATGACATGCAGCACTTGAACCCCAAAGGAAAGTTAGAGCCAAAGCTCTTTGCTCTCCCCCTCGAATGGATAACACGTCGCCAGGCTCCGCTCCTTTGTTTTAAATAACTTTCTGGTCCCTACGTCTGGTAGAAGTGGTGTTCACGCTCCTCAAACTGTTGGCGCAGCTTTTGTTCCTGCTGCTAGGTCATGCCTACTGTCATCTCACTAAAGGACAGGTTTGTTGATAGGGTCAAGCTCATTTTTGATATTTTTGCTCCTAATTAATTTAATTTTCCTACACTAGCAAGTAACAGAAGTGTGTTGATTAATAGTCATGCTCTGGATTTCTGGGAATCGCTGGTCTCGTGATCGTACCCCTCATACAGTCAGTGTTTGTCAGTTCCCGGAGCAAAATGGTGGGCAGGGGGACTGTCACCTTCTGTGAGGTGGGGCAGTTTGGGGACTGCTGGGGAGAGGCACCTGTGCCAAGAGGGGCAACCCTTGCTTGCAGGCACTTTCTGAATGCACAGACAACTCCTGCCTCGGGTTTTTTTTTTTTTTCCCCTGATGCTTCTTTGCTTTGAAATCTATATACAATATCCTGTCTTGCTCCGTGGATATAGCGATTATCACCGATCCAGTACGAAGTCACCATGACCTAGTTGTTTGCGTCTATTTATGCCAATAGATGGCTGGGCGTCAGGTTACCCATGGTTGCAGCAAACTTGGCAGGGTGGGAAACTCAAGCCCCTTACTGTCCGACAGCAGGTACCCCGTGGACAGATTTACACTGGTGTTAAATGACCGGCCGCTCAGCGATTACACACTCGCAGGTGGCAGCGCCTGGGGTAGATGTGAAGTTGTGGCTGTATGCCACGGCCCCGAGCCCTGTCTAGTGCCCATGAGGCTTGAACTCCTCTTACGATCGGGTGACAAAAAGGTGGCGCAGCCCCCCTGCTGTCTTGTCTGTCTCTGCGCTGGGCATTGCTGCTTGCCTCTCGGTGCCCTGACCGTGTCCCAAAGCAGAGGTGGGCTCCTGGTTACCCTCCTTCTCTGACACGTCAACTTCAAAGTATTTGGCCGGAGCCCGGAGCTCTTGAGTTTGCCCTGTGTTTTGAGGACACATATATACATATATATTTCTTTGTCACACAGGCTTGTTCATCATAACCCTTTAGCCCTTGGCTGTTTGCTTTCGTGAATTTAAGCTGCAGTTCTGATGCCTTCCTTGCTGGTTGTAGCCAAAGGGGTCTGGCAGTTGGGGTGCCAAAGGGTGGGCGAGGAGCCAGATCCCTTCCTTGCTGTTTCACCTGGAGCTTCAGTGTTCATGCTGGTGTTGGGCACCTCTCCTGTCCTTCTGAAAGCAGTGATTTATTATTCTTATTATTCTCCCCCCCCCCCCCCCCCCCCCCCCCTTCTTGTAACCCTAGCTGTCTGTCTTTGAAGATATTATACATAAAATTACAGTCAACACCAACACTCCTGATCTGTGACCAAAGGGTGTGTATCTCCTTCCATTTGTTCAATTCTCTGAATGCCTGCAGACACTGGACACGTTGGCTCCTGGCGTGTGCTGTGCCCTCCCTGCACCATCGCGCTCCCATATTTATGCTTTCTTTTCCACCCACTGCCTTTGGGTGCCCAATTTCTTTACACTTCAATGATGTTAAGGCATCCAAGCGATTAGTTGGCTTTTTGAGATTTTTGAGGCTTTGTCCTTAAAACCTTCACAATGCCATTAGCAAACTGATGCGTTGAGGGAAACAATGCTTTCTAAATTTTCTTCCTCTTTCAAATAGAAGTGATTCTTTTCCTGCCACTTGAGATGAAAAGACAACATAGTGAGCTTACTCTTACCTTCAGTAAGGAATTGCTTTTTAATTAAAAAACAATAAGGAATTTCAAGTTAAAAAGATGTATGATATAAATCACCATCTAGATCTGTTTCGCAACGTTTTTTTTTTTTTAATTGTTTGGCATGTTCCCCATTTCCGCGGGCTGGGTAAATCCTTTGTGGGCTTAATCTCTAGCCTGCAGGCACATAAAATACATTGCACAATTTGGCCTTTGCATTTTAAAGAATTTTTTTGCTTAGTTTAAATACCTGTAGCATCTTCTCTGCCATATGGCAGGGTGGCGTTGAGTGAGGAGGGAAGGGACAGGCTTGGCTTATTTTTAATCCCCCTCTCCTCCCCAGTGTCTCTCTCCCAACTTTGGTTTTTCCTATGTTAGCAATGTATACGCTTTGAAATGCAAATAATCCCTGAATATTGCTAGCTAATCCTTCAGTTGCCACGTCACCCACCACCCACCCATGCATGCGCCAGCTCTTCCCATCTCAGCAGGGTGGATGGCCAAGTCGTGCTCCCGACCTGTATGAACCTGTCGGTGCTCTGTTTGAACATTTGGGACTGGGGCCGTATCGGCTACGGCTGCTAGAGGTGTTTTTTGAGACAACAACCACCTTGGGGCTTTCACTTTTCTTTCTCTGCAAGAACCAAAGAGATGGAAGTGGGGAAATGCCAGCAATTCCTGTGGGTTAGGTGGTTAGAGTTACTAGGAGAGCTCTGTGTTTGCAAATGGGAGAGAATCAGGAGAAAACGGAATGCCTCTGGAGCGGGGTACTGATGAAAACTGCTGTATTTTGGAACGACATTGTATGGCAGAGGAGACTGGAGATTCTCTTTCACAGGGGACATCCAGTAAAATGGGTTCAGGTTACATTGTACTCAACCACACTGGAGTTTCTTTGCGACCATTCCTGCTCAGCACATGCCCTTATTTCAGTGCGGGTTTTTGAACAGAAACCAATGACTTCCGCCTACGCCTCGGTGTTTTGCTGAGTAAAGGCTTCCAGATGTGAACACGCTTCAGGAAAATACTGCACCAGTGTTACTGTTTCAGTGGGAAACATCTTAAAAGATGCCTAGAAGTGTTCAAGGCCAGGCTGGATGGAGCTTTAAGCAACCTGGTCTACTGGGAGGTGTTACTGCCCATGGCAGGGGGGTTGGAACTAGGCGATCTTTAAGGTCCCTTCCAACCCAAACCATTCTATAAAAAGAGGGGAACCTAATATGCTTCAAATTAGCACAATGAATAAAAGCATCTTGTTCTACTCCAGGTGTTCATTGCCTACCCCAGGGCGGTCACAACCTCCCTTTTGGACCCAGCTCCTGGGTTGTGTTCTAAGTTCCACCACAGACCTGGTCTTTGGGCTATTCAATTCTTCTGAGCTTTGATGAGGATATTATTTATTTGTTTGTTTGTTTATTTATTGCTACTACTTTTCCCCTTCATGGACTCATGCTTTGAGTTTAGAAGTGGGGAAGTTGCCATACAGATGATCAGCAGGGGTATGAGATGCTTTTGAAAGATAACTGAAATGTCAGACTTGGCATAACTCTCAAATAGGCCAGGGTCTTGCTTTCGAGTGCTGTTCAGTTCCAGGGTTCATGTTTTTTATTTCTTCCCTCTGCAAAAGTAGGAGGGCTTGTTACAAAACAGGATGAAACACTTTGCGTGTGGTTTCCAGCACTTCCAGGATTACAGTGCTGTGAAAAGAATAGTGTCCGTTTTGTTAGGTGGGTAACGTGTGTCCCTTGGAAGAGGGGCTGTGTGCCCAAGAAAAATAAAGACTGTATTTGTTTGTATGAAAGCTATGCTCTTTATCTGAAGATTTCTACCTTTGGGAAAACGAAGATGTAGATTTGTACTGTGCTATTCTAAAGCAGGGGAAGGTGTATGGTTTTTGCCACTTGTCTGGAAGTGTGGCTGCTGTGTGAACAAATGCCATGTACCTCAGTAGCTGGTGCATTCAGTTACTTGTGCAAACCCATCTCCATCCTTCTGGCATGCCTCCGTCTCTAGCTCAACATCCTGACTCTCTCTTGCTCTTTTTCCCCATCTAGTATTCCACCGAACTGAAAAAGCTGTACTGCCAGATCGCCAAAACATGTCCCATCCAGATCAAAGTGATGACCCCGCCGCCTCAGGGAGCCGTCATCAGGGCTATGCCAGTCTACAAGAAAGCTGAACATGTCACCGAAGTGGTCAAACGCTGCCCGAACCACGAGCTGAGCCGGGAGTTCAACGAGGGTAAGGAGGGCAGTGCTTTGCTGGCAGTCCCTCTCCAAAGCTGCTTGGCTGACAAGTGTCCGGTGCGGGGACTTGGCGGCAGCTTCACAGCAAACTCGCTGGAAGCAGAGCTCCCTGCAACGTCTTGTGCAGCTTTTTATTTCCCGTGCTTAGCAGGAAGCTTCATACTATACTTTAGCTGTCCCTGTGCAAGCACGTCCTTGGGAAGAAAGTACCAAAATAAACCTCACGCCTGCCCAGGTTGGATGGATGTCTGTCCCCATGGCAGGCAGTGCCCTTCTGGCAGTATTTCTCTGCTCGGCTTTTGCTCCCACCATGAGAAGCAGCTGTTTTTCTGCTCAGGAATGAGCTTCCACGTCGCCGGGACAGGGATCTAGTAACAGGATGCAATATCATCTCCAGTCCTTAATCCACGCCTCAAAGACAGAGGGGCTGTTTATCTCTAGCAGGATAACGCTAAGTGCCAGCATCAACTGTAGGCAACCTTCCTGTACATTTAACGCTATCGGTTCAGTAGTAATGTTTTAATCTTTTACTTGCTTCTCCTCGTGTTAGTGAAGTAGCAGCTGTTTTCAAAATGACCTGGGGTTTTCTGCAAGCTCATGGGCTGGGCTCTGTTTTGCCTTGGCTGCTTAAGTTCACATAAGTTCAGATGAGCATCTGTTTTATTCTACGTGCATTATTTATCTCCTACTGTAAAAAAACCCAGTTGGTGTCAGTTAGCAGGATGTCTTGGGAGCCTGAATCCCTTTGCTGGTTACAATGCAGCCAGCTAGACAAGCCCAAAAATAACTAAGGACTTCGGAGTGTAAAATCAGAGTGGAGTGAGGCAGTTCTTTGAAATAGTTTTTTGTATTAGAAAGTGCTTTTCTGACAGAACTGGATTTTTTGAGGGTTGATACCTGCTTCAGTTATGGAGTTTTTAAGAAAGAAAAAAAACCCTAAAATGATACATTTTTAGTCTGAAATAATTATTTCTCTAGAAATACGCTGTATTTTGAGTAAGAAATGAACAGATCAAGCACAAAACAAATCCTTAGGATGAATCCATAACAGGCTTCTCTCCTCAGAATTTAGTTGTATGTTGTAGAAACATTGAAGAAAATTTGCAGGAAGGAAACTATATTTTTAATTATTGGAAAGGGGCCTAGAAACAAAGATGATCATGTTCCGTGTTCCCTTCCACTGCTGCTGTAAGCAAGCGTGATTTTTCAAGTTGTCTGTTAATTAAATGCATGCTTCTCCTGCTGCTTGAATCTTTTTTAGCTCCTTAGGATCAAGACTGATGGGAGGGAACAGAAGAGGGCTGGCAGTTGGTGGGGAAAAGAGTAGGGATTGAGACTTGAAGGCATTTGCTTTGTGTACATATTAGGGAGACGAAAAGAAAGGCTTTCAGCTGGTGTGAAAATCCATATGGAGTTATCTGCTCAAAGAGTTGCTGTGAGCTGCCCTTCAGTTGATGTTTGGGCTCGCTTAGTCTGGGATCTTGAGAAGTCCATGTTTGAGTTTATTCGCAAACATCTAGCATGAGCTTGAGAAAAGTCTGTGCTGCCTTTCATGGCTGTCAGTGGGCAGAAGGGATGCTTTAAGGGCTGGGAGGCATGTGTGTGCTCTGACCTCTGGGGCCAGGTGCAGGGGTTTCCCGTGGTGGAAGATCTTGCTGCCCTGCACGTGAGCTCACTTCACTGAACGGTGTCTCTTGTTTTTTGCCTCTTTGCCCTTGCAGGGCAGATTGCGCCTCCCAGCCACCTGATCAGGGTGGAAGGGAACAGCCATGCCCAGTATGTAGAAGACCCCATCACCGGGAGGCAGAGCGTGCTGGTCCCCTACGAGCCGCCCCAGGTACGTTGTGAGCTCAGGGTGGCGGCATCCCAGTACGCAAAGGGGTGGGGGTTGTAACCATAGTCAAAGGAGTCGGGATCTTGTGCTTTCCCCATCCTCATCACAATGAATCCCTTCTTCCTCTTTGTCAGAAATCGTTTTTTAAACAGCCCTGTGGGAGTTCTTCACTTATTTTAAGGAAGCCTTGTGGTGGGGCCCGTTTTGTGCTAGTCTGATCTCAGTATAGCTAAGGGAGTACAACAGGAGAGCCTGGAAAAAGCAAAGCTTTCCATCCACCATCTCTTCTGCTCATCCCCTTTGTCTCATCCAGGTTGGTACGGAGTTCACAACAGTCTTGTACAACTTCATGTGTAACAGTAGTTGTGTGGGAGGGATGAACCGTCGCCCGATCCTCATCATCGTGACACTGGAAACCAGAGAGTAAGTAGTGCATCGCGAGCATCGCCCTTTGCTTGTGAGGCGGCCTTCTGGCTCCTCTTCTGCTCAGAGCAGCACTGCATATCCTTAGGGACAGTTTGATGCAAGGGGCCGTAGGACATTTTGAAATCTTTGCAGATGGGAGTTACCCAACACCTGGGTTACCCTGACTGGGTAGTGGGAGGTTTGTGTCTGCAAATAATTTGGTGTGAAGTTGAGGGGTGCTGCTGGTCCCCATCTGAGCTGACATTTCCTCTTTCACCTCTCTTCCCAGTGGGCAAGTCTTGGGCCGCCGGTGTTTCGAAGCCCGCATTTGCGCTTGCCCAGGCAGAGATCGCAAAGCAGACGAAGACAGCATCCGCAAGCAACAAGTGTCTGACAGCACAAAGAATGGTGATGGTACGAAGCGCCGTAAGTAGCTGGCAGAGCTGGGCAGATTGCAGATCGCGCTGACAGTGGGTGCAGGTGCAACCATGGCGCTTGTGCCGTGGGGACGGAGCGGTGCTGTGCATGGGCTTGGAGGCAGGAGGGCATTAGGCATCTGTTCTCCCAGGGTGAGTCAGCCTGAAAAGTGAGCTGGTGTTCGCAAAAGAGCAGTTAGATTAGTCCTGCCAGCAGTGGCTGGAGGGGGTGTTCATTTGCCACCTTCAAGGTACGTGGCTGGGACTCTGTAAGTACTTTGTGAACCTCTTCTGCTTGTTTGGGACTGTGCTGTCATTCTCTGCTCCTTCGAGCCAGTGTCTCATGCTGTGGCATGTGTCTTCCAGCCACAAGGAATCTAGACTTAGACTGCACATAAACCCTGCTGTGCATCGAAGGTGCTTTGGCAAGTGGCCTCTCTCTCTAAGGAGTGCAACATGCTCATCAGACATGCCAGATGCAGAAACCCAGCTTTGGTTTCCCGAGTACGCTCAGTGATGGCACCAGGCTGAGCAGCAAGGCAGCAGGTTTTAACAGGAGGCAGATTGGAGGGGAGCTTCATTTTCGAAGTGAATTCTGCATGCTCTCTGCCTGTTGTCTCGCCTTCGTGGATCACTGATCCACTGACAGCTCGTGAGCACTGTAATACCAAAGCTCGCAATCTTTCCTGCAAAGAGCCAGCTCTCGCTCTAGGTACGGCTTGCTGGGGTTTTGCCATATAACCAGCGTTCCTTGGCTGATGTGTTTCCCAAGCAGTGTGTCCATCTAATGTCTGCAAAGTCGTGTCTGGCTCATGGAGCCAGGAGCTGCAAGCACAGTTCTGAAGTGACTGAGGCAGAGGCCCTTTCAGAGCACTGAGGATCTGAGCTGGCCACACGCTTCATCTTTTCTTTGTATCTCTTTTTTTTTTCTCCTTTCCCCCCTCCCCCCCCTTTTTTTTTTAATGGGATGCTTTTGGGGTTTCTCTGCCAGCTTTTCGACAAGGAACTCATGGCATACAGATGACATCTATCAAAAAAAGACGTTCCCCAGATGATGAGCTCTTATACTTGCCGGTGAGTTCTCTCCATCTTTGCGTTTACCCTATGTTTAGTATGTTCCTCAGTGCCTTGAGGCAAGTCAGCAGCTCGCTTAGACCTCAGAGAGAACTGAGGATGGGGATGGAATATATTTTAATCCCCACAGCTATTTATTTTAAATGCATATTCCAAACAGAAAATATGAAAAAATCCTATTAGCTGCTGACTGAGAGTGGCTTGTGCAAGGTATATGAGAATATCCTAAGCGATCTGTTTATCCTGGTGGAAACATCGTTTTGAAGACCTAACCGGGTTTCCTTATCTGTCATTTCTGGGTCTGCGGCACCTGAGCTTTCTCTAGAGATAATGGGAGTTTTCTTGCTGACAAAAGTGGATGCTTCTGTGACTTTGATATGTATTACCATTGTAATGTAGTGATAGAAGTGAAATACGCTGTATTAAGCGTAGGATCAGAAAGAGCAAGAAGTATCCGTAATTAGTCATTTAGCTGCTTCTCCATGAGTCACACTTAGTTGGATAAATCATAAACTGTGGTGTGCTTAGAGGAGAAGGGAGATCCAAGCCAAACAACCCAAATTCAAGTACTCATTTTCCTCAAGGCATATAAGATTCAGCACCAGATCTGCTTACATCTGTGGCAGATAAAGACATTTTCTGTCCAACAGATTGGATCAGCATATTGCTTTTGGTTGGCATAGATTTATATCAAGCCAGATGACAACCCCAAGATGTGCATTAGCCTGCAGTGTCAGGTTATTGCTCTTCAACATTAGCTGCTGTACCTCTAGCACAAGGCTTAGCAGTTTTATCGCGTATGCATAGTGTATAAATAGAGAATTTGCATCCTGCTCTGGTTGTTTACTTGACTTTAAAACTCACTAAGGTGGCTGTCACTATAGATGCAGTCCTTTAAGGCTTTTCTTCCCTCCCCCCGTCCTTTTCTTTTCCCATGATCCAGGTGAGGGGACGGGAGACATATGAAATGCTACTAAAGATCAAAGAGTCCCTGGAACTAATGCAGTACCTTCCCCAGCACACGATTGAGACCTACCGGCAACAGCAGCAGCAGCAGCACCAGCACTTGCTCCAGAAGCAGTGAGTATGAGTGTGCTTGCAGTGACCTGTGCAGTGAGGACGGTGGGGAAGGGGGAGAGAGGAGAGAGACACAGAAGGTTTCTGCACAGTTGTTCGTAGGGATGTGGTGCTCAACTGAGGGCCAAGCAGTGGTAGAGTACTGCATTGGCAAAATCAACATAGCATAGCTGCTTGTTAATCCCCTGGTCAGAGCTGGTAGAAATAGATGCCAGGAGTTCAGCCAAAGCCAAGTTTCTGGACCAGAACTTGAGAGATTGAGTCTGAGATTCGGATTTCATGACCTGCGCAATGGGCCAAAGCAGTGCTCCTTCCCCAGGTATACATTCAGACCGCTTGCAAGGTCCCTCTCTAGTTTCTCATCCCACATAATTCACCTTTTAGCCTTAGAGAGTGAATGAGGACAGGCTCAGCACTTCGTTTCTGATTTCCAGCTGGAGCCCGAGACACAGCAAGGCAGTGTCGTGGAACAACCTGCAGGCAGAAACCCAATGCACATGCATGCCTGAGCTGGGGAGTGCAGGGTGGGTGTGCTCTTCTCTCGTCTGCTCCATGGGAGCAACAGCAAACATGGAGCCATCTCCACACCTTCTTCAGGGTGTCCACCTGAGCAACTTGCCAAGAGCACTTGAAGCCAGGACTGAGCACCGGCTCGGACCACACGGCTGCACATCTCTGGTGCTGTTGGAGGGCTGGTGTCTCAGTGGGGTGCAAATACTGTAGGTTTCTCAGCTATAAAAAAGGGAAGCTGAAGGCCCAGGAGCAAGGATGAAATGTGTAAGAATTGCTTTGTGATCAGTAGGCACTTCAAAGAACTTTACACATGCATTTTTATAGTGTTTTAAAACTTTGTCACTGACTTTCTACATTGCACATAAGAAACTTTCTGGGCAGACGTAGTCCCTATCTGAACTCAGCTGGCGGGGCTGCACCAGGATTGCTTTGGGTGGCGTAAGTGGCAGGAGGATGGAGACAAGAAGGGCCAAATAAGTGTCTGGTTTCCATTTTCCCCTCCGTTCCCAAAGCTTTGGAGTTACAGAGACTGGGTCAGAGAATGACTTCCCAGACAGACCGTAAGTGGCGTCATTCATGGGCATTGCTTCACCTGCTGTATTGGGTGACAGAAAATAGCTGCCTGGGCTGTAGGTAGCCGCCAGCGGTAGTGTTTAGGATCTCATGCGTTCCTGCTGGTAAGCTCACGCGTCAAGAGGCTGTGGGTATAACTCATTCCTCTGCAGAGGTTAGCACGAGGCCAAGGCACCACATAAGTCCCACTTGAGCCTGTAGGGATTTATTTCGGTGCCTTGGCCTTGTCTCAGGACTTCTGCAATACCACGGCTTTCTGCCAGATCTCTGCATGTGTTCACATTTCAACCTGTGTGTTTTTAGTGTCAGCTGGAGTCTTGTGGAGGTGTGAAAAAAGGCTTGTGCCAAAATGGCTGGAACATGCAGGGGCTCTGGACTCTTTTTCGAGGCACTTAAAGTTCTCATTATTATTACTTGTTTTTATCAGTCATCTGCACTGTTTGTATATACTGTAGCTTGTATTTACTAGCTCCTAGGCATTGCGGCCTTTGTGCGCTTGGCTGTGTGTATTCAAAGCTCCATCTGAACTACAGCTGAGAAATGGTTTTGTAAGCAGAAATGGATGGCAGCAGATGACAGCTTTCACTTGGTGCTGACAGTTGCTCTGCCGTAATTACTGTTTTCATTCTTCCTATAGCAATAGGATGGGTTCCTGGCAACTGAGGTTGGTATTTCTGTTACCTTTAAGACCCGCGTGTATAAGTCCAGCCATTTAATGCAATGAAACTTCTTTCAGCATATCTCCTGGCACTTCTCCAGTTATATACTCATTTTTCTCAGCTGCTGAGTGTGCCCAGATACTGGGGAGAAAGACTGAAAGCTTTTAAGGATGCCAAGGGTGGGGAGAAAAATAACTTTCAGTGTTCGTCCAGAGCTGCTGCAGTTGTCTCTGCCGACAGCCTGCCATCAAGCAGGGTCCTCTGTGCTGAAACGCCTGTCCAAGCATTAGCTTGTTAGGTGCAGTTGGATTCTGGTGCTTTTTGGTTGATAATCCAGGGCATGACTTAATTTCTGAAGGAATGTGTTGAGGGCAAAGGGGTATTTGGGCTGAAAAGACTCATAGACACAGTTGTATCCCAAAAAAAGAATCGTAAAGGAGCTTCAGGTCTTGGTGTGAGAACGGGGAGAGAAGACACTTTGTAGGAACTGGTTTGGGTAAGAGGAACCTTGCATGCAAGCAGGTTGCTGGGAGATGTCCTGCCACTGCTTCCTTGTCAGGCTGGCCAAAATCAGCAGCACAGTGACTCCTTTGCAAGTCTCTTCTGGCTTTAAAAGGAAATGCCTTTTGCTTTATAACTAGGGATGTACTTTCAAAACTCGGTCTTGGTTCATATTCATTCAAAGTGTACATTAAAACTGGGAGCTACTGGAAAGTACATATGCAGTAACTACGTTCAAATGTGTAGGAAGCTGTAGGCCCTAGCAGGGTTTTGTGGGGCCTGGGATGTTTGTGAGTTACCTTTAACTCTTTCTTATAATGGAACTGCATCCGCATGTGCTCCACAAACAAGCCTTGATGCAGGAATTGCTTTATTTTTTCAGTTTACTTTTCTGAGCAATGGTTAACATAGAAAAGCTGTGTAGGTGTTTCATTCCTACAACATGGAAAGCTTCATCTTTTTTTGAAGAGTAGGAAAAGCAAGGATGAGATTATAACGGTGAAAGGTAGTTTTAAAAATATAAACCTGTCATTTTGGAAAACAACTGTATAATTGCTCTCGCGCACATGCAGACCAGCATTGCATTTGGCAGGCCAGAAGATGCAACTGTCTTGCTGTTCTGGAATAAAAAGGACAAATCTGATGACAATCGGAAACCTTTGTGTCTCACAAGATGTCCAAAAGACTGCAATGGTCCATGTTGTGCCAGGCCACAATCTTTCTCTGCCTCATCTCCTCTCTGTTTGCTCTTTTGTGCATGGTTTTCTCTTATTTACTGTTATGCCAAATACCTTCATGATCACAGGTGGGAAGTTGGGTTTTTTCTGCAGTTTCTGTTCTTTCTTTTACACTGCCAAATCCTGGGGCCCATGTTTGAAAAGCAGCACATGCACTTATTTAGAAGACTCACTTTTCATGGTCTGCCACACTTTCTTTAAAACATGGATTTGCCAGAAGATAACTGCTGCCAGAGATCTCAGAGCTGGCCAGTGCTTTGTTGGGGAGAGAAGGTTTCTTTGATACTCTGATGTGAGATATGTTTACCATCAATATTCCCAGGGAGTATCTGCACAGTCTTTAAGGGTCTCACTGGAAAACACTTTTTCATATTCAGCAAAATCTCCAGTGGTGGGTTTCACCTTGCTGAGCACTGTTTTCAGAACAGTCTTTATTTCAGTTGGCCATAGCATAGAATCATAGAATATATCAAGTTGGAGGGAACCCATAAGGATCATCAACTCCAGCTCCCATGATCGAATGGTTTTTATAAGTCTTCCAATGGCTACCAAGAAGAGGGGTCTTATGTCTGAGCAGGATCTTATATCCCAGCAAACATTTCTTTCATATCAGCAGGGCTGCAGCTATCGGCCCACTAGCTGCCTTTCAATCTCGTGAGCAGCACAGCTCATTATCCAAATGAGAAAGAATTAACCTCATGAGTGAGGTATGACAGAGCCGAGCTGTCCAGTGCCTGGAGTGCTCCAGCTGAGACGGGAGCCGCAAGGAACCCAGCGCTTGCTGTCACAGGGTGGGGGCTGGTGGGGAAGGTATTGTTCATACCTTCACCTAGTTATGCTCATTTTTGGTGTGGAAGATAATACAGGATCTCTGCATGGTTTGGTTTGGTTTTGTAGTGCTGTGCTTGCATGCGTTGTGAACTCCAGGCACTCGGGATAGTGTTCTCACTAGAGAATTACCAAGATGAAAGTAGGCAAGAAGTGTGGGATTAGCTATATGATGATGTGCTTCATTTCCTTTTCTGGCTCCGGGGATGCTGTGCCTTCTGCATTAGCTGGCAGCCCCAGGGATCCCTCAGCTTTACAGCAGAGGGTCCGCTGGCTTGGAAAAGGGGAGTAGTTGAGATGTAATCTATATGGCCCTTTCACAGAAGGCACTGTCCCCTCTCCCTACCACCAGCATCTGGTTTTTAAGTAATTAAAGTATGAAATGGGCTTAATGGAACCTGCTTCTCTCCTTTTCCCCTTTGGCTGAGTGCTTTTTTCCTCTTGTATTTGTCACTGAGGACAGTATCGGGGCACCATTTGCACCCATGAAACTGGGACACAGAAATCAGATTTCCCTGTCAGCTAGTCGCTTTCTCTTCCTTGCCAAGCACTCACTTGTACCTGGAGCTTTCCAGCTTTCTAAATCTCACTGTCACATAACCTCACTGTAGGTGCTAAGACATCTGCTCATCCCCTCCTTCAAAGCCCGTACTGTGATCATGAAGGTGGAAAATGACTGTTTCTCTCTTGGTGGCTGGTGAAGGGTCCTGTACATTCATCTCTCTTTTCTCTGGTTCCTTCTCTACAGTCTCCTTTCGGCCTGCTTCAGGAGTGAACTCATGGACTCAAGGAGAGACCCTTCCAAACAGACCGATGCCATCCTAAAACATTCCAGCCCCCCAAACCCATCAGTATATCCATAAACTGAGCTGGTGGCATCACTGTGCCCAGCTGGCAGGACTAGGAACAGTGGGGCAAATACACAGCCTGATAGCAACAGAGTAAATAGTGAGAGTAATCTCCTCCTGAAGGGACTCAAACTTTGCAAAAACAACAGACACTTCTACAGACCTCTTAGCCGTAGCCCATGGCATCGGGAGGTCAGGAACCACAATGTCGTCTGTCTCGGTGTAATGTTTTCTTCCTGTTTTTGTAGCCTGTTGATATTCTTTCCTGTTACTTCTGTATTTGTGAAACTTGGCGGGGTTTCTCTGAGCAGGTCTCAATTTTAAAATGCCTCTTGTCTTGTTTAAATTAAAAACTTGTTCATGGGCTGGGGGGGATGGAAGAGGGTTGGGTGTGTTTAAACAGTCTGTGATAGTCAATTTGGCCTGTTTTAATGCTGGTCATGCAGTAATAGCACAAGTAGCTGAAGGATTTGTACTGCTGGACAGAGGGAGATAATAATTATATGAATCGGCACTGGTAAGAAATATTTTTTTTCCCTGTAGAAATGCCCACTAATCTGGTATCATGAATTGTTTCCCCTTATTTCTAATTGTAAAGAATCTTATCTAAAATAGATCTAAACTGTAGGGAAGACTGGGTGACTTTGATTTTGCACCAGCACCACTGGCATTAATTCAGCTTTGCCAAACTTACAAAGGTCTCCTCCTGACTCTGTGGGCTTGATCCAAGTGGTGGACTGAGCTGCACAAGGTGAATATGAGGTTGGAATTTTTCTGCATAATGATGTCCATGTGTGTCCAGTGTCCCTGTCCCATTGCAGCTGAGGGTGTAAAGGGTAGAGTGTCCAAAACTGCTCATTGCCCTACCTGTGTAAAGGGGATTGAAGCTTGCCCCTTTCCTTGCAGTCATTTAGAAGTTACTAGGTATTGCTTTGGAGTATTCATCAACCCTACCACATTTTACGCCATCACTGCAAACCTCACAGTTCAAAGGAAAGTGGTGCCAGCATGTGTTGCAGGTGACAGCCAAGCGGCCTCAGGCCATGCCCACCTTGTCCATTAGTTCGGCAATCAGCAGCCTTTGCTTTTGCTCGTTATGTCCGTAAAGTGTGTCCTAGCTTAGCAATGTCTGCGCAGGAGACTGTTTGTTTCTCAGCAAGGACTTGTAAATCCTCACACTGCTTGTATCAAACCCTACCTCTGAAAGCTGTTTGTATGGGGCTTCACAAGGTGGATTTGAATCCTTCGGAAAATCACCTTTAAGTGTTACACCCCGACCTACACAAAGGAGGAACGATCAACAGGCAAGTAACACGCCATGGAATTAACCTGGCATTGCGGATGGTGTGGCACTAGGCGTGGATGCTGGTGATGAGGGAGGAGATGGTTGAGGGTGGGCATGATGCCTGCTGTGGCTGTCCCCACAGAGAGGTGCTCAAACATCCTTACATGAAGAACAGCCCCTAATGCTGGTAGAGAAGTGTCCTTCAACCCACATTCTCAGGCAGTGGCATCTCTCTCGAGCAACCCTCTGATGTTCACGGCTGCAGGAAATGGAAATGTGAAGAAGTTACTGAAGGTACACCAGGAACAGTGATCCATGCGGGCCGATGTCTGCCCAGATCAGTGGTGGTTGGGGAGTAGAGCTCAGATGTAAGTGCCAGTGATCAGCAGCCCCTGGGAAACACAGCCTGGTGGCTGGATCAGTACTGATGGGGACCTCTGTGCCTGCAGTGCAGTTGAGGCTGGATTTATTTGGGGCAAGTGTGTACCTAGCTCTGACACACTTGTGGTTAGGCACAGCCTGAAAAGAAGGTGCCTCTGAAATGCAGAACAGGCCTCCTGGCCACCCACCAAGGAAAAAAGCCTGATGCAGTGGGAGAAGACTCTTATCTCTGAGCATCACATAATCCGCTTCCAGGCAGCAGAGCTGTGATCTGAGCAGGTGATGACTCATACTAACATCTCCTTTGAGAGCCGTATCCCATCTCTGGATATCTCCTTCATTGTCTTCGCAAGACTTGTTCTACCATAGGAGCATGGGGGAGGGCTGATGGAGAAAAGCCCCCAAAATTGTGATTAAATATAAATAATAACTAATTAAAAACTAGCAGTGACTATTTCATACAGTTGCAGCTCTACCATCATTCCTTGTGTAACGCTAGCCAAACCAAGTGCCTCTTTACTTTGCCTGGAAACTCCAGGAAGTACTTCAAGATCACAAAGCAGATAATTTTTGCTCTGTGCAATTTTATCTGGGATAAGAAAGGCAATAGTATTCCTTTCCCTGTGAGAGGTGGGAATCTGAACTGCAAATGCAGCCCAGATGCAGGATTATGCTTAGCACTGTCAGTCTGTCCTTCCAATGAATGTTTATTCCTGGATCTTGGTCTTGTCTGCTTGTGGATGGCAATACAGAAATACTGAGACAGGGACACGCTAATCTGCGTCTAGAGCTCTGCTCCAGGGCCAGCAAGTCTGAGGAGGCAGCCCACCAGAAGATTCAAGGCATCCGCAGCCCACACTGGGAAATTCCATCTCATGCTCCAGTTCATAGTCTGGTCTGACCTCTAGGAAATATCTTGTACCATGATGAGCAATACACCCGTGATGGGTGGGACTTCCACCAAACAAGACTGTAAATTATTTGGATCCCACTGTCATCTGGAAAGGCTTTCTGATTTATCCTCCTTACCTATAAGAGGATGATCATTGTGAAACTGGTCTTAATGGTGACTTGATTTGCTCTCCAGCTACAAGGTGGTTATCTTAGAAGGTGCTTTTATTATTTTATTTTTTTTAAATCAAATAACCTGGAGCTGGAAGAAACTGCAGTTGTTTTGTAGTCTGTCCTTTGCAGATAAAAGAAGAAAACTTTTTCCCAGCTGTCTTTTTGCTGCTTTGTCACCTCTGGAGCTTCAGAAAAGTAAGCCTTTTCCTTTCAAGGAATAACCGAGTGGACTAATTGGGCCTTATCAGCCAGTCAGGTCCTATTCAGTTTATGTCAACTAGCTGATGTGTATCCACTCCCTGTATTATAGCTCCATTCCCTGGAGAGCAGATTGCATCCCCTGCCTGCCTTGGGAAATTCCCATACCTGAAATCTAAGGGCAGTCGTTAATCTCCACCCTTGTCCCTGTGCTGTAGTTGCTGTCTCCCTAGCGACTGTCAGAGTTCTTCGTTTGCATGCCCCCAGTTGGGTACCAAGCCTACAAACTACTTGGGTGGTTGAAAAGATGCACTACTGCTTGCTTTAGAATAGCAGCTGTTCGAGATGTGGAGAACAAGGCATCTCTCTGCCTTTAGTGTCCCGCTTCACGGGCCTTCAAAGTAAATGAATGCAACTGAGCATCATCTGTGTCACCTGTGTGCCATTACTAGACTACATCAGTGACATCCCATGGTTATGCAGCCCAATGAGTAACCTTACTTGAAAAAACATTGCCAATGGGCATGTTGACCATCTGTGAACTTGGGATGTAATCCTTGCTGCACTTGCTGTGGCTACTGTAAGGGAAGGCAGGCCCAGAACTGGACAGCTTTGATTCCACTTGAGTCTCTTGCATTGTGACTAGCTCTAGGTCTTCAGGGATAGCAAACTGTAGGCACCATGGCTTAGATGAAATCTTAAACTCTCTGAGCCTGAGCTGCCCTATTCTTGCACTTACTAAACCTTTGATGTCATTTGCATTAAGGCTGCTTACATGACGGTGTGCTCATCTAATGTGAATAAGGACTCTAGGACTTGTCTACTGAATCAGGTAATTGGTCTATCCAAGCAGTTTCCTACCTCTGGTGAAGGGCTGATACCCAGTGAGCTGGGAAAGCACAAAATTATACAAGGTAACCTGTGAGCTGAACTGTGCTTCGTAAGTGGGACAGGGAAGTTCCTTCCTGACCTCTTAAGATGATCAGTATATGCCTTGAAGCGTGAGAGGCAATTGTCCTCATATGAGCTTGCATAACTACAAATGTTATTGGCTAAATAATTACATAGCCTCTTGAAGAGAGAAAAATCAGTTGCAGAATGTGACTCAGTGCCTTTCATATCAGACTGTTCCAACAAGCGTAATAGTCTCTTAATTGAAGTCCTTATACCTTGATATTAAAATGCATTTCATTGGCATTGATATCAAAGAAATGTTAATACTCTAATTCTAATCTTTCTTAAGACATAGTAAGTATAATTTTAATGGAAATCACTGTGCATGACATTCTTATAATACCTATTTTTAAAAAATTGAGAAAAAAGCAATATATTTTAAATGAATCCTCAAACATCATGTAGTCCGTGTGTTTAATATCAAAAATATTTTCTTGTGTTTCTGAGGCTGTTGCTATATTGATGTGTGACATTAATTTTCAATAAAATTTTGCATCTTGGTTTATCTTGGGACTTTTCTTTGGCTAGATGGCTTTCTCTAGACCCTTTACATGTCTGCTTATGTGACAGCATAGTTTAGTTGAAACAAGAATGGGTATGAAGAAAAATGCTTTTGTTTTATTCACTTGAGCTTGATAGTCTTAAGAGAGTTAATCTCGATTCTTATGAGTATGAAAGAGATAAGAACGGAGTCCTTAAGCTATAAGCATGCATTTTTGTATAGCGTAGGTTGCTTTAGGTTATGTTGTGTTTGTTTGCAGCTTGCTATTTTATTTTATTATTTTTTCCCCCAAAAGCGTTTTGTAGTTGCCTAGCTACCTTCACTGAAATCACTGTTGGTGGTATAGAGAGAAAAGTTAGGTGGTATAAAGAGAAAAGTTAGACCCACTACTGACCTCCTTGGAGAATCCTGTGTCGTAGCAACAGGCATCCTTTCAAAAAAAAAAGTGTTTCAGTGTTTCTAATCATAAGCTGTCTGAATAAAATCTGTCCTGAGCTTAAACAATGAAACTAAATCTCTCTAGGGAAGTGTTCGATTTGGAATTTCACTGTGTACATAGTGACCTCCTCACTTGTTTATCATGCAGATTTTGCCCCGAGAGACTACTCAGGTGCGTATTAATATCAGCTGAACCTGAGTTAGGATAGGTGCCTGAACCTGTGAAGTTAGAAATACTCATTTTGGTCCTAAATCCAAAAGCTTCTTAGTTTAAGACTGGTGTCAACCTGACTTGAATTTCATGGCTGGCCTCAACTTTTATAATTGGTGAATTGAAACCTCAGATCTGAATCATTCCCTTCACCTTGAAAAGTTGGGTTTGAACTTCGTGGCTCAGTTTCACTTCCCCTTGGGAGCTGCTGCCATCATTAATATTAATTTGTGAAGCTTCTTGTGCTTTCCACTTCCTTGACTCTATGAAGTTTGCTGGATCTTGTCCTGCATCTTCACTGCCAAAGGACAGTTCACACCCTCCTGTACCTCCTGTAATTGTGTAATTAGGTAAGATTTCTTCGGGGCCTTAGATACTCCAGCCTGTTAGCATAGATGTTTTCTCCACCCAACACTGCATGTCTTAAAAGTGCAGGAAGCTGGAGACAATGTAATTGTATGAAACTTGACCTTGAGTGCTGAAGGTTTTAATAAATTATCTCGGAATAAGCCTTTTCTTTCCTTTACACTTCGCTTATTTGAAGTAATAACTATTCTGTTTGCATAGAAGGAAAGCCAGTTCCCAGGAATTGGTGTAACCAGTTATACCCAGACAAACAAGTTTCCCAGTGGGAAATAAGATGGGAATGTGACCTTGCACATTCACCGTGGGGTCACCATGATACAGATGAACAAGCACCAGACTCTACAGCGAGCTGGGTGACCTCTGCTCTGCTGAGCGAGCATGACCTGCGAGGATACATCGTGTTTGGGAAGCGTGCCTGCTTCCCCAGCACCTTTTGCCCAGTCTTGCAAACGCCCCTGGTGTCAGAGAAAGAAAAACCCACTCTCTTGTGGCATGGCGATGCTCTGCCAATTGCACTGTTGGGCCTGCTTTAATGATCATTTTCTGCATATCCCAAATAAGACCTCACTCCAGATGGGATGCCGCAGCCGTAACTCGATCTGGGAACTGGGCTGCTGTTCAGAAGCGGTCTGGTCTTCGTGTTCCGGATCGTTTACGAGGCGGGATTGCAGCTGGGACCCTCAGGGCTGGGGAAGGGGAGCTCGCCAGCCAGCCTCTCTGGCCTGGTTCGTGGATATGCTGGATGGAGTTTCGGGCTGTCTGGACTTGAGGGAGGTTGGTGCTGTTGTCAAGTGGTAGTAGGAATCTGATACTCTTTGCAAGCAGCCTGTGGGGTTTGGATACCAGGTTTTCCTTAACGCCAGCAAAAGCTGCATGTCAGTGTCCCAGGCAGCTCTGACCATCTCAGTGGTGGTCCCAAAGGTGTGTGGAGTCTCTCTTGGGCAAAAGAGCCTCTGGCTGTTATATGTACACCTGATAAAAACCTGATTCTGTGAATAACAAGGAATTTTGGAGAAACCAATGTGATAAGTGTGACCTGACCTGAAAGTTGTTTCTGCAGTCAGGTTTTAGGGGTAGTTAAGATGGTTTGAGATGGCTTCCTCAGTTCTTGTTCTTATGAAAACATGTCTTTGATCCTAAGGAGAGCTTGACTTAAAAATACTCTTTTGGGGTTTTGGCAGCCATTTGCTGGATTTGATATGTTCTTTTCAACTGAAAAACTTACATAGAAACTTTTCCTTAAATAAAAAATTTGAACTGAAAGTGAAGCTTCCCTATGTCGGGATTTCACCGTTTGTTTTTTAAATGCCCAGAATATCTGAGAAACTTCTTATTTCCTGTTCACTCTCTCTTCAGTGATTTTTATCTGTGATGATCCCACAGTGTTAGCGATTCCACTAGCAGTAGGTCACCACTGCCACAAAGAGAAAGCATAGCCCCTTGGATGTGCACTCTCAACAACCAGCTGCTGTGATTCCTGTCCTAACATCTCCTTGGTTTGCAGGACCTCCATGCAGTCTCAGTCATCCTACGGCTCCAGCTCTCCACCGCTCAGCAAAATGAACAGCATGAACAAGCTGCCCTCGGTCAGCCAGCTAATTAACCCCCAGCAGCGCAATGCCCTGACCCCAACCACCATCCCCGACGGCATGGGAACCAACAGTAAGAAACCCTCACTCCTCTTCTCCTGCTCTGTGTGCACACCCCACTAATCTAGGGAAGGAGACTTGGCATCTCGAAGTGGCTAGTGTTAGTCTGGGGATCCTGGAGTCACTCGTGGTAGCAGGGCTGGGAACCGGCAGAGCCCAGTATTGCTTGCTGCTGTGCCACGGGGCATCAGCTGCTTTCTCCAGGTTTCAGCATCCTGCTCTGAGCCTCACAGGGGTGAACAGAGCCACTTCTTGCTGTAGATCTGGCTGGCTGCACTGTCATCTGTCTTTCAAGACTTGTTTCTTCTTCCTTTCCTAGCACAGGAGATGCAAACACTGGCAAACTTTTTTTTTCCCTTGGTTCAATTAAGACACTTCTTAGTTTCAAAGGAAATATCTGCATCTCGCAGCTCTGTAACCTTCTTCCTCCTGGCTGCTGAAGAGTGCCCAGCAGCCCTGCACGTCCAGGATGACAGACATGGTTCTGGGGGCTGAGTTTTGTTGTGTGGTTTGCACTTTCTTTCTTTTTTTTTTCTTTTTCTTAATTTCAAAAGCGCTGGGCTCTTGCCCACACCTGTTGCTGATCCCCTTTGGGTGCTCTCGGTGTCTCTGAAAACAAAGCTGTTTGGCTTCTGTATTGGGTTACTCTGCTGGCTCTGTCCTGCTCCTCTCCTGCAGCAGGGAAAGCAGAGCTGCCCGCGGCTTGCTCAGGTTTCTACCAAGCCTGTTTGTAAGGGAAGGTGACACAGTGGCGGCGGTGCTGCCGACAGTTGCTCCAGTGAGGGGAGAACTCCTGGAGGACTGTCTGTCATCTGGTTCTTGTGTGGCCATTGCAGCCCTGCCTGAAATTCCCTGTGAGCTTGCTCCGTGCGGGGTTTTGCAGGGGATTTAAGGCTGCTTCAGCTGCAGGTACTGTCCTTTGGTGTCATGCTGGGGGTGAAGCGGGGTTCCAGGGATGCCTGGGTAACAATGTGCTCCTCCTTCTTCTCTCCTCCAGTTCCCATGATGGGCACCCACATGGCCATGACCGGTGACATGAATGGCCTCAGCCCCACGCAGGCGCTGCCTCCTCCCCTCTCCATGCCTTCAACGTCCCACTGCACCCCCCCCTCCTCCGTACCCCACAGACTGCAGCATCGTCAGGTGAGCGGGAGCAGGCTGCCCGGTGCACGTGTCCCACCTGCAGGGAGCAGAGGCCTCGTGTCGGGAGCCTGAAGGGTCCTGCCAGGTCCCTCACCCTGTTCTCCTGGAGCACTGGATCCCAGTGGGTCTTGGCAGTCCCGGGGCTGGCACCCTCTGGTCACCAAGCCTCAAACCCCCACCTCTGAGCAGCTGAGAGAAACAGGGACGTTAGGACTGCAAGAAAGCTGAGGGATGCAGCATCTGTTGGACTGGTGGAGCTGAGGGTGCCAGGCAGTCTTGCAAACATTTCTTTTTTTCTTTTTTCTTTTTTATTTTTTTCTTTTTTCCCCCCTTTGGCCACTCAACAAGCCATGGCTGGGGTCAGAAGCCCCTCTGCCCTCCATGGGGTCAAACAGGTTGAAAGATGCTGTCCATAAAGGAGGAGTCCTTTATGCTTAGGGAGGAATGTGCTGATTTGAAGTACTCTGTGTGCATGATGTGTCTGAGCCCCAGACCCACCGCCTTGCTGAAGCCCTCTATCCGTGCAGCGGGCTGCCATAGGCTCAGCCACCTTCTGGGTGAAGTGGCCTGGCAGGAGGGTCCACGTGAGCCTTCCCGCCCCAAGATCCAGGCTGTGTAGCACCGTCTCTTGACAAAGGCAAGGTGCTGCCACGAGGGTTGTCTGCTAGGCACTGAGCTGAAGGACTCCCTCGTGTTTGATGTGGCAGTGATGTGGCTTGCTGGCCTGGGATGTCTTGGAGAAGGTCAAGCCAAGGGTGAAAGCTTTGTTTCCTGTTGCTGCAGGTTGGCTGAGTGTTTGGTTTTTCTGTGGTTTGGGCTGTTGCAGCCAGGGTGATCCTTTTTTCTCTCTCCTTCCTTCCTTCCTCCTCTGCAGCTTCTTAGCGAGGTTGGGCTGCTCATCCTGTGTGGATTATTTCACGACCCAGGGGCTGACCACCATCTATCAGATTGAGCATTACTCCATGGATGTAAGTAACTCCTCACCATTTCCTTTGTTTGCACTCTTGGCCCTGCTGTAGGAACGGGTCAGAAATCCAGAATCAGTATATTTTTATTTTTATATGACTAGTTTGATTTTGAGGCCGTTGCACACAGGGAAGACATTGTGAGGTGAAGAGAGGCTGGACTCAGGGCCAGCGTTGTAACTGCCTTGCCTGGCACAGAGAAAGAGCATCTCCCCCTCCCCACCACTGCCCATTTTAGCCCCCGAAGTGGCCCCAGCCCACACGCCTGTAAATTCTGCGGGGCTTGGTTTCAGTTTACACCGCTCTGAAACACCTCACTCGCCTGCAGACAAGTAGGCTGTCCAGAAGTGGTCTGCGTTTTTCACTCCCTGCTTCTGTTCTCTGGCCTTACCTTAACAATCTTCCCTTGCCACTGGCATCTCAGCCCAGCTGGGTTTTCTTCCTCTTGCATGGCTTTTGCTGTAGGGTCGCTGCTTCCTTTCCTCTGCCGTTGCTCTCCTTCAGAGCTGGCTGTCCCGTTTTTTTTGCCCCGAGACTTTGCAAGGCTGTGGTGCTTTTGCTTCCTAGCGTGGGCTGCCTTCCTTCTGCTGCTGCTCTAATTAGAAAGCTGACCCAAATTAACCAAAACCGGTTGCTAATTTTTTTCGGAAGCTGATATCACATTTCCCAGAGTTTAGGTAATGCTACCCTCAGGTACTGCACCAGAGATGATGGGGCCTCAAAGTCCAAGTTTTCTAAGGTTACGTGTCTGTTCTTAAATTTTGGTTATGTTCAAGTAATTAAGGCAGTTCCTATGGAGTAAGACCCAGAGCTTTGAATATTGGAGCTCAGACTTGGATACTAAAATCCTTTTGCAGGCTTTGAAATAAACACAGAAGTTTTCAAAGCTGTTGAACTTCTGCAGCCCAGCATCCCCCACCATACACAACCAGCAGATCTCCCAGAGCTTGTCTTGGAGGCCTTGCAGTCCAGTTAAACATCTAGCTTCAGCTGACTATATCTTATGCATGAATGTGTGTTTTTTGTGTAACTTCAAAAACAGACCTTGTGTCATTAGTCCTTACTGCCTCATGGCTACACATGCTTGTTCAGAAGTGAACCACCACCTTCAGGATTAGTGGTTTGTCTTCTGCAGTGCATCATGGCCGCCTGGATTTTAGCAGCTTTGTTGGTTAATAGACATTTGCAGGGCGGCCCAGAGGCTGCTTCTACTCCTGGAGCCCAGCTTGCCCAGGGATTGCCCTGTTAAGCCCTCCACCTTGCCTTGCAGGATCTGGTGAGCCTCAAGATCCCAGAGCAGTTCCGCCATGCCATCTGGAAGGGCATCCTGGACCACCGGCAGCTCCATGACTTCTCCTCACCTCCCCACCTCCTGCGCACCCCCAGCGGCGCCTCCACCGTCAGCGTGGGCTCCAGCGAAACCCGGGGAGAGCGGGTCATCGACGCGGTCCGCTTCACGCTCCGGCAGACCATTTCCTTCCCGCCCCGTGACGAGTGGAATGACTTCAACTTCGACATGGATGCCCGGCGCAACAAACAGCAACGCATCAAGGAGGAAGGGGAGTGAGCTCCGTGGACCACGCTCCACCCCGCCTCAGCCACAAACTGCTCAGCCCTTCATTTGTCTTCCTTCTGCTTGGTACTGCACCCCTGGACGAAGGGCGGAGGGAACCTTCTTGCTCACTCATGCTAGGTTATGCCCTTGATGCTGTCTAGGTCATACTCCTGGATCGCGACCTCCACCCCAGCTCTTGCAAGGGGAAGAGCTGAGCGAAGGGGGAAGGCGGGGTGGTATTTCTTTGAAAGCCGTTGACCTTCTCGAGAAGGTGGTGTTCTCGTTTCATGTTTTCCTTTGGGGAGAGGGCTTCTTTTCTTGACTTTTGAATCCTCACACACCTTGTGGGTGTCCTGACCTGCAAACTTGTCTCTCATCCAGTGATCCCGCTTTGAAAAGCGGGAAGGTTAAAATAAATTTTTAAAAAGAAAAAAAAAAAAGGCATCAAAAAAACCCTAACCCCAAAGCCAAATGCAAAAAACACAAAGCCACCAAACCTTGAACTGGCAGTTCATCCGAAAAATAAATGGGAATCGGTCTGCTGAACGTTGCACTTAAACAGCCTCTTCCCACGGAGCTGAGTGCTCTGTTCATGTGTAATATTCTCCAGCGGAGACAGCACGTGCACTTTGCTGGGCAGGCCAGCCCTTACGGCCACCTGCAACCCGCTCTTTCCTTTTCCTTTGCCTTCTCCGGGGAAAAAACCAAACCTGCTGTCTCTTCTTCTTTTGAATTCATATCCATTTGTATGTCCTGGCTTGCTTGTTTCAGGGTATAAACACAAATACAGCCATCGGTCACTCTTAACTTCTGCCCCCCACCCAACCTTTAGCTGTTCCGTACTACTACTGACATTTAAGCTAGAGAATTAGGCTTTGCCACATATGCAGCCTGCTTAGTTTAGCATGAGGATTTGCCTGCCTAACCTCCAGTTGAACAGAGGACCAACTGAGAGCTGCACACTGATTTGTAGGGCTTCAACTGTCCTAAAACCAGACAATCTTTTATTTAGACCATGCTAGATCGGGTTCCCGTTGCAGTTAGTTGCTGGTGACTATAGGCTAAGTGATGAGCGACTAGAAGCGGAGAGTGAAAAAAGAAAGAAATTTCCAACTGCCTTGGAACAAGGACCAGTTCCTGGTAATATGAGTGTTGCTACTGCAAAAAGTCATGTTTACATGAGAAATTGATTTTTCTGGTTTTTTTTCTTTATTGGTTCTACAGCAGCTGTGCTCTGAGGCATTTCCTCTGACTGCCAGTGATCCTGTGGACAAGTAACTGAACAGTGCGTGTGTTTTCACATTTATATTGGCCAAGGTAGTGAGACTCTAACATATACAAAACAAACCTAAACCGAGGAGCTCGGCTTAGCACAGCTGCTTTCAAGTTGGCTTGCTCTTTTTAACAGTAAGCCTGACCTTTTTTGGCTGGGGAAAGATGAAAAAAGCAGCTTTAAATGACTTGTCATCCTACCTGGCTACAACCAAATAATCTCGTTTCAATGCAGTGGCTGTTTTCTGGGCCCTGCTCTGTGCCACGTATTTCATTTAAGTCCGATACTGTTAGCATCCTCCTCCATCTGCCTGTTGTGCCAGGTCTATGTTGCATTCAAAGACTGCCTTTCGGTAACTGTGCAAGCCTATTTTGGATAGCTCTAAATGGTAATGCAAGATGGTTACCCTGTAAAGTGTGTGTATATAAATATTTTTTTGTATGTGTAATTTTTGTTTCCTACAGCATAACATGCCAATTTTTATTTCTTCTTGGGCTACCGGGTCTGACAGAACCACAATAAAATGTTGTTTGTTTTTCTGTTTTTTTTAATTATTATTTTTATGCAGAACGCTTACAGTATACCTTATAACAAATGACTCATCACTGGACAAATATATTTGTATTTTTCATACTGAGATTCCTGTGTTACTTTGCAGTTGAGGGGGGAGGGGGCAGGTACTGAGAGCCTGTTTTATCATTTTATTTTGTAACACTTCAAAGAGCAGCGTCCTAGATTTCAAAGTATTTAACATGCTCAGTGTGAAAACTTACTATGTCTTTTTTTTTTCCTATATGCTACAAAAGAAGCGAGTCATCCTGCTCTGACTCCATGCAAGAATTAATTCAGCGGGGCAGTGTTAGTGCGGGGAAAGTGTTAGTGCGGGTACTTTGCAAATTCCTGGAGGTGAATTAGGTTGTGCCCTTCTCGCCTCCAAGGTTTTGCATCTCCATTGTGTAATCCTTCTGAGCTGCTTCAGTATTGTACAAATATTGATGCAAAAATACCGTCATTTTAGGAACTAGGAAGCTTCTGACTCTAAAGGTTAATGCAATTAATGCTGTGCCCGGAGTCTGGGTGCAAGAACTTCAGTATCTGCTTTTCAACTCAGCAGTGAGATGGAGCTTTTCTGCTGCATCACTAATGATTAAAATATATGCTGTGAAAACCTTCTTTCTACTGTATACCACTATGGAGCCCACTTCTGTATAACTGGAATCTTCAAGTGAGTTTGAACTGCTGTAGCTTTTACCCTCCCCTGTAGAGCTGTGATTTTTGTTTTGTTTTGATACATCAAAGCGTATGGGTTAATTGAGCTGAGAATCTGCCAATGCTTGTAGCAATGACAGTGTTGACTGCACCAAGACCTGTGTGTGTTTTGGAACACCTTGTTGTTGAAGTCAATGAAAATAAAAGCCAAACTGAAAACGACACTGAATTCCCAAACAGCTTCTTTTCTTGCCTGTGCGCCTTCTTGGAAATGAGCAGGAGACTTTGTTGCTGTTTCCTCCTCTGAGCAGCCGGGGCTTAGTGTCGCCTTTGCCCACGCATACAGTTTTCTCATCCCCACACCATCCATGTCGCAAGGATGTGTTATAAGGTGCCATCACACATCCATCTGCTGCCTTTGTGGCAGCTCGGATGGGTCAGCCCCTGTAAGACTCTTGCTGAAAAGTGAAGTCTTCTGCTTTTGCATCATTTGCATGGCGCTTTTTTTTCCCCTCCTCCCTTTCGTCAGGTTTTTTTATTCTGTTTCTGAGCAGGGCACTGGGAAGTGCCCTGTGCTCAAATATGATGGAGCTGTGACTGCTGTGTGCCCTGGCCTGGGGGAGAGAACGTGTGCTTTGAGCAGACAGGGTCAGTGCTGCCCTTTCCTACCTCCACACTGGTGAAATAGCCTTGCACAGCCATCTTCACCACCCCACTCAGGGCTTGGGAAGGTTTGTCCTCCTTATTTAAGTTACACCAAAGGCTTTGTGCCATCTCCCTGTGCGTCCTCTCTCCTACCACAGCTATTTCCTTTTCCTTTACATCTCAGTTCCTCTACCAAGGATTTAGAAGAAAAACAGCTCAGAGCCAGTAGGGTGATGGAGTGGCTTCCATCAGCTGGGGGCTTCAGTCTGTTCACGGAGCGCCATGTTAACAGCCCAGCTTCGTGAGCGGCTTTTGTATGGGGCCCCATGTCTCTCCCTCTCACAGTTTTCCTGAGTTACAGTTGGGGGAGGGCGCTTGGGAATGGGAAGAGTCAAAAAAGACACCCACGAAGATTTTAAAAGAGGAAAAAGCTTCCCTTGAGAGTTAGTTTTACATTTACTATTAGGGTAGGGAAGGACTGCCTGGTTTCTTTGGTTCTGGTCACTTTCTTTTCCGTTTTGTTGAAAGATTGGAGAAGCAGTTGGCTCTGGATATCACTATCCAGAGACATCAGTTTCCTGGTTCCCCTCTGACAGTTAGGGGTTGCTTGAATGTCATGTTAAAAACTAGTATGTTGTCCTCAAAGAGATAAGTGCTACTGTAATGACTGTGAGAGCTTGCTGTTTCAGCTGATGGACTCCTTACCTCTAGGCGAGCAAATTGGATCAGGTAAAATAGGATTTTGGTTTCCATTAACCAGGTAGGCTTGAAACATGTTTGCTGATGGTTGCAATTGCTGTCTGCTGTGATCCACTTTTGCATTGCTTACGTTACAGCAAGGGTTTCAGTGCTGAGGAATCCCAAGCTGGCGCTCTCCCTTTTGCCCTCCACCCATACCCGTTGGAATTTTGTCTTTGGATATTGGGATGCTTTGTATGCAGGCATGAAATTTTCAGGGCAGGGATCCATCACAAGCTTCCAACTGTGTTTTGCAAGCCTGGGTGGACCTCTGAAGACGTGCATGCCCTTCTATGCTGTTTTCTAACTGTGCTGAAGCTAGCAGTCCCCTGGAATGAAACTTATCCGGACACAACACAACTTGGCAAATATCCGAGAGGAGCCTGTCGAGGGTGTCTTGCTCATCACGTTCTTCCTGTCCTCTGTGGCTTAGCAGAAACCCCTGCCTTCCTAATGGCAAAGCGGTCGCCTGTGCTGTGGTGGGAGGATTGCAGGACCTGGCCTCCCGCTCTGCCTCTTCACAAGTTGTCTCTCAGTAGGAAAACCATTTGGGCAGCCCGGTCCTTGCGCCAAGCAGGAGCTTGGGCTGTTTGGCCTTCTGATTTCCTGAGCCATACAACGCGTAGCTTATACCGACCGCTGTGTGAGGGTTAGGGAGGAGCTACGCCAGGCCAATGTTTTAGTCCTGCAAATCTCCATTTCATGGTCTCCTCTGTGGGGCAGCGGTGCATGGCCACTACCCAGAGGTGGCACGTGGCCACCTGGGCACGGGCCGTGCTTATGCTGTGCCTTCACCAAGCAGGTTTGGCAAACAGCCTTGCCTGGCTGCCAGGATCGAGCTGGTGGTTTCTGGGTCCTGAGCTGTTTTGGTTCTCTGCGACCCATGACAGCAGTGAATCATCTTCTTGAGCATATAGCAAAAAGTGGAGGCTGGAGTTTTAGAGCCAGATACGCTGCCCACGAAGGTCAAATAAACTGGAAGGAGGCTAATTTTTATGCTCTATTGGCAAGGAGCGGCTGCAGCTTTCTCCCAGCTTGCTTCCCTAAGATTAAGGAGCAAAAATTTTACTCAAAGGTATATGACAGTAGCTATTTGCTTTGCTCTCCTGGTCTGGGCGCTATGGACTGGTCACTTTTCCTTATATGCCCATCCTCTCCCAACTGTACATACCACCCCTTCAGCACAAGGCCTTAATATCAGCACTGTGGAACCAGGTGGGTTTGGGTTTGTGGGTAAGTGTATTTCTGTTAGTAGGTGCCTTTCATTCAGTGAGCAGCTGGTGCCCATCCGCCGTCCCCTCTGTCTGCCCGTGGGTGTCGCGGGGCCGCCCATCGCAGCCATGCCCTGCTGCCGGCTGAGTGTGGCCATGTGTTTCCTTGGCTCAAACTGGTCAAAGGCCTTTTTAGGGCAGGTGGGGGCATCTGCTGGTTTTGTTAAAATGTTTTGGCTTCCTTGTAAAGACTCCTACAGTGTCGTATGTTTTGTTCTTAGGAAACATCAGCTCTGCCTTCATGAAGCGAGCCAGATGCCAGGGACCACTGGTAAGTAAAGGAAAGGCTATGTGGGATGGGTGGGCGGGAGATGTGGGATTTGGGGCAGAACAAGGGGGCTGCAGCCCCAGGGCATGGGCAAGCACTGAGGGGCACCTCCAGGGATGGTGTACAGTGACTGTGGGCCTGCAGCATTGAAGCCAAGGGCTGAAAGGTCCCAACTGTACCCGAGGACATTGCTTGTGCCCAGCGTGTTTCCGCCTTGGTGGCTGCAGTCACAGCAGTGCCATGCCTCACTCTGCTCCCACAGCACCATCAGACAGGCCCACGTGCAACTGGATTTCAACTTGATAGCCCTAAGATTAAGTGTTTGGTGAGGGTCTCCATGCACCATTCAGCTGATTTTCTCACTGCCGTTGCAGTGCACTGCCCTTTGCATGCACTGATAACGTGACCATGGCAGCCAGTGGCTTTTTTGGCTGTGCCACTTCCCCGAACGGTGGGGATACGTGCTCCAACAGGAGGTGGGTGCCTTCTGGCACGCTCAGCTATTACTCACAGGCAGCTGGGCTGATACCAACCATTACAGCATACAAGGGAGATGCTTACATTGTCTCTCCCAACTGCCTAGGGTAGGAGATTAGGCTCCCTATACCATCAGTGGCAACAAAGTCCCCGGGGAGCCATTTAGAGCATATTAGCTTCCCACTCTGAATCATGCCCTGGAAGATGTTGTCTCATTATTGGCATCAAGGCCAAGGGAGAACTAAGCTTGTTTGTTAATATTAAGCAGCATGGCTCTGTCCGTGCAATCAGCTTTGCTGGGTTCCTAAGGCTTGTGGCTGCACCGCGAGAGGCACTCTCATGGCACAGCCATGTGCAATCCAGCGGCAAGTAACTGGCTGCAGGGCTCTGCGTGCGGCAAAGAAACTGGTGCAGGGTCTGAAGAGAAAAAGGGAAAAACTGAAACAAAATAGATCGTCAGACCTGGGGAAGAGACGGTGCTTTTCCTCTTCTGTTTTAACCGCCAGCACTCTCGAAATGAGTGTCTAGCAGTGGACTTGAAAGAAAGAGCACTAATCCAATCTGGCACTAAAAAAATACAATTAAAATTGGGATAACGGGAGATCTGGCTGCACTGAGGCCGAGGCGCTCCCGAGTACATCATCTCCCACCCGCGTCCGTTCCTCTGTGAAGGGGATTTGTAATGCGGTCTTCCTAAAAAAAAAAAAAAAAAAGGACCGCGGAGGAGGAGGAGGCGGTCGGGCGGGCGGCGGCCGCGCTGCCCGGGGAGCCACTGCCCTCTAGCGGGACCCGCTCCGCGCCCGGCCCCGCTCGGAGCACCGGGGGCTGCTCTGCTCCCGGCAGCATGAAATAGGGGTGGCAGGGACTTGCCGGTGGCTGTGGCTGGCCCGGCGGGGCCGGGGTGGATGAAGGCTCAGGGTACCAGCCCTCCTCCTGCCGCCCCGGTGGCCCCGTGTTTTCCCCGCCACAGGCAGGGGATAACCCGAATCACAGCCCGTGTGCCCCCCTCAGCTCGCCAAATGCCTCCTGCGCTCACAGCACAGACATGCGTTCTATAAAACTGCCTTTTTCAACACCTTTCCCCTTGCGCCCCACATGCCGGAGCTGCTGCAGCAGCTCTTGTTTGTTTATTTTGCATGGGTGGAATAAGCAAGCGATGTGATGGTGTTTCAGAGCAACTTTTACTCTTGGGAAAGCTGCTGCTCTCCTGCCCTTTGCTGTGCACCCAGGGAATCCCCAGTGTTGTGCCCACGCCAACCAACACCAGCACAAATGAGAAAGTCAGAAGACAAAGACCAAAAACCATCACCTGCAAAACTGGAAGAGACAACCGCTCTCACCCCAGGCAGCTCTTGGGTGCAGAAAGCCTGAAGCTCTGCCCTCCATTGGTCAACCCTCTGCCCAGAGATGTCTCCAGAGCCTACCCAGCCCAGGAGGCTGGTTGGAGGCACACTGGTGGCAAGCAGCCCTGCACGGTTACCCCGTGCTGCAACACCCCGCAGCCACGGCCAGCGTGTGCAGCAGCACCCTGGGCTCCCAGCGCCATGCGTGCCCTGCCCAAGGGCACGAGAGTTGCTCCACCTTCCCTCCACGCACACACGCAGAGCCTCGGCTGCGAAAGCCCTCCTTGCCAGAGCGATACGCATCTCTTCTTCCAGCTGAGAAAATACCACCAGGTATTTTTGCAGGGAGCACACGCTGCAGCCAGGAACTCCCACAGCAGCACCTGGCTGGAGCACCGGCGGCTGGCTCCGGGCTCCCACGCCGCCACGGGAGCCAGCTCAGCCAGTCTGGGTGGGGAGCCCGGCACCCCGCCAGGGCCGACCCGCCTGCGGCACCCAGAACCCCACTGTTCACCTGCGCGGCTCCACAGGGTGCTGCGCACGGAGGGGGGCTCTGCCCCGGGGCTCCCCGCGGGCTCTTGGCGCGGAGCTGGCTCCGGCGCAGTTTGGTGGTGCGTACTGTAAAAGCTCGCCCTGCTCGTTTGGCCCACGTGTGGGGCTGCCCCAGGGGAGGCCAAACGTGAGAGCAGCTCCCAGCACTGGGTAGGCACCCGCCCCAGTTCAGGGCTGTGCCATGGAGGATGTTTGTAGCTCCCAAGGAGAAGCTGGAGAGGATGGCAGCCACCTTGGCTGGCAGGTGGGGAGGGATGAGCCGTACTGGCAGCCGTAGGCAGCACTTGTGCAGGCGCTGGGCTCCAGGGCTGTGCTCTGCTCATGCAGGCTCTCTGCTCAGCGCTGAGGTGTCCCCATTGCTCACTCCTGCCCTGGTCTCCAGGTCCCAGCCCAGCTTTCCCGGCTGGGGTGGCCATGGCCTGCAGGGAGTCCAGAGGGAATGGTGCCCAAATCGCTCTTTTGCACGCCAAGGTGTGAGCTGGGTGCTCGGCTCTCAGGTGTGGACAAGCGTTTGTCAGGTGTTTCTTTTCAGTTATTCGGTATCCAGCCCGAGCATTTCCAAGCACTCTCCTACTTGGACATCTCCAGGCTTTACCTGCACTTTCCTTTCCCCCATCAGCAGCTGCTACATGAAGCTGGGCAGGAGCAGGACTGAAAGGGAAAATGTTGCAGTGGTCCCTTGGTCTCTTGGAAGGGATTTTTCGGCTCTGGCCTAGAGCAGTGAACTCTGGCAAGGTGTTCTCCAGTCTTCTAGGAGAGCCTCTGATTTCCTCCAGTTTTTCCTGAGCTTCCTAAATGGCACCCCAAGGAATCTGCTGACTTCTTCCTATTTTCTTCCTGAGGTTGTTTTTGTTTGTTGGCTGGTTTTTCTTTAGCTTTATTTTGTTTTCGCAAATTCCTCTGTAAGCCTCTGATTAATTCAACTTCTGATTCCTTGGAAATCGCCTCTGGAGACAACGCTGAAGATTTCTACACATGTGATCCATCTTTTTCTTGGCTGCATAGTCCTCAGTGCTTGGGTAAGAAATGTTACAACAGATCCTAGTGCTCTGTAGCAGGGATGTTAGGAAACAAAATATTGCACAGTGCTGCGTGAAAAACTCTTTGATTAATTGAAGGCGTGGGTGGCTACACAATTGCATCAAATTACCCATTCGCCATGGTGAAATGCGAGATAAATGCGTTGATTCCTTGTTCCAAGGACAGGGTCAAGCAGCCCATGCTGAACCTGGAGAGAGCTGCCAACCTGAAGGTGAACATGAGTATTTTCATGGAGGTGTTTTCCATAGAAACGAAGTAACAGGTCACCTCCAGCACAAGATGCCTGTAAGGTGCTGCAATGCCCATGTGTACAAAGCCCGGCCCCAGAGCAGAGTCCAGCACCCTTCCTCCAGGGCAATATTTGGCCCTCTGAAGGTGGATGCAGAGCTCCTGCGTGCTGAGCAAATACCCAGCCCTGAGCATCGGCACGTGTGAGCCGGTCCCTTTCCTTCTGGCATTTAGGCTCTGGCCTGAGCCTCACACCCACAACATCCTTTGAAAGTCCTATGCAGGGCTTCCATTTTCTAGAGGAGCAGCCTCTGGTGATGCCTGCCTGCCACCAAGGGTGATAGCTGGAGGACACAGACCTCACTGTTTGCTCTCCCTAAAGAAAAGTTTTCTTCCAGCTTTAAGTGCTGTGGGTAGTAAGACAGCTACTTCTATTGTAGGTTATATTCTAGCCTTTATTGCTGCTTAATTAGTGACTTGAACAGAAGGAGTCCAGTGTTGAGGGGTTGCCAGCTGGTGGGATTGTGCTGTGCATTGACGGTTAAGGGCTCACAGTAAAAATGCACGCACCAAAACCACACACAAACTCCATTTGCTCGACTCTGACAGCAGTCACTCAGCTTGCCCCAAAGAAGAGATGGCTGAACATGTTCCACCTGGCCCTGAACCTTGTCATTTCACCCAAAGGGGAAAATATTAGCAAGTAACCATTAAGACAAGTACGTTACCATTGGGTGCTGGGCAGGAGCTGTCTCAGATTATTTCACCCTTACCTCGGAGGTGAGGAAATTGGACGTGACTGAAAGCCCTGCCAGGGATGCCAGCAGCCAGCTGAAGATGGGCAGGTGAGGAGGTGAAGGCGAAGGCACCCCACAACCCATGCAGGCTGTGACTGGCTGATGTCTGGAAAGGTCTCAGGAGCAGAGAGAGAAGGCCGAAGTTTGATTTTTAATTTTTTTTCTGTTGTTTTTGTAGGGCTGTCCCCATGGCCAGGAAGCAGTTACTGCAGCGGTTCACAGGAGATGAAGAGAAGAGAGTCTGGCTGGGAAGACATGGAGCACAAACTGCAGTGCTGGACTCTTTTACACATCTTCAGGAGGAACAGAGTAGAGCCTTCCTTCTGCTCCATTTGCAGTAAAGTGATGCTGGGCCCAAGGAGCATGCTAGTTAACCCTTGCATGCCTGGTCAGGCCAGAGCATCTGGAATACCTTTGTGAGGGCTCTCAAGTGGTTGAGACAGCCAAATCAAACCCAGTGAAGCCACAGAAAAGGGTGCTCAAGACAGACTAATACAGGCAAATTTCCTAAGCCTGATTTTTCTTCCCATTCATACTACTTTAGCTGGTCAGGAGCATCTGCCTTGCGTGTGAGAGAAAAGCAGTGCTGGCCAGGTTGGCCAGGCATGACAGGGAGAAGGTCTGGGTGATGCCCCCAGAGCTGGCCTGTGTTCCCAGGCAGCACTCTATCCTTTTCCCCCTTCCCAGGGCAGAACAGGAGGACGCCTCCAGTGCATTTATCCTCTTTATAGCAAGTGTGTCTGCAAGGCAGGGCTACCATGGCCCAGCAGCATCATGACTAATGACTTTCAGAGCTGCTGAGGAAAGGGAAATCAAAGAGTCCTGTTGGGTTTTCCTGAAAACTAGAAGATGTTTAGGAGAACTCAGCAGCAGCCGTGTCAGCCCTTGGGAAGAGTGGAAGTGCTGGCAGTGAGATGCACTTTATGCTTTGAAAGCAGCAGGGGAGAGCCCAAGGCAGTGCCTGGGGTGTGCCATGCAGCACTCGGGTCTCCCCTACATGCTGGTACTACTGGGGGTTCACAGCTGGGGCAAAGAGGTGCTGGGGGATGGCAGCTCTTCTGCATAGCCTGGAGCGTGGGCTACCTAGCAGGAGCTTCTGACCTGGAAATTTTCTTTTGCTGCTAGGCCCGTCATGAGAGGAGGAGAGATGTTTGTTATCTTTTGTCTAGTGGCGCCAGCGGTTGAGCAAGAGGAATACAGAGCCTGGCTGCCGGCATCTGTATTTGTGCCATCCGGAGCTCCAACCTAATCCTGCTAGGCAGAGGACTCGCAGTCTTGGTAACATTCCTGGTATGGCATATCTCACCTTTTGTTTCAGTGTAATTAGTCTGAAAGTGGAGAAAGGATGGATGCAGCACCTTCCACCTGAAGGGGAACTGCTAAAGATTCGTTACGCTCCCAGAGCGAACGCAATTTGTAGACTTGGCCTGATTCCCCCTAAGCGGCGACGCTAGCAGCTCCAGCCAGCGCAATCAGTCCCAGCAGCCGAGGGTGGCAGCTCCGGGCCATGCAGACCCTGCGGTCAGGCTGGTTTCAGGGCACTGGTAGGATGCGGGTCGTGGCTGGTGGGTCAGTGTCGCAGATCCCAGTGCAGATGCTCAAGCAAACAGGGAGGAACGTGCGTGGTGCCAGCTGAGCAGGGCAGGGTGTGTGCTCTTCAGCCAGGCTTTCTCACTCCCTGCAGTGCCTAGGTTTGGTGTGAGTACATTTCCCCACAGCCTCTTGGGTGGCTCCAGAGGGGTGGGCAAGCCCAAGCTGCCAGGAAAGCCTGGTGGCAGCGCCGTGGGCTTGTGGCTGGCAGGGTGAACCTGGCAGTTTGCTGGGTGCAGGAGAGCACGGCCCGTCACTTGCTCATGGCTGAGCTTTCGGAAGATGCATGTGAACATCCTTCTCTTCATAGCCATGAGTGAGATGGGAAAAACCCTCCTGGGCTGCTTTGCTTGCGGAGGTGCTGCGAGGGCCGGGTGAGTCACCTGGGGAAGCACAGGGCACAGCCAGGCTCGGGAGAAAGTCTGTATGTACTTCATCCCATCCCTAAGACTCACTGTCGGGGCCACATTTCGCTGTGGGGATGGTTATTCTGAAAGTGTTTGCTCAGAGCACCTCAGGGTGTCAACCACACATGGCCCAGGGCTTTCCCTGGGGACCTTCAGTGACAAACTCCTTCCCTGCAGCTGTGCAAAATGAAGCCAGGCTACGAGGCTGGCGTTTTCAGCGATCAACCCACTGCTGATGAGGAGCTGACAGCCTGCCCCATCCTCTCCCAGTGCCACGAGCTGCCCATATTAAAGGCGTCATTTTCCTTGGACACGTTGGGCAGAGCAAGGAAGGATGGGCTTACACTAGAGCTTTTTCCAGTGTGCTTGGGGAAGGCGAGGACAGGGGGATAAAAAAACCTGCTGTTTGAGGTGGCTGAGGGCTTTCCCCACCCAGCCAGCGAGCCTGACTCTCCCTCCCCAGCTCCTCTGCTCGGAGGAGCCGGGCTGTGGCCCCGCTGCTCTAGGCAGGTAACTGTCACAGAGAAGATAGACGTGAAACTACTCAGCTCCTTCTGCCTCACCCAGGGCCAGAAGGATTTTTTGAAAACAAAAATAAAGGGGAAAATTCGGTCTCCACCCATCCACCCAATTTGGCCAGCAAATCAAATAAAACAATCTCGGCGCTGGCACCACAGGAGCGGTGAATGCCAGCTCCCAGCCTCTCACACGAGGTGTCGAAACAAAAGGAGATGAACAAACAACCCCCAGGTGCCTGGAGGTAGCGAACAGGTTTTAAGATGCTGGTGGGTTGTTTTTTCCCTGTGTGGTGGTGGGAGCAGCCCCCTGCAGCCCCCCCCGGCACCGGGCAGCTGCCCCCCACGGCACTTGGCCACCCCCGGGCTAGCCATGGGCACACATTGATGGGGCTCCGTGAAAAGGGCTTCATGCAGAAATGCACATCACCACAGATGGTTTTTGTGGGCATCCTGGCATGGGGAGAAGTGGCCAGTGACCAACAACGTGGTGAAGGGGACATCAGGCTCGGGCATCACCTCGGCTGGGCCCAGCTGCTGCAGAGACTCCTCCAGGGATGAGCCTGGTGACAACGTGCCCCACAGCACGTGGTCAGTATGTGTCTGGTTATTGCGACTAATATGAGGCTTTTAAAATACAGGGCTTTATTTCAATGGTTTTCCAGCCAAAACTCCCTTACTAGCGCTACACACACTCAGAGGTGGCTCTTGGTTTGCCATGAACAGACCTTGTCACAGGTGTGCCAAAGATCTTTGCCAAGTTTGCTGGGGGGGGGGGGGGTCCACATTTTCCTGTCTATGAGGGGGATCATAAGAGAGTTTCTTCTCCACGTTCGCTATGGTGCAGTTAAAGCACCATGACAGCTGGGAGGTGCCTCGTAGCGCATTCACACTTCTTTCCAGCTTCTGCCTCATTGCAGTCAAATCGCCCAGTTTCATTTCTTGCACTGGAGCTGCGCAAAGCACCTTGGTGGCAAGCGGTGGCCTCATTTCCCACCGACAAAGCAGGGACCAAGCCTGCAGCCCGGTGCTTTCAGCCAACATTGGGTGCAGAAGCACAGCGAGGAGGGGATGGTGATGCTGGGCTGCGCTGGGAGGTCAGCCACACTCCTGGCTCTGCCGGGAGCAGCTGGGCCAGTCCAATGCAACACGTCTCCCTTGAACGAAGGCCATTGCAAAAAAGCCATGTGTGATAAAAGGGGTGGGTTTTTTTCAGGTGTTTTTCCCCGTGTGCCGGAGCCGTTGGGCTCGCATGCAAGGCAGCGCAGGAGCTACTTATCAGCTCACCTCATCACGGCAGCAGACTGATGGTGCCGCTACCATCTCTGCTGTTAATCTCATTACAAATAAAGGAGGGGTAGAAGCTAAACTGAGCTCATATTAATTCCCCCTGCCCTGCCCTGCTCAACCTCAGGAAATACCTACTAGAACTGCCATTCTCGTTATCCAAACCACCCCTGGAAACGATCATTAGCTGACTTGCTCCTTTGCCAAACGTGTCCACTCGCCAGCCTGGCTCCGTTTGCCCACGGGGCCCTCCCGTTGCCTGCTCCTGCCACGGCATGCACTGCGGTTGCCTGCACCCGTGCTCTCCTGCCGCGGCTCCGCACGCTGCCCAGCTGGACCGAGGCTGAACCCCGCTCCCCTGTGGCTCACCGGCGCTCTGCCGTGCCCCAGAAACAAGGTGAGGGCGGCCAGGCAGCTCTCCGAGTTGCCTGCTTTGCTTTCTGAAGTTCCTGTAGTGTGCTGGGCTTATTTTTGGCAGGGTTGGATGGTGGCCAGGGGGTTGGGACATGTTGACATTTAGGATTTAATTTTTTTTTTTTTTTTTTTTTTTTTTTTTTTACATAACAAAGTTTTTGCTAAATGAGAAGGAAACAAACTCGGTGCCAGCTTTCACCATGTGTTTAAAACAAGATAAAAGTAATGCTGGGCTGGCCACGGCATCCACTGTGGAGACAGCAGTGTGCTGGTGCAGGGTGTGCTCTGAGGACAGATGAGTGACCCATACACACTACACTGTGCTCCGGGAGGCTCTTGTGGGGGGCCCTGTTGTTCTCAGTGGCATCTACTGCATCTGTCCATATGGGCCTCCCCAAGCCCAAAGCGAAGGCAGTGCCTGGGGTGAACAACACTGCAGGATCTGACCTCATGCTTGGCTGCAATCTGTTGCTTCTGGTGTTGTCGCTGGCCCCAAGGCACCTTACACCCTGGGCCTGGGTTCCTGCTGTGCAAATGGGGTGGCAGGAGGAAAAGCACACATACACACCTCCACAACATCGTGGGACCCAGCCAGGGTCATCCCCCGATGCACAGACAAGCAGCAACATTTCCCGCAGGAAAAGGTGGCTCTTCTGGTGGGGCGTGGGCGTAGGAGCAGTTGCGGAAACAAAAGGCATGCATGCTTCTTTCCTTTTTTAATATAGTTCTTCCCCAAAGCAGGACTAGCCCATTTTTATCTCACTGCCAGCACTATTAGAGCCAGCTGCCTTGTTTGTTTTTTGGTTTTTTTCCTTTTTTCTTTTTTCCCCAGGCTGGGCAAGGGTGTGGACAGGAGGAAACAACTTCTTTTTTTTTAATGACAGTTTTTCATGGGAAGATGTTCAAATGCCTGTGAGTGCTCAGGTTGGCTCTGCCCAGGTTTAACCAGGAGGGATGAGCAGTGCCCAGTGCAAACTCCATCTCCTTCCTCCGCTCACATCTTTCCCCTGGCCAAGTCACTGCAGCTCACAGGCAGCCAGCAGCTCTAATGCAAAGGTGACAAACCAGTCCAGGCTCTGCTCCCACCCACGACCACAGTGCCTGCGAGGTGGGGGGGACCCTTGCGCTGGGACTGGCCAATCTTAGGTGCAGCAGCTGGCAGGGAGGGTGCCACCCAAATTGTCCCTCACCAGGGCAGAGACCAAGCAGCAGGGTGGGGAGATGGCAAGCGGAACGCAGCTGCAGGGTGGGATGGAGTGGCAGCAGAAGTCTTTAGCCAGGATGGCTGCTTGCAGGGCTTGTCACTGGGTCTCCATGGGTTGTCAAAGCTGTTGTATTTTGGGCTGTCAGCCTAGCTCCTGGGAAATAAAGGTCCAAATACACCATAATTTATAAGCTTATCATGCTCCAGCTTGGAATCAGGGGGATTAGCCATCATCCAGTGGGGCTGCAGGAGACTGGCTTGTCCACATGGCCCCAAGCCTCCACCGCAATATTGGTGAGGTTCAGTTGCTTAAAATTAATGCCTCAAAAGTCTTGCAGGCTAATGCCTACGAACATGCCCAGGTTTTATTAGACTCTGTAGCCACTGGACATAAAGAGCTTTAGGTATTTCAGCCTTGCTTGTGGATTCAAGTCTTATTTTCAGGTGAGGCCTCAGGGGTGACCTTTTGGCTGGAGGGAAATTTCCAGCAGCCACTTGCAGTAAAGCATTTACAGTCCAAAGGGGCTCAGCCTCAGACTTTCTGCTGGCTCCTGTTGGCGTTTCTTTGCTTGTACGAGGTGTTTTCCATGCTCCTACCCTCTGCACAAGGCATCGGGTGCCTTGTTGGGCTACTGTGACCCCTGCTAGCCGCTGCTCCCCACGCCTCAGTGCCCGCGCTGCCACCGGCTCTGCATGTTCTGCTGCCGCATCCCTGACTGTGAACTGCAATGAGTCATCTCCTGCTTAACGAAGGCATCCATTTCACCTGTACTTTTTCCTGAAACACTACTGATTCCCCGTAGCTGAAGGCATTCCTGTGGCACAGACAGGGCTCCTCCAGTCCCCCCCCGCAGCCCCTTGCAGGAGCCTTGTGCAAGGAGTGACCAAACTTGGCTTGGGCCCGCTGGAATGTCAAAACAAAAACTCCTTGCTAGTGAAGATCCCCTGGCACTAACACCGCGCAGGGCTTCACTTCAGAGCAACAGCCACACCCAAGCGCACGCACGCACGCACACTCGCACACATACAGAGCCACTTCAGTTATTGTTTTAAATACTTTTTAATTCTATTACATTTCCTTTACGAGTTGTTTTCTTTCTTTTCTCATTGAATGTCATAAATCAATCCTGTTGATCCCACCCTGCATATATTATTAGTATTAGGAGGGGCACGGCAGAGTTAACAAGCAACTAAGACACGGTTCAAGCATCTCCATCTCGAAACCGCTCCCATTGCCGGTTATAGAACCGGGGCACGTATAAAAAATGGCCAACATGTAATCACTTTGGTGGCCAAACCTTGGCTAGAGGAGCTCAGAGCTGGCCTGGGAGCCATGAAACTTGCTCTGAAATGCACATCAGGTTTATTCCCAGTGGCGTGACTTCGGGCACTGCCTCCTTGGGGAGCTGCTTCACGTCGGGGCTTTGGGAAGCAGCAATTAGCAGACTGGCAGGGCAAGAGGGGAACAACCAATGTGAGCCAATGTAGCAGGAAGCAAAACTGTTAGTGCACCAGGCTGTCCCTGGGGCATATTTGACCAAGGAGGAGTGTATACATTTGGGTTTTGCTGTTAGCTTTTTTTTTCAAGGGAAGTGGGTGCCCTGTGGGCAGTCTGGATGTGACCCTGACAGCTCTGGCAGATGCCAGGCCCCTACATCAACTCTGAGTTAAAATTCATTTCTCAGAGGCCAAGCCACCTTGGTGGCAACCCATCCCATGCAGATACAAAAGAAACCCAAAAGCCTACACTGTATTTAGGTGCACATCCCAAAGCGCTCTGTAACTTGCTCCTGCGAGGCTACAGTGTGCCAATAAACTTGGCAACCACCTCTGCTGTTGCAGCAGAAACACAAATCCACTTCTGAGCTAGACTTTGCCAGAGCAGAGAGATGGGAAAACAAACAAACAGGAAAAGTGCCTTTGACTCACTGCATTCCTGGTTTCCTGGCTTCAGCCTGGCACGAACTGCAGGCAGGTCTCAGTGGCAAAGCAGCACGGAGAGCGGCACGGCCCAGGCAGCCCGGAGTCTTTCCACCGTCTTGGGGGATCTGGCGTTCCTGTTTGCAATTGAGTCCCGAAATGTCACATCCTTCTGAGGCTGCTCCACCATTCTCCACCAAAGCTGTTGTTTCACCAGGAGCCAGACAGCGCCCCGCTTCGCTCCCCCGCCTGCTGCACACCCCAGCAGCGCATCAGGGGCTGCGACACCCTCCTCCTGCTCTCCGAATTGCCTGAAGTGTGCTGACGGTGTGTAAGTTATCTGGCGGCTGGATGCAGAGCAAAGGAGGTGGACAAGCAGGCAAATGCACACACACAACTTTTTGCTTAATCCTGTCCACATCGGTGTCTCTGACGCTCCTCCGGCACAAGGGATGCATGTGTGTGCTCCAGGGACCGGGGCAGGAAACCCCAGGGAGAGGTACCATCGTGAGACAAACCACATAACCCCCACTCTCCCCTGCTAATCTTTGGCTAAAGAAAGACAAAAACAGGCCCAGATATTTAGTTTATTTCCCCTGGATTTAGACACAGCTCTGGCTAACCACCACAGCAGCAAACAAACCACGACCTGCAATAGCCCCCCCCATCTCCGCCTCCCCACAGGAGGACCAGCTGGTGGGATCCCTTCAGCCCCCGGGAGGGCAGGGGCTGCTTGGAGGGGGCAGCTCTGCAGGATGCACTTGGGCAGATGTGGTTTTCGGGGGCCGGGGGGGGCAGCACAAACTCACGCTGAAAGTGCAGCATGTAGGAGTCAAGCCTTGGATGCAATAGTGTGGTGCAGATAGGGGACAACACAACTGGCGTGTTGGCTCTCCAGTTTGCGCTCCCCTTCTTCCCTCCTGCTTTTCCTCTGGCTCTTTTAAAAAAAGGGGGGGGGGGGGGGGGGGTTAAGCATTTACAGGGGAGGCATTTAAGCAGGGAAGGATCTCTGAAAGTGGGCAGAACTGTGCGCAGTTCTTTGGGGAGCCAACACAATGAATCTTTTCAACAGTCTATGAGCAAGGGAGATGATAACCTCCAAGACACAAGCTACACTGGTGGCTCAGAAACACTCAAGAGCTTTCTCCCCTGCAGATTCCACATTGGAGGAGGTGCAGCAAATGACTCTTCCATCATTTTCTAGAGTCCAGGCATTTGTTTTTCCAGATGCGCCGAGTTCCCCTTTATCTATCTTGCCCAGGACCAGCTTTTGAGGAGGTCTCTACAGAAGGACCATCCTTGTCTATGGCCTTTGCAAACAGTGTCTGGCTGAGAAGAGAGTGCTGCTGAGCCTGGAAGATTTGGGTAGGCACAAGCTGCACGAACAAAGAGAAAAGATGATTCCCTATTGTAGATTTTAAGTCCTGGGAACGCCAAAGCTGGCAGAGGGGAGCAGAAAAGGACTGAGAAAGTGCCAACACAGCAGGGAGCTGAGCAAAGCTGCTCAGGGATGCAAATTCCAGCCAAGATATCTGCAGCGCTTTCTGGAGCCTTTGCAGCCTTGCAGCAAATTCAACAGTAAAGATTACTGCAACCTGCCTTTTAGGAATGGCTTTCTAGCAGCAGAAGCAGTTGTTGGGTCAAAATGAAAGCTGTCCCTATGTCTGAGACGTGGGCAGTTCTGTGACTTCAGTGTTCGTTCCGACTGAGGCCTCTCTAATCCCACACACAGGAGTGGGAGAGGGATGATTTACTGGCTTAGCAGCAGTTACTGGTATAATAAGTGATTGTTGCCTTGTGATAAGTGGTCCGTGCTTTCATTGCAACACCCTCAGACTGGGTCAGAAATACTCTGAACAAACAGATCTCACCACACTATGAACATCGCTGCTCCTGCAGTGTCAGGATGGGAGGATGCAGCCAGGACAGCCTGAGTGCAAAGCTGCGCCATGATCACCCAATACCATGGCACTGCAACATCCCTGAGCCTTTCAGCTGCTTTCTAACACGAACCTGGAAAGGATGGATTCTAACCTTGGGTTTTACCAGCAGCAGCACTGGGCTGGAAGCTCAAAGGATGCAGTGTGAAGCCATATCTTTAATGCATCCCAGACCATTAGCAAGAGCAGGGACTGAACATGAGTAACAGACCCTATTTCACCAGAGTCAGCTGCAAATCAAACCCCTTGTCACTTGTGCACAGCTCATGCCCCTGCCCAGCAGGTGAGGAAGCTCTGCTCAGCATTAATGCCCAAATGCCAGCTTTGCATGGCTACAGAGAGCTATGCATTTTGCTAGGACCTTTGCTAGGAGCTTTGCTTTTTCCCCTAAAAAGCTTATTTCGAATGGAAAAGTGAAGTGCTCCGAGATGGAAAGAACCGCCTTGTGCTGCAGTTTCCCCCAGGGCAGCACTGCGTGGGGATTTCAGCAGGGACTCAGCAGAGGCAGGAAGACTGGTCTGCGATCACACCTGAGACATTTCTCTAGCAGAGGTCAAAAAGAAGCAGCTATTTCAGGCTGAGGAAGAAAAAAAGGGGTTCTCCAAGGAGACACAGTGGGCCCGAATAAGTCCTGAGAAGTGCAAGGGAAGGACAGGGAATCGCAGAAGCAGAGTCCGGTGCAGTAGAAGATGCTGGCGCAGAGATGAGCGGTCCCAGCAAGAGCTGTGCTAAACACAGAAGAGGCACTCCTGAAACTCCACAATCATATTAACCTGTTAATTTATACAGCAGCTCTGTACAAAAATAGAAGGGTTCTAATAAGATTAACAATATTAAATAAATATTTAATAGAAAAAGTCTTTGGCCTAGTTCATAGCTCATCCTTTGGGTTGATGTTCATTTCGCTGGGTCCTAGATGCTCCTGGTCCAACATTGCGATCACTTCATCTGCCTGGATTCGCTCCTGCAAGAGGGGATGGGAAGAAACCATTAATAGCAGAGCTTCAGTGCCCGCTCTCAGCTTACTCAGCATGGCTCGGCTGGGAGTACCCGCAGCAAGCAGCTCATCCAAGGACCAGCAGTGTAGTTGAGAGGATGGGGGACAGCCTGCGTTTGAGCTGGGCGTTTGCTGGGCAAAATTAATCAAATCACTTTGCACATCAATACCTAATTGCCTCCTCCCTCCAGGGGCTGCAAGGGTTGGGGCAGAGCTGATGTATTGTTGTTCCCTTATCACACTTCACTAGCAGCCACTGCCACAGAGTACCCTCCTCCTGTCCCCTCCACTTTACGTGGGTTTCCAGCTCCCTGGGCAGGGCTCATCTTCCACACATGTACCAAGCACAGAGGGATTTCAGCTCATACCAAAAAGCAGACAGACAGTAAAGTGCATGTCTGAAAATAAGCTTCTCCCAAAACCTTGCAGCCTACCTGCTTCACAAAGCAGCCATGAGAGTTTTGGTCTCTCCCTGTATTTAGTTTTGCTTGGTCTTTTATCTTTTATTTTTACAGACCAGAATTGCTACCAAAGGGTGACAGGGGTTGGTACAGCAGGCTTTTTCATACAGAATTTGGAGGTTGCCTGTTGAAAGGCACCACAGCCCAGCTCTCCCAAGGCATCCAGGTGCCCAGACCCATGGACTTCAGGCTGCCAAACTGCTTTTGAGGACCTGGCAGCAACCGCGTATCACTGGCCTCTGCGCTGCGGATAGCTGTGGAGGACTTCCCCGTTCACCAGGTTATTGCCACTAGGTGTCAGAAATGACCAGCCCAGCCCTGTGCAGAGCCCTCCCGCACCCTGCTCAGCACCCCAGCCCAGCCCCACACCCCACGGGCCCAGGGTGACGGGTGCCCAGGAGCATGGCCAACAGGGAAAACCGTTCAGCCCAGGGCCACCAGCTCATGTCCCCATGGTGCAGTGGATGGGAACTCTGTAATGAAAACAGATGTGCTGGAACTGGAGGCTGGAGATGGCCCTGTTTTCTTCAGGCTGCTGGGTACCCCCTAGCTCCCCTCACACCATGATGGAGGGACTCACCAGCTCTCTGTAAAGTGGATCCAAGGTGAACCAGAGAGCCACAGCGCACCGCTGGCCTTTGGTAACCGCCTTCACCCCATGGGGGTTCTCGCCGCCTGATGAGAAGCTGATCATTCTCCCGCACTTGGGCTTGATGGAGGCCTGTGGGAAAACAGGTGACACCCGGGTGGCAAGGAGCAGCACGGCTGCATGCACTGGCCATGTCTGAGCTCGTCACAGTCCAGGGCCTGGGATCTTACTGGGCATCTCTCTACATTGCCCCAGGACCCAGTGAGCTACTCTGGAGGACATGCAGAGCTCTGGGCATGGCTGTAAAAATGTGTGGGGCAAATAAGGAGGTGTGAGGCTTGGTCCTGCTGCACGGCCATCATGCAGAAAGGAGATGGTGGCATGGAGGCCTTGCAAAGCCTGCAGGTGACCACCTACAGCAAAACAGGGCCATGGTATAGCTCCAGGGAGGTTCAGGCTAACCCTGGCATGGTCTGTGAAATGCCCTTCTTTGCTCTGCTGAGTCACAGAATCACAGTATCGTCAGGGTTGGAAGGGACCTCTGGAGCTCCCCCAGTCCAACCCCCCTGCCACAGCAGGGTCACCTACAGCGGTTGCACAATGGCATCCAGGCGGGTTTGGAATGTCTCCAGTGTGGGAGACTCCACAACCTCTCTGGGCAGCCTGTGCCAGTGCTCTGCCACCCTCAGAGTAAAGAAGTTCCTCCTCATGTTAAGATGGAACTTCCTGTGCTCCAGTTTGTGCCCATTACCTCTTGTCCTATCACTGGGCACCACTGAAAAAAGACTATTCTCATCTACAGGTATCCTGCAGGACTCCGGGGCAGAAAGTGCCAACCAAATCAACCCTCTGGCACTGGTCTTAGGCAGATGCAATCCACCCTCCAGCACCTACTGGAGTTCGGAGCCCCAGCATGGTGCCCAGACACTCTGTCCAACCATGGAGGGGGTGCCCAGCTTCCCAAACGGCCCATGTGGAGGTAGGGGGTTGTGCCTGAGTCCCATCCCTCTCAGGGACTGATGTCCACCACCGTGACCTGCTCTGGGACAGACACTGCCTACGTACAGAGGCATTGCTTCGTGTTTGGCCATGAGATGGGGTGGGAGCTCAGTGGTCCTCCAGGCAGGGAGGACTCTCAGCCACCCCTCTGATCTGCAGGTTTCCTGCTCAGCGCAGCCTCTGGGCAGGGCACAGAAGACCTGTGCACCTCTGCCAGCAGGATTTTGTAGGGGTTCTTTGCAAGGCAGGAGCCACAGGCTGCCTGGGGAAGCCCAGAGCCCCAGAACAGGCTCCCGAGGAACAGCGTTTAGTTCACAGCACTGACTTACTGTCACGGTTTTGGCATCCATCTCCGTGAAAATGAACTCGCCTCCTTCGAAATCTGCGTTCATGTACAGGAGGGCACTGGGGGAAGAAGCGGGAGACCCCTGTGAGGGGAGAGGAAGGGAGGGCTCAGGGCTGACCCCCGCCTCCAGGGCAGATCCTGCATCACTCCACTGAGATGCGGATGAGGGGGCTGCCAGGCAGGGGAGGTCCTGCAGTGGGGCCAGTCAGAGCCACCCAAATTGCCCCCATTTCGGAGCCATAGCTGAGAACCAGCAGATCACTTCTTGGCTAGGGAACAATTCTCAAAATGTCCCCTGGGCCCCACCAGCCCTCACCCTTCCGTTCTGCACCAAAAACACATGACAGAGACACAGTCCTGTAGGCCACAGCTGGAATCTCCCAACCCTAAAATATCAGATCCATTACAGTTAAACTCTGGCTTGAAGCTTAGCCATGATGCTTGCTGCCACCAGAAACTACCTGCTGGATCTCACTTCTGCCATGGCTGGGATGTACCAGCTTTAGGTCCGTGGAGCAGGATGCCCTGCCTCGGGGAGGGTCCCTGGGCACCCTTGGGGGCAGCTCCCCTTTTGGCCTACCTGTAATCCCGAAATGTGTAGGCAGGAGGCTCCTTCCAGCACTCATTGGCCTCGGGGTCCAAGAGACAGTTGTCAGCATGGATGGGGTGGCTCAGGTCATTCCTCCTCTCCTGCTGGCCTAGGCAGGACCATGTGGAGGAAGGGGGAAGGAGAAGGGGTGGATGAAATGGAAATGCCATGCTCTGTGGGGTCCGTCATGGTGGGGAGCCTGCCCTGACCCCACTCCAGGTGGTGAGAGGAGGAAAGGAAAGGCTGGGGAGAAAAGGCAACATCTGAGGACTCAGATCTGCACAGCTCTGCTCCTTACTGCAGGGAAGCAAGATGGAGAGCTGCAGGGGTGGAAAGGAGAAGGGACAGTGACAGGAGGCAAGAGAAGAGGGAGGAGAAAAGAGGAAGAGTTGAAGGCATGAAAAACAAGAGACACCACAGAAATGAGTTTCTTCAGGACAACAGTGCCCACCCTTTGCTGCTGTGGGGACGGTGACTTTGCCCAGCCCTCAGCCACCAGTTTAAGCATCAGGCAAAACAGAGCTACTCTCAGACTTGGGTCCCCTACTCATAAACCCTCCGTGGGGGGCTGAACCCCTCCTGTCCTCCCTGCCCTGTCCCACCACCGAACCCCCGAGTCCTCACCGGAGAGGGCGGTGCGGCACACCAGGTGGGTGTAGGAGAAGTAGAGCGTGGAATTCAGCATGAAGTAGGACTCGACGATCCTGCGAGCCTTCTCGCTGATGTCGTAGAAAAGCCGGGCGCTCTTCAGTGGGACACGGCCCTCGTAGCCATACTGGGCGAGGAGAAAGGGCGAGAGAGGGTCAGCGCTGCATACTGGCTGGGAGGGAGGGCAAGGGAGAGGAGGACGGTAGGAGATGTACCTTGAGGGCTTTGAGGACGGTGGCTCCTTCAAATCTCTCGTTTGGGGTGTGGGGGGAGGTTTTGCCCCTGTAACCGTCTCCAGCCAACATGATCCCCTGAAAGACACGGACATGGATGAGGGGTGAACTGGTTCCCCCAGAGAGAGGGAGCTGCAATGGAAGCACCTGGCACCCTCTTCCCCAAATCCCTCAGGGCTGCATTCACTGGGACGGGTCAGTTGGGTGGGAAGCCACTGCAGCTCTCCATGAACACAGTCCATTCTGAGATGCTGGAAAACAGCCACCCACTTCCCGACTGGGGACGTTCAGGCACCCTCAGTCCCTTCCCAAGCTCAGCTGATGACGAATGAGAAGGCTCAATGAGGTTTGTGGATGAGCATCCTTTGGGGTTGGGTATAACATGCAGCAAAGAGCATGCCGTCTTGCAGCATGTTTCTAAGAATGGCCCAAGATGGAGCAGCAGCTCCAGCACTGCAGTTACGGGTGTGTTATGGGAATAAGCATCTGACTGCTCTCCATGGGCATCAGCTGCAAGACTCAAGAGTGAGGCATGAACCCAGAGCCTCTCCAGGGGCTGATCACACATTCAGCTCTCACAAGCCATCACGCTTGCGCCCAGGTGGCACTCATGCCCCCTCCCAGGGGCACTGCCTACTCACATTGGCCACTCTGTGAAGCTCTCGGCACTGCTCCTCCGAGATGACATTATCCAGTAGTACTCGCTGTGTGCCATTCAGCTGCTGCGAGTTGTAGACAAACTTCACGTCGCTGTAGAGAAGCGGACCCCCTGATGGAAAGAGACACAAAACGACCCTGCTGAACATGCCCTGGCCTTGTTGACATCTTGTACCCTGGCTGAGGGCCAGGTGAAGTCACCCGGGTGCACTGCCAGGGAAAGAGCTTCACAGCAGAGAGCAGAGTTTGGCCTCACATCATCAGCAACAAAAGAAACAGAAGCAATGGAAACACCCGGAGATGAAATCAATTTACTGCGAGAGCATCAGCATTTTCCACCTTCTCATTAGCTGCCTTGCAAATGCAGGGACCACAGCCTGAAAAATGCCAAAACCTGACGGGACACAATGAGAGACACAGACACTGGCTGACTGGGCTCTCCTGCCCAGCAGCCAACATCAACGGAGGCCAGAAGTTTCCGTTTGCGCTGTGTGGCTCTTGCCGGCTCCACATGCGGAGCCGCTCTCTGCAATTGTCATCAGTGGGTTTTTTTTGTCTTTTACACACATAGAAAACCTAACGCGGTGCTGAGCTTGCAGCAAGCATCGCTTGTTCTCCACCAAGAAAAGCAGCTGGAGTGGATGAATCAGAGGACCCTGAGGACAATCCTCTGCCCCAGAGGCAAAGGAGCTGCCATGGCTGTCCCTGCCATCCCTCGCTCCCTGCCTCCAAGCTGCCTCCCTCTGCCTGCCAGAAGCCAATGGCTTGGCTGCATTTTGGAGGTCCCAGGTAGCATCCCTGGGATGGGAACACAACCATGGCTGGGCTTGCACACTGCTGGGGTCCTGCCCGGTACGGAGCGACGGAGCCTTGCCACGTGCTGAACGAACGGGCAAGGAGAAGAGAGAGATTAGCTCTGTACAAGAAGTTTCGATCCATCCCCATCAAATATGTCTGATCAGAAAAAACATAGTGAGGCCACTAAATCACCATCTTCTGAAGCCTCTTCCCCTCATCTCCTCGAAGAAAGAGAATGAAAGAAAGGGCAACAATAAAAACTGGAACCAGATGTTGCTCTAGGAGGAAGGTGACATACATCTAAATTGTAGGAAAAATTACCTGTTGTCACAGAGCTGCAGAGCTCCTCTCACCATGTGGCACAAGGAAATTTCTCTGTTTCATTGCTTTTATAATTACTACTTTTCCTGTCCGTTGAAGCACATCGTGGTTTTGGAAGGTCTCTTTGGCCTCTGGAGGCCCTGAGGGCACAGCCTCACCACTAGACCATGACTTTATTTCCAAAGACTCAAGTTTCTTGGAAACCGAAAAGATGGGATGTTCCTCATGTTCACTTTGCTGTCCTTGTTGCTCAACAACAGCATTTATTATAAATGCAGCTGGATCAGAAACAGGACTCTGAAGTCCAAACTCCTGGCACACTCCGGTTCAGGGCTGAGTTTTCCAGCTCGGATGTTGCTCTTCCCCAGCCGTAGGCACGAGAGGGATGAACCTGGAAGGCATCACTTTACCACGTCCCTGGTTTCTTCTGTGCCTCCCAGGGAACTAGTTGGGGGCTGCCCTGTGCTGTGAACACTGAACCCTTGTCCCACACCAGCAGCATGCTCCCCGCTGCCTTCCTCGCCCCCACTGCCTCTAAGCACCAGCAGAGAGAGAGACCTCTTTCCCATGTGTATGCTCTGTGAAGAACACCCCAAAGAAATTTAAGAATTCTTTGGACTTTTGGGAGTGAAGGAATTGATGGAAAAGAGGAAAGGGGGAAGGAAAGAAGTACAGAAGAGGAGTACAAAATTAAAATGGACTTTTTCTCTTTTGGCCTTTCTTCTTCTTTTTCCACGTGAAAAGAGAGAAAGAAAAAAAGACAACAGAGAAAGGAAGCAGCTGGATGGACAAAAATCCCATTTTTTTAGCTGAATGGTTTCGGTTTTCTTTGTAAACTTGAAAACATTCTGCAACTAAACCAGAATAAAAGCATAGAGAGCAGAAAAAAACAGAGAAGGACGCACTCTGAAATTATTTGGTTACAGCAGGCAAACAGGCCAACAAATATAAATCAACCAGCTCTTGGCTTAAGCAAGCTCTTCAGGATCTTCCTGTGGTATTTGCCTATTTTATGTATGGCTGGAGAAGGGATAACAATACTCTGAACACAAAACTGAGCAGCTGGAGACAACTTGGGCCGTGGAAAGCTGTGAAATTCCCCAAAAAGCGCAACCATCCATTGCATTACAGGGAGGTTTAATTGCCTGCTGCTGTGGAGCTGCCCACTAGAGACACAAGACACCTCCTGGCTTGAGATCCCATTGTTTCGCAGCGGGGAGCACGCTTTGCTGTTTGGCTGCAATGTAGTTTTTCAAAATTGTTATGGGGGAAACCTTCTCTTTAGTAGAAGATGACATAGTATTTTCAGTGGTTGCCAAAAACATGCTGAAATCAGCTGAAATGTTTGCCGACAGGCCTTAAAATCTAGTGTTTTGGTTTGATGTAAGCCAAGGCATGAAATCACAAGCCAGTCTGCAAACAGAAATGGCTATTCATATGGTGTCACCCAGCACATTTAGCAAAGCATCAAGACCAAAATTCCCAAAACCTAAGGCCTCCAGAATCCATCCTTCTACAGCCCAGACAACAGTGAACATTTTAATCTTAAAAGCACCTGGGGGAAAGACTACTGTTTGTTGGTGCCACCTGCCCCACGGTGAGGAGGACCCAGCCTCCCAGCTCCACATCTCAGGGCTCTGTACTGAGCAGCTCAGCAGGTGGGAAAAGCAAGTCCAAGAGCAGAGCAGTGCTGGTGGGATCCACGGACCCAGAAGTGTTGTGGCAGCACTGTAAATTTCTCTGTCTCTTAAACAAAACTTCAATCCTCTCAGATAGGACTTGGCCCACACTGGTCAGTGTCCGGCCTTTGCAGTCCGCAGTCTCTAGCAATAGGAAAAAACCTTCTGATTTTGTTGACACTGAAGTCATCAGACTTACCCTCCTTCAGCTCTCGATCTGGTTTTGGCATAGGTTTCTTTGCCAGGGACAGCCGGGGCCCATCCTCTGGTTCACTGCTAATACTTGATGGGACACTGAGAAGCAAGAGAGAAGAGGAAGATCATGACTTTGGCCACAGAGCTGAAGTTCTTGGAATTGCGCTGTTTTGCACCCTTTGGAAATCACTACATGTAAAAATCGGGCAATCTGGTACTTTGTACAAATGTCACAACCATACAAGTAGAAGCCCTCATCCCACCCTGTGGCAAACTGTTTTTCTGGTAATGGAAACAACAGTTTCCACCAGCAAAGCACAGACACCAACAAACCTGAACGGCACCACTTGCCTCATCGACCAAGTTCCCTCTAGACCATCACTGGTTTTGAGGCGCTCAGCTAAAATAAGGTGCTTGTGGGAATGTTTGTAATGATACGGGGCCAAGGACCCTAATTCATCCATGATGGTGTGCTGGGGCGGATGGGCAGCACCACCCTCGTGGCAGGCTGGTTACCCCATCATGGGCACATCCCCTTAACCCCCCTGAGGGGACTGAGGAAGCCACGGACTCAGCCAGAGCGGGTGACGGCTCACCTGTGCTCATCCTGGCGGGCACCGTACCTGTTCCAGTAGTTCTGCAGGAAAAGAGAGAGGTTGTGCTTCTTAATGTAATGCTCCAGCCGAAGCCAGGGAGCTACCTGCTCTGCCTCACACCCGGGGACATCAGCCAGCCTCTCTGGCATAGAACCATCCCACACAACTTTGGGTCACCAAATTGAAAATATAACCCCAACCCAAACTGGCATCGTACGACGAGTACAGAGGGAGCATGGCTTGCCCAGCCTTCTCTGTCCCACCCCACCACCATGGCAGTGACTGAGACAAAGCCAGGCACCACGGCAGGAGAGCTGGACTAGGCTGTGTCTGCTTCTCCTTCACCCCGTGAACAGCTGCCTCCCTTGCTTTGCCATCACCCTTTTCCCATAGGGAACAAACCGGGCCAAGACCCAGCTCCTGAGTCACCTACACGGGACTCGCTTTACAGGAAGGAGAGGTGGGGGAAGCTGGTCTTATAACTGTGAACTCCTAAAGGTCCTTGCCACAGCAGACCCAGGCATTACCGGCTCCGTGTAGGTGTATCCGAGGCCGGCTGCAGCCACCTGCAAGAGGTGAGACTCCAGCTTATGGCGCCGCAGCAGCATTTTTGCTTCCTGAAAAGAAGAGGAGAAGGGGAGTAGTTGTACGTGTAGCTTTCACAAGATACAGTCAATGCACATCTGCTTCAACAGGGGTTTGATTTTCACACAACACCGTAGACTCCTATGGGGCACGGGATGCTTGGGTCATGCCTTAGAGCAACCCCGGACACAGGGCTGAGCCACTCACTACGTTGCAGAAGGGGAGGTGTTCAGCAGCTAATTTGGGAAGCCTGAATCCGCAAAACACATTTGCATAGCTGGCAGAGGGTGCTGACCACCTTGGAAAGCCTCTAAATATCTGGGCATGAGGCTGACCAGAGAAAGCCCGGCTGCAGAGCGGGAGGCAGGTTCAGGCTGGTGGAGCAGGGACCCCGGCAGGGCTGTGCCTCCTCTCTCCATCTGCAACGTTGGAGCCCATCGCCCCATGGTGGGATGAGCTCAGGGCGCTCAGACAGGGACCACAAAGCACAGCCAGCTGGGTATCGTCCATCAGAGGGCTTTTTTTTTTGAATGAAAAATTTGTAAACAAAATACTGGGTTTTCTCCTAGAAAATGACTTTGCAAAGCAAAAATCAGATTTCTTTTTACAGAAAACTTCAAAACACTGGAAACAAAGAAACGTTTTCATCAACCTCAGTTTTTTTCCTAGCTTTGCTTTCAGAGAAGAAACGATAATTGTTCTCGTTTTCGCTTTTCTCATTTCCCTTTTCTTTTTTAGCATTTTGCCAAATTCACCTTGATTTTCCTGGAAACCAAGGAATTCCCGAGGGAAGGGAAAATCCAATTCCTGCGTACCCTCTGCTTATGGCGCAAGGGGAATGAGCCTCAGCAGGGCTGGGATGGGAGGAACTTCTCCTCTTCTGCATCGTGAGAAAGGCAGCCCCAGGGCCGCAGATAAAGGCTGCCCAGACCGGAGAGGAAGCCTGTCCCGCAGGGTGACTGAACACACAGGGTGACTGAACACACACTGTTTGGTTGTTTGACCCCAACCTAACCCTGTGATAGCAGAGCTGCTCCCTGCAGAGCAGGCTGAGTGCCGAACTCCAAGCTCGGTGACTGGAGAGTAAAGCTGACATCTCAACCTCCTCTTGGGAAAATATTTCTCATCCCTCTCTTAACGGAGGTTGCCCTCTGCTCAGTGCTTCATCGCATTCCTCCTCCACATCTCCTCCAGAGCACTGAACGAGGGGAGGGTTCACATTGTTGAGGCACTCGGTCATCGTCCTCCCTGCCCTTGCTGGGGTTTTGCTAAGCTGACGTCCCCATTTAAAGAAGACCCTGCCCTCCAGCTTCTCCCCCATGCCAGTGACTCTGGACTTGCACCCTGACAATTAGCAGCACCCGCTAGTCCAGCATCTCCACATCTGTTTCCAAAGTGGTCCCACTGTGGGAAAGCTGCCATGCTGCTTTTATTTCCAGCTGATGCTTTTGCTAAAGCCTTCCACCAAGGGCTCTTAGGTGACACTCACTCTCACCTTTCTGGGTTTGACTGTGTCTGGATCCATCGTACCTTCCAAGAGGCCCTCGTAATAACCTGCGTTCTCCAAGACATCTTCATCGTCCGGGTGGAAGAGGAGGTAGGACTTGGCACACTCCAGGGCTTTTACGTAGTCACCGACTGGGGGGCAACACAACAGATGTCAGTGGGGGCCGGGGGCGGGCACAGCCCCACTGGCATTGCCAGGGGCTCACGCCGAGCACAGGGGGGCAGAGCCAAGGAGGGGAGCCTGCAGAGAGGGAGGACACAGCCTGGGCTCTCCGTCAGCTCAAGGGTGAGCCCGGCACTTTACAAGGCTCTTTTGATGCAACTTTATCTTAACCATTCCATTCCACTGCCCAGGGAAACTGAGGCACAGAGACACGACTCCTCTGCGGTCATGCGCAGGTAGGATGGTATCCAAATTGGATCCAACTGGACGTGCACGGTGTGGATGCTGTCCGGCAGCAAACCGCGTCCCTTTTGTGCAGCATCTCTGAGGGCCCTGGGGGGTTTTACCCACCACATTAAACCTCTAATTGAGCAGAGGAATAAAAAAGCCTGTACACCATGCATGAAACACTGCTGACTCCTCCAGCTTTCTTCCCATTGCACTGATGAATGAAGAACCTTTAGGTTTGAGAAGCAGTTTTGACCCTCCCACATTCTGCCCTTTTTGGGAAAGAGCTCTTAGCACAAGACTGAGATAGCAAAATTCTGCCTAGATTTTCTTTTATGTAACAGAACATAATAAAATGCCATATAGGACCACACAACTGGCAATATTTTATAGCACAGCCAACTCCTGATATTTTTCAATGTTGCCAACTCATGCAACTTTACTATGAATCTTAAAATATTTGGTAATTAGCAAAAATTGGCGTCGTGGAATAAGCTTGGGCTAACTTGTATATCTATTATACATTGACTTGGAAAATGTATCAATCGGTTTCAGAAAATGTGAAACATATAAATCCCCCAAACTTCAATATCAAAAGGCAAATGAAAGGACCCTAAAAAAAGCATGATTTATTTAAAGAATAATAACGTTTAAGCTAAAGGTTGGGCTTTTAAAATCTGACTGATGATTTAAAGCCCTTTTACAAAAACACTTAACCGCATTCCAGTCAACCTAAAAGGAAAAGGACTTTTGAAGAGACAGTTTCCACTGATGTGGAAACTCTGCTTCCTGACGCTTTCAGACCATGCCGCTGCACCGCTGTAGCACAGGCATCATGCAGAAATATCCTGATTTCCACATGAAGCAATTCAAACTTGTACAAAACGTAACAAGACTCAGCAAGAGCTACGAGGAACAGAAAGACAGCCTTTACCTCTGTAATAGGCAAACTGCAAGTAGTCGTAATGGAGGGGCAGGAAATTTTCGATGGGCGAGATACGGCCTGAACGCGTGGCGAGTTCTCGGACACAGTCGTGTTTGCAAGACAGGACTTGCATGTAATGATCTGCGAAGAAAAGAAGGAGAAGACGGTCTGAACTGAGAAGGATGGGGATGGTGCTGAGACGAGGACAGACAGACGGTAAACCTCCCTGACCGAAGGACATGCGACTCACGCTGCCCTGGCCCAGCAGGACACTGTGCACCTAGAGAAAGAGTTCAGGCTCCTTCCCAAAGCCAACAGAGAGTTGCAGTCAGACTTTTGCCCCCATTGAGAAATGCCTTTCTCCTTCTGTAAACTGTAGAGGGAGCTTGAGCATCTCTTTTGTGTGCCGGGAGATGCCGCTTCTGCCCAGGAGAGCCGGATGGGTGCAGGGACGTGCGTGCAGGTGGCAGAGCTCTTCAACCCCAAGAGCCAAACCAAAGGCGAGGACACCCACAAAGCAAATGGAGATGTGAAGACAGGGTGGCTACATATGCTGCCACACGAAAGCCATCTCCACACTCCTTTCCTCCAGCTCACCTTTAATCCTCTCCTTTCAGCAGCAAAAACGCTCCCGAGCTCAGGGGGATGTTTAGATAAGAGGGGTCGGTGCAGCTTCCCAAGCACAGCCGAGCAAAGCACCTGCACCACGAGTCCGAAAGGTCTAAGGCACAAATATGGGCAGCAAAATCCCCGTGTTTGCTGCTTCTCAAAGATGAGATATCTCCCAGGGAAATGCAAGCACGTGGTAAACATCTGCCATTAGCAAGGTTTCTTAATTGGTGGGAGTCCACAATATAGGCCTTGTATCAGCTGTACAATTTCGAAGCCAGCACTAACATCTGATTCCAGTTTGGAGCCTTTGCTGCAACGTACTTACAAATCTACTTTGCTTGCTCTGTCTCTGTACACCTTTAAAAACCTTAAGAAACAAACACAGGCTTGAAAAAAACCCCATGTGCTCAGCTACCAAAGCGTTTCTCAGAGCTGCCAAAAAAACAGTCTGAGGAATTTGCAATGAAATCAAGTGGAAACTCAAAACAGTCTCCCATTCGCTCTGGGCAGGTAGCCTGAGTAGTTATCTGATTTACCATACACATCCAGGGCATTACGCTAGGAAGGCAAGAAGGAAAAGGACATAAATAATTTTGGTGTAATTTAAACCTGTTTAAGCATCCTAGACTTGAAATAATCCATCACTGAGAAGCACTGCTTTTTCTTGGTACTGTCAAGGCGCTCTCGAAACAGGCTATATAGACTGGAATCAATTCACTGAAATGCATCTGTCCCTGTGGCGGAGAGGTGAGAGTGTTTCAACCCCACGCAGCAGCACAGCAAATCAGCTTGGGATTGAAAAGAGAAATGAGTTTTGAAGAAACTTAAGCTCTCTTTTCTTTTTGTATTAGTATTCCCACTCCCTGCTGAAACATCTGCAGCTGAGTGCCCTGGACCCAGGGGTAAACTCTGGATTATTCTGTCCTGTAAGGAACCACTTAGTTCCCTATCACAAAGCAGCTGCATTATGGATCTTATATCCTTCCGTGTGCCCTCACTCCCCTGTTTCTTTGGGTGCCTGAACGGCCCTGGGGTTTGCAGTTGTTATTCCCAGGCATATCTGGCCAAGCGAAGTCACAGCACTTGCAGAGACCATCTGGTTTGTTCTCACTCCCAGCACTTGCAGAGACCATCTGGTTTGTTCTCACTCCCAGCTGACGTGATGGGTTGAGGACCACCACACCATGACCACGCTTTGCATGGTCCAGCACAGCAACATCTTCTCTGCTCACCGGGGCCAAACTCAACTTGCACAGTACAGGAACAATTTAATAGAGACCAAAACCTGTTTGACACTCGAGCAGCACCTTTCAGTGAGAAGGAAGGAGGGTTTTCTTCACCACTGAATGCTGCTCTCCTGGAGGGCTTGATATGGCCCTTGGTGTACTGGTCATGGCTTTAAAAGCAGGCATGATCAGCTGACAGTTACACTGGTAACAAGTCAGCCCTTACAACACTTCTAATATTTTTTGCATGGGTAAATAAACCCAACAAAGGCAGCTTCCCATCCGGTATGTTGGTGGTTTCTCATTTTGGTCATTTGAATTAGATTTCCTGTCCCGACACAAACAGAATTATGCAAAACCAAAAAACAGTCTGCATCTGAGTGAAGTATTTTCCACACAAGAAGCAAAACTCCAGAGCTTGATGCAACTCCAAGACCATGAGCAGATAAGTAAGAGTTCTGTCACCAAACAAATGTTAATTTATGGCTCTTCTTTCCCTTACGACTAATTAAATGTAATCTCATTTCTACTGAGAACGAACTACTTTAATCCCCTCTGGCTCAGAGCCACACATGCAAATCTGAAGATTACATAGCAATGTTCAATTCTCTCTAGAGATTTCAGTCAAGATCATAATTAGGTGGGCCTCTGCTAATGGCAAATCCATCCTTTTGGATGGGGAGGAAATCTATGTTCTGAGCCTTTTTGGCAACTTTCCTGGCTGTCTGGAGCATGGCCAAGAGGACTTTGCTGCTCTCTTACATGTACTGAAAAACAGAGAAAATATAAACAGAGGCCAGCAATGTCTAGATTCCAGTGAGGTATGTGAGACCGTGTACAAGGGGAAACTGAGGCAGTTTATAGTAAAACACCTATACTTCCAGTTCTTCCGGAAAGCTGCAAATGCTCCTCACATCTGGAAATGCAATTTGTCTAGCCCAGCTTCTATTCAGGACCAAACCCAGATGTTCTAGTTCCCTGTCCTCTGGATTTGCATTTTCTGGCCTTCCAAGTGCCTCCCGCAGCATTACTCACCACCAGCAGTGATGGAAAGGAAGACACTTCACCAAATCCCACCAAAGGCACAAACTCAATTGTTAAAAACATTGCAGGGCGAAGGGTGAGAACCCTAAAGATGCAAAAAGATCTCACCTGCAATAGCTTCGTAGAGACCAGCCTTATATTCCAGGTACTCGTGCTCCTCAAATCTCTGCGGTCCCTCGCACATGATCTGGCAATCTTCATCCTCGGTGTAGTACCCTTTCAATGCGCGCTCCAAGAAGTCAATGGCCAGCTCGTACTCCTCCTTGTCATAGTGCCTTACTCCGGCACTGTAGTCCTCCTGCAAAGTAGGCAGGCAGAAGGCAAGACCATGAGTGGGCTACACTGCTCGGACCACAGCATCCTGCCCTTGCCCACTGCAGGTGCTTCTCATAAGAATGTAAAAGCAGGCAGGGACACAACAACCTCCCCAGGTACCTACCAGACGTAAGCGGTTGTACCAAACCATGTTTAAGCCATCAATGAACTTTTGGGACAGTGGAACCTCATAAACCTGCCTAAATGCTCTGCTGAACTCCTCTATACTTAGGAAATCCTCAGTGCCACTGCTAGATTATGCATTATGTGAAAAAACATTCCTTTTCTTTGTTTTCGCCCTCCTACCCAGAAACTACGCTGAATGCCAAGGGAAAAGACTGCTCTTGACCCAGGTAGATCTGTCTTAGAATAGCACCTAATGAGCACCTCCATTAATTACCCCAAACAGCCACTCCTGCTTCCTTGAGTCTTGAGAAATCAGAAAGTTGGGGGTGGCCCTGGCAGTTGTGTTGGGCTTTTGCTTTGAGGAGGTGGAAAAAGCTGTAACTCCTCTGCCTGCCACCCTGCACCCTCTCCAGCACAGCCACTCACGTGCATGTACCCTGCCCAAGTGGGAGAACCCAGCTCAAAACAAACACACATAAGCCAAGATCTGTCCATCAGTGTCCATGGAGGCGTTCACCAAAGCTGCCGGCTGGTGCCTGTTCACAGCCATGGATGACGCCAGAGTTCCCTGAAGAGAGGGACCAGGTTGGGGACACAGCCATCAAACAAAGAGCAGAGAGTGCATTGCAAGGTAACAGGCACAAACTTGAACATAGGAAGTTCCATCTTAACATGAGGAGAAACTTCTTTCCTTTGAGGGTGGCAGAGCACTGGCACAGGCTGCCCAGAGAGGTGGTGGAGTCTCCCACACTGGAGACATTCCAAACCCGCCTGGACGCCGTCCTGTGCAACTGCTGTAGGTGTCCCTGCTGTGGCAGGGAGGTTGGACTAGATGATCTCCAGAGGTCCCTTCCAACCCTGACCATTCTGTGATTCTGTGCAAAAGCAGGAGCTGGCTTGCCTTAAAGGAGAGCGCTGAAAGGGAGAGTTTGTTTTGCTGTATTGTAACATGGACCTCGGCAAGAATGTCCCCATTCATAGATGATGCTCTCTCGGCCTCCTAAATCTCTTCTCACCAGACTGCCTGACACTTAACCTGGGGACCTCTTTACCTCAGACTCACCATGTGCTGCCTGGCCTCCCGGTCAATCAAGCTGACCTTCCCTGCTGTGTTCTTGTAGTTCTCGATGTCCTGCTGTATCTCCATGTGCTCAGGGTTTGCCATGAAGAAGGTGTGAGCTGCATTTGCTGCCTCCTCCAGCTTGTTCAGCTGTAACAAGACAAGAAAGACGAAGTGAGTTGGTGATGTAGGAACACAGCAGCTTGTGCTGCACCCTCTGACACCTATACCTCTGACACCTATACCTCTGACACCCTTTTGACCCCACTGGACTGGGCAATGATGCAATAACCAAGGAAGACCTGAATGCAGAGGCTGCAGAAAACAGCTGAAATGAGAGGAAAGCCCAGTGCAAGGGAAATCGGAAGAGCTTGAGCTCCTGAGACCCAGACAGGTCCCTCATCTGTCTGCAATATGGTGTATCGGTGGTGGGGTCCAGCCTATTTTCCAGCTGCACATCCTCTGAACTCAGCTACTCCAACCCCCTGCACAGTCCCAGGTGGAAAGATGCTCTCATGAGATATGAAATGGAGAGGCAGGGGGAAGGCAGCTGCTGAGATTGCTCTCTCTTGCAAGCCTTGGAGGCTGAGCTATGTCCAGGCTGAGGGCTTCTGCTTGTAAATGGGGACTTGGGACCATTTATCAAGCTCAGCTGTGTATAGCTGCAAAAGGCCAGACTCTGCTGACAGTGGCAGAGGTATAAAGAGGAGTTTATCTTGGTGTATCAAGTTACTGTGGATTTAGAGATTCAGAACTGAGACCAGACATTAGTTTCACCCTGGAGAATGCCTTGTAAATGCGTGTGCTAAACACACCCACAGCAGTTGCTGGGGCTCGGGGAGCAGGACAGATGGTCAGGTGAAACATCTGCATGACCTCGCAGGAGAGAGGCCACTTCCATGGCTAATGTACTTGCTCCTCAAAGAAAGGCAACACCACTGAGGACCAGCATGGTGCAGAGTCAGCCCCCTGGGATACATCTACAGTCTGAGCAGGCTCCCCCAAGCTTGTTAGCCACGACCAGGCTCATGCTAGCCCTGGCAAGGCTGTGTCCAAGTGTTCTCCTTGATAGCAAAACCCACACCAAACCCTGTGCCACTGCTGCTAGGCTCCTCCCGAGGCACCGGAGCCAGCGAGCTCAGGCACGGCTATGCTGTGCTGCCATCATGGTACGGCAGCGTACCTGCAGAACCCTGCACACGTACCCACCAGACAACCCGACCAGCAAAACGATGAGAACTGAAAAAGAGACCTGCAGAGAAGCATTAGCTCACACCCTGTTATCCTACACCTGGAGCAGGGCAGAGAGCCCATGTGAGCCGAGGTGAGACCATGGCTGCCCTCAAGAACCTGCTCATCCCCGGGAGATAACGGCTGCTTCCTTGGGGCCCCTTAACACTGGATTAATACTTGCATACACTTAATGAGCATCAACTATAGCTTGCCTTTCAGCCAAGCCATGAGAAACACCAAGAACCTCTTTCAGTGAGCCCCTGGGAACTACCTAGTACCCTGCATTTCTCAGGGGCTCATAGAGGGCATACAAACTCTCATCACCAGCCAGGCATATAACTGGTTTCATCTCTGACATATGATTACCTTCGGAGATGTGGCTGAACTGTCAATTGGCTGAGCAGCCACCTCGTCAGCAGGTTGCTTGTTACCTCTGCCGAAGTGTTTGCAACCATCTTTAAAATTAAAATAGCCATCCGATAATACAGGAACTCCTGTCAAACTCGGTGAGACTGACATCTGGGTGAAATCACGGGGTCTTCTCCTTGAGGGATGCCCCTGCCTAGCTATATCCTATGGCGATTTGCATGCATGGCTTGTGAAAGCCTTGTGGTGAAAAAATGCAAAGGATTTGCTCAAGGCACTTGGCTGCCGCAACAGCATGGCCAAAAGTCCTTTTTTAGGCTGAACGCTGCTCCGAGCAGGAACAGTTGGAGTGGGGCAAAAGCGACAGGTTCGATTTGGCCAGACAAGGAGAGTTCACCTGGAAGCACTGAGCCAATACCAAATCACTCGGCAAATCTGCTCCTCTTTGGAAAGTGGAGCTGTCTGCTAGAGTTAATAACACATCCCAGTTCTTTAACTGGCAGAATGATGCCTCCTTTCCTACTGTATGTAAGGCTTGGCAAGACACGTGAAAATACAGCGTGAAGACATGCATTATTTTTGCGAGGTGACCTTCTCTAAGGGTGGCGCGGAGGGAGCGTGTTTTGGCTGTGAAGGAAGCAGTCAGTGCCTTCTGAATCTCCACTCTGAAACACCCTTTCCAAGCGGTAAATACTAAAAAATTGCTGTAACAGGCTTCCTTTGGCTTCTCCTCAAAACAAGGTGGAATCAGAAAGTGCAGCAAGCGGCCGAAAGCAATTTTTGCATTAAAAAAAGGAGATAGATAGATAGATAGATAGATAGATAGATAGATAGATGATGGTGATAAGGAGCCCAGCTTAAAGGCGAGGGAAGCTGGGAAGATGCAGAGCACAGCAGGACATGCACCAAGCCTCCTGGCACACAGCGAATCCCCCAGAGAAGCACCCAGCGCTTTCATCTGGGCTGTTTAGACTAGGATGAGCGCAAACACAGTCTGCAGAGCAAACAAGGTGGCTACCGTGAGTCAAACTGGTAGCAACTGGAGCATCATGCCTGTTGGAAATCTCTGGCTGAGCTTGTCAGGGATGCCTGGGTGATTCTGATAGGGAGACGTTGAATGGGAGCAGACACCCAAATCTACCAGGGGATTTGTGAAATTGGCACTTTTATATCAGACGAGCCATTCCAGACACGCTCTCACATTGCTCGGTGGGCCATGCAGATGTTTTGAAAGCAGGTGCCTGGATACAAGACCTTTTGGAGGAAAAGCCCAGCCATCGCCACGGGCGAGACTCATGCCAGGCGAGGCACTCTCCTAACCCCCCTCTGCTGCTCCAGCACAGCCAAAATTGCTTGTCTGGTTCCCAGAAAGGCCAGGGCAGAGCTGGCCGAAGAAGCACGCGTGAATACTTCCGAAAGGAAGATGAAAGCTCCGGTCAGACAGCATCTGAGCCCGCTCCCCAGAGCTGCCCTTTGAACACCAAAGCACTGCTGTGCTGCAGTGCCCACAGAAACGCAAAAAATTTGCCTTGTGTAAACTTCAGAAGTTTTTCAAGGTTAGCTCTGTGCTGACAACGTATGCAGGGAAGCCAGCTTTTACTGCAAAAACAAGATCTATTCCAGTCCTTCGCCTGGAGTTTTCCTAAGGACACCGCTCTCCACCATAACCCCTTGGCTTCCCAGCAGCCGAGCAAAATGACTGTGAGAATTTTTTATCCAGGACAGCACAAAAAAAACCCCAAATCCCTTCAGTGTAGAAACAATCTTTTTTAAAAAAGAGACATTCCTATTTAGAAACACATACCCCATCCTGAAAAAGCTCATCTCAACATAATCCCATCCTGGAAAAGCTCATCGCAGCTGGGCAGCATCTGATACAGGATAAAGGACCGACCAGAGCACCACACGATGGGAACTTTCAGGTCATGGTGGGTGTAGGTGGGACTGCCGCTGCAGCCGCTAATTAGAGAGGTTGAGATGGGGCAAGAGGTTTGTCAGAGACACATGAGCTGCTGACCTGATCCAGAGGACTGCTATTAAGCCACTATTTGAGCTGCTCAGGAGCACTGCATTCTTCCACGCCACACCACGGAGTTCTATTCACAGACAGCATCCTGCCCGTGCAGACTTAAAAGGGACCAAACGCATCTCAGCCAGGGAACTGGTCCCTCAAGACGCAAGCTGCAATAGTCTGTTGCGGGGTGTTCTTTTTTACTTTGGTTGTAGCTCTGTTTCAGAAAGCTATCAAAAACTGTCACAGATCCTAAGATGGGCTTAATTCTTCCCGGATAAAATCCACCCCTGTGAGATAGGAAGAGTCTGATTTCTAGACACAACAGAAAATCCCTTTCCCACCCTTGAAACAAGGCTCACACTGTGTCTAATCCCGCTGGCGCTACACAGTAGAGATGACCTTTGGATTTTGCTAAGTGGACTCAAAGCAGAACATTTCAACTCAACACTTTTCAATTTATCATGTCCCATATTTGCGTTAGAAACATTCAAGTAACACAAAGAAGCCAACAGCTGCTAAGTTTTGGGGAGTTTTTAAGTGGATGCGTGTATATAAAAGCAAATTCCTAACTGGTAAGACACGTTCAGAGACTAGCACTGACATTAATTATGAAACACTCTGGGGAGACTTTTGCCAAAACACTCTGAATTCAAAAGAAGCAGGATATTTTGGTGTTTAAAGGTCTGGGCCGGGACTCAGGACACCTGGACTCAGTTCCTGGCCCTGTCACAATCTCAATGTGCAGCCATTGGAAAAAAAACATTTTGTTTTCTTTATGCCTGATTTTCCATTGTTTTAAATGAATAACAATAAAAATAATAGCATTTATCCCACAGGGTAATCGCTTTGTTTATTTAGATGGCAAGCAACTCGGGGACCATAAGCACATGCAAAAATGTAACACAAGGGGATTTTGATCTTTGTGCAACCATCACTGAATGAAAATCAGCAAGGAAAAAATGACAACGGTAGAATCACAACCTTAGTATGTGCTCCAAGGTCTGCTTGTTCACCCCACTGGAATGAGATCGCTGGACTATCACTGCAGCTTTCTACCAAACCCTGTGTATTTCAGCCGGAGTGGACACACAAAATCAGAACACCAGTCCTGAGAGAGCCCTGGGAACACCCTGTCCATTTTGATCTTACCATGCCAACGGCTAGACCCAAGAAGGGGAGAACACAACATTTAAGTGCTTCTGGGTTTTGATGCTGAAAAATACTTTTTTTCCTCATTCAAATGTTAGGAGTGTTTCGTTTCACATAAAACCAGGAAAATTATTTTAAGCAGCAAAACCTCAGGCTAAAGAATTTCAGCAAACTGCAAATGCTCAATTTCATTCCCATCTGGGACAGTTCTGGCCTGGACTTCAACGGGACTGTGACTTCCAACCTGCAGTCGTGGCTTGGATTAGGAAGGCTGTTTTAACCGGAGCATTAGACATGACCAAACACAGGCTGCAGAAAGGACCTTGAGTGAACATCCTGAGCATCACTATACAATCGATGCCAATTCTCATTGATAACAGTTGAGAAAATCCTTTATGGAGCTTTCATGGGCTGCACAATGAAACCCGTAATATAATGTTAACAGTCCCTTAATAGTTCATCATCATTCTTGTGCCTATGTATCAGCCAGTATACTCCATGTTGAGCAATCGAATTTGTACCTGTAAGGCCGCTGTCACCAACCTGCCATGGTTAGGAAATAAACCGTCTCGCTGGAATATGTCTGACTTGCTATTTGATTTTATCATCACTTCAGCTGCTGCATCCCTCAAAGAGAAAAACAGAGGACTCACCTCATTGCTAATGCCCACCCAAAAAACAGCACAGACTGGCTCAGCTCCACCAGCAGGCACGTGCCCTGAATTCACGCTTGCCCTCACTATTTGCAGACGAATGAATTCTGACCAAAGCCTCTCTCATGCCAAGATGCTCAGCGAGCTCACATAAACCCCTAGCCCCTTCCCTAGGGGACACGCCACACACCAGCACCATCGTTTTAGCTACAATGACCCTGACCTTGCAGTCCCTTAAGTTTGCTCCCTGGTGCTTGGCAGTGGGGATAACGAAGAGGAACAGGCGTCATGCCAGGTCTGTGAGATGAGCATCGCACAGCTTTACAGTCTGCTCTCTCACAGCCGGGGGCACAGTGCGCCATACCACCACCGCTTACGTTGAACATTAACATAGTGCCATTTATCAGGGGGGAAGCAGCTGTAGCCAGAACATCTACAGGTGCGCAGGTGCTCCCAGCTCACACTGCAGTTTTCACGGCAAAAACAAGGATAAAAGTGGTGAAAGAGTCAGAGGATTTTAGAGAGAATGTAGCCAAAGCAGTATTGATTCTGACTGCCTGAGACCAAGGGTCAGAGGGCATGATATAACCAAGGCCTCAGACTATTATTGATGATGAGTTCCCATTTCATTGAACACATTATCAGATATCAGCAACTGTCATCCATTCTGTGCGACTGTCATAATCCAACCTGTTTCTGTATTAAGGTATTTTCAGCACATAAGACATTGTTTGAATTCAAACTTCTTTTTCAGGAGGGGAAGAGAAGTAAGGCTTATACACTGGAAAATGTGTCAGATCCCTCAAAACCCCAGCGTTTCTTGCCGTGCCAAGACTGGACGCACCTGCACATAACCTCCGTTAATTGCTGAGTGCATGGGCCTGGCATGGAGCTTGTGAGAAAATATTTCAAACCATTCAGCTGACCTAGAAACCAAAGTCTCAAACCTTCAGAAAACTCCTGGTTTGCTGAACAGATATTGGTTTTTTTAAACTTTTCCATAGCTCCACTGCTGCTGTGTTGTATCAAAGGCTTAGTGCGCTGGGCTCTGCAGAGGAGGGAGGCTCTGGAGTCAGTAAGCACAGATAACAAGAGAAATAAAAGGTTCAGTGTCATGAAGGATTAAGCTCGTTGTGTCTACGTAGAGCTTACTGCCTGGGCGAGTAGAAGCAAGTAGCAGTGAGATGGCTAAAAATAGCATGTGACCTGTCTCAACTATTTTATTATTGCAAACAGGGAAGGAAGAAATTATCCAGAGAAGTTAATAAGTAAGTTTTCCCTCTGCTGATGGGATCACACATTCACAGAAAGATGCTTGAGCTGTCTGCAACCCATAATGGCACCCACTGACCCCTCCGAAACACTTGAAACAGCCAGGAAGACAAGCAGATGGCAGACAAGGGCCTTAGCCAAGCATAGGGAATAGGTACCAAGTGACAAAAATGTGAAGCAGCATTTAAGTTCATTAACACACCATCCCCTGCTCTCCAAAGAGTTTACCAGTTCCTTGTCTTCCAACTCAAGATAAATAGGGTTGGTCCCCCCTCCTTGCTACTACTGTAATGGGGGGCAGCGGTGATGCCTTCCTGGAGGATCCACATGCATCTTTTCAGAGGTCTTCTCCATTTTCAAAATGCAGACAACCTCCAGTGTGCTTTGGACGCTTCCTCTCAGGCCACCCCAGGGTGCCTCGCTGTGTGCTGCTGCTCACCAGTTGCTCTGGCAGACCCAAATCCAAAACAGACAAACTTTGGAGAACTGGAGCAGGGAAAACTTCTCATGAGAAAGGAAGCCTAGGAAGGGTTTGGGGTTTTTTGTTATTCCAACAAGCAATTTTTCGGTATACAAACATATGCAGATTGGTAGGTACATGGTCAAAAGAGCTGACTAGACGTTGAATTAGTCTCCAGAAAGCGGCAGAGACTTGGAAATTTAAAACTCAACTGAACAAACCACTTCAATATTGTTCATGGAACAAATTCTTTCAATTAACCAAGAGAGAAATCAGATTTCCTAACGAATCTCTCACTTGGGCCACGCTGGCAGTATTTTACGTAAGTGTACACATGCATGTGCCAAGCAGCACCCCCCCCGCCCTGAAAAGGGCATTTTGCATTGAGAAAACAAATCAGGCTGAGACACTTCCTTCCTTCCCTCCCCGACACGCTCCTCTTAAACTGTTCCCAGGCAGGTAAGGATGAAGATTTTCAAAGGTCTGTGGCTGTGCGTTACATGCTTCAGTGCACAAATACCGCACAAGGAGCAGGGAACTGTTCAAAGCAAGTGATTTGCAAAACCACTTCCCAGCAGAAAAGACCCTTCCCACATAAATCTCGAACACATTGAGGCATCACAGAATTCATCCACGGAGCAAGCAGTGGGAAACGTGTTTGTGTTTACCGAACCTTACATCTGACTGATTAAGAAAAACACCTCACGCCACATTTTGCCCTGTGTGAACACTAACGTACTCTGAGGACAGCAAAAGTCATGTGTGAAACAGCATTTTCAATAAGGAAAAATTCCTAGAATATGCAATGTGGGCTCTCCTGGCAAAAACCAAAACCCCTAGAACTGGGTTTTTAAAACGTGCACTAAACCCCTTGTAGATGGGACTCTTCCCTCTGTGCCCGTACACAACAGTGGAGAGCAATGACAGGAGCTGGCAACACACGGATTTCAGCACACTACTCTGTACAAAAAAGAAGTGCCTTCTCTCAGCAGACAGCTGGCCAGTCGTCCCCCTCCCTCCAGCTGCAAACACACAACCATGCTGCCAACACACGACGGCCACCCTGCAGCCAGTGGTGCAAAACACCCTGCACCACGGGAGGGCTCTGAGCAGCTCTCCCGAAAGCCGTGTCTGGCTAGAAATGGGCTTCTTCTCTATTTTTAAGGATATTTGCCTAATTTGAAGGCTAAGACAGTTCTTCCCTTCTAATTTTCCTTGGAAGAGGTGGGATGTATTCAGCCCTCAGGAATCTGTGCAGACGGTTACCCATGAGGCTCCTACACCCCAGAGTTTTCGTCGGTCAGGTAATTAGAGATGAGCCAGTGGCCCTTGGAGATGAGCAGAGAAGCAATACACTTACAGACTAACGGCAACAAGCGGTGCTAGATACTAAAAGATAGGGGGCATAAAGTCAGCCAGGCTTTCCGGAGCTGAGGTTTTCTCATGCGCGTCTTTCCTCCTGTTGTTATAGCATCCTTGCGGCAGCCCCAGTTATTGCACACCTTGGAAAGCACCAGTCAAAGATTAGCCTGTGAGTTTTAAGCTAATAAAATCGAGCAGCTGGAAACAAGCAGGACGTGACTATCCCCTCCTCGCAGACCACCAGCAAGAGTCCCGTGGGCCACGGCCTGTTAGATAAACAATGAGCTTTCATCTGATACACTGACTGATAATAGACTGAGAGGCAGGTGATCCCGTGCAGAGAGCCTCAGAAATACCTGGGAGGAGAGAGGTGAGCCTCGCTAATCCCGCTGGCGAGGAGCGAGGGAGCCCTTTGCCCGTGAAGGGAGGAAGGTCAAGGCTGGAATGCTTCAACCTGATTAAGGCTAAAAACCAATGGCATGCTTTTAGGGGAAAAACAGAACAAAACAAACTTGGCAGGCAGTTAAAAGGGCTGGGAGGTGCATCGTGTAAGTGTGAGTCACAAGAGGAAGCAGACAGGGCACTCTCTCAAGCAGCAGAGATGCTGCGGGAACATAATATTCTGCGTTTCCACAAAGTCTTCCAACCTCAGGAACCCGAAGGCATTTGATTTGGGCCAGAAACAAAGCAAACTCATCTGTGATGAAAGAACTGAAGTGATGACACAGAGATGGAATGGAGGATGCTTGGGAAAGGATCACTGGACGGTGCTTTTGCAGACAGTCTTACAGTGTCTAAGATCCCAACAGAAGTATAGTCCACAACACAGAGTCATCAGCACGGAAACAAACTTAACAGTGTTTATTCTAAGAAGGATGAAGGCCAAAACACACTGCAGCACGTCTCTATCAAAAGACTTCTCATCATTAAAGGATTTCATTAAAACAACAGCGACACTCAACCTCCTCTCCCAATGAGGGGATGAGAGTTATAGTCTTGCGACTGAATTGACTAATAAATACTATACAGCAATGGTGAATAACCTGGGGGCTGTGCACGACAGGCTGATGCCATCCATGTGCCTACAAGCATAAGGCAAAGCACTTTATTCCAGCAAACTTCTGGACATCAGTACGGGAAAAGATTGACGGCATTTCTCCGGTATTTTTGCAAGAATGCAGCAATGCAAGTCGGCGACTGGACCCAAAATTAGCAGAACTGTCACATGTTTTCTGTTTTCCAGATTCTGTGTTTTTCCTGCTTTTATGTATCTTCCCTCTCTGAGACCCATAAAGCAGCACCTTTACAGTTTAGATGTGAATTTTCTCTAGCATCCTGCCTCCCCGGACATTGCAACTAGTCAAGCTGCACTGGTTGATAACATCAGGCACTGGGGCAGACTCCTAACCAAGCTGTCTCCGCGTTGGTATCTCTATAGAAATAATTACAAAAACACTTAAGAAAAACACAACAGAAGAATCCGAGACAAACAGAAAAATTCTTACAGGAGAAAGTTTCCTCCCTTTCCAGGGTTTAGCAATGGCTCAGCACCTTTTAAAAGAGTCAGACATGATGAGCTGTTGAATGTCCTTTGGGAGCCAAAGTTTCCTGTGAAAATACATACGCTTGTCTGCTGTTCCTCAACATCATCCAAACAGCTACGCGTGCTTCTAGAAAACGCCTTTCTGAGAGGACTCGTGGATTACTCACGACCATCCTGGAGCCAGGAAGCCATGCTGATCTGGTGATAAAACGATACTCCTTTTTTGCAGCCCTTTTCTGAGGTAAACAGAGTTTTGTCAAGCGGCTTATCTAAACCCTGTCCCAAGCCTGAAGACTGCCTCTCCCTACCTTTTCCCTGAGTGACAGAAAGGTCATCTCCTACAGCAGGTACCGACTGACCCTAACAGTGATTACAATCAGTTTATTTTATTAACATTGTTTGAAAAGCAGAGTGCATAGCCCTGAGGGTGGGCTGCAAACACGACTGTGCTATCTGAGAAAGAGGTTATCTCTCTCTGCCCTAAGCCACGATGGGACAGCAAAGGGAGAAGCAAACAAACCTTAAATCCCAAGGAGAAAACAGACTCATACCATATCTATGCATTGCCCCCTCACACAAAATCCTTGAGAGTCTTCAAAGAAATGTTTTTAATTACCATGTTTTTTCCAGACACAATGTTTCTGGAATACCTTTTCCAGGGCTCAAGTCATGGATCATGACTCGCAGCTGCTGAATGCTTGGGAACCATCATGATGGTGATGGACATTAGGGCACTGCAGACGATTAAATAAATCATCAGATCACCATTCAAATTCAACAAGCATTCTGCAAAGACTAAAGAAGATCGACAAATTGGGGCGGGCTTTGTTCCCCACGAGAGGAACTGACTGATGCCAAGGGGAAGCAAACTTAGGTGACTTTGGAGAAAACTGCCGTCTTTGAAAAGAAACTTCTATGCTGACCTGACAGATTCACCACTACTGGGCCAGCATCATGGCATTGCATTTACTTTCTGCAAGGAAGCAATGCTTGTAGAGAAAGAGAAGGAAGAGAAAAAATATACCCATAGTTCTGCAATACGATCTCAGTTGGTCTGGAAAGCAAAGGAAAGGTCTTGCAAGGGGCACTAGGTATGGGCTGCCAAGCTAGTCCAGCCCAAAGGTTCATGCCTCCCAAGACCCTTACCCCAGCAGTGGCCAGGGGTGGACGTTTGTGGGCAGAGCGTAAGGACACGGCAGGTACCCCGTGACCCACGCACACAGGGTATCGGCAGCGAAAGTGGCAGCTTACAGGCCTCCTGAATCAGGATTTGCCTCTGGACCACTCTGCTTAAAAGCCACTGATGGACCTATCCCCCAGGGAGCTGTGTAATCCTTTCTGGAACACATTTATACAAGCTGCAATAAAGAAGGGATTGGGGAGATTTTAAGACATCAGTATATTATTTCCACCAGAGAAGACGTGTGGCTGAGAAAGACCTACCGCGAGGCTATGTTAAAGTTTTCAGAAGACATGGGGGTTGCTGCAAATACACCTGCACACACGTTTACGTGCCTGGAAGGCAAGAGCCATTGGAGCAGCACTGCAAACTTCCTCAGGTTCCTGCAACGTTCGTTACACTAAAACTCAAATCCATCTGAGTATAACAGGAATGGGCTTTCCCACAAAAATGCATCTTCTGAAATGAAGGCAGATGAAACAGGGCAGGGGATGGGGCCCGCAACCCAGCCTCTCATCCAGGACACTAAGAGCACATCAGGTCTCGAGGGTGCTCTCTTGGTGGGCGGGATGAGTATGCTGACATGAGATGGACTGTGCTGATTTCACAGCGCAGCAACTGCCAGACAGGTTCTCAGCAAAATCTGACCCTGCAAATTCTGGAGGAGAGGTCCTCTTTCTTAAGAGCTTCTGACTGGTGCAGCAGAGGTTGACACACGGAATGAAAGCAAGCTGAAGAACCCGCCTTCATACACTTCCACCTTCAGTTTATCCAACATTGCTGAAGAAATGTGTGTTTCATTTGGAGAGGATGTAATTCTACCCTTGCAAATGTAACTCTTACCCTAACCTCCAGCTCCCCAAACTTTCATGAGCACCGTTACTAATTTGAGAGAGGAATTACTGGCTTTGAGAGAAGAGTAACACCAGCCTCCAAAATGACACCTCCGACGCTCAGCCCGAGGGCATGTTACGGACAGCGGCCGCTGCTGCTCAGGCTCTTGGTGCTGCTCCAGCATCTCCTGTGGAGTTACACCAGGGTGAATTTGGCTCGTGCTTCAGTGAGCGAGGCCACATACCACTTGCACAATTGCCTCCATACATGACACACACCACAAGTCTCAGCTGGATTTGCTGCTTCTGAAATGAAAACACTTTGCTCGCTTTCCCCAGCCGTAGCTTGGTAATCATTACTAAACACTTATCAACTAGACGGCCTTCATTTCCTGAGAGCCTGGACCTAATTACACAAGGAAACGCTCTGCTTTTTCTTCAGACACTGAGAAATGTTGGTTTCTGAGCCCTCCTCCTACAAAGTCAAACTTTGCTCTGATTAGCAGAGGGGAGGGGAGGGGAAAAAAACCGCAGCCAAATCTCAAAAGGCAAACTGCAGGGATTATTCACTGAGATGCCCTGGCTTCACTCTATATCATTAATAATAACAATAAAATGTCACAGCTATTTCATCTCCCCTCCCTCCCTTATTAATCTTAGCTGAGCCCCGCAAGGCCCCTGCAAAGAGGTATCATTTTCCCCGGCTTGCAGGTAAGGAGTCTGATGTCTCACGGCAAATCAGAACCAGATCCCGGGGTCGCCGGCTCCTAACACCATTCCTCGAAGGAGTGAAACAAGCCCACTCAGCTCCGTCTCTTTATCAGGACATTTGATCCAGGGGTGGGATGGAGGAGCCTTTGCCAAACGCGCTGTGCACAGAGCAGCGCTTTCAAATCCCTCCTTTGTGCCACGGGGCCAGCTGGGATGTTGAGTTACAATTGCCTGCTTGTAATAGAGCTCAGAATATCGCCATCAAATCAAACTGTTGGTTAATTAGCGTATTAAAAAAAAACCCCTACAAACGCACAGGAATGGAGTTAAAATGTCCATAGCACCAAATCGCAAGATCTGCTGCTGCGGCAGCATCGGTTTTACCCTGTGAGCTGCGCAGGAGCTGCTGCCCGTCCCGGCGGGCGGCCAAGCAGTGGCTGCGGGTGCTGTATCCGATGGGAGTGACCTACAGCAAACCTGCTTGGGGAAGAAAGGCGAGGAAGACCTGTGCTAAGGGGCTGCGCTTCCTCTGACTGAGGTTTCCAGGCAGAAATCCCATTACTCTGTCCTGGGAAAGAGCCCCCAGAAAGGCAGAGCAGAGCTGTGGGCACTCCCAGTGCTGCAGCTCTCCCTTCATGAGAGTCAGTAAAACATCACCCGGGGGGATGTGTCAGCTCCCAGTTTGGCCAGTGCACGTGTGGCCAAAGGGGTGTCCCAGGGGGAAGCAGGCACATGCGTCTCCTTGAGAGTAACCAAGAGATGTGCCCTCTGCAAAGGGCTGATCAGAAGCATATCTCACATTTCTGACTCTGGGTTGCTCTCCTACAGGTATGTGCCTTCAACCTTTCTTCTTCCTCACAGCCAAAAGCTGGAAATAAGACACAGAGCTATCACCCTGGGCAAGAGCAGTTCAAGGACTGGGCTCCTGGGGACTGGTATAGTCCAGAAGGGAGGCTGGAGCACGACAGCCAGCCCTTCCCATTGATCACTCCAGTGTTGGCGACCAACAACCAAACCGGACACACCAAACAGCCTGAATGAAACAGAGCTGGGGTTTGTACCAGCATCCTCCCTGGCCCCCCTCACAAACGCGTTGCCAGCGATGCAGTTGTTTGATAACCCACAGTACAGAACGCACATGGCTCAGAGACTGCCAACCTGTGCCCGTGTTTCCCTGGCGTGCCTGTGCAGATCCAGCACACCGGGGAAGCGCTGCAGGCTCAGGGTGCTCTGGCAAAGCACCTCCTACCCCTGACACGTATTAAATCCTGACCCTACAGCTCTGCCATGCTTGTGGCAACTCCTGTGGCCCTTCAACAATGCAGGTCTGCCCATTTCAGGCCGGCAGCCGGCAGTTTTGGGAGCACAGTGCTTGGTGGTGGGCCAAGAGCTCAGTCCTTGGGCAGGGAGGCTGTTGAGCCCTGACACCGTGTCCCACACGGGCTGCTGCTCAGGCACAGGGATGTCTGTAATGGCTGCCTGAAGAACAGAACTTCAAAGAGGAGACTTCTGTGTTCACTGCTGGAACAAACAGGGAGACAAAATACACCGATAGCTACCTCTGAGCAGATAAACGCTTGGTCTGCACAGATTCCTGTACCGGGGGCAGATACGGATAGATCCAGGCTGGATGGCAGCCACAACCTGGACAAACTTAAACACATATCAAGTTCAGCTCCAACTTCTGACACCTTCATGGCCCTGCTCACTGGGAACCCTGTAGAGACACACTCCTCCACAACCTTCTTCACGTCAGGGGCTTAAAAGCATCCGCCGCAGTGGACAATCTTCGCTGGTCTCCAAGTGTTGGCTCCTCAGTTTCTCAGCGCTCACCGGCAGCAGGAAGCAACATCCTAAAGGATGCGCGTGTCGCTTGCAGGAGCAACGCAGGTGCTTATTCCATTACTGCTTGCTTTGCTCTGCCGGCCAGAGACGGGGAAAGCAGCTGCTTGGTGCGGCTCCAGCGGAGGATGGCAGCCCTCCGGAGAGGGAGCCCCGCCAGCAGCCGCGGGATGAACAGCAGCCCGGGGCCTGCGGGGTGCCGGATGCGAATATCGTGCGGCGCCGTACACGGGTGATGGTGGGGATCACTTTCCTTCCCACCCACCCCCCCCTCCAAGCACAGGCTGCTGTTATTACTCACAGCACCGACACGTTCTGCATCCCGGCTCCCGGCTGCAGCCCCACCACTGATGTCACCCCGGAGGGCTGAGAGGCGTTACCCGCTGTCTGGGGCAAAACTGTTTTCTAGTATGCAAAAAATGAGGAGCCGTCTGCCCTCGGTGAGGACACAGCTGAAGCCAGTGTTTTCTGAGCACTTCCGAGCGGAGTCTGGCTTTCTGCTTTTAATTCCTGGCTCTGGTTCTGACGTACTGGGAATTCTTCTACCAGTCACTAAGCATCTCCATGACTCAGTTTCCCTGGTAAACAGGAGCCCAAACTTTCTGGCCCTGGCTGCTGGGAGGCTGAATGACAGCATTTAAATGCCTCAGATGACGTTTCAGGGCTTAAAACATTGCAAGATTTTTCTGTTGATCTTAAAATTATGCACCGGTCTCCTGTAAGAGCTCACTCAATCCTTATAAGTGGCTCTTTGTCACTGTTCCCATCCACACCCTGGTTCCTCTTTGGAAGGCAAACACCATAAAAGGCTGTTTATAGAGACTGAGATCTAGAAAGAAGTCAAATAGGGTCAGGCTCGCTATGGCTTTGCCATCCTGAGCTGCGGCCAGGGAGGGGTGGCTCCCCGCTCCCCCCGCGATCCGCAGGGAACAGCAGCCCGTCTGTCTGAGGAGTCTCCGACGTGGGTGGGTGTCTCCTGCCCCTTCGCAAAGAACCGTTTCATCTCCAGTGGAAATAGCTAAGACGGAAAAGGTAGATGATGCCAAGATTAAGTAAGAGAATTAGGAAAATAGCAAGCGTCCCTAATCAATCACGCTTGGACTGTGAGAGTTTTATGCACACAAAGACTTCGCTTAAACTCATTTTTGCATTTATCCACAAGAAAGAAAAAATATCTGGTGGGTGAGGGAATTGCCAGATGTTGATTCACCCTTGCTTTCTGCAAATGTTTCCATTTTGTTGAAAACTCAATTTGCAAACCCAGGAACCCTCAAAAAAGAATTATTTTTTTAGAAAAGAAAACCTGCAAGCAGCTCCAATGACAGCACATGACATGGACAAAGGCAGAGGAACTCTGCCATCTAGCAGACCTCATGCTGCTAACTCTTCCCTGGCCTGAAGCAGCAGAACCGCACCAATGGCCCTCTCGCTGTCTGGTACCAAGTCTGGGTTTTCCCTAGCGTGGAGAAGAGAATACTTGAAACAGATATCTCAATGCAGGGATTTTTAAAAGAAAATACAGCTAACTATATTAATAAACCTTATTGGTAATGATCCTAACCATCATCTGGTTTACAAAGGTCCTTTAACTCGCTTAAAGATGAACTGAGAGGGGCAGAGGCAGCGAGGTAGCCAGGATGTAATGACATCCCATGGCACTCACCTCAGACACCTGAGCACAAACCATGAGGCCTGAGAAATCCAATCACAACCAGTGAGAAGGCTCTGCATCTTGCATCTCACTCCAAAGACAGCATCTCCAGTACAGCAGCCCCTTAGAAACAGTTCAGGGATTATTCCAGTATTAACTTTAAAAAGGCATCACCTAGGAAATCACCTGTAACTTCGTATCTCATCTCTCATAAAATACAAAGCACACTTGCTCAGCCTGAGTAATCCACAAAACCTACAGCCTAACCAGCAGTTGTGGCCTCCCAAAAAACCTAAACCTATGTTCTGGTCACAGCAAGCAACGGTACACCACAGACCATGCAGCGAACGGTGGATTTCCCAGGCCCCGTACACTGCCACGCACCACTAACAGCATCTCAGAGCATCCACGCCACACAGCACGGGAGCTGCACAACTTTCCAACATTTCTGTTCTAAACATAAATTTAGCGCCAGCTATTGATGGATTAAATATGAGGGGGGGAGACCAAGTCACAAGCCTATTGTCTCATTTGCTCCCTCAGCCTCCTGGCACGTGCACCTAACCATAATATTGCATTTAATTTTGTTTTTGTTTTTAAAAAGCATCACTTTGGACTTATTTCCACAAAAGTTCTTCTGCTTGATTTAGTGCACGACAGCTGTTCATTTCAAGAAGCTGTTGGAAAAACATTCATCTGCTCCCAGCCCAGACTACTGTTAAAAAAGCAGAGCATACTTCTAAAATAAAATTAAAAAAAAAAAAAAGATGCTTTAAAAAGTACAAATATGAAAACCTTTTGACAAATGTGTTTTGGTCGTTGCTGAGGCTAATTCAAAACATAAATCACCGCAGGTGTAACTTCACTGGAAACATGCGGCTTTCCATCCAAAATAAATCTGTGCCACAGAATAAAATCCGCATGACCTAAATGGTGACTTGGTTGGCAAACGGAGGCATGGGCAGACTTGCATAGCTAGCACCAGTATTGCATTCAGCCCTCGGGGTTATTATTTACAGATGCTTCCTATGACGCCAGCATCCCTTCCCTCTCGCTCTTCGGGAGCGCCTCCCCGGCGTGGGATGCTCCTGAGCCTCTCCCGGTGTGGGGAAGCACGGCTCACCCAGCTGAAGCCGCTCCGCACACCCACACGGTGGGGAACAGGGCACTGCAAAGCCCAGCAAAGCGTGGCACAGCAGGGCTCAGCCTGGAGCCTGTTTCGAGGCCCAGGGCCGTACCCGCAAGCCCTCGAGGTCTGGCAGAGCTCGGCTCACGCTGCCGGGCTGCGGCGCAGGCGCGCGCAGCAGAAATATCCCAGGAATGACGCAAATATAAAAAAAAAAAGCAAAACTGGTTTCCAGTGACAGCAGCAGAAAGCTCTCTGGCTGCCAGACCACAAACAAGCTGGAGACGTTTTCCTCCCTCATCCTACTTGACACCAGACCTGAGCCAAGCTCCTTCTTCAGCAGCTCTCCAAAGGGTTTAGCATGAGACCGTCCTCATGTCTGATTCCCGGTTGCGCAGAGACCTGGCCTTGCAATGGCGAGGTGAAAAGGCTCTGATTTATGGGGCACTGGTGGCAGCAGAAGTACTGTCTTGTGATGGGTCAGGCGCAACAACACCGACCTCCAGTTTTCCAGCAACCCCAGGCTGGGTTTTACACCAGACCAACAGCCGCAGCAGCTGTCAACTCCCCTGGAAAAAAACAGAGGTGCTTTGAGTGAAGCCCCAGGAAGGGCCAGAGCCCCCGCTGAGCTTCTCAATCGCCTGCACACCTTGGTTTGCCCGGGCACGTGGGCAGGACGGGGTGGACTTCTCACTGCAGCTCGAGATTCAAACTCTCCTTCGGGCACGGGCTGAGATCTGCCCACCATGCCCGAGCACCTCAAACCAGGGCTGCAAGGCAATTGCTGTATCTCACTCCCATGCCGTATCGTGCACTTTTCTCTTGTGTCCAAGAGGCCAGCTGGCTCGCAGGCACTTCTGGTCCCAGGCTATGCAGGGAGTCAGGTCAGACTCACACGCTCATTAACTGTACAGAAAAGCAGGTTTCATCAGCCATCCCATGGAAAGCTTGTTATTATTTATATGATGACAGCGGTCCAAAGAGAGAGCTTAGAGCAGGGCCCCCCGTGCCAGCTGGCCAGTGCAGCCCCAAACACGTACAAGACAGTGGATAACTCCTTCTCCCATGCCTAAGTCAACTGAAGGCTTTGAAGCTTCCTCAACCTGGAGAGCTCAGGAATGAGGTTACGGTAAGGTGCCAGAGACCAAGTCTGGAAGAGGAGGACAGCAAGGACGAGAGGGATACAATAAAGCTTAGCTTTTGGAAAGCAGATGGGCCCAAATCATGCAAAAAGGCTTTACGATCCCTCAAGCAGGAAATAAGTGATGACATACTGTCATGTTGCTGTGTCAACAGCTGACACATCGCAGCAGGATAATTTCATGGCCTCCCACGTTATTATAAAAGCTGTCTTTGAAACTGCAGAGCTAGGGCAGAGAAGCTTCAAGCCTTGCAGGGCAATGGCTCTGCAGAAGACCCGCTGCTGTGGGAGACCTCAGTCCCTCGGGAACCAGCCTGCTTAGAGGAGGCGCAGCCAGCCCTGCCATCCACAGACGGCATCTGGGGCTCACCACAGACGGCTGCTGATCCAAGACCAAAGCACCAGCCTCCCTTCCCTTTCCTCCTCCAAGAAAACAGTACTCTGACCCAAAATGCATTCAAAGGGTTCATTGTTGTCTGGCCGGCACACGCAATGCTTGAAGCTAGCCTGGAAGTCCTCAAGGTTGTGAACAAAGTTCTGCATGTCTCAAACAGGCTACGGCACTTCTGAGAGTCTCCTTTATCCTGAAGAGGGGCTTTTTGTTTGCTTTTAACACTGTGCACCAGAAACAGAACATTCTTCCCTCCTGCTGCTCTCCTGCTCTTTCTTATCGGAAGCAGTCACTTGTATTTTCACCGACGCAATCGCCCGGCTGTTCTTCCAAGGCTCTGCATATTTATTTTCTCTGCTTTTTTTCAGCCATGGGATACAGGAGCCAAATCTTTGAGGACTTGCCCCCAGGGTCCTGCAATGCTGGGAAAACCTTGGGATTTCACAGCATTGCCAACTGGAACTGCACTTCTGCTTCCAACAGCAGGTTCGGCACACGGCACAGACAGCAGCAGAAAGAACGAAACCCATGTTCCCTGTGAGCCTCATGGAAAGGCTACCCCTATTCAGCACAAAGTCTGCAAAACTCATTGAGTCTCTAAGGAACAGCTTCGTTTACAATCTGGTTTCATTTTATGGCCCACGATGTTAGAGACAGCCTCTGTGTCGATGCATTTCCCATGTGGTTTTGCTGGTCAGAGTGATCCTGCCTTCAGGAGGAGTTTGCTGGCATTACCAGGTGAGCACACACAGCCCTCTCCCTGGAAAGCAACGCGTTAGGAAACAGTCTGGGGTCATACATCAGAGTAAGTGTTGTTGCTCATTAACCTACTCATTCACCCACACCAGCAGAGCCTCCCCCCTGCTCCAGGTTAGTGCCTCCATCCCCTGCAGCAAGCCGGTGCTCAGGAGCATCCCCAGCAGGTCCGCTCTGAACCAGGCACAGCGCTGCCGGCCAAAGCAGGAGGCAGGATCCCGGCCCACGGCCATGACTCACTCTCCCAGCCCTGCCAAAGAAGTAGTTTTGGAGCGAGGAAGTGACAGGGAGACTTAAATTAGAAAGCCGGTGAAACAAAATGAAAGAAAATCCTCCTCAGCTCTCCTTGCTTGGGTCCAGCAGGGGAAAAGGGGAAAGGGTGTGCAAAGCGTGAGAGGTGTCAGAGCACGGCGTGGTGCTGCCCTGACACAGAGACGGGCTCTGGCCAAGCGACCTTTTCTTCTACAGGAGTGAATGCCTTTTCAGCATTGCACCACCTGCTCCAGCGGAGCGATGACCGTGTCCACGCCGCCGTTTGGCACACAGCATGCGAGGCAACGCGCTATACAGGCACGTCAACATCCTCTATGGGGTCCTGCTAACCACGCTGGTGCTGGGCAGGTTTCCCTCACTACCCTCTGCCATAGAACATTAGAAGAAGTAAAACATGCCCCGAATATTTCCCCCGCCACTACGTATAATGCCAAATGGTTCTGAGTCCCCATACAGGTGCAGGAAAGCATCAAGACTTAGAACCACTACAGTCAATGGCAAACCTCCCAGCGCTAAGAAGGGCTCAAAATACAACTACAGGTAAAGTGGCCCAAAACCCAGATGCTCCTGGTTTGCCTATCCCTTCAAAGCCACTCCACAAGCCCTCGGTCAATTTGGCAGATTAAATCCAGCTGTTTCTTATGCACTGGCTACACAGCGAGCTGCTGGGCTAGCTGGGCTGGTGGTCCCACAGGCACAGAGAAGCAGATAGGGCAGTGCTCAGCCGATGGCTCTGCTCCCCTCCAGCTCATACTTCTCCTTCTTCAGCACAGGGACCCTCCTCAGAAACGATGGCTGCCTCTGAACATCACCACAGACAGGCAGGGTCACGAGGGTGCCTACACACCTTCTGCCCTCCGTGGCCAAGGGTTAACTCCACAGCTTACTTAGACAGTTATATCACATCTGCAGAGGGGGAGAGGGAAACTTTATAAGTTTCCCAGGGAGGAATCCATATTTCTCTTACTGTACTTTGAGCACTGTCATGAACGGCCCTGACAAGACTCAACCACGCATTTAGTGGCAAGAAGGGGTCGGAGGTCCAGCAGATCAGCATGAAGCATAGTCTACAAATACTGACAGAAGAAATCTGAAACTAGGACAAGCGCTCTGCCCATAAATCACATCGGTGTGAAGAAAGCCAGCGGCATGGTGATGATGGTTCAGGCTGCCATTAGACTTGGAAGGTAATTTCCTGCTTTGTTTTGGTTTAGGGCAGACCCCATTTTTCAGGTTGAGGTCTGTTTAGGCAGATTAAACATATAATGTGCTATTAATAAAGGTTAGAAAAAAGTGTAAGAGTGTCAGTGACTTGGACTTACAACCATCACACTGACCTAAGCAACCACTGTGGTGGGACCCACCCAGCCACGTCCACCACAGGCTCAGTGAGGACGGAGCTGAGAGCAGTGCTCGTGGCTGCAGTCAGCACCGAGCACGATGCCAGCCCACAGCAGCATAGCTGTGGTATGCACGATGCCAGGACACGTGGCGGTAAGCCCTAGGAGGTCTTCCACCAGGATTTGGTCACATCAGCTCAATACCAGTGAGGACAGTGTGAAGAGTAAGGCAGCTCTGGTCGGGGAACTGCCACATCTCCTCACCTGTCCCAGCTCCCAACACAAACCCAGACGTTACAACTCCAGCATTTGCCAGTATAACTTACAGTTTAACATACAAAATAAACCACAGCAATCAATTGCACCTCCAAGCACCAGCAGCCGGAGTTTCCAGTGCAGAACCTCTCCTGTTAACTCTCCCAGCCAACTTTTAAGGTAAAAAGCTGTTACTGGGACTGCTGGGAAACAGAGAGGAGTCACTTGCGTTGAGTCTGCAAGCCAAGGAGAGAGGGGGCTTGGCCGGGGGAATGGGCCTGGAAGAGCTCTGAGCTGATGGAGTAAGCAGACCCTCGCTTTTGGGGTTCACAGTCGTTACAGGATACACATCCCAGAGCAGTTACAACCAAGGCAAACCTGACCCCTGTTACTGTGCTTATGTCCCTGATCGAGGATGCCTCCTACAGGAAAATCCATTATATCCTGTCCCCCACACACACACTTTACCCAAATACCTTCTTTGCCAAGTTTCAGCCCACGGCTGAGATCTGATAGCCAAGTTAATAACCCAGGGAGGTGTCAGTTCAGAGCAAGGAGGATGGCAAAGTCAAGCTCACTTTTTCCCACAGTCCTCCACGCCTGCTAAATGGGACAAGCATCAGGAACAGGAGGAGGATGCTGCGTCCGCAGCCCTTGGGAAATCCCGCTGCATGACCGGCCAGGCAGGCTGGATCAGCTCCCAGGCAGGCAGGGCAGATATTGTCAAGGAAAGAAAAGGTCTGATTAGGCCTTTCTACCGCTAATAATATCAAAATAGCATATTGCTTTCACTGGCAGTCAAGCAGAAAATTAAACGGTACAAAAAGGAGAAGCCACAGGTGAAGTGGACTGGAATAATGTGGTGTCTGCAGAAACGAACAGCCTTCAAGTGCCCTTAATACTTGAGTTTTTCTCTTGCACATTGGGAGGTCTGTGAGGTACAAGCTATCAACTCCTACTCGCCACCCCATGGGAATCATCCCACGCTCCTGCCTTTGCATTGCTAGTAAATTGGCAAGTGTCTCCTCCAAACTACAGCAAGCCCCTGGGAAACACGAGCCGGATGGTCCTCTCGCCCACTCTGATGCGCTGGAGGAAGGAAAAACCTCACTTTCCACCTCCGAGAGCCATTAAAGTGCACTTTCTTCACTGTAAAGGGGAGCAAATATGCTTTTGTCTGGCATTTAACCCCAATAATGAACTGTGGCTCGAGAGTCTGACCTGTAGGCTCTCCGCTCTTAAATCAAAACCTGCAGAGGACATCTTGCTACTACACAGAATGACGGCTTAGACTTTGCCAGACTTTGATGCCTTGGTTCTCCTGTGCTGGGTCCATCGCACCCCTACCTGCCTCACAGCCCGGCCAGAGCCTGGGCTCGCTGGGGCAGGGAGGGTTTGGTAACATGCCTTTACACTCATTACCAAACTAAAGCACTGACCTTTTGCGACTCCCTGCTGCTATGGCAGCAAAAATAAATAAAAGCAGGAATACCAAAGAATTAATTGAAGCAACTTATTGGAACTCTCTAGAGTGTTCCTAAAGTAGCTTCTTTTTTTTTTCCCCCTGCAGATCCTGTGCAAAACCCAGCGCACGCAATGGGAGGGAAGCAGCATGCATACGAGAGCACATACCTAGCAGGTACCCTGCAGTGGGCGATAAAGGCACCATAAATCTTCATGATGATGTTCCCAGGCCTCAGCTTCCTGAAAGCATTAGAGCTCTTGTCATCGAAACACACAAGCGTGCTCATACACAGCAGCAGGCATGTTGTGACAGCATGCGAACTGCGTACAAAGTTTGTACAGACCTACGTGCACTTATATGTAATGCATACATCATAACAAGGGCAAACTGTATGCCCAGAGTCAAAGTTAGGTGGAAAGGATCATTTTAGAGGTGGCGTGATGCATCTCAGCTCCAGAATTCAAAGAGCTGGATAGCATCCAAAGGTACTTCTCCTTTTTCCTCCCCGTCTCCTCCCCCATCACCCTTACCCCCAGGAAAGGCTGACTATAAATTGTCTGCTCATTCACAAGAATAACTGAACAAACTGGGCTGCAGCAATGCCCAGCACGCTCCCGAGCTCAGCTGCCCTTCAACCCACCCCAGCACCAGCAGGGCTCAAAAAAGCGACTGGAAACACACAGGTTGTGAGGCTCAAACCGCAGTCTGCTCAGAGCCCGGACTGAACCCGCAGCCCAGCGACCGCTGGAGGGGCCGGGATGGTGGGAGAAGGCTCGGTGCATGACCAACGCGAATCTGCCAGCCTTTGCAGGAAGGGGGCTATGAAGGGTTAAAGACAGGGACACTGGTGGCTGTGGGTGAGCAGGGTGATGGAGCTGGCAAACCCCTGAGCCCTCCCCTTCTCTGGGATGCTAAGACTGGATGGCTTTTGCTGCTTTCAGTAGTCCGTGCAGAGAACAGATGCCTTTTCCACACACAAAACAAATTATTTGCTTGCTCTCAAGGAGGAGACACTTCCCTCCCACACGTACATCTTGTTAATGTCCATTTACAGCTCCTCAAGGGGAGGGAAAGACCAGGGACCCCCATCCCACCTCGGCTGCTCATCCCTGGGAGTGAGCAGCCCCTTTGCTGCTGGAGGGCAGCCTGGAGGAGCGGGGTCCCCTGGGAGGTGAAGGGCAGCCATCGGGGCCAGGACTCGGGTCGAGCTGGCTGCTGGCAACACTTCAGCTGGCTGTGCCAGAGCGGGGAGAAAAAAAAACCAAACCCAAAATAAAAGAAATTAAAAAAAAATAGAGGGCTGGGGAATTAATGTCATTAAGTATCTGACAGCTGGAAAATGTGAGCAGCCATTGTTTGCGGCCCCCCACCCCAGCTCCTCCTGCCAAACAAGTCTGCTGAAAGCAGCAGTAATAAAGCGTGAAAGTCAGGACTGGAAATATTGACTCCCCCCTCTGCCCTCGCTGCTCCCAGCGAGGGAACAGGATGGCTCGGAGCTCGTGGGCCCATGGCTTCCCCGTGGCCCCTGTCCCCTGCCCTCGTCCCCTCTTGCTGCTTTGAAGCAGCGGCTCCGGGATTCGTGCTGAGAGGCCTGGGGGGCCGCGGCAGGACCTCTCTCATCTTTCACCCGCTCAGAGCAGCTGTGCCCCGTCTCCGCACACAGCACCGATGTTGCTGCTGTCACCGCGGGGGTGAGCAAACTGCTCTGAGTGTGGCTTCTGTCCCCACTGAGCTGCCGCGGGAAGGGATGGAGCAGCCAGATACACTCCACATCACCAAAAACTCAGAAACGTTGCTCCTGCCCCTTCTCCCAGCTCCACTGATGGGAGATGCTACAGACCTTAAGAGCTGCCAGCCACCACCTGAAACAAAACTGGTTCTCTGCAGCCTGAGAAATGACACTCAGACTGCAGCTGCAGTCTGCATGAGTGTTTTAGTGTTGGCTGCATGAAAAGAGAAAGAAATCCAGAGCTTAATGCACCAGTTTCCACCAGCCAGCAGTGGTCAACAACTCTAGGGATATCAACAGCTTATTGATCCCTCAACCTCCAGGCTACCTTCCCTTCCAGTAGCTGAACCTGAGCCCACACAACATTCCCCGTGCGCAGGCTGGCCACCGACCTGCTCCCAGCAGCACCCTGAGCCTCCCCCAGCACCAAAATTATCTGGTGCCAACCCAAGCAGAAGCACGCTGGAGAATACCACAAGGTGGAACCTAGATCTGGGGAGGAGATTTTATGGTAATTTGGGGCTTTTTTCTTTTAAAGCTTACGGAGGATTTTCATCAAAAAATCTTCACAGTAATTCTGAAAATACAAACCTCAGGCACTGAAACTACATCCACTTCATCTCCCAAAATGATGGGCAAGTAAACCAAAGATTCAGTTCCAGGAGGTACTTACAAGCTGGTCTGACATTTCCAGGGGTGAGGTATGGACAGATGTTGTGGGACTCTTTTTCCTAGGCCCAGAGAGCTGACTTCATGTTTGTATCTGATCACAGGCAGGCACCGGGCTCCATCAAAGTACGAGAGGGAATTGCCACTGGTCCAGTTCAATCTACTCCACACTTCAACAACAAAGTGCCTTCATAGCAGCACGAGAATTAAAATTGATCTGTGTTCATACCTAGATGCTCCCTTTCACATATCAGTTAGGTCCTCCTGCATCCCACATCAATAACAAACCCGCAACCTACCCACAATTTTTTCATTCCCCCCTACATGAAGGCAAGCAGCAGTTGGGAAGCAGCACTTCCAAGAGGTTTCCTCCTCTTGGTGGAAGCAAGCAGATTTGGTCATTCTGTAATAACTAGTGGCTAAGAACAGACCCTAACCACGTTTCCTGGGAAAGCATAACCACGGCTCCTTCCCTCTCAAACCGCCAAAAACTCCTGCAGAAATGTAGAGGAGGACCTTGCATTGTGTGTGACTTCTGCATTACCGAAAGACGTATTTTCCCCAGCACATGCGGAAGGAGACAGCAGGTAAAGGGATGTTCTGCTCAGGCTGAACCCGCTGGTAGGATGCACAAAGTACCTTCATGTTTTAAAAAGTGTCCTTAAAACATCTGACAGCATATCCACCTTCAAGGTTTCGAGCCAAACAGTAGTGTGAGTGATGATATGATGGCCAGACAGACACCCACTCCTGGTTGGTCACACAGGAGGAACTATTTTTGGCCACAGTAGATTTCTCTCTTTCCGGCAAATTTGCTAACTACTGGGTTCTTGGAAAAGACCAGGGTGGGACTATGCCTCTTCCTTGTGCTCAGACGCAGATGCAGACCCATTCTTGCATGCACCATGGAACATGATTCCACTGAAACCCTCTAATTTGAAAGCTCAGATGTTGTTTAACTGGAATTGCAAAAAATGGAGTGAGGAAATAATTGAGAAGAAACCTAGACTTCTGACTCAGTCTTTTTCACCTCATTGTATCTCTGTGACCTGACAGTGTCCTTTAGAAGTTTGGTGACCATGTTTCATAAGCAATTGGTGTCCTGGAGTGATAATACACACACTCTGAGGTATCTCATTAGCTTATTCGTGTGGGTCAAATCCTGCAAAACACTGAGTGACACCAATACCTCTTGACCTTAAGAACTCTTTGCCAGCACCTCATCAGATGATACAACTGCAACAGATCTACAGCAACAGTACGACATGTATGCGCACACACACACACATGCAACTGCAATAACTGAGATTCCAGAGACATTCATTTTCTCACCACTTCCCCTGCTGAGTCCCACATGCTTCGGCAAGGAACAGGAGGATTCTGAACAAGGCAATTTGCATGGGTATAAGCCACATTTTCCCTGGCATCTTCCTCACTGGATACTCACTGATTCCAAAAAGAGCATCAGAGCACCTCAGAGCAGCTTGTTTCAAAGCCTTTGTGCCTCCTTCCAGGCCAGCTGCCTTCCTCTCCCTTGCCTTTGTCCAACTGGGAAACACACATTTAATTACATTCATTTATGTTCAAACAGGCCTACTGAAAAATAAGTGGATTAAAAGCTGGTCTGGAAAAATAATTAAACCCTATTGCCTGCGTACTTGGGCTGCGATGTAATGCAGGCAATGGGAATTCTCCCCTGAAGAGGCACTGGGAATTTAAAGCTGCAGCGCAGCCAGCCCCGCTACCTGCGATGCATTTAGCAGATGGCAGAGACCCACAGCCTCATCCATCTACCTTTGATCTTATGTTCCAGTCCTTCCTTCCAAGACCAAACAGCCATTTAACCACTGGAGAGGCTCAGTGCATTTCTGCAGATGGATCCAAACTGCTCTCTGAACTCGCAAGGGTAGGAGCTACACATAGTCATCTCCCGGCAACAAGAGTACACCCACTCATTCACACCCGCACTCACTTCACTCTCATCCAAGACCCACATATGGATATTCTGCTTGAACATGGCCTTTCCATCACAGCAGATGGTTAATGCTATAAACGAGCTGGCTGGGAGCTGGCTACTGAGTTTGAACATCAACACCTTCCCATTTGCACTTCCCAACGGTGAACGTAGCCAGGCCACCGCTGCTCAGCATCCAGCCTCCCAGCAGAGGACCCCTCCGCAGGCGGTGAAGAGGTCAAGACTATGCAAGCCTCTCCTACCTCTAGACCTCAAAGTTTAGTAGTGCAAGGTAGTAAAATGCTACCAAAAAAAAAACAAAACAAAGTGAAAAAAAATCAATCAAAGCATCCTATGAAATTAGAGCCAAAGAGTCAGACGGGTGAAGCACCAGGCATGTTCCACCTACGGGTGCAGAGACACCCGCCTGTACGTAACACACACTGACCACAGACCTGGAAGCAGTGGGACTGCACAGCCCAGGCACCGGGGCAACGCAGCTGGGGCAAAATAAGCCCATTTCCAGGATGCTGTGCTGAAACAAGTTCAGTTCTGCCTGGAGCGTTCCTCAGCTGAGGGCACAGCAGTATGCGAACACAACCGTAGCCTTTCCAGACCCATGCGGATAACTCTGCCGGGTGCCGCTCTGCTCCATGCTGACTTGCTGGCCCAGGTGCTGGTTGCCACAGGACACCCACCTTCTTCGTGGCTCAAAGCAACCAGGGGGGATAGCTAGAAACAAACCTCCAGGACTTGCTAAGGCAAACACCTTCCTGGCCATTCTATGCCATACCAAGCTGCCAGCTCTTGCAGTTGGCTCTGTGTGCGAATGAAAAGAAAGGAGAGGAGAAAGAAAAATTTGTAACAGCTTTTGCTACCCAGTGAAAAAGTTCAGCAGGACTTGGCAGACCATTAAGACCTGCACAAAACCACTTTGCCCCAGGCTTCCTCCGAGCTTTCCCCCTCCCAGCGTTGCTTGCCTCCCTTCCCTAACACAGCCAGAATGCAGAGCTGGCATGCTCTTCTGTTTAATTAAGCAACAGCAATTAGGCAACACATTTTTAAGCGGTTCTCTCACAGCCAAGCTTGCCGTTCCTTGGGAAAAGGCTGGCTTCAGCACTAAACCAGCAGCTGCGTTCAAAGTGCCAAATCACTGGGTCAGAAAGAGGGAGCTTGATATGTAAACAGCCTTGTCACTTAATTACCCCGTGCCTTGGAGTGAATTGCTGTGGCCTCGCTCCATTAGAGCCTCGACTTCCTCAGGGGCAGGGCGAGCAGGCAGGGATGCTGCGAGAAGCAGGAGTTTGTCTGATGGTTAAACCAGAGCCCAGGAGCCGTAACAGGAACAGCCTCACAGCACATTTCGTGTTGTACAAACCCCGCCACCAAAAGCCCATTACATGGAGTGGTGGTCCCTGTCAGCACAGGCTTGGAGGATTTATCCATCTGTCCCACAGACTTCTGGGCTGACATTTATTACAGCAGATTGCGCAGGACAGAGGTTTCTTTCTCGAGTCCTTTGGAGCTGAATTCAGAGATTGCTGCCCCCTCCCCAGAAACTCCTTGGGAGGGACCTAGCAGATCAGGGGGAAGGGGATGACTCCGTTGCACTGGCAGGGAATTGCACCCAGCTTTCCTCCTGGCTCCAGCAGGAATCAGGGACTTCATGTGATCCACGTGGTGCTGAAAACATGTTCCAAAATCCCTGAGAAAAATGCTGAGCGGCTCTCCCACAGACAGCGTTCAGCAGCTGCAAAATAAGCAATGCCTGGAGGACGGCGCCCGAGGCGCCACGGCTCCGGCTGTGATCCACCGGGAAGCAGCACGGGTCCCCAGGCAGCACCACCGCTCTGCGCCTCCTTCGCCTCCTCTGCCTCCTCTCCGTACCTTGACTTCCACTGGGACGCAAGAGCAAGGCCATCTAATCTATGTGTTCAGGGACTCTACAAGCAAAATTCAAACAGATTTCCTGTTTTGTTTTTTTTTAAAAAAAAAAAAAAAAAAAAGTAATGGCTGTTCCTCCTCTGCTTCAATAAGGGCAAAGGTTGCCAAGGACACCCAGTAAATCTGTCACGCACACATGCTCCACTTCTCTCCCAGCTGAATATTTACAAATTTCCAAAGTGCTGAACCTCTTCAAGCCATTCAGCTTCTGCTTTCATCTGTAATATCTATAGTGCTTCTGAGATTTTCCTGCAGCTATCGTAAATTAATGAAGATCGGAAACTAGGCTTCATCTGTAACCCTAAAGGTCAATCACATCATTTTGCTTCAACGTGCCAAACAGGCAAGAGGAAAACAAACATATGGAGTTTCCCAAAGGAAGATAAATGAAGAGCCCTGTCCCAAAGGAAAGCAAAAGCCCAAAACTAAGAAGGATAACTTAAAATAATTCTTTTTGTCTGTCTAAATAGTGGAAACACATGCGACACTCGGGTGCTAGCAAGATATCCCAAGCTATGTGGGTTTTCCCTGTATTTCCACGGGGTGGGTAAAACGTTCCTTGGGAGAATGCCAAAGTAAAAATTTTGGATTCAAAATTAATTGCAGTTTTGCACATCTAAAAGGAGTTTGACAGCTCCAGGACAGCCCCAAGAGACTTCTCCCCCAGTCCAGCCCACAACACCCTTAGGTCCGAGACGATGGTGTGCAGACTCCCAGCTATCCCACCATGCGCATTTCAAGGATCCAGTACCAGAGAGGCAAAGGCAGACCCACATCTCCAGCTACAAGACCAGCTACTTCTGCCCTTGCCACTTGTGTAGCCCAAGAGGCTGTCACACTCCAAGGGAGACGTCCAAAGATCAAGCAAAGAGAAAAATACGGTCACCAACAGTTCTACACATGAGTTATGGGGCTGGAGGATAAAGCACATCAAAATGAGTAATAGTGGTCTGAGGGGATTGCGCACAGCTGGAAAGTTGAGTTTTCTCGCTCCTGCCAAGGCAGAAAAAAAATCCAGCATCTCCTGGTAGCTTCCAAGAGTCTCTTTTTCCAACCATCATCATTTCCATCTACGGGTGACCAGCAGGGCGAAGTGGCTGTGTGTCACCTCTCATGGCCCATAACCAGCACCCACTTCATTGCTCCAGACTCTGCGCAGAGACTCAGATCGCAATCCCCACAAGCATTGCTCAGGCTCTTGGTGCAAGACATGAAATCACGCTCCAGGTGAAAGCAGATTATGGATTTAAATAACATGTTTGCAAGCTGTGTTTTCTCAGCAGTCAAAATAATCAAATATAAAGAAGCTCCGTGAAAGCTTCTCCAGGGACCTCCCTTTCTAGCCAGCCTTCAACTCGCAAAGTAACATCCCTCATTTCTAATTCATGTACTGCTTCAGTGCCTTTAATAGCACTTTTCCCCAAATCTGTACTCTCTCTTCTGCCTAAAGCACTAATTTCCATTACCTCAAGAGGTATCAAATTCCAAACCTTTGCAGCAGCCTCAGGTTTTCACACTCTGGTTACAGACACCTCATTAGCCTCCCCACATCTGGTCCAGGCTACAAGGTGTTTGTTCTGCGACACGCCAGAATCAGCCACTGCAACTGTCTGATTACATACAGGCTCCAAAATGTCTCATGTATAAAAAAAAGGGAAGAAATTAAGCAGATGGCCTGTGGAGCACTGAGATTTGCAACTTTCTTCCTGGAAAACTTCTGGTAACCCCAGTTCCAAAACTAATACTAGGAATTTCCCTCCATGTGGGAAGGAAGCATTTTCTAAAAACCTTTGATCTCTGTGTTCCAGAGGAGGGAACTGACACGTTAATTAAAACATATTGCTGAATGAGGTTGCTATCTCACACCATAGGGCAAAACCAAAGCGAGTATTTAAACGTTGGTGGCCAGCTCCTGATAGAAATTTACTGTGGGGTGTTTTTTTTTCCCCCAAGATCTTTTTTCAACTAACAAAGCAGGAACATACCAGTTCAACTCTTCCATAATCCCTACTATCATCTGTCCCCTAAATCACTGCTCATCTCCTACTAAAATGTCTTTCTAACAGTTCTCACTCAGAATTTTATGCAGGTTTGTATCTGCTCTTTTTTAATATGTATTATGAGGCTGCCCAAATATAATGAATTTTTCTACAGCTACAAGCCTCATTTTACAAGTAAGGCTCTGAAACAACGTGGAGCACGGGCATGTACTTGGTGAGAACTTTGGTGGTTTACATCCAAGGGATAAATCCAGCTAGTCAACACTCCAGCATGATCCCAGAGTGTCCCAAAACTCCCCAGGCTAAATGTCACACCCACAAGTGCCCTCTTCCCACCTAGGCTTTTTTGCAAGCCAGAATTTACAGGAAAAACACTTTCCAGACTGGACCTGCTGCATGCACACTCCTCTCCACGACTGGTCACCACTCTCAGATGACATCTATGAAGGACACCCATTCCTGTCCATCTAAGGATGGACAAATCTTTACCTAATCAGTGTGAAGGGCCCTTCTCATCTAATCCTTCTTCATGAGGAGGCTTCCTCATTTTGGAAACAGCTTCTTCAAGTTATCACTGGCCCCTTCTCCCCATACTCCAGCATCAGCAGAGCCAAGTCCCCAGACAGAGAAGCACGTTGCAGAGCTCACGTCCTCTTATGGAATTGCCTCTGTCTGTAGAGGCCACAAGCTTACAGCACTTGTTTGGATTCCTTTCTTGGATCAAACCTTGCTTGAAACACTGGATTTCCTCCACTTCTTCCACTTTCCTTCTGTAACATGAAGCAATACTTTTTCCCCTATAAAAACTGAAATTGGGAACACACAACCTTAATTTCAAGGTATTTATAATTTTTGGCCCATGCAGTCTCAGCATCACCCTGCCAAGCAGTACTTGCTGCTTGGAAGGCTGACAAAATGTGCTCAGCCATAAACAAATGAACTTTAACTCCACTACAGAAAAGGACAGGAAAGGCCAGGAAAAGGGAAAAACGGGAAAAGGAAAAAGGATGACGACCCTGCTGCAGAGCAACAGCACACTTATGGCCTGGTCTGCTATAATGTACCAACAGTTTATGTTAAGTATGAAGCCAGGATGCAGGGAAGAAAGGTTATCAGCTCTCTTTGGAGTCAGAGATAAGGGAGTGAGGGGAGAAAGGTGGGAAACACATCTCCAGTTTTCTAAAGAGAGCTCGAAGAGCTTCAGCCCAAAGGAGCACATATCTGTGTGGCTTTATCCATAGATGTGATTGTATTAGGCACATGGGTTGAGCTGCTTAGTGATGCTTATATCTGAGAAGGGACTTTGGAAAGCTGAAAGTCAGCTATCCAATTTGGATAGTTGGAATTTGGCATAGCAATCTGACCTATATTAAGTTTCCATCTACTTGAGTACTACTTGGAGGAAATTCTTAACCACTGTTCTTGTATCCTGTGCTTCCAGTTTGTAAAACAAGTTAATTTACAAAGAATCTGAGTTACCTCAGAGGAGGAGAATGATGAGAGACTTCCTCTGTCTGGATCTGATAATTCATTACCCAGTGGAGGGGAATTTACTTGTCAAGGTGACCACAGGACACTCAGTAAAACACTAAGGAACTCATTGTCTTCAACGCTAGTTGCAGCTTCATGGTGCTGCACAGGCGGCTCAGCCCCGGTGCTATGACCTTATCCCATTAACCAGATCCCTGCAGGATGCTCCCTGAATGGCATCTGCTTCCAGAGCAGCTCTGCCCCTGCTCTCTGGACTCCTCCGTATGAACTGAGCCCTATTTTCCAATTTGATTGACAGGCAGCATCTAGCATCTCCCATGTCTGCTGGCACGGCAGAGCACACACGGCCGTCACCCCACGCACGGTTAAGAACAGGCTCAGCACCGTGAACTCTCCTGCCCTGGGAACCGGAGAATCCCACTGCAACGCTGAACAACAGGAAGTACTAAATCAGCATCTCCTCTGGAAAAATACCACAAGAAACCACCCACGGGACTCTTCTGCTCTTGCTCTTTTGGCCCTGAATACAGCTTCCTCAGCAAAATAACCACCTCTAACAGGAAACACTGCCTTTGTCCATCCTATCGCCTCCGAAACATCTGCTCATCGGCACATGCTGTCAGCGTTCTCGAGTCGGCGTCATCGCCCCTTGGCATCTGTGACAGGTCCCTCAGTAGGAAGAGTCCTTCCCACAAGCACTCTCCTCCAGGAAAAAAAATACCTCTGTAGCCCTGCATAGTGTTAACCCAGCCTTGGACGTAGAAACACAGAGGATACACCTGCACGGCAAATAATCTGATTTCTGCATAAATGTAAGTGCTAGAATAACTTGAAGAATGTGGGCTGCCCTTGCAAACAGCGTGTCTCACAATAACATCAGTCTTAGCAGTCCCACCGCAGGACAGGAGCAGCAAGAAATGCAAAGTCTATGCTTTGGGAAAAACAAACACAAGCTTAAACAGAGTCCAGCAGAGTTGGGGCTGGGGGCAGGGAAAAGAGAGATAAAATGGCTTTAGAAGGTCTGGCCCAGGAGGGAGGGCTGCGGGTAGTGGGTTTTCTCAAGCTAGAATTGAAAAAACTGAGGGGGCAGCTGAAAACAGCCTTCAAATGTTTAAAAGGCTGATGTATAAAAAGAAAGGTAACGGGGAGCCAGGGTCTATCCACTGGCTTAGTTTGTAGCATGCAAAAATGTTTATCTAGGTAGCAGGAAAAAAATTTCCAACTTCAAGGGCTGATAATCTCAGGGACATTTTCCTTCAGGAATCTGGGATTCTCCTGCTCAGGCGGATTTTAAAAACACATCTGATAAATATCACGCATGTACCTACCTCATAGCAGGTGGCGGGACTGGGTAAGTTTTCAAACTGCCTCCCAACCCAACGTTCGCCGGGATCTATTACTTTGCAGAATTAATTTAGAATTCTGAAAGATCTTCAGCACTTTTAGTTCTTAACATTTCCCAGGACGTACGATTTGCCCTAGTTCTTAATGAATTACTGCAATTGTTAACTGCCCTTAACATTAGTTCCAGCTCCCTGCAGACCCTGTTGTGGGTTTGTCGAATGGACCACAGAGCTTTCTCCTGGTATTCTGATTTTCCCACACTGCCCTGTGACCTCTCCACCCCACCAACTCCCTCACTCTGCCTCCTTCCCCCACACAAATACACAGGCACACCATTAATATGGCACAGAAATCTGTAAGTCAATCATCTGCAATGAAAGGACATTTTAAATACCCTGTCCTACACAGTAAGCTCTCCCTCCTCTTGGCTTCTTTAATTACTTTTTTTTTCCAGACATTTTAGACTTGTGAAGGAGTTGACTGAGTCACCAATAAATAAATAAATAAATACATTTCAATGAGGGGAAGAAAGAGGAAGGAGGAGGTGACAATTTCAGACCAAAGGCAAGGTGGCAAGCCTTCACGCAGAGCATCAACACACTTCGAAGTCCTAGCTGAAGGAGCTGTGGATATAAAGCCTTTATGAAAGTTCAGAAGCAACCAGACCAATTTGTAGAGGAAAAACCCAGTGGAGGCTCTCACAGGCACAGACACCTCAGCCTCGGATCTAGGCTGTCCCACAGCCACCAGTTCTGGAGGCCAGGCAAGCACTGGAGGCAAGAGTCACAACGTTTTCTCTGTTCTTCTGGCCCTTCCTTGAGTGCCCAGTGCTGGCCGCTCCCAGGGACCTTTACTGTAACTGGATACAGCTGCTCTTGTGTCAGTTGCCTAAAAACAAACAAAAAAAACCAAAACAAAAACAAACCTCCCTCTCCCACCATACTATTAATCATCCGTTTTCCAGTGCATACAATGTTACTAAGAGTAACAACGGCAATAACAAAAAGCCTGGGACAAATTGGGTTTCTCACTAGAAAATCCAAATGTGGTTTCTGCACTGCATGTCAATAGTCTGTTACTGCAAAGAGCTTCAAAGGAGCAGAATTGCAGGGAAGAGTTCATGACACATCTGGTATGGGGCTCGAGTTTATCTGGAAGGGATCTTAATTGAAATAGAAAATTCCTAATTAAGATTGGAATCTCTAACAACCTTCCCAGCACCCAAACAGGAAATTCCAGGTGGGAAACTGCATCTCTTCCAACTCTGCCTCCTCCTGAAACCAGAAATCAAAGGAGCCCTGTGTTAGTTAGGCAGCGTGCCACCTCTGATTTTGTGCTGCTCCTTGACACCCTATTGAACCCAAGGGCATAGACCCAGGAAAGAGGAAGATGAAAAAAAGTTGCTCGACTGATGTCATGGGTATCTTTAAAAGCACAGGATCAGAAAATCAATCTGTAGTGCAAGATCAGTGCATCAGGCACAGGCAGGCAGCCACTCGTGCACCGCTGCCTTCATCAGCCTTCTCCTCAGCCGGTACCTCAAGCTTCAGCCTAATTTACTGCTCTCCCCGAGCGCCCGTAGAGCCTCTGATTGTTTCCTTGTGCTGGGACATTTCAGCTGAAGCATCTATTGCATGAGAAGCATCAACAAGTTGCTTGATGAAATTCAGATTAGCACTTCACACCTTTTAGGATAAAAATAACCGAAGGAAAATGGGATTCATCCCAAAACACACTCGACAATTCACATTAATCAGGGGATGATATACCTGTCTCATTTCCAATCCTTCACCTCCTCTTCTCCAGCAAGATAAATGGCAAAGAAAACAAACCAACACCCTCTACATTTTTCTTCTGCAAGTATCCAGTTTCCATGAGACTAGTCTGCCTTGGCTGTGAGCTGGAAAATAAACCAGAGCTCTGCTCTTTCTCAAGGGCCAAGATGAAGAGGCTGTGTATAACCAAGAGTGAAAAAGCCCATGACTCCCTACATTTTCCAGGCTCCATTCCAGGCTGGTTGCTTATGACCAGTTGTGAAAGAAGTATAGCTACTCTCTTCATAGCTACTCTCTTCCGAGAAACAATCCCTTTTGGACAAACGTCACAAAACAGGGATCTAGCATCTTCCCCTTTTGCCTTTCTGAACCAGCACTACAGTCACTTCCCAGCTCAGCAAGGTTTCCCAGCTCCAGGTGCCACAGCAGCCAGAATCACAGCCTGCAACCTCACAGCCAGAAAGAGTCCTGACTCCCCAAGGCTGAAGCAGGAACATGATCAGGTCTCCAAGATGTCAACAGCAAAGTTTACCTCTGGAACTTCAGTGTGAGGTTCACACCAGCCGTCAGTGCTCAGGGCTTCTGAAAACTTACTCAGTCGCCCTCCTAGAGAATGAGACGCCAAACTGCTGGCTCCTGGTGTCAAAATGTTGTGATCAAACGGTTCTCAGTGAGGGTTTGGTCCATTCTGAGACCTTCCAGACAAAGCCGTGTTGGTATTTCTACTCTGACCTGTTCAGTGTCACTTCCATTGACACAGTGCCAGTGCAGCAACACTCATATTCCACTGTTGGGAGCAGGTCCCAGATCCCATACATTGCAAGGCCACCCACCAGAGCTTCAGGTGATGAGCTCCTGAAGCCATAGGATCAACCATGCTTCCTGCATGGAAAAGACATGAAAATCCAGGTCCTTCCTCTGCTCTTTCCCTGGAGGATGAATCACGTCCCTTAAATTCTATTTTTGGCTGAAACCACAATGACCAATTTGAAGGTCTGCAAGGATGGAAAAACCTGGGAAGTCTGAGATGCAGTCTACATCATCTCTGGGCTGCATCTGCTTGACTCAGCAAGCCGTAAGGGGGTAAGACCAGCATCTGTGGTAACCAAGAGCCTCCTCCTCCCCTTGCAAAAAATGTGCAGCTGTGGTACCGCCAGGTTTGCAGCAAGCAGTGTATTCGGATGGGAAAGGGAGGTGAAATAAAAATTCTTTCCTTATCTAGCAGATTACAGCAAGATTTTCTCAGTAGGGAGTGTGAAATGTCAGCTGTCTTAGAGGGAGCAGATCTGGTCTCATTGCTCTGCCTACCGCATACCGTGCTTGAAACAGCCAGAGAGGGACTCAGTGGCAATGTCAGCATCCACTGAAAGACACGGCAAACCTCTGTCTTGGGAACATTAAGGAAAGACCAAGAGTTATTTCCCCCTTACACCCTGCTTGTGGATTTGGTTAGGTGTAACCAGAAGCACAGAGTGGAAACAAGCGGCTGCGCTGATGAACCAGATAGCATCTGGCGTGGGAAGGAGATACAGAAGAAACGCAACATGAATTGCAGGTGGTAATTCACACCTGCTGTCCCCATAATAAGTTTAGATAAAAGATTCACAGCTGCCTAATGAAGAGATAATTCTTGTCCACCTGCCAACACACACAGTTCAGCCCGATCCCCACGGCGTGGTGAAGCCTTCTTCCTTCTGCAGTTATCTGCAGTGAAAATGTGCAGGGCAAAACCTCCCACCTGCACATGAGTTTGAACAGCTGTACCTCCATGACCGAAATCAATTTAAAAATTAAGAAAGAGGGAGGGGATTCAGGTCATTGGAGAGACCCTTTTAGTCTTCTAAATCGAATAATTCTAACAAGTTGTGGTGTGACTTGTGGCAAAGCACATGATCAAACTTCTAGCCTCTTCATATCTCTTAATTTATTGGGGTGGTGGGTGTCTGATGCCCGGCAGATTCTGCCGACAGTCACAAACTGAGAACAGGCAACTCCTGTTCCTCCTTTCACCTTGCTGAACTTGTACACCCTCAGTAATTTATCTACCACGTCAGTGCAAGCACTGCAGGGACTTTCATCTCAAAGTCCAACAACTCCACAACTCTGTCCGCCTGTCAATGGCCCTGAGCATCCCATTCGCTAGCAGGGAGCAGAACCCCACACTGGCTCTGTGCAGATTACACACCAAAAAAAATCATTAGTTGGAGAAAAAAAAAAAGCCATCACCACCGCAAAAGAGAAAAGCTGTTAGATGGGGTTTGTGTGCGTACTCGCTCAGCTAAGGTAAGCTTCTGGCCTTGGACTCCCCACAGCACAGACAGAAGTAACAGCTTTTCTTTCTCAGGACCGAGATGTCTGCTCAATTTTTTTTTCATACTCCAACAACTTTGTATCAGATATGAGCAAATACCATCAATCATTTCTGTCTGGTTGCTACCTTGCTGCTTAAGCAACAAATAATGTGATTAATGATCCTCTGAGGGGGAAAACAGAGGCTTTATTAAACATAAAACACCAGCTAAGCACTATGCACTTTTCTTAAATTGCCTAAAAATGAAGAGCAGCTGCCTGGCACCGATTCCGCCAGCAGCAGTAACTGCAGCATTCAGAGCAGCTCTGGATGCTTCTGAAAATAGGCACAATCTTGTGCCAAAGAAAATAGTCCCTTAATTTTATAGGTGTCTGAATAAAAAAAAAAAAAAAAAAACAACCTGAAAATGAGAGTGTCTGGGGAGACACACATAAAGCATTGCCTGGTGTCTAAAAAGATCTTTGCTTCTCTCCAAGCGTCAGCAAGTAGAACTTGACTGGATTTAAATTGAGAGTTCAGGGGGTTCAAATCCAAAACCTTTTCACTCGATGTTCAGTTTGCCATTGATTTCAGTTGTTTGGGGTCAGGCGACTCAAAAAAAAAAAAAAAAAAAAGGGGAAAAAAAGGAAAAAATTTAAAATCTTTCCCAATACATAAGAGTCCTAGCAGCATCCCACAGCAAGAAAAAGTCCTCAGCAGCTCCATGTATTGGCTGCTAGCAGGAGGTTTGCCCAAAATTTTTGAGGAGATTTCAGGCTCTCTACATGGCAGTGGCATACATTGTCACTGTCCCCTGGTGTGAAACCAGCTGGGACGAAAAAGCTGGGAAAAAAACCACATTTTTTTGTTCCTGGGTAGCTTTTCTGGTCTATGTTAACCAGTAGCAGGAGGAGTCAGGTTGGAAGAAACCTTGATGGAGCTCGGTGGTGAATGCGGGAAGGGGACACTCGTGCTGAGGAGGACGTATGCCATTCTGGGGAGGGCTGAAGTCCCTCTGCCGGAAAACCTGCACCCAGGAGAAAAGCAATAGAGGAAATCTTGTGACTGCCCATGCCACGATGCCCTGCTAACCCAGTGGTGAATCCCTAAAGCAAGACACGAGCCGCTGGAGGTCTGCAGGGAACAACTTCTAGAGAGAAAGTGGGTAAGGAATGAATCAAGAGCTCCCACCAGAGCACAACACAAAGCTCTGGAGTTATTTAAAGCATGGAAAATAGCAAGAACGGCCCATGAAACGGCAGCTGTTTGGGACTGGTCTTTTATAAGCTACTCTAAAGAAAGCACTGAATATCCTACTTATGTTGAAAATTATACAGGTCATCTTCCATATTTAGTGCAGAGATGCACAGACGTAACCAGGGGACAAGACACATTTATACTCCATCTTTAGCACAACTGCCACCCAGATCCATATGTGGTCTTGGCCTTCTACCCTGTATTTAAACTACAATAAGCCATGCTCCGCATTCAAGGAAAAAGGAAAAAAAAGAAAATGAATCCAAACCTTTGTGGGGAAGGTTTCAGCGAAAGGCTGGCTGCTTTTCTGTGGTTACTGAGGTAATGAAACTTCAACAGGGGCTTACACAATGTCAGAGTGGAAGAAATCCTAAGCATCTACTAGAAAGGTTTTAAGTTACTCAAAAGCCTTACTGATAGAATTTCAGAGCCAGCTACTCTATTCGGACACTAATGTGCAAGCGAACACGTCTCTCAAAACCACATGTGGCCAGGCTATTCATACTCCCAGTCTTGTTCCCTACCATTCATAAGTAGGAGTGTGAAGCAGCGGGGCAAATCAAATAAATGACTTCATTCCTCCAGGGATATGAGCAAATGCGAACAAAGAAGCAAACATTTACAAATTCAGGATGCCATATTTTTGCCAAGTTTTCTTCCAGTGGGGAGCTCTGAAGGATTCAAGGAATACAACCGCTATTTTCTTTCCTGAAGCTCTGCGCCCACGAGTGCGCACAAGCAAGCTCTGAGATCTCCCAAATCCACAAGACTCCCTGCATAGCTCTGCAGAAGACATCACAGAGCAGTTTAATATACCAACAGTTGTGTAATTGGATACAAAAACATATGTTTCAGGCAAAGCAGAGTTTGGGGTACTACATGACATGCCAGGTAAGTGTATCCCTTTTGCTAATGCTAAGGCCAAAAGCTCCTGGAAATCCTCGCTTTGTAGTAGAAAGGGTGTTTATGAACAGGCTAAGACGCTCCCAGTTGCTAACCCGGGAGCCATCATAAGACCAATCATCTCCATTCCCAGTTTGCTTCTGTAAGAATATATGTAACTGTAGTTCAGCGAAGAAATGTGTCAATGCCTACTGCTGAAGAGCAATGCCCTACAAAAGAAAGGTTATTTAATAAAGGTGAAATGTTCTAGCAGGGTCCGAACAAACAAAAAAAAAATATTTTGGACATGTTTCAGTGATGGGAAAACCTGACGTGCAGTACCTGAGAGCAACCCTGGTGAAACGTCTCCATCTACCTGGCCTGCAGGACCTGTCCCTCTTGGGGGAAGGACCAAATCCCCCATGTGACAGTGCTGGCTTTGCCAGAGACCTGGTAGCCAGGCTTTACAGAGGTGGAAGCAAAGCTACACGGCCTTCAAAACCAGGACATAGACAAGACACCTAACAAGTTAAAAGACACAAACGACAGCCACTTGCCTTGTGTAGGGTCAAAACCCTGCAAGAGATTACCATCAGCTCCCTCTTCCCCAGCTACAGCGGAGCCTGCCCGGCTGCTTCAGTCCCAGCACAAACTCTTGCTCTGGTTTTCTGCACAAAGAAGCTCAAATCCAACCTCTTTGCAAGTTCCTCCTTTCAGGACAAATGGAACCCATCACTACTCATCCCCCTCAAAACAGGACGGCATCCTTGTGACCTCCTCCTCCAGTTTGGTAGAGTCTGCCAAGCTCGTTTGATGCTGACTCGTTTCACCTCATGTTCCTCTGCCGTTTCTGTTCTCGACACCACTTTTCTCACTTACATTTCTCTTTTGATTCTCCCATGGGAGGAAGACAAACTGAAACATGCTCCAGAGCTGAAATTACAATTCACTCCATGGATTTGAAATTAAGCAGAATATCGGCTTTCCAAAAACCTCTCAATGGATGTTGAAGTAATTATTTTTCCAGCAGTGATTTTTTTTTTCTTTTAAAGCAAAGCAATATGAAAAATAGATAAAGTCTTGCTGCAAAGAGAGAGTCACTCTCAGCAACTTTCCTCAAGCAGCACAGCTGCAGACAGGTCGAGCTATCAGCCCTGCTCAGCCCCTCAGCAGGTTGGGCTACAGCAGAGGAAGATGGGTCTGACTCTCCTTGCACCAGCTCATACTAATTGTAGGGGTTTTGCTGATGATGTTCAGCAGAAAGAAATACAAAGGTGTGCAGGGCAGATTCCCGGGGGAATTTGTAGTATCATGATGGGATGGGGTGATGTGATGGGAGGGACGGGACTGGGTTCAGGATACTGAGGACCCTCACTTCACATTTCGTCCTTGGTCAGATGTATCCTGCTTTGTGAAATGAAAGCTGTTGCCCCTGGAAAAGCCAGCTGGCTTTCCAGATCCATTCCAGGTCTCAACCAGAAAGTGTCTGTAACTCAGGAACCACTCCAAAAAAAAAGCCCTTGGGTCACATTTCCTACAGTGATCCTATCAGGCTTTAAAGGCCCAAAACAAGGAGAACCATTATTTTGCAGCCTGCTAATAATTTAGGGCTTCCACTCATCTGAGATGCTCAATTTCCCCCAGATCCCAGGGATGTCATCAGGTTTTGAGCGCCCTTTAAACAGCAGTAGCAGCAGCTCAGGGAAAAACATCTGGAATTAAATATGCTGAAGGTCCCGAAGTCAAAAAGATCTCTGCAAAGGTAATAAGGAATACCTAACCACAAATGTTTGCTGCATGGAGTCCTGTGCCGCTGAAGCACAGACACTGTACTGCTCCCTGCGAAGGAGCTTTAACGAAGGGTCATGTCTGAAGCTGACCTGTCCTGGACCCGCACGGCTGTCACGTATGTCTACTCTTTCATACGCAGGACAGTTGTGACTGTTCATACTGCTGTATGAACGGTTTCCACCGAGAGGGCAGTTAGCTCCTGTTCTGCTAGTAAGCCAGGCAGCACTACTGACTTTGAGCAAACTGATTCCATTATCGGGCTTTTCTCCTGCAGTACAGGACATCTTTAATTAATCTGCTACTGTTTATGCGTGCTATTCCCATCAGAGCTTACTCGCAGCGCAACAGACATCATGCAGCACATCTGACACTCTCCAAACATGTGATGTCAGTTATGTCCTACAATGCCGAGTGCCTGATGTATAATTACTGCACATCAAACTCATTCCACAGATGGGCAAATCAGGGCATGGAGAGCTGAGTCCCCTTCTGCTCCTAAGCTGACAAAATACGGGCTGGAACGGATCAGTCCCAGCCATTTCTGTCCTGCCTCACAAACTGTTGCCAGTGGCCACAGCAGCACTTGTCTGGGTCACACACTCCCAAATAAAACGCAGCTGGGACCATCAGGCGGTCGCTACGTATAGCCATGGTCTGCCAGATCGCAACTGAGCGCTGCGCAGAATGCAAACCCGACGTGCTGGATTCAAAATATATGATTCAACACACAATGCAGTTGTTGGGCTTTAGTAAGTCATCAGGCGTCAACCCGAGCCAGCAGAACTGATGTAAGCAAGTCCACAGCAAGTACAGGTACCAACCCAGCTAACCCTTTTGCTTTGTGCATCAGCTGTCCCAGTCCCTTCCATTTACAGTAGCAACCTCCAGCTCAACATTTTCAGATTAAAGGACAGATTACACCTATGCCATTACACAGTAGAAACCTGCAAACTTCATTGCCAATATCACCAGATTTCAAACCCAGACACCCGTGAGGACAGTCTGCTAAATCCATAATCAACTTACCGCACAGTCTGGCAGTCAGAGCAGTTGTCCTCAAGATGGACGAAGATCAAAATGTGCAACTCAGGAGGCTCCAAACCCTGCTATTTTCAGCAGCATTTGGTACGTATCTCTGCCTGAAATTCCCTAGCACTGACATCCTTCTGTTGTCACCGGTCACTGGCGGGACAAAGTCTCTGCTTGCAGTTAGCAGCATCCTGGCTCTGAAACAAGAGATAGCTGAGCACTGTTTTATGACTTCTAAGTAAAAGCAGATCTCCACAGCCAGGACTGCTCAAGCACACAGTGTATAGAGGAGCAGAGGGCAAAGCTTGCTGGCACATAAAAGGGAGAGTATAGCCCAGCCTAAATCTACCGCAGTTTTGCAACAGGAGAATCGACAAGGATAACCTCCAAAAGACCTGATGGTCCTCCTGGCACATAGGAAACATCATGAAAATGGAAGCAGCTTCTCCCCTCCTTGTCTTTCTCCAAACTCTACCAGGCCCCAAGAGCAAACAGAGCAAAATTAAGCATGGTTGAGAGCTCACCTGTCTGGGCTTAGCTCTCCTCCCTCAATGGTAGAGGATAATCTCCAAACTTGGTGCTAAATAGCTTCAATAAGATGGACTGTGAAGTGGTTCACATAATGCACTATTGTCCCAGCTGCACCTAGGAGCACCGACAGCTACAGCAGCTGCTTCACCTGGCACAGTAATCCTCATCACTTCCCAAAGACGCTTCCTTCCAGGCTTGGGTACATTCTTAGCCCAGTGAAATAATCCCTTGCGCACGGGGCCAAGCGTTGCTGGCTCTTACACCCGAGCAGTCCCTCCCGTCTCAGGTGTGCAGCACAGGCAAACACCAGCAGGGTTTTCCTGTTCCTCACCCCAGCTCCATGCTTGTCTGCACACCCGTGAGAAGAGCCTATGATGCATACCCAGAGCGTGCAAGAGCGCAACCGTTGACCCTGCTTAGCAGGACTTTGCTGTTCAGCACAGCCTGGCTGCAACACCAAAGGACCCCCAAAGAGCAGCACAGAAGATCCCTAAGGATGGCACAGGAGCCCTTTCTGAGCACGGCTCCACCGCCTGACTCCGCTGACAATTCCGCTTGGGAGCTGAGCTGTAACATCCACCGCATAAAATAACAGCAAAGGAACAGGAATGTAAACAATAAGCCTGAGGCATGCAAACCTTTCCTATCTAATACTTTTCAAAAGCACCATGAAGGACAGTATGGTTTCTATGCTGTGTTTTCCAAGATAACTGAGCGCACTGATTACGGGCAAGTCAGTGACAGCTTCAAGTGCTGCAACTTTCAAAGAAAGAGTCCAGGCAAATGATTATTCAGGTCTCTCTACTTGGTTTGGTTTGGTTTGATTCAAAAAACATTAGAGACTAAAAATGGTTTATTTAGGAGTCTATAATCTAGCTAGATTTCACAGCAAGGATTCAAAAATAGATTTGGAAAACAGACATATGCTGATTAAAATAACAGTGATTTGGAGTTAAAAACACCGCCGCGGGAAGCCTTGTGCTACAGCACAAGTCATTTTCCAGGGACTGTTTTGTTAAACATCTAAAACCCAAACAGTAATCAGGCTGGAATGAGTTCCCCAAGATGGGGAAATCTCTTTTGCTAAGCTCAGACCTGAGCTTGGGGAACATTCAAAGTATCATAAAATAGTTCAACTCCCAGAGCTTGAGCTGTCACGCCGGAGAGGCCAGCTGCCAAAATTGAAACTGTCCCGTACATCCCAGGCAGCCGGGGAGCTACAAGCCTCGTCCTCTGCAAACCACTGCCGTGCAGAGCTGCCTCCCCCCCGGCACCTCCTCTCACACTGCTCACTGCAGCCTTCCCATCATCCAAGCTTGAACTGCCCACTCAGGCACTGGGGAACAACTGGGCTCAGAAGGTGGACGCTGATATCTCGTGTTGTGGTTTCGTTTACACCCAAGTCATTGAGGCTACTGGAACGGGGCCCTAATCCGGCATTAAAGCACTGAGTACATACAGGATCTGCCCCTTTCTGCGGTGGTGAGTCAGGTCTAGGGATGCTCAGGTCACGGCGAGAAAGGTTCAGCCCGTTTGGGTGGCGGAGGGCAAAGCAAGCAGCAGGCAGGATGGCCGGGAAAGCTCAACACACAGAAACAGAAGCAGCAGGAGAGCACAAGGAACGTGCTGCTGGGAGCCAGGGGTGCAACGCCTTCGGCTCCACCGCGCGGGTGAAAAGCGCTGCATGAAGCCCGACTGGGCCAGGCTTCAGCTATAACCCGACAGATACGGACGTTACTCAGGGAAGGAGCTCTGTGGCAAACAGGGTTAGAATAACTGCCCAGCGGACGCACGCACGGCTAAAACGGGGCACTGTTGGTCTGCCCCAGCAGCCAGGTGGAGGGCACCGGGGTTGGTCAGCCTGGAGAAGGGAAGGCTCCAGAGACATCGGTACCTAAAGAGGGCCTACAGGAAAGATGGAGAGGGACTCGTTAACAAGAGTGTAGCGATAGGATGAGGGATAACAATTTTAAACTGAAAAGAGGGTAGATTTAGATTAGATATTAGGAAGAAATTCTTTACTGTCAGTTCAAGGCCAGGCTGGATGGGGCTTTAAGCAACCTGGTCTAGTGGGAGGTGTTCCTGCCCATGGCAGGGGGGTTGGAACTAGACAATCTTTAAGGTCCCTTCCAACCCAAACCATTCTATGATTCCATTCTGTGATATGATTCCATGACTGCAGGGTGCACGGGCAGCTCAGACACAGGCAAATCAAAGGGGCAAAGCCGTATGGGCATTGCTGGAGCTGACCACCTGATGTAAAGAGGGGTGGGAGCCTGAGGATGTCCTTTGCATCCTTACAAGATGCAGAACACGCTCGCAGAGAGCTACCAGAAGCATGCAGCACAGCCTGGGCTCTACAGAAGGGACATGCAGTTGACAGCTGCTGAGTGGACAAACTGCTTCCTAAAGCGGCACACTGCTGTTTTATTTGCTATTTGCCTGCCTTATAAAAGGATCTAGTCTGAAATAAAGTTTTATTAGCAGTAGCCTAGTGAGCCAAAGCGGCTGGCTGGGGGAAGAGACAAACTCGAACGGGCAGTCACAGCCAGCGAGTCCGCGACTGACCCCGGAGCACTGACTCCGGAGAAGCAGCAGAGCCACCAGCATCTGGGCACCAGGATGCAATGCTTCTGTTAAAGGAAACGGAGTGAGGCTGCCAACCAAGGGATGAGGGGAACTAGCAGCTGCCAAAAGACTTTAGTATTTAAAAGCAAAGAGAATAGAAACAACCAAACACGAGAGCAATTCAACTCTTGCCATGCTGTCTGCTTGGGGAGGCTGTGCTTGCTGTCAGGTGCCCCGGTCCACCCCAACACCAGTGATGCTGGTGCTGGGGGCTGAATTTTGGCCCATTCTTTCCCCACCGGAGCCCACTTGGAGACCACCTGGGGGGACTTAACCCCTTCTGCACCACGCTGACCAGCCTCATGGCTGCACGGAGCTGTGTCAAATGGGTGCCCTCTGCCCGCCCCAGGGCCGTGAGCGCTGGAGCAGTCCCTGCGAGGCTGCAAACCGCCTTCCCCAGCAGCCCACAACAGGGATTTGCAGTCACTGCAGCACCCTGAAGCGCCTCCGCACTGCGTGCGGACTCTGCACCACGGTGACCCCCAGCACAAGATGCAGCGGCACCGCTCGCTCAGGCTGCAGCAAGCGCTGCCCCAAACTCCTGCTCTCACAGGGGACCAGCAGGACTCGGGAACACCAAGCGATAAAAGCCTGTCCCAAAAGCGATGTAAGTCCCTTCTAAACAAATGGCTTTCCCTCACCCACCTCCAGAGACCAGTGCATCTCACAACTCTTGTTTAACAGCCTGCAAACACTCCCCCCGGATCAGCGCTGCCCACACATGAGTCAACTTCTGTCTGTCCTCAGCCCCTGCAACACAGAGAGCCGCTGTTCTGGCAGGTAGAACCCATTGCAACGCACCTGAAAGGGACATGGGTGAGGTGAACTCTCTGAAAATAATGTTTTTTAACTAACTCTAGCTTTCTCAAAACAGAATGAGGTTTAATAGGGTCCTTAAAAAACAGCAATCCCTTATCACCTACCTATACATCTCCAAGAGTCCTTTTGCCATATTTATCCCTAGAAAGACTCTCAAGAACAAAATGAATTTTTTTTTTTTTTTTTTTCAATGAAGCACCTCAGGAATACCAGTGCATTAAAAAAATCCACTTATTACACAGCTCTATAAGTAAGAAAAACGGGGATAAGACACAATGTTCTTTCCTCCCCATCACTGAGGTATTTTGTTCAATCACAGATCCTTTGGATGAGGCTGGGAGCCCTGGGTGAAGGAATGTTTTCCAGCAGCAGCACAGTGCAATGTACCACAAGTCAGCGCTCCTCCTTTCAGACTATTTCAATGAAACTTTGCAGTTTCTCATCTGCTTCCAAAGAGACAGAGTAACTCAGGACACGGATGCCCCAAAATATATATAAGCCTTAGAACAGGCAGTGCCTTGGCAAAAACCACTTTAAAAACACAGCTTTCTAAGCAAGGCAACCAACAGACTCTGCTTCAGACCCTGGGCAGTCACAGCAACACCTTCAGCAAATATTTTGAAGGATATTTTCCAAGCTCTGTACCACACTGATCTTTTCTGGGAAGGAACAGGGCTGGCTCCGTCTTCAAAAGAAATTGCACCCACAGCCCCGGGCTATGAACTTCAGCACATCTCCCCATCGCGCCCTCGGGAGTCCAGCCCCAATCTCAGAGAGCTGTGGGCTTGGGCAGTGCCCTACCTGCAATACTCTCACGCAGGATTTGCCCACGCTTTGTTTTCGCAGCAAAGCTGCAGGCGGGAGGTCCTCTGGATTCAAGTGCTCCTGCCTCTGACCTTGACAGGACACAGCACGGTCTCCAGCTCCTCTTTCTGCAGGGACATGATGCGAGATCAAGGCCACTGCTGCAGCTGTTTTGGAAAAACCATGGTGAATTTGGCTTTGGACCTAAATCCCAGTTTTCAAGCACTGAACGCATCTCCTGTAGCAGCCCCCATCATTCAGCACGTTCAGGAAAACCATTCACTGCACAAATCTGATGTGAATGCCTTGGTGTGACACTCTTGGGACAGAGGTGGTGCAGACAGTCCATTTCTGACAACGTCACTTCATTTTCTTCTTCTTCAAGGGTTTTCTGCCACCTCCCAGATGTTTCCCCCAACCTTAATAAAACCTTTAGTGCTACCAAGACAGAAATTTCTCCTGCCTGTGGCTACCCCACACTTAAAACCTCCCAGCTGCCCTGCACCCCTGGTGCTAATGACATTCCCCCGAGCAGCCCATTTGCAAACTCTGCCTGACCTGAGAACCCGCACCAGGGCAGGGAGCGGAGAGCGGTGGCAGCTGCCAGCAGACCACCTCTCAATGGCCAACCTGTCACCTCCGCGCTGTGACGGGACACGTTCCTCGGCACGACAGCACAGTCAGCGTGCTGTCCCGCGCCCTATCTGCTTCCCATCTCAGCATGAGCACAGACTCAGCCTTTCATCCAATCCTGAAAGAACGTGTTTTTCCCCTCTTTTTTTTTAAGTGAACAAGAAGCTACAAGTGAGTATTTGGCCTTCACAACCGATGGGCTGCAGCCAAACTCTGCCATATGTTCCAGCTAATACATGTGCACTTTGCTTCCCATCCAAGAAAGGAAAAAAAGGACATTTATGAGCTGGGATTCAGCAGAAGCATGTGGGAAGGAAGGGGTGGGGAGGGGATGCTATTTTTGTTGCTGTAATTATTCGGTGGCCAAATCCCTGACCCTTGACGTCAGCTCTGGAGGGTCTGTTTAACTGACCAGTTGTCATGGAAAGAAGGAGGACTGGTTGGGAGGTACAGGCTGACAAGGATCAGCTCTTTGCTGCCTGAACCCACACACAGGCAGACCCTCTGCCTTCATTAGTCATCACCAGCACGCGGCCAAGAAGTAAAGATGTCAATACCTTATTGCCGATACATTGGCTGGACACAAAAGCATCCAGGGAACTCCTCGCCCTCCTTCCCGCCATCGGTTACTGTTCAAAAGCACAGGCCAAATCCTGATCTCAGTTTCCCCAGTGTAAAGGCAGAGAAACTCCACAGCCCTCAGCTGGGTCACCCCGGGTTCACATCGATGGATCCAAACCCAGCCCGGCCTCAGTCCAGACTACACACATGGAAATATGCCACGTGCAGAGCGCGGGGGTCCCTACTCCTCGGGAACAAACCCAATCACAATGACTAATTCATACCACCTCCAAAGGAAAAAAAACCTAAGATAAATAACCCCCGAATCCCTTGCTCCAGATGTCAAGCGCTGCCTCGAGCCCAGAGTCCTGCTCGCAAGGCTCCTGCAACGCTCAGGAGGTTGGCAGCAATCAGTTCGGTTACTGACCCGATGGTTTCTCATTACTGCCCACGCCATCCACGATGAAATCACCAGTTGTACGAGGAAATGCAAATAATCCTTGTTGAAACCTCAGGCACAGCGAGTGAGTACTGGGCATAAGTTTGCTTAGCAGGGCTAAATTGCATTGCTCATTCACATGCAGTTCATTATCAGCTGCCATTCGTTATTCCTGTGGCCAAGGACAACAAAAGGGTTTGGCAGAAGCCAGGGCAGAGCTCGCTAGGATCTATGGATGAGAATTAACAGGCAACGCAAAAAGCCATTTAACAAATCCCAGCGCAATGCAGCACATGGATGGGGCAGTTCAGCAGCAAGGCTCTGCCAAGGAGCAGCCAGCGGAGGAAGCCGTCGTGAGACGAGTGATGAGCAAGCTGCAAAAAACCACAGGAAACTAAAGAGATAAAAGTACAGGGAAGGGGCAGGTTCCCAGGTTACAGCACAGCAGCAGGAGTCTGTTTTCCAAAGCCCGTGGGCTCTCTTGCGCTATCGGTGCCCAGTTCTTCCTGAGTTGGGATGTCAACCAAGTTCATGCATTGAGATGCCCTTAGATCAAGACCTCAAAAGATCCAGTGAAACCATGTGAGTCACAGTACCGTCTTCTCCATCACCCAAGCCACAGTACCAGGGATTGCCAAGAAACAAGGAGGAATCCAGGATTACGGGTTTTTTTCTCCAAAAGACAGAGAAATTTTGCGGGCTGGGACCTGCCACCAGTGGAGCCCTGACATGACTGCACAGCTATGAGGTGATAAAGAGTAACTGGGCAAAACAAAAAAGTAGCCCTGACCATCAAATGGCTCATTACATGGCATGAAGTGAGCTTGGTGGGTCCAAGACCAGTTTGTGCTAGCTGGTTGTGTCCTGATTCACAGCAGTGCTGAGCAGGGTTGTGCTAATTTACCAGTAGTTGAAATGATGTGGAAACCTGCAAACACCATAGTTTTGCTTTTGGATTTGCTCTATTTGGGGGGGGGGGGGGGGGGGGTCACCTCTCTCCCTCTCTGACAATACTTTCAAGCCAAAATTAAACATTTCAGAAACACTTCATTTGAAGTGGTCAGCAAGGGCAGGGGCAGTTGGGTCAGTGACTAAATATCCTTCCCTAAACCCAGGACACTGACCCAACTATCAAGACTCCAAGTTTTCCATCCCATAAACTGAGTTTGTTTTTGTCTACATAATTTTAACTTTCTGAGCACTAACATTTACCCTCTGGTGAGAACTAGGAATGCTCTCTCCGAAAATCTAAATAAAGAGACGTTCCAAAAGATTAGTTCTGGGATCTATTTATTTATCCGGTATTTGAGTAATACTAATTCTCAAGATTAAAGATAAATAAATATCACTAATTATAATAAGCCAAATAGTAATGATTATCTGACGGTTCTACTACAGGTCTTTGTCTGGGATATGTCATATAAATCCTACAAAAACAAGATCAACTGACTGGGCAGACCTCGCAGGACAGGTGGTGGCTGTGGTGAGAAGTAGCCTCAGCAGGCTGCGCCCACAAAGATTTTTATGTAGCAGGGTTTTGCATGTTACTCTGTGCCGTGACCCATGAGATGCCATAAGGGGAATCACCGCCTTTCCCCCCCAACGGCTGCGGCTCACCCCAGGACAGGACACTGTTATCTGCTTAAGTCTATGCAGCACGAAGGAAAACGGAACAAAAAGTTCATGGAAAATACCAGCCCTTGAGCGAAACAAATCAAATTCCCAATGCAACTACACTGATGTGAATCCAGAGTTACCCCACGATGCCTAGGTAGGCGATCTAGATGGCTGTCAAGGAGACAAAAGACTCTGGCCCAGAGTCTGCCCAGAGATGGGCAGCAGCAGCAGCAAATAGCTACTCGAGGTGGAAAGAATTTTCTGGAAATGTCTTAACAACCACCCCGAGGCTTGCTCCAGGTGCTCAGAGACAGATGCCCAAGTGTGGCTGGTGGTAAGGCTCATCTAAGCGCCGGCAGAAGACAGAATGATCAGTCTGGAGCGGTTAGAGGCCTGGGTTGACATACACAAGTCTCCTCCTCTGAGTCTGGATTCCCAAAGGCTTTCAAAGGCAGAACTGGAGTAGGGTAAGAATAATAATCTGTATCACAAAGGTTTCTTAAGTTTGGCCTCCCACTCTGTTTCCCTTTTTTGTCCTCCTATGGTCTTTCATCAAGTCATTGCTGTGTCTGTATTGCACTTCAGAAACCTTGGTGGCGTGGGTGGGCAGGAGAGCATGGCGCGACCCAAGGACAGGCTCCCAGAGCCGCATACCGGCAGAGAAGACAACAGTGCAAAGCCAAAGTTCTCCCCAGACGAGACCACTAGAAAGCTTACGCTGCTTGTATAAAGTTTGTGTGACCAGAAAAAGTTTGGGGTTTTTTTTAAAGAAACAACTTCAAAGAACAAATAAACAGCCTCTCCTGCAACATGAAAAACCTAAACATTGTTGTTTTACGCTTCCAACACACGAAATCCTGATGATAATGGAACTGAAGCACAACTCAGACACGGCAAGGGGGAACTCAAGACAAAGACAGAATAAGCATGACCGAGCGGGGCTCTTGCACCTTTTGTTCTACTTACGATCTCACATTACTAAGAGAGGAGCAATGTCCTATGCACTGCAGACTTGTTTTATTTATTGTTTTAAATGCAAGCACAGATCAAAAAGCCTTCCCTCATCTAGATCGAAGGCTGGTGGTTACAGACTACACCCGAGCAATCCCCGCCGCGCTTCACCGATGTGCAACGGGGCACGCAGGCAGGTGGGAAGATGACACCATTGCAAGGCAGCATTTACAAAATGGGAGCAAGTGCTCAGGAGCAGCACACCCATATACAGAGGAAATGAAAACTGGCTATAGCAGCCACCCAGCAAACAGGCCAGGGGATGCTGTGGCTGGGAACAAGGTGAGACGAGGGAAAGAGACCTCCAGGGATGGGTCAGCAGGGTAGAAGAGAGGCAAGACCTGCTTTTGTAACTGATACGGTTATCAACTTCTCCAGGTTATTTACCTGTTATTTTTGGACCAGCCTGACTTGCAAGAGTTAGCATTGGGGTTGGAAGCGATGCTCTGTCACGGGGTTCATGGCAGACCACCTACAGCAAGCTCCAGCACGGCTACTGAGGCAGCAGCTCACGGCCAGCAAACGCTCGCACAGGGTACGTTGTTTCCTGCTTCTCCGCTCATTCTCAGAGCTAGAAAATCCCCAAAAAAGGGGGGTTAGGATCACCACTCCTGCAGGCCATGTTTTAACAGAAACAAGATGACTAAGGCAGCAAGGCGCGGAGGAAATGATTAATAAAATATTTCAGAGGGCGACGAGATCCCCCCACACACCCACCTGCGAAGCCGAGAGGGTATTTCACTGACAAAGACCAAGCAGCCAGCACACAGCAGAGAGCCACCGCCTTAAGGCAAACTGCCCTTCTGCCCATGGGACGTGACATCAGAAACCCACTGAAGGACCTTTTCTCTGTGGGCTGGAGAGCCCTACAGGCACTACAAGAGTTAAATCCCATATTCTCATCAGCTTCTCTGTTTCACATCTTAAAACCCATCCCACTCTCACTGCCTCAGCTAGCTGCACCCCGTATATTTCTAAATTACCTGAAAATATCAACTATCCTAGGAAAAGGAGGAGTCTTCCTACTTACAATACACATCAGGAAGCGGCAAAGAAGACTTGCGAGCACATTTGGACTTGGGCTGCTTGTTCAAAGCAATTTGTCTACAGTCTCTGTAGAGACCGCAATCAACCTCAGAGACCTGGTCCAGAGCCTGAAGCCCACAGAAACCCTCAGCTGAATCCACAAGCTGTCCCAGTCCTGCAGTGCACCAGAGTCTCCCCTCACATCATCCCAGAGCCGCCAAAAAGACTCAGAACGCATCTATGAAACAGACCACTGAGAAGACCACTGTTTCTACTTCAGAAAAGTACAGAGAAAAAAAAAATAAAATTAGGAAACAATTTAGAGAACTGATAGGATGACATGGATTTAGAGACTGATGGAACATGTTCTTACACGGGGACACCATCAGCATTCAACCTAAACACGTCATCACCTCCCTGTGCCTCCGGGGTGTTCCCTGAGGAGTATCTCAAGCACTTGTTCAGAAGCAGAAGCAACGCAGCCTGGGGCAGCCGCTGCTACAATCCAATTTGCAGCAAAGAAAGTCCAAAACCTTCAATTCTAACATCAGTTTTCCACCAATTCACTGCAGAGCCCAATTCACGTCACCGTGACTGGACCAGGCTGTGCTGGCGCTTGCTCGGCGGTGCGAGACTGGAGGCAATGGGAGACCCCAGCCTGCTCCCAGGGCACACGGGGTGGCTCCGCTGCCCCAAAAGCGGCACACATGGTGGAGGCCAACACTTGGCCTGTGCATCTGTCCAGCGGGACTGAAAGCCTTTGCTTTTCATACCCCACAGGAGTGTCGCAAGGATTAGCTCATGTTTATTCAGCACCATTTTTCAAAGAGCTGCACGAGAGCCAAATCCTTTGATTTTTTTATTTTTTTTTTTATCTGTTCCTTGCTTTGTCACTCCCTCCCCTCCCGAGGGGATGCATTGCTCCCCTCCCGAGAAACAAACAAGCACGAGGTCAGCAGGAGTGGGAGGTGGGAAGCACATTCCAGGCTGCTCCTCCTCTCTCAAACCACAAATGCCACCAACCCCTGCTGTCTGTCCAGCCTGGCCGGCATCCTGCGCGAGTGCCCAGCATCCAAGCCTCCCCACGCAGCCCACGGAGAGGCCGGACAGGATACGCAGCAGGATGTTTAACCTCATCTCATTTCCTTTTTGGTTTCAAGAAACAAAACAGGGGAGGGTCAAACAGCTTCCCCTGGAGCCATGCAGCCTGCCCGTGCGCCCCCGGCAAGGATGGGGGGCTCTGCACAAGCCCCGCTTTGCAGCTCCCCTTCACAGATAAGACACCGAGCGGATGCTGCAGCCGAGGTCTCCCTGGAGGGAGCGTGTGCCGATGCATCCCAGCCCTCAGGGAACATGCCAAAGCCTTGGCACGCAGCCTTGGCACCAGGGGATGGTTCACATCCGAGCGTATGTAAGTACTAGACATTAGATCTCATGTTTTGTGCAAGTGCAGGCAAATCCGACGAGTGGCATTTTCTTCCGCGCACAGACTTGTTGAGCCACATCGAAAGAGCAATCCCGGGAAGAGAGCTCAGGCACGGGCGGCAGCAGCAGGGCGAGGATGCGGACAAACCACTACAGGTTGCTCTGTGGGACCAACCTGGTCAGCGTGCTGCTCACAAAACCCAAGAGCATCAGAAAGGGTTAAGGAAAAAAGGTATTAAAAACATAAACAGCCCTATTCAAAGAGTACCTTCCCTTGGCTACAGTACCCAAAACCCAGTCATCCATGCAGACAGCAAGAACATCCACTACTCCACCAGAAAACAGCAAAATCAAAGTGTTAGCATGAATATAAAATCTCCAGACGTTGCAAAAGCAAATTAAGATGAGTCATACATTAAAAAAAAAAAAAAGACTGTTTTCAGCACATTGCTTTGGCAAGTTTACAATGCATTATTAAATGAGGAAAATAAAAACTTGAGACCCAGTAGAAACAGAAATGGAAGAACAGACCATACCCCAAAATCATCTGGATTTTTGTATAACTGTTTTACTGAAATAGGAGACAAAAACCCCGTTCTCCAATTTAGAGGAAAGTTTTTTGACGAGCTTGACATGAGCAAACATTTGTGACTCTGGGAAAGGCTTTGAATTCTGGAGAAGTAGTTACTTAATTTTTTTAGCATGACAGATTTAGTGTCACATCCCACAGATGGTGACATTACATAGAGCATCTTTCAGGGTAAGGACCACAGGAAAACTCTACCAGTTTCACTACGATCACATACGAGCCAAATTATAGTCCCAGTTCACTCCCAGGATTTCTTTCAGGAACTCCGTGCAGCACATGGACAGTAGAGTTTAAGCCAATGCAGTTCTAGCCCCCGACTTACACAAGTGACTTTAAGGCAATGGCAGAAAAGGAAGTACAGAAAAAGCAACATAGCTACGATTTTCCAAAAGGTTTTAAAATGCAGTAGCTGATGATTTGCATCTTTGATCTGCACCACAGGCACAGGCACTGGCACTGCCTAGGACAGATGTTTGCTTCTCCAGCTAGAAAGGGGTTTCAGCAGAATCACCCTCCCTGTGCTCCGCTGTGCGGGTCTTCACCTATTAAGTTGCCTATAGCAACTAAAAGGTTATGAATGTGCTCAAATAAAGCAGAAATCCAGAGGGAAATGTTCCAGAAATGTTTAAAACATTCAGCTTGGCATGAAATAAAATTCCCACGGTTTCTGTCCTTACTAGTCATGAACAGGAAGCGCTACTACAGGTACCTGGCTTGACCGAGCACAAGTCTTGAACTGAAAGAAAAATACCATTAACTATCCTGGCATGGGTTGGGGTTTCTGTTGTTGTTGTTTTTTTCTTCCTTTTGGCAAGGAAGTTCAAAGAATAACACCATCTTCCTCAGGGAAAGTAACAGCTACAAGGCAGAAGTTACTTGGGACAAGAGGATGACACGGAAGACGCCAGTGGCTGCTAAATACTGACTGCACAGTGTCATGCAAACAATTTCATATCACACAACAGGATAAAGATCATCAGATCTCAGCAGCAGCGGTTACACGTCCCCCAGCACTGTGCGCACTCCCAGCTCCGGCAGCGAGCAGGGCATCCATTGAGTTTGTCTGAGAGCGAAACACCTCTGGCAGAGGGCATCGGGGTGGTACTGAGGGGAGGTCTGGGGGGCTTTTGTCTGCAAACTCTCCACCGAAGGCAGATTATTTTCAGAATTATACTATGATCGCTATAAGACAAATAAAAACAACCGTTCCCCCCCAAAAAATAAACCAACCCAAAAAAAAAAAAAAAACAAAACAAACAAACCAGGAAAAGCATAGGTAAGCCAAGGCTGGACAGAGTCCGGGATGTCATCCAGGATGCTCTGTGTCGGGAACAGACCACCGGCAGCAGCAGACATCAGTGAGAATGGATGGGGGGGGGGGGGGGAGGGGGGGGAGAAGACACACCTGGGATGTTTGGGGAGGACGGGAGAAAAGATAACCTTTTGGAGGGGGCGCTGGGAAGGACGGGGTGGGGGACAGCCCTGCCCGGGTGTTTTGGTTTGGTTTTTTTGGGGGACGGGGGGGGGGGATGCGTACCTGGATGTAGGCGCGCTGCAGGTAGCTGTAGGGCACCCTGCGCTGGAAGTCGGCGCGCACCTCCTCGGCGGCGCGGTGGCGGGAGGCGGCTCCCAGCAGCGGTTCCTCGCAACTCCGCAGGCAACCGGCTCTCCGCAGCACCGAACCGAAGAAAAGCAAATCGCCGCCGGCTCCGGCACCCGCCGTTTCCAACCCTACCTGCCCGCGGCAACGCCGCCGGCACCGCAACCGCGCGGCCCGCAGCTCCCGCCGGCTGCCCAGCGCCCGCTCCAGCCACCGCGCCGCCCCCGCGAAGTCGCCGCCGTAGTACGCCTCCACCCCGTTGGCGTACAGCGCGTCGAAGGGCTCCAGCGGGCCGCCTTCCCCCGCACACCCGCCGCCCGCCCGGCACGCCGCCGGTAGCAGCAGCAGCAGCAGCAGCAGCGGCGGCGGGGCCCCCCAGGGCCGGCGGCCCGGTGCCATCCCCGCCGCACCGACGGTCCGTGCCGTGGAGGGATGGGGGGGGACGGAGAGCGGCGGGTCCGCACGCCGCGTCGGGGGCGATAAGGTCCGGAGGTGGGGTCCGTGGAGCGGCAGCCGGGCACCGTGCTAATGGATCTCGGTGTGGTGGGGTCCAGGGGAGGGGAGACGGGGGGGGGGGGGGGGGGAATCCGTGCAACGGCAGCGGCTCTCGGTGCGGTGGGAGCCGGGCACGGCGCGAACGGCTCTCGGTGCGGAGTCGGGGGGAAAGCGGTGCGAGGGGGGGGGCTCCGCCGCGGTTCCCTGCACGCCCGGCGCTGTGCCGCCCTCCCGCCCCGCCGGCACCTCTTAAAGGGCCCGGCGCCGCCCGCCCGCCCCGCCCGCCCCGCCGGCCCGGCCCCGGATCCCCCGCAGCGAGGCGGTGGTGATGGTGATGGTGATGGTGATGATGGTGGTGATGGTGATGGTGATGCGGGAGCCGGGGGAGAGCGCAGCCACCGACCGACTGCCGCTAGGAGCATCCCCGCTCGGCGGCTCGCCTCCTGGCCTGCAGGGGTTAAATTGCCCCCGGGGTGATTTAAAAGGCGGCAGCAGCCTTTTCTCCCGCTTTTCCCGCGGTCCTGCCCCGCACCTCCTTATTCCTCCCGCGTCCTTATTGGCAAGATGCTTTTTTTTCTTGCCCCTCTGCGAGGCTCTTGCCGGTTTTCGCCGGGCCTTCCTTCTCCGCCCCCCCCCCCCCCCCCCCCAGCCCCTCTTGCCCCGCCAGCCTCCCGCCGCTGGGAATTCTGCAAATAAATCATCTGGGAAGGGCACGGTGAGTGGCTGGTGAAGCCCTTTCAGCTCCCAGCAGTGTGTTTGTCTAGCTCCCTCCAAGGTTTCCCTCTTCCAATGCTGCAAAGCTCTGCCCTGCCAAAAATGTGACTTTTTTCTTTTTTTTTGCATGAATTTTAAGGCATTCGTGTGACGAGACGTTTGGCAATGCAGCCTAGTGACACGCGGAAAAAAAATCTCAGTTGGCATTTTAAATAATCTCAGTGTTGAACACCTGTCAGCAATAAGTTTTTCATATTAATACAGTTAATTTGGCTGAAATCAGCTGTTCCTGAGTGAGAGGGAATGGGCAAATCCTGGATCCCATTAGATGCTTTACTGTAAGCTGTTCTGGGCTCGAGTACTCGAAAGTCTGTGCGTACAGCACTGTGCTCAGTAGGCTCTCTCACCAGGGATGGTGGCCTTAGTTATTTCAGACATTTCAGGAACATCTCTATGGCTGTTGGCTATCTTTCCATGGACTGAAATAGCTGCAAATGGGAGATGCTTGAAACCCATTTGGTCCAGATTTTGTCAGTGCATCGAGCCAGATGTTCCTCACGGTCATGCTGGGCTTTCCCCTCTGCAGCAGAGTGGCTTTGATCAAATTGTTCCTAGTTTATGCTGCTGTGTCCAGGATCAGAAACAGGGCTCAACGCCCTCTCTTTGGGCAAGTGATGAGATTATGGAGTCTGGTTTACGACAGTTTTATAAGGGAAGGTTTTTCCCACATGGCTGGAAGTTTACTAGAGTTCTTGGTGAAGAGTTTTCCCATCTGGCAAAGATTTCATGACAAACTTCTCTGTTGCTTTCTTGCAAATTGGCACAAAATGTTCTGAAGGTTTGGGTGTCCCTCCATCCTTCTGCCCTGCCAGACTGGCATGCTGGGGAGGGTACTCACAACTGGGGAACCAAACACCCTGAGGGGAGATCTCCAGCAGGAGAGGTACGTGCTGTAACCACTTGCCCATTGCAATGTGAGTTCTCAGGTCCAGATAAAGCCTTTTGCAAGGGGAGGGTTATCAGCACTCCTGGGGAACAGAGGCGACATTATGAGAGGGCTACTTCAACCTTCTCAAGGGTCACTTAAGGATTTGCTGCCGAGATGTAAGACAGAGGTGCCGCTGGTCACTGTACAAGTTTAGAGTGGGAATCAGCTCTGCCCCAAATCACAGAGATAAAGCACCCGGCTCCTTGGGTGCACTTTCTGAAGGATGCACCTCAGTGGATCCGTTTGCAGAAGTGCTGTCTGTAAATCCATATTGTTTCCGAGTCAGCGACATCTCTGCGTGTGCAGTGATAACATTGAGGCCCTGCGCTGGAAGGAATGCAGAAAGTACATGACTGACTGGAGACAGAATGAAGTCAAACAAAATGTTTTATTTCATCCTGCTGCATATTCTGATCCAGATGTTTCTTTCCTTAAAAATCCTTTTTGAAACAGTAAAGAAAAGGTTCTTAGTTCTGACACCCTGCAGCCCAGTTCCGCTGCAGGGTTTTCTCTGCAGGCACCCACTCCCCCTAGGACCAGACTGCCACTGCCCCCTCTTTGCAGTCCTCCTGCCGAGGGTCATGCTTTCTTTGTTCACCAAAGTCCGTGCTTTCCCTCACCTTGATGCTTCGTTGCTACCTAATGGCAGCAAAGAGCGAAAAAATGGTTGGCGCATACAAGGCACCCAATCCAGGGTATCTTTAGGGCATTTGGTGCAGTTGCTTGAGCAACCACCCTTATTTGTATACTGCTGCTCACTGCCTAAATGAAAAGGCAGCAACCAGATGGGGAGAAGCGTGCTGGTCCCCTGACTGGGGGTCTTGTTCTTGCTCTGCAAGATCTGAGCCACAACAATTCAGCAGCGCAGCTGCTACAGCCAGCAGCATGGTAGGCGAGGTGGGCTTGCCTTATTAGAGCTGGAAAGGAGCTGGGTTTAAAACCCTTGTACGTATAAAGGCAGGATTTCACCCCGCACAGCAATTACTAATTTAGGATGTTACAACTCTGAATCAGGCCCCAAGATGCCCGAGATATCCCTCATGCATCTAATGAAAGGAATAATTCTAAAAATGTAACAACTCAGCCCGTGTTCAGATGTTGATCCTGGCCCCTGCGCAGTTGTTTTGAAAGACCTTTTCCTACGTAAATAGATTCATCTGAAGCTTTTTTTTTTTTTTTGAGGAAAACTCTGATATGTGGGTCAAACCACTGATGATTTGGCAACCAGATAAGAGCAAATTTTAGAATGCCTTTCAAAATGGCTTTTCAACGTGCACATTACAAGCAAACCTAAGTTTCAAGCCCTCTCTGTTTCATCTGTAGACTTGCCTTCCTATTTAATTCATGGACAAACTTCATAATTCCCAAATCAAACACAGGTGACCTCTTCAGCCACGTACCTTAGTGAGAGAGACCGAGCTTTGTATCAGATGGAAAAGTACAACACACCCCCACTGAAGGGCTTTGGTCTTTCCCACATGTACAAAAGTACAAGTTTATTGAATGTATCAAAACTGTTACTGACATACTTCATGATTTAGACCCAAATCCAGACCTGAATTCTGTAGAATGCCTCCATCTACCCAACGCTTCTTTTATTCAAGAAGGCGTGGGAGTGATTGTGAACGTCAATAGATGTCAGGAAATTAACACCAAATAAATAGATGTGCTGCAATAATAATCACATTTTGGGACCCTCCTTCTAGGAAAAATCCATCATCAGAATCACATAAAACTAGTCGAGGCTCAGGAGGGGTGAAAGGATGGGTGACCAAGGAGGAATTTTCTCTGTAAATTGTTATTCTTGTTTATAGCACGATGAATGCACATTGCAACAGAGCCGGATATAGATGGAGAGGATACAAGGTGCGTGCTGGGGACGCCACCCCATCCCCTTCAGGTTGTACCTGGTGTTTCTTTGCTGCTGACTTACAAATCTGCTTCCCCACAGCTGTTCCTCTGCACGTTTGGGCCTGTCTCTGACACATCGCTCCGGATGGGTGGCTGACAACTTGAGGTCAGCACAGGTGAACAGGAGGTCTTTCATTTTTCCTCCTAAACCTTTTCACTTTGACTTTCTCCTAACAATATTTCTGTAAGCTCAGGACCTGGGAGCAGCTGACTCAGTTGTTTTCTCCCAAGCAGGTGTCTGACCTGTGATCAAACACTGTATGTTCTTCTTCCATAACCTACAATCACAAGAACCTGGGATGTCCTCTGTCCTAGCAGGCCTCTATCCTGCCATTTCTCCCAGGCATGTCTATCATATCTTGCTGATGACAGCCTCTTTTTTTATGACTTCCCCTTGACATCTGCAGAGACATTACCTCTCCAGATGGACAAAATGATTGCCAGCAAAGCTTTGCTTGCAATGTTTCTCTAAGTGCATCACCCACTTGTGTATCCTTCCTCACACACACTGTGAAAGTCATCTCATATCCTTCTTTGCAGCATCCAGTAAAGTTGCCTTGGCCCAGGCAGAAGACACGCGCTTGTCCACATCTCTCCCTGCTACACTCCATTATTAATACCGGCCTCGACAGCTCATTCTTTTCTTTGTCCTGGTCTGGCCTGCCTCTGTGCTTCGTTTCATGGGACTTATTGTATCTCTGCCTGGTTTGGACCAGGTTTTGTGCTCTAGAATTTTCCATCGCTTCTCTACTGCAGCACAAACCAAAAGTAACTCCCCAAAGCCATCTCTGCGATGATCCCTCCATTGTGCCTCTCAAGGCTCTGGACATGTGCTTTAGTTTGGAAGCGCTTTGTGATACACAGAAACCCCTGTGTGGGATCGGTTATAAAAACCTTAATACGAGAGCACAGACAAGTCCAACACAAGGCTTGCTGTTGGCACTCAGAAGAGAAATACAATCATATAAATCACATAAGCAGAAGATCCTTGTGTCTTCCCATGTGTAGGCAACAGCGTAACCTTATTAAATTCCAAGTGCCTGTACACTTTGCTTACTCAGAAACTTGGACTCTACTTTACTGACGTTATAAATTAAAACCCAATAAAAATAAAGTTCAAAAAGTACAAAATACACAACCACAGGCGCACTGGTGTCTTGGAAGGATTGGCCACATGCCTGTATCTTTGAGCTTGGATTTAAAATACCTCCATGGCCTGTGTTATTTAGTATAACAACAATTAATAATACTAAGGAATTATTATATTGTGCTCTACATAGCACTTTTCCTATGGTGGCATGGCAAAAAGTTTTATGTATTTAGAGAGAGTTGCTTTTATGAACAGGAAGGTACCTATAAATGCTATAAACTGAGAAAATTTAATCATAGACTCATATGACACAGTTATTTTCAATGCATAGTCCGGAGTTAATGAGACGTGTGAATGGTTTCATTGTGTAACAGTCTGAACTTTAGCTGTAAGCTGTGGCAGTTTCAGTTTCAGAGGGTGAACAGGGTCCAATTCATGACTGCTGTAATTGGACCGAAGTTGGTGACATTGCCAAAATGATGGGTCAAGTGTAGAGCGTGTGCACGCACAGCCTGAGTCTGGCTGTAGCTCTAGGAGGTCCCACACACGGTGAATAGATGGTGGTGGATGAAGTGCCCTGTTTGACTAAGGTTTGAAGGACATGAAATTCATCTAGGAGGGGTGACACTTCTCTCTGACATGACTATGGTACCCTATGGTTGTGTGTGAAGGGAGAAGAAAGACAGGGGATGGAGGAGACATGCCACACATAGCAAACCTCCTCTTCTGCCCAAAATGAAATTGGTGGTGGAGATGAGAGTGTGTGGATGGAGTGGCCCAGGCTCCCGTGCAGCTGGCGTGGATGTTTGCAGACTCATCACCTCTCCAGGGAAGACCTCCCCATGAAAACCATGACCATGAAAAGCTTGGGGATAAACATCTGGTGGCTTTGACTCGGGTTTCCTTGTGCTGGCAGCTCTGCTGACTGCAATGGGGCTGTTCACCATGAAAGTGTGAGGACAGAGCTGCTGTTCAGCGACGTGGGAGAATCACAGTTTGTGAAAGCCAGATGTGGGCATCAGAGTGGGACAATAGGGAAAATACTCAAGGACCCCTCGAAAGCTGTTTTGAAGAAGTTTGTATCTTTTAGTGGACGTGTCAAATGAGCCCCCATTAAAATCAATATAACTATCCCCAAATCCAGTGTGGCCATATTTTCCTCTGCATGGCCTTGTGCTTATTTTTCCTGTGCATTAAATCATAATCTGGGCACTTTGATGCATTTATTGTTTTTGTCATTCCCTTTATCAGTTCTTGTCCAGTCTCAAAATACCATTCAGCACTTAGAAAACATTTAAAAATAAGATTATGTCAAAGCCACCTGGCTGCTGAGCCAGCTCAGGTAGGTGCTGCATCCTGCTCTGAAACGTAACCTGCAAACAGCAAGGTTTTATCCATAGACCTTTCTCCTTCAGTAGCCCAGAAGTGAGAGACTGGGTCTCCAAGAATAAATATTTCTTTTCCCCGCAGAGCTCTCCACGTGAGCCAGACCCCGACTTATTATGGGAAGAAAGAAGGAAACATCAGGCAGGGGGAAGAGGCCCACCGGAGGGCAACCCGACAGGAGAGAAAGGAGAGCTGTCGCAGGGGGAAACACAGCATCCTGCCCATGAGATCGGAGGAGGGGAGGCAAAGAAAGTCCACTAAGAAATGAAAACTAAATTTGGCAATGGTAGGACACACGCTGCAGAGAGGAGCTCCCTGGAAGAGGCACGGCTGAGCGCCAGCGGTGATAACCAGGAGCATACTTGGCATAACTCAGCAGGACCACGGCAAACACCAGCAGCTCTCACTGCCGGCAGCACAGAGGAGGCGGGGGAGGGTGTATCTCATGTTGCCAGTCTTTCCCAATTTTAATTTTTATGATTCAGTGAAAAGGTGGGGGGCTGAGAGACTACAAAAGACGTTGAGCTCGCTTCTTTCACAAGTATCGGGTTCCCTGTGGCTCCCCTTTCACTGTCCATCTTTCTTGTACGTGAATGCAGTTCTGACTAATCCGACCAAAAGGCATAAATCAACATCCACAGCCCCATCATCTGCAGCACAAAGGAAACTGGAAGAAATGGTATGCAGTTAAGTGTAAGTCGGTGTAGCTCTGTACCTGCTCCCTGATCTCCTCCAAGACCTGCCCTGGTTAAAAGTCAAAAATCTTCATGAGGGTGAAGTGATGCTGGGACGGATCATGGACACACTGTGCATGCAGAGATAGAGACCCAGAGGTGGTTAAAACTAAATATACTCCAAAGTACATTTGGCAGAATCATTTTTACTGCAAGGTGCTAGGTTTATATGGCAGTAGTTTTCATCCTAGAGAATCCTAAAATGCTCTGCTAATGCTATACACATAAAACTCACTTCACTACAGCTGCTTAGGCAGACAGGTTGCTGGCACACTGCTTCCCACCCAGACGTGGGAAGGGAATAACCAACCCAGGACATCTCAGCAAAATCCTGTCTTAAGGGAAATTACCCCTGGGAAAGGAAGCAGAACTTAAATTCTTAACATTTCATGTACTATGCAGATCTCTGGGGGTCCTGGTCTCTCCTCACAGCTGTAAGTCTGGAGACCTAGTGCTGAAGCCAACTGTGTGGCCCTGGGGCAAACGAGAGGAAAACCCCAAGGGTTCAGAATCGGGCTGTGAGTGTGCAAGGACCAAGCCAGGATTCACCTGGGGGTGGGTCCAGAGCAGCTACTCTGCCTTGCTTGGTACCGGCTTGGTTACACACAGCAGCGGGGGCACCTCCCGGCCCCCAACCTATGAGAAACTTCCTAACACTTGATCAGCCCCAACCGAGAAGCCCGGCCAGAGGGAATCAGGAGATGGAGGGTCTGTGCCCAGCCAGGGCGTGCAGGAGATTGCACTCTCATCCCTCCTCTCACCCCATCCTTTGTACCAGTATCAATAACTGGGGAAAGCTGGATGCTGCACGGGTACTACACGGGGCCCTTCCTGCTGGAGGAAGGTCTGGGAGGGCTGGAAGGGGTGAGTGGAGGAAGAAGACTGGAATGGGTGGCTGAGTAACACCATTATTTGCAGAGCTGCTCCAGGCCAGTGGAAAACATTCAGATTGGGAACAATTCTGCCAATCCAAGCAATGACGTGCTCCCTCATTCCCTTTTCTCTTTCCTTCTCTTCCCCCACGGCCAATTTTTAGGCTTCGTTAAAGCTAAAGTAAAGCTGGATGAATTCCCCTGCAGCAGCATATTTACTCTGGTTTCACAGTGGTATAAATTACAGAAAAGTCGAGTATTGAGACTGTGGGATATGGTGGAGCAGTGACGTAAGGATGCAGAGTGACTTCAGTTCGCTGGAGATCAACACTGAAACCTGTGAGATCGGACTCTGCCTTGAGCTCCCCCGTGCCACCCTCCCCTTCTAAGGGATGCCAAGCGCCAGGGACGCCAGCTGCACGCCAGCCGGTGGTGGCACTGCAGAGGGTGACTGTAACATCAGCTGGGGAACATATGGCGAGAGCAGCAAATCCAGATGGTGATAATGAAGTGGAGAGGAGCAAATATCCTGTCTCATTGGAGTGTTCCCTATAATTAGAGAAATTGCAGAAGAGAAATACTGCTGAAGAATGGGAAGGGAAATTGCCTCTCCGTTCCCTGTAGTGTAGCGCTCGGTGGAAGCTGATGTTGCCGTGATTAGTGGCTGTTTCTCCAAGGGGAGCAGGAGAAGTTTTCAGAGGGAGCAGATTCCCAACACCCAAGGTGCTGCGCACCCAGGCAGGGAAGGAAGCAGCCTGAAATCACTCAGGACAGGAGAACCGGCTCTCCTGACTCTCCTCCCGGATACCTCGCGTGGGGACAGCCTTTGCTAGGTCAGGCACCAAAGGCGAGCGCCCCAGCCAAGAGGGTGTCACTGGCACAGGCTGTTCACTACAGCTTCAGCAGTTTCTCCAGGACCTTTTTTGGCTGAGGATGGAGTCGGGGGGGGGGGGGGGGGGGGGGGGGGGGGGGAAGGGGGGTGGAGCAGATCTCAGCCTTACTGTAATCACTAAAAATAGCCCCTAGTGTGCATTTGCTCCCTCTCTCCTAGACTGCATTAACTTTGGGACTTGTCCAAAAAAAGATTTAGGAGGGTAGCCAAGAGGAGATCTCTGAACACAGTAGCAAGGACTCGGTTTTCCTTAATTTTCTAGTTTCTGTAATATAGCTTCTAGTGAAAAATAAGTAAGCCACAGACAGTGGTGCTTTTGTATCTGCTCCTTGCATCGAAGATCTCAGCTGTTAGAAATTAGAGTGCGGTTACTTCTTTGACCCCTGTAATTTCTGCAGAGAACAGTGATCTGGTCTCACAAGCATCCCCCTGGCCAAGTCTTCAGGACTAGGAGTGAAATTTGCTCAGTATGCCAGGCCAAGGGTGCTTTTTGAAGTGTTTGCCCAGAGAAGAAGAGCTAAAAGCCTCAGCAACCTTTTGCTGCGTTAATCCATCATACTCTGACAAGCGGATGGCTCGAACGGGCTGGATCCTTTAAGGAAGGAGGAGGGAGGTTTCTCAGGAGAAGTGGGAGATAGGTTAATGCTTTAATCTTTATGCCAGGGTGTGTTTCTGTTTAAGAAGATTCTGACCTTATTTGTCAGGAAAGATTGCTGTGAACCTGGCTTTGCAACTGGCCAGACTGGATATTTATTTTTTCAAACAGCCTCCGTTGTTATAAGCCAGGAGGGTCACCCTGAGCAGCAGCTGCTGAAGAGGCTGGCGGGCGCCCCGAAGCAAAGGTCAGCAGAGCATTTCCAAGCAGGGTGTAGGGCATTTCCAAGGGATTAGCAACTGGTTGGGTGGAGATGCTGTCCTAAAAAGCATCTCAGAAGGTCCTTGGCCGCAGCTGGATGCTGATCTGGGGGTGCCTCCTGCCAATAGGGCTAGGGCTGTTAAGAATGACTACAAGCTTTTGAAACAATGCACACTTCGAAAATGCTGGGTCGGGTGGTTTTCGAAAGGGGCTGCACGGACAGCCCTGGAGAGCGCGTTTCCCCAGTGGCTCGCAGCTGTAATCAAGGGGAGCGTTGCTGTGATTTTCTGCCATGCTTTTTGCCACCCTGTGATTCAGGACCTCAGTTCAGCTGGCATCTGCAAAGACAAAATTAAGCCTATACTCATCACAGGGCTCTTAATTCCCTGCTAGCATCAGTCTCTGCGGGATGCAAGCGCTCACTGTGACATGGGTAGACTCCAAAATCCTCCTTTGCCACCACAGAAGCAGCAGGCAAGGCAACAAGAGGCCACACGGAGGGCTCAGGGATGCTCTCAGCCTTTGCATAGAGGTGACAGAAGAGCCATTCAGAAGGCAGAAAGACACCACAGCCTCCAAAATTTTCTGAATGCCGCTGTAGAAAATGCCATCAAATGCTTGAGCCCTGCAGCAGAGTGGGTAGAGAGGCAAATCATGACATCAGATGGAGTTCTTCAGCATTTCACGCTACTGGGCAAGGCCCTAAAAGTGACAGAGCCTGAAAAAAAAGGAACGATGGAGGATGTGATCAAACCTATGCCCCTTTGGAAGTCTTAACGAGCAGTCAGTCTGCTGTTTTGCAGGCAGCAACGTACCTTGGGACAAACGATACTGATACATTACAGGATTTTCAAGCGCATCTCATGCTAATTCTCCAAACTTCTGGGAAAAGAAGAGCAAACAGGGGATTTTGTACCTAGTTAATTTTATGGAGTGCATTGAGTAAGGGTGGATTTATTTTCTGAGCTAGACATCATTTCAAACCTTGCTTTGTGTTTCTTCACTGGGGACACAGGGTACCATTTTATTGCCTTGTGTAAATTGCTTGTTGTTTTATTGAAGCATAAAAACACTTGGCAAGGCTACAGCGTCCCATTATCTTTCAATTGGGTGGGCAATAATTCCTTAAACAAACACAAAACCTTATTAAACTCTCAAATACCTAGAAATCAAAACAATTTAAGAACAGGGCCGTCCAATGTGCTGAGGGTAATGAAGAAATGAATGTGCTTTTTAACTATTGAACACAATTAAATCTGGAAAACCACCTTGAAAACTAAAATAAAAGCACGTCTGATATTAGTACTGCCTGCAGTGTTTCCTTGTTTTTCTTTCTGCTTCCGTCTCTGCCTATAAGCAAGTTACGGTGCTGGTTACTAGCGCTGACCAAATCCCAAGGAACTGCTGATATTCTGCTTCCAGACAAATTTGCAGATATTAATCCAGTAGGGAGAGATGGCGAAGGAGACGCTGGCAGAGCTTCTTGTGTTTGCTCAGCCCTTGGAGAGGGACGTGTGCCAGTGCTGGACTGTGCACTGGGGCTGTTGCTGGTGCCTCTTTGTACATGCATGGGATGGAGACCAAGTCAACAGCTAACCCCCTTCTGCAGCATTCGTGCTTCATGAAAGCTGACCTCATCTCAGACAAACCTCAGCACATTCATCACCAGGAATTTGTGAGTCATCCCTGGGAAACTTTTCTCCCTCTGCACTAACCATCTGAGCAGAACAGCTCATGCTGCATTGGCCAGAGCTTGGCTGCCGGGTAGGGCTTCAGGAGACTTTCTCCGACTCGCCATGAGAGCAGCTTGCTGGTCAGGATCCTGCATATCAGTGGCACAGGGAGAAGCTGTGCCCACAGCTTTTTTTTTTTTTCAATCCCTCTCTCCCCAAAAACTGGCATCCTGGTAGAGATACAAGGGTCAGCCCCTGCGCCAGGGATGGCTCATGGACAACACAGCAATGAGAGACAGAGCCTGAGGAGAGAAGACAGCAAAATCCCGCTGCAATGACAGTGCTGAAGGTTGTCATTGACGTCAGGGTCAGTGCCAGCTAGCAGCGAGCAAGGGCGTCTCCCCAGGCCTGTAGTCTCAGTGAGCCACTCTCAACTCCCCAGCTGCTTAAAAACTGCCACCACCTTTGGCTCCTGTCCTCAGCACAGCACATCTCTAGCCGGAGGTTACATGGGAGCCAAGAAGCCTGTTTTGAGCATCGCTCCACAGAAATGAGGAGCCAGTAACATCATCTACCAGGAGCCCCGTACCCCAGCTGAAATGAGAGGTTGCGCTGGTTTTTCAAGCTCATGATGGTCAAGTTGACAGGAACACCAGAGGTCTGTGACCCTCTTCCTCCCTCCTAAATTGTGGCAGGTCTCTGCAGGGCATTAGCCACGGTTTGCAGAGGCCCCCTGCCCTAAGATGTAGGTGGAGGCTGAAGAAGGACATAGTAAAAACATACTTCAGCTCTGGGACAAACTGAGCATCGGATTGATGGGAAGAGATGAACAAGCAAGTAGAGAACCCGAGGCAAAATAACACTGCCCGTGTTATGGTGGGGGAGATATCAAATCACACAGCCCATCTGCTAGTGCTAGATTTTCCTAATTGATGCCGTATCCATTACACACAGACTTTGTGCTTCCACGAGGGGAAACACTGCCTGCTAAAGGAGCCCAAGGGAGGTGTTTGGTTTTCCAGGAGAACTTTAGCTAGCTCGTTTATTTTAAGGGAAACCCTTCGATATTTGAACCCATCCCCATGGGCACCTGGAGAGAGTGCCTGCTCAGTCAGACATCTTCCCCAAATTTAGCATTTAGGAAAAAGGAGGCTAATTCCTGCTCTCAGATGGGAGGATGGTGTGGAAGGAGTTCGGGCAGCTGGAGGAAATGGCAGTAAAGGCATTAGGATTTCTCATAAATCATCTGTGAGTGTTTGGATGCTTCGTTTTATGCTTATGCCAACATGCTCACTTTCTGAGCCAAACATCACTGATTTTGTTGGAGTTTCCCCAGTGAGGCTTGGCCAGGAGAAAATGGGACCTTTTTTCTTTAACTGTGTGTCCACTTTTTCATCACAAAACATCAGAGCAACTCATTCTTCTCTATGCTGCACCCCCAGCTTTGCAAACACGCACAAACATTTCTGTGTGAATAGAGTGAGCTTCTGTGCTCAAGAAAGCATTACTTCAAGTAAAAGCTAAGTCAAGGCTGAAAGGTACGTCAAGGACGAGTTCCTTCTGCCCTGAACGCAGAGGAGGGTCAATGCAGAAGCAGGCAGTTAGCCCCAAATACAAGGGAAACCAGCTACCGGTGCCAGGAGCGCTTCATGTCTCTGCAGTGGTTTGGCCACGCAGACTTCTGCCACACTTAGCACGGCAAAACTAGAGGCTGAGACATTTCAGTGACACTCAGCAGCCTGACACTGAGACAATAAATCCTTGCATTTGGGCACTCAGATGCTGCCTCTCCTCATATCAAAGAGGAAGTGCCTGGGCAGGCACCCATGAATACAGACTGCTGCCTTCTACCCCCATGCCTCCAACCATCCTATGTGTCTTATATGTGTCTTTTTTTTTCTCTCTATTTTTTCCTCCTCCTTTATCCAAACGGCGAGGAGAGAAAAGATCAAGGTGTCCCTCCCCTAAGCATATTTTAAGCCAGACTTTTATCGTATATCAGTGCTACCTATTTATTTCAAAGAGGTTTCTGCTGATTTCCAGCACGGTCTGTGAGGTCAGTGAGGCTCAGAGCTGAGGTCGGGTCCCCAGGGCGGTCACTTCTCCCTGAAGGGCTGAGAGTCGGTAAGAGATAACCAGCGCTGCCCAATGCCAAATGATCTCTCACAGTGACAGGTGCATGTGAGAAAATTCAGACAGAAATCTCTAGCCACATGTAATATTTCAGGGACTGTCAGGTTAAATATAGTAATCCTGCAACTACAGGACAAGAACCAGGCAGCTATGCTGGTTTACACCAGTTTTGGAGCTGGTCCAAGCGTTAGATGTATAGGTTAGTCATGCACTACATCATGAGACCAGGAAGCAACATGACCTATTATATACACAGGAATTTTTAGAATATATATGTGCTATGGCAGCACTCAGGACTTGTGCAAAGTGCAGATGCACAAACGCAGAATAAATAAAAAAACACAGTCCCCTCTCTCAGGATCTCACAACATAAAAACCAGAAAGCAGCTAGACACAGAGAAAAGTAGATTAAAAAAAGAAACTTATGATGCCTAAAAAGACCCCCCACCAAGCATTCATCTGATTTACTCACCACATTGGTTGGCACCCATTTCCTTGTGTCTGCAGCCAGGTCTGGTTTCACAGGGGGACTGCTAGCTGGGGAGAGCGGGTATTTCGGCTGAGAGCGTTGTGTAGGGTCTGGACTCAGGGCGTTATTTAAACGCACAGACTAGGGACACTGAAAGGTGAAGAGCAAAATCTTTTTAGGAATACTTTTAGGACAAGACCTAACCTATTAGTATAGCCATCAGATGTCAAGTCTTAAACAAGCAATTTTCTAATAGAGTTTTACCACAAAAGGAAACAAAGACCTTCCAGACTTTCTAAGGACAAATAAAGCCCCTGCAAGGGGGCTGACTTAGATTAGTAGCTGCTACCTGAAGGCTGCTGCTTTCTGTGCTGCACCTGCTGTGATTAGGCAGTCCGGCATGAACCGGGAAGAGGAAGATCACGGTTATATGGAAAAGTCTGCTACGTGCATCCTGGCCAGCCAGCAGACGGAGAGAACAGACTCAGGGCCAGGTCTCTGCAGGAGCCTCCTACCTCTCTGGAGCCCCATTCCCAGGACTCTGATAATGCTTGAGCAGCACTTTGAAAGCTGCAGGTGCTACATATGTGCTAAATGCTGGCTCTAATTGGAAACCGATAGGTGTGATATTGCCTGCATTTGTGCCAAAAAGCATAGGGGTTTGCATGACTTCCACACTAAGCTATGAATCAGCCCAGGCTCTTCGGGAGCTTAACGTGAACTTACTCAAAACAGCCTGCTTTTGGAGAAGGTGGGCGAAAGGTTTGAAACCCAGAGTCATGGGGTTCATGATGACAAAGCAACCAAGGGAACCTTTCCCCCTTCCCATCACCCCACCCAGTCCTGAGTAATGGAGAAGGCATCTGGGGGGTGGGGGGAGACAAATGAACCCCACAGTGAGTTATAAGTTAGGTATTTTTGACATTCATCTAGCATGCTAGAAAGCTGAAAAGACACCAAGGTTGAGCCTGGCCAGGTTTCTGAAAGAGGCATAGGGTCTCAGAGATCCACGGGATTAATGCAAGCCCGAGGGAGGTCAAAGAGCTGGAGATACTGAAGGCAAACCACAAATAAATGGCTTTATTATGTCATGTAAGGAAGTTCTCTGTTCCTAAATGGGCTAAGCAAAATGAAGGATAATTTTTCTCCATCTCACAGTAATCCAAAAGCCTGGGAGTAATTTATTATGAAAATAAGTTTAATGTCGTGCAAAGGTGGGTTCTTTGTGGGAGAGACCTAGTCAGGGCTCTCATGAGGAGAGGAGAAACAGAATGGAGACCCCACTTTGCAGACACACACCCAGAGTGGATTTTTAGGGTGAATATAGTAATGGAGGAATAATGGGGTTTATACATCTGCAGACAAGCAAACAAATATTTTCAGGAGGCATAAGTAAAAAGTTTTCACTGTGTATATTCACTGAATAAAAAAAAAAGAAACCTTTATGAGAATGTGACAGTGGTGCTGCCTAACACTCTAAAATTAGGGGGTATCAGAGCTAAGGCTGCTTTATTTTGCTTTCTGCTGTACCCATGAGATGAATGCACTGCAGGAGGCCTCCAGGGCATATTGCTCATTATTTACTCTTTCTGCCTCCCTCCCCCTCAGCACTGTGGCTTGCTCAGACCCCAGAGTGGACGTTCATGTTGTATGAAATAATTTTGTGTTTTATATTACCTCATTCTTCAGCATGCAGCTTCAGGTCTTATTCGGTGCAAGCATTTAAATATTGCTCTGAGGACATAACCACTTTAAGCTTTTCTCTGACTGTCCTAGAGTTGTTGTTCCTGGAGGCTGCTCTGCCATTCATTAGTTTCTTTGTGCAAGAAGGAAATACTATTAGCTCCATGTTAGCTGTATAAAATTAATCCACACAACGCGAAGATGAAATATAGCAACACATTTTGGTGTGCCTTCTGAGGCATCAATATGCTGACTTTTCAGGCTATGGCATATTTAATATACCTAGGACACAATTTCTATTAACATCAGCTGCATCAATGAGCATCCACAAGCACCACCATCCTCACCAAGTGCTACAAGAACGTTTTCACCTGTAACTCTGCCAATTTGGGGAAAGCAGCACATCTCCCACTCAAGGTGGGCACCTCCTGCCAAACCTCCAGCCTTGGACAGCACTTTGTTTTCTCAACAAACCAGAGACAAGAATGCTCAAAAACTACATATGTGTCCCAAACCTTAGCCACAGAGAATAGAACAATTATTGCTGAAACTTTCCAAAAACACGGAAATGCCTGAGGCAGACAGACCACATGGAAACCTTTAGCTCAGAGTGTTTGACAGAGCCGTAGAGGAAGGTCTTTTGCGGGGAGGTGCTGCCCAGAAGGGCAAGTGGGCACCCAGCCCCTGTGCCTATGGTGCCTACGGGGGCAACGCCGCAGTGGTCACTGGAGCTGACCCCGCAGAGGGATGGGGTCCTGCGTCATGGCTAAGCTCTGGCACCCCTCCCAAACCAGATGTTCCCGCACTGCTGCCCCTTGCTGAGACAGAGCCTTGACGAGCATGGCTAAACCTCATTAAAAGCAGCGTGAGTAGGAGGTGGCAGTGGAGGCCCTGTACAGCCTCTGTATTTTCCTCCTCTGATGCTGAACAGAAGCCCGGATGGATTATTTTCAATATCAACAACTATTTACTGATCTGGGAGGGACTCTGCAGGATTGCTGCACAAACTTTGTTGTCACAGCATCCAGTCCCTGCTCCAGTGAATAATGAAAGAGCAACAGACGGAAAGAGGGAGAAAAAAAATGCAGCGTAGCAGAGGCTGGTGTGTGCAGCACGCTGAGTCGGGGCCACCGCTCCTGGCAGGGGCTGTGCTAGGGTGGCCCGGTGCCCAGCTACTGTACGATGGGAGATGCACAAAGGATCGTGCTGCACCGAGGCCTTGGCAGGGATTTAGAGGGGCTGTAGGACTGGACACGCCATTTTCCCCCAAAATGTAAAACAACTTCTCGCCACTTTTACTCATTTGAAATAGCAAGTGTTTGAGTGCTGGGCAAATTCCAGCTCAGATAGCATCATTATGCCTAGTTAAATGGTTATGGTGGGTTTTAATTAAACTCATAATTCTTTTTGATCGCTCTGTCCAGGCTTTTGTGCAACATCACCAGACGCTAATAGACAAGTGGAAGATGGGATGTAAAGAGCTCTGAGATCCCCATGGCCATGCTGTAATTGTCATTGCTATGGCACCTTTTACAGCCAGGTTAACTGTCACTAAATCATTTGCATAGCAGATGTTGGCTATGCTGACTGCAACCAGGTGCGTCTGCCAGAATGGTTGATCTTCTCCAATGAAATCTGAAGGATGATGGTTCCAGAGCAAGGGTAATAAGCTGTTAGGAGTCCTACTTGGACCATCCTTACTCTGGCTTGACTAGAAGTATAGAGGAAAGACAGCAAAAATTATACTGGTGGGTAGGTATGTGTATGAATCTCAGATCCATTGGTGGCACTTGAGTCCAGAAAGACAGAGGTTCAGCACAGTTTCCTGCACAGTATGTCTTCGTTACCCAGGGCTAATGCTGGGTTGGATGGCCCCATCTCATGATCCACCCAGTCACCAGCGCTACTGCTGGGGCTGCCCTCAAGCAGCCAGGTTTGTTATTATTCCCTGGACAAGGGGAGCTGCCACGTGGCACAAGATTGAAGCCATCAATCAGGCTCATTTTGCAGAGCAAACACTTGAGTCCTTCGTGATGGTCTTGCACAAGGGTTCCCCACGCAGGTCCCCGAGGACAAGCATCTCAGGACACCATGAGCCCAGAGGACTCGAGACAGCCCTTCCCCTTCCCTGTCCTGGATGGATTACAGTAATCTAACTAATGTCCAGGCATTGTGGGGTTCACAGCACCACTTTCTAAAAGTAACCTGTTTGATGCATGGTACATTTGGGGTTGTGGAAAAATTTATGAAGTGTACTGTGCTTGACAGCTTTTTCCAGGAGGGTTTTGAGTCGATTTTCTTCCAAGAGTCTGCATTCAGTTATAGTTTGGAATATGTGATCTCATGGTGTTTGTATTTATATCTCTCACAAAACCATTTTTATAGCATCAGTATCTATAGGTTACTGTGAGGCACCAAGTGAAGTCATCGTAAGGTCACTCGCAGGATACTGCCTCCTACGTGGAGCACATCAGTTTGGCTGCAGGATAGCTACAGCTGAAGTTACTTTGTGTAGCTATGAACTGAAGAAATACAAGCAAGGGATATTAAAGTGATGAAATAACACAATAAAAAGGGAAAACACGCTACAGGGAAAACACCCCTCTGGCTGGGGGCAGTTATAAGGATTTGATAAGGGAAAGGAGCTTTTCCATCACCTATTCCTGCATTAGGAAAATGTGCAGTTCCCTGAGCAACAAGCTCAGAGGGCTGTTTCTTTCATGACTTCTTTAAAGAGTCCCTGATGTCTCATGAATGAACAAAATTTCCATACCGAGATATTTCTGCATCTCGTTCAAGATTCCTGAGCTCTCCTGGGAATATCCCCCCATGACACAGGTGACACCCTTGTTACCTATCAGTGTAACAGGAGGTGGCGAATTGGCCTTGCGCCATGCAAGAAGTTTGGCTCTTGCATGGAGGGCTCTTCGTCCCTCTTCTCAACCCATTTTCAGAGGGAAAAAAAGCAACCTCCTTTTTGGAGGAAGGGAAAGCACGGCATAACAGACAAAAGAAGAAAAGGTGCAGCAAAGGTTTGAATCTCAGCCTTTGACTCTGAGGTTGCAGCCTTCCCTGGGTAGGTGAAGAGAAGACACAGCCTCCGTAAGTCCAACATATGAGCTGGGGGCATGGAAATATCTGTGATGTGGGAAAGAAGCACCCCATGGGCAGTGTGGAGCTCCCGGAAATCCGCATCTCAAAGCTCTAAATTGAGTTTTGCTGCATGCACAGCTGTGTGAGTCCGCAGAGTGGGACTTGGACCTTGTCCTGCCATGGGAGTGGGATAAACACAGTTTAAACACAGGTAGTTTGGCTCATTTGCCAGATAAGCTCTTTGCTCAGAACAGAAGTACCAGCTTGTCTGACCCGGGCTGCACATTCCTGTAACAAACTGGGAATAAGAAACACCCTGATTTCCAAACCGGTCAGTGCTCTAAGGTGACTCACAGTGCTCTGAGTGCCCAGAGGCTTTAAGAAAAAAAATGTGCCTTTTTTTCTCTTTTTCCAGCATTCAGGACTTCTTTTTTTTTTTTTTTTTTTTTTATTAAAGACACCTAAGTGATAACACAACCATCTCCAGAGCTCACTGCTGCTGATTATTTTATCCAGTGGAAAACCTAAGCCCTCCTTTACTCATTAAGACAGTCAAATTTATGATGCCAAATAGCTCAGAGGCATTCCAGCACCCACTGGAAGTGGTGGTAGCTTTCCCACTGACTTCAATGGGCACAAACTATTCCCAAGACTGGAAACCCCAAATTACCTGCATCTGTTCTGCACATTTCGGAAGCCTTCCAACTACTAACAAGACCATCATGTTGCAAGAATAAATACAGCTATGTGAAACATTAGTGAGATTGTGTGTCCCGGTCTAAGTCCTGGTCTACTCCAGTTGATTGGAAAACTGCCATAAATAAATCAGGATTTGGCCTCAAGTGTGCTGAAAACTAAGGCCATGTTCTTCAGCATGCTGCGTGCACAAGGAGCAGTCCTCGGCTTGGGGCGCATGGGAGGGTATTATTCAATATTACGATTTCTATAGCTGCCCAGGGAGTTTAAATGCTTCCCACCCACCTTGTCCTCAGCCACTTGGCTACGATGGGTGCAGCGGGGAGAAGGAGGGTACAGCACCCTGTAAACTGGAGCAGTGAGGGTGGCTTCCCTTTTCTCCTTGGAATGAGGAGTAGGGCAAGAAGGAGCGTATAGGCATGTTATGGAGAGAGGGTAGGAGTATATAGGGAGTATTTGGGGGGTTGCTGGAGGATGTAGAAGGTAGCAAGCAAGCAAGGGCTCTGTATTGCAGAAGAAATTTGGGATGCAGTGAGATTAAGTGATTGTGGGGGGCACGGCAGGAGAATGAACCACCAGGCAGAAGTTATGGTCTCCCTGGTCTTTCCCTTCCCTAACTCCTGCCCCAGCTCCTTGTCTGCCCACCTTGCTCCCCTCCTCCCAGCCCTTCCTCTGGGAAGGACCACTGTCAGAGCAGGATGGGGGGACAAGGATGGCCAAGAGGAAGGTGAGAGGGTCAAGCTGGGTGCAGGCAAACCTGAGGAGACACAGAAAACCCAGGGTCTCACAGGCAGGAGATGACCACAAGGGAGACCTCCCGGCTCCTAGGTGTGGGGCTGCTTTCCCAGGCTCCCATCCTGTGGGTATTTAAGGCTCTCAAATACAAGAAATACCAGCCCATGGTAGGAAGTGCCTCCCTTTCCCTTCCCACGCACAGTTCCACCCAGCACTGCCCTGTCCTGCCAGAGCAGTAACATGTCCAGGAGACACTGCTGCTGCCCCTCGCATCCCCCTGCTCTCTGGTATCTCTGCCGCCTCCGCAGCGGTGCCTGGGCACTGAATTCATCCCCTCTTGGAGGAGTAAGATGACTCCTCGCCGCCTGGCAAGCATCTCACTTTAATAGGCAAATATGAAAAGGAAAATTAATTTGGTGGAAGGATAAGGATTAAGTTTGCATAATTCTTGCGTAACAGAGCTAGATGCTGTATGAGGCAAACAAAACCCAGGGAAAAGGGGAGCGACAGCGCAGGCGGAGGCAGAGAGGGGTTGAATCGCCCTATTTTGAAGTTATAGCTGGCAGCCTCTCGAAAAGGCCAGTCAGCATTTTGGGGACAAAGCTGCCTGGCTGTACCGAGGAGGCAGAAAACATGCTTTGAGACCGAAGTCACGCCTTTTATCGGCAAGTGTCAGCTCAAGGGGATTAGCAGGGTACAATGCCTCCCTTCTGATTCACTCGCCCGCCTTTCATTCCCTGCGAGGAGGGTAAGCAGCCGCCCCTGCATTCAAGAGGGGGAAGAAAGGGGCAAGGGTAGGAAGGTCAGAACCAGCTGGCTCGTAGGTGAATTCCTCCCTCCTTCCTCCGCACGTTCCCGCCGCCCGAGCTTGGTAACAAACGCCGGGGACGCAGCAGAACAAAGACCGGCTGTAAGCAGCACAGCCAAGGTTGTTTGGGATACGGTGGTGTTTTGGGACTCTGGGCTTCTTGTAGCCGAGGGCACAGGGCTCTGCATGGCTGGATTTTGGGCTGAGGGCCCGGTAACCCGGGTAATCGCTTCTGCTTCCCTTCGCAATGATGCATCCTCGTTGCAGCGGCGCCGTCCCGAGGAGGTGCCAAGGTCATACCACCATCTACCGGCCTTTCCTCACCGCACAGCCGCTGCAGCAGCGCCGGCGGGTCCCTCTGCAGCCTGGCCCAGCCGCCTTTCCCCAGGCACCCTCCTGGCAATGCCACGAAAGCCACCGTACCAACCGCACGAAGCTGTCCCGAGGCAGCAAGCAGCTCCACGTCCCCGGGGTTTCTCAGACAAAGATGCTCTTTACTTTGCCGGCTTGCCCAGCTGCGTGCAACAGCCCTTTCCCCATTGCATGGTGCCTTCCTAATTGCCCTCTTCCAGTTTTGAAGCAATCGAGGCACACTCTGCTCCGGACCATACTGCTTGCATTTGCCATGTGTGGACGTGTAAGTGGATTGATGCTATTTATGTACTTCTTGCCAGCTCACTCACTATGGAGAGCTTGCAAACCTGCAGGTGAAGCCAGGGCCAACAGCAGCCCAGCTGTGCCAAGAAAGGCACCAGGTTTTTAGTTCAGGGGCCTGAAATCCCATGCGTTGGTCTCTCCATCAGACAAATGAGCTGATGAAAGAACCATGCTTGACTGCTAAAAAAAAAAAAAAAAAAAAAGAACGGGATCACAGCAGTTTATTTCACACAGACTGGTCACATCAGCCCTGACAGGGTCATATACACAAAAGGTTGCAAAAACTCTTCTGGGAGTCTTAATGAGAGTAGTCTGCTTTAAGTTCTCAAATGAAGTGAACATTGTTTGCCTGCGTGGAAGGCAGTAATATTAACATTGCATTTCAGATGTCTCCAGCACTTTGCAGGGATTAACTAGTTAATCCCCATTACAGCTCTAAGCAACTTTTGCTTAAGCATCATCATTCCCCATTTTATGTCACAGGTGGTAGGCTTTCTCCAAGCCTAAACTTCAGAGCCAGCAGTCCCCAGACTCTGAGCTGGTGGTCAGTCTAACTGTCCCTGCTGCCATCTTCCTCAGATGGATGGATACGCAAGGGCTGTGTGCATAGGCACAAGAGACGGGGTGCAAAGTACCTGCCTGGCTGACAGGAGTGACCATGCTCATGTCTTCTTAGGTTAATGGGATCAACACACATCCCATGAGCAGCTCAGCCTGAATGCATGGCTTTGAACAGTGCTAGAAGCCTGATGGCCTGACCATCTCTGGCTCATTGTCAGCTTTGTTTTCGTGTACCGAGGAAAATTGTTGACTTAAAACCTTTATAGGCCAGTGTGCCTGTTTACCTTGTAATCTTGTACAGCAACACCAGCCACCATGAAGTTTAGCTTGACAGTGAATCAGCCTTGGGTTGAGAAGCCTCTTCCTTCCCGGGCAGTTTTTCCACAGTCTGCTCTGGTATCTCGACGTTCTCACCCATGGAGAGTCTGCCAAGCTCTGCCCACAGACATCTCAGAGCAGGTACATTTCACAGCACACTGGACATGAATCGCACATGCAAGCTGCGCACCAGGTTTTGTAGGATTGCTGTTAAAAAGCTTTGCATTGCTATTATTAATAACACAAGTCCAGAAGCCCCCTCCTCAGTCATGGCCGCTCCCCGGATATTGGTTTTAGTTGCAGATGAGGACGATTAAAATCTTCCCAATCCTCACATCCCCTCCTCATAGAGTGCTAATCTGATGTACACTGCCTGGGTCAATGCAGTAACCCTGTGGCATCAAAGGTGTGCAGAGCCACCATCACAACCACTGCAGCCACCAGAGGAGCAGTGAGAGCTGCGCTGATCTTTGGCAAAGGGACCAGCCAAAGCCCTGCATGGAGCTGGGAGCAGGCTGCCACAGTCCCCTGCCTGTCCTGAGAAGCCCAGGATGATGAAATGTTGTTAGAGGCTCTGGCTTAACTGTTGATGGACTTTACACTGAGGTCAATACATCTCCCTCCATGCTCCAGGGACAGTTGCACATGGCAGGGGGTAACATGGGCAGATGGGGACAGGAACATCTGCGTTCTCTTTAGACCACCTTCCCAGGACTTGCTGCCCATGGCTTTGTGGTCCTGTTTCTCCAGAGAAACCCAGCAGCGAGCAGAACAACTGCTGGAGAGTTTAAAAATGTGGATGTCAGCAAACGGTTCACATCACACCAACCACCCGTGTCCCAGCATGGACCAGAGCTAAAGATACCACCACACCCCCTTCCTCTCCTCATAGCTAGACGATGAATTCCTCCTCGGTGTCCCAGTGAAATCCCGTCTGGAGGGAAGATCTGAAGGAGGATAAGAAAGATCTCCCAGGCTCGTTCAAAGAGTCTGGAGGGTGAAGCGTGAGAACACGCCAGCCGGTGGGGCAGACGGTGGGACAGCCGGGTGGAGCCCGAACCCCCGTGTCGCAACGAAGGGCAGGAACCCCACGGAAAGGGCCAGACAGCAGCGTCACCAAGGCAGCCTGGCTGGAAATCCAGGCTCCGGGGCTCTTGGTGCAGGTACAGCCCGGGCTGAGCACCTGCAGATGGAGCTGCGAGAGCGGCTCCGGCGCGGCGGCAGCCGGCGGGGTGCAGGCAGCGCCCGCAAAGCCCGGCTGGGTGGCGGGGGATGCAGGCAGCAGGGCAGGGGTGGAGGGGAGGCACACTGACCCTCACCCGGCCACAGACTTCGGCACGGGAAGGTTGGGGGGTCCCCAGGGTTGGGGAAGCGTTGCCGTGTTTGGAGGAATCCAGCGATGCTGCGCTACCCGTTTTTCTAAATAGGGAGAGAAATCCCAGAGATGGGGAGGGAAAAAAAAAAAGCCCTGCCAACAGCACAGGTAGCCAAACCAACAGGCACTAACCCAAACGTCCAGTCGTTTGGTTAGAAAACAGGCTGAAATTTGTGTTCTGCACAGTTTAAGGCAGGGAGTAAGACTACCACCACGCGGAGCTGTAGAGGCAGTCTTCACCTTGCCAGGCTTTTCAATTAGCATAAATATTCAATATTCAGTGACCCTGAAAGACTGACCATGTCCCCAGGGTCTGGCTACAGGAGATCCTGCTAGACCCGTCTCAGATTTCTGCCTTTTCCTGCAAAAACTCCTTCCCAAACCACAGAAATTTTCCCAAGGGAAAAAAAACCTAAATGCTACCTTGTACCTTGAAATGCTCTGTGAAGTTTTCCAGTTTTGTGGAAAATTGTTACCGTGATCCCCCTTCCCACACAGCCTCCCCTGGAGCAACAGCTGGGGCAATGCCTTCCCCCCGCCCCAACCACAGCTGTACCACACCCCAGGGAAGATGCGGGGTTCCCCATGCATCCCCCCCCTTCCAGCCCCACATCCCTTCCCGGCACCAGGCTGGCTGCTCCAGGCATTTTGGGGTGCTGCAGCAGCCTCTGCCAAGCGTTTCCCTGGCGGAGTGCAGTTCTCTGGCAGCTCGGCTGGATGTACTCTCAGCTCCGCTTTGGAAGCGGGAGCGCTTGAAGCGGAAACTCATCTCGGAGACGGCCAGGAGCAGCAGGTTGCTGCATTCTTGGCAAAGGAAAAAAAAAAAAAAAAAAATCAGCAAGTAAGCAGAAGTGATGGTGGTGCGAGCAGAGGTGGGGGATGTTCAGCTACATGCGTGCCAGTCCAGGGGGGTTAACATCAGGGTGCTACAGTCCCTGCGGAGTGCTCTACAGGCTGGTAAAACACTTAGTCTCTCTAAACCATTGCACCCAGAAAACAGCCCATCCCTACGCACCCCTCCCAGGTCAGGCATGAGCCCCATTTCACCTGAAAAAATGTCATTTTATTGCTGCTGTTTAGTGTGAGAGCAGCCAGGAAGGGTGGGGGGGTGTAAAAAGAAGCGGTCAGCTGGTCAAAGAGAAATGCTCAGAAATACACAACATACCCACAGCCCAGCTTATTTCTCCGCCGAGCTCCCTGCAGCCCCCCGAGCCCATCTCCTCGCCGGCAGCGGCTGGATCCCGCTCCCCGTGAGATGCGAGCCCTTCCCGCGGGGTCATTTCCCAGGCTCAGCTGCTCCGGAGTGACCCCACTCCCCAGGAGGGGGCTGCAGGATCCAACTGTCCAGGAGGCCAAACAAGGAAAAGCCTTTCTTGGCAAGGGAGAAAAAGGACCTGGGAGGCCCCCCTCAGCTCAGGTGACCCACCCGACCCCCATTGCAAACAGCTATAAATCCTCCCACTTCCCCGCCACAGCATTCCCGGGCGCTCCCCCTCTTGCTGGAGCTGGGCCTGGCTCTGCAAAGCATGTCGGCGCTGGCTGGCTTTGGAAGGTAAATACGCAGCTGGCTGACTTATTTATCAGAGGGTTTTTCTGGCTGAGAATGGAGCTGACTTTAACCAGTGCGTAGCAAAACTGGGCACAAGCCGGCTGCTTGGCTCTGCCAGGCTCCCCGCAGGACTGGTTCACCCGGACCCCGTTATCCAGCTTCATCAAGGCTCTGTGTGGTCCCTGCCAGGAGCCCCGGGGTGGGGGTGGGGGGATGAGCCTGGCACAGGGTGCTCTTGTCCCTCATCCAGCTGCCATCAGCCTGGACTCATTTGGTCTCTCTGCACATGCTGAGTTGGCAGCAAGCGGCGCGTTTCCACCAGGCGCAGAAGGATGAGGCATCAGGGCTGGCTCTTGCATGCCCCATGGATGGGCTACCTGCTCAGCAAGTCTTTAGAGACAGGTTAACTTGATAGAGATTAGCTGAGGCTCCGTATCTGTCCTCAACCTCTGTTCATTTGTGGCAGAAAGCAGGGAAATGATCTGCCACATTTCCCTTCCTCCGCTAAGCTCTCCCCCGAGCTCCATCCCATCACCCCAGTGAGGTTGCTCCCAGCGTCTCCACATTTTACTGTCACCTTCTCACCCCACACCTTCACCAGCCCCTCCTCCCCAGCCAAGCCTCCAAGCACTCCCCCCTGCTCCCCAAATCCCCCCTTCAGCACAGCCTGTCCTGCCTCCTCCCTTCCAGGATCACCCCCTTCTTCCTCCTCCCCACCCCAAGTCCTTTCTTGCTGGCTTGGTTCTCTCTCAAGACAAGCCTGCCGGGGAGGTGCGAGTACCCGCTCCCCGCAGAGGGGAAAGCCCTCTGGCAGGGCTGGTACCTTGGCTCACCGCCACACAACGTCACAGTTTTGGTTAGCCTGGGGCAGGGTGAGCCCATGGGTGCCTCTGCCAGAGACCAGTAGGATTCAGGAGCTCCCAAGCACTCTGCCTGCAATTTGTCTCAGTTCATAGGTGCCCGATACCCTGCAAACCTGGTGTTTTATACAAGTGACTGCTAATCGTCACCACGGGGCTTACCCGTAGTAGTGGCACAAATAGGCTGCGGCCTCATGAATCACACCCGGTGCAGATCCCAGCTCCTCCTCTGGCAGATGGGGAAACGAAACGCACCGCTGAGATCGTGTGGATAAGGGTGACACAAACTCGTTCCCCCTTCAGGGTGCCCAGGCATCACCCGTGCAGCAGGCAGGGTGCGGGTTTGGGGGTGCTGCCCCGTGTCACAGCTGCTGCCCCGTCCCAGCACCCACAGCACGGCTGCCAGCAGGGCGGCTGCAGCGTCCTGCCCCGCGTTTGGGTTTAGGGGGCCATCAGCAGAGGATGCGCGTGGCTGTACGGGGTGCAGGGGACACGGGGTGCAGGTGACACGGGGTGCAGGTGACACGCCGCGCAGGCAGGGGAGTGGCGGCAGAGTCTGGCGGGGCAGATTCCAGGCAGAAGGGCTGCGACCCATTCGGCGCTGGGGCGGAGTGTCAGGCAGATGGGGTGAATCATGGTTTCTCCCCATCGATTATGACAGGAGCCGAGATGGCTGCCGCAGATACCGGCACCTGTGCTGACAGCCGAGTCCCCGTCCCCCCACCGGCTGCCGTGGGCTCCGCTCTGCCGCAGCAGCCACCCACAGGGTGACCCATCACCCTTCAGCGACACACCATAGAGGCCTGGGCCACTGAGGATTTGCAGCCCTTGGGATAAAGACCTAAGATCTCTAAGATGTTTTTTAAGAGGTTTCAGGCACTTTGGTTAAGCAACGTCACTACCTGCACGGTGTAGTTTGCAGCACAAAGAGCACAGAGGGACCGCTTCTTCCGGAGCTATTGCTCCGGGGACCCACAACCTGCTAAAACTCACCAAACTTCCACTACCACCTTTTTTTTTTTTTCAGCTCAGCCGTTAAGTCTTGACCTCCCATGCCTGGCGGCATCCCACCCAACTTTCTGAGATTCAACAATATTATCCTTGGGAGTGTTAAACTCAAATACATAAGAGACTCACATGCAGTTAACCTAAATAACAAGCTGAGGGCTTCCAAGAGAGACTTCTTCACCAGCCCAACACAGCTACCCAAGGATGTGTGCGCCTCTGAGTGATCACACCGGGTAGCATCAGGACATATTCCACCATCTCCAAACCTTTCTATAAACAAGCATCCTCTGGGGTGGCAATGGTTCATCACGGTCCTGTGTTTTAAATGGATGGAAACCGTCTCAGCCCCTGTACAGGGGAATACTCCAGCCAGGGACATATCCATCACCTCTTTACCCTTGTGCGGTGGCTGCGTTGGAACTGGAGCACCCCAGTGCTCAGATACCACACGCCCCCATCTGAATTTATTTTTCCTGCTTCAAAAGCCATCAGTTTCCACCGGCAGGATGCCCCCTTGGGTTTAGGCAAGACCTGAGCTAAGGTTATTGTTTAGAGGGTGCCAGCTCTCCCAGTTGCTCCACACTTCAGGCAGGAATGCCCTTCATTTTTTATTTTTTTTTTTAATTTCAGGAATGTTGTAAGTAAATTCACAGCTGAACAACAGTGGGAATGGAAACCCTCAGAGCCATGGGCTGCCGACATTACAGGTACGGTAATTCCAAACTGATCCTCCTTTGTGCTGATAACAGGGCTGGCTATTGTTTTCCTGAAGTCCACATGTCCGAAAACACCGCAGGCGTAGATAATTGCAGTGAGCATGTGCTTTTGAATCTGTTTCTAAAACACGCCTGGGATTTAAGCTTTTTTTAAAATCAGGACCGTGATTCTGCTTTTTTCAAACTCAAAAGCAAAAATTCCCTTGGCTGGAAATGAAGAAGGGTCTAGCTCTTAAATACAACTTATAAAGGGGCAAATGTGCCCCTCTTTTTTTTTTTTTCCTTGTGATATAGGAACAAAGCCTGAAAAGTCTCAGCATTTCCCCAGCTTCTTTCTTCCCCCTCCCCCTTTGATTTTATTTCCTTTTTTAGCTGTAGAAAGGCAGATCTTATCTGAGGTGACCAGACAATTTGAAGCTCTCCCTCGCTTTCTTTCACTATTTTACTCTGATCACGATGCCCATTTAGTTTAAGCTTTGTCTTTGGCTATAGCGTAGGTTTTTCTTTTAGCTTTTGGTTGGGCACTTGGCTGATGTTCCCTTTCATCCTTTCACATTGTGCCACTGTGCAGCCAAGACCGCAAACTTCATACGGCTAAAGAAACAAAATGAGTGAGGGATGGCTTCATGAGCAGGACACTTCCAAAGGCTGTTTTCTGGTGAAAACCAAGGTACTTTTTGGCCTCTTTGCTCTCTAATGGGGTAGCAGACATTTGGGGACAGTTCACTTGCCCTCTGAACCTTCATTTTACTTTTGCTGGATGTGAGCTGTTGCTGTGCAGTCCCGTCATCATTGACCAGCAAAGCACATGACACGTAATGGAAAACAGGGGGAAAATCCTGAATAAATCACTCTCCGGTTAAATATTTTTAGGATACGACACGAGAAAGGAAAAAAAAAAAATTAAAATTGCTCTGTGTCCCTGTCCTTCTTTCCCATCTCCTCTTATACCCAAAAAGATTATGGCCTGGCCAAGGGATGACGCGCTCGCAGTTACGTCATCACGGAGCTGGCTCATCCGGGACAATCGTGAAGTTGTAAACATGTTGTTACTTGGGGCCGAGTTCCCCTTGGTGTAACATGGCCGCGCGGATGATGTTTGTGTCGTGGATCCTTCGGCTCCTCGTGTCCCAGCTTAGAGGGATCATAATTACATCTCACCTTACCGAGCTTTTTGGCTTGCCTGCCTTGAATTGCTTCCACAGACCGGCTCGACTCGTTTGGCTGCTGCTACGAGACCTGCTTATTATTCAGCGCAAACCCCCACCCACTGCCCTTTCATGTACATTCATGTTTGTCTCAAAAAGCCACAAAGGGACATTTTTTGAGAGGGAAGGTGACGAGCATTGGCTGCTGACTGGACCCTCGGCTCCCTGGACTCCTAGGGCCAGTCGTGGAGCAGGGCTGAGTCGTGTGCTGGGTTCCGCACACAGAGCAAGGACAAAACAGCGGTTAGCTAGGTAAGAGTGAGTCACTCCATTTCAAAATACGGAAAATTTAATGAGATGCTTCCTGAAACTTGAGTTTTGCTCCCACAAAGCACAGGAGCAAAACTAAACCAGAATAAAGCGAGAAGCTGAGGCGAGGGCGTAGATACAGACTGAATCAGAGACGGAGCGCGGTCCCTTCCTGCTCCCCCTCCTTGTAACTCCAAAGCGGGTATCGCAGGGGCAGGTGCGGGCGGCACTGATGGGAACAACCTCCCAGGGTGAAACTTTGCTCTCTCCAATGATGCCAGCTCCTATCTCATGTGGAAAATTTGGCCCCGCACTGGCCCTTTGAGCCAACACGGCTCTGACGCTAGCAGTGAGAATTCCCATGCTGAACACACGGCTGGTTTTTGACTCTGGGCTTAATCCTACCTGGTGCAAAAGGACTTTCTATGAATAGAGGAACACACTAAGGGTTAAGAGTGACGCAGGAGATTTCAGACCGCTCTGATTCTGCATGAAGAAATGGCTGTGCAGCTCCATGAGCAGCAATGAAATGGAGGAGGGTTCTTGCAGCAGACACCTTGCTGCCTTGGACTCTGCATTTGCTGTTGCCCTAGAGACAATGACAGCAGCCTAAGGCAGCAGTTAAGCTTGCACTCAAATCCATAAATCCTAGAGTGACTCCTTTGTCCAGTGCCTGATTCACCCAAGTCTGAAGTCACACCATGATTTGAGAGGTGCTCCTCGGTAAAGTCGAATGGGAGAGCTGGGCTGAGTTAGTCACCGAGACTGCTGATAACTGGTCTCAGCTGGTGGGAACGGGCCGGGCTCCCAGGCCATAGTTCCTCACTCAGGGGTGTCCACGTACCCAGCGGGATCCCAAACTTTCAGCAACCCGCACCAAGGTGCCCAAGAGCTGAGGTCCTCTAAAGGAGCAGCTCAAGCTGGATGCCCTAAAGGAGAACTCACGCGCATTTCCCCAGCCTCTGCCCCAGGCATGCTCTAAGCTGAAAATAAGGCCAGCCTGAGCAAAAGCAGCATGTGCAGGTGCTGGCGGTTGGGGTGTCCACGTGAGAGGTGGAAGATTTAATTCCTGTTCCTGCTCTGGTCAGTTTGGAGGCTGCAGACGTCCTCCCAAGGGAGTGCCCTCACCTTGGGCTGGTGGCAGTTCTGGGTGTCTCCCTGTCCTCCGCTCCGGTCAAGGTGTGCCTGGGTGTGAAAACACCCATCAGGAAAGACGAGACTGGGACGAGACTCCCATGTTCGTGGTGAGTCAGTCTCACTCCGGACACTTTGAATCACTCAATATTTGTACTCAGCGGCCCAGCTCCAGCAGGTGCGACCCCTCCATCCCCGCTCCCTGCACGGTGCTGCTGGGCCAACATTGTTGCAGGAAAATGGCTCCGTAGCTTCTCTTTGGGTGGCTGGGTACAGGCGTACAAGGGGAGCGGGGACCATGAAGGTTTCATCAGGCTTCGGAGAGGCTGGCGTTGGAGCAAGCCTGAGCATGACTGAGCGAGGCAGTTGGGACAGCAAATTCCAGGGGAGGAGAAACTGCACCAGAACAAAGGAAGTTTGTCTGAGGCCACAAACACAAAGAAAAGTCCTCCTTGTTGCAGCTCTAAGAGAGAGATGAAACTGTTTCTAAAGTTAGGCAAAGCTCCCTGCCTCCCAGCCATCCCTCATTTGTCACCCAAATTATGTTGAGTCCTGGGGCAGCACCTACCTTTATTAAACTGAGTTATTTGCATCCGAAAAGAGTCGTTAAAAAAGAAGGTTCAGGCAATGCTACCGATCTTGTTCACCTGACCTGCTTTAAGATTACGGTCTGCCTTTGGATTTTATTTACGCTCTTATTTATGCATTTGATTCCAGTGGAGTTATTCCTGCTTTGCCACAGTGTGAACTGAGCTGATAATCAGATTTATCGATGCAAAGAATATACTTCCCCGAGCAGTGCCAGCAAGGGGCTGTGGCAGAGGCAGACGAGGGAAGCCTTCCTCCACCTGGACTCTGCTGGCAGTGCTCCCAGCTCAGCCCGGCATGGTCACCAGGCAGCCAGTCCTGCCTGCTCCCCGCTGAAACTGCTTCTGACCTTAACGGAAAAGGGAAAAGTCTTTTTGGGTGACTCACAGCATTGAATATTATGTTGGGAAATGAGCAGTTGAGATCGGTAAATTAGCTTGCTTTCATTTTCGGGAGTGACTGTTCTGTTGGATGGGGATCAGGCAGGCAAAGGGTGGTTTGTTTATCCAAAAGGAGAAAGGGCTTAGTCGAATATTTGATGGCTAATGAAAGTCCAGAGTCAGTAGCCGAGGATTGCCTCAGGGCATGTCCAGATCTGAAAATCTGATGGCATTTTCCAACATTAACAGTCTGGAGAGATTGGGATTATTTCTGGATTTGAACTGACCTGAGCACCCAGATGAAGCAGGGGCTCGCCACTGGTGTTGTCAGAAGCTCGTCAACCACATTTAGGCCATTTTAGCTCAGAAATCAAGAGCTTTCTATTCGATCAGCTGCGGTCGCGAGTTTCTATCATCAGAACCAAGGGAGACCCTTTCCTAATGGGGTCCAACATACCCCTTCCTGCTCTAGTGTAAGGAAAGGTAAATGTGTTACATCTTTGATCTGCCGCTTGCTTAATTCAGTCTAGATAAAAGCTGGTTGTAGCTTGTTACTGTTTACTGCATGGTAGCTATGGACAAGATCTTTGCTAGTTTGAATACAGACCTCAACCAGATGAGAAAAGGGATATGATGGCAAAGGTAGCTGTAACAGCAGGATAAAAGGAAAACCTCTTCCCTTCCTGTGTTGTTACAATAAACAAATGGACTTAGCCTTTTTCCCAGTGGGAACCCCATATAAAAATAACAGAAATCGCCCCACAAATGGCAGCAGTCCCAGGCCCTCGTTACTCTTTTGATGCCTCTAAAAGCCTTTTTCAAGCAGATGCTGTGATCGTTTCTAACATTCTGGCATTTGCCCTTGCAAAGTTAGTCCACGGTGTGTATGTCACCTACAGGTGTGTATATGTCACCTACACAGATCCACACTCGCACAAACACACTTTTACTTTTGCAGGCCCTAGTCAGAACAGATACCCATTCTCCACTCTGCCGAGTAGTTAAACTTCACCCTGCTGGAAGGCCGCCTGTGTTGGGCTGTGCTATGTTACGCTGACACACATGCGCAGCGTTTCCAAAAGACAGAATTATCCTGAGAGCCTAACTTCACCAGTCAGCTTAAAATTTGACTGATCATCTGTAACAGAATCTCGCTAACTGGTTTTCACAGATGAGTAAGAACAGATACTGCTGCTTTTTTTAATTGCTACCATCAAGCTTAATTGGATGTTCAAGCTGAATGAGTGTAAGTGTACAGAGGCGGGTGTGGGAATGTGTCCCAGATCGCACCCACCACATTCTTCTGGTCTTCTCTGGAACGAGATACCATCATTATAGTAACCATCCTTAGCCATCCCACAGGTTTTGGGCTGAATGGAGCCCAGAGCCTCCCTACCCCACCTGCCCTGGTCAACCAGAGAGGATGTGTGGGAAGCTGACACTGCCCCCACCCCGTTCCTCCGGCCTGTGCACACAGCAGCCTCCACAAACAGAATTAAATCCACCTGAGAAACATCCACCAGGAAAAAAGAAATCTCAGACATGGAAGAGATTGCACCGCCGAGGGGGCTCCAAGGAGCACGGGGAGGAAGAGAGGCAGTGCGGACCTACTGGTGTCTGGAGCAGACCCAAGTGCCATGCTGGTGGGGATGGACACCTTCTCCCATCCCAGGCTGGGCGTTACGGCACATCCAGCAGCAAGTGCACCAGTGGTCTCACCATCTGTGCTGAGACGATAAACACCGCTACAGACACTGAGCAGAAACAGCCTTTGGAGGAAATCACCTCAATTGCTCGTAAGAGGAAAAGGCACGACTCTGAGTGGAACCTTTACAATCTCAATTAACTGCATTGTGAGGTGTTTTGCAGATGAATTCCAGGGAAGAAGGAAGAGTGTTTATTCAGCTTTTAGCGGCAGTTCTTCTGAACTTCTTTCAGTTCTGCAAAAAAAAAAGAAAAACTCAAATGTCCTGAAAGAATCTCCCATTGGAATTCATGGAGGTTATAATCACTGCTTTTAGCTCCCATTTGTCCAGGAGATGTGAATCAAAATTACCCATGTCACAGCCCTTCTCTAACTCTCTTCATGGAAATACTCACAGTGCTTTACTTGCACATCTCCCCTCCGGCAGGAAGGCAGCAGAGCTTGCCTTGCACTTCGTGTGGCATCTGCAGCTATTCTGTAAGTAATGCTTAAAAAACAGGGATGCCACGGTGGTCAGTCCCGGGACCCTCTGTGCTTTATTTGTCCTACCATTTCCATAGCTATCCCTTGTTTAAAATCAGTAGGAACAGCCAAGTTGCATCCCAAAGGGGAGTCCAGATGCTGCAATTCCAGGTGCGGGCTCAGGGACACTGACAGAATCCTGTCTGCTTCACCAGAGCTGTTACTGCGCTTCAGTCACGCATGAGCAAGTTGATTTAAGTGTATATATTTGGTTCTACCCCACCCTTAATACATTATTTATTTTTTCAGGCTCTGAGCTGTTTGTACAGCACCTGGCACAGCTGAACTGAAGCCACCACTGAGAGGGGCTGGGGCACGGTACCGTTTGTAGAATGCTGAAGGAATTGGGCTCAGCAGCGCACCGATGGAGACCTCTGCCAGTCCGCACGCAGAGCGTATCACTGCCCCTTTCACACAGCACGGATTTCATTATCCAGGTGAATAATAGGAGGAAAGGGAGGGCTAACTTCTGAAAGCCAGGACAGAGATAAGCAAGTTTGCCAATATTAGGAGGGGGTAAGCTGCCTTAGAGAGGGTGCTTTACGAAATCAGCTCGAATCCCCTCCAAAGCCCTTGTGTTTTCGGGTCCAGGCAGACAAAGCGATGCAATCCTTCAAGTGTTCTCAATGTTGACACACACTGCTGAGCTCCGTGTATGCCAAGATAAAAAGAGGCAGCCTCCGCTAGTCCATTATTCAGTGCTAGACAACTTGATTATGATGGAAACAAACTACACTTTTGCAATATTGACATTGTGATCTACGCTAACAAACAAGTTATAAAAGGCCCGTCACATTTTGAACTACTGCTGTTTTCAACTCAGTCTGAAACACCTGATCTGTCTTCTTTGGAAAAAGGTTCATGCAAAGAGCGGTTCTACAAGAGCAGTTTTCACGCACTCTTAACTTGGGTAATGATGTCATCACCTTTCAAAGCTGGCCTGAGCCTGGTTCTGGGGAAAAAATTGTAAGGAAATTCCTATTAAAGCATGGTCCTGTGGTGATAAGACCTGCTCTGCGTCAGGATTAATTCATGCCTTCAGCAGAGTTAGGTGTGTGCAAGGAAAGCTTGGCCATTTCTCTGCAGATAAAACACCAGACAGAGTCTCACTTATTTTGTGTTCCAGTTTCGGAGAAATTCTGCAGAAAGCCTGGGAGCTTTGCTGGCCTGCCGTGCCCTGGGGCTCACCGGTGCCAAAAGCATGGTCCTGCTCCACTGCCCCGCTTTTCTCCCCTGCCTCTGAGCTGAAGGGTCTCGGCCCTGCTCCCTGCCTTCTCCTGGGCTGACCACCCGTGTGACAAACCTGGCAGAGAAATATTTGCTCAGCTCAGCGTGCTCCAGAGATGGCAAAAAGAAGGAGAGCTCATGGCTGGTGAGGATGGAGCAAGGAATACCTCCCCCTTTCCAAGGCAGCTTCAGGACAAAGTGGTCCATCTTTCTCCTGTGCCTCCACCCAGAGCTGAATAACTCATCACAGCCGGTCAGTCCCAAACCAACACACATGGAGCTCCCCGAGTGCATGGTGCATCTGTGAAGGAGAAGGAGGAAGGTTAGAGCACCAGCACAGATGTCAGGAGACTCAAGTTCAAAGCCTCGCAGATCTGCAGGCACTTCCCTTGATTTCAGAGCTTTAAGGTTCAGGGCTATAGTTTGCGGGCTGCCCACCTGCAAGCAGAGTGAACGCACTGTCCTAACGCACCAGGCTGCTCTGAGGATGATGAAGACTTTAGGTGTGCAGGTCTCTGTGAAAAGCCATGTAAGTCCTGTGGAGCTAAATAGCCACTCCAGAGTTGGCTTGAATTTCAGACAAGTACTTTCCCTATCTGCAGGGCTCAGTCCTGCAGCCTTACCCTGAAATGTGAAGCAGACAGCCTGGAGCAGTCCCACGAGCTCAAGTGCTGCATAGGTGTAAGCAATTATTAATGACAAATCTGCTAGGCAAATGGGGAGGCGTGTTTGACCCGTGACAATGTTGTACCCCAAAGTAGGACCAGAATACAGAGCAGTAATTATTTGTTCTTGGTGCAGGTCTGTCTGTCCAGTGTCCGTGCAGGGTGTATCACCCTGGCACCCCGGTCTGTGCCTTGAGATCATTCGTGTTATTTCTGCTATCATTGTTGGTGCTAACAACAATATCCTCACCGTCGTCGTCTGTACTCCAAAAGCAGCAGTTAGGGGAAAGGTTGTAGATGGGGGATGGAGCTTTGTTTTTTTGACGCTGCCACGAGTTAAGGGAAATAGTGCTTGATCCAGTGCTAACACTTTGAGTCTAATTAACCTGGGCAATAGCTCTTAACGAAGAGCCAGCATTACTGCAGCAGATGCCGGGCTGGCACATTCTAATTAGCTCTGGAGGGTTCAGGGGGCTGCTCCCACCTCAGGGAAGCCCCAACAGCTCAGCCCCAGCCGAGCTACTGCCCCGTTATTTTCACAAGGACGGTCCAGCCACAGCCCAGTGCGGTGTTGTTTTTCACGTCGATGGAACATACCGCAGCTCCAATGTGAGCGAACACGTTAACATCAACAGAGCCTTTTCCCCAAGCTAAACATATTACGGCATCAGCAAATTACAGGGCACTGTAAATTAGACTCCCTCTTGTGCAGACTGTGCTTGCCGGGCCAAGGCCACATCCCTCCCTTAAGGAAGGCAGCGGCAGAGGGTTTCGTTACTCCTCGGTCTCCCCTGCCCCTTGCACAGGGCTGCGTGCTTGGGCACGGGCATGGTCCCATTTCTGCTCCTGCTCCCAGAGCATCCAGCCCACGCCGGCTCCCCAGAGGATGCTTTTGTCATGTTACACCATGCCAGTGACCAGTGAACCTCCACAGAAGAGTCAACCCATAGGTCTGGGTCAGTGGTAGGACATTTTTATCGATTAAAAAAAAAAAGCATACAGGAAGGGACTAGCTTCCCCTTGCTGTCCCCAGTTTCTGAGCACCTGAAGTGAGGAAAGGTTCAAACAACTCCCCAGACCACTTGCTTTGAAATCCTGGAGTCAGGTAAACAAGCAGACCTGGCTCGCTGACAGATGTGTTTTGGCCGATGTGTTTTTACCAGACATTTTCTAGAGAACTGCAAAATGTTGAGAAATGTTATTGCAGGTCTGGGAAAAACAATAATTAAAATGAACCGTTGAGCTCTTTTCACTGGAAAAACAACAAATACAGCCCACACTCTCCCATCCCCCTTACTGCAGCTGGCAGCTTTGCTCGCGGGAGTAACCCTGGGCCACCAGCTCCAGCTCCAGCTCCAGCTCTGCCAGCTCCAGCCAAGGCTGTGCCACACACACCTCAGTGCGGCCACCCCTCCAGGAGCTGCATTTAAGAAGAAAGGCCCTAAAAAAAGCAGCAAAAGAGGAACACACACAGGTAAATGATTATTTACAGCTGCTGCGTGGGGAGTGTTACACAAGGGGAGGGTGGAGCACGTTCCACCGCCCTTCCACGGCTTGTGGGCAGAAAAGCCTATCGCCGCCATGGTGTTTCTACTCCCCCAAGACGGAGTTAATGCTGTTTACCTTGTAATAAGAATGCTATTTCTTGCTTCTTTTTTTTTTCTTTCCCCTTGGCTGAGCTTGTTTTCATGGCTCCCCTGCTGCTCTCCTGCTGGGGGAGCTGGCTCTGAAGGCAGGCAGGAGTGCCGGGCTGGGAGTACCAGCATCCCACCCCTCCCACCTGCTGAACGTTGCTGTGTGGTTCCCAAATTAAAAATCAAAGCCCTTGCCTGCAGCAGGAGGTGAATCCAAGGCGGGAGAGAGCGCTAGTACTAGCACTGAGCAGCTCTCACATCACTGGGTCTTCCCTAGGAGCCAGGGAAGCTTGGCACTAGCTAGTCCATGTTGTGCTTCCCTCCCTGCCTCCTGCAGGATAGTCTTTCTCACCTTTTTTTTTCTTCGTTAAAAGCCACCTGAAAACTATAAGTCATTGGCAAAGGCTGTCTTTGTACCCCTCAGCCCTGGGGATCCTTGCTGGGAATGCAGATAGAGCTTCTTAAGTGTGATGAGATGTTTTGTTCTCAGCCCTGATGTGAAAATCCAGTTTTCTTATGTCAGTCACATCCTTCACCTTCCTGGACAACAGTCAGTGATGTACCTTTCGCAGGTATGGTATTTTGTGATGTGGTAGGTGAAGTACAAAAATATCATGGTAAGAATAGGACTTGTGCAATGTCCCGGACAGAATGTGCCACCAGCTCACCTAACCCAGCCCGGCCGTGCCTGCCAGGAACAGCCTGGCGTGGTCAGATGGACCTGGTGATCCAAGGACGTTAGAAAAGTCCTTCCTGAAGGAGGAGGACCTGGGCAACCATAGAGAAGAAGGGCAGGAGGGGAGCAGAACCCACAAAAATACCTAAATATGGGAAACAATGTCAAAGTTCAGCTTCCTGATGTGAAACCTGCTCCTGGGCCTGGCTGATGAACCAGACAGGAGTGGAGGGCAGTTTATGTGCCTCAGAGGCAAAACTGGATGGATGTTTGGCCGGATGGGTTGCCCAGTGCTCGGCCCCCAGCCCAGGTAGGACCCACCAGCTGGTGGCTGCTTGCAGGTCCTGTGGCAGAAAAGCAGAAGCACCCACAGGTTCCCATAGCCGGGGGCTCCTGGTGTGTCCGGCAGGTCTCTGTAGGAAATGTAGACCCTAGAAACACCAAGTCCCTGACGCAGTATGCTAGGAATCCAGGCAGGGCTTTTCTGGAAAAGCTGTAGGAGTTGGGATGTTTTCCAATCGAGCACATGAGGCTCAACAAAGGAGTGTTTTTCCCTTTCTGCTCAGTGAGGCAGATGCCATAGCGTGCAGGACTTCTGCGGGAACTGCAGACAGGGTCAAAAGCAACGTGCCATAGAAGAGCAAGCTCCTTGTCACAGGCTGGGCTTCTAGAAGAAGGGAAATGGCAACCAGGCAAATTAAGGAGCCAGTGGGATTGGAGGAATGAAGAGTCTAATAAATAGGGATAACAAGGAAATCCTTGCAATGCTGTTTGTGTTGCAATCAAAGGGCCAGTTTGGAAAGTCCAGGTCAGTTGCCCAGTTGGATGCAAATCTTCAGCTGAAACATGTGGTTGTTTTGAGTCTGTGGTTGGTGGGGTAACCTGCAGCACTCTGAAAAATGAGTGCACCTGGACCAGGTCTGTGATGAGCAGTCCCATCGCTGCTCTGTGACACTAGCCGTCTCCTCTGAGAGCTGCTGGGTGCTAAGGTGGTGGGCAAATGACGTTGTGGGGGAGAAATCCTGATGGCATACACATGCACATGGGTGCTACTGGCTGAAAGGGCTGTTTGGCCACCTGAGAGGACTTACATGGCAAGATTTGACTGCAGCCCTGCCACAACGCAAAGAGCTGACTCTGCAGGACGCCTCTTCAGTTAGAAACAGTATAAGACCCTAGAAGAAGATCCTGCTACTGTTGGCATCTTTTAGACGTTCTTTGTGAAAATACTGAGACAATTTTACATCACTGTCGGTTTATTGGCTGCCCCGGAGTTACTCCATATGCCTCCATGCTCAGGACAAAGGCTTGAGCTCTTTCAGTCTGGTTACTCATCTAGATTTGTAAATCTGCTACATTTGAGCGTCTTCAGGAAGCTACTGGCATTTCTGGGGGTTGCTTTTAAGCAGAAGTGCTGCATGAACTTCTTTCCTTCAATAATGCCATTATTTCTGCTTCTGCCTTATATTAAAAAGATTCTGAGCTTGTACGAATATTTCACAAACATTTCTTATCACCAGCTGTCACCAGCTCTCTTGGGTATTTCTGGGATCTCCATTGTCAGAGAGTTCTCAGTGCTTTAATACACTACATATATGTGCTCAGAGCAGTACAGAAAACAAAGGCACATTTATTACAAGAAGCTCATGTGTAAATCAGAAGCTGAATCTGATAAAGGCATTAGCACGGAGAGTTTTTTAAAATTATTGAGTTGGAGAAGCCAAGAAATCCAACAGGCTGATGCTATTCCAAAAACATCTTGGGCTCTTTTACTTCTTTGAAATAGCTAAGCAATATAAACGAGCATGTAATTCCCACTGACAGTGAAGTTCCCTGCATAGTATATGCAGCTCTGGCACCATATGAATAATAAATATGGTGCAGAAGAAGATGCCAAGAAGCAGTCAAAGTTCCCATTGTCTGTACAGACAAATGCCATCATTTCATTGCAATATGGCTTTAGCAGCAGAAGCGTCAATCACATGCAAGGATTGAAATCCACTGGGAAACTCTCCCAACTTTCAATCCATTACTCTTTTTCTATGAAACCTGCAGCAGAGATGGCCAAAGGGTTGTAGAAAACATGGCCAAGAGGAATTGCATGACTGTGTATGAAAGGCAGGAGAAAGGGGTTGGAAAGTTCCCTCCCAAGCAAGGTGAAGGACGCGACAGTTGTCCTAACTGGGCTAGGGTCACCTCTTGGGAAATCAGCCCTCCAAGTTCCTGTCCCCATCCCTGGATAGTAAGAGAGGAGCTGCTGCCCCTTGTCACCACTGGACTGGAGTTAGGATCGTAAACCATATGAGATTATATTTACCCCCAAACTTCACCCTTGGCTTTCCAGCCAGCCTGCTGGCAATCCACAAGCCCTATCCAAATGAAAGTTTGGCTAGGGATTTTGTCAAATTAAAAATATAGGAAACAAACTAGCCTCTGGCTGTTTACTCCGTGAGTCTCACACAGATCTACGTCTCCCACAGTGGCCTATGTTTGCCAGCAGCTGAGAAGTCCTACTGACCATTTTATAGGTGGGATTGCTTTCCTTCCCTGTTCTTCTGCCCAGGACCTTACTTCTGCCCAGAACACTTCAGAGTAGAGCTTTAAAAAGTCCTTGGAGAGGGAACGAGCATGCGAACATGGGAAAAAATTAATCTCAATGGAAATCCTTGACTAATTGACAGGTTGGAATAAGAATGACCATAGACCCCAAACTATGCCAGGCAACCAGTCTGCTCCAGGCACTGCAAGCTCACTCAGCCAGCCACATGCCTGGCTGTTTTGCTCTGCCAGCTTTACAAGGCCTAATTAGCTGTATTCATTTTGTTTGTAATTACAAAAGCAAACAGCCCTTGGAGAGAGCTGAAATAGAGGAGGCAGCTCCTTGACTAAGCTCAAGAAAATGTTTTAAATAAAGTTTGCCTCTCACCAGATGTACTTGAAAATATGAAAGGGATGAACACAAGAGCTCTGGTGAATGGAAAAAGGTTTCCAGGCCAGGCAGAAGCAAGGGGGATAGAGCCTTGCTACCCTGGGGAGGCACCCGTGCAGGTTAGAAGAGACCATCTCTAGCTGGAACCATTCTCTACCTGGCCTGGAAAAACATACATGTGACTGGTTGTGCTCATTGTCACAGCTGGGAGAAGCACAGTACCTTCCGGAAGAGTTTTTAGAGTGAGATGGATCCTCCCGGGGCCCATCTCTTCATGATCCTGTTAACCAAGAAATGCCAAGGAATTGCACATAAGAGTTTAAGGGACACCTACAGATCAGCAGATCTCTTCCTACTCTGGAGGCAAAAGATCTCATGCAGATAGCCCCAGCCTGCACATACCCTACACACCAGCTAAAGCTACAGAGAACACAGCGCTGCAGAAACACAGAGCATCTCTCCCGGGAGCGCCTTGGCTCCACACCCCATCCCTTCCCCATTCTTGCAGCTCCCACTCCCCTGCGAGGGAGCCATCCGCCTTCCCCCTACCCCTTCCTGCTCCACCCAGGGTGCAGCCAGCCTTGCTGAGGAGCAGACCTTCTGGTTCCCGGGCTGCAATCGTAGCAGATTACTGGGTGAGTTTCTGCCAGGGGCCACAACTGCCTGACTCACTGCGGAAGATCTGTCCCCACCTATGTCTGCTGGAGATACACAGCTAAACAAGCTCCGTACTGGCTGGCAGGCAGGCTCCCAAAAGCCCGAGCCCCCCCTCCCTCCTTCTCTTCCATGCACACTGTCCAAGTTCTGCTCAAAACCAAGAAATGAAGTAATGCAATCTCATTTTCCTTAAAAAAGTCCATTTATTGAAATTGTTTAAACACTTTATACAAGTTCCCAATATAAGCATCTGCTCCCTGGCTCAAGGTTAATGCAAATGGAAAAGCACAGACTTCAGCAGCTCTTTAACGTGACCTGAGCTGCCAACTCCTAAGAGGTCTCATGAGGCAGCTGCTGTGCACAGGCAATTCCCCATGGAGAAGTGGAAGCCACATGACCCAGCTCCAAGTACAGGCCAACATCAACTCGAGCCTGAAGCAAATGCTCCGGTTGGTTTCTTTTAGTAGCTTTTGTTTTGCAGAGTCAGGTCAAACAGAGGTACAAGGCTTATACAAACCACCAATGCCATGGTTGTACATCGCTTAGCCCCAGAGGCTCTCCCTGTCTACAGGAGGAAATCAAGAAATCTGATGCCTCTGAACACATACACTATTATAAAGCCTGGTCAGAAGCAACCCGTTTCCTTCTGCAGAAAAAGCCAAGGTTGAGCTTTGGAGAACTGGTATTCTAGGAATTACGAGACTTAACTCCAGACAGCCTCAGCCAGTGTTAGTCAAACACCAAGTGACTGACTGGGTGTTTCGGAGGAAGGGGTGGGAACCTTTGATGAGCTGCATTTGTTTTCTTTTTAAAGATACAACTTAATATGCAAAGATGGCTTTATCTTTAAAATGCTAGTTTCTTCCTCTTTGGTGAGCTTGGATTAAAAGAAAATGCCATAACCTTTGGGTCAGTTTCCTTGGAATTTGCCTTCATATAATCACTGAAAGTGTTTACAAAAAGAAAAGACAGGATCAAATGGCAGCGTGTGAGGTATCCTTGGGGAAACATCAGGGAGTGGCAGTGCATTCAGTTTGGTTTAACACATTTAGCTGCATGAGGCAAACTGAGATCAGTAACTAAGCCCAAATGAGAAAGACTCAAGGAAAGAGGAGAGTGTTTGTTAAAAGGTGGCCTGTAGCACACACATGGCGATAAAGCTTCAAGCTCAGTTAGGTACTGCAGTGGAAATATGGTGAAACAGTCACTGGCAGCGCTTGGTGTCTAAGGAACAGCAGCAACAGCCCCACCAGAGACACCCAGTGAAAACAGAAGGCAATTGTTTTTCTTTAGCTCTCCCCTGGCACCAGGGAAGCCTGCAGCAGCTTTGGGTGTCCAACCTCTGCAGTCACAATTTTGCAGCCTTTTGCTGACACAATCAACTTGTAAGATCTTGTCAAAAGAATGATGACAGTTAAGCCAAGCCACCTTACACTGCATCTTCTGTTGGCCAACAGCACATGCATGGACAGTTACGGATGTCAATTTGTTAAGACACAGCAATTTAATTGTGTCTGACCATTTGCCATGCCAATCTGCACAGAAAGGAGGGTGCTAAAGATGACGCCAATAAGACAATACAAGAGCAGTTTAGATCTCTTCAAACATTCCTACATGTAAAGTCTTTTCCCTAAAATTATGTTTCCCCTTAAACTATTGGTTTCATCACTTTGTATATAATATATGTTCCTTTAATTTCTACACACACCACACTGGGCTCTAACTTAATTGGGTATGGGACTGAATTGTTACCATCTATTTTTTTTAAAAACATCTAAAAAAGCACCAACATCCATCTAAAAAAACAGTATCAGTTTTCCCTTTTACTCCCAAATACTAAACTTAACCCAAGCTTGGAGGTTTCATCTTTCCAGTGGCAATACCTATGAACCTAGGCTAGCCTTCCTCCACGGGCTGGGAGAGAAAGGAGAAGTTATGTCCAGTAGCAAAGAGGATTATAAAAATATACACATTTTTGGGAGAAGAGGAAGGCAGAACCTAGAGTCTGAACTCTGCTCAGGACAGCGGCATTGTAGTGTCCTCTCCAAAATGCTTTCATGACCAGTGCTGGTGGCTCTTCTTTGTTTCATTATACATAATCCTTCCCTGTGGAGGGAGCATTTTTTGGATAGCCTCGGGTGGGTGGATATGAAGTTTCTCTCCGTGGACAGGAGCAGCAGAGGAAGGCTCCCCCCAGCATGGCCAGAGAAGCAGCTGCCCAGCCTATGAAGAGAGCCGATCCAAATTCAAATCTGGGGGGAGAAAGAAGAAAGTGAATACAACAAGTAATGCCTCTGGATTACAGTGTTAGCATGTTCACACAAAGCAGAAGGGAGCTCAAACTGGGATGGAAGTGGCTTCCTGCAAGGCAGCAGTTTGGAGCAGCCTGAGACTTGGTGACCCTCAAAGCCCAGAGCTTTGTACACCAGGTTAGGCCAATCCGTCAGCTCACTGCAGCAGAGCAGAGCCCCGGGCAAACCAGGCCTTAAGCATTTTGTGGAGGAAAATTGCAGAATTCACATCAGTTAAGGGATCATCACTGCCAGAGACCTAAAACAAAGCCAAGACTTCAGAGCCACCTGGATGATGAGATCTGGCCCTAATGCTCTTCCTGCAGTTTGAAGCCAACCCAGCTAGCTCAGGAAATTCCCTTCTTTGTTTTGAGGCACTGCTACTCAAAACTGTGAGCATCTGTCATGCTATACTATAGTGTTATATCAAATGGGTCAGTACCTGGTGTTGACTGGGGTGAAAGGGTCATAAAAAGCCCGAGCCACTCTGTTGCCGTACCACGACGTGGCCACCAGTGCTGCCAAACCTGCAGGTGAAGGAAACACAACATCATGACTTATTAAAAAAAATATCAACAAAGTAACTGCAAAAATAAAGTGTGTAGCAGACCCAGCATCTGGGGTGATGCTGAGCTGCTGCTACCCTGGGATGGTCTAAATGGTTACTTGGTGCTGGCTGGGAGAGATTTAAGAAAGGGTATAAGGTCACACACGGTTACACTGCACCAAAAGCAGGACTGCTGACAACCTTTCACTGATGCAGGGTGCACAGATCAAACTCAGCTCTGCTAACAGAGACTGAAGGCACGCAGTCTATATAGAAAGCATAATGCTAGTACCAAGAGACCTATTTGATGCCTCAGATAGCCAGCGGCTACTGTGCCAAAGTCCGCCAGGGAATTTCCAGCCCAAAATGCTCTTGGGGCAATGACAGCAAACCCTCCCCATCCTCTCACATCCTATGCAGGACAAATGCCATTTAGGACACTGCACATTTAACATTACACACATCTGGATGTTACCAACCTGCAATAATGAAGATGACCCCACCGAAGACAGCCATCCGCATCTTCTTCACCTGGTCATCTTCCATGCACTTCATGCATTTCATGCCAGTCACAGCAACAAATACAGCAACAAGGCCCAGGAGTATCGCAGCCACCATCAAAGCCCGCGTGGCCTGCAGACTGCCTAGAAGACATTAGGATTTGAGTTACCACAAGGTAAACACAAGATACAAATAGAAATTCAAATTACCAGGCTCAGTAATCACGTGTCAAAATACTCCGCTCCCTGTTACACAGCATACAAACAAGCAAGACGTTCCTTTTTAGCTTTCCGCTCCCAGAAACTGTTATGCATCAGGATCAGAGGACTCTCAGCCTCTTCTAAAAATGCATGGCAAACAAGGGCACGCAGCTTTTTGCAGGAAATGACCTGGGAATTGCCCTCAGACAGCTTTTGTTCCTTGATCATTTGAATCCCAATTGGAAGGACCTATCTGTTTATCAAAAGAAGCATTCAGATTTAGGCTCTACCTTGACAAAGCATTTAGACGCATGTTTTAATATGAATAGTGCCATACATATGAATAGTCCCACAGCAGAGAGCAAGGCCCCTTTGTTGCTCAACACTTCCAAAACCTGTCTTTTCTACAAATAACTCGGTGCTGATTTTGATATTTTTTTGTGCTAAATCCTCAGTTTGGGTCCCAGAGGGTACAAAAATACAATTGCAACAGAAACAGGTTTTTCCCAGCCAAGTGAAAAAATAGGTTGTTTTTTCTACCTAAAATATATAGCTTATTAGACTCAAAGATATTCAAATGTTTTAAGGGCCTCTTGTGCTTTCAAAGAATTGGAGCCTGGGGTGATGCCTCCCATTGGCGAAGGTTCTACTTGCCCAAGTTCTCAGTGTACATTATCCAAGATTTGGTTTTATATTGAGACATCTGAAGGCATAGACACACTAACCCTAAGTACATGAGCTACTGAATTCAGATTTTCTTGATACCAAAGGATAAAGTGACATAAATTAAGTCATTACTGAAAAAAACCTCAGGTGACAAAACACCTGAGAGCAGTGAAATAAGAGCCTGAGCTTTATTGCCTGGCAAATCAGGTTTGTTTGAACAGCATGGATTTTTAGTATACAGTCCTGTTAAGGTCTGGGAACAAACAGGGCTGGTTAATCAAAGGAACAAGCTCCCAGGAGCATGCTGTAACCAAGGCAAAAGGGTCCCCTGACACAGAAGGTTATCTAGCAGCAGCACATGTACAGTTTTAGCAAAGTATCACCAGAATCTGTTCCCAAATCTGGAGCTCACCCCTCAGAAAGCACACTGACTGCATTCTGCTGGAGCTCCACAAAGCACTTCCAGCTTGGACAGCTGCAGCCGCAAGATTTAGGCCTCCAAGGGAGCACCTGCAAACTCATCCGTCAGTGCTTGGCACTGGCACGGTGAACCCATCAGAGCTTGTGCTACAACAACGGGCACTTTGGCTCGACCAAAGCCCAGACAGGAGTTCAAACCGGAGAGCGGCCAGGAGGGTAGCGTGGCCGCATGTCTATCCTCGGCACCGCTCCTGCAGGAAAGTTCTTGTGACCCACACCAACAACGGGCTATCAGGCTCTAGTTCTGCTTTAAAACAGATCTGGATCTACCTCTACACACACACAGCCTTACTGCTCTGTAAATAGAGCCTGAAACCCGTTAAAAACAATACAATAAAAAGGCAATATTCAGAGCAATAGGAAGTGACACGCTTTTGCAAGAGGAGTGAGTCTTGGCTTTCTTTGGAAAAACCCCCTAATCAGCTTGGCTAAATGTCATCTCTCCCTTCCTTCAGAGAGGAAGGGTGACAGTTCCGCACCACCCAGGTGCTAATCAAAACCCATCTGTTGCATTGATTGCAGAACCCCATTTACAAAGTCATTTATCACTTTAGCACAATCACAACAGCAGTATCCAAACACATGTTTAAATATATTTATCTCCAACGTCAGAGATCACACAAAAAAATAATTTCTAGCTTACAGAAGTGATGCCAATATTCAGAAAGACTTCAGCTGACAGGTTACCACCCAGACAACCAATTCAGCTGCCACACTTTTAAGGCTAAACCAGCCTTACAGCAGCAGCTCTGGAGAAGCCAATGGCTGAACACACTAGTTCATACTTTGCACGGGAATGGGCATTTTCAGCAGAGGTACCAAATCTGTATCATCAAGTCTACAGTAAGTTGGCCTTAATCTTCCTGCAGAAGAAATTCATCAGTAGGAGAGGGTTTTGAAAGAGTTCTTTCATGAAGCCAAAAATGCAAAATGCTTTATCTCAAACAACTAGAAAACTAATTCTAAGGGTAGGAAGAGACCTCTCGCCTTCAAGCACATTACTAAGGGACAAACACAGGAAGGTGCTTGAAAAAGTTGGTATGAACTCAGAAGATCTAGCTATGAAACCTGCTAAAATCTCAAGATGTACAAGTATTAACTGGATGCACACCACAGCTTTGAAGAATCAGCTGAACAAAAAGCAGCATTCTGAGCATTTCCCAGGGCCACACATTTTCAGCAGCAGACCTTGGAGGGACATCTCCTGGTGTCCTCACCCCTGCCTTACCCATGGCTCCATGACACAAGACGACAGAGGCATTTCAGAAACTTGCAGTAGGACAGAAAAACAGGTTGGAGCATTTGCAGAACAGACTGTCCCTTTATTCCAAGAAGTTTTAACGCCCAGCCTGGCTGCTCTGTGCTCATAGCACCCGCTGGGAGACAGAGCTTTTGTCTTCCTACCACTTTTGCAATACGTGCAGTACATTGACTGCAGTTAATCATCATACAAGCTATGAATTATTATGTACACATTAACAACCCCGTTGTCAATGGAAGCCACACATCCAGAAGCTGAGAAAGCTACTTTAACATTAGTTCTGTTGTTCACATGGGGCTTTCCAGGTGCTTTAAAAATCCCAAATGAGGTAAGTATGACATTGTCTTAACCTGCTAAACAGGACTGGCTACCGGCAACAAGCAGAAGTACTCTACAGCTATTTAGCTTTACAACTTCTATCATATTAGAGAGAAACAAGATTTCCCCCACGCTCCTTGCTGCTGCAACTGTCTCACCAACAGGAACAGGGCTTGTAGCCTCCCACGCGATACACCGCGGCTGTTGGAGAGCCCAGGGAGTCTCAGGAGCCCTTGGGGAAAAACAACAGAGTCCCATAGGAGGCGAGACAAACTGGCCCAGCACCCAACAGCAGCTGTCAGCCGGCAACAGTGTTTTGTCAATATAAACCACTATTGCCTCGGCAGCCAAGCCTTTTTATTGCTGGTTAGTAATGAGAGACCTGGCCTGAAAAGCCTATAGCAAGAAAGCAGAAAGTACTGAAAAAGAGGCTTAAAACTACTGAGAATGGTTAATGACAAACGTGAATCCTGCAAGCCATAAAATACTGTGTGAATCCACAAAAATTACACAGTAGCTCACACCCGTTTCACATAATGAAACCCACTTTTTTTAAGAACATGCCAACTAACAGCTCTAAATCATTGTTAGTGGGTTTGGACACAAACTACACAATGCAGTTTATCTGAAGCCTACGTAAGGCTTCTTCCTTCCCACAGCTATCATTACCTGACACAGAAGAAATTGCTGGCAACTGCTTAGTTATAAAAAAGGACTTCACAGCATATGTCTGAGGTTATTTTTCTGTCATCACATTTCCTTATTTATTCTGCTTATATCTTCTACATTATAGAAAAGCTGTTGGGAAAGTGCCATGGGATTTTTGTAATGCCTGTTTGTAATACAAAATTGCTGTAATGGCTCTGTGTGCAGATTATTTTCCGATAGGGATGCTCATTGACTCCCTTGTTTGTATTTAAACTGTGGAGTTTTTCTTCCCTTCCCATGGGCCTCCACGCAACCAAGTGATGACGGAATACAGGTGAAAGATAGGGTGCAGCTCCCTCTAATCTCTGCAAGGGCAGCTCCCCAGGAGTTACAAGCACCCCTGTAGTGTAGGAAGCACATTACACTGTCCAGCTCCAAGGAAAGAAAAAAAAAAAAAAAGACATCGGCAGCCTTCAAAATCTTCCCACCGGGGTTTCATGAAAGCTGAATCTCCTTGAAGGAGCAGAATCTCAGATCCTGCTATTCTGCCCTGCCAGCATGTGAAAAGTTACATGTGTGCAGCAGGCAAGGGACCGAAGATCTCAGCAAGCAATAACAGCATCAGAGGTAGTCAGCAAACATCTCTCACACTTTGCAGTAGTTCTGGCTGGACCCAAAAGCCTGCCAGTGGCTTGGAGGCTTTCAAACCTCTTACCAACCCCTGTAGGGACCCTGCACACCCACTGCCATCAGATATTCCAGCATGGACTCCTTCGAAGCACCTCCCCACAAGTCTTAGATGACTGTACAGAGCAATCTGGGCAGCACGTAGACTTGAGTCAGGGTCACTTTTCTTGCCAAAATAGGAAGGCTGAAAAGTCCACACTGCATGTCCAGTGCAAAGAAGGTACGCTAGTAGGTGACAGTGGCCTTGTACTCTGCCTATCCCAAAGCAAATAAGGTTCAATGCCCTCCTGCAGTCACTCAGATGGCCAAGGAAGCTTACTGGTGCGACAGGCAACACGCAGTACCACCATTTCCAGCTTCCTGGTCAGAGGAGACCTGAGCAGCCTGTTTTCCCATGAAGCCTGGAAATTCTCTTACCAAGAGATTTAGTAACACATAGTAACACCAGCTACTAAAGCTGCTTAGAAGCTGCTTGTAGAGCAATAAAGCCAGTGTGTTGCAAGACTCCCATCCCCTCTTGCAGACACACAACACAGCGCCGCACCGGAACAGCCTTGGTGGCATTCCAAGTAACCCTCTGCCTTCTCAAAGCACGGCACAAGTGAGACTGTTTTATCACTCCATCATGATTTTTCATGAGGAAGGAACAGGGATTGAGAAACATGGGAGCAAATTAACCCCTAACCCACATGAAAGCACAGATACCAGCAGGTTCTACCTGCTTACTCCAGATCTATTTGGACACGTTTGTCCCTTGTGCTATAGGTTTGTCCCTCCCTGGGCCACCCTCCCAAACTCCCCCACCATCACCACAGAGCAGCAGTAACCTGAGCATGAACCCTTCCTTCCCCCCACCCATCCTCTTCCCCAGCTCCTGGAACAGGCTCAGCCAGGGTGGTAAAGATGTAGGAGGGAAGATTTCACATTTCAGTGATGCTGTTTGACCCAGAGGGCATCCAAACCCTTGTTTATTTTCTGGGCTAGGGCACAAAGGCTCATTGTGGATGTACTAGGTTTGGTGATGAAGTGGTAGATGAGTCTCAGCTTGTCTCAAGCACAGAATCTCTCCCAGCAAAACCAAATGGGGCAACGAGTACCTTCAGCTTAAACAGCCCAGACAGGACCCAGGACAACCTCTGCCCTTAACAGGAGAGGGTGGTTAGGTGGGGCTGAAAGCTTCCAGAGACAGGTACCAGGAGCCCTCCCCTCCTGTCTGAGACCGTCCCCCTGAGACCCCGGAGGAGCACAAAGCTCAGCTAAGCTCCATGGACGATGCTGGAGGGCTACAAGAACAATGCTGAGGCTGTGCAACAAAGCCTTGTTGCAAGGGTAGCTTTTGTTGCCTCTATGTCTGCATGTGGCCACGCACTGCTTTTCACGTAAGCCAGCAAAACGCAGCCTTTCTATTGCCTGAATAGCACTGACATAAGCCCTCAGCTGAACGCAGCGGCGGGAGAAGTGCCAGCATGGGCGCACTCCAGCAGTGCGGCCACACGGGCCCCTCAGTTGCCTAACGGTGGTTATCAGCTTGTGCCAACCCCATGTCTGCCACGCAGCATCAGTCCAAGCAGCCAAACACTTGACACCTCGAGAGGAATGGCAACGGCTACCAGATAGGCAGAAGCTTGCCGGCAAAGTTTTCCAGCATTCCCACAACCATGAATTATTACCGCAGGTGCGAGGAGCCTCAGTCCTTTCTACGGGAACAAAGTAATTACAGCTCTGAGCCTCTCCCATCAGTGCATGAGGCTCTGACATGTGGCTCAGAGCATTCAGGGCACGTGAAGCTCCGGTAGGAAAGCATGGCCAGGCAGGAGAAGGTTTTCTGCCCGCACGGCTGTGCCACCTTCACCACACCATCCGCGAACGCAGTAAGGGAGCTCCTCACTGCGCGGCTGCACTCGTCCCCGGGCGCGGCTGTTGAATTGGGGGTTTTCACACCTCCACCCAACACAGCTCTGCTGGTCCCTGCCCAAACCTATGTGGCTGTAAAACTTCGGCGGGAGACCAGGCAGGGATGACAACAGGTAAGGCGTATGCCCCCTAGGCACGATCTGCTTTCAAGCTGGAAAGGCGCAACCTAAGCAAGCTGGGGTACGAGAGAAGGAGGTAGTCCCCAGCCCTCATTGACTTGTCCAGCGAGGAAAACATCCCCTGCGGTTTCCATGTTTCTTAGGCTTCCTGGGAATGTTCAGGCAAGAGTGCCCTGCAGGGCCAGGGGCTCCGCAAGAGGACAAAAGGCCACCAATAGCTCAGGCTCGGTCCCTGGCACCTCACACCTCCCTCCCCCACAGCCCTGGAAGAGAAGAGCCCTTATTGTTCGCAGGACAAAGGTGAGGGGGAGCAGCTGGATTTCAGCTCTCAGCCGTGAATGGGGCAGGTCTGGAGGTCCTCGGGCAGGTTTTTAGGAGCCAGTTGAAGCCAGGCTCCGCATCTGCTTCTGCAGGCAGGTCTCATTTACAGCACAATGGGCTGCAGCCACACAGCCCCCGAGGCAAGTTTACCTTTCGCAACGCATCGAGGGGGTGGCTGGAGATTCCTCAGCCCTACTGGCATCTTCACCCCCCCACCCACCCCCAGTGAGAGATAAGAGGCTTGAAGCTGAGCTTCTACATAATTACTACTGAAACCACGGCAGACTATGTACTCGCCCAGCCCTGATTACCCACAGCCCCGCACCCAGTTAGTGCTAAGTGGGTGCACCGCACTCCCGGTGGGAGTAATTTGCGCCTCTACCGGCTGGCAGGACCCACGGGTGTCCGGGGCAAGGGAGCAGGAGCGATTGGTGTGGGCAAGCAGTGAAGGTGGGGCCCGGGGTGTCCAGCTTCACTGCGTGACACACAGGAAGGGTTGGTGGCAACCGAACTTGGGGATACTCCCCGTGGTGCCCGGTTTATGTGAAACTGCCCACCCCTTCCTTTGGGAAAGAGAAGGTGACCAAGATGGTAATTAGTGCTTTATTAATTAGGGAGGGATGAAGGTGTTGCAGGACACTACTGGACTCGGGATGAGGGGAGGGATATTGAGAAAGGATGATTTTTTTTTTGTCAGCATAAGTTATATGCTCCAGCGCTGTAGAAAAAACAGCCCTCGTCCAGCTCGGTGTGACCGCCCCGAGTGACACCCCAGCAAGCCAGGCTGCAGCTCCTGCACGCATGAGATGGCTTCGCTGTCCCGGGACGAGATAAGAAACCCAGAAATTACCTTGATACACCGCTCTGCCTAAAAACTACCGGCAGCGCTACCTGGGCTGGAGTCCAGCTCACCTGCCAGCCCTTTGCCTAAAAGCCCCAGGGGAGTAGCAGCGACTTTCCCAGAGTACAAAAGACCAAAACAGTCAAACGCAGAAAGAAAACGATCCGTGCTCGAGAAGACCACTTCAGCCCCGCCGAGCCGTGCCCCAGGCGGGTAGCCCCTCTCTATAAAGTTCTCCAGCCAAAAGCTCTTGTTGGGAAACGCGGCGCTTTCTCGGACACACGTGAAGGACACGACCCATCCCCTCCCGGGACGTTTTCTAGGGGGACGGGCTCCTGTTCCCCCCCCCCCTCCCGGTACTGCCCCGCCGAGCCCCCCCCCCGCCCGGGGAGGCAGCACCGCCGCGGGATGCGCTTCGGCAGCCCCGACGGACGGTCACCGGGGGAGTCACCCTCAGCCCCGGCGGGAAGAGCCACCGGGGGAACCCCAAGAGACACCCCGACGGGACGGCGGGTGACCTCGAGCCCTGCACCTTCAACCCCGAAGGGACAGGCGGCGTAACTCCAACGGGACAGAGACCTTGAGACCCGACGGCACCCGCAGCCCCAGCGGGACAGGCACTGGGCGGGAGGCGGGGAGGGAGCGCAACAGGACTGGCACCCCAAATCACAGCACTTCTGCCTGAGCCCCGACACCGGCGTGGAGGTAGTGACCCTACGGGACCGGTACCCTCAGCCCCGACCGGAGGCATTGGGGCGCAGGGGATGACCCCGACGGGACGGACACCCCCCCCCCCCCCAAGCCCCAACAGGACCGAGCACCCCAAACACCCGCACTTACTCTCCAGCTTGAGCAGCGAGTCGTACACCTTGCACTGGATCTGCCCCGTGCTCTGCATGGCGCACGACATCCACAGCCCCTCGTACAGCGCCTGGGCCGTGACGATGTTGTCCCCCGCGTAGGATGCCATCTTCCACTGGGGCATGGCGGTGCTGATGATGATGCCGATCCAGCCCAGGAAGGCCAGCACGAAGCCCAGCAGCTGCAGTCCCCCGCTGGCCATGTCTGCGCGGAGCCGGGTCGGGTCGGACCGGAATGGGAGGGGGGTAGGGGGGGGGGAGGAGGAGGTGGGGATGGGAGGGAGGAGGGGTAGGGGGGGGGAGGGCGGCTGCTCCGCGCCGGCGGAGGGTCGCTGCGAAAAGAGCGAGAGTCGGCGCTCGGCTCCGCGCCCCACACTGCCGCCCGCGTACCGCCCCGCGCAGCTTTTAAAGCCGCGCAAAGTGCGCCCCCTGGCGGCCGCGCCCCCGCCCCGCCCCGGCGGGGTTTTCCGCGGTGGGATGCGGCCCTTCGCACCCCTCCTCTCCCCCCCCCTCCTACACCGCCTTGCCCCGCGGTGAAGCCGGGGGAGCCGCCCTGGCTGCTGCCGCCCATCACCCCCCCCCCCCCCACCTTCCTCCTTGGGGCGCAGCGTGGGGGGGGATGTCGACACCCCCGGGGTGAGTGGGGCAGCAAAATGCCCCCCCCCCCACCACCTCCGGGGGACTGATCCCCTCTTTCAGGGTTTCGCCCCGACCCACCGCCCCCGGAGCGCACCCTCCCCCTCACTGCCCCTGGAGAAACGGCTGGGGGGGGCTGTCCTTTCTGCCCCCCCGCGGGGCGTGCCAGGGGATGCTTTGGCACCCTCGGAGGTTTTGGCACCTCCAAGGGGTGCCCGGGTTGTGCTCGTGGGTCTCCCCCCTTCTAGAGCTGGGGGCCCTGAGACCGTGAACCCACACTCACCTTCCTTGGGTCTTGCTGCCTGTTGCTGTCCTCTAACAGCCGGAGCTATGAACTCCACTTTTCGGTGAAGACACCCTCGATAGGATGGGAAAAGTGGAGATGGGGCTGTGCCAGTCCCACTGGTCCTACTGGTGTCTGTGTGACCCACCTTCCCCAGCCCACCCCAGTGCCACCACTGCCAGGCAAGGGCAGGGGGGGCATCTCCCACCTGGCAGCCTCACAGCCCAGCTCCCCGCACACGCGGGAATAAGCTGCTCCAGAGGAAGCAGTAGAGAAGTCATGGAAATTATCAGCGCTATGATTTTAAAAGGCTTTCAAAGAGGCAGCTGAGCAAACACTCATCATCCATGTACAAATGCTGCCAGGACCCTGAATTCAAACTTTTGAACCCACCATTTTAATAAGGACAATGTGCCTTACATCTTTGCATCACTTGGCCTCTCTTGAAGGAGAAATTTCGATTTCTGAATGCTTCAGTGATTTACTAAGGTTTATTGAACAAGGGGATTACAGACCAGGAAGGAGTGTCCTCTTTCTCGGGTGTGTATTTGTCCCTTGCTATAGTTTCCCTTTCTCCTACGTGAATATTTGAATATTGACAGATCCGGACTCAGCATAGGCGGAGTGAGGAAATAGTGGCTCCTTCAGAAGGCCCGGGGAGCACACGGCCATGGGTGGTGCTGCCCACCTCCACCACCGCCTGGATGGAGGGGACCTTCAGCCTGGACCTGCTGTAATCCCGGGCTCTGCGATAAACAGGTGATAATTACTGCTAAAGGTCCTGCTGGAGGTAGGGATGGGGTTGTATTGTTTTGACACTGTGGTTTGCTGCATTCTGATGACTTCGGAGATTTTGCTGGAGCTGCTTCCTGAGATTTGCAAACCGACAAACAAACAGCCCCGTGATTACCTGACCAGTCCTGCGCAATGCCGGGGGAGGGGGTGGTGGGGGGGGGGGGGGTGTCAAAGGGGAGAAAAGCAACTGCAATCTCGCCACACCGGGCAGAGACAAAGCCAGGCCGGTTTGCTCTGAAAACACTTGCAGCTGCCGGTCCCCAGCGTCTGCAGCGCCGGTGTGACGAAATCCAGCCTAGTTACCTGGCAGCAAACTTTTCCACTCGCGTCCATTTTCACTTGTGAAGGAATTAGGGAGCTGTGAATCTGCAGTTGAGGAAACGGGGTTTTCCTGGGTCTCTGTGGACCCCAGCTTTGGGAGGGAAGATGAGGAAAGCAGCAAAGTTTTCTTTGGCGATGAAGAGAGAGCAAAGTAGATGCATCTCTCTGCGTATTCATCAAGAACTCTGCTACAGGGAGTAGAGACACCAGCATGGTGCTGGCTGTTGGAGCTGGTCCCTGGGAGGAACCATTCCTTGCCTGATGAAGAGGAGAGCAGGGTTAGGAGTGTCTGGATTTGATCATTGATGTCTGGGTGGTCATATCAGTCCGATAATGTCCGTCTGCAAAGGAATATGCAGTGTTCCCAGGTGCTTCGGAGCGCTGAACTGACTCACCTCTCTCCTGACCCTCCTGCCACCCCCCAGGCAGATCCGGCAGCTCCTCACCGATTCCTGCAGCGTGAGGTCAGCTCTGCACAGGGGTACAAGTTGCAAAGACACTTTGAGCAGGTTTAGATCCTTTGGTTACAGGCTCCGGGCAGCCAGGAGGGGGAACAGAGCCGTTTTGTGCGGGAAGGACTCGGGCTTTCTACTGAACCCTCTAGGAAAGTACAGGGAGGAGTCCTGGGTGGCAGTGATCCGACTGCGCTTGCACTGGGAGGGACATCAAGAGTAGTCTTGAGGAGATGCATGTAGCAGGCATGCAGGCATGTGCTGTATGATGTAGCAGTCTGACCATGCTGCTGGCTCTTGGAAGGACTGCAATCCATGCCCACCCTGCACTTGGGAAAAGATGGCCTTAGGGTGTGTCCTGGTGGCACCTTTGGGCTGCTTTGTGCCAAATCTGTCCACAGTGTGTACCTAACTACTTGGACATACAGTAGGACACCATACGTCCTCAGTTTCTGCCCCTTCCAGCAGGTCATGGAGCTTAGACTGAAGACATCCTTATTCTGTGAGGGGTGATGTGGGATTACAGTCTTCAGCTGCCTGGAGATGGGTGGTGTGTCCCTGAGGGGCTGTACAGCTGTCCCATTGCTCCTCTGTCCCTGATGGGTGCTGCACTGGGCAGTGTTACTGGGTGAACGCATGACAGAGCAGCTTTGGGTCAAACAAAGCCGATGAAAGGCAATACTGATATACACCTATGTGCTCTTGGACCTCCCATAGCCCACGTAGGCTGCAGCACCGGCTCTTCCCGGTGCCTTTGTGCACGCTTTCTAGGCAGAATTTCTGTGTGTGCTTCTTGCTTTGTGGAAGTGAGAGCGTGAAGTCAAGTTGCTCGTGTCTCTTTGACCATGGAATGCCCCTGACAACCCATATAAACGCCTCATGCACGGAGTCCCAGATTAATGAACACCCAATTTATATTTTACTTTATAGGGACAATTTGAAGTCGATACTTATTACTCATGTTTCATGAAAGATTTCAAAACCCAACAACTCTTTCTGTGGCATCGCGAGGAATTTACAGAGCAAGATAAACACTGAAACTCTGCTTTTTCCCTTCATCACTCATCAGTGTTCTCAGTGCTCTGGAATTTGCGGAGAATTCTACAGCATCTCTAAAAGCATCGAGTCTCCTCTTCTGGACTTCATTCCTTTTTTTGACACATGAAATATCTTATTTCTTTTCTTTAGATTATTTTCTGCACTGGTTCAACCGTTAAAATAAACCCTCAATGATCACTGCCTTTCCTCTTCTGCCTAAGATTTTTTTTTCTCGCTGGAAGTCCCAAAGAGTTTTCACTCTATTTTTGCCTATTTTTTCTACCTGACTTTTGGGGAAATACCGTTCTTTCAGGTCATTAATCTCAGCTGAAAGACCTGGGTTTATCCAAGGTGTTGCAATCTCCTCTGTATTCTCTAGGCTAAAGGTACTCCAGTACTGACAGCCCTTAGCGATTGGCCTGTTCTTCAGTAAACATGTGAGTCTTCATTTTTTTCGCCCGTTACAAAAGCAGGACCTAGTGAGAAGAGGCAAGTCTGTAGACAGTTACTGAAACCGAACTGGGGTGTTTGAGTCTGCAGGTAGACAGATTCCTCTAATTGTTCATAGAGATTGTCCTCGTGTGCAACAGCCCTCGCCGCACTGAGCAAATGCTTAACACCTTGGTCATATCACTCCTCTGGGTGTTAGTCAGACAAGCAGCCTCACCTCCGTACTCGGCAGAGATTTGGGCTCCGTGGGTAGTAAACCATACCTGTTTCCTTTTCTGGCAAAAACAAGCTTCAACGCTTGCCAGGACTTGCAGGTGAGCAGCCTGGGTTCCTCTTCTCTCAGGCGTTTCTCGGGGAAGGTCTCACGGTGCAACGCCTGCGTTTGGAGAGCACAGGGTCGCGTGTGATCCTCTGTCCTGGTGTCCCCTAAAGCTGGCCCCTAGGCGGCCCTGAATTCATCCTTGAGCTAAAACTGATGTATTAGGGGGAAACATCTCATTCTGGTTATGATTTATGATACGCACGGGCAGGTGCGCAGAGCAGGCACAGCTGCACGGTCCTGGTTTCAGAGTGAAAACACAAGCACCACATCTGGACCAGAAAAGGGGAATTGTTGGACAGCATCAACCCAGCCCACTCTTTCTGGTGGCAGCCAGTTGTAGAGCCAGGGAATAACACAAGCACGTAGTGAGGGACACTGCCCCAACACGTGTTACAGCCCACCCTCACCCATGTTTGAGTATGTCCCGAGCCAGTGCCGGTACTTTTAGCTTTAATTTTGCTCACTTGATCTTTTCTCCATCAATTTGGCTGTTTGTTTTTTGAAACTTCTGGCACCTGCAGCATCCCGCAGCAAGGAGTTTTGCAGGTTTATTCTGTGTTTCACAGGAAAGTACAACATCTTGTTTCTTTTGAACCCTATGAGTTGCTGTTTCATTTGATGTCCCTAAGGTTCTTGGGAAAAAGGGCAGACTGGTGGGGCCACCTGCATTTAGCTGTGGTTTACATTGTCTAGAAAAACTTTAAAATGACTTTGTTGTTTATCTGCAGTCTGCTTTTTCTTCTCTCTCTCCCACTTACTCCCCCATCCATCCAGGAGAAACAACCCTGCTGAACCTTAGCTCCAAGCACTGTTTTGCAGGCAGCGCCCAGATGTCTTTGCCCAGATGTCAGGAGGATCTAAGGCGGCTGCAAATCTTCCCTGGGATTAGTCAGGATTGTGGCCAACCCAGTCTGCAGCGAGGGGCAGACGTTGTGTTTGACCATGGTAGCAGCTGAAGCAGCCAAAGATCACAGCTTGCAGGGCTGCAGAGCACAGCAGCACAAAGAAAGCTTAACCCTTCATCAGCTGCTCACTGCTGCAGGACTGCCATTCAGTACGAAGTTTTAAAAAAGGTTGTTGGAGAGGACCTCCTCCAAATGACTCTTATTGCCTAAAAGGCAACAGGATAGTGAATAGAACCAAAACCAGGGATTTTCCCTGCACACCTGAACTGAAATCTCCATTTCTGGGAGGAAAGCTCAGATTTCCTCTTTGAAATGGAAATTTGTGGTTGGTGGGGGCAGCATCCAGTTAGAGGGACTGACTGGACTTATTTGATACTGACTACACACAGGAAATGTATTGTGAAAATTAGATTTAAAAGGGGCTGAATTCCTTCTCAAATGTTGGGGGTTAGAAACACCGTAAACCTCTCTGTGTTTGGTCAGTAGACATGACCTGGAATTCCTAATCTGCTGGAGATAAACCAAGCTAATAATCAACCCTCTTCTTGCAGTCATTCAAACATTTATGTTTCCTCACTGGCTGTAATGAAGCTACGGTTTTGGGAGTAGTTTCACCCTACTCTTCACATGATGGATTTCATCTGGCTCTTGTTAAAATATGCTTATATGTAACACAACGCACCGAAGTTGCATGAGGCTGGAGGCTGGCTGAACTCCTGGCTTCTCCTCCAAACCACTCTCCGGTGAGGGCTCTGGAAGCGATCGTGTCTCCTTCCCGGCTTCTAGGTTTTCACCTGTTGCCTTTGTTTTTTCTCCTCTCCTGAATCAGCAACCCACAAATGACCGCACGGCCTGAGACCGTCCCTCAGAATGCCCCAAAACACTGAAATCATTCCTGTCTATAAACAAGTGGTTTTGGTATGTGTAAAGCTGCACCGTGTGTGTCATTACCCACAGCTCTCAGATCGCTGGGCTTGTCTGTACAAGGCAGCAAGCTGCTAAGAAATAAAGGTGGTCCTGCATTTGGCCGCTCACGTGTTGTTTACCAAAGCGATACTGGAAGCTCTGATAGAGATTCCATGGCACGAAACCCATCCCATGGAGGCCAAGGGATTTGACCCATACGGTAGGATTTATTTTGCTTTCAATTTTTCTATTTTAGGATAGTTCTTTCACTGGACATTTTGTACCAGAGACCAGATAGAAAAAAAGAGTCTGACACAATCAAATTAATGGAAACAATGAGTTTCACAGTACTAGAGAGGTAATGGTGGGAAAAGCAGGGAGTTTTTAAACTTGCTTCTGTGTGCTGTTGATAGAAGGAAGCTCTATGTCATTTGAGAAATGTCTTTCTCAAAATGCATGAAACTATTCATGGTGTCAGATGATGGGACGGGTGTGGTGGGGCATCTAGGGAAGAAGCTCAACTGTGAAGTGGCAGGTGGAAAGTGTGCTTTGTTGGAAGGGTCAACCACAAAGTGTGGCCACTTTCCCCACCATGTGCCAGTAGGGCCAGGTGGAACACAGCAGCTTCTGGTGTTGGAGTCCTGGAGCAGGAGAGGGGGAGCAATGAGAATAAGTGAGACCCAGGCCTGACTGAGAGGGAGAGGGAGACAGATCCATGTGTGTGAGTATCATAGTGCATGACCCATGAGAGATGTGCACCAAGGTCCTCACAAGATAAAATTTATCCCTGGTACCATCCATGGAAGAGTTTTCTAAGTGCAATTACGAAAACATGTCTCAGCTCCTTCAGGGAATGGGCTCTGTGAAGATCTAACCCTTGGCATCCAGCCATCCTGTTTCTTCTCACCATGCTCCTGATGCCTGCAAGGTCTTGGTCCTGATCTTCCAGGAACCAGTTATAGCAGTGATCACATTTCTACCCGTATCTCACCAAGTCTCCACCAGGCACTCTGCGATGGGTGGTGTCTGTGCTCATGTATGAGCTTGATGGCCTAGTTATGGAATGAATTTCCTGAGACTGGCAAGTAAAGATTCTGATCACCTTCAGGATCACCACTGAAAAATTTTGTTCTTTGGAAGAACCTCCGGTGGTTCTTCCTGAAATCAGATGAAGGAAGGAAGGAAGGAAGGAAGGGGCATTGGAGCGATTGTTATTAACAAACAGATAGAAGGAGGAAGAAGAGAGGATGCCTGATGACTAGATATGAAGTCCTCCACAGGAACTGCTGTTAAGCCAATACTGAAGACAGAGTTACCGCCATGAAGCCAGAGTTACCACCACTTATGTTGCTCACCCAGTGAGCAACTAAGCCATCAAGCTCAAGTACCTGTGAGTCTGGTTTTGGGGCAAACTTCATGTCAAGGAAAAGGCTAAGCCATAGTCAGCATTTTAGAGATTGCTCAAAGATTCCCATCTGAGGATACGGCTATGTCTCACTTTTTTATGCCTGAACCACAACGTCTGTCCATTTCCTCAGCCCTTGTGACATGTCAGATAATTGGTGCTGGGAAGATAAAGTGATCCAGGGTCCATCCTAGAAAGTCTCTGCCATAAACTGCTGCGAGATTTGTAGATCAGACTGTTCAGGGGCAACATAAAGTCCAGGAGAGGAGGTTTCAGGTCTCTTTTGGTGTTGCTGAACTCAGTCCCTTGCACATACTGCTAGGAATTCCTCTGGGGATCTATTTGACTTAACCTTTTTGGGATGTACTTGGATATTGGAACAATTCAAGATACACAGATTACTGTGTAATCTTATGACAGGCCAGAATCGGTGAGGTTCAGCATCCTCACAGATATGCTGAGCCTGTGCAGCCACCCTCCAAGTAGTTGTCTCTGGAAAGTGAGAGGAGCAGTAGGATGGGATTTGTAAGTATTGATGTTCAATATGCTTCAGTCCCCTTTAAGACATTGAAATCAGAGCCAGGTATTTCTGAAACACTCAGTAGCTGTTGCTGTGACACACATGGCTGGATTTTCCAGTGGGGAGCAGGGTCAAACATTTAAAGAAGTCTTTTAATGCGGCCAGTTATTCTAATGCCTATGTGGGAATGAAACTCATGAAAATCCTTTGCTAAGTGCAAGACCCATCTGCACTGGAAGCAGAGCTTGTGCATGCACGTGTGTGCAAGGCAGAGGAGGAGGGAAGGAGCTTCTGTCCTGGACTTTCTAACACACCCTTTATCTATAGGACTGAGACAGCACATTGGCAAACCAAGGTCACTATTTCAACGCCTAGAGGGAGTTCAAAACCCCAGTTATCTGCCCGGAGGCTGGAGATGTTTCTCTCACAGCTGTGTCTCTCTGCTCATGAAAACTCTTCCTTAAGCCCACTGTACACAGAGGTTTGGCTGATGGGTTGGTTATTCGGGAGCACTCTGCTGAGCCCACGCCCTGTGCTGTTGACAAAGAAGGCGCAAATGAAGCCTAAGCCAGAAGCAGGCAGAGGGATGGTCTCCTCTGGGAGAGCTTGGATGAGGAACAACACATCTCCATAAAGAACAGAAAGGGAGACCAAGCCCTAAATGAACCATGACCACTGGGGCAGAATAGGGACAGAATAGGAGAAAGAGGGAAAGGACATGCCATGTTTTCCTCTCCTCGTGCACAGAGAGACTCTCACGTGGGGGGAGAGGACAGGGCAGGAGGGAGGAGAGGAGATCTCTGAAGACACTCCCTATATAAATGAGATGAGCACCGGAGGCTGGAGTCACCCACTTGGTGTCTCCTGTCCCAGGGCTGGGACTGCAGCTCTGCCCTTGTCTCCTCACTCTCCAGGGAGTTTCCGTCAAGGATTAGGCTGTCCTTCTCCTTTCTCCCTCCTCTTCCTCCATGGTGTTTTCCTCCAGCCTGCAGCACAGCTTGGCTGCAAGGTGAAGGCAGAGGCTGCTGGGGTGCGTGTGGGCCATGAGGGGCTCTGCTCACAGTAGTTTGCTCAGTGGCAGGGGCAGAGGCATCCCTGCCCCGTCCCCTCCCCGTGCAGAGAGGGGGCTCGAGCGAGGGGGTGGCCTTGTGGCAGTCTTCGGGGTGTTTGCAGCTGGCTTGTCCCCCTCGCCAGAGACCCCCCCCTAGACCTGGGGGTCACACTGTGCCAGCTCCGGGCAGCGTTCGATGCGCAGCTGGGATGCTGCATTAAACAGAAGGGGACAACAAGAGTGTGGCAAGGGACTGGTGACGGGCGGGTGGGCAGGCACTGATTTTAAGAGAGTCGCAGCCCCAGAGCTCTGCAGGGAAACTCCTGGCAGATCCCACACTCGAACCTGACCCACACCCTCCTAACCAGGTCCCAAAACTGTCCCGTGCTCCTGGGCTGTGAATCACAGCAGCAACTGTTTTCTCCGAGCCTCAGCTCTTTCCCTCCTTGCCTTTTTATAGCAGAGGAAACATCCTTTTACCAAACCGTGCATTTCTAACCCCCTAGTTACTTTCATCCCCCCTCGATGAGTCTCCTAGAGGGTCTTTCATCACTCTCCGATAAGAAGGTTGGCGAATGGGAGCAAGGGGCACAGAGGTCTGAGGCGGATGTTTCTTGTGAAGTGAGTCACAAGAGGGGCTGGATTTCAGCCAGGAGAGGCTGCAGGGTGAAGCACACGTACGGTACGATGGCCCCTCTCACTTCAGCTAAGGTGAGCCGAGCATCTGAAAAGCAGCTGCCAGAGCACGGACACAATGCAAACCCCTTCCACCTTGCGACCTTTCTTCCTTTGCTTTTCCCTGGTGCTGCGAAAAGAGCTAAACGTTCACCCTGCTCTTCCTTCCCTTCCTGCACGTTTGCTGTTAGTGGCGCAGACCTTGTGCTTCACGCGCATTTTATCACCTTTTCATCAGGGCACGGGAAAGTTCAGGCTCACGCTGGGAAACACACGCTTGGATGAGGATGACGCCGCCGGGACGTGGCAGGGCATCAACAGCCCCCGGGGGTGCTTGGGGACGAGGGCTGTCCACTGGAACTACTGACATGCCGAGAAAAGGTGTGTCTAATCCACTGCCCGGCTCCTCTGCCTGTACACGCTTGCGTGAAGCCGGTATGCAGCGACGGCACTGTGTGTTCTCGGTGGCTGCTTTCAGGAAACCCGAGCGAGTGGTCATGCATGTTTTCACCGATAAGGATCTCACCGCGCCCCACGCAGAGGGTGCAGCCCCGGTGTTAAAGAGGAGCGGGGCTGTGACTCCTCGCTCTCGATCTAAGGCACTTAGTCAGTGCCTCGGTTTCCCCAGCTCTACAATGGGGTTAGTAATACGGCGTTGAGTTTGTGTGTTTCTCAGGTGTGGGGTTTCATAGGCAGCTATAAAACAGAATTTGTTGTACTGAAGAGAGGTTGCCAGGTACATTGAGAGCCTGAAAAGACTGTCTTGAAATGCTTATTTTATTATTTATTGCATTGGAGCGCTTGAAAAAAACTGTTTTAAAGGAGTGTATGCAAGCATCATACCTGTGTGTATAGTATACACACACACACACACAGTTTTTATTTACCGATCCTTTAAGGTCTTATCTACTAGAAAATGCGTTTGCTTTCCTATTTTCTTTTAATCCTATATATTGCCCGCTTGAAAAGTCACAAGTTGCTCAGAAGTCTTACAGTATTCCTTGGGGTTACCAAGCTACCTCCAAGCTAAATCCTAGGGTTTTGTGACCGTATGAGCATGGCTGGAGTGGTACATTACGGCTGACACGTACTGCCCTGTAATTCGTGTGTGCACACATCTCATGTCCAAGGAGCACTGCTCTGGAGATGAAGACACTTAGAGGCCATGTGTGGTGCTGTATGAGCAGGAAAATGGAGGGGGTACAACCAGGAGGGAGGAGTGGGAAAGATTGGGCAGACAACCCCATGGAATCTTCCACAGTAGCAGAAGAGCTCTTAGGAAAACCCCTCCTGAAGGCCTCCATCACCTCTGGCTCTGAGCCGTGCCCGTTGGACAAGCTCCTGGCTCTGGACACGACAGTCGCACCACTGACTGCTTGCTTGCTTGCAGTTAGCTCCATATTTCATGCGTTAATGTGCAGCATCACCGCTTCCCTCTTGCTCAAGGCCCTCTGCTACACTATACATTAGACATTGTGGAAGTAAAGGGAGGACACAACCCTTCCCTGCTCACGGGACTGCGACCTCATTGGGGTGTTGCTGCAAGAATTGTTCTGTAGGTAGATGGGTGAAAACAAGCTATGATCCTCCCAAGAGCAGTGGTAGTTTCTGTTGCTCTCTGTAATATAATGGAGAGCCCAGACCACCTTGTGTTAATGAGTAATAAAAGCAATCGACCCGTAGTGCGTTCGTCGCTTAGCTAGGAGTGTGTGTAGACGAGGTGATAAGGCTGTTACATTAGCAAAATTATGCTGTGTTGATACCACGCAGTTTAAGAGCCCTACAAGGCCAAGCTCTGATAATTAAGTATTAGGATACCTCAATGCTTTTGTTAGTGTCACAGTACTGCAAATGTTAGGTTAGCCAAGAGAATAAGATACAGCTAGCATATATAGTACAGCCTGCAAATCCATTTGAAAGCTACACTGAGTCATGTCAGCCAGGTTTAAGGCTATACAAAGACATCTTGGGAGGTTATTTTGGGAGAGCTGTTTTCCGAAGCTGAGGGGACATCTGTCATGCTAAGCTAGGAAAGCAGAGTATGATGAGAAACTGCTACAAACTTTGCTCCACAAAGCTGCTGACTTGTTTTAAATAAAGAGTATTAAATATGTACCTTGCCAGTTTCTACTGAGTGAGAATACTCTATTCTTTCTAATAACTCCAGCAGTTACTATGGGGCTGTTTGGGGACATGGGCCTAGTGAAGGACCAGATGTTGGGTTGGCTCCACTGTGAGGTGAAAATCACAAACCATCTTCACTGTGTCTCACGCTCTGGAGCAGTCTTACACCAGGGAAAACTGGAGGCTCCTGACCTGCTCTGCCGCCGAGGCCAGGATGCTCGTGAGCCCTGAGCCAGATGCAAATGGCTGGTGTGAAGCCACTTCCCGTCCCCCGGTGACTCACGGCCAGGGAAGCGCTGGCATCCTGCTCCAGGAAGGGTCACTCGCCTGCCCTGCCCTGCAGGGAGGGTGAACACAGGGAGGTGGATGGAGCTTGGACAGCAACACAAATTGCTGGGCATGCGGAAAATAAACAAGACTTTGCCAGGACTGCAGGGACAGCTATGGAGGGATGGAGTGAAGCACAGGCAGCACTGGCACCTCAACATGCTGCCTTCATCCCTTAGTGGATTTTGCTCCTTGGGCTGACATGCGTGGACTGATGTGCTAAGCTGGAAGAACAGAGCATGACGTGCCCGTTACAAAAGCGTAGAAACACCACTCTGGCTATTACCATGGTCCTGCTGTTCCCCTGGGAGCTTTTTGCTTTCCACCTCTGTCATCCTTGTATTGGGCACTCTTTCACCGTGCACCAAATGAGGAAAAATGGCCCCATTCTCCCCAGCTGGGTTTATCCTCTCTGAACGAGGCCTGTATTTGGGTGCAGGACAGAATGAGAAGGCAGGGAGATTCATATGGCTGTACTGCACTTCCTGGCTAATCCAGGCTCTGCTGCTGTCAGACTCTGCTCTTGCTGCCTCTGATGACTTAATTCTGTTTGTGGGAAGGCTCTCTCAGGTTTTCCAGGCCTGTCCTGAGCTCACCACACTACTTTTTCTGAGTTACCACTAATAACAACTGGCTACGGTACCATGTTTTGAAAACTGGGGCAGCCACAGGTTAATTAATACAGTGCAAGACAAGTATTGGAAGATGATGCATATTGTCAGTACCTGTTTTGTATCAATGCAATCTATATATATGCGGCTAATGAAAGTCGTTATCCTTGGGATAATAGTGGGACCTATGTGGCCAGTGCCACGTCCCTGTGGGTGTCCATTTGGATACCAGAAAACTCAGCAGAAAGCATCATACCCACATAACCATATCAAGACATACATCTGGCAGAGAAGGAAGAAGAAAAATTCCTCACTTGTCAGCTTCTAAGAAGGGAATTAGAAAACAGAGAGCAGAAAAGCTAAAGGAGTCCTGCACACCCTGGCTTTTTGACCTGGGACTTCTCCACCTAGTACCTCCCAAAGCATGTGCTTGAGGACCTCTTCTGCGGTGTGAGCTCTGAGGAACAGAGTGATTCTGGGATCAAGGCAAAGGATTGTTGAGTCTGACAGTAAAACTGTCTCATGAAGTTATGATAGGAATTACACGGGTTATATATTGTAAGAATAATAAACTTCTTATCGCTATTGTATTTGGAGGGAAATCTCGGAGAAGAGAAAGCAAGCTTTGAGCAATTCTGTAAAAGTACGGATTGGCTCCATCTGGAGGTGACAGCTGAGATGACAGACGCCGTCAGTTTGGGCAAGCAGATTGTGAGCAGAGCTGAGAGCAGAGCGAGAAGCTGCTCCTCAGCCCTGTGTTGAAGCCTTGCCCGCTAAAGGCAGGTCTCCAGTCTTGTATGGCTTCTCTTTTCCAAAATAAAGATCATTGAGGATGTGATGGTTTCTGTCCATTTGTACCTTTGGGATGGGAGGAATTTCTGGTCCTGCTCCCTGTTGGTTTTCCTGGAAAGTGCCCTGGAGTCCCGCTGCGTTTCTCAGTGCTGCGTGAGAGGAGGCGTTGAGTGAGAAGCCTCCTTACAAAGGTCCTGTCCTTCTGTCCCCGGCAGCCTGTGTGACCCCTGCTTACCCAGGGAGTCCTGCAGGAAAACGGCAAGGTTGCAGTGGCAGTAATAGAGCAGGCAAAATCCAGCCAGGCAAAATCCAGCCAAACCAAATCCCCCAAACTGGCACTAGCTTGAAATGTTCAAGATTCCCACATGGGAACTGGGCTCAGACCATGAACAAATTGAAGTCCAGGGCATGAGAAGTACCTAGGTTTGGCTTAAATGCAGAAATCAGAGCTCTGTATCTGAGCTGGGATGGTTGCCGGTGTTGGCTCTGAAGGCCCATGACTGCTGCCTTTTCCCCTCCCTTTCTAGTGACATTCCTGATCGAACCAGAGCATCACTGCACCAGAGACCAACAGGGTAACCAAAGGGCCCGGATCTACACCAAGATGCTTTATAGTTGCTCACTGCTAAGGCATGAACCAATGTACAGGAATAAACACGTGTATGCACGAGAGCTCTTCTGTGTGTCCCTTAGCAGTGCTCAAAACTTCTGCCCTGAAGAATAAGTTTTAATTCTTTTTTTTTTTTTTAATCCCTGCTTTGCCAAAACCCACAATGATACCTGTTTTCCTTGCGAGTCCAGGACTCCAGTTACCTGTGTGCCACTCCTGCACAGCCCCATTTCTCTTCAGCCAGGCATGACAAGGGCTTTAACTGTGCAGGGCGGATTGGCTGCAGCAGCTCCCGTGGGCGCTCTCGCCCTCCTCCCGTCCCGGTTGCAGGTGAGCGTTGCTCCTGCGGCCACCACTAATGGATGGCATCTGCAGAACTGAAAAGTTCCTGCTGTTCATGGCCACTGGAAGAAGGTGGTAGTGACCTGGGACACTGAGGCTCTGCCTCTACCTACCCTTCAAGAACAAGGGCTGGGCAGTGTTTTTCTCTCCCCCACTGGATGTGCTGATCACCTGCTGGGATGAAGTTTTTCCTCCAGTACGTGGGCTGTTTTTTCGCTTTTTTCTCTACTGGGTTTTTGATAGCATCTACCTGGACGGACTGCTGGATGGTGAACGCTGATGATTCCCTGGAGGTAAGATTGGGGTGAGGAGAGCCCGATCACCAAAACAAATGTGTCCTGGAGAGAGTTTGGTTCCTGGCATCATTACTCACTCTCTTGTACATTTTCCCTGTTGTGCTGGATGACAGTAGATGAAAACGAAATGAATGACTCTGGCAAGAGCAGGGGCAAAGTGGTATTTTGTGCAATTCTCCCTGCCAGACTTTATTATCTGCTCTCACTTGGTAAGTTCGGGAAAGGTCTACAGGCTCTAGGTTTAAATGCGCATGGACTTGAGTGTAGTTATCCTGCATCTCCAGCCTGCATGGATATTTTTGGAGATGTTTCTAGTTCTGTAGGTCAGACTTCTTGGTGGAAAAGTCTAATGTGTACACCTGTGCTCTTCAAGTCTTTTTCTTAACAGCCATAGAGCTATAGAGCTAGCAGAAATTTATGGGGAGCATGGGGACTGGCGTCAAACCCAGCACTCAAAAATACCTTCTCGAACTTGTGCAGACAGTAGCACTCTCATGTTAGAGAAAGGTATTGGGAAAAGTACGTTGCAAACAAGGGAGCAGAATGCTGCTTACACGCAAGGTGTGCCCCAGAGACTCCAGACCCCAAACCATCTCCGTTTCTCCAGCACTCAGTTGTGCAAGTTTGTATTTTCCTTCCCAGAGCAGCCAGCATGTTCTGTACATTTAAGGGCTGTGTGTCGACAGTGTGGGAATCTGCTCTCTGGCAAACGGGATACTTTATGCAGTGAAGGTGAAACACCTTCCAAGACAGAGACTTTGGCTGAATCTATCAGGAGGAAACGTTCTATCTACTATCCAGCATAGGAAACCAGAAGAGCTCCTCTGCGCTCAGTGATCGCAATGCAACCTGTAGCTGCATCACATCCTGTGATGAATCCCCTGAGGAAAGAAAGCTAAAACCGATTACAAGGAAAATACTTTTTTTTTTTTTTATCTATGCCACAAGAACTCCCAACAGTCTGGCTGCCAACAATCAGGCTGGCAACCTGGAAGCTGGTTGTAGATGGTCAGCGTGTCTGCTCAGTGAGCCTCTTTGCAGGGCAAACAGTGTGCAGCCACTGAAGCTGGCTGGGATATCACTCTTCATTTATCATCTTAATTTCGGAGGTATTTTAGATTCATTTCAGGAAGATGTGAATTGTCTGTAGACAGCTGAAGGTATCAGCACACTCAGAAAAGCCAAACGGATCCCAGATTGTGGGAAAAACAGAAGAGGGAAACCCAGCTCCTGACCCAAGTAAGTCCAGGAAAGATCCAGTCCCTTACCCCGGGGCTGTGTAACCTTGTCTTCTTGGCAGAAAGGCACCTGCGCTGGGCTGTCCTGACGTGCTCCATTAACACCCAGTTTGGTTATTAGCAGCCACTGCTCTCACATTCCTGCTCTGAGTGTGAATACTAAATAATGGAGCAAAGTGCCCCCAGCCTTAATACCTGACCACCACTGATCTCCTTAATGGCCCTAATGACTCACTGCCTCTCCAAACAGGAGAATGCTGGTAAATCATCCGTGGCCAGAAAGGTGTGGAGTCCACAGTGACTCCTGTTTTCCCCTGAAGAAAGGGTAATTCCAGGCAACTTTGACTTCAGGAGAAAGGAACTCCAATCCTCCAGCACAGAAAGTCGCCTGGCTTTGAGCCTGGCCCTGGCAGCTGGGGAAGATGAAGGCCTCACTGTGGTCCTGCTGGAGAGGAGCAGCCCAGGAGAAAGTGGCCAGGGAGCATCAGGAGCAGCCGGGGCCTGGCCAGCGCTCAGGTCTGGCAGCCCCTCGCCTTCAGAAACAACCGGGCTATGGCAACACAGAAAGTGGTTTAAGCTGGTGCACTCCGTGTGAGCATTGAGACAAGCCTGGGTCAATTTTTGCAGTAGTTTGAGCAGGAAAAACCTCATAATCTGCTTCCCAACAAGCACTGTATTGTGTACACAGTCCCTCCCTGTTGCAGGAGGATTAAAAATATTACCACTACTGTTAAACGCTGCCTGTTTTACTCTCACGCTGGGCTTGTAATCATTGTGTGTTGGCACCTTTTACTGTGCGGTAAAACAGTGTGACTAACATCACTTACATGTTTGTCTTCTGCCTTTCCCCAGAAGGGGAAGTGTGTGCTTGTTCTGTCATTTTTTTGTATTAGAATTATTTTACTATTAATTATACATTATGCATAGGATATAATTATATATATTACAGTCATTATGCAGTTTATGTTTTACATGCATACTTGCATTAGAGAAAGCAGGTCGTGGCGATGTGTTTCGTAATCAAAGTGGGAGATGAAGGGTTTGGCCGTGATGCTTAGCTTCTCGGGGAGTCCTTGGCTGGGCCCAGGGAAGCTGGAGCAGATTCACTATGGGGGAAAAGAGGTGATGGGGAATTAGTGCTACCAACATGGTGCACGAGTCCGTCCGTGGGATGGAGAAATCCATGCCCCAACATGATGGCCCAGCCAGCCCTGACCCCTCTCCTGTTCACATCAGCAATCCCCATGTGCCTGAGGGTCTGTGCTGTCTGCACAAGGGCAGATGATGCCCAAGGTCATTTGGGAGCAGATTAACAACCAGAAGGAAAAACGGTGCACAAAGCAGAGGGGAGCAAAGGATGGCCGAGGAGGTCAAGAGGCAGATAACAGAAACCAGAATAGCTCCGCAGTGGCTCAGGCCAGCCACAGGTCCCCCCTCTTATGTCTGTTCCCATCCCTCCTGCACCAGACATTTATCCCTGCTTCTGCCCGTGTTCAGCGCTAGCAGTAGGTGACAACTGAAACATCCCAAGAAACGCAAAACGTGTAACAAGTTTTTTCTAGTCTGGGAAGGGGGTTGTTTCACAAGCAAGACCATGATCACAACTGTTGCACCTTAAGACCTCTGTTTTGCTTGGAGGCTGACAAAGCTGGAATCCTCTTAGTCTCTTTATAAATAATTTAGATGAAGATGCTGCGTGTAAGATTTAAAAAACAATACTAATGCGAGCAAGCGAGGAAGTAACTGAATGTATTAGCTGACTACAGAGTAGTATGAATAAGCCTATGGTGGTTTGGGAGGAACATGAAATGATATAAATACAAATGGAACAAAATGTAATTTAATAAAAATATGCTAATATCAAGCACAGCCTGAACGTTGGTGAGTTAAGACGGAAGAGGAGCTGCAGGTGGCTTAAGAGGGCCATGGTAAAAACTTACATCTCATATAAACATGGCAAATTGTTTTACATGACACTGTTCACTTGAAAAACACAGAATCAATGAAACCATTTTTTTTCTAGTACTGCTTCTCATTTTTTTGGTGACATTTTTCATTAAACCTGCCCTGAAATTCTCAGAAACTGTAAGTAGTTTTCATCTTCATGGAACAAGATGTGTAGATTGTTTTCATTCAAACATAAATAGTATCTTTTTTTGCCAGTCTGAAGTAGTGAGTAATTTTTACTCACCTTTTATGCACAGTGCAGTATCACAGAGAAGGTATAGAGTTTACCTCGGACATTGTATTGCGGAGAAAATATTACGGTTGGCTACGGACTTCAATACCTCCTGAATGAGACTTTATTAAGTGGCTAAGATATGTTATTATCTGCTTTGTGATTTACAAGGTGCAAGAAAAATGAATTTATGGCGTCATCCAACCAAGCTCAGTCCCTTTCCCCTGTGTGAAACCCATTCCCAGGGAGAGTTTCTCCTTCCATTAACTGCGGTGGGTGTCGCTGGCAGCAGCGGGGCAGGCTGGAGTCCAAAGCTGCACCGACATCAACTCTGCTCCCTGTATGAGCAATTCCAGGAATGTGTTAGAGGTGCTTGGTGCTGTATTTGCATTGGTAATGAAAATAACTCCCATATTAAAGCGCTTTATGGAAGGATGGGCTGGGAATGGTATCTACGGCTTCAGGACAGCAGAGACAATGAGCCATGATGCTACTGCAACATCTGCCCGCGTCTGGATGTCTCACTGATGAGTGTTGCTCAGGCACGTGTGGTCCCATAGCCGGCAGCACACCGGGAGCCCCGGGGCCAGGATCAGCTCCAGCTACCTCTCATTTTCCAGCCAGTGTTTACGGCTGAGTCATTTGGGGGCAGCCCTTCACACGTGTCTGGAGAGGGGCTCCCATCCACACCTCCGCTCTGCACCAAAGCACTCCTCCACCACGCCGCAGCCACCTCCCATTGCGGGCGGCCAGCTGCTGGTGCAACGCCCGCCCCACCAGTCATGGTCCCCTCTGCACCACTCCTTCTCAGCAAGAGGATGATGTGAGGGGAGCACGGAGAGCAAAGTCGCAGGTCGTCCGGTTCATAGCCCTGCCCAGCTCAGCCTAGACAAGCATTTGGCAAGGAGTGATCAAATCTGTTCTTAGATGTCTCCCGTCAGCCACCCCCCAGCTCCTCCCTGAAGTTTCCTTCAGAATTTTTATCCTTACCAATAGGAAGGGTTTTTTCCTAATATCTAGTCTGAATTTCTTTTGCTTTAATTTAAAATCATTAGCAGGGACGCAGAAAACATTGTCCTTTTTCTCCCTCCTGCTGCTGTTTTTCTTCTTCTTCAAGCTAAACAACTCTGGTTTGCCATGGACATAACTGGACCAGGATTTCTGTTGAAGGGTCTAGCTGACCATCTGCTTGGTGGATATATTAACTTAGAGTTTTCTTTCTCTTCTCAACCCACAGGTAAGTACAAAATGCCGTGGCCTGTGGTGGGAATGTGTCACAAACGTTTTTGACGGGATCCAAACATGTGATGAATACGACTCCATCTATGCCGAGCACCCTGGTATGTCAGAGTCAAAGACTTTTCCACAAGTGGTGGGGACACCTGAGTGTAGACAAAAAGAGCATCTGTTCTGCTCAGGGACAAATAATTTGATGCACATATATATTAGAGCCATATTTATTTTCTCAGGGAGGTATTACTCTCAAGGGAAGGTGGAGAGAACTTCACCCTAGAAAAAAATGTTCCTGCGGGATCTGATCCCGTTACCCACCTGCACTTCCATTCCTTGTGCACTAGAACGATCTGCTTTTGTCCTGCAGTGAAGCTGGTGCTGACCCGAGCCATGATGATCACAGCAGATATCCTGGCAGGATTTGGATTTCTCTTCCTTGTCCTGGGACTGGACTGTATCAAATTCCTTCCCGATGAGCCGCTCATCAAGCTGCGCATCTGCCTGGTGTCTGGAGTTATGTTGCTCATTGCAGGTATTCCCCCGCTGCACTCCCATCCTTGCAGGACACGCTTTAGCAAGGCAGGGAAACCTTTAAAGCCTCCTCTTATTTCAGGGAGAGGAGTTAGTGATTTTCTAGAGTGTAATCACGGGGGAAGGATCTTTATTTGCTTTGTTTGTGTAATACAGCTTCTTCTGTTCACTGCCTGTCCCTAGCAGCACATAGTTGAGTTTATCTGCTTTCATTTGATGTATTGACCAGGTGACTTGGCTCTGAGTTGGCTGATTTCCATTTACTGCTGTTTCACTGTGAAGAACTCAGCATTGTTGATAAGGCAAAGAGACCTAATTGCTGAAGGACTAGAAATGCCCTGGCATCCTGGTTTGGTTCCTGGCTCTGCCACAGGTTGTGTGACCTTGGCCAAGTCACTTAGCCTGAAATCTCTGCAGCCAATCTCTAATAAAAGGATAATAACACATCTGTCCCTCCTAGATGATAAATACCCAACTGACTGAGGTGCTTTGCTGTTATAGCCAGTGGGAGGATTTTAAATGCAAAAATAAATAGACTGCCAACTAGGTACCAAGTAATTTCATTTGACTTTATGCCAATATCGAGCATCTACCTCTGCTTCAGCATAAGCAGATTTAACACATAACTCACCTCTGCTACCGGGAGCACGTGTAAAGCACTTTGAGAGGTTCTTTTAAACATCCTCCGTTCACCTCCCAAAGTTTGTCTGAAACACGCTGTCAAAGTTCTGCAAGTCAAAACAGATTAGAAAATTAAATTCTTGAAGTAACTTTACAATAAGTTGATAAATGAGCTGAGAATGGAGGAGCTTCTGCCTTTTAATGCAGAAACCTGAGTGCTGCCAACCGGCGCTGATGGTGTCTGGGAGTGCCAAGGCGCGAGGTACAGCCTCTGCCTGACAGCGTTCCAGCCGAGATCAGTAGGAACCAGGGTGAATCTGCCAAAGTGACCAGGCTGAGACAGAACAGGGGCCAAAACCTGTCCATCCTAAAGTCTGACCCAGCAGACAAAAGGCTATAACTCCAGATTTTATGTTGGTGATCTCCTCGTGGTCCACCTGGGAGCTCTGTGTGGCACCTCCCTCCTGTCCTGCAGGTCTCCCGGGCATTACTGGCTCGGTGTGGTACGCCGTTGATGTCTACGTGGAGCGCTCCTCTCTGGTCTTCCACAACGTGTTTCTGGGCATCCAGTACAAGTTTGGCTGGTCGTGCTGGCTCGGCATGGCAGGGTCACTCGGCTGCTTCTTATCCGGGTCCCTGCTCACCTGCTGCATGTATCTGTTCAGAGGTGAGGAACAGGGCTGAAACACAGTTCAGAGGGAGAGAGAGACATTGCTCGGGGCCTGCTACAGGCACACAGGGTGGGGAAAGTCCTTCAGGGACATTGTTCAGGATGGTTGCTCATCCCCAGTAGCAATATCTTCAGCTGTAAAATGGGAATAGTGTTATTTCAGCAGCTCTAGAAAGCACATCAAGGCGGTCAGTTGGGAGCTGAGGTGTAAGTATGTCATGAAACGTGTTATTATGTCATATCTTGGAGTGCTGCTTTCTCTGCATTTCGAGGCTTTGCAGCTGAAAGTCACCAAGCACTCATTAGCAGATCCTATTTCTCTCCTTGTGCCTCACAGAGACCGGCTCTGGAAGACTCCACTCTGCTTACTCCTTGAGGAAAGGCTATTCCTCAGCTGGGACAATCCTAACAAATGTGCATTTGCCATCTTCTCAAACAGCTACTGCCAAAATGTACGCAGTGGACACCAGAGTGTGAGCAGGAGGTGAGTGCTCCAGAAAAAGCTCTACTTCTGTTTGTAGTGGATTGCGCAGAGACCTGAGCTCCTGTGGTTGTTATACAGATGCAAAGTTAAATTTCAAGGATGTACTCTATGCTGCAATGTTTGCACCATGAGAGCTTCAAAAAAACCCCTTCCTTCAAGAAAGTAACTTCCGAGGAAATCTTGCTCTAGGGATTCCTGTTGTCCTGAGTGCTGAGGCTGCTTGCCTAAGCAACGGACTGAAATAACCAACACAAACTCTTTCAGCATTTGGCTCAACACTATCAGCGCAAGTGAGATAAATCAGCCGCTCCTGGATCAGACCCCAGTGTTCCGCATGAAGATCCCCAAGCTGTAAGACGGATCTGTTCCGTGTCTGGCAATGTGTCGACAGAACATACAAAGCAGAAGATACAGGCAAAGAGAGGGACGGATCATCTGGCCAACATCTGGACCCTGTGCACCCAGCATGGGGGTCTGCTTCTCTTAAAGGCAGCTGGAGAGTTCAGCAGAAGATGAAGAGCTGTGTTAAATGCTCGGCCCTCTCTTTGGCCCATGAACCTCTGCACTGAGGAAACGCTGCAAATTCAGGTGAATTCTTCCCTGCAAAATACAGTCCTTCTGTGTAAGTGTTAAAATGTACGTTACAGATGCTCTAGACTCACTGAGGTCTGGAAATTGCCAGCTTCTTTCTGCTTAATAAAAATTTTACCTGAACAAAGACAAAGTGAATGAAGATCCAAGATCTGATCTCGTGCATGACAATATGTCTACACCAGCTAGAAACTAGGATAAACGATAGTAAAATTGTCCCTTTCTATCAAAAGATATTTAAATCCAGTTCAGGACTGCTATCCCCTGCTCTAATCCAAGCTGCCGTAGGCTGGGTGAGGTTAGAGCATCAATCAAGTCTTCACTAGGGTGGGTGAAAAAGACCCAGTGTGGTTTAACATGGTCCCTAAGAATGGATGTGAAAGTTCTTCCATGCCTTTGAAGGAAAGAGAAGCTGAGACACAGTTTTCTTAGGGTCGGTAGGAACTGCCCAAATCCAGTCCTTTCTAGGATGGGCACCACATCATATGGTCATGGGCACCAGGGAGTGAGAAAAGTGTCTCAGCACAGAGAGATACCTGTTCAGGAGGAGTTGAGAAACAGCAGTGGAGTCTCGAGAGGGTGTGCACACCCGTGGGTACTGAGGCGCCACCAAAGGTAGGCTTCCTCCACTGACTGCTTGGTGGGGGGGACTGGATGGAGAAACTCCCTTTCTCCCCCTAGGCAATACGAAGTGAAGCCTTACGTTAGGAAGACCAGAGGGAGACAGGATGGCTGTGGATGGAGCGGGCTGTGTCCCAAAGGACATCTCTGATAGCCTCTACAATGGAAGATGAGGGGCTGAGTCCTCTCACAGCTTGTCCTAGAAGCAGCATCTTGGGTTGCAGCACAGAACTGACCAGCAAGGGTAAAAACGTAACCCAATCCTGACAAGGCTCCTAATCAAATAACACTCAGGCCCTGGGACAGACGGGACAACAGCAGGTCCATATGGCTTTGCCACAGGCTCAAGCACCTCCACAAGGCTCAGACCATAACGCAACAACCTCAGCAAGAGCCCTTACGGCAGCAACTCTGTGCCTGCAGAGTTCATGCTGCTTTGGTTGGCAGACATTTATGTTAGCCAAACTGAAGCAACTTATTGCCAACAGATGAGCTGTATTGAGCAGATGTAAACACAGTAGGAGAAGTGACAGAGGCTTTTTTACAAAGTCCTGGGAGACGAAGAGTACCAGAGTTATGAGCGACGTGATGAATTCATGGATTACACCAAGAATGCACAAAGAGATCTGGAGGTGATAGGAATTTCTGCCTGTTATTGCAGGAAGCTGTATCCAGAGCTCTTTTTTTTTTTTTTAACTTTTTCACAGTCACATCAGAAACATGTATTGGCTGTGGGGCTTTTGGGGTGGAAGGGCTAGAGCTGGTACGCCGTGCCGGGGGAGGGAAACTCCAGGGATGTTTGTGAGTCTGGTTGCTGAGCTGTGCCTCTACTCCCCTGCTCCTTCAGGGACGTGCTGGGAAGTAGAGGGAGGGCTAACCCACTGCAGAGGCAGAGCTGTGCTCTGCCACCGCTCCAATGCCTTTGTCCCTGCTCCTCCCCAGGGAGGCCAAGGCTGTCTCAGCCTCCCCGAGGGAGGAGAGATGCCTCGAAGCTGTGGGCTGCCCCAGCCTGAGTCACCCAGCCCAGAGACGCTCCTCAGGAGGAGGTACTGAGCAAAGACATCATCACTTGGACCAAAATCCTGGATCAAATCCTTCCCAGACTATGCGGCCAGGGCATTAGCCCTCACCACTAACACTCAGGGACACCTGCCAGCCTCTTGTTGCTGTTTTCTATAGCTTTTTCTGAGACATGAAGATTATCTCTTGCTGGGAAGATTTATTTCTTGTTTAGCATAGGAGAAATAGTCTGGAATCGCCTGCTAATGTGGCTGTAATTACAGATCTCAGGCCATTGATTTCTCCCATTCTTTTTCTCCTGTAAACTGTGGTTGAGGAGGCTTCTGGGATTTTGTCCTAATGGTCTTTAGCTTGTTTTAAGGTGGTGGGAGGTGTTTTGAGATGTGCAACGTGTGGGTCACGGCAAGGAGCAGCTCAGTGGACACTTTGGGATTAAACGTGTATGCCCTGGTCAGGGGTCAATATAGAAGACTGGTCTCATTAGTCCCTCCAGCCCTGTGCTCCTCCTGGGAGTACATAAATAAGGCACACACGTACCCCAAATACTACCTTAACTCAGGGTGCATCATCTTTAAATATACTTGTATACAAACAATGCTGCATAAACATTTGTCAGCCTTTCTCTTCTTCGGTATCTATGTAGAACAAGGGTTAATTCTTTAACCATGCTCCTGTTCTAGCCACACTCTAGGATAGATTTTGAGGATCTACCTCCTGCACAAGAGGACTAGGAAGAGGTCACGGCAAGCCTTAGGTTTGCCAGGTTAATGTTTTGTAACAACCACTCCAATGCTGCATTACTTCATTATTCAAATCCTGCTGATGGTCTATCTGATGTTTTGATCAGTTGTTAATACTTAATTGTTACTTCACTGTTTGATTTAATTCTGACTCTGATTTCATGACTGCAGGATTCACTCCTCATTAGCTCATTACCATGCTACAATGCAGATCTATTTTGGTTTGGTTGTTTATTCATTAGCAAGAAACCTCCCAGAAAGTACACAGAACTTATTTTTTCTTTCAGAATCACAACCAGTTCCTAAGGCTAAAGACATTGCAGGTGAACTCAGATATTAAGGTATTTTCTTAATACCTACCTACATCCCACTCAGCAGCAGCTCACTGGATATGACAACAGACTGACTTTGCCTTCCTGATGGCCATTGATGGCTCACCAAGGCTGGTTGCTGAGTTGCAATTTCCAGCTGAGGCCCAACATTTAATCCTTTAGTGCCAACAGCCTTTTAGCTTTCTCAAGATTTTCACTAACTTCCAAGGAGTATTTTTGTATGTTTGGGCATCTCAATCTGGTTGCTTCATTTCCCAGGGTATAGGCAGAGCCAGGGACTTAGCTGAGAGCTGGGACTCTCAGATTTCCTCCCTGTTGTACCTGCCCCCTGGTGTCTCCTTGAACTTGGAGCTCCTTATTGCCCTCTCCATTGACAGCACACAGCTCTGTGCCAGACCTCGGGCTGGTTGCAGCTTATGGAAAACAGCAGAGTCTTGTAGGTAAGCTCTTTGCTAAGTTGATTTCATACCTTACAAATAGGTATTGATTTCCCTTTTTGCTATACGCAAGTAGGAGACAGGATAAAACAATGACATCTGCAATGCTGTCCTTTTCTGCATGCAATATTTCGTCCTCTCACTACTTCAATCAGCCTTGTTCATAAGGGCTCTTAACTCTGTCTTTAATTAGGACTCGCTCTTACTGTGACCTTGTGAACTAGACTATCTCCTACTGCAGCTGCGTGAATATTTTCCAAAATATGGATTTCCCTCCTTTTCACACATATTGTAATGCGATTTTTGTGTGAATTCAGCAGATCTGAACAATTATTTTCAGTAGATAAGAATGTTACTTCAGAATTCTGTGTTCCTTACATATTGTAACATTTGTGAGATATAATAAATGCAGCTTTCTTTGAGCGTTGTGTTTCTCTAACCCCACGTCCAAGTTTCACCCAGAAAGGTGCTTTGCCAGGTGACCTGCTCTGACTCCTGTGAGGGAAAGCACTGCTCTCCTGGAAAGACACACAAAAGGCAGCAGCACAAACAGGACCAGCCCTTGGGAAGGTAGGGTGTGATTTCGGAGGCTGCCCAGACCCTTGCTGGTAGCTGCAGACCCCAGACCCCAGTGCACACCTGCAGCAACAGCTCTTTAACAGCTGGCAGACTTTATCCCCAGCTTCAGCACATCTACTTATAGCCATTTTATAAACTTTTAAAGAGAGAAAAATAAAATTCCACCAAGAAAGCGATATTTTCTCTCTCAGCTGGGGCCAGACCCCCCCAGTTTGCTCTTCTGCGTCTGTTAAATATTGTGGGCAAGCGATTAATGACTGAAATATTCTGTCCAAGCACTGTTACAGGGAACAGAGGACAATTTTCTCCCGATAGCTCTTGGGCCCCTGCTGTAAGATGCCTTTGAGCAAGAAAGGAAAGAGCCAGACTTGTGCCATCTAGTGATCCGCAGAATGCAAGCATCTGTCCCCGGCCCCATCTTCTTCCTCCCTACACAAAAGCATTCAGCCCATAATCCAGAGTCTTCAGATGGCAATAAAAAACAGATTAATGAGCACTTCTATTATTTTCACTTCTTCTGTGTGCAACCCTCCTGGCAGCCCTGACCGATCCCCTGTTATGACTCAGCTGCCTTTGGTTTTGCTCTATTTTGCCTGAGAGCCAGTTTATGACTTTATTATTCAGTTCTTGACGTGCGGAGGTGAAAGTCCAGCCATGTGCCTCACCACGTTCCCTTTGTCTTTCGCTTCCAGATGGTCACCAAGCAATTAGCTCCTCTGCACTGCTCCCGTTTTCCCCCTCTCAAGGCTTACTGACAAGATCCCCCGCAAATACATCTGCCTTCCAGTGTTTTCTGTGTTTTTCTAGAGCAGTTTGCCATTTCTTCTCAAAGTCTGCAGGAAATATAAGTGGATGAGTGGCAGCCAGGTCACAGCAGAACAAGTGCTTTTCCAAAGTAGAAAAGCACATCCTATTCCTAAGGTGATGAATTATAAAGAAATGGCTCATCTTTCCTTATAACTCTGGAAACATCAGCCAAACTGCATTAACTGCCCTCATTAAGGGCTGAGTGCTTATAAAAGCAGAAGACACTAGGCAAAATGTCTGCTTTTGTAAGAATGGAAGCACAGGTCTGGAGAAACCTTGTCCATTCTCCTGGAGCACTTGGGAGCAAGGGGGCAGGCTGGGAGAAGCAGCTTTTGTAGGCAAGAGTAGGTTGGTGGGACCATCCCAAATACATTTGCAGAAGGAAGAAACCCATCTCTTTCTCCATTTTAATGATCAGGAAGCCAAGGACCAGGGCAGTGCTGACTGAGCCCCCTCTCAGGGTCCTCTCCTTCCCCACCCCAAGCCTGCAGCAACATCAGTTTATGTCTGCCACCAAGCAACCCTACACGTACTCTTTTTGCAGATGGGTCCTGATCTTCTGCAGGTTTTTGAAGTGCCTGGGGCTCCTGTCGTGTTGCACAAGTACCATGGCACACAGGTTCCCATATGCTAGTGAGTCCAGCTAGAGCCTAATTTTGTGCCAGCCAGTAGCTTTCTTTACTAATAGGCCACCTGAAGCAACTTGGATGGAACAATTTTATTCCTTTAGTGAATAATTAAAGCACCCCAAACACGAAGCTGAACGCACTTGAATGCACACTAGCAGTGTGGAAACACAAACCTGTTTCCCATGTTTCTGCAAGAGCAGCCGCCTCCTGGGCACGTTGCTGAAAGCCTCGCTTGCCCTCTGTTGGGTGGCTGGGGAAGGATTTACCGCCTCGGTAATGAGTGCCGCTCACTGGACCTTGTGAATTAGGGATGCAGAGTGATGGAAGCATTGAAAGCGGAGCAGTCCTTGCTTGTTAGCCTCTCCAGCCGTCTGATTAGAAGGTGACGTTCAATGAAATTAAAGGCAGCAATTTATTTAGAGCCAAGCAATTAATAAGCGGGAGACGGTAGTGTTTTATGCAGCATATAATGCAGACAACCTGTGGAGTTCACGTCCACGAAGGGGTCACTGAAGCAAACGCAGTGTGTAGGTGGGAAGGAAGCGATGGTTGATTTAATGCCCACTAGCAGGCTACGCAAGATGAAGTGACAAACATAATCAAATCTCATGCTTCAGGGCATAAATTGAAGGGCTTGAGTAGTGGAAGCAGTTATGCATATAAAAGGTCTCATCCTGAGAGGTGCTGATTACCTGAAATTCTTACTAAGTTCATCCAGTGAAAGGACACTCAGGAATTGCTCGACTTCTCCGCTGGCTGAGTCTGTACTTGCTAATTTTCCTTATTAATAAACTCTGTAATATTTTAGCCTGCTGGCACAAACATTCATTTTGCTACAGTAACATTTATTTCCTTTCACACAAGAGTCAAACATTAAAGCTGCTTCTAAAATAAGATTTTATGGAGATAATTTGCGGTGGTGCTGGCAGAAAATTTGTCTCTCAAAATACGCTATAATTCTTTATCTAGCGAAGGTACTTATATAGCCTCATTATGAGAATATGTGAGCACTTCATAACCTTTAGTGGATTTATCTTCCCAGTTTCCTTTCTGAGCAAGGGAACTGGTACTAACCCCACTCTACAGGTGGGGAGCTGCTCCACAAGGCAGGCTGTGGGCTTCCATTAATCTGTTGGGGTACCTAAGATGAACCCAGCTGCCCACTTTGACTGTGAGCTCATGGCTCCACAGGCACACGGTGCATGGTACCAGGTATGACATTTACCTTCTGCACCAAGAGGGGTCTGATTGCAGCCCCCAGCCCTTGCCACCGAGAAATCAGAGGTAGAGAGGTCAGGGAGGCTGAATCCAGCCTTCAGTGGCCTGCACATGGTAAACAAAGGAAATCTTTGCTTTCATCTGGAATCTAGCTAAGGGGGAAATTCGACATCTTTCCTCAGTAATTTGAGAACTAGGCAGGCTAATACCTCCTAGGAATGGCTTAGGTAGAGCTGACCTGCTCGGGTATAAGGCAGTCTGGATGGCTTCTTGAAGTCTCTTTCCATCCTGCCTGCAGTGGCCACCTCAAAGAAAATGACATTTTTTAGCCTAATAAATTTCTGTAGCTAAGCACCGAATATCTAACCCCATAATTCATGTCTGCGGGGAGCTTTGGTGTGGGTCCTGGGCTATTCAAAGCCTGTAGGCCTGCAATGCTAGGGCAAGAGTAGCTGGAGACAGCCACCATGAAATTAAGAACAGCTCAAATGAGCAAACTCATTTTTTTTGTGCTCTGTAACCAGCTCCTGCTGCTGCTACTCCCCCCATAATCCCCATCTCTTGCTTTCCCTTCCCTGGCCATAAATTTGCTGCCTTTTGCACTAGACATCTGATATGCTGTGCTAAATATTTTAAATGTGGCAAACGATCCTTCATCGCAGAGTGGCATGATTGCATTACAATATATTAGAACAACATGACTTTGCCAGAGGGTGTTTGTTGGCACTGTGCCGAGTGAAGGAAGCAGCCCAAGTTTGAGAAGTAACTATCAAGTCATTTATCAACATTCGGTCCTAAAACACACGGGGTTGCACCAGCTCGAGCAGCCTTAGAGAGATCAATCTGGAGGCTGAGCCAAGAAACCCCAAATACAGACAGAGCTTTGAGGCAGCTTCTTGAAATCCAGAGCCCTACCAAAATGTCAAGCAGAGCTCCTGTGACAGATTCAACACATGCTTTTGGCATTTATTCTGTTGCATTTTGTCTCCCCTTTTAGGTTCAGATGAAATATGTGCTGCTTTTCAGTCTCTCAGCCACCCTGTGGAAAGGGCTGATTTGATCTCACACTACTGTAGCATAATGGAAGATCTCCAGTGAACCAAGTGGAATCACAGGAAGCCAACATGTAGCGTCTAGACCTTGTTTTCCTTCATAATATCCTCATAGGATGGAGGCAACTCAGTTCCCCCGAGGCTGAACCGTGGGGCACAAGAAGAGGACGTCTCTGCGGTCATGCAGGGGCTCGGAGATCCGGAGAACGGGCACTGCGGCGCTTCACTCGCTGGGGAAAAAGCAAAACCATAACCATCCAGCAGACAGGCGCGAAGAGTGAGTGTGGGGGTGAGAGGGGTGAGCCTGGGAGGAGCTGCCAAACCACTTGGAAACAAGAAAGGCATGGATGCAATTTTTGAAGCATGGCATCACAAAGCCTCTCACCACGAACTCCAGATATGAGAAGTGAGAACAGAGGAATTTGGGTGGGTTTGGGGTGGGTCCTCCCTGTGGAGACACTGTTCGTGACCACCCAGAAAGCAGGCAATACCTCCTCTGGGAAAGGCTTCGTCTAATGACAGAATTAGCTTTACACTTCTCAGAAGGACTGTTGTCCGGCCCCACCTGCTGATGCTGCTGGCAACAATCCACGTCAGTGCTGGGTGCTACACATAGTCATTATAGTCCACTCCTCAAAAGTCTGGGTGCTCCTGGGGGAGCGCTGAGGGTGGTTACCGCAATGAACAGCACCCACCAAGACAACTTTTTGACAGATGCCAGAGGGGTATCAGCCAGTCGAGCTGCCAGCTGGGGTGGCTCATGTAGACCAGAGTGGTCTTGCCTGAGTGAGAAATGCAGGTCACATTTTGGAAAGGGCTGCCTGACCCCAGGCAGTTCCTGTGGCTGCGTGTGTTGGGCTGCTGAGTGCCTCGGCACGGAGGAGAAGGTCCCACACACCTCTAGTGTTAGCATGGCCAAGCCCTGACTAGGCACCTTTGGGAGACACGGACACACAGGGACAGCACTGGCTGGGAAAAAGTGGATGTGGCTTGCTTAAGCCCTCCAGTCCATGGTCCCACCATCCCCCCCAAGATGCCCAAGCTGGGCACCCCACTGTTCACCAGAAACACAGCACCCAGCTGCAGCCCAGCTCCCACCCAAGCCTGGCTGCCTCTTCTGGGCTATGGATGGGCCACAGGAAGCCCGCTGGGGCCAGCAGGACCTTGCAGCAGGTATGGAGAGGACTAACCACAAAAGGCATCTGAGCTGCTGAGCGCGAAGACGGCCAGGGTACGCCGGGGGGGGAGGCAGCTCCGCCGTCTCAGCCAGCACTGCAGGCAGCAGCAGGTCCCACAGGACAGGAGCAAGGCCAGGAAAAACAACATCAGGAACCTGGGGCAGAGGCAGGAAGGGAAGAACAGTACCATCACCATCTGCAGGCGGCACCGACAGATGGCTGCATGTCTTCAAATTAACATATTCATTAACATCTTTTGCAAATAGCCGTTAAATGTTGCGGTTTCCCCATCAGCGTACTGGACATGATCAAAGTCCCCGGAAACCCATGTCTCAGTGCTGAGTGCTCAGCGCCGAGTGCTGGCTGGAAATTCAAACAGTTCTCCCCAAAATCATTCATCGGTTTTGCCCAGCTCAGTTGTCAGCGTACAGTGAGGAGGATATGGATAAATGATTCCTATTAGTCAGTAAAGACAGAACCCAGGGACAGCCCAGGAGCAACGCTCTCTAGCTATCACTCTCTCTTAATGCCTTTCTCTCTATAGATCCATCAAAGAATATTATTTGCCAGTTTTTCCCTCTAAAACAGATCTGAAACTTACCACACATACCAGCTGCTAAAGTTTTCATCGCTCTGCCCGATGCACCTAACGAGGGAAAAATAAAAGGAACTTTCAGTCCAGTGTGAGGGGACTGTACCAGCTGCAACACATGTCTACAACACAAAGAAAAGCATCACCAGTAAGTAGAGGGCTGAGAAGTTTTCCCCCATCAGGGGAAGCCTATTACAAGTTCCTCTGTGTAGATGGGAGCAGACGCAGATGATGTACGAAGCAGCGTGCAACTGGTTTGCCTTTCAACACTGGCACCCACCACCAGCTTTTTTGCTGAAAACCCAAAGGGTTGCCATCTTCCCTTTCCACTCTTGGAACAAACGCTAAATGGCCCTTTCCTGGGAACCCTCATTCCTCCGCTGTCCCAGTGTGCCAGGCAGGAGCGCAGCATCCCCAAAAGAGCCCGGGGGCGGAGCAGCCACGGGTGAGAGAACGAAGAGCCACACTCACCTTTCGCCAAACTCACAGTCCGACTCGGAGTCTGCTAACTGAAAACACACATGTAGATCAGAGAGGGCAGGTATGTGTTGGTTTTTTTAACCAGTATAACTACTGATCTTGGAGTGGGAAGTCGGAGGGGAAGAGCCACACAGGTGCTGGCTCCTGCAGGGATGAAAACCAGCCCTTCTCTCCGGAGACCACAGGGCTGAGCTCTCGCCTCTGCGCGTCTCTAGTCTGAGCTAGCCCGTGTCAAAACCAGTGGATAACCTCGCAGAGAGCTCCATAAATTCAATAGTTTGCAGATGAAAGCTAGGCCAAGGGGAAAGCATTTCTTTTCATGTGAAAGAGGGAAAGACAAGAGCAGGGAGACGCAAGCAGGTGTCAGAGACCTGTTTACAGAACTGGACTTTGCTATTCAGAAATGTCTGCTGAAAGTGTCCCATGACTAAAGTCTTGGTCTGTAGCTCATTTTCCAGTAGCTAATTGTGAACAGAGCTGTAAACTGGAGCGGTTTTGACCAGACGGGTGCTCTACCCAGAATTTTCCTGTTTCTGGGTAGTAGTGGCGCATCATTCCCAGAGTCAGGTTTCAGGTATTGCAAATATGTGAACCTGAAACTTGTTTTTCAGGTATATTTTCTACTCTCCACTCAAGCAAGTTTATTTTTGCAAGCCTTGTTACCTTACCCACAGTTGCCCACAGATTATCTGGGCAAAAAGTAACTGGAGTGGTTCATCAGTATGATTGAATCAAACTCGGTACAATTTTTGGCTGACTTGCCTTAGGTGTGTTAAAACACTTGCCCAAATTTGCTACAAAAAACTTCAGATCAGGTATAGAATTGCAGTGACACTGGGAAGCAGAATGAGCAAGATGGAAGAATTTAGATTTATTTCTTGCAGAAAACTATTAGAATGTAATTTGTAAATCACTACTTTACTTTGAATTTCGTTCTGCATATATCCAAAACACACTGAGATTTCTGACTTTCTTTGAGCCAAACTGGAAAGCTCTGCTCTGTATTAGACATTTGAATCAAATATGTATAATTGAGAGATCTCATACTACATCTCTAATTAACAGGACTTCTTTGTAAGGATTTTGTTGTGCAAAGCTTGTCTCACGGTAAACAGCAAGAAATCACCCCACAAATCTCTGTAACATGTCTGATCCTGTGCACACACTGTTTTTTGGTCCCGAGTTTCATCAGAAGTCTTTAGCTACAATAAGTCTTTCATATAAAACATTATCTATGAAATTTCATGAGCAGTTGAAGCCCAAATGAGGAATAGAGAAAAAGACAGAAACTTCAACTCTTCCAGACGTGTCCTTTTAGAACTGAGCTAATTTGCCATGTCACACATGCTCTCTGGTGCAGAATATTTTAATTTTTTTTTGCACTTCCACTGATTATTAGAATAACAGGTCAAAACCAGACAGCTGATTGCTGTGATTACGTGTGCCCTGAGTATTCTTCATGGCTGAATGACAACCTCTGGACTCCCTTTTATCATCCTTCAAACTACCTCAGCAGAGCTACCTTAGCATAGTTAAACTGCAGCAAAGTGCATCTGCTCTGAGGCAGTAATCTAGCGATGCAGCCAAACACCCACCTGTTCTGCTGAAGACCCATGCTCTTCCATTTCAATATCCATAGACAGAACACAGGATTAAGGCAGTCACGTTTTCTCTGCATTAATTGGCATTGATGTGAACATTAAATCCTCCCCAAATTCATCAGGTCTTCAAAAAATTCTTCCCCCAAAAATAAAAAGGCCTGATGGCTAAATTCTATAAAAGTTGAAATTCCCCCCCCTCAAAATCCCTAAAATCAGCCTGGTCCCAGTAAAGGGTTTGGTTACCTGGAAGAACGTCAAACACAGAACTCCAGTTCCTGTGATCCATGAAGCAAAACACAAAGCTCCAGGTCTCCGCATCACTAGCAGGAGAAACGTGGAAAGAGCTTTGTTTGCAGCAGTGTCTTACCCTCTGTAATTTGGAGCTTTTAAAACTTCTCTGCACATTGTGCCTTCAGCCAGAGAACACGTTACCCAATGGCTTCCTGCGCTTGAGAAACTACCACTAGCCAGGGAATGAATTTGGGTTTGCATGGACACACTCAAACAGCTGCTGGAAGTTAAAGGAACACTAGTTTAAGGTCAGCACCTTGCAGTTGTTTCGGCATTTTCATAGCTGTTCACAAATTCCTGTTGCTGAAGCTTAGTTCCATATTAACCCACGGCTGTATTTAACAGGACCAGCTACAAACAAAGAATCACTGGAGACCGTATTGTGAGGCCGTGCTTTCATTGCGTGTTACCTTCAGCTGCAATTCTGGCATTACAGAAAAAGCGAAGCTACCTCCAACCATCTCCTATGCACTGCGCCTACCACCTTAAACATGTGCACCAAGGATGAAGGAAACCCTTCCCAGCCTGAGACAACCACCACCGGCACCTCTATGGCCATTACGCAGCTGCCAGGCCTTGGTTTGTTAGGAAAATGAGTCTGAAAAAAACGCACATTCCCAGGGGTTCTCATAAGGGATACAAAATTTCATGGCACAGCATAAGGACCAATTTGGTGCTAACGGATGCATCCAGATGACGTAGTTAAACAGAGGTGGAAGGTGGTTTGCACCGTAGCTCTGATCAATGCAGAATGGACGATCCTGGTTTGTTTGGCAGTCAGTAATACATTGTCACCGAATTTTACAGCGCCTGGCTGAAATGCACCATTAACTATGCTTCTTCCAGATTTAACACAAAGGGTGTTGCCGTGAATATGTTTAGCGGTCACTCCAGAAGTTAAGCATTATGTTGTGATGCCATTACTTCAGTAATGATTGACAAAGCTAAGCTGCTCTTGACATATACCTCTGTGGCTTTGCTTCAACTAAAAGGTCAAGAAGTCTAACCAACTCTGATACACATACTCAACCCAGGTTTGTTATTTATTGTTCAAGTTCTGCATAAACCCAGTCCAAACCCTGGTGTTCTCAAATGTTTACTTTCAGCTCACTACTAATTAAAGGCAAGCCTCTGAAACGATGCCCTCTGAGAAAGCATCTCTCATAATGGTGTTAAGTGCATGTGCTACACAATATAAATGGTCTGAACATGTTGGCGTCCCAGTTCAGACCAAACCTCTCCAATTTTGTTCAACAGTAAATTGCCAAACCAATTTCTTAGCTGTTTTCTTAAAAGAAAATGCTCCTGCAGTATAAAAATGTGCACAGCCTTGCTGGGAACCTTGTGACTCTTACAATTTCAGGCTTCAAAGAGATCATCTATCAGTGAACTAATTTCAGGTTTCTTCCTCTCACAATTACTTCTCTCATGCCAGCACCCAGGGTACTTCCAATTTAGAGCTACCAAATGGATCATCTCCAGCATTTCGGGGGGCAGCTACCACAATAAGATCCTGGTACTGAAAAATAACACATAGCATCTGTTCTGGGTCTATTTCTAGAAGAAAAGGGAAAAAATTGAATTCCGCCACTGCTCAGCTTCCTCGCCTCAAGGCAAACTTTGAAGTGTTCTGCTGGTTGGTCCCATACAGAGGTTTCAAGTGGTGGTGGCAATTTTGGGAGCCTGTCCCTGTATTCTCAGTAACGATGACAAGAGGAGACAGGGTTGTCTAAGAGGGGGTCCATGAACCACCCTGTCTTTTCCTTGAGGGGTGATCCCGATACTGAAAAGAGCTGCCGCTTCAGCAGGAAAACTCTCCCTGTCTGTGATCTGCTGAACAGCTTGAACACATGAATACCACAAAGAGCCCCAGCACTTGCTCTAAGCCAGCCAGGACCTGACACCGACAACCCAGAGGAGCTCTGCAACGAAACCCACGGTGGGCTGCGACCCCTCCTGCCCGCTCCCTGCCTACTGTGACACTGCTGCCTTCGGGGTTTTGCAATACCAAGAGACTCATCTTGTGGGTAGCTCTGTGTCCGATGGTTATCTCCAGTCTGAGGGATTCTTCTAGGCTTTTTGCCATTCCCCCCATGAGGAGATATATGCACACGTACGTATAGACATACATGAAAGGTAGTCCCTGCTTCCTCCTCCTCATCCACTTACTGATGAAAAGTTTGGTAGCTTCTGCCTCCTCAATCTATTATATCCACCTCATCAGTGGACTTGGGAGGCTGCTCTCTGATAGCTGTTAATTCATGGCCATTAGATTAAAAATCTGTTATTTCCTCATCACCTTATGTCGTTGCTAGGTGACAAATGCATCTCCCAGGCAGCAACAGGGACTACTGCAACATACAGCAATTTATGATTGTCCATTATCTCTTTGCTTAAAGTGCCTGGTCCTTTCGATGGGAGGAAGATGTGCAGCTCTAGGATTGTCCAAGGGGTGACTTTTAGAGTTGCCACAGAAACCACCTCCACTGGGAGCTGGCTTTTGCTGGGGTTCACAAGAGGCGATGCAAGACTGGGAGACGAGGAATTTGGAGAAGCTGATTTAACTTTTCACATCTGAGGGGGCTGAGGTTGGATTAGGGGCCTGAATTTCAGGACCGGAGCTCGTTCCTGTATGTATGGGCGCTAGAAGTGGTGGCCTTTGCTTGCTTGAGTGTCATACAATAATTTTCAGTCATGCTTTTGGTTTGAGCCAAAATTTCAGGGAACACCCTGGGGACCTCTGGATTTTGGTGAGAGTAGGAGGGAATTCACTGGCAAACAGGAGCCCGCACAGAGCCCCTGGCAGCTCATAAGCACAGCCAGCAGCTTAAACCTGTGTAGAGCTCTCCTTAGCTGCCTTCAGAGCATTTGATGGCTGCTGGGGACGACTTTGGGAAAGCAATCACCTTGCTAAGCTCTGACCAGCCTCCCAGTACAGTCCAGAATGGGACTGTGAAAGACTCTTCCAGAAAGAAAGCAAGGAAGGAGAGCGGTAGGAGGAGAAGTGGGACAGATACAGGAGAGGACATGCAACTGGATGGAGAATGCAGAGACGTGATGAGGGAGACAAGGAAAGGCAGTGCAGCCCTGCTCTCTACATTAGGGTCGACTGACAAGAGTTAATTAAGGATGTGCTGGCTTTTTTATTTCACAGCGTTTTCACATCACCACCACAATCAATTTTTCCTCCAGCCCAAGTCTGCTGGGAGCTCTTCCCTCCCTACTCCACTTCGCCACTGTAGCTGGCTCTGTCTTTGCTTTTGCAGCTGCATCCTCGGCATCTGGGCTCAGCCAGGCTGTGATCATCCTGGCTGCTAGCGTCCCTCCCAGCCTGTCCTGGGAAGACCCAGGACAAGTAAATTGAGTTTAGCCGAAGAGCAGGGTAACAGGGAGGACTGAGGATTGAGCATTGCGTCTTTGCAACAGGAGAACTAAAACAGCTTTGATCTCTTACTCGCAAAATGAAAGCAGCAAGAAGATGCTTGCTCCCTACAAACACACTGAGATGAATAAATCCAGCACTGGGGAGAGCTATTTAAGCTAATGGCCAGTGCTGGCATGGGAACAAATGGGAGCAAACTGGCCATGAATAAATTGAGGCTGGAAATGCAAAGAAGGTTCACCCCATCCGGAGCAGCGAGGTTGTGCAGCATCTTGTCCGTGGGAGGAGTGTGGGCACAAAACCAAATAGCTCCCGGGATGGAAGTCATCAAGCGCCCACAGGGGACGTAACCGCTCCAACGGGATTTGCTGACCCAGGGAGTCCTTTCCCACCCCCTGGAAACCACCCCAGTTGGTCCTTAGACCCTCAAACCCGTCCGCATGCACAGGAGTCAGCCAACACAGCCATGGGCTTGTGTGAGCGAGGAAGGATGAACTTTTTAAAACAAGCCTTGGTAGAGCTGGCACAGCCTGTTGTCTTTCAAAAGGATTATAACTAGTTGCTGCTCACTGATGAATACGTCCCTTTGTGAGCCTGTGCGGGGGACGTGCTGCGCAGGGGGAAGGAAAGACTCCAGGCGCTGATTTAAATGAGTGCAAACAAGGATGACATTGTTCTGCTGCATCCTCCCCAGGAGCAAGGCTTTGCAGGTCACCCTCAGATCTGAGGCAACTGCAGCTACCTCCGTTGTTTCGGATGGTCCAGAGCACACTCTTGTTTGTCTTGGTGTATCAGTAGGGAAAACTTTTGCCTGGCAGAAGGCTAAAGGAAAAGGAATCCCCTTTTAGGTCAGTTATTTGTAAAAGGGATTTCCTCTATATGTGCGTGCATACCACAGACAGATCTACAGAAATCTGTCTTCAATACAGAGGTGTTCATGGAGACCTCAAATCCTTAAATCACACATTCATGGGACATCAAAACTTTAAAACTATCCAAAGCATGAAGTCCACTGAACTGTTGTGAGAAATTGCTGTGAATTGTCCAAATACCCCTGTTCCAACCCTATAATGAACACCTGAAATAGGTACTGCAGCAACTAAAATATTGAGCATACATGAAAGGATTTGGGCAGGAGCTTTCTTGCTCTGGAATTCACAGGGGGAAGAAACTTTGAGAAGTGCACCTTTCCAGATAGCATCTTGTGTATGCCAACACTCTGGTACCAACTCTGCTCTCACCACTAAAACCAGAAAACAGTGTGCAGTGTTTTACTGAGAGCTGTGTTGTGGTGGGGCAATGGGAAGCTGAAAGAATTTAGAGAAGTGATTTTGTGTGTGTCCTGTCCTCCTCCCCGCCCCCACTGAGTTTTGTTTTGAAAACCCAAGTTGGATCCTAAAAAGAAAATAAGTGCCAAACTAACAGGATTTGTGCTAAACCTAGCAGTTGTTTGGGTTTATGGGAGAATTCAGAGCTCAGAATTACATTTTAACATCTACTGCACCTGAGGAATAAATGGTAGCTTGGCTTCTCTTACTCCTGGCTCGGACATTAGGACTTGAGATAATTCCCAGCTCTGCCACTGACTTCCCACATAGCCACAAACTTCTGTGTATTACAGCCCACCTGGAAAAAGGGTGTAAGAGACCTTTTATCTCACAAGCTCTCCAGACAGGCTCTGTACCTCCCACAGAGCATGTCAGAAATCAGTTCAAAGGGCTGGATAACCCTCAAGACTTGAGGAACAGAAAAGCAGAATTAAGGATAAAGCTGATAAAATTAAAAGCAGCTTGAATAAAGAGAAAGATGAAGTATACCAGAAATACAGTCAAAGTAATCACCAGCAGAAATTTTCCCCTTTGGTTTTTTAATGTGAAATTGAAGCTGATTACAGCTACTTGAATCCTGAAGTCTGCTGCTGTTTCTGTCATGCTCAAACCGGTCCTCTTACTTTTAATCAGTTAAAATTGTATTTGTATTTTAATCATTAGAAATTATATTTGGGTTTAAATTCTTTTTCTTAATTTCTCTGCTTTTTTCATTACTCTGTTGCCAGGAGCTAAGAAATTACAGTTAAAAAATTAAATGTCTTTTGTATTTTAATCCCTGTAATTTACTTAGCTGCTGGATGTAAAAAGACAAAAGGAGAATAAATTGCTTGAAAGCAGATAGAGGCTTCATTTTCCCCCTGCCTTTGGGTTACTGATATCACATTGGACACCACATGGGAGGTTTTGGCTGAGAAATTAGCATGAGAATATCTGGCACATCCTGAAACGCATTTTCAAGTCAATTTTCCAGGCAGAACCACTTAGCAATGAATGCTGAAATACATTACGCTGCTGGTCATTATCAGCTGGTACATGCACTTCTTAGCCAAGAACCCCCCCCCCCCCAGTTTGGGGGTTCGCTCTGCAAGTGGGGCCATATGGGCACAGGGATGCATACATGTCTCTTGGTGCCTCCAGCAACACCCAGACCCTGAGCACCAAAGGCTCGGTGTGCTGTGCCCTTAAGTGAAGACACTTGCTGGCATTTCAACATAAAGCTTTCCCAGATTTTCCAAATATCTAGTGACTGCTGCCACAGTTGGTTGCTTACAGCTTTACCTTGCATCTTGAACTCATGCCCATTGCCCTTTATGGGCTTATTTTGAATTGTTGGGGGCCTCAGGTGCGGCCTGTCCCCAAGTACCCGCAGCCCACCTGGGGTCCAGGCAGGGGAGAGCAGTGATTTCAGACCCTTATTTCTTGCAGGCAGTCAGCTCAGGACAGGCTGCAGCTAAATGTCTGCACATCCAGAGTTAGGGAAGGCTCACATCAGCACTTAGGCATTCAAGAAACACAGCAACAGTGGGCTGCTCTCTAAAGTTCCTCCTGTGACAGGTAAAAATTCAAATGCTCTGCCTGGGAACATGGTGAGCTGATGCTTGGGGTGAGATGCTGTGCACTTGCCTGCCTTGTGCTCCCCAAGCATGCTGCAGCAGTGTTGGTGGGATCAGGGTAGGGATGAGATAATGAGGCTCCTCTGGGTTTGCTCCCCCTCTACATCAGCCTCTGGTCACTGCTGCCCTCCGGCCACCCAGCTCAGCTCACCTCCTCTCCAGGCTGGTGCCAGGGTGAGAGATGCTGGTTTAGAAGACCAGATGGAGAGCTCGCATCTTCCTCCCTGCTCTCCAGGAGTTTGCTGCATGTATAAACAGACAGAGAGAGATGGGGGATTCTTCCAGGGCAGGCAGGGATTGCAAATAAGACCATGCAAGAGGCATGCTTAGCATAGCCCTTTCTCCCCCCTCAACTTGCAAATCCCCCACCAGCTTTACTATTTCACTTAATCTCCCAGTTTTATACCTTCCCCAGGTGATATGTCTGAAGAACACATGCCTGTTTTTAAATTCAACACATTCAAGCAGTCAGGCTCTGCACACTTCTTTCTTTTAACCTGTCCCTTAAAACTCACCCTTTGATTTCCCCGCTGACTCCAGCTACTGCTCCCTCAATTTCCCTCTGGCCAAGCAGCATCTTCCTAGCAACATGAATCTTCCCAGGCTCATCTCCCCTCCCTAGACATCTGGCTCAAATTCACCAGAAAGCCTTGGCCTGCCCTGAAGCAGGTTTTTATAATCCCCCCAACTCCCACAGGCCTTTGCAGATCTGGAAGCAAAAGGTGCAAACACTCAGAGCTACCCTTAAATCAGGTGAGGGTGATTGCATAGGACCTATTCAATAGGAGGGGAAAATAATATCTTCCCCCTTTGCACTGATGGTAATCCCTGTCTTCTAGGGTGATCAAACTCCTTCCTTGTATTTGCAGTTGGGTTTTTTTTGTGTGCTGTAATAGCACTTAGATATATTAGGCACTGTATAAACATAAGACTCCTGATACATATGAGTCTAGATGTCAGAAAAGCAACATTCTTCTCAATTCCACCTGGACAGCAATCATCATTAGATATGGATCTATTTTTTAGACCTCCCCACTCTTAGAAGGTATTACTTCTGCACCACCTCTCCCCAAGTCTCTCCAGTGCACCACAGACAACAATTAGCCCCAATCCTATGAGAGAAGAAGAAAATACTTAGCTTACATTGCTTTTTGGGATGCTTGGGCACAGTGTTTGAGACACTGAACAGTATTTCAGGGACTTGGCTGTGCTGGGGCTGGAACTCAGGAGTGCTGAGGTTCAGCTGTGTTAAGTATCATACTTTGCACACCTAAAAGGTATGCTTGGGGAAGGCTTTCTACAGGAACATCCTTGGAGCAACAGAGCAACACCAGTATGAACACTGAAAATCACAGCTCAGTCTCCCACCTCATCTCCTGTGCATAGACCTCATCTTCCTTGAGGTTCTCATCCATTCTCCCATGCTCTCCTCACTCATGCGAGCTCTGGTGTCAGGGACAGAAAGAATGGGCCGAATCCTGCAAGACGCAGAGTTCCTGCTGCCTGCAGGCAGGGCAGACGGTGATGGGTCATCCTCGGGATGAAACCCGGGCAGTCCGCTCCTGCCAGGGAGGATGTTGCACCGGGGACCCAACACTGCACTGGCTACAGCCAGTGTGAGCAGAGTGGGCCCTGAATGGAGCACAACCATCTGTGAATTTACTATTCCTTCTCAAATGCTAATTAGTTATTTACATAAAACTTTGGAACATTTTAATTAGTTTCGTTAATTTAGAATTCACAGAAAGAGAGCTATAAAAGTCTATTATATGGGACGCTTATTCAAATGAAGCTTGAAATGGCACATGGTGATGTACTCACAAATCTCCTGCCAACACAGTGAGAAAAAAGAGAGGGTGGTCAGGCTTTGAGAAAGGCAGCGGGGATATTGGCATTCCTGCTGTACTGGGTAGAGCGGAGAAGCTGGTCCTGGTTAGGGAGATGGTCCTTTCCCACTTGAGGTCTCAGCTTGATAGCTCCAGACTCGTATTGTCCCAACAACATTGTATTTGGTGTGTCCTCCTCCTCAGGGGAGCAATAACACTTTCTTTTCTACTGGTCAGCTATTTTTTCTAAATGTGTAGGAAGTCACTATTATGTTCAAGATGATTTGAGATGATTCAAATCAGACTGAAAATGGGCAGAAGTTTGTGAAGCCACAGGAATGAGACAGATGGACATCAGTCCATCAGTCATATGATCATGCTGCCCTGTTTCTTTAGGAGATTAGGTGATGAAAACAAAGGCACCTCCAGTACAGACATGCCAGGTGGGCTATAAGCTCCCCTTGTACTGCTTCACAAGTCTCTGCCATTCAGCTCAAGCCCTGGCATGAGCACCACAAGGCAGCAGACCTCTGTCCTGCTCTGTGCAGGCTGTGAAGGCAACCGTCTGCATGCCCAGACATCATTCCCCTGCCAGCACGCCTGCAGTTACCGCCTGCACTGGCAATAAAGGCAAAGCATGCTGGTCCTGCCTCAGCTGGACCTTTATTCTCAAGGCAGGTGGAGAAGCACTTTCTTTCATCAAGCTCTTCCTTTCCCGGGCACCAAATTCAATTAAAGCAAAGCCGCCTGTATGTGGCTAGACTGATAACTCTGTAAATCCATCTGTCTCAAGTTGTTACAGAATCTAAATTACACCATCACCATTAATCCCAAGATATAGAAATGCCCAAGCAGCTATATAAAATAAGAGACACTCTGCCCTAAGATTTCATCTGGCAGGGAAAATTGTTTTCTGTATAAAATACAGCACATGTTACCTCTTGAGGTTAAAGACTTGATTCAATAAATCTAGAATTACCCCAAGTATACTTTTACTTGGAAACCATCTTCCTTGAAGGAAGGTAAGTTCTGGCATCACACCCAGTTGTGATAGAGCTGCTGTCTGCCTGAAGAGCTGGAGGACAGCGTGGAGCGAGGGAAATGCAATGCCAAATCCAAAACATTACAAACAGAATTCATGGGTAGTGAAACTAAAAGTGAGACAGAGCCGCGAACTCCTCTTTGCTCCACAACAAAACTCCTATTCTCTTGAGGCTCACAAGAAGTCTAGGAATACTTTTATGTAATTTTCTAAAAATCAACAGAAGAGTAGGAACGTTGCACTGAAACAGATCCACTCCACTAAAATCAATGGGTCAGTTGGGTTTCTTGTACTTCTTTGATGACCCGTAGTCTGGCATTTTGCAGGCTGTTGGGCAAATAATGCTAGAAAGACACTATTTTCAAACCAGAAAGAAGGTTTTGGCTGCATAGAGTCCATGGGCATCTATTACTCTGCACACATACTGGAAAATGTAAGTCATTGTTTATACCAGGGAAAGATCACAGAGGACTGTCATGAGAGGCAAGAGGTGACTTGCAAATCACCTCAGGAGCAAATAATCTGTTCATTAGTGGGTTCTTTATGGGTTATGGTTGCAGGAAAAGAAGCAGGGATAAGTCCTGCTATAAAACCTGTTAAGAAGGGGAGTGGAGAACATGTTATGAAGTTCAGCTCTATGCCATCTGGGAAAACAGGTGAATCACTTAAGGATGGACTAGTTCACCTGGAGGTGGAATAACTAAGCTGGAGGTGACTGCTTCCATCTCTAATGTCTTTGGCTTCAGGGAAATGATTGGGGCATAGCTCAAGACTGTCCAAACCAATGGGAGTAGATGTGTTGAATTGATGGAGGCCAGCATGGGATTGTTGTTTCAGTCTTTATCAAAGAGGAAGAGCCTGAAGATACCTTGAGAATCATTGCTACCATCAAGGCAAATTGGAAATATTCTCTGGGCAAGAATTTTCTTGATACCAACAACAGAAGAAAATGAAGTTAGAAGGCACTGGCAGCCAACTGGCAGGTAGTTCATGGGCGTCAAATCCTTTAATCCAACATTTTAAAGCCCATCAAAAGATTTTACAGCCAGTATATAAATGCCCCATGAAATACAAGGCTGCTGGAAATTATTGAGGACAAGAGCCAAGCACAATTCAGAAAGAAATTGGACATCAGCATGGAAAAGGAGAATTTGCAGAATAATTAAGTGTTTTTTTGGAAAGCTTTTCCATTTTGATGCATAAACTGGATTCACACTAACAGAGGTGCAGAAGAAACATAGCTCATAATTACTCTCTTACTTTCCTCTGGCCATTGTAGGAGCCAGGACACCCGAACTGTGCTCAGCAGAGCAATCCCTGTTTCCGATGTTGGGCTCTTGCTGTTTATTCAGAGCTTGCCCATTGACCCATCTTCCTGTCATAAACTGATTAAGTGCACATGTCAGAGGGACTGCCTGCAATATAAAGCAATCAGTGAAAAGGAAAAGGGAACTGGAGGGTACAAAACAAGTAGCTGTTTACGAGCGACTTCACTGTGAAGGAACTGGGAGTCACAGCAGGGCAGTGGCACATGCCAGAGGAAAGCCATGGAAATGGTTGGGGAGCTCAGCCCAGAAAAGCACCTGCAGCCTTGCGTTGGCCTGGGAGTTGATCCCCTTCTCCAGGTGTACAAAGGCAGGCTCTCGGGGTGGGCTCGGGAGCGCAGGCACAGCATCACCTCATCGTGCACACGAGGTCCATCCCATCCCTCGCTGATCTCTCTCTGCGTTGCCTTACGTGACACCCTGTGGAGGACCAGCTCATACAGGCAGGGGCATGCCACCCAGTCCCTGTGAGTGGAGGGAGCGGGCCTTCTCTCATCACCAAAAAAATGAATAGGCTTGATTTCAGAGTGTTCCGCATGCTGGATTCAAATTGCGGTTTTAATTAAACTGAAGAGGAAAGGACAGAGGAGGAATGATAAAACGGGGTTTGGGGTGTCAAGGCTGTGGTTTTGTTTTGTTTATAAGTTCATTATCTCGTGAGCGAAGAGAAGTGGAACAGCATGGCAGAAACTGGTGCTGGAGAGTGTTGGTCCATAGCATCAGGGCTGGGGGCATTAGGAGACCATGTCCCAGTGCCCAGCGGCTGGCCAGTGCCTCGAGCAACAGCCTTGCCATCTCCCAGGCTGGCCAGGACTCCCCAGAGCTGCAGCCAGGGTGAGAGGAAGAGCTTTAATGAAGGGGTAGATCTTTCCTCACCAGCTGGGAAGGGTGAGTAGATCTAACTTTACACTTCATCAAAAAAACAGTTTTGCAAAGCTTGTGTACTCAGGTGATGAAGAATTGCACTTGGCAGATAGCAAATGCACATCACATCCCGTAAATCTTTCCTAAAAGGGCATCACAAATTAATCACCCTGCTGGAGTTCTTCATTTTTTTTAGAGCATCATTCATCAATTTAATTTAACATTACTTCAGTTGCTAAGGAGCCATGACTGGAAACCTGCACCAAACAGTTTTGAACGCTAAAGTCTGGTCATCTAATCAGAAAATATTCAAAAAGTCAAGCTGAAGTCTACCCTCTCCAGCCACACTGCACACAGAGACGTGGAAATGTTCCCTATTATATATAATAATACTATTTATTAGTCAAGACTTGTAATTGTTGGAGAGAATAGCAAAATCACAAAGGGTTCAATAAAAGTGACGCGCAAATTAATCTCATTATGCTTGAAATTGAACTGCTTTCCATACTCCTGGCAGAGGTACCTCAAGGATACCAAAATTGCCTGTGCCTCTGTATTGCACCTCATATCATGATACTTCTGCTTTACACAGTAATGAAGTAAGTCTCCATTATGCCAGTGATGGGAAGGGGGATCTTTGCTTAGTGATGTGTGAAATGATGAATAAAACTTCAAGAAATTTTTTGGGGAGAGGGCAGTGAGGGGAGAGCTTTATTACATTATTGGGTCACCATTGACTCCAGAAATCCAGAAATTTTGCACATCTTTCAAATAATAAGCATCAAACAGGGCGGGGGAAAGGAAGGTTCAGTGCTGGTTCAAATTTCTGCACATCAAAAAATGTATCTTCATTTCAATTAAATCTTGACCTATTGTTAATCAAAAGAGCCCTCTGCGTCTTGCTACCTCAGAAGACTGGGATTGCCAGCAGGATGCTGAAATCTCAGGTCCCGGCTCCCCGGGGAATGATGGAGACCTTCCTCGGGGGAGCGCGGTGCCGGTGCAGCACGCAGGCAGCTCTGCCTCTGCGGGGGCCATGGACTGCATCCCACACGTGTCCGAGTGCCTCTCCTCACTGCCGTCACTGCAGGGGAGGGCTAAGCAGACACAAGGAATGAAATGACTTATCTGCTGCTGTAGAGCAGGTCTCAAATGTACCAGCAACTGGAACCACGAGAATGAATCAGGCGCTCCAGCTCCCAGCCCACGCATGGCAGAGGCATTGCACTGAAGCCCACCGTGGGGTCACAAAAAGGGACCTGAGCTGTCACTGAAAAAGACAAGACAGAGAGACAGGTCAGTAATTTTTCTAGAAGAGTATTTTCAAAGAAAAAGACAGAGCGGTGTTTTGAATAAGCTCCTGCGACATAAATAATATATATAAGCAATATAATATCTATATAGAGTCGTACACACATACACACATGCATTATGAAGAACTCTTCTTTACTCTTTAATTCCCTTGGGAGTTAGAAAATCACAGCTGAAAGCATTCGTTTGTATGCAGAGATACACAGAATTTTATGGCTTTTACTAAGATAATACTTTTCGGCAAAAAACACCCCCAAATTAAGGTAGGCCATACTCAATAATTTTTTCTAAAACAACAGTGAGAGAGATATTTTCAAAAAGTAAGGGGAAAAAAAGCTGATTGATTTTTATTTTGGCGATTTCCTAAGTCATAATTTTATAACACTATTCTTAAGACCTGACCAATACAACCCTTGAATAAGGCTTCTAAAAAGCTGACTGTGTATTGCACTGGGAGTGGTTCAGCATGAAACGGGGCTGGGGGCAACTCACCAGAAAAAAGGCAAAAGTCCCTGAATTTGGGGTTAAGTGGGCTTAGACCGATGCTTTCACTTTTTTGATGCATCTTCAAAGCCAAAAAACTCCCAGTTCTCCCTGGCATGTTCACGTGTCTCATCAGGCAGGTGGGCCATGAGCCAGCAGCTCCGCTTGCTCCTGCCATTCCCTGCTCTCACCGCTGGTAACAGTGGACACAGGCAGTTCCACTTTTGCCCCCAGCACTTCCACTTGTGTGTTGCATCTTCAAACCACAAGGCATGACTCCTTGAGCGATATTATTTGATCTGATATTGCATAATCTGCTGAGCGTAGCAAAATCTGGAAGACCAGAATTATGTCTACCAGCACAATGAGTTTGATGATACTGACTGATTAAAAAAAAAAAGTTATTAGAAAATGAAATGTTTTCCCTGGGCATTGGGCAGATGAGATGGTCCCTAACACTTGAAGTGACTTTCAATCAATATTTTCTGCAGTTTTCCTGGCCTTTGGCAGCATCCCCCTGACTTTATTTCTGATCTTAAACACTGAAGATTTAATCAATCATTGCTCCACCTGCTCTTGGAATCAAAGCAGTTCAAAGCACTCGTATTTACTGAATGTCAGTAGGTCACAGTGATGAAGTAGCTGTGCTTGTATCTTTAATCCACTGCTTATTACAAAGCAACATAAGATAGAGCTGCCTTTGCCTGGTAGCACTTTACCAAGTAAAGCCCCAGACACTGTACCAAAGCACAACGGTGGGAGGAGAGGACTGATCTGCCACATTTCTCTAGGCTAATCTTAAAGGTTAATGGAAAGAGGACAACAGATTCCTTGTGAATTGTTGCTTTGCATATTAAACCTTCTTTCTTGTGTTGAATGCAAGGCTGGGCTATTCCTTATTTTGTTCCAGAATCTAGCAATAGTCGATTTTACCCATAGAGCCACAAAATTTTATCTGCCTCATGCCTGGAGAGTTGTTTCAGGAAGAAATGACAGATGCTACCAGCAATAACAAAAGCGCATGCCCTTTGGATATATAACTGAAATGCAAAGGACTCACCTAGCTGCTTCCAGAAGTACAAGCACACCTGGCTACAGCGGGAGAGGAAAACAGAGAGCTGCTCCCTGGGGATTTGCAACAGTCCCTTTCCTCTGCAGGCAGGCACAGGAGGAGGCCTGCGGCATCCACCAGCACCACACTGGGTGCACATACTGCTGCTTTCGGCAAGTCTCTAGCAATCCACCTTGCTTGGGTTTTCACGATCTAGAACAAGCCCCAGCGAAGATTCGGGCAACGGTTGTTCCAGAGACCCCGTTCCACAGAGCTGCAAAACTTCACGGTGCCAAACACTCCCTGGTTAGGGCTCGTCAGCAGTTAAACTAACCATAATATCTGCCATAAATACTTTCAGGAATAACAAAACTTCACCCTGCATTGCAGATGTCAAGTTGTTGGCCATGCCTCGCTGTTTGTAAACACGTGCTGCATATTTTGAACAAATAATTCTTAAACCTCAGCCTCTTCCCTTCAGGATATTCCCCGGTGACTTGTGCTTCACATATTGAAAGAAACCGATTCTTCATTCAACAAACGAAATTCTTGCCAGAATGGCATATTAAGAAACCAAACCCCCTGCCTCTCTACCGCCAGGCAGGACCTGGCTTTACCGGCCTGCGGAAGGGACCCCGCTGCTGCTCAGCCGTCAGTGCATCATGCAGCAATGCCCTCGAGCCCTCCTCGCTGGGTGCTCCTCACCGGAGTCGCCAGCAAACGCCTCCAGAGTCAACATCCCTGAGGTGGGCATGGCCCTTGGGGACTGGACCTGAGATACACAGAGCAGAGGTGTCTGCTCAGGGTCATTCAGAGTCCAGACCACACGAATTCCTTCACATGCAGATGCAACGCCTCTCAGCTGGTTTGCCTTGAACATCTGGAACATTTCTTCTGTCTGGGCAAGTAACCAAATAGCTGTTACCCTCACTATATGTAAAAGAGCACTTAAGCTTATCCTTAATTTGTAAGATAGTGTTTAAGGTTAAACTCATGTTTAAACAACAAGCGATTTTTTTTTTCTTTTAATTAAGATTTATACAGGTTCCCATCTGTAGACTAAGCAATGAAGTCCTAATGAGCAGAGAGCCTAATTATGATCATTCTGTAATTGAAATAATGGTGTGCCTCAGAATAAGACTATTATGTTGCCAAATAACGGACTAATGAGCTCCAAAGAAGGACTAACAAAGGTCTGTAAAAGCAGTTCTTATGAGGACAGGCCTACTTGCAAACACCTCCATGTAGTATTCAAACATGTATAATGTGATATATAGCATGACATGTCTGAAGATTTATATCAAGGTGTTGATAATGGCTGAAGTTCAAGGGCATGCCTAAAAGCAATAGAATTATTAATGCAGGACAGAAGAAAATAAGCCAGAGAAGGCTGCATGAAGTGATGTACGAGACAGATTAAAAGTATAAAAAGGGAAGTCAGTGGGAGTCAACACCGGGAAAACAATCAACATCCGCCACAGTATTGGTCGCATCGGCTGAAACCAGCTCCCTCCACACTCTGATTGATGAAATACACTTGAATCCGATATTTTTCTTGCCTAAATGACCAGCTCTAATCATGAGCTCCACACATTGCCGCTTTCTTCATCGTTCAGCTGGTCAGGAAAGAAAAGATAATTACAGAATGTTTGTTTAGTAATTGTCTGGTTCTATTTTGGAGTTTGCTTCTGGTGCTAACGAATGCGACTCCATTATGTCATTTATCATGTGAACAGTCAGGTTGAGGAACATTTTAAATCAGGAACTATTTTGGTTTGCATGAGAAATAACCCCACAGAACAACCGACAGCATGTGTAAGCAGAAAAATTCCCTGCCTGAAAATGATAGGTTAGGTGACTTCACCGGATAAAAACCTTACGGAAATCTCTTTCCACCAGCAGAGCAGAATGTTCATGGGAAGGGAAGAGTTGCAGCCCCATATTTATCCTCATGAGGAAGTCCAGATTGCAAGTCATTTAACCAGCTTGCCAGGAGACATTTGTTTTCTGTTACCTTTCCTACTATCCCCCATTGCAAGGAAGAACTTTTATTTAGATCTTGAACGTGCTAAAAATTATACTCTAAACCTGACTTAAGTACAGATGAAATAGGTTGTAATTATATCTCAGGTGTGGCAAGAGCAGCAAAGTGGAGCTGAGGGGAGGCACCAGCCAGACATTACGCAGAGATACATCTGGAAAGTGATGGGGAATCACAGCTCCCTCCCCATAAACCCATGTTTGCATCAGAAACATTTAATTCCCCGTGTTACGCTGTAGGACCAGGCACACGATGTTTTCCTGACTTAATATGGCCCAACGCAATGCACTTCTACATTAGGGTGGGATCTCACACATGTCCCCCGTCCTACGGACGGGGGCCATTCTTGGTGAATCCAAACATGGTGATTTGGGCTCAGCTGAGAAAAAGGCGGCTGGGAGCACACAACCATGTGAGAACAAACTGGAAATTTCCTCTAAGGGTATTTTCAACCTCAAAATAATTTGCTAAGTGATTGCACAACTGTGGGTTGAGAAACCTGTCTGAAGCGACTGGTCAAAGAAAAACCATCCATTTAATAAGGTACCCTCCCAGTAACAGTGGAACAGAAGTTGTTTGACAATACTTTGGGTACTATCTTGAAGACTGAGGTGACTAATAATAGCAGCGCTTTTTTTCCAGAAATATGAAAGTCATAAAAATGAAGGTTTAGAGGGACAAAAACTATTTATAAACTGAAGAAGAATTCAGTGAAGAGTTTTGACTAAAAAGGAGTGGAGGGGAGAATTTTAATGTGCTTGAAATAGAAGTCAAATCTTAAAGAAAAAAGTGCAATTTAAAGTATTTTAAATGGCCTTAAAAAAAGTCGAGTGGTTCAGACATGAAAGGACACCTTTTGTTTCAGATCAGATGAAGATTTTATGTTTACCAGGATGAGCAACCTTGCTTGGAAACGTCCTCTAACCTCAGCCTTCTGAGGAAGGGCAGAGGACTTCAGTTCACCCAGGATCTTTCATCCATGCTATACATAGAGAAATGATAATGCAGAGAAATTTAACTGAAAAAATAATAAAAGTTCCCAGGAGCGTTGACTTCCATCATAGGGTTTATTGTTCATTTCCTTTTTGGCCAATTACTCTCTTCAGAAGTTTCTCTGGCATATTACGAAGACTAAGTGTTAAACCTGGGACGTCGTTTAACTTGCAGCCTGTCGAGCACATCTTTACATCGCTGGTTAACGACTTGTGAACTTCATTGTCAGATGCTGCTTTGCGACTTTGCATCTCCCAGTTGATGGCTCTCTGCCATGAGCCGAGCAACTGCCGGGGTTCGAGGGCGCCTCTCGCCCTTGTGAAATTCAAGTTCATTCTTTTTCTGCTCCCCTCGCTTTCTCCTTGCAAATTTATGACTTGCTAACAAATGTGTTGCTCTTGATTCCCTCCTCTTCAGTGATCTTTAAGATCTCTCATTTTGTAAGGAAGAGGCAGGTGGGTGATCTGCTTCCAAAAAAAAAGAGTTTCCATAAGCGTGGCTTGTGTCTTAAGGCTGCCTATACATGTACTCAATTTCCGTTGACTTAATTCAGTCTTTTTTTGTCAAATTACATAGCAGTAATTAACTGCCCTAACCAAAGTGTTTTCCTCAAGGTGCCCACATTCCTGTGAGAGCTGTAGGTTGTTGTACCCACACACGCAGGCAGTATCCTTTCATCATTCTTTGTACAAATTGAATACTTCCTCTGCTGATCTTTACAGCTGTTCTCCGAATACCATCCGCCATTAATGAAATATTCCTGTGGCTCACCCATTCCTTCAAAAACCTTTGTCCAAGCTTGCTAGGAGGCTAATAACATTTATTGCACCTTTGCAAATTTTGGCTGAATCCTTCTTCCTGCTACAGGAGAGAAAATAGTCTTCAGGGCTTCTGATTTTGCCATGAAGATAGATGTGGAAACCCAGGACTAGAAGTTACGAGGAGCATCCCGGAGTCCTGCCCTCTGCTTTTACAGGACTCATGATGACATTTATAATCATACTGATTTCCACGTAAAAACTGATCGACCTGTTAGGCTATTTTACCCTTCCTACATCTGCCAGGAGGCTGCTCCAGAAATTTTCCTCCCTGGTGCTTTAGGAGGTAAGGATAAAGGGGTGGGGTGGGCCTTTAGCAGAAGCCACCTGCGTCCAAGCAGCACCTTTGCCATGACAGAGTGCCATCAAGGCCCACACGTCCCCCTGCTCCTGCTACCCGAGCTGGACCACTGCAGCCGCACAGGGCTGCATTGCACTCACCCGGCACCTGGGAAATCAATAGCAGTCAGGGTGGGAGGAATTACAGCACATTCCTAGTAATTGTGCAGATGCAAATTTATTACTCCAAAGTCTTCTCTAATGTAAATCCAGTGAGGTCAATGGAGTTAGAGCAAAACTGGCCATTCTGCTTTGTCTGTTATGCTCATTTTTATAATGATGGATAGCAGCTATTGAGAGAAGGGAACTTTCCAATGCCTGGAAACACACTAACCTGGGAAATGAGCTGCAAGGATGCCAGGAATCACTCCTTGTGCAGATGGGTATTCTGCCTAACCACAGCACTCAACATTGCCAAAAACCTCCACCAGCGTGAAACTGCTACAGCTCCATCAGCGCAGCGCTGATTAACAGGAGCAGAGGGTCCTGCCCTTTGATTAAAACACACCAACCTGTTACGGAGGAATTCCCGATTTTGGCAAGGAGCAGCTTCTCCCTACATCAAGGCCTTGCTAACCTGCAGCTGCCCTCTCCAGGGATTGTGTAAGGTTTTCTGCAGTTTCTTGAGTTTGCTCCTAAAATCTTCTGTTGCTTGTGTAACCTTTCTAAGAGTTACACAAAAGGATTGTTTTCCTTAAGAAATCCTTAACTTATGCACAGATAAACCGAGAGTCTAAAGGTTAATGTTGCTTCATCACTGCTGAAGTGAAATCAAAGATTTAAAAGGCCATTCTGCAGCATGATCTTGCATTTTTAGGGGAAAAAGTAAACTGTTATTGATTATAATAATAAGCTTTTGGAATGTGCTAATGGAATTTTTTTCATTCAACAGACCTGATGTTCTCTTTTTTTCCATAACCATTGCAGTTCATCATCAGACAGATACTCAGAAAAGCTGCGTTTTGCTCAGAAAAAAAGACTATTGAAAAGACTATTAAAGCATTACAACTTCTGTATAAACTTATGTCAAGACAGGGACAACTTTTACAATTAGGTAGGATAATACCACGGTGTAGTAAGGCTCTTCCGGCTTTCTTAAGATCTTTTAATTGGCTCCATTTACCCAGGAAAGACAGTGCGTTACTTCAGCGCCTTTTCCCTTTTGCAATGGTGTCAGCGAACCATCAGCCAGAGAAGTAAGGTGTCTGAAAACAACTCCAGAGACCACTCCGTGCAGAAATACCCAGCAGTAGGGAATTGCTGAGATGACCACGGCTGCATTCCGACTATCTAGCTTTATTAATCTGCTGACAGCCTGCCGCTTCTCGCTGGCATCAGTGAGCAAGCGAGCTACGCTGCAGCTAATTAACGCCCAGGCTTGATGCTTTCTTCAAAGACTGTTTGAGACAGATGCTGGTCTTGCCCAACTGAAACGCCAACCCAGTTTGAGTGTCCCTGCAAACCCCACAGTCAGGCAATTTATACAAATTGGGTATGTTCGAACGCGTCGTGCGGAAGGATGTTGAGGCATCCTAAACCGTGTCCAACATGCGTGTACTTGTGGGCCAGATACCTGCCAAAAGTTGAAGCCTTTAGCAGGATGGGAAGCTATTGCTCTCCATCGCCGATTTGAAATTGTTTCAGCTTTTATGAAACACGGACTCATAGGACTGGAAAATATCTCCGGCCTTAGGCTGTATCAAAACATTTGTGACAGAGATTTGAATGGACTTAGGTGCAAGTCATGTAAGGTCAAGTTTCCATTTGAGAACTGTTTGCATTAGCAGTCCTACCACCACGGTAACACAGAGGAAGAGACACTAACGATATTTAGCACATGAACATGGACAACAGCTATTTGCTACATCCTCAGGAATAAACACAGATGAACTCATGATGAAGCTGTGCTTCCAATGCCTCCTCGCTGTGCAGGGCTTTTATAGAGGTTCACACAACACGCCTCACTGGGGAGCGAGATGATTTGAGACCTAGTTTGGACATAGCCAATGTGGCAAAGAATACACGACCTGTGTTAGTCAAGCTCACCTGACACAGATACAATTGCGACTCCTCGTGCATTTTGGTGAACGAGCAGTGCGTACCTGTCTGAAAGCCACGCGTGCCTGCACAGCCAGGCACAGGATCCTCGCTGGAAAATGGTCTCAGCAGAAAATATTCAGCCTTTACATCCCTGTGTGGGTAACCTCATCTTCCTTGACAGAAGCAGATGGGAGGTCCATGTGCTGCTATGTTAGAAATGTCTGTCATTCTCCCGTTTATTCTATGTCCTGTATCTTAGGTTATCAGGCGTGCTCTTCTCAATGCCAGTTAAAACGTAGGTGTGAAACACAGAAGGCACGTTCATTTATAACTCCACAGACTATAATTATATGTAGTCTAGGGCTTATTTCCTGAACTAGGAAGGAGGAAAAATGGGTTAGGTGGGTGTGAGTAAAGTAACAAGCAGGAACATGTCTTTTAGAGGTTATGAAACCACCTTGATCTCCCAGTACCAGAAATGCTGGCTAAGAACAAACAAATCAGAAAACTGTGTGCAGACTGAGAGTTGGGACGAATACAAAAGAATTGGGAACTGACAAGGGAATAGTAGCAAGTTTCTGATCCAGCCTGGGAACTTACCATTGCAAGCAAAAATGGAGGAGAAATATGAGGTCACCACTACAGCTTAGTTGCAGAAAGATAACTGCAATCTTGGGATTGCCAGGTGAGATATTTCAGTGAGAAACGAGGACTTTAATGTCATTGTATGAAGTATCAGTGAGACCTCCTCCTGTTTAATATTATAAGTACTTTTGGTCATCCATATGCACTTTAAGATTAATTGAAACCAGAGTCGATGGAGGGAAGAGGTCTGAGGTGAATTGAGAATCATTTAGGAAGAAGATTGAAAAGCATTCCTGTGTAGCTCAGGGGAAAAAGGAGGCAAGAACCATCTCCATAGAGATAAATACCTGAGGAAGGAGCAGTGAGCAAAACAGCCACCGAAATGAGAGCCGATGCTGGTGCCAGAACATGTAGGAATAAACTGGTGATGGAAATAACACAAAGGCTCCTGACCATCAGGGACGTGGACAGTCTAGGAGAATCTCCCAGAAGAAGAAAACACAAACTTGTTTTAAGTTGGAGCATGGTCCTTTCGTGAAAAGGACCGTCAACAGCATTGTGCCTGACATGGCAGAGAACTGGGCTGTACGATCCAGGCTCCTCCTGTGCTTCTAGCTCTAAATTGCCTAACGGGAATAGAACAGCAGCAAACCAAGGCCTTTGGCCACTTGTTACTGGAGATCTGTGGAATATTTTTGCAGCAGTCGCAACGCCAGCAGCTCCAGTGTCTTGGCTGAACACCAACACATTCCTCTGCTATTTAAGTCCCCCCCGTGGTTTCTCTTAGTAATGCTACTCTTTGCTCCCTGCCCAAAAACTGTGGCACAATGCTGCTTTTTTGTGCTTAAAAAATGTTTTCTATTTACTGAATTGCTCTTCAATCTGTAGTATAATTCACTCTAGGGTGTAACTGTGTTGCATTTTAACCTGCACAGAAATAGCATGTGCAAGTGTGGAGAGAGGATGGGAGAAAAAAATAGCAATACAAAAATAATCCTTATGGCAGCACTGAGCCCAAGTGAGCAATATTACCCTTATTTTACAGGAGGGAATTGCTGGTTCTTTTCATCTGTAAGCAAAAAGAGTTTGAAACCTTTCCCATGAAAACACAATAAGCAGGTGTGGTTTGGGGCTTTGCTATCAGCCGTAGCCTTAAAACAATCTCCGGAAACTCAGTCTTGAACCTTAATTCATGAGCTTTTCAGTGAAGTGTAAAGTTGAATTCTGGCTTTCCATCAAAATCAGAGAAAATTAATGACACTGGCCTAAAGACCCTAATTTGCAGTGGCAGGCTAGGATTTTGGAACGGTATGAATTTCCCAGGGTGTATGTGTCGATGACTGTTAACCTGCATTACCAGTATTGCAACAGTGCCTGGATCCTCCCAAACAAGAATAATGACAGGTCCTATCCCAGATCTGTATCTATGGATGGCAGATATTACGTAGAACGAGGTATCATTATTATTATTATTATTATTTAATTCTTGTAACAATCACTGGAGCAGCTGAGCTACTCCCACAGCTGCATTAAATATCACGACTAAAATATGCAATCCTTTTGTTATTTCATCTTCTGTGAGAAAAGTGGACTGTCGTGTTTCAATAGCAGATTTTAAGCACATATTTCTCTGTAAGTATGTTGGAAAATACAGCTTACAAAACGTGCCTTGCTATTCCAGTTTTGCCTATATGCAGTAATGCAGCCGAGTATACAGATACCTAAAGTAGCTCCAGACGAGATAGCTTGGATCCTGGAGCTGTGCAGGTAGCATGGAGCAAAACAAGGACTAATCTGCCCCAAAAGTGGGGTAAATTAGTCTACACAGAGCTCTGCCTTAACAAGTTACTTTAATACTTGAATGGATTTGGGCTAGAGATGGTTTGAGTAGAGCTGACTCTAAGCACAAGCCAAGTAGGCAGATTTTCAAGGGCATTCACCACCAGGACATAAAAGCTGCTGAGATAATAACTTTCTGCCTAATTTTGCTGTGCCAGAGCCCTGGGAAGGGAAGGGGAGAGAGGTGCAGGAGGCAGAGCTATTCCTGCCGGAGCAGCAAGAACAGCGCTGGTCTCCCATCGCAGCTCCTTCACACCCTGTGGCACAGCCAGGCCACAGCCGCTCTTCCTTGGCGTGCGGGGGAGCTTCAGGTGTGCCCACCTTGATGAGGTGGGGTGGGCTGACAAGGGCGAGGACCCCCTTTCCCAGCAGCAGTGTGTGTGCAGTGGTGCCTCACATGGCCTCAGAGAGAAGATGGGGAGATGCGTGCTAGTGGTGGCTGTGAGAGGTTGCGCCAGGTGCCCTGCTTTCCAGGACAGGTTTGTTGCAGGAGAGCTTCATGGGGTGGAGTGAAATTTGGTCTCCTAGATATCCTGGAGCCACCTCCTGGGGATAACGACTGAAATACTGAACTCAGTCCAAGTGTTGTAACCAGTAGTGCAAAGAAGCGCTGCAGCACTTTGGACCGACAGGAGTTTCCTTAGCACTAAAGGCTTTGTGTCCAGACACACGGCTTTGCCGTCCAGCTGCCAAGAGGTGACAAAAGCACGAATAAGTCCAGGTCACTCACTGCCAGGATGGGAGAGCCTCCTGGGCAACCTCGGAGGAGAGAGACCTTTCCTCCCCGACCAGGGCAAAGGCACTCCCGCATGGGGTGCTGCACTGATTATCACTGGCCGCATTCTCCAGCAGAAGGTGCCAGCCCAAATTTCTGCCGAATCTTCTTCCACTCCTCAGCCCCCCCCCATCACTTCCCTCGGAGCCAGGCTCTTCATCCAGCACCAAACTGGGCCTCACCCGGGCTGCATCCGCGGCACCGACACAGCAAAAAGGTGCCGCTTCTCCGGGGCGAGGTGACATCGCAGCGCCCAGGGCGCTGCACGGTGCTTTAACCAACGCACCCGTCCCTCCCAGCACACCGCGGGGGGGTGGGAGAAGGGGAAACCCCGCTTTCCCGGGGGCAAGCGACCCGCAGAGAGCCGGGGGGGGGGGGGGGGGGGGGGGGGCTGCAGCAGCAGTAGGGCTGTGCACGCCAGCCCGCTTCCCCGAACCAGGCAGCGGGCCGGCTCCAAAGGCTCCGCATCTCCCCTCGGCCCCCCGAGGGGGAACGGGGCGCTGACTTCGGGCAGCCTCCTGCCACCCTCCCACCACCACCCCCCCGGCTCCAGCAGCTCCCAGCCGGCAGGACAGCTCAGGCCGGGAGGGGGAGCCGTGGCCCGCCGCCTCCCCGCGGGACCCCGCGACCTACCGGAGGGGACCCCGCGGTACAGAGCCGCCTTCGCTCCCGCCGCGCCCGCATCCCCCCCCGCACCCCGCACTGCCGGTTCCCCGGAGTGACCCCCCTCTTCCCCCGGGGCGACGGGGCGGAGCCAGGGGGGGGCCTCGGAGCGAGGAGGAGGAAGAGGAGGAGGTGGCTGAGGGCGCCCTCCGGTGAGCCCGGGAGCGGGGAGGCGGGGGGTACACACGCGTGTCGCTGGCGGCGTGGAGGGAGGTGCATCCCCGCGGGGCGGGGGCGGGGGAAAGGGGGGGGTGGTGGGGATGGTGGTGGTGGTGGTGTCCGGTCCCGCCCGCCCCGGCCGTGAACTTCCCCGCACTCGGAGGGAAAGTTTTTTGGCGGAGGAGGCGGTTTCCAGCCCCGCCGGGGCCGGGAAGCGGGGGGAGGAGGGAGGCGGGCGGTGGCGGCGCGCAGCCGGTAGCAGCCCCCGCTCGTCGGCCGGCGGGGAAAGAAAGGAGAAAAAGAAGAAGAAAGAACCGCTCGGGAGATCCCGGAGGAGCGGCAGCGGCAGCGCCCCGGCGTCCCTGGGACGGAGCCGCCTCCGCAGGGTGAGAGCGAAGATGCGCGGCCGCCTCCAGCACCGCCGGGCCGGGGGTACCGGGAGCCCGGGTCGGGGGTACCGGGAGCCAGGGCCGGGGGTACCGGGAGCCAGGGCCGGGGGGATGGCGGACGGGCGCTGTGGCGGCTGTGCTACCGCTGCCGGAGGCGGGGGAAACCCTCCGGTGTCCCTCGGCGGAGGACGCAGCCGGGGCGGAGAAGGCATGTCCGAGGCGAGCCGCGGATGCGTGTCGCCGGCGGCCCCGCAGCCGCGCCGGCCCCGCCGCCGGTACCCGGAACGCGGAGCCGGTTTGCTTTCAATTCCCTCCTTCGGGCCAGGGAAATTTGGGTATTCCTGGCTCGGGCGCTACGTGCACTGACGAACGCAACTTTAATTTTCATCCGCATTGCAAAGGCGTGAGCCTCTTCTCGGCTGCTGTCAAACGGATCTTTGAAATGGAAGGGGCAGAGGAAAGAAAGGGTCGGACTTCAGCCGCAGCAGGAAAATAAAGTGGAAGAGACACGTCCAAGAAAACAGCCTGAAAGCGATTAGATGCTGGCAGCGAGATGCCTTTTGCTGGGTGGTTTGCTGGGGAGAGCTGCCCCCGTATGCAAAGCGTTTTGGGGGGGGAGTATCTGGATGGAAACTGGATGGTGGGAATGCTTTTCTGAAAAGGAAGGGGCGAAGGGAGAAGAGACAGTCAGGACTCTAGTGCTTCAGGTGTCCCTTTTCTGTGCCGGTGTCACTTCCCCTCGTTACAGCGGCCGTGCTCGTTCCTCAGCCTGGGTTGGTTTCTCGGAGTGTGTCTGTATGGTGCTTGGCACAAAGGGTCCTCATCTCAGGGCCTTAGGATGTCACTGGAAACTGGATTATAAATACACTCTCCCATGCACTCTGTCTCTTCCCATGCTAACCTTTGCTTTGTGAGTAACTGGTTATAATGCTTGGGTAAAATTCTGGTTTTTCTTTACAGATCTTCTTTTCGTCTAAAATGATGGCTTTTGTTCCATCTGTTTAGTTTTGTTGTCCTAGGAAAGGCTTTTTAGTTCTGGATTTGGGAGATCACAGCGAGCTGCTGATCTTTTTTTAAAAGATTATTTGCTATGTAATTAAAAAGTACTATTTTCCTGACACTCCATTTTTAACTGTGGCCCCTCTTGGGTAAGCAGAACTGTCACTGAACTTACACTTCCACAGGCAGAAGCATTGTGGGGTATTATTTATTAACTGTGCTGTGGAGAGTCCATATCTCATAACTTAGAGGGCAATTTATAACAGGTTGCTTTTGGCAGCTCCAGAAGATTTACTTGCTGTCTTGTGTTCCTTGCAGGAAAAGCCTCTCCTGTTTGCATGGAGAGCATCACTCCAGCCCAGGGGCTTTGTGGTGGGAGGGCTCGGTGCTGGGAAGGGTCCCACTGTCTGCCTCCGTTGCCTGCCTGTGGTGAGCAGGGGAGGGCAGGCGGAGAGGATGAAGCTCTAACACCCAGATACTCTCCTTCCCTGGAAGTAGGTACGGAGTTGTTGCTGTCACTGGCAACACCTTCTTTGTAGGAGCAGTTAAGGATGCGGGATAACGAGGGATGTGGAGAGTAAGACTGCGAGGACGTGGGGTGGTGGAAGCATGCAGGGCACTGAAACGATGAGGAAGCATTAAGCTGGAAAAGGGGGAGCTGCTGCGTGGAGGTGGAGGAGGGAGCTGTGGGGTGGGAGGTTGTAGTTCTAATGCAGTGCCTCCGTGCAAGGCAGAGCGCGGGTCTGCATGCACACAGCACTGTGGCTTTCGTTCCATGTCTCTGGATGTAGCTTGAGTTCAAAGTGTCTATAGGAAGAGCTGTGCTTGCCCATGGCTGCCCATGCCTGGTCCCTCCAGAGTCTCTGAAGGAAAACTCATGTCCTAACACCTCTGGGCTCTCTCCTTCCAGACCTATGGGGCTTTGTGCAGGTATCCCACATCTGAGCATTAGCTGGTGTGCGGCAGGGCTGCGTACTGCGCTGGTCTGGGCTTGAGCAGGCTCATACCCTAGGTCAGGTAGCACCACCCCAAAGCACCTGGCAGGAACATATAGGTAAGAGAGACTTCAGAGGGTTGGGAGAGCAGTGTGGCAGGAGGTTGGATGGTGCTTGGATACATGGAGTTAGGGGAAATGCCTGCTTGCTGGCCCCAGTGCTGTGATTTTAAGCTCTGAAATATGCATATAGGAAGGAGGAGGCAGAGAGAGTTTGCCCCAGCTCTATTCCTTCAAGACCTGCATGTGCCAGATGCCAGCACTAGGGAGGAAGCATTTCACTCCTTCAGAATAAGAGGCCAGAACATGTTCTTTTATTCCTTCTTCTCTCTTATTGTTATGTTTGGATTTTTATGTTGGTTATTTTGGCAGGCATATGATTCATATTCCTTTCCCCATGTGTCCCGGGTCCCCCACTGTTGTCAAATGTCCTCCCATTTCAGCAAGACTCTGGCTTGCGAAAACTTGCCACAAAGATATCCCTTGTGGCTGGTGCTGTGGGAGAGGAGGTGTCCCAGCTTGGCTCTTGGAGCACAAGTTGCATTGGCAAGGTGGACAGTTAGGAAGATTATAACGGGCATGTGAATGCGTTTGCATATCTGTGAGCATCCATGCTGTCCGGTCTTTCTTTTCATCGTACAGCAACAGGGAGTGCTTTGGGAATAAAAATAGATGTATGGAAAAGCCTATAGAAGCTGAAATCTGTGAACAGCGCCACGTTATCTGGGAAGCGAAACACTTTCTGCAGCGGAGCTCACAGTTCAGACGTTGCCTGCTCTCCTCTTTCCTCCTCTGCCTTTCTCTTGACACAGCTGCTGGATGTCAGTGTCCCCATAAGCAGAGCCGAGAGCCGTCTCCGCTGTGCTGGATGCAGCCCGGCCGGTAGCATCTCTCTACCGGGAGCGGGGTGAGAGCTGATGCTCCTCCGGCTGCGCGAGGTGGGACAGATGCAGAGCAGAAGGAAGGCAAAGCTGGCTGTCAACGTTTGTCACGCTCGAGCTGACCCCCCCCCCTCTCTGGCGTCAGCTCTGCAGCCTAGGTGGGGTTCGGGGCCCACGCGCAGCCGGGGTTCTTTCCCTCCATTTGTAACCGCTTTGTTCTGCTCCGCCATCAGCAAAATGTATGGCTGAGATTTGGTCACCGCTAAACTGGAACAAAACACCTTCTTCTTTTGGGAGGTATTTTAGGATTTCTCCCCCCCCCCCCCCCCCCCCCAGTGTTTTCACGAAGCAGAAGGCTAATCTCACGTTTCTCAGCCACAGTTTTGTTACGTGTAGGGCTTTCGCATGCGACTGAGCCACATGTACGCTTGGAGAGAGTGCAAAAAGGAAACCGATTTGGGGAGATTATTTCAAATGGTGCCTACGCTTTTGGGAATTTCGACCTTAGCCAGTGCGCTTGCAACCTTCAGCCTCAGAGGTCCCAATGAGACACATGCACAGATCACAATATTCATAAATTCAGAGTCTTATTTGACAGAAAATAAAATACAGGAACAGGAATGTACAAGCGTACGTGTTTTGCTATAGGGTTCCTTAAAAATGCTTGCTGGTAAAAGAGGATTTCTACTACAAGCAAAGAATCATATCTTTAGTCAGTCCTTTGTTAATTTAGCAACTCTCAGTTTCATCAAATGGGGACTGTGTCCCCAGGAATTCCTCTGACACAGGTTTCCCCTGAGTCTGGATGATTATCCAATTACACTGTTAAGAAAATTACAGCAAGGATAACTGGCTAAAGATAGAAGTCTCGGAGAGTGTTCGGAAAAGAGAAGGAAAGAGTGTGAGGAAGCGAGAGCTTCACTTTCTCGTGTAAGTAAAATGCAGAGAATTATACCAGTCCTTAACTTCTGTGGTGAGTGCAGTCACGATCCCTGGTGTTGGGGATCCCTGGTGTCGGGGCTGGACCTGCTTGCTTTCCTTCCTTCTTTCTTTCTTTCTACTTCTCTCTCTCTTTTGTTATGTGCTGATTCCGTATTTCATGGAATCAGAGAATATCTTGAGTTGGAAGGGACCCATAAGGATCATCAAGTCCAACTCCCTAAATATTTACATGAAAAACATTGATTCTTAGGGAGTCTTTCTAGATTTATGTGTGTAAGCAAAAAGGGACAGTTAAAAGCTCTGTTCGGGGCAGAAAATAAGAGATTGCCGTGAATCCCGGGCTGTCAGAGGATGGTAGGTGGCTCCTTCTCCTGGGAACACCAGGGAGGTGCCAGAGAGCCGTCACCTTGGCAGTCCCCCCCAGAGCGGGGTCCCCGAGCGCAAGCCGGGACCTCTGTGTTACAGCCTGCAAGCACCACGGGAAGAGGCGGGTTATTAGCTTGGCTGAGGCTCCTTGGACGGTTTTGTTGTGCAACTGAAAGGCAAAGATATGACATGAGTCACGCACTTGCACAAATACTTTAGAAGCCTCTTCAGCTTTACTAAGCCGAGGTGTTATTAGAATTAGAAGAGGACTTTAAAAAAGAAAAAGGAAATCTTAATACCTTTCTGTGTTTTTAACTGGAAGAGCCGCTGTGTGGTTTGGTTTGGGTTTTTTTGTTTTGTTTTGTTTTTGTTTTTCTCCCTCCCAGTTTTGCATAATCCCTTGCATGAGTGAAATAGAAGTGTAACGGTATATCTCGACTCTCTTGATGATCTCCTGATCCTGTCCACTCATAGGGATGTGATATTTTTGGATGTTCAGAGGATGATTCTAATATAGTCAATCAACTTGTGTGTACAAGCTTGCAAAACTGTGACCTAAATGTTTATCCTTAGTGCTGACAGGATGCTGTGCAGCTCTTTAACTATGTATTTATAACAATTATGCTGCTTGGTGAGAAAGACATGACGTTTTCTTCTCAGAGGGATTTTTTGCCTTTTTCTGCCTGTGATTTGTGGTTATAGTTGCCTTTCTTTATCATTTTACCTTTTGTCCTAGATGTAAATAAAGAGCTAATTACAGTTAATCTCAATGCAAGGGAACGAAATTTTTAAAGAGTGAAAAATAACTCCCATCTGTTAGATTTTTCAGTAGCGTTTTGGGGTTTGCCTTCTACTCGGAAGGGAGCCAAAACTTATCTTGCTCAATTTAAAGTTTTCCTTGCAATATTTAAACTGGATTTTTAATCATTTAAAAAACAAACAGAAAGGGAAATAGCTTTTCAAATTATGTTTGGCCACGTTCCTAATTTGCTGGTTGCTAAAATCTGAGCAGCTCTGTCATATTCTTACTGAAATGAATTGAAATCCCACTACCAAATTCTATAGGAACAGGTTTGAGACCTTATCCTGGAAAAGCATCTATTTTTCATAGTGGTATATTGCATTTCTGTGTTCCCTGCCTGCTGGGCAGCCAATCAGCCCCAAAATTACTTGTTCCAAGGGAACTGCTTCTTAAGTAGTTACTATTTAAGACAGGCTCAAAACCCAAGTTTTCCGTGGTGGGTATGTGGTACATTTAGCCCCATCAGCTCCAGTGACTGCTGAGCTAAGGGAATTAATCTATACTTTGCACTCATATGTTATCTTTCATCTCAGCATCTCTAAGCACTTTAGAGACATTAAGATGCACAGCTGTGGTGTGAGGTGGGGAGAGGCGGCTCTAAAAGTGGCTGGGGAAACAGAGGCACAGATTTCAGAAACCCCTGCTAATGCGCTCAGTTTAGGGGACAGCCCTTTATAAGCTCTCCTGGTGCCTGATTACCAGGGAAGCACTACAATTCTTCACGCGCCACAGCTGGTGATTGATGCCTCCGTAGGTTTCACATAGATTAACCAGAAACTCATATTGCTACCTGAAACTAGTTGACTGTTTTAAAATTTTCAATCTTAGAGACTTGTGGGAACATAGTAAACAGCAGTGGCAGGAGCCCAAATTTCTAGTTATTTTTTTTCTGAGCTTAGCCTATTGCAAAAAGCAAATCTCATGATAAACCAAAAGTAAACCAACCTCACCTCCATCCCACCATAGTAACATCCAGGGCCCCACCTACGTAAATCTATCAGCAATCTGTTGATTCAAAGCTCAGGGATCTGTAGAAAATACTTATTCTGACAGTAAGAGCTGTACAAATTCACTCTAATACAAATAATTGGATTTGGTTGGTTGAGAAATAGCTGCCTTCCCCCTCTTACTTCAAGCATAGACAACTCCCGGCTCTTGTTTATAAGGAGGGATCCGGATAATGGGAGGAGGATGTATGTGTTGCTGCCCAGAGTGATAATGTTGGCAGGCTGGGAAGGGCTTGCAGGGCACCCAGCCTCTTTGAATGAGCACAGATGTGCTGCTGGATCCCAAAATGTGTTGCTCTAGCAAATCGTTCTGGTTGCAGTTGAGCCGGACAGGGCTGATGGTGGCTGAAGAACGTGGCAAAACTCAGACTCCGCTGGAATAACATCCCCATGGATGGGGGTTGTCTTTCCTCCTCAGCCATTTTCCTGCAAAAATAGCTGCAGCCTCAGTGCTTTAACCTTTCTCTACCTTCCTTGTTCTCTCTGATGTTGCTGTGTGGACTTTAGGGAGACTGTTTAATTCTCCTTGGGAGGTTGCACACACTCACAGACACCCCTGACCTGAGGCCACGGCGAGGTGGAAATGCTTTTATCCAGGTTTATTCTGTCCTCCTCCCATTGCTCAGGGGAGCTGCAACTTGGCATTTCAGCCCTGCTGAATAGCCCTGGGTTGTGGCTACCCAGGAAGGCAATGTTTTCCCCTTTCTAAGCCTCCCCCCCCCGCTGGGTGCAGTGACACTGTAGTTGTTGACAAGAAGTGTCAAAAGAGCAAGAGGGAAACTCAACCCAACTTTCCAAAGATGCTCAGCGATTGCTTCCCCTCCATGCAAGGAGGTGAGCCAGCCCAGGGCTAGGGTCACTGCAGATTTGGGAATATGAAGGCATCCACTTCCTGGCATTGAAAGTGCTCAGAAATGAAAATTTGGGAGACTTTTCAGATTTTTGGCTCTTTGCAGCAGGGTTTTAACACATTTCCTCCAGTCACTGTTCCTTGTAGCCTTTGGAAATGTCAGCAGCGCATATATTGCCTTTTGTTTGTCATTCAGCAGGAGAAATGAATTCATTGCCCTCATGAGATCAATCATATTCTCCTCAAATAATTAATATTGATGACGATCACAGTGTACTGCTGCCTGCAGCTCCCTCTCAGCCTTCCCACTGTGCAGGTGCTCTGGGTCACAGAGCAGATCTTCTCGTAGGAGACTCCTGGACTTGAAAATTCAGGGTGCCGTTGTTTGAAGATTGAATTTTGAGCTGCACTGATGGGGTCAGTGCAGGCAGAGCCCGAGCACGTTCCCTGTGATGGAGCAACCTAATATTTGTGGAAGGAAATGTTAGAGACATGGGGAAGCAAATGTGATGCACATGGCATGGGAAGGATTGTCTCGTTCTGTTTCTCTTTTCCTCCTTTGTTTCTGTCTGCACCCAGATATTTCCAGTCCCCTTTGCAGGGTGCAGCCGTAGTGTGCTGACCAGGGAGAGGCACGCGTGCAGAAGAAAATTGCTGTGGTCATCACCAGGAGGACCAGGTGGGTGGGATGGGAAAGTGGAGGCCCATGGAAGGAACTCTGGAGAACTGCCTGTAAGTGGGGTGCTATCCTGGGAAAGGCAGGTAGCTCCTGGGCTTTGCTGTTCCTTTTGCTATTGCTTTAGATTCTGCCATGGATTGATGCGTATTGCACACTTACAGAGCAGCCTGTCCAAGCTGGAGGAGACGGAATGAAGCATCTTCACATCTTATTCTTGTTTGCTGATTTCTCATAAGGCTAAATGTGATTAAATTAACATGATTAATATAAGTGCAAGGTGTGGAAACACTGTGTGGCGCAAACCTGACAAAGAAAAACTCAGCTGACTTGTGTTTACCCTTGAATATGTTGCTCCTCCCAGGGTACCTGGAGTCACTTGAGGAAATCCTCCTCTTACACCGTGGGGAGGGTTGGAGATCAGGTCTTCCCCACTAGCAGCAGCTTGGGTAAACATGCCGGTGGTGCTGGAGACGTTGCAGGTCTGCCTGGGGGTGCAAAGATTTTTTCCCTGTGCAAAGATTAGTTTGTCAGTTTATTTTCCGGTAGAGCGATATGTGGGTATTTCTCAGAGCTCTCCTTTCACTATAACACCACCATCCAAAATAGAAGCATTGTGTCTGGCTTCGTGGAAGGTCTCAGCACTCTTTGAAGCTCTGTTGGAAGCTTTTCATTCCCTGGCTATTCAGACTTAAAAAATAGACTATCTTGGCTGGATACCTTTTGCTTGAGCACAGAAGTGCTCTTGTAGATTGGTGTTTGAACTGCTTGGTGGCCACCGTGTATGCGTTTGTAATCCATGCTGTTTGATTTCATAGCTGTGGCTCTATCTGCCCCTCTTCAGCCCACTCCACAGATCTCTCTCTGATAGTCCCAGCTGTTTATTCGTCTTGTCCAGGTGTGCATGTATTTTGGAGAGGTGAGGGATTATTGAGCTGGTTTATTTTAAATGTATGAAATGCAGCGTGCTCTGCCTGCTAAACAGCTGCCAGAGTACAATCAGTGGCACCCTGGGCTCCAGCAAAGCAGCGTGCAAGATCTGTAGCATTTGTGCTTTGCCAAGCCCTGAGAGGACCCCAGGAGGACTGGAAAGGGAAAGGAGGGGATGCTGACTTTCTTCAGATATATTTTCAAGCCCCCCCCCCGCCGTCTCTCCGTGTGTCTAGATTGCACTTTTTTTTCCTTTTCTCTTGAGAGGGGGAGAAATAGCTTCTTCCTCTGAATTCTGATTATTAGTGTTAAATCTGTTGAGCCAAAAGGATGCCAGGAGATGGTATCTAAATGCCAATAGCGGATCACAAATTCCCCGCCTGGCAATCGCCTCCGTGTCCCAAACATTGGCACTGGCAGAGGCAAATCTCGCACTACTGAGGAAGGTCCCAGAAATGACTCACTGCTAATGAACATCTCCCCGCTTTTTCCCGAGCCTCTGAGCTCGAGCTGGGGCTGCTGCCTGCGCTGCCCGCGGCAGCTCTTGGTGCTCTTTGAAGGTCAGCCCTGCTCCTGTGGTTTCTGCTGCTGTGTTCAAAGAGAGCTAGCTTGGGACCACCTCCCAGCGTGACACACTGTTGAGTTTGTTCATCCCCATGTTGGGGATTTAGTAAAAAGTAATCATTAAAAAGCCAGCAGGCTGCAGCACTTGACCTGGATGTGCAGTGCAGGAGGTCAGGGAGAGGCAGCAGTGGGTGACGGGCAATGGAGGCACCTTGGATGCCTGGTGTCATGTCCTCAGCTGGCAAAGGGCTGGCTGGGCCACTGACCGAGAAGACTGTTTCCAGACTTCTTTTTTTTCCCCTTTTTCTTTCCTTCCCTCCCTTCCTCTGGGTACGTGGTAGGCCTGGGTGTAGAGCTGTCTGTGAGCACTGTAGCTCCCCAGTGCCAAGACCCAGTGCTTTCAGGTCCAGGTCCTGTGTGACAGTGGCCAGCTCTGGCCAAGGAAGGCAGAATATGCTTTGTGCTAGTGATAGGGGAGACCTCTTGCTGGGACAGCTTTCCATCTAACAACTGTTAGTTTGGGTTTTTTTTTCATTTTTTTTTCCTCATTTATGAAAGCAAGTATTGAATATTTGCTGTGATTCTCGCTGATGAAAAAAATTTCATTCTGATCAAATCTCAATGTTTCCTTTGCTTCTGATGATATAAATTGCTTTTATAACAGAAACATTTCAGAACAAAATTCCTTCAGCCCACCCTGTTGTCAGGCGCGCAAGACCCCGGTGAGTGCAGCTACCCCAGGAAAAGTGGGACTTCAGCATCGATCTCGCAGGTCCCTGCAAGGGATGTCACCGTTAGATGTGCTGATTGGGTTGTGCTGACCGCTCCACGGTATCCCTGACCACAGGCCAGGCTTCAGCTCTGGCTCCGTCCTGCTGAAATGTGCCTGGCTGTTAGGGAGCTGCTGCCAGGACAAATTGGGCTCCCTGTCCTGAGGAGAGGTGCAAATGGTTTTTTCGCCCGAGGACAGTGTTGGTCAGTGTGCCCACGTCTGAAGTGATGAGTGTGGAGTAGCGTGCACGGGAGCAGGGAAAGTGCTCTGAGCTGCTTATGGTGTTCATCATCAAATTGCTGCTGGCTTCCTCGCCTGTTCTGTCCCTGGAAGCTGTCTGGGAAGGAAAATTTTAATGAACGTGCTAATTCCTCCTGGGGAGAAAAGGTTGGACGTCTGAAACCCATCACCCGTCTTTCTACCCGCGTCTCCGGTGTAACGTTAGGTTGCTCGGGAGGGCTGGGCGCGGGACCAGCCGGGTCGCTGCTGGAGTGGCTCCGCTTGGGGCAGGGACACGAGTGGACGCGCCGATGCCGCAGCAAAGGGCGGTGTCGTGCAGGGCCCAAATGGCCTCCGGAGGAGAGGCAGGGACAGAGAGACGCTGCGCAAACCCCGGCTAAGTGGCACCCAGATGGTTTATGCTACAGTAATTCCCCCCTTTGTCTGACTTACTCCTGCACATACTGAAAAGCAAAAGTGTTTTCCTGGAGGGCTGAAGGGCCTTTTCCCACTTTCCATTAGTGTTTTTGCTATTACTTTTCTGCAGCTGCTTTTGCAGGCTGCCCTTTGTCTGCCTTTTGGATTCTTTTAATTTACTTGGACTGTACATCTATTTTTCCCCATAAGAAAACCCAGCAAACTCATCGAGCGGCCGTCTCCAATGCTGCTGCGTGATGGTGCAGGGACCCGGGGCTCATGGGCACCCAGTGAGGTGGGAGCAGAGGAGCTGTGCCCCTCTCCCGAGCACCAGCCCCACTCCGCAGCCCATCGGCCCCAAGTCCACCAGGTGTTGAAGCACAGCATTTCCTAAGCTAGCCCACCCTGGTTTTTGCTAGCCTTCCTGTGTCTGCATCCCTTGTCCTGTGGCCGTCCTGTGCTCTTAAATGCCTTTTGACTCAGAGAGGCTTAGGACAGAATTAAAGAAAGAAAATAATATGTAAAACCCGCTCTGGCCGGTGTTATTTTTTCCGTCTTTCTGAAACTGCTTTATTTTAAATGCCCTTTCAGCCAGAGCACTTAGTGGCAAAGTTTTGAAGGGTGCTTTTGTTCTGTGCTGTAGTGTGACTTCTCAGTGAAAAGCAAAAAACCTGTCAGCTCTCCCTGGGTGTCTGTGGTTAGGAGGGACAAAGGCGTTTTCTTGGAAAATGCAGCATTGTTCTGTAGAATTGGTACAATGTCTTTGAGAATAGGTGTACAGTAGTTACTTTGAGTGCAGTTCTCTTCGTTAATTATTTGACATCTGTCTTGGGTTTTATAATCATTTGGAAAGCGCGTAGGCTTTGCGGGGTCCATGCTGCTAAAGGCAGGAGTGAACGGTTCCTTGCTTAGGTCTGTTTGGGAAGGGTGTCTTATTAAAAGGTGTTTTATGTGAAAATATTAATGGGTTTTTCTGACATAAAGGCCACTTCTGGCCAGTGTCAAATGAAAAAGCAAACCTTTCCTCCATGTCTGCTTTTAAGAACGGGAGACACCTCAATGACTGTGTTCCCCCCACTCCACTTTTCTTTGCCCCCCAGTAGACAAAAGGTGAAAGTTTGAAGAAGAAAATGCTCAGGAATGAAAAGGAAACACTTTCTGATTTGAAACAAAATGACCACTTCAATTAAATTCCTTTAAAAAAAAAAAAAAAAGAAAAAGGAATTCTAGCAACACAGTGAACTGCTCTATGGATTATTATTATTATTAAAACACCGATTTATGGAGACATTAAGAGCACCTCAGAGTGTGTTGGTCTCATGAGAAGTTTCTGGAGCACTGAGGATGTATCGGAACTCTCCAGCCTTCTCCTGGCTGCTCTGATTGCTTTCTACCCGTGGTGTGACTTCTGAGCTGGTGGTACGCTCTTCTGCTCACGGGTTTTATTCCTGGCTCCTTCTCGTGTTTGCTTTTTATTTTATTTGCTCATGTATAAAGGTGAGGTCTGTGACGCTTTTGGGTGGATGCAGTTGGGTGAACCCCTCCTCTGCAGCCCGGGGTTTGCCCTCGCTGAGCTCTGGCTCCTTTGGTGGCAGCCGGAGGCGCTGGCGTTTCACTGCGGTGGTACCAGGTTCTGCGAGAAGTTGGTCAGAAACCGCTGGAATTGCATCATATGCAGGAAAAATGGCAACATACTATCGGATGCCACGAAACAAAGAAGCAGATTGCTGGAAAAGGCTGAGAAAACTCCCCCCGTGCCTGGCAGGGCCCGGGTGGGTTGTAGTCCTGTGGCATCAGGTTCTTAACGGCATTGCAAAACCCATCCTCTCTCTGCGACAGACTGGGTGCAATGCTCTTTTCCTGCTCTCACTGGCAGAATCACCTTATCCTCCCCGAAATGGGGGGAGGTGATGACATTGTGTGACCACAGGTCTGTTGTGGGAAGATCTTTCTCTTTTTGGGGTGTATCGCAGATTTCGGGCCATTTAAAGCGAAGCATCACAGTGCTAGCAGCGCTAGTGCACAAGAATTGGTCCCTGCGCTGTGTTAGTAGTACAAACCATCAGATCCTGTGGCATTAATTGATTTTTTTTTTTTAATTTTTTGGGGGGAATAATCACGTGCCACAGGAACGGAGCTGGACTGCAGACGCCATCCTGCCCTACAGTCCCCTTTGTCTTCTTCATTATGTGTGCGAGCTCTCCATTCCTTTACCAAAGGGGCAGAATCCTCTCCCTTCATCCCAGCTGGCAAATGCTGGCGTGGTCAGGGCATCCAGGAGGCTGTGATGACTCCCCTCGACCAGCCCTTGATTCCACGCACATGCCTTCCACGGCCCCTTGTACTTTGTGTAGTGTGAGAGCAGCCACGACTGTGGTCAACGGAGCCCCGTTCCCGTAATGGAGAAATTGCTGTAATCTGACAGGCTCTGTGTCCGTCTGTCTCCACTGATAAGATCTCTGGAGAGCCTGGAATGAACCAGGAGTACATCAGGCTGTGCAGGGCTTCTTATTTCTCGCGCTACCCAGCTATAAAATCAGAATTTTCCTACTAGCAGGCAGAGCATGGAAATCTTCGATACCTTGCTTGTGGGAACAGAGACCTGGTGGCTCTTTGAGACAGTTGAAAGGAGCATGTTCCTCTGAGCATAGTTAATGGATGTAAATATTAGCTCGCTGCAGAGTTCATGTATCGCTGAGTGAAACATAGTAGTTTATTTTGGCCTTGGGCCACGTAAATGGCCTTGCTCTAAACGAGGGAAACTCATCCAAAGTCAGTAGTTGTTCCTGCTTGCTTCAGGGCTGAATTCAGTCTGATTTGTGCAAAATGCAGGAGAGAATCACTGGAAAATAAGGGTGAGTTAGGACACACTGTGCGTTTATCTAATGACAAATGGGGAGGGAACCATGAGGGACCTTTACTGTGGGAACGATCCCTGTCCTGTTCACACTCCCTCTCTTCCTGCGTCTGAGTTGCCAGAAGTTCCTAAATTCCCCCCAAAAGTGCAGCATGTTGGTTCTGTCTGTCCAATCTGATGGCATAAAGGTGTTTTATCTTTCTTCAGCGTTTCCAGAGGGTACGAGTACTTAATTTTGTTTCCTCCCTGTGGCGTCTTCTTAAGTGACCTTGGGAGCTGGTTGTAGATGGCAGTAGAGAAGGATTTGATTAGCAGCTGGCATTTCAGTTTGGATGAAGGAGGTAGGGGATGACCAGCCCTCTCAGCTGGACCCCAGGGAAGACACCTCTCCTTCTTCCCGGCTTCTTGCCCAGTTCTGAAGGCTGCCTGGCTTCTGAGGCAGCCTCCAGTCCTTTGCATGGACCGTGCGGGGAAGAGCAGGCTTGCTCCGGGGTTTCCTTTGTCTTTTCAAGATGAGCCCAGCAGAGGGAAAGCATCGTACAAAGGCTTTTCAGATGCAAGCATTGAAAAGCAAGGATTCAATATCCGCTGCTGGATTTTGAGTAGTACAGTTCGCACGTCCCATTCTTGTTAATCTCTGCAATCTGTGCAATCTTAGGTGCTTTCTGCTTAGGCTCGAAGCCCTTCAGCATAATGCGTATATTATGGATGGGTTGATGAGGGACATGTTTAAGAGAGCTCTGTGGCTTCTCTCCCCACCCTTTTAGCCCACCCTGATGGAACAGGTTTCCCTGTCATCTCGTGAGCGCGCTTCTGACAGTATCACCGTGCTCATTACCACATCTGCCCGGCGGAGCTGAGATGCTTTGATGAAGTTCAGCCTTTTAACCATCTCTTCTCCCTTTGTGATCTGACAGCACCCAGGAATATCAAATGCAACCTTTGCCCCGTTAATGAGAGCATCTAGTAAATGTCAGCTTTCGTGACTACAAGCTTATAAGTTGCATCCTGGAAAACCTAGAAACACAGGGAAATTTAATTCTAGTGCGTGAGCAGCTCTGAGAGCTGAATGCCAGGTACCAGTGTGGGCAGCAAGTGAAACTCTGGCAGCGTACGTTTACCTCAAATTACAGGAAATTGTGCTCTGGAGCAGGAACGGAGAAGTCTGGGATTGTTTTCTGCCTATCAGTGCTGCTTTGAAAGTATAAACCTTTGTTCAGATCATTTCCGAAAATTGTACAAGCCTGGCACTTGTTTACTTCTGTGAGGCGGCCGTTCCAAGGAGGGTTTGAGTGGAAAAAGCTGGAGCCTTGTCCTGCCTTGACCCACCTGCAGGAACGGGGTGACGCAGTCCGGACTGGCAGCCGGCCTCTGCACGGGTCACCAGCAGGCAGACCTTGTGGATTTGAACTGCGCTGAACTGTCGAGACGCGTGTTCAGTGCAAATGTGCTTCAGCCACCGCTCACCAGCGCAAGTGCTTTCTGCACTCATTCTTAGAAACAAGCATGTGCGCTGGCAGAATGAGGTCTTGGCAAAGGACCGTAGTGTTTTGGGAGTCAAAGCTTGGGATTTCTAGCCTGCAAGCATCTACCTTACCCCATGTGCTCGTGGACGTAGACTGTTCCGGTGACTTAAGTCAATGAGCTTGGCTGTCGTCTTCTGAGACGTCACCTCCCAGGCTGGGAGAGCTTGTGCAGCTGCCTGCGGGCAGGACAACGCTGCCACACAGATGCTTTTCTTAAGGAATCTTAATGAAATAAAGAAAAAAAAGAAAAAAAAATAAAACCGTACCCAATTTAAAGGATCATTGGGTGGGCAGAGGAATAAACACATATAGTCAGAGTTAAAAAATTGCCTGCAGTGATGAAATATCGCAAAATAACCAGAAGCTCTGTGTGTGCTTTGTCTCGGCAGGATGAAGATGGTCGGTGCCCTGCTGGGTATGCTCTGGCTGTGCATGGTCACCCTTGGCAGCGGCTCTGGTAAGGACGCGACACGCGGTGGGTCTGCCCACTTATCACGGGAGGAGCTGGTCTGAAGTTGGAGAAAGCAAACTGGCTGCAGGGATTTTAAGCTTTTACAGTATCCCTGGACGAGATAGCTGTGTGTAAAATACTTTAGCAAAACGAACACGATGTCAGTTCCGTGTGGGTATTGTATAACGCTCTCGTATAGAGGCTACCAGCGTGGCGCAAACGGGTGCATAAGCGAATAGCAATAAGCATCGTCTCAACCTAGAAGTGCTTTGCAAATTCAAGCTGCCCACTTTGGTCGGTATTGTTATTCCCCTCCTGCGAGGGGTGAAACCAGGACTCGCTGCCCGGTGCTGACTTGTGGCTGAGTTGAGCGCAGGACCTGGGCTTGAACCTCAGCTCCGCTTATTCCCGGTTGGATGCGGAGGGGGTTGAAATTCTGGCGCTCGGATTCTGACTCATGCCTCAGCAACGCGAGGGGAGAGAGGGGAACTTCTTGAGTAAGAGGAGCTCTCATACCCGTCTCACTGAGTCACTTTCCTGACAGGAAATATGTTGTCACGCTCGCAGCTCCGCTGGCACGCGTTCAGCCCGGCTCTTGTGAAGAGGCAGATTGTGTGCGTCTCGGCTCCGGACTTCCTATTTGGGGGTGGAAGGAGACAGCATGATTTGCAGGAGGCGAGTGGAAAGGGGGAGGGAGGCAAGAACAGGCGCTGGCTCGACGGGGGGAAATGTTCAGCAACAAGGATGGGGGGGATTGAGCAGGTCGTCCCATGTGCCCTTGCCCCTCTGCAGCGCTGGGAAACTGGCGGTTATAATACCCTGAGCAGATGAACAGCCACTTGTATCGTTGTCTCTTGGACCGTGCAGAATCATCGGAGCCAGGTTCACAACACTCGCCTCGGCAAGGTTCATCTCGGTGCAGGGCTCATTGCAGAGGCGGAAGGCTTGGGAGGCTTTTCCCCTTGGGTTGCCCAAGGGCTGCGGGCATCCGCAGTAGGGTGTCATCTTCAGTAGGGGATGTCCCATCTTGGCTAACGGTGGCTTGGTGAAACCGGTGAGCAATGGGGAAAACGGCAAAGGAGAAAGATTATATGCCCCAGGTCTCGTCCGCTAAACACTGGGTGGTAGGAGTGCCTGGGGAAGGAGGGACCCAGCAGCACGGGTTGCTGCCACTCGCTGGGAAAATCCCTGCTTTGTGTGCGCTTCTGGACGTGCTGTTCTGCTCTCCACCAACGCAATATCCTCCTCCTGCTGAGGCAGCGTTACGACACCCCACGTGCAGTTGTCTTGGGTTTTTTTTTTTGGTTTTGTTTTTTTCTTTTTTTTCTTTCAGAAATGGGAGGGAGGTGCAGTTGCATCAGGATTGCCCAGGAAATGTTAGAGTGACTCTGAAAGCTGGGGCTGCCAGCTGGGAGCCGTGAAACGAGCGCCCTGGTGTTTGGGTCACACAGGCTCCTGCCAATTGATCTGGTAGAACCCTCCGTGTGTTTCTGCGAGGTGTTTAGTGCTTTTTAAATATTCCTTCTTCAGCAGAGGTTTTCTGTACAGGTTGGTTAGAGCCCCTGTAGAGTGCCGCAAGAATGTAAGTGTCAAAGGATGATGTGTGGGACACGCGATCAGTTATAGTACATTTGTTCTGCAAATCCGCTGTAGTGTATGCATTTAATTTTCCGCAGGTCCATGGGTGCCAGGCCCACTCTTCAGTTCAGAGCTCCCTTTTTGTTCTAGGGACATCATAAACCGCTTTGGACTGTCAAAACGTCTTTTGTTATTCATGATGGGCTTGGATGACTGGTTGTACTTGGACGGAGGGGCAGCCGTCTGTGCAGCCCTCTGTTACACTGTGGGGTTTCCTGGGATTGGCACCAAAAGGCAACTGGAGCTCGTTTCACCCTTGCAAAGTCGTAAATACAGAGCAGTGTGGGAGACCGGACACGCTCTGATAATGATACAGCATTTGCGATTGATTTTTTTTTTTTTTTTTTTTCTTCTGGGGGCGTGGGTGGGGGAAGCAGAGCAGAAGTTATCCGGAGTGAACGCAGTGGTCTCCTAACACCAAGCGAGGCCACAGAGATGGGCGTCTCTCACTGGGGAACCTGGCTCCTGGGGTATTTAAGATGTGGGACTTGGTAGGGATTTGTCGTTTCAGCTGGATCTTTTGCTGTGCTTTGCCATAATAGCCATGCAAGGCTGTATGGTCAGCACCAGCTCTCTCTCCGGCCCAGGCTGGTAGGAGGCTGGGGAAGGCTGGAGGCAGGGGCAGGAGTCCTGTTGTGGTTTGCTGCCGCTTTTCCTGCCTCTGCAGCCCTTCCCGGGAGAGCAGCGTGGTCAGCAACGCTGCCCGGGGGCCGCCCGAGCCAGGGGTACCGGCTCAGCTGAGTCCTGAGCTCACAGAGGGGATGAGCAGTCAACGCTTACTAAATTTGAGCTATAAAACGCCAGCACCGCTCCGGCAATAATGCAGACGGCCCTTCCATCCAATTCAGCCAGTATGGCTGACAGTCTCCCTGGCAGCGTGTCAGAAAGCTCCAGCATTGTACTTCACCCTATGTCTTACTGGAGAGACAAATCCACAACCTTTATTTCCTCCCCCCCTGCAAATTTTGCCAGCAGCAGTGTGGCTCTAAACATCTGTTCTTTGGGCTCTGCCGTTCCTGCTGTGTATGGAGGCCGGTGCTGAAACAAAAGCATTTGCCGAAAGGGAGCCGCAAACTGGAAGAGGAAAGAAATGTGATCTGAGTAGCGTAGAGTAAAAGACTTGGAGGCTGGGACTGAATTTGTGCCTAAGTCTGCTACTCACTCATGCTGTATGCGTGGGCAAATCTCTTCTGGTCTTGAGAATATACATGATCTGCAGTGCCTGGGTTTGAATTCCTTACTCCTCGCCTTTGGAACGTTGTTTGCAATGGTACTCGGGGTCTTCTGCTTTCCCTGCCTCAGCTAAGCCATCCTTAGATCTCTCTGCTTGTGTTGTGGGATGCTTAATGAACCCAGATGCTCTGATATCCAGAGAAGGATAGCAAAATCAGATGAACCTGGTTTTGGTCTTGCAGTGCTTTCTTTGGCACTACTGAAGTCATATAAATATACACTGGCTTAAAAGAGATGAAAAACCGGGTGGACAGAGAATGTAGCAGCCAGCGTGAATACGGAATAATGTTATCTTCTTGTTTCCAAACGAAGCTGGCCTATGTCAGATACCAGTCAAATACGACTTATTTAGATGCAGCTGTAGTTGTGCTCCTTGTTCCATTTTTCTCTCTCTGCTAACCAGGCTGCGCTCTCATTCTCCAAGAGCTCCCAGTTTTCACGGTGCGAGGGCTGGGGAGAGGATCACAGTTAGGAGTGTTGTCTTGGGGAATGAGAAAAGCAGAACAACGTTGCTGCCAGGAGAGGAGGGGCAGCCTCATGCTGATTATCTAAAAGACCCACCTAGTGCGAAGAGGTAACCGCTGTGCATCAGTAGTCCTTTGGTGGGAGGAAGCATCGTGCTTGCACAGGAGACTCCTCTGACAGCTCCGCCGGGGGCCGTTGGACAGGCTGCGCGGTCAGGTGAGCCCAGCGCTGGGCCAGCTTCTGCCCAGAGCGACCCCGCAGCGTGGCAGGCAGTGGCTGTAAGGCAGCCAGGAGCCTCTGTCCCAGGAGTTTTATTTTGGGCTTTGCTGTTATTTGCTGGATTGTGAGCGTGTCTCTTACACTCTCCCATACCGGAGGCTCTCGGGTACTGGTTTTGTCCCATCTGAAGTTGGCTCCAAAGCACCAGACATCATCAGGGTTTCTGGATTCAGGTGGTGGCTGGAGCAGTGAAGTTCGGACCGCAGCGAGCCAGAAACTGGGGTCTGGCTCTGGAGGGCAGAGCTGCTGCCTGCACCATCCCTCCCGAGTGCCGATCTGCACTGCGTGTCTCTCTCGCGCTTAGCAGAGAGGCAAAGTAGTTACTTATGGCCAGGGGAAATTTGCAGATTAATAAATTACTGTCTGTAAAACACTTTGAAGATGGAAAGCCCTGCGCAGCTCCTCAGGATTATTACTATATAGCTCTTATTCTACTGATGGGGTTCCAGTGGCCTTATTTTCCTTATGATTTGAGACAGCCCCAGAAGCTGAGAAGCTTATTTTAGTGTGTAAAGTCAAAAGAAAAATAGATTAAACTGCATTATTGTTTTCTAAAGAGACTAAATCCCTCCCCCATCATCTTCTCCTGGGATTTCCTGACTTCCTCCTACTCTTCCAATCTCAGCTTCTTGCTGTCCTAATTTAGGACGTGATTTTATAACCATCCATACCCATCTGTGAGTTACTGTGGTTGTAGAAGTTTATGGCGCTCGCGAGCATGAAGTTATTCAACACCGAGGGTGTTGAAAGGTGCATAGCCCTGAAGTGGACGGAGATAAGACCTGCAGAGCAGAGCTGGGCTGGGTGCAGATGTGTAACCGCAGCCGCCAGCCTCCCTCTGCACCAGCCAGGGACGTGCCCGCCAAGGAGATAAGACCTCATGTCTGCCTCTTGTCAGCTGAGGAAAGAGGTTGCGAGGGGTGAGTTTTGTGCAGGCATCGACGTGATGTGACCCGTCTGCATTGAAGTGCAGAAACCTGTGAAGAAAAGCAGCCCGGTTTGGGTGTGTTGCTGATGTGATACCGGACCATCGCTTTTGCTCCTCTGCGCGTATCAAACAGGGTGTCAGGGGACATTGGGGACCTGTCTCCTGCCCTCCTTATCCATCGTGTACCCCTATTGCAGCCGCAGAGTTGTGCACCGAGTCTCATGTGCTTTATTGCACACAAGTGAGTTCTGCCAGGCTTGTGGACCCTTACAGTACATTTTACTGCCTGCTGCATTTTTTCAGTTCCCGTCCTCATCCAAGGATGGCTGCTGCAACCTTGGTGTGTTTTTTTTTTTTTTTAATGCAGACATCCCTGTGGATGTCCGCTGGGCAGTGCGGAATTGTTGACTGTATTTTAAACCAGGCAACAGAGACCCTGGCTAAGTGCAATAACCAGGCTGCATGGGCTTGGCTGAGCAAGCCGGTGGCAGCCCGGTGTCCCAGGCATGCAGAAGAGCCCCTGCCAGCTCGAGCACAGCTCTGCGGTGATGCTGATCAGGTAAACCTCCTTTGCGTGCTGCCTCTCCTACGGATGATTTTGCAACAGGCCGTTCCGTTTCCTCTCGCTGTCTCTCCTCCTCCCGCGCTGCTCTGCTCCGCTCCGCTTCACACAGCGATTTCCTCAATGAAGTGGGACAGAAAGGAGCTATTTGCTCCTTTTCTCCTTCAGGCTTCGAAGCGGTTCATACCCCTACCTTTATCGTTTTGATCTCAATTTTAAAAAAAAGCCTCCAGGAAAACATGTCAAGCTTGCTAGAGAAAGCCGAATACGGGGTTTTTTTGGGGGTTGTTTGGGTTTGGTTTTGTTTTTTTTCTTTTGGCCCAGTTGCTGGAGGTAACCAAAATACTCTTTGCCACATACAATGTAAACAGCTTTACGCAGAGATAGAGAGCGAAGGCATGGAGCTTACTGCGGAAGGGTTTTAAAAGACACAAACAACAACTCCATGTTACAGACTGCGCTTGATTAGGTAAGGAAACGGCGTCAGGAGCTATGGGCTCCATTACAGGGTCATTTTTTTTTCTTTTTTGGGTGTTGTACCTTTGCTGCTTCATCTGAAGTCAACAGAAGTTTACGCAGTCAGCTTCTTTTTCATTAATTTGGCAGAGGTGTGCACCGTCACACCTGTTTAAACTAGGCTTTCAGGATCTAATGTTAAACCACCACAATGTAGAAGTGCTTTTGGAAATGATGAGTTGTTCTGCAACAGAAAGTCCTTTTCCTTCTTCCTTTCTCGACTGTCCTAACTATTTAAATGATATAAGCAGTTGGGGGGGGGAGAGAGAGAAAGAGAGACTCCATCCTTGTGTGTAGCATCCAGTGGAGCTGTTCCCATGGGGTCATCGCAGCCCAGCGGCAAGACAGACGAATATGGTGAGACTTGGGAGAAGCGTAAAGCCGTGTCACTGGTGCCATCGCAGCAGAACCATGTGGATGGGGCAGGGCTGTGTGTTTGTGCCAGGACCACTTCCACTTCCCCGCTCCATCGGAGAAAGGCAGTGAGGTTAGGACAGGCCCTTTTTTTGATATGTTTCCACTGGAATTCAGATTATAAATTCCTGCAGAGTTCGTGCAGCTTGCAGGCTGGGCCTCCAAGGCAGCGTTGAGCTACGACCAGTTTTTAGGCATTCTTTGACCACTATCGCTTCTGTGGAGACAGTGGGAGCAAGTGGTGAGAGCTAGCTGACTTTGGCTAGGGCTAACCAAAGTTCTCTGTTATTCCCACCAATTTCAGCGTGTTTGGGTCTGTACCTCTTCTCCTAGTCCAGGGAAGATGTTCTCATTTATTTCGTTCCATGCTACCCTCCCTCCACCGTGTTGTATGGTCAGATGGGGTACAGACTGCTTGGGAAACGCTGCCCTGCCGAATTGCTCAGCTGCTGAGCAGAGCACGCAGCCGGGGAGCACGGGGTGGTCTTGCGCAGGATGCGTGTGTGAAAGGAAGAGTGGGTGCTCCTGGCACCGGCGTAAATGGAAAGCACACCCACGCGTGGCTGCTGGCCACAGCTGGTACCTCCTGTGCTCACAGCCCGACCCCTCCATTCAGCCCGGCTTCCTCTGCATCTTTCCCGCTGGCTGATGTGAGCTTGAAAGAGAATGGGGATTTTTTTTTTTTTTTAAGGTAGTAATGATTAATTCTTACTTAATCGCTTTGCACGACCAGCTTTTTCTGCCTTATTGGTGGTGATTCTTGCATTGAACTAACCGCTGGCCTGGCTGCGCTCCCCAGGTGGAAGCTGACTCATACCAGCTTTGCTTTGAGCTCATGTGGCAGGGGCGGCCGAAGAAAGGAGGCGTTGAGATAGCGCAGCCACATCTGCTGCCGCTGCTGAAATGGCGTGGGGATGAGGGGTCTGTCGTGTCATCCAGCCAGCGGCGCCGATGGCTTCGTGTCCTGCTGCCGCTGCACCGTCCCAGTCTGCAGGCAAAGCAGGCCCCCTCCCAAAATTAGAGGCGATTAAGAAAAGCGCATCTGTTTGGCAAATGACAGGGTGATTTGTGCTGGCATGGTAGATGGCTGCTCATAAGGATGGCTTTTTATTATTTCTTTACAGAAATTTTAACTAGGGGAAGCCTTCGTTTGTAGTCCCAGGGGAGGGAAGGGGTGGAGGCAGTGTGGAGCCGGTGGAGTTTTGGTGGTTGAGATTTTTTTTTTTTTTTTAATAGAGGGACTTAAAACGACTGCATAGAAATGCCAAGCTGTGGACAAAATGGAACAGCATTTCTTGATGTGGCCTTACTCTGGTTTTCTTTTTTGATCCATGGGTTAAGCAGGTTGTGTCTTCTTGAAAAATCCGAATAATTGCACCAATTTAATTTCTGTTTTGACTGTGTGGGTGCTTGTAATGGGTGCTGCACATGAATTTCAGGAGCATTTCAGGTGTGTGCATTCAGAGCTCTGTTCCCAAGGGGGTAAATCAGTGCAATAAGTGCAAGGTTGGGAAAGGTTTCCAGAAAAGTCTGTGTTCACCTTTATGCAGCTGAACAACATCGTTATTTTTTTTCCTCTCCCTTCATTTTCTACTTTGCACCTGGAGAAGCCGCTTTCTTCAGCTTTGTTTGGCTTCTGAGGAGGAGTCTGTTTTGGGATACCTGGTGTTTAAGGATGTTGTGGATTCAGATTCAGAAACAGGACAGATCTGACTATTTCTGTAACAAAGAGGCTTCTGCCTCTTGTATCAGTAGCCGATACCCCTATGAACACGGATTGCAACATACAGTCTGAGTGAGGAAGACATTTGGAGTAAACTTTGCCAGTTCACCTAGTTCCCAGCGTGTGTCAAGGAGGAGCAGTAGCCCAGCAGCCTGCTCTTATCTTTATCTCAAGGCACATGAAATCAAGGCGAGCATCCTCACCCTGACCTTCCTGTCTGTGCTTTCTCTTCCAATGCTGGAGGTGGGTGTTTCCCTCTACCATGCAGCCTCCCTCCAGCCTGCATAATCCTCATCCCTTTTCCCAAGCAGAGCTGTGGAAAAAGGACCATTTTTTGCTTTTTTTCTTTCTCTGCATTGTCTGTCACAGGTGGGTATTGTGGGTGACAGAGCGCCCTGCTGTGTGATTACAGAGCACCCAGCAGTAAGAGGGGTCAGCTGAGGCGTCTGCAGTGCACCTCATTGGTAATGAGAAAAAAGATGGCTTCTTTCAAAAGTGCTTTGCAGAGGCGTTTCTAAGAAGATGCATTTGTGGGATGGTGGATTTTTAGAGAATTTTATCGTTTCCCTCAGTTATGTGTGTAGTGCTCCATTTACTGCAGCGTGGAAGGGACCCTGGCGTTGCACGTAGCTCCCCCATCTCTTCACTGCTTTCCATTTGTTGGTGAACCTCTGAAGCCAGAGCGTGAATTCTGATCCCACTGGATTTAATCAGGAGCTGCCCTTGACTCCAGTGGCTGTTCTGTGCAGGAAACATTTTGAGAGAGAAGAAACTCACTTCCTAGGCTTAGCCAGCGAGAGCAAGTGTGAGTTGCTGCAAGCGGGCACAGCACTGTAGAAGTTAATGCCGTTTCTCATAATTAGAACGGTGTTCTTGCATCTTCTTTCTGCAATGCCCCCTCAAATATTGTTACTGGAGTCAGGATATATCAATAAGTGTGTATATTTACTTTTTTTCATAGTGGGAGATGCTTTATGCCAGTGAGGTTCAGTGTGAAGTCATGCTGTTTTTTCAGGCTGTCTCCAGTTTAGACCAACACCCAAGTAGCTGCACACTGGGATTAGCAGCAAATAGGCTGTGAATATCCAATGAGGGTTAAAGTAGCGGAAGGGGCACAAAATATTGCAGGGAGCTGTTGTATGCAAATGAAATTGTAGCAGTAATAATGCGAGCATCCCCTCTGCTTTACGCATGTGTGGGGAGCGCAGCCGGCTCTCAGGGCTGGACCACCGTTCTGCTGGGGCCTGCTGCAAAAGTGGCACCATGGCGAGGGATGTTGTTGGCAGAGGGAGAAGAGCCGCCTCACAGCCGAGGAGGAAGAGGCTCACGAAGGTTTGTGTGAGAGATGCCCTGCAGTTCCCCCACATGCCACGTCAGGCAGACCCCACGTATCTCAGGCATAAAACACCCCCCAAAAAAATCAAAATAGCAGTACTGCTGTCAGCACGGCACGGGGAGGAGGGGAGTTGTGTGAAGTGCCGCAACTTCTGTCCTCTGTGTTTTATGCCTGGAGGAGGAGGAGGTCTCGCTCCAGCCCGTGGTGTTTCTGCCATCTCTGCTGTGAGCGATGGGTCATGGCTTTGCTCCCTGAGCCCTTGGAGCCGTGCTGGGCTGGTTGTCCTGGTGGCCAGGAGGAGTCCTTGCCAGCAGGGTGGCAAGCACAGGTCTGTGGTGTAGCTGCTCGTTACCAGCGCGGTGGGTGCCCTGTGTTTGGGGTTCGGCTCTGAGCACACGGCACCCCAAGGCAGGAGGCGCCTGAGGAGCCTTAGGACTCACTGCTTGGGGTGACAATGTTCCTGAAGTCATGCAAATTAGCCAGCTCTGAGACAAAATCTCCAGCGACAGCTCCTATACTAAAGAACAATAACAGTCGCCTCTTCCCCAGCCAAGAAGACAAGGCCCGTGCATTGCTTTTGAGTAATCTAGGAAGAAAAAACCCATAATAATAGTTGTATTTGTTTTCAATAACTCATTCAGGTAGGGCGGGTAAGTGGCTTTACAATGCTGATTTATGAGCTGTTGCAAATGCGAGAGCTGTTCATGATTGCAAATGTCATTGATTTTTGACTCCAAGAATTTCAGGACTGTAATGTTTTATATATTTCTTCCTCTCCAGTCCTGCCATTTGAAGTAATAAGGACAATTTGCATTTATGCAGCCCGAGAGGAGACAATGAAGTCGGGTGCCGGGAAGAGAACCTGTGTGTCCTGATTTACAGGCCCAGGTCTGCTCCTTCCAGAGTGAAAGCCTTTCTTTATAAAAACAAATGCCCCACACTCTCCATGAATAGTAATCAGCACTTTATCATGCGATTAGCAGGCAGTCTCTGGCAGGCTCATTTGTCTCATTTACCACTCTATGGAAACTTGACCATGCCTAATCCAGGAGCTTGACCCCACCAGCATAAAGCAGCTTACTGGTTCCAGTTGGCCTTGACCATGGTGGTGACTATGTGCTGCCTTATGGTGTAAGGCTTCCAGTAGTAGTTTGGTCTTTCAAAACGAGCCTTGGCGTTGGCTGTGGTAACAGCCGTACTAGATGATGCTGTGCAGTTTTGAAAGAAATAACTGTATGTTTCTTAAATGATGAGTGATGGCACTCTCCAGCCGTTTGGAGTTCCTGCTGGCAAATACTTGTACTCTGGGTAGCTTCACCACCTCTTGCTAGCACAATTCCCTCTCTTCCTCCAGAAGCAGCACCATCTCATACAGGTGTTTGGCATACCAGAGGAGGAGCAGTGCGGTTTGCATTTACGTCTATGGGTAAACCCACCAGAAAACATTTCTGTTCTTACTGGCCCAGATTCCTCCTCACTGTGACTAACCATTGCTGAGCCACAGGAGTTAGCATTGCTGCCTTTAAGCGCTGTGGGCCCGTCTTCTGAAAAGTTTATCTCTTTGCTTTTTTTAATTAAGTATGAATTTGGGGCCAAGCTACATCCCAGTGCCTATTTAAGGAAGATAAAATGCCAGAAATCCTGCTCTGGGCCTGTGAAGTCAGTTCAGAAGAATTGGGCTCAAAGAGCATATTGTATTCTGTTTTTTTCCTCTCGGTCCAAGTTCTTCTAATATTGGCAGACTGGAGAGGCTTTGCAGTGTCGTCTCCGGTGTGCCTGTGATGTGCTGAGATGCCGCTCCCGGGGACCAATGCAGGCAGCACACCCTTCTCCTCTCCAACTAATTTTGGGCTCTCAGACATCAGGCTGCCCTAGCTGATGCCTCCCAGCAGCTACAGGAGATGCACTGGGAAGAGTGCCATGCCACGCTGCACTCTGCCTCATCAGTGCGGGGAGGCAGGAGATGCGGTGACAGCAGCTTCTCCGTGCATCTCGGCTGGCGCCGTCAGTGCAGGTTGCTCTCAGGTTTGCTGACACCCTGCTTCGCTCACACCGAGTCCCTTCGTGACTGGGCATCCTGATGGGTGGGAGGAATGGAGTGGAAAGGAGCTCTGGGAAGAGAAGTGGATTTTGACTGTGCTGTTTGTCCTGAAAGTATTCATTAATGACAAGAATAAATTAAAAAAAAAAGGCACTGAAAAGCTTTTTCTGTTGCTGACCAGGTTCTATGTCAGCCTGAGTCTGCAGTGAGGCTGTGCCTGGGGAAGGCACCTGGGGGCTGCCCGGGGATCCACAAGAGAACCTGTTGCCACCTCCTCCATGCTCCCTCTTCTGCCCTTCGGCCTCTCTTCCCACTCTTCACTATAAACAGTCGCCACATTTCATTTGTACTCTGTGTTATCATAGCACACACAGGCGTTGTGTGAATCCAGCACAGGAAGGACACTCCTTTTTCCTAGAGCCCACGGTCCAGCTGCTTCTGGCAGGGACAGTGTCGCATAGCTCTAAGGGAGGGTTGATGTTTGCGGTGTTGGGGTTTTTGGTGTTTTTTTTTCTTTTCTTCTTCCCACACCTCTATTTCCATCCTCTCTATCACTGTGCATGGATGCACACACACCTCTAGCATTGTTTTCATCCAAATTTTGTCTTCCCACACTAGTTATTTTTAGGGTTGAATTTTCTTGGAGTTCTCTAGGCAGCCTGGTGTTATGCACGAATATCTTATCCTATCATATTGTCCTGATGGGGGATAAATAGCTTAGAAGGAAGCGTACAAATGAAAGTAGAGGTTTGCAGGTTCTCTAGGAACGAACGCAGTATTTGTGCTGTGCTTTATAAAAGCCCAGTTTGCTTCCTCTGAAAACACTATGGTTTTGCCTCTTATTTTACTGAGGACAGGACCAAGGGCTGTGGGGAACATGGGCAGAACTGTCTTTCTGCTGTGGACTTGCAAGCTAAGGTACCTTGTTCTTCCTGGCTGCAGAACGCTGCGATGACTGGGGTGTGGACACCATGAAGCAGATCCAGATTTACGATGGGGAGCCTGCCAAGATCAAATGCCCACTTTTCGAGACCTTCTTGAAGTACAACTACAGCACAGCCCATTCTGCTGGCTTAACCTTGATCTGGTACAGGATCGGGCAGGACCGGGATCTGGAGGAGCCCATTAATTTTCGTCTCCCGGACAATCACATCAGTAAGGAGAAAGATACCCTTTGGTTCTGGCCTGCTCTTCTCAATGACACTGGGAATTATACGTGCATGCTCAGGTATGTTGTGCTGTGAAGCTTCTGTATGTCTTCAGTGTAGTCAAAGGACTTTCATGGAACCGGGAAGATTATGCTGTTAGCAGCAGATCTTTCTGTAGGGAGAAGACCATTTACATAAGCATTAATGGGAAAAGAATGTTACAATTATAAGACTGCTCAGTGCTGAGCCAATTTACATCGTAATAATGCTTGGAGCCTTGCAAACATTAATGAACGTGCCTCTCCTTTCTAGCTGCAAGTGTCCATGAAAATATTATTGCTGAGCCCATGGCAAAATCCACAGGCACTCGCCATTAAGAAGTGATCTGTGTGTCTAGAGTAAAAATAGCTTCAGATGCAGGGGTAATGTTTTGACTGCATGCTAATTTGGCAAAGATTCATGAAATTCAGACTTCTAGGAAATTAAAAGTGTCTCTAAGAGTGGTACAAAATGAACATAGCATCTGCTACGCACTGAGCACAAGAGCTCTTTTTGATCTTCCTCATGTTGTCTCTTGTTCACCGTGTCTTTGACCCTATTATCTACTTTACCAGCAGGGGAGTGGATGCTGCTTGTTAGTCATCTTTATAGGCTTTTCTGAGCGAGTGTGGCCATCCCTGATGGTGTTTTCTCTCCCATTTATAAACGAGTCAACTAAGGCTGGATGTACCCCATCAGCACTATGATGCTCATTATTACAGATGTGACTTTTATTTCATCCCACTGCTGTAAGACTAAACAAGTTTCAACTAATCAGCCCTATCCTTCTGTGTGTCCTTAGAAATACAACCTACTGCAGCAAAGTTGCATTTCCCTTGGAGGTTGTTCCAAAAGACCAACACTCTTGTGTGAGCCATTCAATAAAACCCATTGAGGAGATGTTCTACTTGGAGCACACCAATGAGAAAATCATATGTCCAGATATTGATGGGTTTTACCCTGCTAGCGTAACACCAACTGTCAAGTGGTACTTGGTAAGAAGGACTTATTTGGGCAGTGGGGGAATGCAGTGTCGTATCTGAAAAAGCAATGGTTGGCATGAGAATCATGGAGCTGTGTTTCAGAGTCTGCCCAGTGATGAAGCTGTTAATGAAGCTGTACTAATTTTAAGAGTTTTGTTTCCATTGAGTTCAAGGGCAAAACTGCTCTTGGAAGGGAATTGAGAGGTAACGCTGGAACTTTTTTGACCAGCATGTACAAGTGGAGAATACTCTAGCAGGGATTTAGGAACCTCAGTTCAGCTGCGGGCAGTGTACCTCGCCTGCTGTGTGAGCCAGTCACTGTCCATGTAAAGGAAACTGTGATTCATATTCCCTCTTCTGTGGGGGGAAAAAAACCCAAACCACCTGCTAATGAAAATAGCATCCTTTCCAAAATCCTTTGAGGTCAGGAAATGAAGTTGTACATCAGACCTCTGCAAGAACCATGGGTGCCCTATTTGACGCAATTCAGCAAACCGCTTTTCTGAAGATGGAGTCATCCCTACCTCACCCTCCATACTCTGATAATTAGGCTGTCTCCAGCCATCCTCAGGCTCTTGCCTACAGAATTACTGTTCAATTTTATTAAATTTTGACCTCAGTGTTTTTTCTCTGGGTGGATGCCTTTAGTCAAGAGAGAATAAGAATCCTCAGGGGATGTGCAGCCAGAGGGTTATGGGACTGAATTCTCTAACTGCTTACAAAGCGTTTTTGGATTTCTAGATAGAAGGTTTTGTATGAGTGAATTTAATAATAAAGAAAGTTGGCGACAAATATATCTGCTGATATAAAAAAAAATAATTAAAAAAACACCCCAAAAGAAAAAACCCAACTCTAAAACCCTTCAGGAAAAACTTACTTTTGTATCCAAGAGGAGCAGTTTCACTCCAGGAGTTGAAATGCTTTACTTGTGCCATTCATTGAAATTCACATCTCAACAATCAATTAGCAGAATGAAACAAAAAGCCCCATGGAAGTAATTTTTCAGGCAGCAAGTCATCCCATGCCTAATAAAAATCATTAGAAATGGTATATGACCCCTGTCTTAAACTGCCCCATTAGGATATATCTGATTTGGAAACGTACCATTCAGAAATAATCTCTTAGAAAATGTGCACATCTCTGGATTTTATGACAATCAAGATGTCATCTGCATAACCCCTTTCTGAAAAGAGATCTCTAGCTTTGTACTTGGCAGAGGTTTCCTGCCTTGCCTGACAGAAAGAGAAGAGTTATTAAGGTTTCTGTGCTACAGACTCTCATTTGCCAGTTGCCAATTTTGTGGCCTCATCCTCAGCTGAAGTCAGTCAGGGTGCCTTGATTAATCCCAAAAGAGTTAGACATGCTGACATCAACGTGGGACATGTCCTTTAGTCTTGGTATCCATTCGTGACTACATCATTGTTTTCTTCCTGTCTCTTTTTACTTTCATTCTTTATTCTGCTGAGGTGTTCACCTTGATTGCAAATGTACTTCTGGATCAGAGATCTCTCTTTTATAAAATAGTCTGTATTTAAGGTGGGATAAAACTATCAGGGTCATCTGCTTCATCACCTCATTTTCAAGGTGAACATACCAGTTTGTGTTCCAACATGCTCAAAGTTCATGGTATTAAGGTCCAGCCTACATCACAATCCCAAGTATCGTGTTCAGAGTTGAAAAACAGATCTTTGAAGTAGCGTTTAAACCAATATCTTTACTTTTGAATCACAAAACTCAAGTGTTTTTCTGCCTGACTCCAGGACTGCAACTTGATCAGTGGCTTCTATGAGCAATACCCCCAAGGACCCAGGCTTGTCATCGGCATTGTCCGCAGTGCGTATAGAGGGAATTACACTTGCATTGTGACGTTCAAGGACCACGGAAGAACCTATAATCTCACCAGAACCATAAAGATGAAGGTGGTGGGTAAGAATGACTTTAAAATGTGTAAAATGCAGGTGCATAGCTGCAGCAGTGGTGAAAACAGCTAGAGGAGTCTGTCACAGGATCCCTTTGTGGTTGTGCTCAATCTGCGTTACCCAACTGACTTGGGATATTTTTGCTTGCTGGGGTCAGCCCCGTGTGACTGCCCAGGACATGTTGAGCTGGAGGTCCCACCCACCACCATGTCAAATGCCCCAAACAACACACAGGTGACCAAGCTTAGGCTGGTGAGGTACAGCTCATGAGATGGCCAGGGGTACCCTCTGCTGGCATGTGAATGCATAACCCTGGTACTCTTGCTCACTTTTGTCTCCAGTGCCCTTTGCTCATCATTATTTGTAGGATTGTCCCATTATAGCCAACTTGCCTTGGTTGTTTCGCAATCTCAAAGTCTTGCGTGCTGAGGTTGAGACTGTTAATTGGCTAGGCAGGGTTCCAGTTACCCAGCCCAGCGTTTGGACTGATCTGTCCCAGGCACAAGGCTCAGCCTACCTGCCAGAGAACTGTAGACAGAGCTTAAAAACCCAGTGAACAGCAGAACACATGCTGAGTCCCATGGCAACTGCTGCTTTAAGAGCTGAATTAAATACTTGCAACAGAAAATGATGTTTTATTTTGTTTTTTTTAGAAGCAGCAATAAAAAGAAACTGGTACAGGTTGTGCCTTGTGGGAGATGTTCAGCAGGAGATGAGGGGTATGGAGCTCTTCTGATGCAGGAGGCCCAAAAACTTGTATCTATGTTTACCTGAACTTTGGAGGAGCCTCAAAATCTGGGTCTGGCCCTGAGTTTGGAGACTAGGATTAGATTTCTATTTGCACGGGACTCTGCAGCAGGATTGTATCACCAGTTAGACCGGGGCATGTACAGCGGGGCATGAGGGCATCGTAAGCGAGGCTGCAAGGACCCCAGGTTCTCATGAAGTTCGGGTCCCCATGGGGGGGCTCTCTGTTCTCTCCTGCAGGATCTCCAAACAAGGCCTTGCCACCACAGTTCACCTCTCCAAATGAGAAAGTGGTCTATGAAGTGGAAGCAGGTAAGTAGCAACACTCGCTGCCCTGGCAGCCTGCCGGGACGGGGAGACCCAGCCAGGCACAGAAGCTCTCCCCTTTCCACTGCATCCCCGGTGCTTTCCCTTGCAGAGCACGTGAGCTGCAACAAGTTGCCTGGCAGACGGTGTGGGGTGTCAGTTCTCGATGCCAGAATGGGAGAGCACAGATTTAAAAGCTTATTTTTGCAAGGGAAAATAAAGATAGATGTTCAGGCATGGAGATGCAGGACTGAAGCTGCAGAAGCAGATGTTCAGGCATGGAGATGCAAGACTGAAGCTGCAGAAGCAGATGAAACAGGGACCCCTTTCTCTAAGCCGAGCTGCTTAGAGAAATTCCTGTAGGACCTTATCTCAGCCCTGTCCCTCGCTGTGGTTTGTTCCAGCCCTCCCTCATTCAGCCCCTTGGTGGCTTCAGCCTTCTGGCCATTTCTTGCTCATCTCCTCTCCCTTTTTGGCTGATTACTTCCTAATTAATGACAGCTCTCCTTTTGCTGGCCTCACGGCGTTGTGTAATGGGGTACCACACCCCATCCCCCACCCCATCTGTTTAGACTGATAGCTCCTTGGAGCAATTCCCTGTATTGAATGGATCATGTCCCATTACACTGCTGTAATAAATGTGATGCCAATGATGATGATTAGCAGCAGAGTCTTCACTTTAAAGCACAGCTTTTTTGGCTCGGAAGGTCAGACTTCTTCCATAGTCGCTCTATAACACAAAATCACTTACGGGCTGATCACAGAGGTATTCACGCTTCCAAGCCTGATCTTGAAGGAAGTTAAATGCCTGAAAAAGGGTTTCCACACCAAAATGCTTTTGTGGAGCTGGATCCTTCACTTTATGGCATCTGTCCCCTGTTCAGTGGGGATGACTAACGCTGTCCGGCTTTCCAAGGAAGTGGTTGGCAGGGACCATCGCCCTTTAGGTGGTCACTTGGTGCAGTCAAGGAATTTGTAACACATTTGAGAAGGCAGGATATTTTTTCCTATTTATTTTTCTATCATAAATCAACATGTCCGGGGTGTTAAACTGTTATCAGATGTCTGAAGACAGATGCTGGCCTCATTCCCTCCCAAAGGGAGGCAGAGCTCAGGCTGGTGGGATCACTGGAAAGCACAAAAGTCAGGGTGATGCTGTTCCTGCTTTGTAGTGCCTCACCATGGTCCTTTCTTCCCAGGAGATGACCTTATTCTGCCTTGCGAGGTCTTCTTCACGTTCCTGAAGGACTCCCGGACTGAGGTGTGGTGGACCATAGATGGGAAAAACACAGATGACGTCATGGACCCCAAGATAAAAGTCACACAAAGGTAACATAGTAATGTGAACCTTCATTTGTATGTAACCCTCTCTTGGATCCTGCAGAGGGGTGTGGGCGCAGACATGCGACAGTCCCGTTTTCCTTTGCAAGGGAGTGGGGAGTGCACCACTTCCCTGTTAATCAGAAACCCCTGTGTCTGCACCGTGCTGTGATGAGCACCGGGAGCTCCAGGGAGGAGGCCTCCAGCCCTGGACAGTGTCTTGTCTTGGAGAAGGACTTGAGGGAGCTTTGTTTATTAGTTCACATCATCGCTTGCTCAGGTCCTGGTAGTGGTGCCAACAGCCGGTGTTATTGTGGGACTTGTAAACCAAGGGACAAACACAATTTTGTTTAGAGGACTGTTTCTACATAGCGTAAGTGATAAAAATGTTTCAAAAAACAGAAGCCGAAAAAGGAAATGTATTATTATACATAATATTGATTAGGAGGAATAGAGATTCAGTTACATGAAGAACCCAAATGAGGTTCAGAGTTCCGTTTGCTCAGTGCTGAATTACGTGCGGAAGGCAGTCACTTCCCCAATCGGTTTGCAAACCTACGTAGAAGAGGGAAAGGCAAAAGGAAATACTATTATCCCCATTTTGTAAATGATCAATTCGGGCACAGAGAGACAAAGTGACTCATCCAGGATTGCACAGGGAATGTGACGTGGGCTCTGAATCCTGAGCTCGTGAGATCTTGTTGCTTTGTAGGCAAGAACTTCCTTTGTCTCTAAAATACAATGTGACACAGCTGCAATGAGAAAATTATGAGTGGCAAAATAAATGTTAAGGAAAATCAGATAAAGGGACAGCTGCAGCTGTATTAAAAAACTGAAGTGTGTACCAATTTATAAATATCAGTTTAGGTATTTTGTTTTGTTTTTTTTTTCAAGAAAGGGTTGGGTTATATCAGGGAAAGGAGTATTTGTCACTAAGAACTTGCTGCAGTTTCACGTATGTAATGCTCTGTTGTTTTTTTTTTTTTCTTACAGTGAAATTACTAGAGATTTTGAAGACAAAACTGTCATAAGGACTCTAACAGTTGCAAAAGCCACACCGGAGGACTTGAAACGGAATTACACTTGCTATGCCAGGAATGCCAAAGGCGAGGAGCATAGCCAGGCCATAGTGCGCATGAAAGGTAAAATACTTGCAGAGCATGGGTGAGAAATGAGGCAGGCTCAGAGAGGGCTGCGGCTCCTGCCTTGAGCCTTGCCCTGCAAAACAGTAGGGGAACAAATAGTTCCATCAGACCTTTTTCCCCCAACACACGCTGTTCTGTACGCGCTATTGTATTATTGCTGTCATACTGCAACACTTCTTGGAGGCAGGGAGCAAAGGATGCATGTCACACATACCCTGCCACGGTCAAGTGCTTGGGGGGAGAGACGGGTGGATAGACTTGTTCTCATCCCATCCACGTACCACAGTTGAAGCAGACCTGAGGGGACAGGCTGCTTGAAATGATTTTGGGTTACTTGATTGCGTGAGGGTTTTGCATTGACGCAACAGCTATCAGTTGGCATCCTCCAGAAGGCAGATTGCACTCGTTGACGTTGCTCAGGGAAGTGACACTGTCTAACCACGACGCTCTGTGGTTTTACTCCTTGCTGTGATGATGCTCCAGTCTAGACACAGCCATCTCGGCGTTGGTGGTACGGACTGATCCAGCTCTGTTCAGCGGGGTCTTTTCTTTGTCTTTCGTCAAAGATTTTGTTCTTGTTTCCCAGACTCACTTCTCAGTAATAAGAACTGAGCATTCACTATAGGTATGTGAGGTTTCCTGGTTAAGGTGTATATTTCCGCCTCCTTATCAACCTCATCTAGAGCTTCAACACCTGCTTGCTGTAGATCGGACTTGCCCGTTCCCAGCAGGGATGCTGCCCTGCCTTGTGTAGCTCGTGCCAGACACCTCCTCCTCCCCACTCTGCCCTATTAGCATGGCTTACAGAAGTCTTTACTGAAAAAGCTCTTCTCTTCCTTCTTGGTGCTTGTCCTCCTTCCTTTTAGTCCCATTCCTTTGAGATGAACCTTTTCTGGATCATTAGGAAGGAATGATAGACCAAACACACAACTGAGGCTGCAACCATCTGCCAGTGTGTTCATCCTACATACATAATTCTTCTGGGATGATAATGTTTGTACATGTAGCGGAAGTGAATTTAAAATCTTCAGATTCTTTCTCTATACAGCAGTGCCTAAATGCTGTTTTCTAGTGGACTGATCTGTCCTATCCTCACTCTTCCTCCCCCGTCTGCTCCTGGGCAGTTGAGTGGGTTTGCTCTGAGCAGACCTGGTTACTCACCACCCCTCCCTTCTGCTCTGCTCCGCTGCAAAATCCAAGAACCATCCCTAACCACTGCTGGCAGAGCAGCCTTAAGCTAAGCTCGCTGCAGACCATCCCACTGCGCATAGGCACATCAAGCATGCCAGAACTTCACCCCGCAGCACTTGTCTTCCAGTTTTTAGCAAGTAGCTCTATATGTTGGCTCCAACTCTTTCATTACATCAGGTTATATATGTTTCCTGCTTTTTCTGGATGATTTCCCTCTCCTTCTCATGTACTTCTGCTGCTCATCACCTAATGAAAGTTAAATTTCTTCCATTTTCTTTTTTTGTAATTCGGTTTCTAATAAAACTTACTAAATCTTGGAAATTGGTGATCTTTCCACTCACTGCTGTTGTTTTATTGTGCGGTTTGCCAGTGTGTGTATCAGCTGCCACCCGAATCGCCATAAAAACTGAGTTGCCCAGGGATACAGTTAGAAGTGTTATTTTCTGTCCTTAATACAAAGAAGCAGCAGTGGTGTGACAGACACTGTATGGGTTGGAGCAGGGCCTGTGATGTTCTGGCTTGATGTCCACAGGTTGTCCTATTTGTTTGCAAACATTTCAGCTTTTCTGTAATGAACTCTGAGTCGTCTTTGCTGGTAGAAAACAATCAGAAAACAATGCTTAGTTATATCTTTGCTGTCAGTCTGGGACAAGCCACAAGAGCTGTGTGTGTTTGATGAGGAGGAAAAATGGTGGCCATTGCCTTTATTTTGCCACGGGTGACCTTTGGCTGGCTCTGGTAAAATAAGTGCTATTGTGTTGCCCCAAGAGTTTGCGTATACTGCTGTGTTGTAGTTTGGGCTGTGGGGCAAAATCCCTCCCAATCCTGGGTCACATTCGTAAGCTGGCTTTGGGTTGTGCAGGTGGCTTCCATCAACAAGTCATTCTGCCATCTGGCTACTCCCAGCGCCTTGCTCAGAGACAGAAGTCCAGTCTGTTCTTTGACTTGCTCTGCCAGCCCAACCAGACCTAATAACCCAGAACGGGGACTCCAGGGTGGCCAGCCATCACGTGTCCTGCCAGAAAAGCCTTGGCTTGGCCACCGCCCTCTGAAACGCCAGCTTGGCTCTTGGCTGTTCCTCTGTGGTGGTTGACACAAGCCTATCCCTGCTTAGCTGAAGGCCCAACCTGTTCTGTAAACCAGACCTCCTCTTTCTTTTTGAACCCAGTTGTAGCACCGAAGTACACCGTGGAGCTGGCCTGTGGACTGGGAGCAACCATCCTGCTCGTTGTGGTGCTGATAGTCATCTATCACGTTTATTGGCTTGAGATGGTCCTCTTCTATCGGGCTCATTTTGGAACAGATGAAACCATTCTAGGTAAGGAGTTAAAGGGCTTAAATTTATTGTATCCTGCTACATGCCAGACCCTTCATTTTCTTACAGGAATTCTCATATAAGCTATTTTTAACCCTCTTCACAGCATAATGACATTTTGACCTTCCATTTCTATACCTGCATTCGGTTGTGTGGGTCATTTTTAGAGCAAGAGGAGTCAGGCTTGGGTCAGGGGAAAGGAGACAAAAGTCCTCTGTATTCTCTGCAAAGGTGAAGCATGGATGAGTCAGGCTCCCTAGGGCTCTGCCTTGCTGATGGCTAGCTGTTTGATCTGATCTAGATGGTCAGTACAAGTCATCAAGTCTCAGTAAGTCCCTGATTTCTCTGATGACTCTAAGGATTCACGAATCCAGGGTGGTTTGCTTTAAAATGTGGGAAGTCATCCAAAAGGATGGATCTGGAAATCACCCTTCTGTCCTCTGTTCTTCCACAGCTGCCCTGTGTTACTGGGAGTTCATCTCTTGAGACTTTGAGCTGAGATTCCTTCCTCTGCAGGATGAGGAGGGTGTTTGAGCCCTCGCAGCTTGTGGTGCGAACCTGCCAAGGGGGCGCGGCGGCTCTCGGAGGGTGTAGGCAGGGTGCAAGTCTCTGTCTGGTGGGACTGCTCGTGTAGATAGACAGCAATGAGAGGAAGCAATGTCAGAGATGTCAAAAGACAAAAGGACCCTAGACAGAACAGGTTGGTCATCTTGCTGTGGTCTCATGCCTTCAGCAACTCCGTAGCGTCTGAGTACCTTCACGTTCAGGCTGGGTAGTCAAAGAGGCAGCGCTGCTGTCCTGTAACGGTGGAAACGGATGTGTCCTTACCCTGCGGTGCCCAGGCTCAAAGCAAGCCTTCATTTCTGCTTTTCCTGGGAAACAAGTCAAAGGCTCAGCATGTGCAATATCACAAGCGTCTCTTCTGCCATTTGTGTTTCTCTGTGCTCCCAACGCTCAGACGGGAAGGAGTACGATGTGTACGTGTCCTACGCGCGCAATGCGGAGGAGGAGGAATTTGTGCTGCTGACACTGCGGGGAGTCTTGGAGAATGAGTTTGGGTACAAGCTGTGTATTTTCGACAGAGACAGCCTCCCTGGGGGAAGTGAGTATTTCACAGGGGGCTGTGCTCCCTGCGCGTCCTCTCTTTATTGTTCTTTCGGATACTGATAATGGGTAGGAGCTGGCCTATCCAGATTAACTTTAATCCTTTGTTTTTTTCCCCTATCTCCATTAATGATCTTTTTGGTACCTTTTAATGTTTTTGCTTCACGTGACAATATCACAGATGCTCCAGACCTCCAAAACAGCTGCTGTGGGCAAGTGGTGGTGGTTGGTTATTTCAGTTGCTCTCCCCAGGAGTGATGTGTGAGAGGGACTGATTTATCAGTGTGAGGGAACCAGACCACTGACCTTCATGCAAACCCTCTGAGCTGCCTTAAAAAAGGGGGATAAAGTCAAGGCTAGAAAGAAAAAAGGCAGGGGGAGTGTGATGCTGGACCAGACTGGTGGCTCACAGAGGGTGATGGTGAGTGCCTGTAAAATCCAGGAGTGTCTGCTTCAGGGAGGTGTGGAGACCACCATGCCAGCATCGGTGAGAAGTTAACGTGCCCTCCTAGAAAGCCTCACACTCGCTCTCATTAATTAGAGAGTTTGTGTCTAACATGGCATATAATTAGGTTGCTATGATTAAGAGTACTTTGTTGCAGGTAGTGAGACTTATTTCTTCATAGAGTTTTTTCACTGTTTCAAGCTAAATCATACAAGATTCTGGACACAGTGTCTGCTGGAAGGATGCCGGCAATCACCAAGAATGGAAGTTTCTGAAATTCTCCAGATATGCATAGTCACACAGGTGCCACAGCAAGGGCACAAATCTAGTCAATGCTCTCAATTTCCAGTGTCCTGGGGGCTGAGTTGGCTGCACGATCCCTGATGCCTGGTAAAAGTTCAAAGCCTGAACTTTTGCTGGTGCAGACCGCCCCACTTTGAATTCATGGGGTTTGGGTCAGAACCCCACTGATGACAGAACCTGTGCTTATAAAGTCCATTGGGGTCGCTTTTGGGTAGGACAGGAGGGACTGCTGGAGTCCCAGCCCAGCTCTGTGACAGAGGGAGCAGAGTTAGTCTGGGATCTGTCATCTTCATCTCCTAGATCGTTGCCAGGACACAGCACCTCTAGGTTTGAGGGTGAATAAATATGTGTGCCTGAGGGGACAGGGAGACAGCTGCAATCCTGATGCTCTTCCTTCTGGAGAGAGCCTGGATGACACGGCAGGGCGCCCTGAAGGCTCTGTTTGCTTGATGCCAGTGCCAAGCTCAGAGCAGGTTTGCTCTGAGCTGTTCTCACCAGTTTTTCCTCAAGACATGCATCTCCGTCCTGTTCCCTCTACCGCTTCTTGCCATCCTTCCCCTTTCCCTTCGGAGGGTCTCATTTTCCTCACAGTGTAGCTCTCCTGGGCTCCCTGCCCTTCAACCCTCACCCCCAGAGCGCTCCCATCCCTGCTCACTGTGGCAGCCGGTACTGGCCCCAAACCAGCACCTCCAGAGCACTGCTGGGGTGGCTCCTCATTGCACATCCCTGTTGCTTCTTAGCTGGGATTTGACTAATCTCCTTCTTGGGGAAGCACGGCAGGCTGGGCAATAGCTTTTTGGCAGCTGGTGTCATGCCTCCAGAGTGTGCATCTGTGTCATGGGTAGGGAGTTATGTTGTCCTTGATGAAGAAACAGTGGGAGATGGATTATCCTGTGAGTTTTCTGACAGGAACTAATCAAACGTGCTTGACAGCTAAATGAACTTGCCTGTCAGCGTTATTTTATTCTCCATTGTATTTTCTGACCAGTCAAGAGCGTTCCCTTGCCAATGAAGTATGGGAGATCCTGCAGCAGAGAGTGCGAGCACTGGGATTCACACTTACAAGGAATTTTCACATTAATTACAGAAAGGTGCCTAAGGACAGTCTACCTGCAGATGTTAGAAAATCAAAGAGGATCCACAGTTACCATGACATGTCTCCAGCTCAAAGAGTGTCACTTTTGGGACACTTCATTGAAAGTCCTCAGAGCAGTTTACTTGTCACTTCTAGAAACGCTCAAGTCCACTTTCATCGATGACAGCAACAGGAACAGCTGGATGAGTAACAGGAGTTGGGATGGTAGTATTTCCAAAGCAGGTGAACCCATGAGGACGCTCTGTGAGGGTGTAGATATTAATTGTGTATGTTTGGTGTGGAGAAACCGAGGCAAGAGGAGTGAAGGGATTACCCGGAATCAATCTGGACATCTGCCAGAGGAGGATGTAAGTGTAGGCATTCAGGCTTCCCCATGCCTCCGCAGGTTGGGTCTTTTCCTTGAGGTCATGTGTTGTCCAGCTGGCAATTTTCCTGCTTTGCTCCAGAGAGCCTCTTTTTCTGCTCTCACTAGAAGGAAGCTAAATCTGAGCCTACCAGAGCAGCCCTCTTGGCCACATGGCATCTTCATAGCATTGCGTGGTGTCACTGCCACATGGTACAGTGCCTTTTGGATGTAGCTACCTCAGGCATCTCCACGTAGTGTGAGGAGGAGGAAACACATCTGTAGGCAGCCTGAGGCTGGGAGTAGAAGATGTCACTGTATGGGGCAGTGGGTACCAGCCATGGTGTAGGAGGCCCTACCTGGAATTGCTTGCAGGGTTGGGAAGCACCAGTATAGTCTAGAAAGGGCCTCCAAGGGATTTTATTGTCCCCTTCAAGAGACACCTGGTGTCACGCTAGCAACTCAGTAGCACGTTCTCAGCCATCACTAACCACCTCAATGTTTCTTTCTCCCAGTTGTCACAGACGAAACCCTGAGCTTCATCCAGAAAAGCCGACGTCTACTTGTTGTCCTGAGCCCCAACTACGTCTTGCAGGGGACACAGGCCCTGCTGGAGCTCAAGGCTGGTCTAGAGAATATGGCCTCCAAGGGCAACATCAAAGTCATTCTAGTGCAGTACAAAGCCATCAAGAAGAGCAAAGTGAAGGAGCTGAAGCAGGCCAAGGCGGCCTTGACCGTCATTAAATGGAAAGGCGAGAAATCCAAGTTCCCAAAGGGCAGGTTCTGGAATCAGCTACAGGTGGAAATGCCAGTGAAAAAAAAAAGCAGGAGTTTGAGCCTTGATGGGCTCATACGTATTCCTGAAAAATGTTTGACACCATCAGAAAACAAAACAAAACCCCCCAAAATCCACAAGCTAGGCCAGGGAGTGGGAAGGAACTCAGAGTTTTTGCCATGAAGGACTGTGTCCCAAGCATTTCAGTTGTGCCTCCCTGCAGTTTTCTGCTGCCCTGGCAGTAGAGAGACCAAAGATGCGTACACCTCCTCTCTGCAAATGCATGTCCTTGTCATCAACTACACAAACCCTGGACTCAAGGTCTAAATTTGGGCTATCCAGGTGGGATGCAGCCAGCACCTTGTGATAGCATGATATTTGTATAGGCCAGTTCTCCTAGATCCAGTTCCTATGGGACCTTCGTTAGCATCCAGGACAGAGCTGCTTTCCTCTCTTAAGCACCTTTCTCTTTCCTGGTCATTGGTCCCTGTTGCAGAAGCTGGGGAGCAGTTTGAAAGGTGGCTTCAGTACAGAGCCTTTCATGCATGTCCCAGCTATATAGTCCTGATCATTGCAGGATCACAGATTTCTGCTTCAGTGGGGGAGCACAGATTCTTGAGGCTCCTCATCTTTGCTCCCCACACTTCTGTAGGAGCAGGTACGTTCAGATAGCTTGGCAATGTGAAATGGCTGTTTACAAAAGCTTTTTTTTTTTTTTAAAAAAAAATCTGCTAGGTGATATTGTATTGTAGCATTTCTACTAGTAAGCGGTCAGTGGTTGGGACTTTGTAGTCTCCCATGTACCCCACATCCTTCAGGGCTGTAATACTGATAAGCCAAGGGAAATCTTTCATTAGTACAGGCCATGGAGCATGTCTGAGAGATGCTTCTTTGTAGAATAAACTCAGGGACTCCACAAGCACTGCAAGGAACCCCAATTTACTACTGAACCCACCTACTGTGTCTGTGCTGCTGGCTGGGGGAGAAAGCATCATGCAAGGTGTTGCTGAGACCTCTGGGGTGACACTGGGTATATGTCCAACTCTCCAGGAGACCCTACAAACAAATTTGTACATATTAAAAACTATTAGCTCTGTCCAGCTGGGTAGGACTATGAGGACAGGCTGTGAGAGTTGGGGTTGTTCAGGCTGGAGAAGAGAAGGCTCTGGGGAGACCTTATTGTGGCCTTTCAGTACTTAAAGGGGGCTTATAAGAAAGATGGGGACAGACATTTTAGTAGTGTCTGCTGCAGTAAGACAATGGGTAATGGTTTTAAACTAAAAGAGGGTAGATTCAGACTAGATATAAGGAAGAAATTTTTTTATGCTGAGGGTGGTGAGACACTGGCATAGGTTGCCCAGAGAGGTGGTAGATGCCCCATCCCTGGAAACATTCAAGATCAGGTTGGACAGGGCTCTGAGCAACCTGATCCAGTTGAAGATGTCCCTGCTCATTGCAGGGGGCTTGGACTAGATGGCCTTTAAAGGTCCCTTCCAACCCAAACTATTCCATGATTCTATGAAGACTCAGTGTTCTCTGCCTGGGTATGAACAACTTCACCATTGGTAATGCAGGGCTCAGGTTTAAACTAGCCTTGGCTTTACAAAGCAAGTTTCCACCCATCATGTTTCAGCCTGGAGTTGCAGAACAGAGGATGTATCTCAGCTTCTGCAACCTTCGCACAAAATGGAAATACAAAATAAGCCCACTGCGTAGCAGTCCTTGCTTCAATGGGAGGCAGCAGGCGTAGGAGAGGACCTGGTGAGTTAACCCCCGGCAGGCAGGCTTTTCACACCAAGGAGGGGAGTGTCCCTTCCCTTGTAGGACAGACCAAAGCACAGTGGGACCCTGGCATTGACTGGTACCGTCGTTCACAATGTTTTCACATAAAACTAGAAGCTCTGGGGGTGTCTGCATACTCCTGTAGCTCCCAATGCAAGGGCCTGCCCACTTAATTGTGAAATTCAGTATTACGTACACTAAGTGCATGCTTATTTTTTGTCGATAATGGTTGCTCCTGAGTCAGCTCTGACTCATGCTTTCGCTCGGTTGGTGTCCAGCGGGTGAAGCATAGCCATTCATAATGGCATTAAAAAAGCACTACAATTTGGAGTCTACACACTATTCACCCAGCTGAGCAGGGAGGTTCCAGGGCGTCCCAGTAAACAGCCCAGCCTTAGAGGTGTGGGGCTGAATCCTGGCGTTGGCAAAGCCCCTTGCTCTTAGCATCTTATGATTAATAATGTTATTCCAGTGCAGCGGGGAGCTGCAGCTACCTGTGCCATTGGGCAGGTACTGTACAAACATGGTACAAATAGAGCTTCTTTCTCACCTTCCTCTTCATCCTCTCCCCCCTTCCCCCCCCCCCCCCCCCCCCCCAAGTAAGCTCTGCTTGAAGCAGGTACAATTGCAGTCAGCTTCACTGAAGGCAGTGGAGCTCCTCATCTGCTCAGAAGTGCTTAAAACCTTTGCTGTTATGAGCTCTTCTGCTGTGGTTGTCTGTGGAGGGGCAGAGCTGCTTCCCACACTCCAGAAAAGCTTCATTTGTATGAGATAGCACCCAAAAACCACGCTCAGCTTTGTGAAGCCATTGCAACCGTGTCATTTTGCCCAGCTTCACCTTTTTGTTTGTGTTTTCAGCATCCCTGTAATCGGCTGCCAGATCTGCAGGCAGAGCGAAGGCCCTGAGGCCAAAGCAGAGCTGTGTTAGAGTCCAATTTAATTTTTAAAAAATTGACTCAAAAATATGCATAAATTTAATTAACATCCCAGACCTTACCACATCACATCTTGCTTTTGGCTGAAGTACCAAGGGAACTCCTGCTGATGTTTTAGTTACTCTGATTATTTTAAGAAGTTAAATCCACCTCACTTGTTTTGCTGATTTTACTCAAAGAGTTTTCCAAATAAACAATGGACCCCAGGACTTTCTCTGGCATACGTTGCAGTGGCCCTTGGTGCTATTGCAACACCAGGACAGAATTACTGAGACACTTCAGCAGAGCACCTACAGGGCAAAAGGTGCGATGGTCTGAAGGGGGCCCGAGAGGTCCAGAGGGAGTGGTGTGGAAGGAATAGCGCCGGAGAAGGCTCTGCTCCTTCGGGAACTTTACCACGGGCTTTGCTGGGAGCTGTCAGGCCAGGGGTAAACCCCAGTTCCAGCTGTAATGCAGATCTGCAAAGCACCTCAAAGACGCCTGCCATTTCATCTTCTGCCACATGTGGTTTCTGTTACGGGATTCTGTCACAGCATCTGTCTAGTTCTGGTGGTTCATTTGAGTTTCTGTGTTCTAACCTAACATTTATCAATATGCAGCTCATACAAAGTTCCTCGTTATTTTATGGGGAAACAGCGTGGCACAAATTGGAAAAAATATCTTTCCCCCCGCCATGCCGTTTGATGTTGTACAGCTGTTCCAGAGTTTTCTCTTCTTTTCTGTATGTTTTTGCCTTTGTGTTCTTTGGTCTCTGAAGTGTCAGTATTATTTTATTTTGCTTTTCAATAAAACATTTTCACTTTTGCATTTCAGTCCTTGTGCATTTCTCATAAGTATCATTTTCCTCCCCATTACGTCTGTTAAAGGCTGTTAAAGAAAGATGACTGAGTGTAGTCCAAGCAATCAGGATCATTTGGGGACACCTCCTTAGAGGGGGACATTTTCCTGGCTGTTTCATGGTGTTCCTGCAGAGATCCTGAGGCACCACCACTGCTACCAGGGCCAAGCAAGCAGAAACACCGTGACGCACAGCATTCATGTGTCACCCAGCAGTGGACATGCACACACAAAAAGTCTCTGACCTGAAGAGTGCTCACTCAGCAATGAAAAGATAGAAAGATGGGAAGGAAATGCCATCCCTTTGCTTGAGAGACCAAGCCAGAATGTTGAACAGAAATCTTGGAAATCTGCCCTCACCACAGAAATCAAACTCACTGTTGGGCTGCTTTGCCCATCACCTTCCAGGTAGTTGGGTAGAAAAGGTTCATTCAGCTTCCTGTTTTCTCATCCAAGCTGCTTTCTTGGCTTTTTCCCTTGTTTGTATGCTAGCAGGTAAGTTGGGAGAGAGCCTAGCACTTCCAGACCATTAGGAGAATGAATACTTGTGACCATCTATGGATTTAGGGTCTACAGGGTATGGGATCTATGCCCCTTCCCCTCCCCCACCCAGCTTTTATTGGGCTGAGACAAATGTATGGCTCTTATAATGTTCTGTTATAGCTCTAAGGTGCATTAGGGGAGACACAAGTAAACCAACAGAAATATGCAGGGTCCTTCATAACCATGTAGTAAAGACGGAAGATTTTTTTTAGTATAAAGCAGATATCCAAGAGTATCAAATTCCCAGCTCTTTTGGTACCCAAATCCTCGCAGCGTTACTACTGCTTGTCCCATCCTGCGCTGCTGTCACTGGGAGGGACCATCCCGCCTGCACACTGTGAAGTGGCCACTCAGGATTTTTTGTGCCCTGGGATTACATTGTAAACTGAACATCCCAAGATGTTCTAGCCAGTCAAGTCTAAGTGCATCCCATTCTCAGAAATAAAATCTATCTTTGGGAATTTGAGCTTTTTCTCTGCCAGAAAAGTGTCGAGTCTCAAAAAGTGTTGTAAATTAAAATTGGTAAAAGAAAACCGTCACTGTCAGCTCAATCAAAACATTTCATTTCAGCAGTGTTGGAATCACTCACATTAATTGAACCTGTGCTTTTTGAGCAGGCAGGTAGAATAGGTGACCTCCCAGGGGCTGCTCCTGCCTACGTTTCACTGTGATGCTGTGATTCCAGTTTCAAAAAGAAAGACCTTTCAAACCAGCAAAGGAGCTTTTTCTTACACGAAATGTTGAAGCTTGGCTGATTTCAAAATAGATCCCAATCAGTAATAGAAAGGTTTGAATGAGGTCTGAACTCTCTAAATTGGGAGATTGCTGCCAATTCTTTGTGCCTTTGAAATAGGGTGGTTAGAACTTTTCACGGCGTTAAGTGGCAATTCTGATGAAACTGACTTTATCACCTACTTTTGGTTTCAATGAGTCAGTGTGTGTCAGGGGGGGAAATCCCCCCCAAACCTTGTATACAAGAAAAAATATCTGCAAGTACTTTGATTTGAACTCCAGTATTATGTTAAAGAACCACACAGTGCCTTACTTTCTCCATTAGGATAATATGTTCAATCCATTTTCCTATCGCAAATTCTTGGTCTCCAAATAATCTAGTGACAACGAGTTTTACAGCTAGTCACGTATCTTTGAGAAAAAAAGTCTTGCTCTGTAGAATATTAAAATAAGATGCATTCAGGTGCAACATGCTGCACCTTCTGCTGTGAGATAAGGAAAGAGACAGCCAAGTGCTGGAAGAATAAGAGGCATTGCCATTGCAGGGAAGGTACAGTATTTTTATTTATATAAAAGACTATGGTTCCACTGGGAAGGAGGGAGGGGAGTCTCCGGATTGAGGAATCAAGGCTTTAGCAGTGTGAACGGCAATGGAAGCAGCAGGTAGCTCTTCTCCCCGGAACAGCTCTTTACAAGACATTCCTAAAGGGAGGTTTTTCTCTCTGAGTGTGCAAGAGCTCTTACTCCAGAGCTCCCTGTCCTGCTTGAACACCACCTTGTCCTCAGGTCCACTCCCCCCACTCCGTCTCAGGCACCAGTACTCAGTAAGTGGGTGGGTTTTTTTTTTTTAAGTTTTTACAGTTCTATTAATCAGCTTGGGTTAATTTGCTAAGTGCCACAGCCCTATTAATTCCCATCCTTTCCACTGCTCACCCATTAGCCATGACACCTTCAATATGCTTACTGCATCCCAAGCCATAGATAGAAGTTCAAGGACATCCTTCAGGTTTGCTGTTTTTCAGCATTCATAATAAAAGAGTTGCTGCCCTTGCCTGGCACCATTCCAGCTGAGCATCCTGCTGAGCTTTACAAAGTGCAATTAATCCCAAGGAATGCTTTGAGGGACAGTCGTTTCACCCCCCACCCCCCCCCCCCCCCCATCGTGGCTAGAGGAACTGATGGAGAGGTTTAAGGCTGACGTTTTTGCTTTCTAGGTTTGGAGGCTTCCATTTCTAGATGAGAGAGCATGAGAAGGAGGGAGGTGGGTCTTAGCCTCGGCAGTGCGAGCTGTGGCACGATGTGATTGCTTCACTTTGTTCCCCCCCATGCAAAGGGCTGCCAGAGCTGTGGGCAGGTGGTTCCTGAACAAGACCTGCCCTTTACCAAGCGCCTGCAGTGCCCTGGGCATGAGTGATGCCGAGTGGTGCGGAAGTCAGGGTATGGTCCTGGCTTATCCTGCTGTCCAGGCTTCTCGGTTACCAGTTCAGCCTTCTCAAAAACCCACCACAAAGCAAAAATGCTGCTATTGCTCCTGCAGTCCCTGCCAGCAGGAGCGTGGGCAAGTAGAAAACCACTGGGTTTGTGCCAGGTTTCCCTCGGTGGGAAGGGGGGGATCTCTGCAGGTATGCCAGCAAACAGCTTCCTTCAGCTTTTCTCTCCCCGCTCCCTCCCCCTTTGTGCACCCCAATTCCTCTGCTCTTGCACTCTTAGATACCACCGAAGCCGTGTTCGACTTCATCCAGAGGAGCCGCAGGATGATTGTGGTCCTGAGTCCCGACTACTTGACGGAGAAGAGCATCAGCCTCCTGGAGTTCAAGCTGGGCATCATGTGCCAGAATGCCATTGCCACCAAGCTCATCGTGGTGGAGTACAGGCCGCTGCAGTGCACCCACCCCAGCATCCTCCAGCTGAAGGAGTCTGTCTCCTTCGTCACCTGGAAGGGGGAGAAGTCCAAGCGCTCCAGCTCCCAGTTCTGGAAGGCGTTGCGGCTCGCCCTGCCGCTGCGCAGCCTGAGTGCCGGCTCCGGCTGGAACGAGAGCTGCTCCTCCCAGTCGGACATCAGCCTGGACCCCATCCAGAGGAGAAGGAGCCGGTTGAAAGGGCAGCCCGACCCACGGGGCACCGCGGCGGAGACTCTCGCTTCCGGGGGGACGGCCCAGGCCCCCGAGTCAAAGGCCAAACACCGAGCCAAGCACTTCTTGACCTGCCGGTGTTGTGGGACCTATTGCAATGGCAGCAGCAGACTCAAGCGCAAGCATCGGGCTGTGGCTGAGCCCAGGTGGGACGCTCATCTCTGCAAGCCGGGCTCGGGCAGGCTCGCAGCGCAGGGGGTTCAGGGCAGAAGTCGACCCGAGCCCCTGCCGGCACAGGCTCCCGCTCTCGCCCTCTGCCATTACAGCGACCTGTCGAACAACAACGACTTCTACGTACTCTAGCCAAGAGGCTGACGGCACCGCAGGTGCTGGGCCAACAAAATATACCCGCTGCAGCCTCAGCTAAGATATTTTTATGATATCGCAGGCTGACGCTGTGTCGTTCACCATCAGCCCCATGCCAGCACGGAGGACTGCAGGGTGTCACCGGTGCCGGTGATCTGAGTCGGGGACCTGCAGCCACACACACACAGCAGCGGCTGGGCCGGGGGGGGGTGTCTCTGCCCGGGTCCTTCTCCTTAATTTAAATTGCAAAGTGGAGCTGAAAATGTGTTTCTCTGGCCTTGCTTTTCCCCGGCTGTGGTGGTTTGCCGCAGGGCTGCTGCTGGGTCGGGTGCGGGAGGGCAGGTCCCCAGCCGGGGGCCGGGAGGGAGGGAGGGGGGAGAAGCCATCCTCCTGGCAGTAACCTCTGGGGAAGGGGGAGCAAACCTGCGTTTTGCAAAGGATAAAACTTTGCTGATGAGGGCAATGGGAGGCCCCGCCGATGCAGGAATGCGCCGTGCAGTATGGTGCGGTACGTTATCCACTGTGGTTTAAAAGAACTTGGTCAAAAGTTTTAAGACAAGTCCCTTCTCTCTAAATAAAACTGATTTCTTTAACCTGCAGTTGTTACAAGTGCCGTGGGAACTGGTAAATGCCGGAACCTTGTTCACCAGGCGGTGCCTGGGGATGTGGTTTGCCCAAGCTGGCTGAGATCTCCTGTTCCCAGTGCTTCCAGTGGGCTCCTGGGCTTCGTTCCTCTCCCAGCTTCACCATATGATGAATTTGTTCTGTCAGTTGCATGGCCTTTGGCGCAGCAAGAAAGAAAATGATTACAAATCTAGGGAAATATGATTAAAAAAATTCTCCGAGTAGTCAATGAGCTCAGGGATGGGAGCAAGACCTAAAACACTCACAGAAAACCTCAGGCGCTGAAGCTGAGGGGTCAAAACTCAACCAAACTTCATTAAATAACCGAAAGAGCCTTTGAACAGCATCCCTGGGGCTGCAGTTTCATCAGCCCGTTGAGCTGGCTGTCAGCAGTGTTTCCCACTCTTCATCCACAATGAAAACTTCATTTGCCTCATTTCGTTTTGTATAACGACTTCTCTCCCCACCGAGGAAGGGTGAGGAAGGGTGCTAATCCTGGGAGTTGGCCGCTCGCTTTTAGCTCAGCCGCGCCAGACCGGGTAATACACTGCATTTGTTTTCTTTCCCAGAAACAAAAAAAAATGCCACTGGTGCTTTACCACTCTGGTCAGTCTAATTGTTGCCTCTCAGGTCAGCAATTAATTATTTTTCTTCTGCCTTGGAAATACGAACTGAGCCCTTGGGGTACAGGGTCTATGGCCCCCAGGACAGACCCTTACCTGATGTCCTCAGGTGCAGCCCTGTGAGGGAGAAAGGGGCCATGTCTCGCCCATTTTAACAGTGCTGAAGCCCAGTTATAATTCACACTTGGCTGGCTTTGCCTCAGCAGCCCCTTTTCCCTGGTATTGTCCCCACTTTTTTGATCCTTTCCTTCTGAGATCAAGCACAGCTGATGGATCTCCCGTTACAAGTCTCTGTGAGCTGAATCCTAACAGCCCTGCTGCAACAGACCAAGAAAATAGAAACCAAAAAACCTGGTGCTGAGTCAATCTAAATAAAATAAGGGGAAAAAAAACCCCACCAGCTCATAGGAATTAGAAATTCAGACTCTAGAGAACTCTCCAGGCCTGAATTTCTCTGTAATTTCAAGCAGACACATTGTAAATGGCTCAGAGAAGTTTTGTCCATACATGGCCATTCTAAGTGATCAAAGAGGAGGAGCAGGAATGAGATATTCGGAAAACAAGCTGATAAATTGCAAAATGCTTTGTGAGAAGCAATCAAAATGCCATTAAATGGTTAAACGGTTCCAGTTGCTTACAACTAGATGTGGGATGGTACTGCCAATGAGTTTCATAGAGCTGAAAACACAAGCTACAAAATACAAATAATTTGCAATCAGTCAACCCCCAGACTCAGCATATTTGTTATTTGTTGGCATTTAAACAGCTTTTATTTACAACTTTGCCCTTATTTGACCATGATGATGTCTTGGTCAACTACAGCAATCCAAAGATGCAGGAAGCAACATCTGGACCTTGTAGCAGACATACAAAATGGCCAAGTCCAGCCTTTTTGGGCAAACTATCATCTCTTTATGAAAGAACAAGTGCAAACTGGTAAGGACCATGGCTTCTCCAGTTGCTTCCACAGAGCTAGTGCCATTTTACTACCCACCACACTGACCCAGGGTTTTGGTTGCTCTCACAACAAATACTGAGACATGGTGGGTTTCAGTGTGTGCAGAGCCTTTGCCCCCTGAGCCCAGGCTCCCAGAGCCTAAGGCATGGTGTGCTGGATGGGGTGTCTCAGCAAGGTCACAGGGACTAAACCCTAGAACCAATTTCAGTTCTATTTGGGGGTATTTCCGAGCAACATCCTAAGCACATTGCTTGGAAATACCCTCAAGCATCAGCACAAGGTCCTGCTTTAAGACCAGCTCCAATTCTTTGCACAGGGTTTGAATTCTGCTCTCTGAAAATCAGTTAAAACCTGTTCATGTCCTATCTGACACTGACTGGTGCAGATGTACTGTAGTCACCGCTCTCTTCTCTGGTACACATGTATTTGTCAGTTGTATACAAAAATAGAATCATCTCCAAAGTTAGCAGTCAGCACGATACTACCATCCCCTTCACACACCCAGGCCTCTCGAGAGAACTGTTCAGAGGGGAGTAGAGTTAGTGTATATGGAGAATTTCCACCACATGCTGATATAAAAACATTCATGTAACCTTGTATATCCTACTAATGTCATGCAATGGTACATAGCTACGAGGTCAGAATGTGCAGAGCCACTAGTACAATATTTCTGCTGTTACCTAGAGGTTTTTAATCTGTGGAAGGCTGGTGGTGTCATGAAGACACTGAACAGAGCTAGCCAGGCAGTCAGGGAAGACAGGAAAGTCACTTAGGCAATCTCAACATCAACCTGTCTTCACTTCAGTGACTGCAAAGCTCTGGTACCCAGGAGGTCTGTCCCTGGCAAGTTTCTCTGGACATGCCAATAATGGGCTGCTCCTCACATGTGAAATGTTGGTTGAATCACTAATCTGGAAGAATTTACAAAAATTCTCTTAACATCAACAAGAATTTTGTTCTCATCTATTACACTAGATGCTGATCTCAGAGCATCTGATCTAAGTGTATTTATAGCAGACATTTTCCCAAATGATGACAAGACCATAAAGGAACTGACAGATGCCAGAAATAGGGAAAAAATGCTTCAAACCCTTAATCCTTACTCTATATTTATATTTTTTTTTTCTCCTACTGTTGGTCTACCACAAATCTCTGTTAAGGGCATCACCACCTCTGGGATGGAGTCTTTCCAGTGTGACATACCAGTGTAAGGGTATAACCCAGAGCCACATCAAGCGGGTGAGGGGTGACCATATGGGGGTACAAAAGAGGGTAGCACAAAGCTGCAGCCTGGGGGATGTAGGTGCTCCCTGCTCACCACCCAGGCACCCGGCTCCATCTGGCAGCCAGGAACGTGCGGTGCTGTTCTGGAAAGTTAAAATACTGTGGCAAGAGTGGGGAGAAACACTAATTAATGACCCTATAGCTGCCTGCCCAAATCCATGTGAAAGCAGCAAGGTTTGACTCTTGTTCACGTGGATGTTCACGTGGTATCATGTGGTATCTACCACTACTGGTCATGTTGTGGAGAGGCTGCGGCTTAAAAAGAAACAATAAATGCGCCACTCAGGCCCCTTTTGTAAAGATGTTAATGAGACACATAAATGTTGCAGAATGGTTTGTAGAAGAATATGACTTTAATTCTTCATAATACCAGACACGGTAATGGCCAGACACAGGGGACACAACATTTACGCTGATATGCCTGTAATCAGGCTAATGATTTTTACTTTACTAAAACGTATCTGCCACAAAGTCATTTGGCTTGAAAACATCAAAGAGTTTTCCAACTCATCAGTATTTGTTCAAGTGAATAATCAGCCTCACCCTTAATATCATGCCTGATTGTTGTTTTGCCTGGTTTTTGCTTCCAGGCAGGGTTCTTGTTCTACCTTCCTCTGCTGCAGCAGAGAGAATTCTCAGGGATTTTTCTGTCCAGAAGCGTATTTGCACGCTGTTGCTAAATCATCTGGCAATCCATTGCCCATGAAAGTCTTGTTCTCAAGTTTTCCAAAAGGTTTTCTTCCTTTTCTCTGTTGTTTAATCATTTTCAGACCATGGGTGGCAGAGAGGTCTCTCCTGTTGCCTGGGTTGCGCAAAGAGGTGAAGTCCCTGACCCACAGTTATTCACTGCTTTCCTCTGACCCTTTCCTTCATGCCACCGCATCTCAGTGGGAAACCAGACTTCATTGCTCATCCACTCCAACACCTTTTCCAAGGAGGTGCTATGGCTGAGGTGCCCCCCAGCCCTCCACTGGCACAATCTTAGATGAATTTTTTTGTTATGCTGCACTGTATCTGCTTGGGGCCAGTTCATCAGGCAATCCAGATCACGTTGCGTGCTTGGCGAAGCGGGAAATAGCGATGACAGACAATCTTTGTGCCATCTGCCACGGTTATTAGCAAATGATGTTTTATTTATCTCCATATCAGCCATGAAGACACTGACTCCCATTAGAAACATGCTCAATGACAAGTTCTCATCTTCTGAGATCTATAGGTTAATGGATGAAGAACCAAAATTCTGCTGTTAATGAGCACAGGGTGATGCTTACAAAACACTACCACACCTATGTACCCACCGTTACCATCCAAGCTGGAAATACTAGTGATGGAAAAAGGTCATTTGGGAATATCTGCCCCCATAAAGCCATCATCATTTGCTACTAATTAATTACACTGACACCTTGAAATTCCATATGTGGGCAATTCCATATTGACTAGTCTGGGAATGAGCCTGCAGTGACCCACACAGATTCACAAAGAACTTGAGTTTCCTGTTCACAGGAAATCACATTGTTTTGGGGATTTTTTTTGGTCTCTTCTCCTGTCATCAAACAGAGCACAAATAGCACAAGATGACGTCAAAATTTTCCATGAAATTTTCTCAGCAATCTGTATCCATAGCAAATGGAAAATATTTGATTTCCATTTTAATTTCTATTTTCCTGAACATAAACATGTTTTGAAAAGTTTTTTAAATAAAGCTTAAAATGTGCTATACCAAGAGTGTCAAAAACATGTTGGTATTTCCATTCTGTTTTGCTTACAGCACGTTTTGTTAAGACTAGTCCCTTTAAAAACATTTCAACTTAAATGAAAACAGCATTTTCCTTTGAAAACCAGCTTCCATTATAAACACAGCATCAGATCTGCACTGGTTATGAAACTTGCCCTTTTCTGCATATTGGCCCAGCATTCTCAGTTTTCCGTATTTGCAGTTTCCCAGTCTTCTAAGATTCATTAAAGAATTAGGTCAGTGATGCCATGAGCTCCTCAACCAACCCTCTAGCAATTGAAAAGCTTCCAACTGTATCCTTACAGCTAGCTGGGAAAAAATCAACATGTTTGCATATCAGATCGTATCAGCTCCTCAAATCTCACTCATGTTTGTGTATCAGGTCCAAGAACTTGGCTGTGGATAATGCCGTAGTACCTCTTTCCTCCTATATATTGCCAACACAAATGGAGATGTCTCTGAAGACAGCAATCCATGCCTTCTGCTCTGCTCGCGCTCTTTCAATGCACACTGTTGCCAGTGAAAGAAAATTCTGATCCATTCATGTTTACATTTTAATTGCGTGTGCCTTTCTGGAGGCAGGCAAGAGTAACTTCTATAATTTTGTTACGCATCTCCTCCATGTGCGGTGATGCACGAGAGAGCAGCTGCTCGCTCCCGTTCAGTACCAGCCTCACTGGCACATGTTCATTTACCCGCATTCAACATCCTGATGGACTCAGACAGCATTCCAAGCTCACTCACTATACCCTTCAGATTTGCACACATGAAAATCTTGCTATTGTCCCCTAATATTTGCATCTATTTTGGCTGGTTTCATGCAATCTAGCAGGACAATCCTGCCAGTCCTGGTTCACCCAAACAACAGTAAATGCTCAGTTGGTCTACTTTTGCCCAGCATTTGGCACAAAGCTGGACCTGAGCAGAGAAAATGAGGGCATCTGGGCTATGTCAACACCTACTACCCAGCTTCTCAAATAACAATCAGAACCCATATGGAGTTGCTTTAGTGATGCTGGGTGGTAGTTTTCTGCTTGCCTGGCTCCCTCTGCCCTTGAGGTCTTCAAGGACACAGTTTAATAAATGCCAATAGTGTCAGCAGCATCCATCCATATCACTCCAATTTTAAGTATTTATTATTGGTTCTTTGGGGATGTATGGAAATAGACACCAGAAAAGTAACTGGACTGAGTTACCCCTTTCCCTGGGGACACCCTGCACCACTGTTCTGCTTTGTCCTTATTGGTGAGCCAGGCCTCTCCCACACGACCCCTCTCATGGCTGCCAAGCTCCTGCTCGCAGACATCACTGGGAAGATGCCCAGAGCTCACTCCAAATCTAACACTTTGCTCAGTCCGGCTCAACTGCTTGCAACTCCTCTTACGTGGATTTTATGCCAGGGGGTGACCCAAGGCTTTGTGAACTAGATCAAGATGATTTAGCTTCCCACCTTCCTTTCTAATTCAGCTCCCCATCTTTGTTGCCTGTCTGTATCTGAAGCTTCCTGATAACCATTGCCATGCACAGAAGCAAGCATCCAAATATTTCCAGCTGCTCTGCACACCAGCCTGACTATTAGGGGGAGACAGACTTAGCAGGTGGCTGGGACGCACTGTCTGGCTGTACTCCAGCCTACCTGCTTGCTTTCTTTCTCTCACTTATTCCTCACTGAAATACAGCAGCTTGCCTCCTGCCCTTATACCACTGCTATAACAGTATCTGGACAATTCAGTCTCTGGCGTATTCTTTTTCTCCATCCTCCACAGGTAAAGAAGCGCGTGCCAGGTGCGACGCAGATGTCAGGGGACACCTCCTGCTCTAAAGACGTTCTACTCTTATTTTGTGCAGTCCCAGCTGGCACACATAGCCTGACAGTAAACTTCCTGAAGGTACACTAACTCTCCCCAGTTTGGCCCCGCGTTCAGCAAAGAGGTCAACACAACAGATGCTTTTGAGCAGTGACTTCATCAGCAAACGTGTTCCAAATCTGTGTGCAGACGTCTGTCTGCCAGTTACCAGCGTAATGCCGGAGCATCCAGATCCAAGCAGCCTGCGGGGTGTCACCTGCTGTCACCGGCTGTTTCAGTTTGGTGGGTAGCTTATATTTAGTCTCTAGTAGGTGATGTTATGAGAGGAGATGGAACAAGGAAAGATGTGGCAGAGAAAATAGATCACATTATTCCAATTAAAAAAATTTATTCATCCTGGCATTTTCAGTTGTACATTTATTTATGGTAGAGTTAGGGTTGTTTTTTTTAAATACAGCATTTGGCAGGAAAATAGCAGCTCTTTATTACAGTACTACAAAGTGAAACTGTGGCCACTCACTTCACAGACTAAAGGTAACCTTTTTTATTCTCTGTTTAGCCAATGCTTTTACAGAAACACTAGAATAAGAAGAGCAACTTGCCCAAAAGCAAGCTCTAGGGCTATTGTTGAGAATTCACAGCTGCCTGGTTGGCACCTTAGCAGCGTTCCCCATTAGCTGCTGTCACCTTTATCGCTCAATTGGAATAACTGCTGCATTATTTGATTTTCATTGCTTACCTCTCAGGTTGGCATTTGGCCTTTCTTTTTAAATACCATATGCTGTAACCTCCCTCCCCTTACAACTAGGGATAGTTAGAAGCTCTTGCTACCTCTCATGCCTGGCTGCAAAAGCTGAGCAGACAGGATTAATACTAGACAGTAGTCACACCAATATTTTCCTCCATTTTTTGAAAGATAGAAAGTGTCAAATAATTAAGTGACATTGCTAGCAGGTAACAGGGAGAATCCTTGCAACAAGTCCCACCTGCAGCAACTCCTTTACTGCCTCCAGCAACTCCCTTAAAGGTCACCTGGTTAATTAATCAGTCAATGCTTATTTATTACATCAGCTGAGTCTGAGGAATATAGCTAGGCAAGCGAGCATTCACAAAAATGCTTAAGAACCAGGGTTGGACTGAGGTATATCACTGCATGCTGGCTTTGGAAGCAGGAGGTAGAAGCGAAGGTCACCAGGGATCCCTTTTCCTACAGATCACAGTGGTAAAGTATGACTTAGTATCTCCCTTAAGAAAAAACACTGAGATGGATATCTGAGTACTTCCAGGTACCTTACTCTACGTAATTGTACCTGGTTACACAGAGACTTTGTTGTGGAGCAGAGAGGTAAATTTTGCACCCATTAAGCTTAGCTTGTTCAGTTGAAATACAGCTTCTGCATTGTCTCTATGGAAAAACTGAAGGCAACTGTGCTGGTGCTTCCCTTCCACTTTCAAAATGAGCCCCTTTGAGTTTTGGGAGCCCGGGTTCCTGGTACTTCTAGAGCTGACCAGACAAGACTTCTCTCTCCTGTGTATCCTTGTGTTCTGTTACATGCCAAATGGATATTTTAACCAGTGAGCTTAATAGTCTTTAGTGCTTTCTCCCTCTCTGTGTTTTTGTGAAGTTAACCCTTTTCACGAAGCTCCCCTAGCCTAGCTGTTGCAATGCACAGCCTATTCTGGACAAACCCAGTCTGGATCAACCCAAAGCACACTTTCTTTCACCTGATTTCCCCCCTGACTATTTACTGGTCTTTCTCTGGTGGCCCATTTAGTCTTGAAGGTTATTTTGTCCTGCTCTGTATTTTTAGAGATGTTTGGGCTCCTAGTATATGGCTTCATGTACAAGGGTGAAAGGTTCACTTTTTTCCTTGTAACTGGAGCCTTCTAGCAACTGTGCTTCCCTGTTAACCCTTGCTACTTTATTAGGGCTGGACAGTCATCTACAGAGATTAGCGGTGTTTTCTACAGATGGAGTCAGACAGTGGCCTTCAGCTGCAGCCTAAAAGGCAGGTTTTCCTCATATGAAAAACAACCAGCAGTGCGCACTTCCCTCTGCATTAAGCACACCCCAGAAAGGTCAGCAGATGGCTGGCAGGGGGGGCCTTCAGAGAGGATGGCAGCACGGGGCTTGGCTGTGGATTGTCTTCCTTGGAGCACTTCTGCTGGCATCCGCCTCTCGTGGGCACTGAGTTCATTCACATTTCTACCACAGGACTACACACCTTGCCACTCCGATAAGGCAGCTCTTTTGAGATGTCTTGCTTGCTCTGGACACTCCTGGATGGAGGCGTCAGCTCCTATTGCATTAACGTGCGTATCAGGAGTGCTGTGATACTTGCTCTGTGGTCAGGATGGGAGCTCTTCTAGCTTCCCCCACTTACTTCACACGCAGATACACACACTTCAAGCTGTCCAGTGTATCTCAAGAGAGCAGAAAGTATTTGCTAAAAATATTTACGCAGAAGTTATTTATGGCTTGGCCCACATCAACCCTGTGGCAGCCGTTACACAACGCCGCACAAAGAAGCCCTTATCTGGAGGAGCACACAGCCAGCTTTACAGCCCACAAGTTACCAGGAGGCAATCCTACTGGCTTCCCAATCAAATTCTAGGAATTTGAGGCCCGGACATTCAATTTAGATGTCAAATCTTGTCAAGCAGGCTCTACCAAGCTGCTTTCTACTTTCTAATGCCTCCCAATTCAAAGGGAGCTCTGGTAAAGAGGATCAGAAAATGTTGCACCACTCTGAGGCATGTTATCTTTCCCTGAAAAAACTGGGCATAGGCAAAGAAGATGTCCTCAGCTGGAATGTAGTTCAAGTTTATAATTATTTTATCTCTCTACATGTTGTAGAAAACATCCCTGTAGCCTATGGAAGGGGAAGGAGACTTCCCCCTCAGCTGACACTGGGCACAGAAATTGGATCTGGCTCACAACATAGTTCACTGCTAGAGTGCATACCTAGCCTAGGTGGCTTTTGGTTCAAACCCTAATAAAGCTATGGAGACTTCATAAAACACTTTTTTTTTAATGTATGTCTACATTTGAAGAACAAAAACGGCTCAAAATTCAGTGCAAGGGAGACCCAGCCTTTTGTTCTGGACTATCTCAACCTTCATATAGCTCTTCTGATGACATTTATGGTCTGCAGTGGCCTCACAGGTGCTGATCTTTACAGGTCTGTACTAAAACTTCCAGCCTCACCTGTTATGGTGAGAACATGAGAAATGAGCTTATGCAGGTAAGAAAGAAGAAGATACTCTCGATATAATGACACTGGTGGGATGCAAATATATTAGATGAATGACAGGAATATTAGCACTTCCCTGCCCAGCTGCTCGATATCAGTGCCCATGAGTCAGCAGTGGTTAGAGCATAACTCCTCAGTTCACCTATGGGATGGCAGAGGGAAGAGCATTGACATCCTTACTGCTCTCAAGCTAGGATTGCACACATCGGTTTCCCCTTCTCCATCAGGTCACTCACCTTCTCAAGGAATTCAGATTGGTTTGACACACTTGTTCTCATCAAATCCCTGGAGGCAGGTCTTTATCATTTCATTATCCATTTGGTACTAATGACTCAGTAATCACTTGCATGTCCTGGTTCCTGGAAATGCTAATCCCCAGAACCCCTCTCTGCCCTCTCTTTGAGATAAGTATTGTACTTGCCCTTTTCCACTCCTTTGAGGCCTCTGCTGTCGTCTTTGCCTCCTCAAATGCAATCACTGATGGTTCAGAGGTTTAGTTCAGCTAGTTCTTTGAGCACTCTAGGGGGAATTTCAGCAGCCCTTGCCAGCTTAATGCATGGGTTGGTTTTTTTTTAAGTCTGGATATTTCTTTAAATCATTCTTCCACTATGCTTCTTCAGAGTAACGTATTCCCTTAATACAATTAACCATCTTAATTGCTTGGTTAGAATTTACTTGTTTGTGAAAAATAGAACAAGATCAATTTTTAGTATTTCAACTTTGACATGCTTTTTTCCCATTTGCTCTTTTTCCTCACTAAGTAATGGGCCTGTGCATCTTTTGTCACAGCCTTTTCCTCTTTCCCTTGCACTTCCACCTCCCTTCTTGTGCATGGCCAGGCCAAAGTGCTGCTTTCTCAGGACTTTTCATAGAAAAAGGGACACAAAGAAACCTTCAGAGATGGAGAATCAGTTGGGATGTACATGCTAATAACACCTGTCTGCTCCTGGGAAAGCCTTCAAGGGACTGCATGACTTTGTCAGCACCACTTGGGTGCTGGTGGACAACTCTGAACGGACTTTGTGCCCTCTCATGTGTTTGTTAATTTTAGTGCTGGTTGGATTTGCCTTGGGTAGATTTCAGCAGTGTTCAACTGAACCCGTCTCTGCGTGTTATCTGTGTTCCTCAGGTTGAGGAGAATGGCATCCTTGGGGTTCCCACCAAGGAGCCAGAGGAACCTCATGCTGCCTTAGCTGTGTCCAAGCCTGCTCTACAGAGCTGGAACTGGCCAGCAATATCCATGTTTTTGCCAGTGAGGACACATCTCTACAGGCATGAAAACAGCTCATTTAGATATATATATATGGAAACTCAGAGAAGAACTGCTTCTGATTAATCCATTCTGTTGTTTCCTGGCATTCCTGAGTTGTTCTGCGGGATGGTTATTGGCTACCACTGTTCAGAAAAGAACATAAAATTTCTTTTCCTGATGCTTTTCTACCTCTTGCAGCTGTAAAGAAGAGCTAAGGAACATGATCCATGGAAAATCAAGTGATTTGGTTCTAGTTTTCCAGTTCTAAATCAGTTATGAGCTACTAAGACCAGTAGCAAACTAACGCACAATAACAAACTAATGTTCAAGAGACCGTCAAACGTCTTCTGCTGCTGTGGTTTTCCTTCCTGTGAAGCACTTGGTTATTATCAGAAGCAAGATCTTGAACACTTGGTTATGGGTTATGGAACAGTCACTCTGATGTCTCTAAAGGGTCAAAAACAGGAAGAAATTTTCAAAAGCCTTAAAATTGTTGTTTTAGCCAATCAGTATTTTCAGGCTGATCTGATTTTTTTGGAAGGACTGTCTGCATTAGTTTACAGTCCTTGGGGATGGAAAGCTAAGCCTGGATAGGCATCTGCATGCACTGTAGTTGACAATGAATGCAGGTAAACAGAATTTGCCCATCTAAGAGCAGTCCATGTTGTACAGATAACTTATGGGTGTAGCCACCCATTTTTTAAAACTACCTTAGCAAGAGCAGGGCCGTGCTCAAACCGAGCCCCTGCTGGCTCGCCTTGCTTGATGCCATCCAGTGGCTGTTGCGGGCCAGGAGCTCTTGGACAAGGGAACAGAATTTGTAGAACAACCCATTTTTTGAAAGTGAGCACTGCAAATAATAATTATGCTTGGAGTCATAAAGTTAAAAATCAGATGAGCCTGCTCCATATCGTCTGCTGGCATTAATCAAGCCACCGAATCCATGGCAGAGCCCAGCACAGATATCACTCAGCAGAGTTTGGCCGGCTGTAGCCTTGAAAAGCCCAGAAGGAAACAATCTGTGAAAGTAAATTCTGTGTAGAAAAACACAGAAAAGGAGCATCCTTAAAAAAACAGATGCTGATGTGAAGTTTTGGGTATCCAGCATGGATATGGAGCCGACAGACAGCAGTTTCAAACACGGTTATAGACTTTGTGTGAATCTTTCCTAGTTTATTCCAAATCCTTCTGCAGTGGGTCTCAGTGATTTGACAAGTGGAGCCAAATGCTTCTCTACCAACAGTACCGCAGCGGATGATACTGATTTGCAGAAAATCCTAATTAAGACTAAGTTCTTAGGTGCAATTGTAGGTGCTGTAATACCCAAATGAAAAATATGCTTTGAAATAGACAACTGAGCAAGTAATCTAATGCAGCCTCTCTTCTTTTATTCATGAATTAGTTGAGACAGACTTCGATTTTTACTGAGTCTAGTGAGGGGTGTGAGAGAACAGCTTCGAGCCTGCCTGGAATATCCCTGTTAATCTTTGTACAAAACTCTTTACTATCCCTGGGTTTAAGTTTTCCATTAAAAATCATATACGGCCACTAAACCAAGGGGTTTTTCGTTTAGAGAACATTAGTATTCAAAGTGCCTTTTCAAATGTAAGTGTTTGAGAAAATACCAATAATTACTGACCAAAATCTCTAGATTGAGTATAAGTTTCCGTAAAATTGCTAATTTATATATAAAACCCCACAAAAAATATTTTTGCATCACATGATCCTAACCCTATTTTCTGATCACAAGAATTTGTATGAGGTTTTCCAAATGGAAACTTGAGTTCTTTCCATTTCTGTGATACGAAGGAATTGAACTACATTTGCTAATTTAGAGAGATTTTTGCTACAGATAATCCAAAAAAGCAAAGATACACTAGCACTTTCAAAATCTAAAATAGTAGTATTTATTCTTATGTCTAAAGGAAAAGAGTTTGTTTCTATACTATGTTTTCAAAGAGCTTGCTTTCCATACAGCTCAGCTACCGCAGCTATGTAGATATCTACTCCAATCCCTTTCTTCCCTTGCTGCTGTTTAAACAGTGTTATTATTTTTCCAACTAAGAGCTCTTTTAATAGTCACTTACACAGACCATAGTTCACAAAGTCTATGGCCCCATAGATCACAAAATATGAGCTCATGTTCTGATGAATCGTCAATTGTTTCCGAAGCGTTTGTAGGCAACAAGGGTTTGGAAAGGAATGTGGAGCGACTATTTTTGCTTCCATTATTCATCCATTCCTTTTTCCCCCAAATAGCCTCTTTTGAGTTCCAAGGCATGTGCGGACTAGAAATAGCATCAGCCCTGGAGGATTTTCCTTTACAATTCACTCGGACATTCATTCCCCAATTTAGGGTGTCTGTTCTCAACTTTTTTAGAATAGCATCTCTTTCTCATGCCTCCCAGACAGAAGGGTGACCAGGCTGCCTTGGGAGAGGAATATCCTCAATTACACCAAAGAAAGTTAGAACAACCCCACTGCTTGTGTACCAGCCAGCAGATGTAGCAGAACCTCATTTTTTTTATTAAACAGAGTAGATAGTGCAAGATTCCCTGTTTTATGCTTAATAGTCACTAGAGGGCAAAGTAGGTCTCCGTAAGGCAATCCTGCACCCCAAAAGGAGGTTATCTGGCTCTTGCCTTTGGCTCATGAGGTGCTGCTGTGGAGTCCTGTCTGCAGGGACAGAGCTAGACAGTCCCAGCCTGACTGCTGAATTTGGCTCGGGGAACTACTTGCCCAAGGTTTACCTGATTTGGGACATAGTCAAATTTGCCCAGAGACAGCAATTCTTGTGTGTTTCTGGGTTTGGAACAGAGTTTTGGCACCTTTGTTATTGTTTTGCTTATGTAAGTGCATCTTATAAGGCCAGGGCAAGGGTCCTTGCACCCCAGCGACCCTCCAGCCATGGGGGAAAATACATTGAGCTGTTTTGCCCAGAATATCCTCCCAGCCAACTGTGGCCTTAAACTCAGATAATTCAAGAGGCAGAGCTGGGACCTTTGTAGATAACATGTTTTTGTCTTGAATTTCTCTGATTGCTCTTTGCATCCCAGTAGCACCTAGGGATCTACAGTGCTCTTGTACAGAAGGCACAGAGTTTACCTGGGCATTGTGTGGAAAAAAAAACAACCACCTCCTTTTGTCTCTATTGAACACAGCAAGTCCTTTGTGAGTTAAAGTAGCTCTGCCATGTTCTCACCGATTTGTTTCTTTTCTGGGATGAAAATCCCTAATGTATGCAGTGGTTTGGACATTCTCTAAGTCATTAAGCCTGCGTGGCAGATCAGGAACCAGCCCTTGAAGCTAGTGTGAAGCTGACCAGGGAAAAATCGACTGAGACAGCAGAAGAGGACACTGGGAGAGTGAAACCTGGAGATGACAACTCCAGGGCAATACAATATCTTTCTTGGCGTGGCTGTCCCCTCAACATATTGAGAAACCACCTAAGCCAAGATAATAAAAGATGCCAATGAAACCTTAAGTATCACACATGTAGGAGTATATTCTGTTGATACTGCCTCAAAATTAAGCTATTTTCATATCAGTGTGCACTAAAATGCCATTGGAGAGTGCTTAGGCAGCAAGAAGCCCTGACTCTCTAAACCTGAGAGCTGTGCTGCTGACCTTCCCTATTCTCAATATCTTTGTGAATATTAAGGCTCCCAAAACTAAGACCAGGAATATTTCAGTATTTTCAAAATAAATGGTGGACTTCAAGATCTGCTGACCAAAAGAAACTTCAATTTGAAGTGTTTAATGTTGGGTGAAACACTTAAAAGTCCACTGTCCTTCACAGACCTGAAAATCCATTTTTCAACCAACTCTGCTAGAAATCTTTGAGTACCAGGATTCAAATGAATGTCTGCAGTCAGTCTCCATCACTCCATGCTCTGCCACTTGCTAAGTTCTGCTTGCATGGGGAACGGAGGTCACCATGGGCCAGCTAACATGACAGAAATGGTTTGGCTGTTGGCAGGTGTACCTGGTGCCATGGAGGTGGATTGAGCTCCAGATGGAAAGCTGCTGCACTGGGCTGACAGGGATCTCATATGAGGCACAGGGTTTCCCTTTCTAGAGTGCCAGCATATTTTTTCCGGCACGGGAAAGGCTTTTCAGTCCATAGGGCTTTATCCTGAGATGGCGAGTCAGCTTATAAATAGCACCTCAGGCAAGTTAGTGCACCCAACCCTGAGCCAAAATCAACAAAGCCTGTGCTCAGCTCTTGCTGCTCAGAAATGATAATTGTTTTTTTGAGTTGTGCAAACGTCCCACGTAGAGCCATTTAACTGAGATCTTTTATTACCTTGAAATCCCTGAAATGAGCAGGGTGCATGTAATGGTCAGGGAGGTCTATGGCAACCCAGAGGAGGTTGGAAAGGCCAGGACTTTCCAGTCAATGGGACCATGGATTTGCACCAGCAGGCATCTAGCTCAAATTTGCACTCTCAGCGGAGACTGATGGACTATCTCTGGGCAGCCTACACAATGCAGAGCGGGGCCAGAGCATACGGCAGTTCCTGGGCCACTAGCTGGAGCTACTCTGCTTTTAGGAAAGACCAACTCTCCCAGCTCATACTAAGAGCCCCACAAAAGTCAATGGGAGAATGTATTTTATTTTGATGTATCTACATTTGACCTTACTGCAGGAAGGACAAGGATCTAAAGCTATATTTTTTTACTTTTACCCATTTAAAATGAAGCATCTGACTGCCTAGTCTGGACTTTTTGATTGCTAAGCTCACACTGAGCTCAGGGATAATTGTAAGTTCTCATGACTTCTGGAAAATGGGCCATTAAATAGGTCATTAAGTATAGCATTTGCTGCCTCATTTCAGCCACCCAGGCTGAAGAAATTTGGCTGTTGAAATGCAAACAGAGGCACAGATTAGCGCTGGGTGCAGACTGGCTGGCCATGCTGTTGTTTCCTGCTGCACTGCAACAGCACAGGCAACCTGGGAGCCTTCAAACACACACCACGAAACCCACACTGGCATTTAGTAATCCACCTTCTCAGGAGGGATCAAACCTTTCCTGAAACCAAGTTTCCAGAACACAGAAGAGATCCACAGCCCCGAGGGACCTCTGGAAGTGTCAATTAGAGTTTTACATTTTTAGATCATTGGCTCATGCCTGGTTCAGGCTGGATGGTCATTCAAACAGTGGTTCTTGGCATCCTGCTGTGAAATGAGTTGACTGTTGTCCCTTTTGGAGCCTGTCTATCCACAGGAGAAGGACCCTGGCTCCTCACATAAGTGGTCTCATGTGAACACAAGAATGGCCATACCGCCTCAGCCCAAAGGTCCGACTATCCCGGTGGGCTGTCTCCAGAAATGACAAAAGCAATCCACAGGAAAACATGTAAGAACTTGGCAAGAACATATGACTCTCCCAAATCCAACTGTGTGCTGCTTAGGGACTGCCAGAGACGGGAGTAGTTTCTCTGTCTTTAGTAACTCAATGCATTTCTCTTTCAGGAAGTTTCTCTGTCCTCTTCGGTCTCATAGACTTGTAGCATCCACAGCATCCTTAGATGGGGATAGACTGAATGAAACTGAGAAATGAATTGGAGAGAGGATATGAGGAACAGTTGGAAGCACCATGAGAAAGTGAGCCATCTCTCTTCTCGCTCTCTTTCTCCTTGATGCAGCTGTAAGGAGGCCTTTTCCCAATATGCTGAGCTTTTGCCACAGCTTTGGGTTTGCTGAACCAGTTTGGGAAGAATCGGGAACATATGGAAAAAGATATATTAGTGAGGTATTTAGCATGAATGTGAGCAAATTAAGCCAACTGTGGGACTATGGGATGACCCCACCCAAACCCGCATGTGTTCTGTATGTCCCGGAAACAAAACTGAGGGCTCAAATAGCATCATTGTACTACAGGGAGGTCTTTTTTGAAACATTTAATGATAAATGTTTAAACAGCTGCCCTCATAGGATTTGGGGAAGGAGAGCAGTAAGGCATTGTCTTGTATTAAAGCCACAACTGGACCTTGGCCAGAGCTGAAGAATTTGTAGGTGACCTGAGTACATTTTTCATGCATTTTGCTGAATCCCCTGCATGGCGTAACTTTCTCTGTGGGAGATTTAGCCAAACAGTCTGAAGAAAAGAAAGAAATGTGGACAAACCAGCTTCTGTGATTTATTGCCTCAAAGCCATTCAGTAGAGATTGTCCCAGCTGGTCATAAACTATATATTTCCTACTTCAGTGGAGGGGAAGAAGGGTACTGGATGCACATTTTGCCCAGATAGAGATCTCTATTCTTTAATTTATCTCACACACTTAGGACAAATGAATAGTAGTGCTGATCTTATCCTATGCTTAATTTCTTGTTTATTTTTCTTTTATTAGCACTCCCTCCTCTCCTTTTCTTCCACTCCCTCCGAGGTCAGGTGAGATTTACAGAAAAAGAAATAGGCCCGTCACCTATTCAACAAGATAGGAAGTTTCTTACATTAGCTTTATATATGGCTGGAGTGTTGATAAACCTCATAAATCAACAACATTGGAGACCAAGGCAGAGCAAACCTTATTTGCTCTCTATTTGTCTCATATCCTTAGTAACATTAATGCCTCATCTGGTGTGATCCTAGAGAATACAAATACTCGAGGAATATTGAGTCCTTATTTTTTTCTCTTAGCACTGCTAACTGTGGTTTTCTTCCTAAATCTGGATGAAGATTACAGATCCATTAATTAAAACCATTGTGAAGACCTAAGTGTGTGTCTGCATTAGTGTTTCAGTTCAGATCAGAAGCTCACTTTGGCAGTAGATTGGTTTGCGTTGTGGTGCCATCTTAAGGATGCTTGAATTAGTGTCCCTTTGGAGGAAACATCTGGAATTCATGTTCCCCTAATCCATTCCAGGCACTACTGGGAAATAAATCCCTGGGGCCAGACTGTGGATGGCACGAATTAAAAAGAGAAAAAAAAACCAAACCAAAAACCAAACCAAAACAATCCAACCATGAAATGCATTTACTGTAGATGTCAAGTCCTCAGCAAAAATTTTCCTGGTCCATGGCTCTGCTCCTCTTAGTCCGTCCTACTTACTAATGCAGACACAGTCTTAGAAAATCCACATATGATCCTCAGTGAATTCGAAGGCTTCATGGCTAAGCAATTCCAGCATAAACCACAAAGTAACAGTAAGAAATTAAACGAGTCGGAGACCAGGTGTGTTGTGTGTCACCTCTCTGCCTGCAAGACATGTGAAATTCCACTTTTCCTGTTGTGACAGATAGGGATTGTTTAAAATATAAGTGGTCTTTTTTTATTTCCTTGTAAATAGAATCCTTATTTGTACAATATGCTGAATTGTTGGGGCTGGAAAACCCTTCTGGGAAAGGGAGCAAACCTGGGTTTCCTCTGATGGACCTGTGTGTGCCACAGGATTTCAAGAGCAGCTATGCATTGTATGAAATTTCATGCCAAAACGTTTTCCACTGGGAAGAAGTTTCAAGCCGAAAACATTTTCCACAGATCCAGAAAACCATTTATCATTAAGGCATTTATTCTTTGGGGTGCAACCCTCCCCACCTGCAGCACCAGCATCCCAGCACTGCCGATGGCTTGTCCTTCAGCCTCAGGCCAAACAACCCACTGAGCATCATACCGGTGCAAATCCCCACATCTCCTCACCTCCCACGCCCTTCCCCCCTGCTGCCCCTTCAGATGACTGTAACTAAACCCTTCATTCGTCAGAGCTGCCCAAGGTACAGTAACTGTAGCGTTACGGGGGCAGAGGGGTGCAGTGTGAGGGAGGCTGCGCAGTTGGGAGTGGGATTAAGTGTTCCTCACCATCGCACTTGGATGTTGCTGCACCAGCCTCGTGCTCTCACCTGAGTATACACACTGCATTTTTTTTCTGGTGACAAAGAAATCAAGTCAAATCAACTGAGACTGATTCTTTTGAGGAGAGAAGAGAAAGTGAGTGAGACGAGCTGACACACGTCTGATTCTCATGAAGCTGCTGTGCGGGCTGGTGGACAGGTAGCGACTGCCAAGCAGCGTGTCCTGCTCTGAGCTGAGTCAGAGGATGTGGAGGTCAAAAACAAATGCTACCTTTGCCACCCTGCTACCCACAATGATTAAATATCCTCCAGAAGTGAACTAGGGGATCATTTTGTTCAAGTGTTGGCAAGATCTCTGATTTACAGTGGCAGATTATGAAAGATTTCTTGGTTTATTCCTTGGGACTTTCCATAAATCTACTGAATGTGAACTTCTTTCTCTTTCTCTCTCTCTCTCTCTCAGACACATGCACACAGGTGCTAACACCTCACCTGATGTCAACCTCCATTTCAGTAATAAGAGAGAATCACTTTATTCTCAATTTTTTACCCATAAGCAACCCAGTCACCATGAATACTGAGATGGAGGTTCATGATGGTGCTGAAAATCAGAATAGAATTTGATGTCTAGCTCTGCTACACAGTTTTGTGCTAAAATATTTTATAATTAAATAAATAAATTAACTTCTGGAAAAGGTCAATAGTTCTGATCTTTTGTCAAAAACCTCTTTCCTTTCAATTTAGATATTTTCTTCAATAACCCACAGTTTTAAATGTTCTTTTTGCAGGACTTTTAAGGAAATTATGGGCAATTAAAATGTAAAGGATTGTTAACAACTCCAACAAAATAATAACCTACCGGATCTACCGTGTTCTATTTCATTTTTAAATCTGTGAGGCCTGTTACACTGAAGTGCTGTGCCGTCAGCACCTGAGAATCCCATGCTCTACCCTCTTTTGGTGCAATCTGCAGAGGTCAATGCATGTAACTGCAGTTGCTTTTTGGCAGATGTCTGACTTTGGGGATCTAACCTTTTCCAGACAATCTCAGTAGAGGCCTTGCCCTCTTCTTGCCCATCCTTTTCTCAGGCCTTTGTGGACACAGATTTCATGGAAGGAAAACTGATACAGAGAGAATTAATTGCCAACCTTCCTGACAGACATGCGATTTGCATGTGGAAATTCCTTACAAACACAGACCTTTAAATTCAATGTACGGCCTTGGGATTTAAGGGCATATTTGAACTTAGCAAAAATAAGCAATTCGGTGAATACGAATAGTCACAGCCTCTGTTTTGCAGCTTACGTACTGCTTCTGCAAACACCGTGGTTTATAATCGACTGAAAGGAGAAATACATCTTGCAACACCCGCAGCTTCTGCAGCCTGGGTAGTTTCCAAATGGGGTTTTCCACCTGAGCGCCTCACTGATCTGGTTTTGTCCTGTGAAGAGGTTACAGCACCATGCTGGCCATGATTTCTTTCATCTAACAGGTGCCTGGTGATACTTTATTTTGCAAATGAGGCATTTCATGAACTATTCCATGAGAATAAAGAACAACTACAGCTGAGGGGGGGGAAATGGAAAGAAAGGGAGTGAGGGTAAAGAATGACTTTGCAGACAAATCCTCCACACTATTGAATCTGTGCTGGCACAGAAAAAAAACAAACATCAGAAAAGTCATGCTTCAATTCTCCACCGTTGCATTATCTTTTCCTTTTCTTTTGCTAGTTCAAAATACCTACAGGTATGCTGCCCTCCTTGAAACAGCCTCCTTGAAAACCGAGTGTACATTTCAAAGACTGTGTACAATGTAACTCTTTGTGTTTGGCTTGGAGAAATATTTGTTGGGTGGAAAGGAAAAAGGAATTTAAGTAGCTGGTAGTAAGCAAACGTTCCACCACGGCCTGTTCAAAACATACTGAAAGTAAGGACAGGTCTTGACCATGCTGGACGGGAGTTGCATCTTACAACCTTAGAAAAGAGTTGGAGCTCTTGACAGGGAATTGCAAAACCAAACACCCTCAAGACCCATCAGACACACATCCAGAGATGGGTAAGTTCACAGCTGTGACTGTGACAATGCCACGGAGATGACGGTGAGGACTGGTTGCCTCAGCATCTGTCCCTGGATCTGGGCAGGGTCCTGAGCTCCCTGTGGTACAGCTGTACTGCTGGCGAGGCTGTTACTAGCTGATTTGAAGTGTGCTGTAGCTACATGTGGAGCAGTAGCGAAAATATCTTATGTTGTCTGATAACATCCCCTCCTGTTCCCCCTGCTTTGACCTCTTTATCCTCTCAAAATCTTTGTGAGTCAGAAAAACGCTAGTATCCTCTGTGTACAGATGGGGATCCAAGGCCCAGAGAGAAAATTGGAGACTACTCAAATATTGCTGCCAGTTTGTGTTACAAGTTGCTCCACAACATCCACTGAAGTTACCACTGATGGAAGAACGAGAGAGTTTTTTTCATTCCAAACTTAGCAACTTGATATTAAGTCACTTTTTTTTTTTTTTATTTTATTTGGTTCCCTACTTGAGCCCAATGCTTCCAAAACAGGACTTCTGATGCGCTGGCAGGAGAACTAACGATGAAATCACCCACCCCCAGGTGACATGCTCTACCTGCTCTATGTTCCCTAGGCAAATCAGGGAGGACAGCTGATTTGGATCACGTTTTGTTTGCTGAGCAGTATACAGATGAGATGATTAGCTCAAATAAGTGGGTAGGACTGAACTTGCTTAGTATATATTTGTTCTGTCCTCATTTCTTTTCATTTGGTCTCAGGTGCCAAAGCACGTTACCATGATGATGAATATACAAAGGTCTTGGAAAATCAGAATAAAATATGTGTATTTTTGGTAAGTTGAGACATCATATAAAAGGGAATACTAAGTCTAGTGTAAATAGCTATCAACCTACTTCTGTTTGTTTTTCAGTGCAATTGTCTGTGTGCTGTGCCTTGTGTGCTGTGCCTTGTGTTTTAAAATAATACTTGAGCTGAGCTGATGCCAGGCTGCATCTCTCTTCTCTCAAGATACCTAGGTGGCATGTACTCAGCTATAGAGAGCAGGATGGCACTTAAGTCTGGTCCAAAGCTTCAATGGGCCACTCACCCAACGCTCCACCACTTCATGGCTGGGCCAGGGGTGAAACACATCTGGATTTAGCATCTTGCTTGGGCACTAAACAGACCAACAGGAAAGCTTTGCCATGTTTTTGTGGTTTAGTGTTTTTTTTTCTTTTTAGTTTCCAAACTGCCATAATTCTCCATGAGCCTGGGCATATTTTGGAGTTAGTTTAATAAATTGTTTCTTGCTCAAGCCAGGACTTGAATTCTTCTGTCTACATTCCGAGAAGGTGAAAGATTTTTCCCTAAGTTTATTTGAAGCCTCAGTTTCATGAAACCCCCTAAAAAAAGATCAATTCTATACATGCAGAAGAAGTACCTCAGTTAGTGCCTCAAATCATTAATAGGGAATGCTAATTCAGCAGAATGGTAATGCTAATTTCTCATGATTTGTGTGACTTTGTAGAACAGTCTGAAAGTTCTCCAGTTTTTGACTGATCATGGTCTGAAGCTGTCCCACAGCAGAACTGAACATTTCAGGAGAAGTCATAATTTCAGCATATTTTGAATTCCAGACTGAAAACTAATATGACTTCCCTTTAAACAACTAAAACACCCGAATATTATTTCATTTTGAAAGATCACTTGGCAATAAAAAATGTAAGTATTCAGTTTTAAATGTGTTTTAATGGTTTTGAAAAACATAATTTAATTTTGGTTTTACTACATTGCTTTTTCATTTAGATGAAAACAACGTTTTGGTTGACACACAGTTCAGTTAAAATCTCCCTTCTAGCTGTCTTCGTGCTTCTCTCCTGTACAAGACAACCTCAGCAGAAGTTACAGGCATGAGATCAAAACCACCATCTTGATCTGGGCAGGCAGAGCCTGTATCCGGGGTCCATACTCTAAAAGATGTGCAGCTCCTAGCATCAAATTGCTCCTTTCTTTGGCACCCATTACCAAGAGCTGCCAGCTGACACAAGGATTGCAGGTTTTCCGCCCAGGGACCTCTGAGGTAAGCTATTCATTGCTTGCTTCCATGGGGAATAAACAGAGGAAGAGATGGCCAATGAAATTAAAAATCCCAAGTTCAAAACCAATTAAAACCACATTTTCCATTCCAGGTACAATCAGGCTGGGAATTCAGTGTTATTTGATGTCATTGCGGTCAAGAATATCACAAGGTGCATAAAAAGTCTTGGACTTGAGATGAATGTATACGTAACTCTGCGTGTACATACACATGTATCTCCAGAGTTACCATTCCAGTATATTTGCATGTAATATTAAACCTTCTGCCCCTGTGTTTGTGCCACAAAGATATTTATACCCTAATCTGTACTTAGGATCTAAGTTCCCATTGAAATCTAGGAGCCTAGATAGGCTGGTTTCCAAATCCTTCTGCTGTCCGGCTGTGGTGTGTGCATTATTCCGGCTCAATTATTCTGACCGGAGTGCTGCAGCTCCAAGCAGTGGTCTGCTGAGCCAGTCTGTGCTCTTGGAGGCAAAAATGTGTAAGCAAAAAACCTGGCCCACCCAGTGGCTCACATTTGGGTGGAGGAGGGCCAGGCTGCCTACGCTGGCATCGTGCCCATAAGGCAGCAGGTTCCAGTGGCGTTCAGGTACCTGGGACTTGCCAAGGATTGTATGAGCATGTCCAAGTTGCAAGTTTCAAAGCCACTGGGAAGCAGGGAGTCAGTGGAGGGAGCAGAAAGGGATCTGATAAATTCTTTGTTAAAGGCTTGTTCCAGTTCTAATTAATCACATTCAATAACAATTCAATTAGTGCCATGAGTTAAAAATTACCAAGTAAGCTGAGATGGACATATTTAGGGCTGAGACAAAAATAGGCTGGGAGAAATGAGTGGCATTGAATAAGGCAATGATCTCCTGGGACATTTCTGGAAATTGTTCATGGCTGTTTTCCATGTCCTCATTCTCCAAATGCTTCTGGTATCGCTTTCTTTCTCTGACCTAGGCCCTCCACGGCATTTCTCCCACATATTTTCTCTTGCTAGTGAGGAAGAGTGGAGACTACTGGTATGAGCGTGGTGATGTGGTTAGTCAAGTAGACTGGAGCATCTCTGAGAAACTCAGTCCCACTCTATTAAGAGCTCGCTGTACACACAGCAAAAAGACACACACTGGAGAAGCCCTGGGAAGCCAAATACAGAAAAAACAACCAGCAAAAAGAATACAGTTAAATAGGCTCGGTCTCTCTGAGAGCCAATGGTCCCAGCAGCTCAGCTGTCAGCCCTCAGGCTGCAGGATACCACTCTCACATTTACCAATAGGAAATACACTGTACAGCATCTTCCCTCTGGCTTCTCCTATAAGCCATTTCTTCACATACTTCACCTTGTTTAGCTTTTACAGCTCTTGGAGTGTGTTCACGGTTTATATTGCATCAAATACAACAGGGTTCTGACTTGGCTTTTTGGCTGGTGAAATAGGAGGTCAAGTGAAAGTCATCATCTCTTAGATGCATCATCCATTTAGAGCATTAAAAAAATTAGTGATATAAGTATACTGAAGGAGCAGAGAAACTCTTTTACCAAGGGGAAACACGAAGCACCAGACTAAAAATGCTCAGTGATTCTTTTAATAAGAAAATAAAAATTGAACAATGGAAATGGTCTTCTGCAAGCCAGATCCATATTCTGCCCCACATCTTTGAGGTGAAATGGCTTTTGGTTGCTTTGCCAGGCATTTCCTCCTCCTTTTTCCACTTTTTAAGTTCTTTTGAGATATGTCAGAAAGAGATGCTTTACTGGAGGAAAAGGGAGCACAATCAGAATATCATGGAAATATGAATTGTTGTGTACACACATACACACACGCACTCAGATATCCATGCCAAGCGCACCAGCAATGTGACATTGCTGTCTCTATACATATCAAGCTGGTGGAGGTACAGATCCTGTCCCATTTGAAAGCTGACCTGTGGAGTAGATTCCCCAAAACTGAGAGTGTTGCTGAACATGTCTTCTGGGCTTGCAGAGTCTGTTTTGCTTTGCTCTGGTAATGCCATCACGAAGATTCTTCCCTCAGGTTCCGACATTTCTTTGAATTTCCAGAATCAAGAGCACTGTTTTGTTTCAAAACAAACATGTCTTGCCTCTACCTGAACTCAAATTTCACTGCTCAAACGATATCTGACTGGAGTGTAGGCAGAGTGGCCTTTCTCTGAGAGTTGAGTGCATCTCCACGTGGTACTTCATCAACAAGTCAGAATATTGACCTCTAATCCCCTTTTGCATTGAAAAGTATGAACAAATTCTGGTTGAAATCAACCAGAACAATATATACCATTTCGGGTAAATGATTTGGAAATAAAATTAATCATCAGAGCTGTTTTCCCAAATGTCATCAACTGAGAGACAGCTGGAGCAGTTCTAGTGATGGGGCTAATGGGCAGCATGGATGTAACTACCGAAATGGACACTCTGGAGAGGAAAGCAGTGGCAAAACAAGCCTTTAACGCAGCAGCCAGATGAGTTGTGGGAATGATTTCTTCAGCACACAATGTCCCTGTGGCTTCCAGCACAACAGGTGCTGATGTGCTGTTTGCATAATGATTCAAAGTCTGCTCAAATCATGGGAAATGAGCTTTCTATTAATTTCTTTGAGCTTTCTACTTGTCTTACAGAGGCAAGTAGTTACTTGCTCAAGCCAGAGCTGCATAAGCCTCTCACTAGGGTAGATTAATATGCTAAGAGATGTGCAACAAGCAAGCAGGAGGCTGCAGAAACTCTCATGGATCCCAGAGAAATTTCACCACTTTCTTCTAGTAGCTAGTAGCACTGCTGACAAATGTGCAATCACAGACTTTAAGATAGTGCTTCGACACATGGGTTGGAGCCTTGATGACACTCAGAGCTCTTAACTGCTGTAATTGACCTCATCTGGGACCTCCACTACAGCCCTTGCTCATTGGCCCAGGGATACCATTTAAGCTCAGGCTGGGGCCTCAAGTTTTGGTTTGAGCTTTGTGGTGTGAGGGTATTGGTTTGCAGCTTGGTTATGTGGTTTCTTGGTGATGAGCTCTGTGGATACTGACCCCAATGCTCTGACTGACTTCCTGGCCTGACCCTGGATATACCTTGCCATTGTGGACCTGCCTGACCATCACTGGATCTGACCTGTGGTTTGACTTCCTGGTTTGACCTCAAATCTGCTTTATCATCATGGATTTCTCTAGTGATCTGGATTCTCAGCTGAGCCTGGCTGCTTTAATCAGCCTGCCTTGCTTAGGTGTTGTGGATGGGGTTCTGGTTGGTGAGAACCCTGTGCTGCCAGTCAGTCCTTGCAAATATGCTTGATAACTTGGATGCAGAAGATCTCTGTGCAGTAGCTGAAGTTCTTACATCTACTGTTTTAGTCCTGGAATTGTCCAGGGAGTCTTCAAAGTAGGTAAGTGTGTTGAAGATGTGCCTTTACTTTCAAGGTTTCCTCTCTATTGTGACAAAAGTGGGTTAAGGCATATACCATTCCTGCATCACATGCAGACCTTGCTTTGAGAGGGATAGTTGCAGCAGCCTGTTCTTAGCTACTGCCGCCTCTGCATGCCCCTTAACTGGGCGTAGTGCAGGAATCTGACCCTTGGCAGCACTCTGCATTCACTGAAGTTGGACTTCGTAGAGGGATGATCAGGTCTGCGGCCCTTAGAGATGTCAGTAGTATGTGGATAGGCTTAACCAATACCCCATAGCATGCTAAAATTATAAACTCTTTTTGGCAAGGACTATCTTTTTAGTGTGTACGGAGCACTTATCTTTGTGTGGTCTTGATCACGTTTCCAGGTGCTGCCGTAATGTAAATACTTACTAGAGTAATATCCAAGCTCCAGATGCCTTTGTTTTGTTTTTCATAAGCTCACATATCAGAGAGGACTGGAATTCAGGAGTTACCAATAATAGACACTCTTCTAAAGGTGATGCTGTTATCAATGCCAGTATGTAAAGGTGGGTGAGGTAAGTTGGCAGATAGCAGATGTGGTTGCTCTTGGGAATAAATAGCTAGGATTGCTTCTGTGAATGCCTTGAGAATTGTTCAACCTGTTTGTTGAAAATGCTTAGAACTATTCATTAGTTCAGGAGGAACTTGCTGTCTTCACTATTATTAATATTTTTCAAACCTAGCCTTTATCTGGCTAAATTGAGTTAACTAATGTTGACGACGGGTTAAACTACTTGGTGGGTTTGGGGAATCTGTTTTCATGACCGGTGAAGGGAGCTGGTGAATTTGAAGCAAACCACAAACCAAAAAATCATTTCAGGACTATCAAATTCAGTGAATTAATAGTGAGCAAGGCTGCCAAAGGGACTATGGTAGCCACCATACCTGCTGAATGGTTTATAGAGAACCTGGGACCGTAGGGCCATGATCTCACCTGACATGGCTTAGGCCTTACCACAGGCAATATCAGCACAATCTTTCAGCAGCTGCCTGTATCCAGCACTAAAGTGTCATCACTTCTGTGTTGCGAGCTTTTCTAACAGAAAGCTCTGAGACAAGAAGTGTGCTCCCCAAATGCCTTTGTTTTTCTTTGCAACTTCAGTTTTCATCTCAGACCTAGAAACTTACCTGGTTTTGGAGAGAAAGCAGTGTCCTTTGCTTCCTACCTCTTTCTAGTACAATTTCTCTGCAACCCTTCACCGTGGCAGACAGTCTTTTGAGGCTGTTCAGCATTAGTAATGTATCACTGGTGTAGCTGAAAATGGACAGCTCTGGCATTTGGGTTTTGAAGTGGAAATCTGTGCCTTGACTACTCCTCCTGAGGAAAAGCCTCAGGTCAATTTTATGTGCAAGCAGACAAAGTAAAAGTTTAAATAGTGCTCAATATGGTATCACGCAGAAGGGACTTCTAGCTTTATTTACATACATGCTGTCCAATATCTTTCACTTCTTAATAGAATAAAAATCATCTATTTGTATTCTATTCTATATATACTCACCACAATATATACATAGATATGACCCTACAAATGTGCTTACTTTTGGTTGCAAATGTTTTCCTATTGATGTAAATGGCACTGTTTGGATGAATAAGTGTTTGCAAGATCTAATACTATATATGTGTGGGTGTATATGTACAAAAGTACATGTATGTATAAGTTTTTGCTATCAGTCTCAATGAGAAATATAGGGACCAAAAAATTCCTCTGACGAGCAATCCGTGTGGTATGGGGAAGGAGAAATGAAGCTGTTGTGGTCTTGACTGCAGCCTCCCAGGATTAGGAACTGTGCTTGAGCAATGAATGCTATTAAGGAATTTTGATTCCAAACCCTACCTATGACAGCTGTAAATCAGCGCAAGCAAGCCTTCCTCCAGAAACCCCAGCAGAAGTGGACTTCATGTCTTATTTGAAGATGTTTTTAGCATTTGCATTAATTCCAGTGGACAAAATATAGTGGTGGAGTAGGAAGAGAACCCAGTGACTGCAGGAAATGTTGGCTAAGTTTCCAGTTCTTGGAAGAGCTGTGGGGTTTGGAAAACTAGTTTTTGTTTCAAAACCTATTTTGCCATATGATTTAGATGAGTTATTTCAAGGGAAAATTCCTTCAAATTAACCTATTGTGTTTTGAGATGAAACCAAAGCCTTTGCTGTGCAAACAATAGAGGCTGCAGTGCCAGCATCTCCCTTGCCTGAGCTGCAACAGTCCATGTGCTGCTTATGCTGCTCGACTGGAATTTGAATCCTCATGTTTGAGTGTTCAGAATAAGCTGGTTAAAATGGTCCAAGATCAGAGAACAAGGCTGAGGGCTGCATTATTCAAGGGAGAGGGATGAATGCTGGGTTTCAGTGTATCCTGTTGGCTCTGGTAACAGTTCATATATGGGGATTATAGCACTCTCCAGTGTGCTCCTTCAGGTGGTGCTTGCACAGATGTCTCGGGGGATTCCAGTCTTTGATTCAGCATCAAGCAGCCTAATAGCTGAATCTGTAGTTTCTGACCAAGCTGCTTTGTAAGGGAAGCCACTTTTTTATGAGCTGCTGCCTTACCTCTCTTCCTTTCCTGATTTCCTCCAATTTCCTTTTCCTCTGACTTCTGTTTTTCTTTCCCTCTGCCTTCCCTGCCCAATCACTTTTCCCTTAAACTTTTTTTACTCCCTGAAAGCTGAAATTGTGCAGCATATGGGTACTTAATGCAGGCCACCCGCATGCATCCAGTGGCCTCTACACAGTCCATGAACTGTACGGTTGACAACCCCAGTGTAAAATGCTCTGCCACCACCAAATGCAGATAGGAGGGTCAGGCTGCTGCTAAGACACGGTAAAAACCCTAAATTATCACCTGATTCCTTTCTTTCCTGTAAATGTTGTTTATTTGCATAAATTCAGAGGAGTTTCCTGGACTTCCTCAAAGCTACAGCTGTTCCACTGGATTAGCCTCAACCACCTCAACCTGCTCTGTTTTGTGGTGCGATTTTGCCAGCACCCACTGCTGTCTGCAGGGCACAGCTCTTTGGTTCCATATGTTGTTCTTCACCTAGCACATGCAGTAGCACCCAATGGTGCAAAATGTGATTAGTGGGGCAGATCCAAAAATTTTAGACGTGTTTATTAAGTGCTTGGAATTTGGTCTTAACAGCAATTTTGTACCCAACTTATGCAGTGGAGCCTGAAGCTGCAAACACAATGGAAGTAGCAGACAGTCACAATTATAGTGCCAATAAGTTGTGTTTCATAAGCAATCTCCTGGCAAGATGTCCTCCTGTGTATGCCATTGTGCAAGCCATTTCCCCTTTATTAATTGTTGCTAATTATGTTTTCATTGTGAGTGCTCCATTAACTAGCTTACCATGGCAGAGCTGAACAAGAAAAAAATTTCACTTGCTCAAGGAATAAGTAGTAAAAGCCAGCATAAATCTTGCCTGTGTCTCTCGCTGCTACTTAGTCCCTTCAGACACTTTTCTTACCACCATTTATCGGCTTTCAGGCTCAATGGGCTGCACAGCTTGCACAAGGAGCACACAGGTGCTATGATCTGTTCCTTCTCTCTAGCACAAGTGATTCAAGGTCCAAGTCTTTTAATTTAAAAAAAAAAACAACTTTTGCTAGGTGTAAAAACACATTACAGTGATGGCTAAGATGTGGTTTGAATGCTTTAACCAGTAACAGCGGCTCTGAGACTTAAACGATGGCATTAATCATAACAGATCAGATCCACTTGGAAGGTGGATCAAATCTGGACACGGCCTTTTCTTGAGATATTCATGAAGGATCTGCTGCATGTTTCCACTCTCTGAATAAGTGAGTTCTAATAGCATGGATCTCATCACAAGTATTTGTTATATGGGACCTGGATACCGATGCTCATCCAGAAAACCAGGGCTGCTAGTGGGTAAAAAGTTTAACTGAAGACTGATGTCCATATAAACATATACAGAGACAGGCCTAGTCTGATTGTGAATGCAACCTGGTTTCAATACCCTAATGGTATTCTAAAATAGTTATTGAATAAAATAGATATAGTTCTATTTGTTTGTAGATTCTATATTTGGATAATCTGCTGCTTTGTCTACTAAACAGCCTAAAAAATTAAGAGGGAATCCAAAGGGACTAGGGATTTATCAAGCTGCTTGCTTGTAAAACAGGAGTATACAATTGGATATCACTCAAATCAAAGGGTCAGAAAATGAGTCTCTGAAAACATGTAGTGCTAAAAGACCTTGTAATCCTGGTTTTAACCAAGTTACATGCTGACACTATTACAAATGAGAGGTGAAGAGAAAGAGTCTGCAGTTCAGATTACCAACAGAACTGGGAAAAGGGCAGCCAGGCTGAGACTATCAAAGACTATCAGCACTGACACAGGACGGTGTCACTGTCACCCCTACATCAGGGGCTGGAGAAGACCTGCATGAGCAGCTCCCTCACTGCCTGCATGTGGTGGTGCTTCAGAGGAAGGACTCTCCTGAGCCATCTCCTGAGAGCACAGGGAAAATTGGGCAGTATGAAGAGTGTCTGGGAAAGCATGAGCAAAATGCCCATGTTGTGTTGCTCTGGAGAGGAATTACAAACCAGCCCAGTGCACCAGGAGCAGCTCTGGCACTGTCACACTCCTTGACTCAGGTGTATTTCTGCATGAGGAGCAAGGAATTTGGTTATTGCAAACACCTACTGCTATGACGTTTGTGGTTTTCATCCTTTATCCTACTATATTTTATTCTCTCTGGCTAAGCTTATTTACGTTCATTGCTCTTTTCTTGTTGTTTTGTTTTAATTTCACAGTTAAACCCTCCAGCTTGTTTAACTAAAGGCTAAAGAGTGCAGAGTTTGGGGATTGGCCAAAAATTGTCAAAATTATAGATTCAAGAGGTGTGACGTGTAAATATTCAACTGCTTCCCTGTTGTGGTGTGACTCATGGCCACAGGGAAGGTGCTCACCAACAAAGGTGTAAGCAGGTACAGGGCATCCAGACTTCTTTGTCCTCACATCTGCAGGGAGAGCTGGACAAAGCTCTGTGGACTGACTCATTTTCTGGAAATCTGGAGGAAGTTTGGGTTGTGTTTAAATGATCTTCAGGTGAAGCTGCTCTAGATGCTGTATTCAAGATGGAAAAATACTGGGAAAGCTGACTTTGAGCAATGCTCTTCCACAATGATGTGCATAAAATCATTCTCAGCTCAGACAAAGGAGCCTTACTTTTGTGCAGGTGACTCTAAAAGCAAAAAGGACCAAGGAGGGCCAGTTCTCATCCAAGTGTTAGGATCAGATTGATAGCGAAACACAACTTCTCCTATCTGTGCCTATTTGGGGCACAAACACAAATTTCGAGGTTGACCAGGGCTGCAACTCTGAATATTGGGGCAACAGGTACACAACCAGATCACTGCAAGCTGTGTGGTGCATATATTTCAGCCTAGTTTGCATTCAGATCAGAGGAATATGGTGTATTAATGCAAGTATTGTTCATTGAATATAGATTTTCAGCAGGTATTATCCTGGACCCAAAGGTTAAAGTTTGCTTGAGGATACTGGTCTGGAAGAGATAAGGCTGTAGCTATAGAGTGATGTTTTTAAAGGCTGTTTTTCCTTTGTTAAGCATGATTGATAACCATTTTAATGGTTAAGTAAATGGTAAAGCATGGGAAAAACTTGAAGTATAAATACCACTTAAGAAAAAGGTTTCTGTGAGCTTTGCTTTCTAATATCTTCAAATTTATGATTTTTATGGATTTGGTTTTTTGAGCAACTGTTATAGATGGGTGATGAACCCAGGACAGCTGCTTTTATACCCTTCCTGCACACTAGCACATCACTGCAACCAAACCAGAGTTGTACTTGTGACCTATCTTGCACCTCTGCCCTATATTGCAGCTTGTTTTAGCAAGAAAACACACTACACCATTCTGACCAGAAGATGGCAATGAGAAATGAGGTTTTGAACTTCATACTTAACTTTATTTGTTTATTAAACATGGTACAGTGTTACTTCAAGCTTATCACAGTTTATATGCCAAAGCCTTCCAGACAGATTTTTTTTGAATAATTAAAAGCACAGCTTAACCTCTACAGAGATGAGCTATCAATGGGCTGCGTCTGAGGACATCCGTCAGTAGGGAACACAGGCTGTGGCTTAAAAATCAATTTTCCTATAATTGCTTTTTCATAGCTGGTTTCCATGGACTGCACAGTGGTCAAAATGCCAAAGTGTTCAGAAGTTGAGTTTGAAGGACCTTAGCAAGACCTGGCAGGTGAAGCTTCACCTGAGCACTGGGGTCGCAGTGTAACTACCTCCTCAGGGCTTCATCTGACTGGCTTCCCAGGTGTTTACTGGGAGTTTTTAATAGTGTGTGGGGATTTGTTAGAAATGTTTGGGTTCTTGCATTCAGTAAGAATGCAGCAGTTTTAACACAAGGTTTACTGTCAGAGGTTCCTCAGCACAGCTGAGCTATGTGGTCACCCTTCAGGAGCTGTATGCATGGGAGAAAGTTGCTTAGCTGCCCCAGGGACATGAGGGTGTTGCTCCTTGTGTGGGTCTGAACTTGGCATGGCAGCTCTGACTCCGTCACTACATGTAACTCCCAGATCACTTTGTGCTGCATTTCTTTTATTTTTACTCTCACCTCTGGAAAGACCTTGATTCTTGGCATAGGATGGGAAATTTCTGAGAATCTTCAAAACTGTTTCCCGCTAAGCTCTTGCTAGTGTTCTTATCACACTAACTCCTAATATGCATCAAGAGTAGCACAGTGGAGTTGGTAAAGACATAATCATAGTGGCGGAAGAGGAAATCTATCTCCCCCTTCAGTATTTCTGTGCTTGACTGCAAATATTATGTATCTTATACATAGATATGCTGTATGCATTTTACTGGGGGCGAGTAAGATAAAAACTGAGCAGTTCCTCTGACCCGAGTGAATTATCTGTTCTTCCAAACTTTCCCCTCAAACAGGAAACAAAGATAGTAAAAATAAGTGTTTGGAATCTTTGCAAAGCTGCTTTTGCTGATCCCCAGAAAGTGAGATCTCTTTCCAGGAGGAAAATGGACAGCAGGAGACAGCCTGAATGCTGAAGAGATCAGACAGTAGGAGAGAAGTAAAGCCACCATGGGGAGAAGGTCAGAAGTTAGTGTCAGAGCCAAGCTGAGGGCTTGCCTTATTGCCTAATCCATGCTCGTTCCCTCAGGTGATGTCTCTTGAGATAGGGAGCTCATACCCCTTCATTTCAGTCCTGCTGAGGTTGTTCTTTGGTTCTTCCTTACCTACACAAGCTGACTGTAGCTCCTGAACCTGCTATTCTGCATCTCCTTTTGAGGGGAGGACAGTATTTGAGGCCCTCCAGGTAGGGTAAGGGGTAAGTCTGTTATCTGTTGTGCACACGTATGTGTGCCAGTGATTTATTCTAGCTTCCTTGTTTGTACTCATTTCAGCTGTTATAATGAAGAATCTCCAGTATCCTCCACTGTTCTTTAACAACTCAACCAGACCTAGTGTCAACAAGGAAGCAGCTAATCAAAGGCTGCTAGCATAAATGATCAGATCTAAGATAACACAATTAACGCACATGCCTCCATAAGTGCCCCTTGCCCACTCTGTTTGTCTTTCCTTGGTTTTGCGTTAACCTGGCACTGACACCCTCCTTTATGGGCTGATGGTCACAACTCTGACATTTTATCAGACTGCATACATGGAAGTATCTAGGCACATCATTTTCTCTACTTGCTCTTGTAATTTCTGTGTCCAGTTCTGGGGCCCCCAACATAAGGACATGGATGTGTTGGAGTGAGTCTGGAGGAGAGCCATGAAGGATCCGAGGGCTGGAGCACCTCTCCTGTGAAGACAGGCTGAGAGAGCTGGCATTGTTCAGCCTGGAGAAGAGAAGGCTCTGGGAAGACCTTATAGCAGCCTACCAGTACTTAAAGGGGGCCTACAGGAAAGATGGGGAGGGATTCTTTATCAGGGAGTGTAGTGATAGGATGAGGGGTAACAATTTTAAACTGAAAGAGGGGATACTTAAATTAGATATTAGGAAGAAATTTTTCACTATTAGAATGGTGAGACACTGGAACAGGTTGCCCAGGGAAGCTGTAGATGCCCCATCCATGGAAGTGTTCAAGGCCAGGCTGGATGGCGCTTTGAGCAGCCTGATGCAGTGGAAGGTGTCCCTGCCCCTGGCGGGGGGGAGGAACTAGATGATATTTAAGGTACATTCCAACCTGAACCATTCTATGATTTGCCAGAGCTGTGAATGGGCTTTCTTTAGGGACAGTCTGCAGAGGCTATGTCCCCAGCAAGAAAACTTTGTTTAAATAGTCCAGGTTGGTTTGTTTCTTTCATGCTCAGGTGGGTTTGACTGCAGTAGCATATGGCAGGATGCAGCATGAATGGATTTGTTCTCCTCTGTCACTCCAAGTTGAATCCTGATTTTTTTGGGGAATTATTCTGTCACTCAGCGATTGCTCAGTGTGTATTAGCGTTACAGAACCAGGCCTGTGGAGCCATTGAACAATCATTGATTGTGGTGGGGACTCAGGCAGCAGGCTGATGGATCTGGGGCAGAAGCTAAACATCTGCTCCAATACCTGGGCTCCCTGTGTCAGAGGGAAGGATGACCGTCATCCCTGCCTGTCCTCAGGTGCCACAGAGCTCTGTGGTGGGAGTGCAGTAACAGTTGGTGAGAATGTAAAAGCAGGGGCTTACGAGTTTTAGTGTGTTTGTGTTCAAGACCCTGTATCTTTATGAAGACCCCATGTCCTTCTGCACAGACAAGGATTGTCCCTAATCTTTGAACTTGTTGGCGCGTTTTAGCTGTAGACTGTGTGCCAGTGGGCTGTTACTTTCCTTATGTATTTGAGGCTACAGTGAGGAGGCAAATCTGATCACGGAATTGCTTTGCTAAAGAGAAGTGAGTTAAACCAGAGACAGGTGCAGAATGCAGCCCCCAAGATTCTTTGAAAGGAAAGAAAAGTAAAATAATATTGGTTCTGCCTTTTCATCTTCTCATTTTTCACTGGTTTTATCTTTTTATCTTGTGTCTGCTTCTCTTCTGCTTATATCCTTTATTCCAGACTTTTGCATGGAAAATTTGTTTTGGTAGTAGGCACAGAGACTCTAATTCAACACCAGTCTCAGTCTATCAAGGCACTTGTTGGGACTGCTGGACTGCTTAAAGTTGTGTCTGCAAAAGTGAGTGTCTGGGGATTCAGCTGTACAAGACACGCACAGAGAAGCATCACAGGTGGATGCTCTCAACGGTTTTTTTTGACAGAAGAGAGGTGCCAAGCAATCAAAACCTTTTTACACCGTGGCAAGTAATAAATCAAGGCTCTCATATTTTAAGCGGCAGGTTGTACAACAGTCATAAAAGAAGAACAGGAGTTATGCCAGCCATGCTGGTTATTCATTATCTTCTCCATCAGTTTAGTCAGTCGCAGGTATTCAAGTTGTTCTTTCCCTCCTTTTATTTTTTAGTAAGCATTACTTTATCTTCTAGGCAGCACAGAAATAAGAATAAGGAATGAACATAATAATGACAAATGGTTGCTTTGGCCTTCTCTGAAAAGACTGTGATAACCGAGGTCTGGTCTTTGTGTGCTCCTTCTGCCTTGCAGTAGGAGTTTACTGAGGTGGCCCTGGACTGGCAGACCTCCAAATTGGCGTGTGTCTGACATTGTTCAGTGGGAACACTCTGTGCAGACCCAGGCATGCTCCTCTCCTTGGCATCAGAGGAAAGAAAACAAAAAGCCTGGTCCCAAGTTTGTTGGCTTTATCGGCACACATTATGGTTGCATTCTCCATCTTCAAAAAGCTGTTGCAACCTCAAGACCAGATCATTGGTATGATCTGGCAAATCCCTCTTCATTTGCCAATGATAGACAACTGGCTTGCTTGGAGCTGATGAGTAATGCTTCCCTGCTGCAAGCTGGTTATGAGCCTAGAGGAACAGCTGGACATCAATAAATCATTAATTATTGTCACCCTGTCTACCTCCTTGTTCAGCTTAAGAATAGTTTTGGTGCAAAACTGATTCTGCCAGGGCGTCTGTCTGTGGGCAGCTTGATCTCCCACATGAGAGAGTTTGCAATTGATGGTTCTGTTTCCCCTGTTCCATCTTGGACTTCAAAGCTGAGGAATGCTTTCTAAAAAAAACTTCAGCAGAACTGTTTTCCATCAGAAAATGCAGTTCTCAAAAAATGAAAATACTTCAAGAAGTACTACTGATTTTGAGGACACTTCCACTTCAGGCAGAAAATGCATCACAAATATGTTCTACTTCAAAGTCTTTGACATAAAGCTTCTTAATTTTTCTTGTCCAGTGTTTTTTCAAAATGGAAACAAAGGCTATAATGTCATTGCTCAACAAAATGAATTTACCAGTTTTCAGCTTAGCTTTAGGGAGAATCAGTCAAACTGTAGTTGTAAAGATTGTTATTATCAGATTTATGAAGTTGATATATGGGATGAATTAAAGAATTAAGCAATGTCTTACAGCTGATTTTTAATCAAGTTAGGATGTAAAAGTGCTTTTAGTCAGCCTGGACACAACTCTCCTCTTCTGGGCAAAGAGGTGGAGTTGGTCTCCCAGCTCTTGCCTGGTCATGTAACTAGGAGGGAGTGTGAGGGTGGGAGTGAATAATGGTGATATTGTTGGAATAGTTATTTGCCAATACTAATGACAGATTGATTCTACAAATAAGTGTAATGAATGAAAGGTGGTGTGAGAAATGCTGGTTGTGACCTGTCTCCCTCTCACTTCGTCCGCTGCTAAGGAAAACTTACCACCTCTGGTGCAGCAGCAATCTGAGCACCATCTCCTCAAGTATGCAGCTCTGGGAAGGATGGATGCTTGTGTCCAAAGCGGTGCTTGTGACTCTGCAGCTGAGCCCCAGTGCTAAGCTGTTTCTCTCCTTAAGATTTCACTTGGAATTTCTCCTCTGAAATGCAATAGTGTAAGTTCATGATGAACTTGGCCTACTTTGCAGAAGCCAAGCATGGGTGTAACATCCTGAGGGGACTTCTGGTCCAGAGCAAAAGCCCAACATGTGGTCTGGGCCAAATGACAACCCACATTGGTGGAAAAGTTGCTGCAATATAGAGTCTTTATACAAACTTTTTACACAGGGGTGACTGCTGCCCAGAAGAGAGCAAACTCCTGCCCTAGGACTCTGAACCATGATGCAATCTCAAGAGGGACTTGCACCCATGCTTGGCTGGTGGTCTGTTAGAAACAGTGCAAGAGGAGAGGCTTCCACTTGCACAGGCTTCTTCCAGTGTTGGACCTATTGGTTGGGTGACCAACTGGGAAGTATTAAGTGGAATCTAAGCAGCTGGTGCCTCTGATCTGTGTTAATGGAGGATAGTAAGAGGCAAACAACTATTCCACTCATATTAAACATTAAACATGAAAGGATTGCATTAAAATGCCCTTGGCAAAAGGAATTAATTGAGTCGTCTTGATCTGTGGGTATTTCTTCTAGAAGATTTGACCCTGACATGTGTCTGACTTGGTGCACCCAGTTATATTTTAAACAATAGGGGTTGAATTATCTTTTTGAAAAGGAATGAGCTGGGGTTTATACAGAAACCACTGTAAACGGCTGTCCTTTCAGATGCCTTGGGGAAGGGTTAGAGTGGATAGCTACAATTTCTGGATTCTGCTCCCAGATGCATTTGGACAGAAGGAAGAAAGTGTGAGGTTTTAAGGAAAAATCTATAACCCTATAGTGGGGGGGGGGGGAAGGAAAGTGATGGATGATGCTCTAGGTAAGTGGCAGGTAAGTGCTGACTCACTTTACCTGCAGGTAAATAGTGCATGAAGAGATGGCTCATCAAGTGTGGATTTCCAGAGGTCCCTTCCAACCCTGACGATACTATGGAGGTTTTCTGGTCCAACTTCCAGCTCAAAGTTAGGGGTAACTTCAAAGCTGAATGAGATTGCTCAGCGACCTTCTGACTGTCTCCAAGGATGGACAACACCCAACTGAGTCCTTGCTGCAGTGTTTACTTTTATTGTGAGGAATTTTGTCCTTGTCTAGAAATATATGTATCCTTAGTTGCCTCTGCTTAATGTAAAAATAATGGAAAGAAAGGACAACAAAAATATTTGAGGTTTTCCTAAAAGGGATTGGAAACCACTCACGAGAGGAAAGAAGACTAAGTGAATGCTGGTGCTCAGGAGATACGCTTTAGCTTCAGGGCAAATAAGAACTGAAGGGAAAGATGTTCCTCCCTTGTAGCTAGATCAAAAAGAGCTTAAGAAATCAAAAAGCCAAAGTAAAATAACCATCAAATGCTCCTCACCATTCATTGCCCTTTTTCCTCCATGAGCATTACTTACCTCCTTGCTTCCCTGTCTCTTGGTTTCCTGTTACCTTCGAGTCAGAGAGGAGAGGTGTTGGGGAAGCACAGCAATTCCCTTCTTCACTTCAGGGCCTGCCAAGGAAGGCAATGGGCTTCCAGCTGCCTTGGACAAGCATGGTTCGCCGATCCTATGGGCTAGTGGCCAGTACATTTGCTTTGTTCGTTGTAGCCTCTGTTGGGATGCGAAGAGAGTGCCAGCCACGGATTTCATTAATTCCACCATCAGTAGGTCTGAATTCATTGCCACTAATACAATGCCTTTTTTCTATGTACTGTGCCAGGGGTATTTTTTTTTTGACACCATGTGTGACCTCCTGTTATTTCCCAACAAATGTTGGCAGGCACAACACCGCCGGCAGAGCAAAACAGCACAGTGTGTCACAAACTGCTGAGTGCATCCATGCTGAAATGAACAGCCAATTCCAGAGTGGGCTGAAAATTAAATCAATAAGAAATACATACATACAAGTATTGCTCCCCTTTATTCCAGCTTTGCTGCTTCTCTTTGCATGTGTTCTCTCCTGACTTGGACTCGGGTAACAGCCAGAACAAGGGTATATTTTTATTTCTGTTCTATCCTTCTAAAACTTCCCCAAACTGCTGTAAAACAGATCTTTCTGAACTATTCCCAAGCAACTTACCAATTAATTCCTTCCTCTGGTGTTCATCCTCTGTCTTTTGCTTTTTACAGGAGGGGTTCACCTGTTCAAATAATGTATTACAAATCACGATTATGCTAAATGTTGCTTGTTTCCATTGCTGGATAACCCACTTTTTTCGCCCTCCTTTTTTCTATGGGGTTCTGTGCCTCTCCTCCCTGTTGCTGCGTGTGTGCACGTTGCTGTGGAAGAGGAGAGGAGGCTGAAGTGGTGCAGTTAGGCATAGGCAGCCTGAGCTTTCCTAGTGACGAAGTAGTTGTGAAGGTTTTAACTGCTCAGATGCAGGACAGAGGACTGTCTAGTGTTGCAGAGCATGACTGTTGGGGATACTGGGTTTGCTTCTTTATTAACAAATCCCCTGCATCATGTGCTAAGGAGCAGCTGTGCCATCCTAGGAACTCCTGCCCCAGCCAACCCCAGCCTCTTGGTTCATCTTTTCCCCTCTGCTGAAGCCACACACGAGGGCTGAGTCACTGCTGTCAGCCCCGGGATCTGGCTGCTGTGACTCACACTCCGCCCCAAAGGTCTCCGCCTCAGGGTGGGCAATGGTGTTCAGCCCTGTCCCTCAGGGTGGCTAACACCCAAGCACATCTGGGCTCCCATCTTCTGACAGGATTTTATTTAGCAGCTGTTTGTTACAGTGCAATTAATTTGACCCATCTTGGGATGACCATGGTAGGGGGCAAGTGCTCATGGAGCAGATTCATGCTGGGACACCCTCTGCACTCTGTCAGAGCCTTGCGTCTAGTTCTGTGTGCTCAGTACAGCGTACTGGACTTGAGTCTGGAGACATTTTCCCCTGCCAACATGCCTTTCAAGAGGGCAAGGCAAAAAGAAATAGCTTCAATACAACCATCCTGCAAGCCTGGTTCTGCAGAGAATTGTCATTTTTTTGGCACCAAGGAGAGCATTTTAAGCTGATGAGAAAATGCCATAGGCTGATTTACTTGGATGCTTCAGTGTTTCTTTGACTTTAGCCAGGGGAGGCCATGGCGGGGGGGTAGAGAAAACCAAAATATAATGCTGCACAAGGCTTGTTTGTATGCACTGGGGCTTGCAGGCACTTGCTAAACTTGTACCTGCACGTGGGCCAAGTGGAAAAGGAGGGCAGGCAAAGGGAATTTTCTTTCTAATCAGCCCTTGCAGAAGCAGATTAACTTCCACTGTCAGCAGCCCCAGTTGAGGCCACGCAGCTTAGAAAAGTTTTTGAGAAAAGTGTGTGTGTGGTTATGCCTGTCTTCTCTGCGGTCATGCTACCTTGCAGAAGATTTTGACTGTTCCAGGCCCTCTGGCTGCACCCTCCTCTCCATCCCCATGGGTGCAGGCCCGTAGAGCTGGGGCCCACCAGGTGGCACTGGAGAGATGAAGTGTCCCGCAAGCAGGGAGGACAAACCCCAAGCCATAGGAGGATGCAAATACACCCATTTCTCACTTTTTGCTGAGCAAGCTTTGCTTTTCCCTCTGCTAAAGTGCCCGCTCCAGAGCAAAGCCACGGGTAAGCAGAGGCCCTGAGTGAGGTGTCCCAGGGCAATGATATATGCTGGTGGGGCTGGACACGCCTTTTCTGGTAGGAGCATCCCACCTCTACTCTCTTTTGTGAAGATGGCTGGTCCGTCGGCTCTCTGGTGTCCCTTTCAGGACTGCAGAAGGGCTTTGTAAGCTACTGGAATGACACTAATTGCTTCTCTGGCTGAAGTGTTTCGATGGCAGAAGACGGCACAGGCAGAAACAAGGATGTGAGAATAAACAAGCCCTGACAGAGAACACCAGCCAGCAGTAGTATTGGGTATCTCTTAGAAATGGGGAAGTGTGACCCATTATCCTGGCCCCAGGGCTGGCGCCAAGACTTGTACATCAGAAAGCCAAAGAGACAGTGTTTCAGGGACTGTGCACTGGAGAATGGTGACAGTGACTCAGTCCCTGGTGGTTGCTGCTAAAGCTGAGCATGAGCTCATGCATTTGCAATTGTTATTGTTAAAGAAAAAGCCATGTCCTTGGAGGCTTTGACTTTCAATTTGCAGCTCATGTAGGGAATGGGATGCAACAAAACTCATGTCCCTGTTGCGATGGGGAGCCCATTGCAATATCTCTGGAGTGGTAGCACACAGAATGGCTGTTCCTGTGGCAGCTCCCGGACCTTTGTTACAAAACAGAAACTTAGATCACAAGGGCTGACCAGTCTTGTGTTTCATCATGCTGCTGCCTCTAACTATACTCAGACTTATTTGATCGCCTATTCCAGAAAATGAATGAGACCAGAATTTACTGTCCACTCCTTTTCTCTGCTGTCTGTGTCATCAGTATCCAGAGGCTCAAACTCAATAGCACCTGCTCTCCCAGCTCTCTAATGTGTTCCGGTCACATCTTCTAGAGAACTGGTCCAAAGGTTGGGTGCTGGTAGCTTCTCCTTTCCTGGCTGATATAGCAAAAATGTCTAGAAGTTCCCCTGGTTTCTGGAGTTGTGCTATACTGCTAGTCTTCCTCCGATGAATTCTGAATTATATTAGGACTTGCTTTACAAGAAATTTTAGCTAATATCCACCTGTGTTCACAGCTCAATCAGTACTTTGGGTGTAGCCCAGTAGTCTGAATAGCCTGTGATTTACTGCCACCAGTGGAATGAAACAGAATCACTTTCTCTGATTTATATCCTCTATTGTAGTTAAATATTTACACAGTATCAAGATCTTAGTAACTGAATGGCTAACAGATAGGTAGCAAATGTTTATATACCTCTGAAATGGCCACAGGGCCATTGAGGTAATGATATTTCATTCTGATAAAAAGTCTTTTAGTTAGAAGAAACTTAAAGCTCATTCAGCTCTATTTTGTTCTCAGGGGTAGTATTAACTCATGCTGATTTCAGTGGGTTAGTTCAATTTTTACAGATTGCAAAAAGGACCCATTTATTTCAGAAAAATACTTTTGTTGAAATGAAGCAATTGTTGTGGAGGAACATGGCATCTTTCACACAGCAGTATCGCTGATTGCTTCAGGTAAGAAAGCAAGAAAAAACACCAGGCTAATATCAGTCTTTGAAGGAAACTGAAGCTGGCAGGTTTAAACAATGCCTACTGGTATTAAAGCAGGAATTCTCCATTCACTTGCAGAAAGGTATCATTAAACATTTCACGAACCATAGGTAATCAAAATTAGAGCTGTTTCCTGAAGCAAGAAGGGATCCTGTCATCCTGATTGTTCTGTTTAATTCTATGTCCAAGTGAAGGAACTGGAATTCAAAGTAGGCACAACGGTTATAACTAAGTGTGAATACTGCTGAGCCGGATTCTTGTTTTACAGTAATATTCAGAGCTTGTAACTGAGCTGACCTGGGTTACACTCTTGACAGGTTAGGATTTTGTCTGGGCCTGCCCAGGACCATGCATTTTTTTTTTTTTTTTTAAAAGAAAGATGTTACCTGTGTCTTGAAACTGTGTGGTTTTATAATCAAAAGATATGTCAACTTTTTTTAAAACCCAAATCTGCATAGGAGCTTTCTATCTACATAGATTTCCCCCCCCCCTCCCCCCCCCTTGTTTGAAATTGCCAGATAATTTTGTGCTGCTGGATTTCAAATGGGGCTAGATGGACAAAGAATAGGAGAGCAATGGCAAGGTAGTCATTATTTTCTGTCTCTTACTGAAAATCATTTTAGCACCTGTCTGTCATGTAATTCCAGAGTGAATGCTGGGGGAAAAGTAGAGAAACACTATATATTTCAGGTCCCACTTATAGTAGTGTAACTTGGAAAAACCTTCTAGAAAAGGGGGAGTCTATTTGGGAGCCTAGTTAGAAATCAGAACAGAATTCACTACAGAGTGGTTAACAATTTGAATACAATTTCCAATATAAGGGAGCCCATATTCCTATCTGGTTAGTCTACATAATCCTATAACAGAGAGAGTAATGATTATTTTAATTCTCTAACAAATATTTCTGTAGTAGCAAGCTGAATACCTAGAGCTTGATACTCAGAAAAACATGCAATGCTTCAGAAGTTACAAAGGAAGCGAACTCTCACAGGTCGCAGGGTTTCTCTGTTGTAGCTGGGAGGCAGTTGATAATCTCTTCCTTCTGTATCTGGAATAAACTGCAGTTTACAACACTGGTAAGGGCAGCTTTCCAGATGACACTTTGTCTACATGCAGTGATATGTGGTAGGATACTTGGCCATGCATGCAGCCTCTGGAATGAGCCTGCCTGTTACCCAGCTACCTCACAGCCTGGGCAGAGGGGCCCAGCGCTGTCTGCACCTGTAAACTGTGTCAGTTATGTTTACCAAGTATGCAGCCCTGTGCACACAGTATTTCTCCCTGGTTCCTTAACCCCAGTCATGTCATCAGGCAGAGATTACCTCGAGGTTAAAGAAAGGTTGGTCTTCTGACCAAAGGCCACCAGGTATGACAGGGTCCTTTGAGTGCTGGTAGCTGAAGGGACAGGGGTGTCCCCCTTACCTGAGCTCGTGCGGATTGCACAACGCCTGGGTGTGAGATTGCGGGACCTCTCTCTGGTGGGGGACGCTTGCTTGCTGGCCCCGATGCTCTCGCCCCTCCGCACCCGCACTGGGCGCAGCAGCCGGGGCGCCGCGGCGGCGGGAGCGGCGCGGCCGTTTCAGCACCCTGGCCAGTGCCGCCGCGGGGCCGGGGCTGCGGGCCGGCGCTCGCCGGCGCGGCGGGGGCTCGGGGCCGGTCCGCCGGCTCGGCTCCCAAACTGCACGCCGGTGGGGTGAAAACACCCTCGACTGAAGCCCGCAACGGTGAAAGCGTGGGGTCTCAGACGCACAACTGGGATTCAACAGCCCTCAGTTGCGCATCCGGGTGTGCGACCGCACCGCTGGGCCTTTGGTGGCGCGTCTGGGACGTTGGCTGCACGTGTGGGCTCTCAAATGTGCTGCCCAGACCCTCGATCTGCACAGCTGGAGGCTAGGATTCCTGGCCCGCATTCCGGCTCATCTAATGACATATTTTGTGCCCCTGAAAGAGTATCCCCCATACTCCCGATTCCTGACCTCTTCTGCGATCATTACCACATTATTCCCTGTTAATGAAAGACGTTATACATGCAAACACTGTTTAGTAAATTATTATTTAGAGAGTGTTCTTTGACTAATAACAGCCTCTGAGACAGTTGTTGGGAGTTTCAGCTAACCATACCAGTATTACAACTACAGTTTGTGAGTGGGATTTTTGAATAAACCAGGGAAAATAAGGAGTTCGGACCTCCATGTCCCTACTGATCTTTATAATCTGTTGCTTGTGCACCATTATTTTACTAATTTCCTTGGACTGCATTTTGTGTAAATATTTAGCCTCGAAATAATTCAATGATGCATGACTAATGAAGCAGAGGCATGACTGGAGAGATGGCATTTTAGGTGAATCACAGCTTATTCCACAAATTATTTATAGACTGCTCTCTCTTTATGATGGGATGTCAGCTACCTGGCAACAAGCCAGAGTGTTTGTGAATCATCTAATAGACTTATTGTGGCTTCTAGAGGAAGGCAAAAGAGATTAAGGAAGGCTCACTTTGTGTCTTTTCATAAGCAACAAACTCATGTTCCGATGAAAAATAGATCTCTCTGGTCCCAGCTAGTGCATGGTTACTTATAAACCTGCCCATGATCAGAAAGGGAAGTTAATACGTAACACAGCGTTACTTTTGGTGTCAAGTATAGCTGAGTTAAATAGAGGTTTTAATTTTTTACTCATGCTTTTCCATCTCATCTTTCTGTCTCTTTATATGACACCTCAGTGCCCTTTTACAATTCATCATTTCAGAGCCAAGATCAGGAGTACCCAGAGTGCTATAACGAATCAGGTTGCCTTGGATCAGGATGTTCAGCTGCCTAAGGAACAAGGTATGAATCTATTAAGCGAGAGCACCTGATGCTGCAAAGACAACAGGAAAAAAGCACAATACTTCCCTCTGTCCTAGTCATTTTATAGCATGGAATCTATTTCTGGCTCAAAACAATAATAGATCACTGCAATACGCTGTGCAAGCCCAGACTGAAATGTGGCTGTTGCATCTTTACCTCTGTTTTATTACGATCACAAATTGGACCTCCTTGTGTGGCCACTTGTGCTTGCAGGAAACGAGGATCTCTTTCAGCCCTCTGGAGAGAGAGGTGTGTAGGTGCCAGGTGTGGTGCTGTGCAGTGTGAGCAACAGCTGCATTGTTTAATAGATGCTGAAGTGGGCAGGAAGAATTGCATCAATTAGATGTTAAGTTTTATTAGACATAACTTAATGACACTGGTAAAATTGACACTCACATATAATCATGGCCTTTTTCAATCACAAAAAATCATGAACATCAACATATTAAGTGTTAAATTAATTTCCATTTCTATTGGCATACCTTTCTAAAAACAGATTGTTTTAAAGTGTGCAGCTGCACATGTTACATTCACATAATACAGCAAACAAACTTCAAATAAAAAAAAATAAAACAAATGTTAATACAAAATGGGTATTTACAGACAAGAAGTTCACTACTACCCAAAGCACCTCCCAGGGTCCCTGGGCCATTCAAGTCATACTTCCTCATCCCAGAGGTATATGTGCCTGGTACTGATCCTTGGCAAAAGGGAACTTCTCATGCAGTTTGCAGCAGCAAGAATCATATTTTCATGTTAAATTGCTATGAACTGGTCCAGTGGTGGATTCCTTAGAAACCAAGGCACAGAAACAAAGTGTAATACCAGAGGCAGTATCGCAACCCAGAACTTCTGCCTCCTGCTCCCCTGTTCCAGCTGCCTGATTTGTTTTTGAAGTTACAAGTACAGTACTAAGCTGAAACTCTTCACCTCTGCCATCTCCTGGCTACACAGCTGTGATAGCTGTGCAAAGAACTGGGTTTTGTTTCTACATTTTGCTTTCATTCCTACTGATATCTAGCTCCCTCTGTGGCACGGGAATGTATCACAGGCTTCCCTGGGCTTTACCTCGCATTTTCCAAGAGTAGTGGGGTGATTCTGGCTCTGTTTCACCTACTGGGAATGGATACAAAAAGATAAACAGGCAGCATCAGTTACAAACCAGGACTGAAACCCCATCTCAAAGCCTGGTCTAGGCTTTGCACAGGCAAGACCTTCTCTCCCATGTCTTTGCAGACCTGTGATGCAAACTGGACAGTAACTAAAAGCAAATAAGCATTTCTAAGATTTTATTTCATGAAGAAAAAGATGGTTTGTAAGGCTCTGTGTCCATGGCTGATTTTTACAAGTTCAAGCTGGGGTGCATGTAGACTGTGTACCTACGCAGTGAGGAGCTGGATTCAGCCTCGCTGGTACCAAGTTAGTAGCGGCGTTGCTGTTCCAGCCCCAGCCTGCATCTAAGGTCATGAGCTCTACCAAGAGGTGAAAGCAAATAAGCTGGAAGCAGCACCACATTAATGCAGCTTTACTGCTTTTGGGCCCGAGGAAGTCATGGGGACACAGCAGGTCAAACCAGCACCAGCCCGGTGCTTTTCCTCCATATTCCACCATTTGGCAGTAATCTGCCAAAAGATGTCTTCAGTCTACTACTCATCATCTACTATACCTGCATGAATGTAAGTCTTTCAGAGGAATCACGTAATTTAGAGGTGAGTAACCTATTTGAGGCTAAGTAAAGGCTTTCTTGGGCAAACAGGAGCAACATTTGACCAAAGGACCAGTTTGGTCACTAGGACTTGCCCTCAATGAGTCCACTGAATTCTGTGGGACTCTTATAATTTTATAGAAAACCAAAAAAGCAGAAGAGTCTCAGTCCTCACCTTGGAGCTGACTTAGGGTTGTTGTTAGACACAGAAAGAGTAGATGGTTTCTATCATTCTTCGTAACTCAGGAAACACTTGTTCAAATGCTGCTGCCAGGGAAAAATAAATCATCCTTAGTTATTTGCTAAAATGCTTTGGAGATTTTTTTCTGTTTCCTTTCCTGTGTGCTCCTTCCACTACAGTGATCAGCAGCATTATTAACGCAGAGACCTTTGCTCAAGCAGTTGTCTAAACCAGAATTTTAAGTTTGCATGTGCAGGTCAGGAGCACCCATCAGCTGACAGGAGCAGCACCATGGGGCTTTCTGCCCAAATGAGCTCCAGTAAGCCAGGCTCAGACAGAAATCACTGCCACGTTTTCATGCTGAGTAAATTTCAGGACCCACAGGAAAAGAAGGGGATTCAGTCAGGTAAATTATTCATTGAGCTATTCACTTATATCCATAATTTATTTGCTGTGAGATAAGGGGTCAGTCACCCCTTTGCAAAAGGCTGGAAAAGGCTCGAGCACCAGTTTGTTCCTACTGAAACCCTACTTTGAGATTATACTGAAGATCCAACACTTTTGTTCTGGCTCTCTGCGGGGCAAGTTCTCACGTGCAGTGATATAAAAATGTGGAAAGGAAACCTCAGACGAGTGGAAAGCTTTTTCTCTCTCTTTAGAGAAAAAAAACCTGATTTAATGTTTGCTGACGGGACAAATGTACTTATTACTGCTGCCAACTCCCTAGCATTGAAATACATGAGTAAAAGCATTCAATTGTGTTAGAAAACATAGATCATTCTCTACTTATGTTTTACAGCTGCTTTGAAAGATGTGGCATCAACAGCTGCATTGGTTGTAATCCTCTGGCCACACTGTCTGTTCCCTGCATGCCGTTCATCCCCACCACCACACATACCAGGGTCTCCCATCACAAACTCATTTAAGGTCGGGTATTTTCTAAACTACCACACTCATGAATAAAAACCCCAGTGACAGGAGTATTTTCTTCAGTGCCACCTTATATAGTAGGGCAAGAAGAGATGAAAAGAAAAGAAACACCTTGAGAAAGAAATTAGTTGTTTGTAGGACGGGATTTTTCTTCCGCTTTTTTTTTTTGAAAAGCAGAAAAGTGCTATAGAAATAGTGGTCTTGTCTGACCAGTGTTCATCAGCTGGCCACGTTTTTACTGACTACAACAAAACCCCCAAACAAATACTTGTATTTATTCCATGTGGATGGTTTGTTTTGGGGGGTGGGGGTGGTTTAAATCTAGTGCGATAATGCCTACAATCAATGCTTTCAAATTGCTTGTTCTGGAAGTCTGCCCCATCACTGACTTTAAAGTAACTACCCAGAAATACAGAGTTTGTTTATTTAAGTCTTTTGGGAAATCACTACTTCTTCTGATGGAGAATCCCAAATACTGCAGTTCTAAGGCACCAAAGCCTATTTAGGAGATATTTTTATCATCTAAAAGGAAAATAATATCCACTTTTTTCTAGGAAAATAAGCCACTAAAAGGAAGTCCTCAATTATGGTTATTTTTACTTAAGTACTTCCTTAATGTTACCGGGACCATTCTGAAAGCAAGAATAACCAAATCACTCTATTTCCAATACTTAGAAATCAAACTACTGTAAAGCAGAAAACAAAGGTAACACAAAACATTACTGGTGAGCTTACTTCATGTCAGTTGACTTCATATCATTAATAGTGTTACTACAAGTCCTGCGCAGTGCTAGAGCACCTTCTCTCCAGAGATTTTTAAAGCATTCTCAAGATAGTGATGATCATAGCTTCAGCCCACCATTGCTTGACAGAGACGTGGAGAGGCAAGAGCTGGTGGTGAAGGCTGTGGTTCCCAAAGACTCACTCTCATCCCTAAGGGATGCTGCCTCCCCAAACCAGGAGAAACATTTCCCATAGGAAGCATGGGGTTATGGGAGGAGGAGGAAGCAGCCCCAACTCTGGGCTGATGTTGACTGCAGATAAATCTCTGTGTGTTCTCAGAGATCAGGACAAAGAGGTAAAGAAGTTGTTTCCTAGAAAGAAAATCTCCAGTTTCACAAGCGTAGCTTTTGATGTTGCAAAAAAAGTGCCACTGAAACCACAGAAACAGCTGATGAAGCCAGGAGTGGCTCCTTTTTATAAGGGCTTCCAACATCAGGCAGGTAAACGTGGCAGAAAATCCATCAAAAGACCAGTGTGATGCTGCAGGGAAGGGGAATGCATCCTTTGCAGAAGAAAGAAGTGCTCTGAGTGTACACTACCCACAGATGAGAAAATTTCTGCCACAAATAGACTGGGGCCAGGGCCTTGGCTGGTGATGGCGGTGGTGTTGCAGCATCTCCAATTCTAGTTCCTGTTCCAGGGCTCAAACTTTTTAAACTCATTTTATATGACAGATAAAATACCTTTACAACACAGTGTAGTAAATACATTAGTCTCTTAATCACAGCAGAAGAAAATGCTCTGAACTTGCTGAATCACTTGTAATTAAGTAGCTTCCAGGCAATAGAAGCAAATCCTGTTTATTTTGAGGCATCACCAAAGAATATGATAGCACCATGTGACTGCAGGTAGGCCAGCCTAGTGTGGCACATCAACAAATACCCATGGTCGCCTTAATGCAAGGCAATCTGTGTAGCCAAGAGAGACACGTGTCGCTTAGCCACTGCTGATCCTAAGCCTCCTTTGTCATCTGTGGATATCTGTGAGAGAGGTGCTATTTCCAAACTGTATTCCCAAAATGCTTTCCAGTTTGGTGCACGTGGGAGTGATCATCAAAGCTGAAAGCACTCCAGCCTGGAAACTACCAGCTAACAAGGAATAGCTGATGATAGAAAAACCGTGAAGCATGTAAAAGCAGCTATCTCAACACAGGCACAAGAGAAGTGGATCCAATGTGTACATCTGGTCTGGGGCGGATAATTGTCCAAGTGCAATCTGGAGCCACACCTGTGAAAATCTGAGAGAGAATAAGGAGTTGGTAGGTGACAGAGTAGCATTTGACAGAGACCAGAAGGGCTCATTTTTGATCCCTGAACTTGTCTCAAGCACGAGATGAAATGCCTGTCTCCTACATCCCCTATGGCTGACCCTTCATGTAGGTGCATTATTCAGCCTGCTTGGGCACCCAGGTGAATCTCCATCCTCCATCATCATCCCTGCGCACGAAAGCTTGTCCTTGATGGAAGGTGTGCGTTCTCACGTTGTGGTGAGGACTTAGAGATGTTGTGAAGGCCACTTCTGTTTTGTTGGGTGACAAATTGCCAGTCAAATAAGGCAACCCAAAGGCTGGGAGGGAGGAAATGTTTGGCACTGATGAGGAGATGCATGGTGCTGAAGAAATCTGGGGAAGGAAGGCAGAGTCCTCACTGCATGGATGGGTACTGCTATTAGTTGGAGGGATGTGGCTGCAGCTGTATGCTGCTGCCGCTCCTTCACACTGGTCATAGTCTATTGTTTCGCCAGGGCTCAGGCAGTACGTGTTTCTTCCAAGGTCTGAGGACAGGGCACTGTAGTTAGCTGAAGTTTCATCAATGGTGTTGACATCTTTTAATCCTAGAGTCTGCAAGACCCAGCTGTCCACACCAGGGCTGGTTTGCTCTTCACAGGCAGTGAATTCATTAAAGAGGTTCCTTCTGGCTTTGGAAGCGTGAGGAGTTTCTTGAGGAACAAAGCACTGGTCCTCTTTTAATCTCCTCTTGGTGCTTTTGAGAATAGTACAGTTTTTTTGGCCATGGCAGGATAGTAGTTTCTATTAAAAAAAAAAAAAAAAAGTGGAGAGGGAAGATTACAATTTGAATTTCTAGTTACCTGGAAGCAACATATCTGATCTCAGATTTTAGATGGGCAAGATGTTACTACTGTCCTTATAAAAGATACTTTTTCTTCCACCATGTGCTTAAACATACGGATGTGACTAATTATTTTGTGTCTTTACAGTCTCTGCAACAACCCAGTCCCTGAAAGAGAAGAATTTGACAATGTCAATAAGGCCTAAGGCGATCAATTCGATCGCATTCTCACTCAGCACGGCGTGAAATGAGAGCTCCCGCCTGGCTGTACGGCACTCCTCTGGGCTGCTGCTGCCAGCAGCGTTTGGCAGGTGACTTGGGTACGGGGGCGAACGTGGCAGCCTGACAAAGTGGGAGGACGCGAAGGTAAGTCATACTGGGACAGGCGCGATCCCAGCCAGGGAGTCCTCAAAGCAGCAGACTAACCGGCTTTGAGCTCATTAATCCACCTTAGTTGCCATTATCCCAGGACAAGGGCCCTTCAGGCACCCGGGGATGCTCAAAGAAAGGCAGGAACCACCAGGAAGCTCCCCACTGCGTCATGAATTCACTGCTCAGCCACCTCCCACGGCAGACTCTCCTCCGTGTGACATAGATGGGCGGCCATGTCTCCCTGCTGTGCCCAACGAAGGAGATCTTTTCTGCTGTCAGGAGCCAGGTCTTGGCATGGGAAGGGGGACATGCCACACCGTCAACTCGGAACAGGATGCAAAAGGGAAGTCTGCTATTTTTTACAGGCATACAGAAATACATGTTCAAATTTGAACTTTTCACTGAAAAAAACCTTTAGATGGAATAATTTTACCTTGCTTATAAACTTAAATTGCTTATAGCTAACTTATAAACTAAACTTAATTATGCCGTGGGCTACACTGTCTCCACAGTCAGAACCTGATAGGAAGTCATTCCTGGGGGAAACTGTCACCTTAAACCCATGACCAGCAACTTGGCAGGGTCTGTGAAGTTAAATAGATCTCACACTGCAGGTTGTCTACACTCTTAGGCTTTCCACACATTTTAATGGCATGTACCTATTCAACCTATTTCTTCTGCACACGTCTATACAGCAGGTTTGAACACAATACCTTGGCTTTTTCTTCTAAACACTTAATCAGGGCAGAATTCAGGTATTGTCGGAGGTTATTATTTTCTTCATGTAACCTAGCAAGTTCCTCTTCCTTCTGAAGCAAAGTATCTTGAAGCTGTGGAATAGAGATATTGATGAATAGATGTTGACTCTGTAACTTAATAGCAATCGCCCTACGGTACAGGTTGCTTGGATGTGATGATTTGGGTGTTTGCTTTGTGAACTCAACCCACCCCCTCCAGCCTCTCGTCTCTGAAAATCTAAGTGGCATGACTGTTTAGTTTTCACTTTTGACTTCCTTTATTCTTTAGCAAGTGTTTGAGAAGATTACTCTGAAAAAAACCTTTAACCATGGAATAATAACAGAAAAGAATTACAAATAACCCTGTGAACAGCCAGGCACTGTCACGGGCACGACAGCAGCTGCCAGATCTCCTCCTGAGTGGCAGTAAGTATCCCTTTGCACCCATCTCATTCCCATTTACAGTTGGTTGCTGGGGAAAAGGAGAAGGAGGAGCTGCAGACTAACAATTTATGGGGATAGCGTGTAGAAGGAAGATGCAGTTGCCATTCTTTATGACACAGTAGTACTCAGTGATGCCTTCAACTCGGGACCCTACTGTGCCATTCCCAGTATGTGTACAGAGCTAAATCCTGGTCCCAAAAGCTGAACAGGTATGTTCTGATTTGCAGATTTCTAATACTTTTTCATGGGAAGCATGGGTATTTGCAGAGAGACGTTCGCCTCCTGATCTGACTGATCTCCTCTGGAAATTCCTTTAGGAGGACAAAGGATCTTCTGCCAAGGACCCTGGGAATCCACTGACCACAGGCTGAAAACCACTGATTTAAATTATTGATAGAGAGTCAAAGAAAGTACACTGATGTCTGGAACTAGGGTTTGACTCCAAGGACCTTGAAGTTAGTAAATGTTTCCATTGATTTCACTGTGTCAAAACAGCACTGCAATGATTTGATCAGAGTGATTTGGGGTTCCTTCATCTAGGACTGTTCAGAATTTCTCCTGCCCCTTGATGGGATTTACAAAAAAAGGAAAGAAGAGAGAAAATAAAGTAACAAGGAAATGCTTGTTGGTCAAAAATGGTTGATCCTCCAAATAAGTAGGTAATTCTGGTGGGATCATTTCTCATGAAGTTAACCCTGATGGACTCAGGAGGACATACACTATGTTAGTCAACAGCACGAGGCTCTGCGTCACCAGAACCTGAGGGACCCCCTGGTTGTGCCCTTGGTCTTCTCTAGCACCAAAGCAGCTGGTGCAATATGCTGTAAGAGGGAGAGATGAATAGGGAACCGCACAACAGTTGTTCCAGCTTGATGGGACAACACAAGGGAGGCCAATACTTCAAGCAAGGAAGCAAAACCACCCAAACAAAGCGGTTTGCCACCCTTTCCCACATCCCAGCCAGTGCCATAAACCAGAAGGTGCGATACGTGATACAAAGTTCGGGAACCTCGGGGGAAGAAACCGAAGTTGCTGTGAGCTGGGGAGGTGGGGGGACAGGACGGGACACACACACGACACAACACGGAGCCTTTACCTGCTTGTTTCTGTAGAGCTGGGAGGAGAGCTGGTCTCCCTGCCACGCCGCGTCCTGGGCACCGAGCTGCGGGCTGCAGAACTGGCCTGGGGGGGGGTGGAGCAGACCCGAGGGGTTAGCCCGCTGCCGCTTCCTCGCCCACCCCCCACCCCCCCCCAAACCCCGACGGTGGCGGCGGTGGGAGCGCACTTACCCGGCGGCCGAGCCTCCCGCCGGCGCTGGCCGTGCTGCGGCGGCGGCTCCGCGGCGCAGACGGCAGCCCAAGTCTCCCGGGAAACCCCGGCGGGGGCGGACCAGGGGCAGGCGAAGTCCGGCTGCGGGCACGGCCGGCCGGTGCTCTGCGGAGGGAAGCGGCCGTGGCGATGGGGCGCTCGGCGGATGGTGTGTCCCGTTTCCCCCCGCTCTTCCCACCTCCCCTCCCAGCCGATCCCCCCCACCCCGGGCTGCGGCGGGCCCCGAGGGGAGGCGGTGTCAGCCCTGCTCCATCCCCGGGCTGCGGGCTGCTCCGCGGGGAAGCGCTCCCCTGTCCCGGCCGGGGTTTGCTCAGGTACCTGTCGCAGGGGAGCCCCACAGCCCCCGGTCACCTCTCCGCCTGCCCCCGTGGGAGCTCCCAGCCTTGACCCGGGTGTCCGCTCTGACCCACCCGCCCGGTGGCACCGCACCGCCCTGCTACCTCCGCCCGGCGCTGCAGCCCCCGCCGCAGCCGAGGGGCTCCGAGCAGAGGTATGCCAGGCGGGTGGCTGAGTTTCCTGCAAGCTTTTGGGAAATACTAGGGTCCTGAGTGGTTTTAAGGGGAAGGGAGGACCCAGGCTGTCCTTGGCCAGTCCTTTCCTCCCACCTTGGGGGCTTGATTCAGCTCTGAAGCTGCACAAAGCCAGCAGAGTCACCTCCAGGCTGCTCGCACACTCTTCCGCCCCTGGAGTTCTGCAGGAGTCCCAGACCGCACAGCAGCAAAGCCTGGGGTTGTCTCTGGATTCACCCCTTTTCCCTCCTCCAAATAAGCCCCATCTGCAGCAGCTCTGAGTCTCTGCAGGGCAACGGCGAGGCTTGGAGCCTCAAGCAGGGGATCTGCTCACCCATGGGCAGGCACAGCAGCAGAGATTGCTCTTGCAGGTAGAGGAGAGCCCTCTTCCTTCCCCATCTTAAAGAGGGCACAAAACCTACTGCAAGCCCCCAAGGCAGAGACCAGCTTCTCCTTGTCTGTCTTCAGGTCGAGAGAAATGCAAAGAGCACTTACCATGTTAGTGGGAGAACGAAATGCAGATCTTGGGAGCAGGTTTCTGTTAAAGCCCCAGCGAGGTTTAAATGGCTCTGAAGGAGGGGGAGAGGGGGGAGACCGGGGAGGCGAGTTTAATCTAAAGGAGCTCCCAGTGACGCCTCAGAGCTCTCCTGAAACCCAGCAATCTGATTTGGTGTAAAGCTGTCAAACTTGTGACGTGAATAAACAGCAAACTTGCTGAAATCAAAGTCATTCTGGCCCCACAAATCAACACAAGGAAGGAGGGAAAAGAAAAGAAGGAGAGAGAGGAAAAAAAAAGCCTCCACACACTTCAGGACAGCACTGAACTGGTGTGTCTGAGTTTCACTCCAGGAAATGAGCAGTGATCCAGGGAAGCATCCCACATGTTCAGAGCAGGGCTGCTGGTGTTGCTGGTGAGTTTTGTTTTGTTTTGTTTTGTTTTCAAGCCTTGTTTGCAGTTGTAAAATCCAGCAGGAAGAAGCAAGTTTGTCCAACATGCCTGGCTGAGGGAGCGGTTTTTCCACAGCTTCCCAGGGGTGTGTAGAAGCAAATATGATTCAGGGCACTTCTGTGGACAGTTCTGAGGAAGAAAGTGCAGATTTCAGAACAATACAGTCTGCAATGACAAGCTCCTGCAAATGTCTCCCTACATTGGGAATTAGTTCTCTGTCAAGCCCCAGGCTTCCAGAAGGTCTCAGGATATAAATGCTGTTGACAGTGGTATAAGATTTATGGGCTAAATGTTGCAAAACCCATACACAGGTGTGTGAAAGACAGAGATTGCCTGCATACGGTCACCTCTAATTCACATCAGATTTCCACAGCAATTAAAATCCATGGATAAGCTTGAGTTTTTCCCAGGAAAAAAAAAAATATCAAAACAAACAACTCTTCACTGAGGGTCTGTCCTTGAATAGCATAGAGGGTGGTGGGAATAAAGCTGCTGGCAGAGCAGTTGTTCAGTCAGGATCCTGCCTCCTGCCATGGCCAGGGCTATTCAGGGAGGTAACCCGACCTGCCTGCGGACACAACCTGCAGCCAGCGGAGGGTGAGGCTGGGCCGAAGGCAGGCCAGGCTGGCATATGGGATGGGCTTTCGTTTCTCCCCTGGAGGATGCTTGGTACTGTTACCCCATTAGCAAGGCTCAGGGACAATACCAACCAAGAGTTGCCTTCCATTCTTTTATTACTGGCATATTCTCCTAGGCTGCTGCCCAAGGTAAACTGGCAGCTATGCCAAATTAAGTCACTGCCACCTCCTGCCTCATTACGATTTTTCCAACAGAGGTACTTTAAAAAGGGCTCGTGCTCCAAATCGACACCCCACCTGGCCTTGGGTCACCCTTTAGCTTTCCTACACCCCAGCTCTGCACAGCACATTAAATACATGCTGCGATAACCCACACTCTTCAGGTGCCAACCCCTCTTCTGCATGGCTGCGTGAAGTCGGGGCTGGGGGGGGGGGGGAGCATCTCTTGGCTAATAAGAAACCCGAGCTCTATGAAACAGTTCCAAGCAGCGCCAAGGCCCAGCGCAACCCGATTTGGTTTGGTTTAGTCCCTTTGCCTTTTACTGGGCTGCTTCCCAAGGTGCTGTGGCACCGGTGGCTCCCTCACCCCCGGGCACACACCCCAGGTGAGCACTGCCACCCCGGAGCCCGGCGGGTCAGTAACACGCCGAAGAAGAGCCCGGGGGCACCAGGTAAACCCGCGCCGGGCCTCAGCCCCGAGGCTGCTGGCACCTGGCAGGAGAGGCTCTGGGCCGGACAGCCCCTGCGGGACCGGGTGGCGAGGCAGGCAACCCCAGGACAAGCCGGAGGAGCCGTCAGGGCCAGGAGCAACCCCATGCGAGGTTCAAGGGCCCCACGGAGCCCGCCCAACCCCGGCAGCCCCTCGGGACGCCGCGGCCTCGGCCTGAGGCTGCCCGGGACAGCCGCCATCTTGGAGCTGCCTCAGAGGCGCGGGAGCGGCGGGCCCGGCCATTGGGGGAGGCGAGCGGGCCCCGGCCGCGTCATCACCCCGCGCCCGCCGTCGGGGGGAAGCGGTGGCTGCGGGGGTGGCCTCGGCCCTCCGTCCTGCTGGGGCCGGGGCGGCTCTGCGCTTTCCTTCCCGGCCGTTCGGCCCCTCTCCTGGCCTCTCCGGGCAGCGTGGGGAGGTGCCCGCCCGGCCCTGGGCAGGGTGGGGGCAGGTGCAGAGGAGCCCGCCGTGGGGAGGCCTGGTGGGTGAAGGGGAGGGACGCCCTGGGCAGGGGGTGCCAGGCTGCCCCTGGTGGTGGCCCTGGGTCACCTCATAGCTGGTCTCTCAGGGGGCAGAGGGCAGCCACAGGGAGAGGAGAGTTGGGCGTCTAGAAGCACGCTTAGGGAGGGACAATGAGCGAGCGAGGTTTCCTTCCCACTTTTATGTGGATGGGGGTGTGGGGAGAAGCGTTGCTGGCTCACGACTGCTCTGAGACAGGGCCCTGGGCCTGGCACGGTGTTGGTGGCTCTCTCTTTGCTTCCTCTTGGCAGAGCTCTGTATGCTCAGGCATGGTATTTGTCCCTGAGAAGCGGTGGGAGGAGTATGGGCAGACTCTTGGAGTGAAAAATGGGTACGGAGAAAACCCGTGGTAGCTCCATTGTTGCTTCTGCACAGCTGGTATGGTGTTGGTTTGGGTTTTGACAATGCTCAAGGAATTCATGTCAACTCACAGTACCATGGTTTCTGTGCTGGGGTGTGAAAGATGGTACCACCAAATCAGAGAGCCTCATAGGTTTGGGGAGATAGCTTTGGGTGACTTTGGTCAAGGAAAGGGAAATGCTGTTGGTGTAAGAGAGAAAGAGGTAATTTTGCACAATTGTGCATGTATGTCCCATACGATGATAGAAGAGCCTGAAGTCATGGTAGCAATTACACACCAATGTAGAGTAAACCAAAAACAAGTAACAATCATCTGCTAATTCTTTTCCTGTTCATCTGAGGCAGCCTCTCTCAGAGCTCTTACTGCTTGTTGTAGTTAATGATGCACTTTAATTGGAAATAAAGTTCATGGATTAAATGTTTATCAGGACTACAGTATTGCTTCAGTGGAGATCAAATTTCACTGTGAGTGTCGTAGCGGCTCATTTCTGAAGTTTTGAGAACACACTAACGTATTGTGGTATGTTAATTCCCATGTGTTCATTGTACTTATAACTTCTGTAATTTCAACGATTTTTCTTGTTTAAATTACAGTGATGAAGCTAGTCCTTCAGATTAAAAAAAATAAAACACAACAAGCTTGGATTTTTCTGGTTTAACTCATTTTTATGTAGAAATCACCCTAAAATTGTGTTTGGTCCATTGTGAACTGGCTCTCAGAAGAGACAGTACACAGAAGAAAAATAATAATATTTACAAATAGTTTGATTCAGCTTTTGTACCGGACTTAATACAGTGTGTGTTACTTTTCATGCTAACACCTGCACAGGTGTCCAGACCCACCCCAAATCCTCTTCACTTATTCTGCCATATTGCTGCTACAGTGCTTCTTATCCCTCAGAACAGTTAGTATATCAGCAGCAAAATAGAGGCTTGCTTAATAAATCCACATACTAACCAGTAGTCAGGTACACACGGGTATCTGGTGCTTGCATGAATCTCTGATGATGTTTGTTAAACTAAAGGTGTGATTAGTTAAACCTGATGAGACTAATTTGCAAGAATGCTTCTGAATGGAAATTTATGCAGGTACGGGTTCTGGCTGTTCTCTGATCAGTCTTCCTCCTTGAACACAGGACTAAAAGGCACTTCCCAAATCCAGTCCCCTGCTGTTGAGACATTCTTAAACTTTTCAATCTCCCTCTTAAAACTAATTAGGTTATTTTCCTTATGTTATTCCCACTGTGAGGCTACGCCATACTCTGAGCTCTGATGGCTGGACACTTTTCTAGTTTCCAGTCTGAATGTATTCATAGCAGGTATAATCCCTTTTGTCCTTGTGCCAACATCTTGCTTTAGTTTAGACCCTTCTTCTCCCTCTGTAGTGTTTAGCCTTGATGTCTTTGCAGAGCACTGTCATATATTGTCTTTTCCTTTGCTTTTTAGGTCAAATAAGGCAGGTTCTTTTAAAATTTTCCCCTAACATAAACACCGCAGGAACCCATCTCAGAGAATAGTCCAGCTGACATTAACCTGTTTTTCAGACGGATGGCCAAAATTACTCGGTCTGCTGTGTAATGCACCAATGTTTTAGAGAAAAGCATTGGCAATTCTTTATCTCTTCCTGGTACATTTTGGGGTAATATTTGCCTTTTCCATCAATCTCTCACACCAGTTCCTAGTTTTGAAATCATTGTCAGCTGGCAGTAAATACACCTATGGACTTCATTTGCTGTAAAATGCAGTCAGTTAAACTGAGTCTTCAGTGCTGTTGGGCTCCAGCTCTCCTGTGCTGATACTGTGTAGTACCGTGGAGTTTCACAAGTATGTAGGAGCAAGTAAATTAAGACAATTATTTCAAGATGGAAAAACTGTAATAGATCTTTCTGGATTTACCTGCCATTAGTCACAGCCAGAGTGGTGAGTCAATAGATACAGGCTGTCCTACCTGGGCACGATCCTCATGGTGGCTTCAGTACTGTCTTCTGGTTTGAAATGGAGGTATGCAGTGCGTTTAGGTATATGTGATTTTTGTTTCTGTGCTTTCTGGTACACAGTGGATGAGATTTATCCCTGATAGGTCCCCAGAAGGGAATTTGGTATTACTAGTCCTTAATTGTCTGTGTTCAGAAAAAGGTTGGGTTTTTTCAAGGAATTAAGTTGCATTTTAGCAGCGGTATGGAAAAGGATAACATTTTATAGTGATCGAGAAACTTAATTTGAGTAACTGATGTTATCTGATGGATTTGTATGTGTGTGGTACTATGTAGGCTCAAATTAAATAACTAAAATCCAAATGAATATCTGTCACATTCAGTTAATCTTTAATTGCTTTAAAACTATTTGTGGGCTTTTAGAAAGTGTCTTAAGGTGCTGAGAAGTTATATTCCTCTGGATTTGCGGTCGTCTTCCACGTTTATTCTCTGGGTAGCAACTGTGCACGGAACTAATTTTCTCCCTATGCAGACATGAAGATTTTGATTCTTTGTTTGACATGATTAATTTTGAACTGGAAAATTGCATTACAATCACATTTTCTTGTAAAAATGGGGTTCCATAAGTTTGCAGCCATACTTTATCTGAAAAAGCTGAAGTTCTTATACATAGGTAGTGACCCTTTTATGTATAGAATATGCTCGCAGATGAATCTTAGAATGGTTTAGGTTGGAAGAGACCTTGAAGATTCATCTGGATACCTCCCACTAGACCAGGTTGCTCAAAGTCCCGTCCAGCCTGGCCTTAAACACTTCCAGGGATGGAGCTTCCACAACTTCTCTGGGCAACCTGTTCCAGTGCCTTACCACCCTCAGAGTGAAAAATTTCTTCCTAATATGTAATCTAAATCTACCTTCGTCCAGTCTAAAGCCATTCCCCCTCGTCCTATCACTACATGCCCTTGTAAAAAGTCCTTCCCCAGCTTTCCTGTAGGCCCCCTTTAGGTACTGGAAAGCTGCAGTAAGGTCTCCCCAGAGCCTGTGTTCAGCCTCCCCCAGGCTGCACAGCCCCAACTCCCTCAGCCTCTCCTCCTAGGAGAGGTGCTCCAGCCCTCGGATCATCTTTGTGGCCCTATGTAAGGAGTGTGTTTGAATAACGTGTGTGGCATGTATCTGTACCACATGTTGTGTGCACACCCATCTGTCATCACCTCTGTTGTGTTAATAGCTAATCTTGGTTCTCTCCTGTGGATGTAACCGTTGTTTCACAAGGGACAGAAGATCCCTGCTTCAAAGAGAGATGTGTTAGGTAAAGCACAGATAACTGCTCATAGAGATTCTAGGTCTAGAAGGGACTTCTGGGTCATCTTGTCCCATCTCCTGCTTTAGTTAGGCTGCCAATGCATTCTCTTGTGACACTGGTACTGCTACTTGCTACTTGACTGTTCAAAGTGTTACTCTTATGTCTGATCTAAATTTTTTTCATGGAGATTTGTGGCTCTTGTGCCATTTTTGGACTTTAGCTTTTTCTTTTTCATCCCGTGTGCTTGTCATTTTGATGTGCTTATAAACAACAATCTATGCTGGTTTTGTCTGATTTTGTGTAATCTTTTTTCTATTTTCCTGACCATCTGTAAAGCCCTTAACACACCTTTAGTAGATAGACCTCGCCTTTCATCAGTGTGGGTGACCATTGGTTTTTTGGTTTTTTTTTTTTTTTCACAGCCCTCTAGATTGCAGTTCATTACACCCCCAGATACAGGAATTGAGGAATCATCTCCTGAAATGGAAAGACAAATGGAAAAAGTGCTGGTTTTCTCTAGCACAGAGTATGCTTATAGAATTCACTACTACACAATGCCACTGAGCTGAGAGCGTTGTGGTATTAAAATAAATAGAATAACGCTTTTTATCATTCTGGAGTTTTCTTTTGAATGTTTTCATTAATTCTACTGGGTTTATTGATCTTCTGTCTGAAGAAGACACTTATTTCACTAGTTTTAGTGTCCTTGGGCATGTTATTTCAGAATGCGTCCCAGTCCTCATGCATTGCACATATCTTGCCCATTTTTGAGTGGCTGGATTTGTATCATAAAAAATGAGGTCCTAAAGATACTGATCTCAGGTCTGGCTTTTGACAAGCTGATGGGTTCTCCTAAAAACTACAGGTGGGAATCTGTTACTGTTGCCAGTCTGATTGGTGTATGGAAGAGAAATATGTTCCACCTCTGGGTCTGACATTACATGGTGTTGTAGCAGCACTTAAATTTGAGATCTGAAACCTCAGAGCATCACCCACTTACTGTATAGGCCCAAGTCATTCTCTTCATCTTTGTGTTTCAGTTCCTCTTCTATCAACCAGGAGTGGTGTGTCTACTTAGTGTCTACATTTCTGTAATCAAAAATGTACTCAGGTGGACCCTGGCCAAGCGAGTCCCTTTGTTCTTGGCTGTTACCACTGGGCTCCACAAGAGCAATATTAATTGTGAACAGAAAACTGAGTTTTGGGGGCTAATTGGGTGGGAGTTTTAACGTAAAGCTTAATGTAGTTTTGGAACTGAAGCCTGTTCTTGGTCTGGCATCAGCAGTGGGCTACTTCTGTGTTGATGTTCCTCCTCCACCCAGAGGTTGCCACTGAACTGAGTTGCCATGCTGCAGCTAAGTAACCGTTTCATCACAGAAGAGTAATTCTGCAGTGTAAACAAATGCACTGAGGTAGTCCCATAGTGAAGTAACAGATGATAGAAACAGTTTCTCTTGACTATGTTATGAGTGTTGACCGCCATAGTTTGGGGGAAATTGCTGAGTCTACAAGGGAAAGACCGGTGTGCTGAAAAGCCATGTTTTTCTCCATGGTGTTTTCTATTGAAGTCAAACTATTTTGAAGGGAAAGCTGCCAGAAAAGCTTAGCTTACGGATTTCATCCAAATTAGGATGAATTTTCATGGGACCAGATGCAGAGCTGAATGAGACCCTGTGTCTAATCAGCTGCTGATGCATGCATCTGCCTGCTTCATAACCTGGCCTGTGAGCTCCTGCAACGTGCACCATGCTGCCAGTACCTATGTACTGGACTTCACCTATTTAATAGTGCTTTTCCTCTTGGCTGGTGCTCAGGAGTTGGCAGTCTGGCTCCCCTCCATCTCTCCTTGGGTGTAGAGCTGGGCACTTTCCATTCTTGGCTGGCAGTTGGGAGGTTTGGCAGAGATCTCTGATCTGAGTAAATATATGTGAGGGCATCTCTTCATTGCAGAGCTGTATGGCATTGCCTTCTCTAATCAATAATGAAAGAAAAATCCTAGGATGTGTGGAAATGTGTTGGGGGTCAGAAGGTGAAGGATGTTGTTGTCACGAGCTGAGAAAGATGTCAGGGTTTTTGTGCACACTATTCAAAGGCTGAGTTAAAACAGTAAGTCACTAGGGAGATATTCTAGTAAAACAGCTCTGTGTGTATACATAAAATTTCCAGCTCCTAGTCCATGCAGGTAGTGTTCGATGAACTGGTGATGAAAAGGAATTAGTTGGCTGGTAATTCATCTAAAAGATTGGCAGAGGATTTTACAGGCTTACACCAGAGCTGGCTGGAGACAATAATCTCTTTTCTCAAAGAATGCTGAGGTCCTGACGCCCAGCTCGTTGGAATGAAACCTGAATGCTTTTTAATTCTCTGTGAGAGATTTTTTTCCCCCCTCTTTGGTTTTTGTTTTTAGGAAGGAACAAAATGTTTCATTGTGATTTTGTCAATGATTTTGATATAATGGATTAAAAGAGTAAATGTCTTCCAAATCCCAAAGCCTTTTAAAGGAAGAATTCCATTCAAAACACATCAGAGCTGTTTTCTCCCCTGAATTTTTGCTGAAATTTAATTTTAAGCAAAAGTTCACACACTTCAATGGCAGTGTGCATTCACTTGCAGCAATGATGTGCAGTGGATAATAACTGCAAACAGGATTTATTTTTGTCCAGTTATACTTTATGCTGTCCTGGAAGTGAAAGGGGTGAGGGGGGGAGGCCTGCATCCACTTGGCAGCCTTGTACTGTGCCAGAGCAGTGTAAAAAGGCCTCAGAGTGAATAAGAAACAAGAGAAATCTTTGGGTTTTAACTGCCCCTGGATGAGAGAGCAGGATTCATCGATGCCTTGCTGTAACTTTACCATTCCATTGCAACCTGTAATAAGACAGCAGGGGAAGAAGGAAGATGTTAGTGTAGTGCGACAGAGCAGGCTTCAGGGAGGAGACTTCTCTTGGCTGAAGGTTCTTGTGTCCTTGTCTCCTGATGTGATTAGAAGGACCAGAGACTTAAATGGCAGCTATTGTGCTGCCCAGAAGCTCCCATGGGTTCTGTTTCATCTTTCTTTTCTCTCCTTCTCGTAAGACAGAAATGAGACCTGTTGCCATCCACAGAACCCCCAATGATTGGTCTGTCATCCATGGCTGGCACTGAAGCTCAGCAGCCTCCTGACATGCACGTTGGGACCTTGGGGACAGCACGTTGGGACCTGGCTCAGGTCAATCTTCACTGACTTCCCTCTTAGAGGTGGAAAGATGTACTGTTTGAAAAGCAGCAGATTTGTCTGAAGTGAACTAATTTAATCTGGGATGGTGCTATTAGCTGTTGGATGTTGTTTCATAATCCCTCAAATTTCAAGGGAGGTTGGGTTCAGTGATAGGGCTTAGACCTGTCTGTAATCTCCAGCGCCCAGGAGATTCAAATCTGCAAGGAGGAGTCTGGGCCAGCACACCTGGTGCCTCAGGCACAAAGGAGCTGTGGCTCTGCGGAATAAAATACTTCACTGGGAAACTGAAAGGTTCTACAATGCTCATTTCTGGGTTGGCTGCTGGTCTGCAAGCTGTCCTTCGATAATTTGCTCTTATCTCTCTGCTTACCCCCAAACGTGTGATGAGGAAGATACTATGTTAGATGTTCTTACAGAGGAATAGTGCTCTGTAATTGCTGGTGTTTTTATTTTCAAGATTAACGCTGATTTTAGACTTTGTTCTTTCAAAGATGTGGTTTGGTACCATGAATTCGGAGGGGCAGCTTATTGCTGAAAATGTTTCGGTTTTCATGCATTCCTGGATGTCAGTGTGTTTTATAGAAGCGTGCAGTAGGTGGACACTAGAGGGCTTGCTGGCATCCCTCCCTCTGGTCCCACCCATACAGATCAAGAAGGTTGTTCAGCAGAGTAAATCAGGGAGTCTTCACTCAGGTTCTTACCTGAGTTTAAGTTTTGAGGGGGAGAACTGAGCAAAATAGAGGGATAAGGCTCTGCTCACCCTCAATCTCAGATGGCGCTGTGTAAGAACATTCTGATATTCCCAACTACTAAAGCTGTGAGAAAGGCTAGTTTGTTTTGGGACAGCCTGGGATCAGCAAGCAATTATCTTCCACTTATTCACTGAGCACAGTTATTCACCAGATTATTCCCCTAAATAAGTCCAAGTCCATAGGGTTTTTTTATCTTCCTTTCTCCCCCCCTCCAGCTTGTATTCTTTCACCAGCATTTTACAAATCCAAAAGAACTGGTTAATTTTCTCTAATGATGTAAATCTGTGCATTTGCCCTCACTGGAACAATGTTATTGTCAGCCTGTTTTTTTGAATCGAAACAAAAAAAAGCTTTTTTTTGATACTAGAATCAGTATTGTCTGTGTGAAGAGTTAAAATAGCGTAAATAATACTCCCCGAGTCTTGAAAAAACCTGTAGAATAATTTATTTATTTATTACTTTTTTGTCTCTTCTTGTTAGATTTACCGAAGTTCCTGTTTTAAAGGGCTGGGTTTATTTTTCATCTATAAGACCCATTAAGGTGACATTCTTAGGTAATTGGGTAAACATAGTCCAAGAAACTTGAGCCTTAAGACATCTCTTTAATATTCTGGAATATCTCTACTATAGAACAGCAGCGTAGCATGGAGGTAGCACAGAGCTGCATACTCCGATTCTGCAGACTTGATTTCTAAAATTAGGTTCTGAAGTGTATATTTTGATAATGAGTAAAGATTTAGGAACTTCCTTTCAGTCATGTTCTGAAGAACAACTTCGTGAAGGTCTGTTTCTGCATTTCACTGAACTGTCTTCTGAAGCTACTAGCAGTTACTATTAAAGACTTCAACTAACAATTCCTTTATAAATGGCATTTAAAAAAAATAAAGAAATAGAGTGACAGAGCTAGATTTTTGTGGCTTTGTGTCGGAATCTCATCTTCCATTTAAACATTATTTTCTTAGGGTCTGCAATTAGTGATTACCCTTTCTTTGTGAGTGTGGCGTTACTACAGCAGCTGTATATGGGCGATATTAATATAGTCATTTGGCCGTGTTAACGCTGATAGACCTGCTGAGCTCTTGTTCAAACTGAGCAGGATGGAGATGTCAAGCCATCCCAACCTGAAAGGAGTTCACCGGTGGTCAGGTACTCTTGAGCATCCGTATTTCCACGTGTGGACTAGATGAATTTCATTCTTCTCTGGGGAAGAATAAAGCTGTGTTTATCACTGAAGAGCAACCAGCCACCGTACTGCAAAACAGGAAAGTAGAACACCTGAGGCTGACATGTCCATGCATATAAGGTGAGTAAGATTTCTTCAGCATGGGAGTTGGGCTGTGATAATCAGGTTTAACGTCTTTCTTGGTGGTTGTTTCTGTTTGGGGCTTTGTTTTGTTTTCCCTAAAGAGGTGAGGGGCCTTTGACAAGACAGCTTAATGTGAAAGAAAAAGATCAAGGAACTCCGATAAAATCAAGGGTGTCTCTGTTTGTCTTCATGTGGTTTTTAGAAGTCTGATTTTTAATTATGTCCAGGTTTTGAGAACTCAGCCTCTTTCAGAAAAATTTTCTGTTTGAATTCAGGCATGTCAGTGACAGACAAGAAAGAATTGGTGTTGGTGAGGTGGCAGTGGGGAAAAAAAATTCTGAAATAATTGGTTTCCCTTTCTTGTGGAAATTTCAGTTAATAGATTTGATAGATGATTTAAAATTTAGAAGTGTTCTGCTAAAATTACGTAGAAGACAGACAAAAAAGTCCTCAAACCTGTGGATTTTTTAATGCATCAAATGAAGAAGAGCCTCCTAGTAAAAAGGGAATGTCCAAAGGAGACCAGGGCTCCAGCCTATCAGTTTAAGCACCTATCTGGGAGAGAGGGACTGGGCTCTCTCTGCACTAGCAGCAGTTCATGGGTTTTATCCAGTAAAAGTTTACTGTAAAATCGAAACCAGTGCTGGAAACAGGACACATGAGTTCTCCCTTTATTTTTTTTTTTTTGGTTGCATCCTGACCACCAGGCTGTGAGGTTATTCAGTTATTCTTGCTTTCTTTTTTTCTGTAAAGAGTCTTAAATTCCTCTCTCCACATCTTCTGCAAGAGATTTGAGGTATGCCTGTGGCTTTGTAGCTAGGAGCCCTCCCAAATCCTGAAAAGGTGGATGTGGAGTTGAGTATTTCCAAGATTGGGCAGCAGCTTCCAAGACTTTTCAGAAGTCCAGGCTGGACTTGTCATCACATCTTTCATACAGACTTCTCTGGGGTTTCCCTGAGCCTCCGTTGCCCTTCAGGGATGTTTTGGTTTCACAGGAGAAGTGAACAGACAAACCCGAGCAGCTCTGTTGCAGAGGAGGAGGTGGCAAAGCGCCTCCTCAGTGATGGAGAGTAGGCTGAGAAGAAGAGAGAAGCCTGCTAGCAGGAGCAGCCAGTTTCTCCTGCAAAGGAGACTAGAAGGGCCAGGGCAACAGCAGATTTTCTCAGAGGAGGCAGCAAGAAAGCAGGTGGGATAAGCCCAGCAGCCTGGGAAGACTGCTGAAGGGCTGGGGCTGGAGAGACGAGGGGCTGGTGCGGAAAGAGCAGAAAAAGGGGAAAGGAATTCTTTCACGGCTGCGTCTTCACAGGCTCCATCAGCCCCGGGAGGACAATGGTGCTTCCTCCACCTTACAGCACCAACCCTTTCAAGTGCATCTGTAAGCGAATAAATGTTGTCAGTGGGAGCACTGCAAACACCAACTTTTGTGTCGGTTAAACCTCCAGACAGGTGGAATGATCGCATTAGCAGTTAACTGGAAGTGTTTCAGTGTTTAGTTGTGGGTGCCGTTCAGGTTGCCTGAGTAACTCTGTAGTCCATGGAGGTGCGAGGACCTTAGGATAGGCTCTGGATTCAGGTGTTGTGGATGGCTTTCTAGAAGTCTCCAGCACTCTCCATTGCCTGTAGGGAGTCTGGCTTAATACCAGGCAGTGTGACTATTGCCATGTGCTTCCCCAAATCAGGAGGAATATCTAATCTCAGTCTGGTATCACCAAACTGAAAACACAGGAGCTTTCTTATCATGACAGGTCTGGACCATCACTGAACCTATTGTAACTTGCTCTCTTCACTTGTGTTTAAAAAAAAAAAAAAAACCAAACCAAAAAAACCCAAACCAAACCCGACCAAATGAAAAAACCCACCAAAAACCAAAACAACCAAAACTGCCACACCCCAGAAGAAACCCAAAATGGGTAGGTGTTTTTTGTTTTTGTTTTTTTTTTTAATAATTGCATCTTCTGAGGTTCAGAGTGAGCAGCGAGTACAGATGACCGCTATGGACTCTGCTGGAGATTGAGTTGTTTGCAAGATATACCCTAGTCACGCCGCTATTTGCTCAAGTACATGGCTGAACGCAGTGCGATGTGCAGCGCGCTCGCCTCGAGAGGGTGTTTCCAGCCAGCCTGTCTCACCCTGCCGCTGTTGGCTCTTGCTCCGCTTTACCCACTAACTAGGCTGTTACTTCACAATATGTTTGACTGGTTTAAAAACAATTATATCGCTAGGTCCCCCCTTCAGCGTGTAACCAGAAACCTTCCACCGCAGCGCTGGGGAATAAGAGGCAGAATGGCTTTGGAAGTTAATGTGCTGCCGACAACCAGCCTTGCAGCAAAGGGTTAAGCGGGGCCATCCGTGTAGACTGTCACTCGCCAGACTTTTTTTGAGTTGACCTGCTCGGATTTTTCCCTCTCCTCCCACCCCTTCCTCTTCTCTTTCTTTCTTTCTCTTTATTCTTTTTCTCAAGTCTCTTTTGATTTCATGCTGGCTTTTTAAATTGAGGATAAAGTTAATTCACCGCACAATGCGGCAGCTGGAATGAAATACGGGCCGGTCGCCCGTGTGGAGGGGAGGGCTCTGTGCTGGCTGGGGGTGGCTTGTTGCATCTCCTAAGGCCACTACGGGCTGTCACTGATTTATTGATAGTGCCTCTAGCGACAAAGCGAGAAGTTAACTAATTATGAACATATGGTTCAGCTCATGCTTGACTCAGCAGCCACCTTGTTAGCCTGGAGCTGGCTAGGTGTTCAGAAGCAGGAGAAGAGGAAAGTTTTGGGTGGAAGGTGTGGTCCAAAGTCCCACTGACAAGCCTGAGGGGAACTTGATTGATCCTAATCTATTCTTTTTGTTGGGAGGCAGCATGCGGCTGTCAGGAACAGCTTGGTAATAACAGATTTGTGGCCTCTAAGTCCTTGTGGTTATAGTCAGCACGCGACACTCGGTCGGCTCCTGGCATGCTCTGTACTTAATTGGTCTCAATGGTGGGGTCTGAAATGAGACGGTAGTTCAAGGTGCAACACATGCTATACCTGAAATCGCAGCCTGTGAGCTGCCGCACAGATGTCAGCTTTTTACCAGTGGGTTTACCACTGGGGACCTGGAGGGTCCGTACAGAAAGGGACAAGGGATGTCTGAGAGGACCCTGCAGATTTTCAATGCTTAGTATGGAATTAATTAGAGGAAAATTTAGAGAGAGAGTGTGACTGGTAGAGCGACGAGGAGAGAGACACAGAGAACTTGTTAGGAAGTTTGTCAAGGTGGATTGCAATTCTGTCTGCATTGAGTGGTCAGCATGCGTAGTCTGGACGCAGGAGAGTATTTAATGGGAATTGATACCAGCTAAAGGGGGGAGGAGGGTGTCTCTTTCTGTCCATCTGTTGGTCTTTCACAAGTGAATTGGGCTATGCCGCAGGATTCAAAACAATGTAGTTAGAGGCAATTTTTTTTCATGGGCGTACGTGGTCTCCAGGAAGAGTGGGCTTATTGCTGTCCGACTTTTAAAACAATTTTAGGGTTCTTGTAGTTTGCTTAGCTGGAAGTGCTGAGCATAGAAAGATAGCAATTTTAATAATAGGCAGCAGAAAGAACTCCAGGGATGAATGATTTGACACAGTCAACAGACAGGTTATTTTATGACTTTCTAGACAAAGCAAAAGTGGGCAGAGAAGGCTCTCTGTATACTGGGATGTAACTGCAAGGCTGCAGTCCACAGTTGAGGGAGATGGTTAGTGACCTCTACTAGGCAATGGTGAAGCTGCGTCTGAAGTACTGCACCTAGTTTTGGTCTTCACAGTGCAAGAAATGTGTTGACAAACTAGAGAATCTAGCAAGGAGGCTGGAGCACATGAGCCCGAGGGAACTGGGTTTGCTCAGCTTGGAGAAGAGGGCTAAGGGAGTCTGATGGCGGTCTTCCACTGCCATGGGGGAGTATAGAGAAGACAGAGGTCAACTGTTCTCAGACGTGCACAGTGAAAGGTTGAGGAGTGGTCAAAAGCTGGGACAAGATGTATTCCAACTAGATATGAGGGGAGTAAAAAAAAACAAACAACCAAACCCAAACATGATAAGCTAGAGAGGCTGTGGAATCGCTGTTCCTGAAGGTTTTCATAACTTGCGTGGGCTAAATTTGAAAAAGACCCTTAATTTTTCTGTGACCAGGCTGCAGCTGGAGCATGGCCCAGGGCCTGGGACGGAGTGACATGGCTCACATTCTATCATGTGCTGCTGTGCTGGCTGGTTCTCGGCTCTGGTGTCATACCACAATGCACATGGCAATTATCATTGTCACTCCTGTAATGTAATGAGGTAGAACAGTTAATTAGTGTGTGGAGTCAATCTGTACACAACAGTTCGGAATATAATTCGCCCAGCTGTAGCAATAGCTTCTCTTAGCGGAGGCTGTGCTTGAAGCTGTAGTTAGCTGGTTAGAGCAGGAACGACTTTTGGGGCTAAATGAGTACCTGTCCCTCTGCTATTTCTTATCACCTCCTGTGAGAGGATGCTGCAGCGGAGTTGGGGACCAGAATGTGGAAGGCCCCTGTGAGACCTCATGCTGCAGCTGAGGGTGGTTTGAGCTCACCTGGCCGACGGCACTGCTGCAGGCTGGGAGCACTGATGTGATTTGTACTACAGTTCGGGATATTGGGATGTTAACCTATAGTTAACAGTCATTTAGAGGAGGTGGAGGATAAATTGTCAGGCTGTTAAAGCTGTTCTTACAGTAGATTTCTTGCCAAAGCCTTGCTTCTTGTTTGCCTTCCCTGGCTGAAAGCTTTACCTGCTTTTGTAGCCTGCTTTTGTAACTGACTAGGAATAGTTACTAAGATCCCTATGTCAGCAGCTCTGTTGTGATATATACTTTAGACAAAGAATTGAGACTAAATGCTCAGGCTTAAATTCTCGTTTATATCATTCTAGTACTGTGAGGGGAAGATCTGAAGGAAGCAGTGCTTAATCCCAGCATAACACCTTATGGGAGTGTCTGCATGGTGCAGAGCAGCTTTGGAGGCAATAAGATTTGGTGCTTCCCTGTTTCATTTAGGATCCCTCTCCACTGTTCTTTATCCAGCAAGGGACAGCAGAAACCTTCTCAAGGCAGTGTCAGCATTTCTCACTGCAAAAAAAACGCCACTGCTTTGGTTTGTAGCAAGTGCAGGTTACTTCAAAAGACGAGACCGTGTTCATGAAAATTCAATGGAATTGGGCTCAGGTTTGAAAGCATCAGGATCAGTCAGTGGTCATGTACCGAACTCGGAAAGGGAGCTGGCAGTGAAGATTAGGATTTAGATCACGATCCAAAAATCCTGTAAATATTCAGGAACGTGTGAATTTGAAGTACAACTTCAGACTTGCTGCCAGGGAGATGTCCCAGCTGCCAAATTAGGAGGAGCTTTTCTGACTTTAGTTTGAAGCCGTTGCTCCAGGGCAGGCCTGTATCTGAGTAGGAACGGTTACTTGGTTTAGCTGGTGCCAAATGGAAATTTAGTAGTAGCAATCATAGCTTTCTGAGCACCTTATTTCCTCTGAAATTGGCCAAAAGGGAAAAAATCTAAGCAGAACTCCTCGTGCCAACAAAGGAGACCAGCGCATACAGATCAAAGGCAGAGACACTCTGCAGTGAGTGCCTGCAAAGCAAAAACCTGTGTTCTCTGCGAGTAACACCATGTTCCTGCTCGATTATGTGGGGAACTTGAAGCTTCTTTACTATGTGGGTTTATAAAATGGCTTGTCTCCTGGTGGAGATGTTACACAAACGTTGCTACACCTGTAATTTTACACTCAAAAGGCTATTTCTTTGTCTAAGAGAGCTTTACATCACTATGGACAAACTCTTTAGGTGCGTTCCCATTCAGAAATCAACGATATTTCCCCATCTGCTAATTTCCTTTGGCTTCGCAGCTGACACCCAGATCCATGTCACGACGCTCTGATTTCGATACCCGTTGCTGCTCCCTTTCCCGCCAAATGCAGATACAGCCATTAGGATGACTTGCATCCTGCTGCAAGCAATATGTCCGATCTTTACCCTACAAAGGTATTGTTTAAAGGGCTCTGAGGATTTTGAACAAACTGGCCTGGCAGGGGGACTTTCAACTTCCCCTCCCTTATGGGCGCAACAGCCTGTGTTTGTAAACAGAGCCTTAGAGGAGTAGTGGGAGCCACTAGAGGACTGTCAGCTAGTTAATTGGATGTCAGCTCCCTGCTGGGGATGGAGGCTAATGAGTCATCCTGCATAAAGGGAATGGCCCTGAGAGAAAGGCAAAGAATTGGACAGCAATAATCACATCTACAGAGGAGCCCAGAGCCCGCCTGTTGGGATAAAGGCAGAGCAGCATTTGGGGACAGAGGGTTTCCCTGTTTGGGTTTCGTTAAACAGAGATTAAGCAGGTTCTGAATTTGTAAAGTTGAGGTGTTATTGCTGGTGCATGTGCTGAAACATGTGCTCGTATGCATGGGCAACGGTCTAGTATACAATATAAACACTTTCAGTCCATATATTTTGGTTGCCTTTGTTTTCTGAAAAATACATAATAATCTCTTAAAAGGAAAGAAATCAAAATGATACGCTAATGGAGATTTTAATGCAGGAAATAGCAAAAAGGAACAATAAAAGAAACATGGCACTCATTACTTCAAGTTAGGAAGTTACTCTTGTGTTGTGAAAAGCCAAAGATTAAATCAATTTTGCTGAAAACTGTCTTCTAAAAGGATGAGGCCTTCATTGACACCCTAACCTTTAAAAAAAAATATTTTTTTGGAAGTTAACATCTTGTGCTTGAATTAATTTTATTTCAAGGAACATATTGATTGAAAATATTTATCAGTGTAGTTACATGAATAGATAGGGGGATTTTTATTTGCATCTTTTTCAAGAGGGAAGCATGAATGAGAGAGAAAGATTGCTTATTGGCATTAAGTTGTATAAAAAGAGTGTATGTTACCATTTAAAACCATTTTGCCAAAGGAAAGAGTAATAAGAGGGAAATAGTCAGCCACGCACAAAAAGGTAATATAAAGGTCAAAAGAATCATAGAAAAGATGGCTGTAAGAAATCCTGGGAAGTCATTAGGCCTATCTGCATGCCCTTAAATGAGCTGCTCTTTGCCTAAGCTGGGCTTGATGGGTGTTTGCCTAGCCAGTTCTTAAAAAACCAGAAGATTAGAATATCCCTTGCCGACCGATTCTGGTACACCACTGTTCTTACCTGTGGAGATTTTTCTTGATGTTTGACTTAATCCATGCTTGTAGCAATTTAAGTCCGTTGCTTCATGTCCTACACTCCTGGGACATAAAACTAATTTCCTTTCCCCTTTCAGCAACCTGTTCCATATGTGATACCTTAAATATTCTTCAGAGCAAACAACAAGTTATTTTCCTCCTCTTTCACGGTAGCCAGATCACCAGTCTTTCTAGAGTCTCCCCACAGGATTTTCTCTGGTTGCTATTTATTATTTCCTGAACAACCAGGAGAAGGCAGGGAAGATAGAACAAGACCTGCTGCAAAGATGATTTGTTAGCCAGGAGGAGATTGTAGGCAGGGGCCTACTGCTAATTGGAGTGTCGGAGAAGGGGAGATGGTGCTGGATACAGCCAAGCCACAATTGTCATCCTAAAGCTTCAAACACGTCTCAGTCCTCTGTGGCCCACCCTCATCTTGTCCTCTGCAGCACATAAGCAGTGCACACCCTGATCCTATTATAACTGGTGGCAGTAGCACCAGGAAGACCTGTATGCCTCAGTGCTCTTAAGTCATTCAAAAATGGCAATTCATACGGGCAGACGGCCAACTGAGTAAATGAGGTGTTGGCTTCTCTCCAGATATATGCAACGTGCTGGATTTTATCGGTGCTTCACTGAGGTTTTTGGTATAGGCAAAAAAGGAAATAGGCAAAGTGGTGTTTCCCTTGATCTACAGTCCTCTCTAGATACAGTCCAAAACTGTTCTGGAACAGCTGAGGAAATACTTCGTCTCGTTTCTAGAATTGCTGAAATATTGCATAGCGGCTGGGAACTGTGGGACTTCATGGATCGGGAAACTGTTTTGAAGGCTGTAGGTCACTCGGTGGCTGTGGCAATCATAGGAACTCCTGTTTGTGCCTTCTAACAAGGTGGCTGTTTTGGAGATAAAGATTTCTAATGAGCCTGTATGTACAAGAAAAAAGACAGCGTGCAGAGAGCTGGAGGGATAGTGTAGTTGCAGTTACCCAAGGGAGGATGAAGCACTGTGTCACCTCCTTCCAGAGCAAGAGAGTCACGTTAGCTGGATAGCACGGTGCATTTACCTGGCTGCCGCTCGTGCTGGATCTGATCTGTGGGGCGAAATCAAAAGGCTGTCAATCCTGCACCAAATTAAAACAGAATCATGAGAATTAACGTGCTTTATAAATGCGGGTTAAGCACACTATAAGCACACTGTAATTACAGTCAGCTGCCTGGCTAGTGCAGTCCAGTAGCACTGAGCTTAGGAATTAAGTTGAATATACAATTAATAGGAGCTTATATTAAAGGCATTAGTAGAGTTACAAAAGCTTTGTAACAACAGAGTGTGACCCAGCCTTGGACACAGACAATGGGGTTTTGTGTGCTATAATTAGCATGCACAAAACCTCCCCATTAACTCGACAGTTTTCCATTTGTTCTTTAAATAATTGAGCAGTGCAAAGCGCTCTCGGCCCATCCGAGATGGGAGCTGTGCAGTCAGTATGGAAGTGTTGGGGATCTCAACCTTGTCTCCCTTCGGGCAATGTGGGCAGTGCCAGCTGCTCGGCTGAGGTACCTGCCAAAATCATTTACCTACAAGGTCAAACTCTGCCTGCACGCTGCCTGTGCCTGCCTGAGCGATACCAGGACTGGCACGCAGAGTTGCAACCAGCCCTCTGAAAAGCTGCTTCTCCTTTTTGTCCTCCTTACTCACCTGAAACAAGTGGATCTCAGTGCAGAGAAAGGTTTTGACCTGTTCCAGGACCTGAGAGTTAAGGGAGAGGAGCAAATGCAGCAGGAGGGAAGAGGTTTTCTCATACGTGAGCTAAAGTATAAGAAACTTTGCATTGAATTGAAGACCAGTATGTCAGTACTTGTGATCTGTGAGAGCTGGCGTCTTTGGGATCACCCTGCAGGTCTAGGGCAGAGCTGGAGAAAGACTGTACAAATTAAAGGTAACAAGCTGCAGAGGTTGTGTGAAGGAACAGATCTACATAGGGTATCTGAACCTGAAGGAGGGGAGAAAAGCAGAACCTGAGGACTAATGGAAAGCCCTTTGGAGGCAAAGAATGTGCAACAGCAGTTTATTTGCTTTAAGTCCACCATGCAGCTTAAAAGTCAGATGAGATGTAACACGTGGTCTTTTGGGCGCATGTTATCTCTGTGACTAAGGTGGACTCTGACGGTTAAGGATGAGGAAAAAGATTTGTGTTCACCTTCAGCTCAGACAGTGTGTAACTGCGCTGATTAGCTTCTGCCACACTTGACTCGTGAGACTTGCATCACTAGCGCTGCTGATCTTCAGGACAGGGTTGGCAGTGTGCGCACACCTGTGGCAGTGAAGGATGTGGCAGTGCACTGTAGTTGCTAGGGTTTAAAGGCTGCAAACCTCAGATCTGCTGCCGCCTTCTACTGCAGACTGATTTCTACTCTACACTAGGGTACCTGTGATAAGATTCTCTCCCACTAAGCAGAAATTCTCTTCTTAAGAGAGGTGAGATGGCTGAGATGCAGTAAAATGCCCGACAGGGTCTTTCTGTGCTAGGACAAGCACCTCTGAAGCTTGGTAGCCAGATACAGAGATCATCCAGAGAGTAGCGCACAGTACTTCTGGCCAACTGCTGACTCTCTGTTACTCCTATTTGATGAAAGTAAAATACAGCCAATTCGTAACTGTGGGTCTGTCATGGGAGAACTTCTTTTGAGATTGTTTCACACTTAGGTTGTCCTGTTTTCCCCTTAAGATTTGGCTTACGCCTAATGCCCCTCCAAAGCCCATCTGTATTCTCAAGGGACGTTCTTCTCTGTCCCTTTTTGCTGTCATCCTGCAATTTTGGGGATGTTAGTCCCAAGGAATGTTATTTCTGCTAAAACTTCCCTGCTGCCTGACTGCTGCATTCTAGTGCTCACCTGAGACAGAAGCATCTGTTTTCAAGGGTTGGGTACCTCGCAGATAAGGTGACACTACGTTTCTTGTTATAAACCGCAGCCTTCTTTTCCACCTAGGTTTCAAAGTTTTGCCACTTGCAGAAAAATTCTGTATTTCCAAGTGGCTGCACACGAGATCGGAATCATTGGCTGAAAATGATTCCTTACTGCTTCCTCTCTTTCCCATTAACTATGCAGTCTGTGCTGGAGGTTTTTACAAAGCATGCATTTCTGGCAGCTCTGGCTTTCCTGTAGTGCACTAATATGTAATACAAATGACATCTGTCATGTTTGATTTGTTCTGGTGCTTAAGTTTGGGGAAGAATAGCTCTCACTTGTGATGGGAAGTTTCGAGTATCTGCCTCTGTGTTGAACTGTCTTGCAATTTGTTATGGTCAGTAAAGGGGGCTGTTCTTTGCTGAAGCTGAAATAAAAATCTTCCTAATGCACTAATTGCTACTACGAAATACAAAGGCAACGCTTCTAGAAGTTCCTGAACTGCAGGTTCCTCGCGACTAGGAAATTGTAAGACTGAAGTATCGCCCTGCTCTTGCATTCTTTCCTGGGCATCCTCTGCTGGCTGCAGAAGACGACAGATTTTGGAGCTAAATGGTCCATTGGTACTCTTGTATCTACATATTCATAAAGATTAACTTTTAACTTTTGATTAACTTTGACCCCTTCTCCTCAGAATGATAGCTGGAGGGTTAATGTTATCTGGAATTTTGCCAGTGATGAGTTAGAAAAGATGACTAAAATAAACTGTTTCAGCCTGGGCAATCGTTTACTGTCTTATCCTCATCATGAATGGTGAAAAAACGTAAAACATCAAAATTCTTATTAAGTGACGTTTTCAAAATTAAATTAGAAAATGCAATTAGATTTGCTCCTTATTTTGGTCTACCCTGCAAACCTACTCCAGGTTGTCTTAGGTTGTGTCCTTCTGTGCCTCCTGATTCTTGGCTATCTGTCATATGTTACTCCCTGCCCAGTGTCACAGTCTGTACTGGGGGTGCAAAGGCTTTCTCCTGTGCTGTTCTTATGACCTGTGGCTTGTTTCCTCGTTAATTTTTCCCTTTAAAAATTTTTCTCTCATTACCTGAACCTCTCAGTTTTTGCTATTCTACCTTTTGTTCTTTGGTGTGGGCATAATTAATAATTTTATAAAGCCATTTGGCAGATGGTTTGCATGAAGCATAAGCAAATAAATTATTCTTGGTTTTGCTTTGAATTGTAGGGGAAAGCAACATTTGTCTAGATATACTCTGACACGCATGTACTTTTTATTTGAATGGTATATGTTTTTAATATATATATGGACACACGTGTATATACTCAATCTGTTTGATCGCAAGCTTGTGTGCGCTGCTGTTGTGTGCCCTGAGTCCAGATAGATTTCATACGCAGGGTCTGACTGTCTGATTGTTGCTATTATGCTTCAGAGTATGTTTTCAAAAATAATTTCCTGCCACATTCCTGACTGTATTTGTAGGCTGAGTTTATCCTCTTCCCTGCTGTTCCATGATCTGCCCCTAGGTTACTAACAACCCCAACAGACAGCCTGGCTCATGCTACCTGCTGCTTAGATGCAGATTAGCTCACTGCCAGCCATATGGACTACCGACTTCACAAATTCCTCTCCTTTTGCTTTCTGCTCTCAGAAAAGTTAATGGACAGTTTGCTGGTAAAGAAAACGTAAAACAAAACCCCAAACCTGGTGACATAATCACCTGGGCTTAACACAACTGGCCCCTCCATCTGCCTTTGCACCGGGATTTGCGCACATAAAGCAGAATATGGTGCTGTGCGCAATGCGCGTTCGCGTTGGTGACTTTCCCTTGTGGCATATGTACTTGTTTACAATACAATGGAATTAGACAAAGGCGTTATGCATATATTGCACGCTGATAACCACATATAACCTTATATTCTTAAAAAGATCCCCTAAGGCTTTAATCAGTAGTGACTCTCGTGTCGTCATTGGTTGCTTTCTCTGCTGCCGTCTCTGGCCTGGGCACTGGTGCTTGAGAGCTACATCACCTTAAATGTTATCAGCCTGGCAGGCCATGTTTCAAGGTGATTTTCATGGTGAGTTTACAAGATATATATCTGGGGAGTGGTGGACGTGAGGCCAGAAAACCAGAGATTTTCAGGAGGTGAAGATGCTGTGATGTCAGTGAGGAGAGGGCTAGAAGAAGGTCTGTGTTACGTTACTAGTGGTGCATCTCAAGATTTTGTCAGGAAACTGACCTCTTTAATGCCAAGAGCTGACTTTAGGGTGTCCTTTCTAAATACTATTTACTGTCTTTGTTTTAGAGGTGGGGAGCCAGGATGCTGAGGAATTGCTGGGCTGAGTCTCGGAAGTGCTCAGGGCCAGCATCAGCAAGTGGTGGTGCTGTGCTCTGCCCCTGGTGTGCCTATGGATCCTGTCCGGGCTGAGCGCCCGTCAGAACTGAGTCCTGGTTGACTCTGCTTGGGCTTCTTGCCATCTGGGGTGGCTGTGGGCATCCAAAAGAGATGGTAGCGTTAGTCTGTGCTCCCAAAAGCGTGGCGTGCTGTCTGAAATGCAAGTGAAATGTGCCTTAAGTGCCATCAGGCAATCACTAGTCACGAAACACCCTTCTGTCACTGCGGCACTCTTGTGTTTGAGACATAGATTGCAGGCACGCTACCTCCAGTCGCTGGTGAATTACAGTTTATATCTGCAGTTTGTAGCATGTATTTATCCACAGTATGTGCGTTCACGTACAGGTAATCCAATACATATAAATATGTCAGATTATCATATTTATTATTATTGCTTAGATATTTATTTTTGCTAAAAGTTGGAACCTTAATTTGACCCTGGAGTTAAGATTCACCGTGCATCCTAGCTTGCAAGCGTTAGCTTACATAGTCTTTGTGTTGCTTTGGTAAAGGGCTAAATGGTTATGAAAACGAGGGGGGCTGAAGTTAGCCCGCTGGTGTGCAATGATGCAGTTTGCGTAACTGCTGTGCACGTTCCAGCAGTGCTGGATTTACGAGTGTTTATTTTCCAAAGCGCTTCTGGAGTGGTTTGTTCTTTGAACATTTTGGCAAATAAGAAATTTAAAGCTGTAGGAAGAATCAAGTGAAAAATACAATTTAAACTGTTTAAAATTGAAATGGGTGGGTTTTTTGTTTTTGCAATGTTCTCTGACGTCTAAATAGGAAATACAAATATTTTTACAATTTCTTTGATTTTCCTTTGTGTATTGCAACATAGAAATTCAAAGTTATCTTTTTGGACCTCCTCTAGCACTTTGCAGGCTACCACTCTTCCTCATCCTTCCAAAAATTTAAGTTTTGCTAACATTTTTGGGTTCCCTGAATTTTTTAGTTTTTTTGGGGGTAAAAAAAAAAGTCAAAAAAAAAAAAGTCCTCAAAATAAAGAGCATCAAAGTATAGCTTCTCCAATGACAGAATGCAAATTGGGATAGAATAAAAGAAAACGAAGAGACTAAAGCATAGATAGTCCTTATTTTCCGAATGATGGAGGTTTTTTCTTAATAAAAGATTTCTAGTATTTCTTTTTAGAAACAAAATGCTTTCCAAATATCACAACTTAAGATCGTCTTTTTTGTGAATGTTCATTAGTAGAGCTCAAGAGACAGGCATCATGTGTAAGAAATACAGAAAAAAAGAAGAAAGAAATGTTGGGAGTTTCACATCAGGTGGCATACTCAAATTGTCAGATGCTCTGATTCCTGCCTCAAGCTGTAGTTGTTTTACAGAAACTAGTAACATAAGCATGTGGATTCTGGCTTCAGTTTTAATTGAAGGGGATTTATAAGTGACTTTTGAGAAGTGATGATTGTTCTGAAAGAGTATATCCATTCTTACATACTACATTTTGTAATGTAAGTGCCTTTCAGTCAGAGACAAGTCTTTCTCCTGGTTTTACGTAAACTGGTGACGGAGAAATGAGATTAAAGGAATGAGCTGGTTCCCAGGTGGATTCACTGGATGGTTCTGCTGGAGGTATTGATGCTGAGTGTTGCCTGAATAGAGATGGGTAGAGCTATCCCTTGTTCCTGGGATGCTGGGGAGCTAAATATCTGGGGACATCCATCCTTGCACTTGCAGATCCTGTGACCACAATATGTTGTTCTCTGCAGCTGGATGGGTTTACTTGTGTGACTGAAGAGAAGGATCCTGATTTTTCTGCCTTTGAGCTTAATGATGAAAATCCCTCGCTTTCATTGCAAAAGCAGATTAAACGTTTGTGGTGTTATTTAACATGAGTAGGACTGTCCTTTGACTCCCCTGTCTTGAGCCGAGTGGGTCTTGCCCCTGTGGGTCTGCACGGCTGTTCTGGCTGTCCTGGTTTGAGCGACACAGGACTAATTTCTCTTCTAATACTTGGGAAGACTGCACTTTTAGAGGGCTCTAGTGTCTGAATTTGTGAAAAAATTTCCTTTCTAGCCAGCTATGGTGCATGGGTTTCAAGGTCTCAGTGTTTTCGAGCTTGCCAGGTGCAGGGATGAGGAGGAGCGAGACCCGGGCACTTGACCCAAGCTGGCCAACAGGATTATTTCATACTATCAACGTCACATTCACTATAAATTAGAAAGTTTGCTGTGAAGTTCTCCCTCTCCCTTGATGGCTGCCATCCTGAGAACTTTGTGCCCCGGTGCCGAACTCCTGAGGCCCTTCCCTTCCTCCTGAAGCCGTAGCGCTCGCAGTGTCCCACATTTGCTGTCCGCTGCTGGGAGTGCACGGCTTCCTACTGATAGAATTGGCTGAGTATAATCTTTGCATATTCTGTATTGGTATCGGGATCAATATTGGTTCTTCAGTGCTATTAATGTTAATTCTCTAATCTTACTCTATTAAATCTGTTTATACTTCAACTCCAGGTTTCCTTGTTTTTCCCGATTCCCTTTCCCAGGTGGGGAGGGGTCATTGGGTGATAGAATGGTTGTCTAAATGACAATAAATTGTTATGGGTCTCTCAAACCATAACACTGTCTGAGGAAGCGAGGCAGAGGCTGCCTGAGGGCAAGATAGGTTGGGAAAGAGGGAATAAAAATGTTTGTCTTTAGTCTTTGGGATACGGGAGTTTTTATGTAGTTGTAAGATTTGAAATGCCTCTTCAGCAAGGAGTGAAGCCCAAACAGTGGCCCCAAGGTGCCAACCCATGGTGTGGCTTTGCAGCCAGTGCAGTAGCACGTAGAGCTGGTCAGAGCAGCAGTTCATCTGGTTACCCCACAACGAGAGCAGTGCGTGAAGAGAGCGGGCTCACTGCTGTTTGCTGTGCTCTGCATGGCTTACGTGCACTCTTAGCTGACTGATGGCATGGTCAGAGGAGTGGCCATGATGTGCAGTTGTAAGGTCTTTCCCTCTCTGATAATACATGTTCAGCTTGAGTCCTCTGTCCCATCCTTGCGTAATGAAAATTTCTCAGCGGGATGGTGACTTGTACTGTGGCCCTAGGTCCTTGAGAGGGGGGAGCCAGGGGGGAAGGAAGAGATTTCTGTATCAGCAAATACCTTGGGAGTGGATGAAGGATATTTAGTGAGCACGTGCAAGCCGCCATGGGAGCAACAGGGAACCAAAGTCTTAATGAAACCCTTTGACAGGAGGGTAAGGCTGGCTGGCGTGGTCAGTGGCGCTCAGCTCTGGTGCAGACGCCAGCCAGGCCCTGCTGAAATAATCCTCTTAGGGAAAGAAAGAGTAGAAGGCGTTTCCATCTGCTGCACGTTCTCTTTGGATGCAGCGTTTGCTGTGTCTGAGTCTTCTGTGATTCTCCCTGTCTTCTCTCTCTGAGGCATGGCAGGAGATCTTAGGGAAGGGAGAAGCACTGGAAGTTGTAGCCTTCCTCGTTTGGACCTGGATGTAACCATCGATATGGGAAGGAGAGCAATGAAAATTGGTCTTCCTCCCATGAATCACTTTGAGTATGGGCTGGCAGTCCTAACAGCCTGCCTTGCTGCTTCTGTTCTTGCATCTCTGCTTTATTCCTTCTTTCTTTCTTCTCCAATGCTGGATCACGTTGCTTTTCTCTTGATATGGTTCCCTTCTTAAAGATCTCATGTAGAGTCACTCTGCTTTCTACAAGCTGTCTTCTAAAGCTCTGCTGATGGTTTGGTACCTCTTGGGACTAAACGGATGCTGAGAATGATATTTCAGGATACTTCAGTTCTGGTACCAAAAATCCCGAATCCAGCCACCTGTGTGTTAATGCAGAGAAGGATGCTCTGATCTAGAGCTGAATTTTGCTGATCATAATCTGAAACAAATCATCCGCACTTTTTTAAAAAAGAAGTTACAAAATCAGATTTCCCCCCAAATTTGAAAAGCCTGAGGAGAGCTTATCTCTGGCCACAGTGAAACACAGACCTGGGGTGGTATTTGGTGCCTCAAGACTCACAAAGGCCTGTGTCATACACAAAACCCACGGGTAAGGGTTTGCCATCTGCAGTCTAAAAGGATGTGTCTCTGCATCTTCAGAGAAAGAATCAAAAATTCATACCCTGGTTTTGCTTCGACTCCTGATTCTTTAATTATTTTCTTTCTTCTTTTTTCCTTTTTTTTGGGGTTGTTTTTTTGTTTTTTTTTTTTTAATGTTGTGGACAGTCTTTGACACTTACTTCGTGGCATTAAATTAAAAGGATTTTAGTCTAATGGCCTACAGCATCCTCAGTGTACTGTGTGCTTGCCATTCTAGGAGAAGCTGGTCTTAGTCATGTGGTTTTTGGTCTTTGTACTGGCCAGGTCAGGTAGAGGAGCAGCATGTTTATTTCAATATTAAGCCGTCAGCCGATTATAGCAATATATTGTAAGGAAAACGAGGTTCCTGAACATTATTAAGTCTTTAGTTTGGGATTAGGAGGTTTTAAGACAGATTTAATTAAACAGAGCAGGGACACCTTTATGAACCTGAAGTTGGGGTTAATTCACTCCCCTAATGTGCTCCATTTCTTGATTACGCAAAGATGAAACAAATTCCATGTCCTACCTGGGGAGCCCCGGACGGGAATGTGAAGTTTCATCTGCAGACAGTTCAGCGCCCTGTCAGTGAGGCCATGATTAATAACCATGTCAGGGGGACTCTTGGGGATGGAATGAGATGAAATCGAGCCCTGTCTGACAGTGAGCCAGTGCCACACAGGGTGCTTTCATGGAGGTGGTGGTCCTGACTGAATGGACCTGATAAGAGGCCCTTCAGAGCTGCAGCAAGATGGGGGAAGAGGAGAGTGGGATCCAAAAGTTGTCAGGAGCTCATGATCAATGGAACCAGAGATAGGTGTTTAATAATTTGTCTTTGTGCTTGGCATCTCTTGGACTGTGATGAGCCCCTTTTCGGTCAAGTGGTGAAATGGGTCACACACGATTAGAGCTTACCCCAACTGCCACCACCACGGTAACCAAACACAAACAAACCCTTTTCAGAGCTGTCTTGAATTTCTGATGGTTTTTCACTGGGTGATTCCCACTCTTGCTTATTTCTGGGCCCCATGGCTCAATGTTCAAGTGGCACAAGGCTTGCAGACAAGAACACCGTGTTACACCTGGCAATCTTTTCCTCTTTAAACCTCTCTTCACACAGACGTGAGACACACACCTTACGTTTGTGAGCTTCATTCCGAGTGCATACTAAAAAAATTAAACATGAGAATATTTTATCAGGAGAAATGAATGAATTTATCTGGATATTTGGGAATTTTGCAATGAATTTTGTGTTTTGTAGAATTATATGTTTACAGAGCTTGAAACCCAAAAGGGCGCACCTTGCCTCGGACACCGTATAGCTCTCTCAGTTTTCTTCTTCTCTCTACAATGAGGTTTTGCACTTGATAAAAACATCCTCTCCCAAAAGGCACCTGCCCTGGTTTTGAGTTACTAGGGGCGTTGAGTTGTGTGTGAGACAGTTCCAGTGTTTAGCCACTGTTATTATTTAAAGTTTTCACCTTCTTTCCATTTTGGGCAATAGCTTCCAACTGTTGAATGAAAGATCCTGTATGTACCTGGAACTGGAAACATGCTCACACGTGGCTGTTGGTCTCATCCCAGTGTTCTTTTTTGGTAGACTGAACAGACTGATCTGTCTCCACCTCTGGCAGGTCACAGTCTCCTGTGTCTTTAACCAATTAATATTATTTTTATATGTAACCCACCAGTGTCTCCCCGAACCACAGCCCCCCTGTTTTAACACAAAGCACACTCCTCCTTTCTGCACATCCTTAACATTAATTTTTTCCCCCTCTTGTCCCAATGATGTAGGGGGAATTTATGTTGAGTTTCTTGCCTACTGTGTTCTCCAATTCCTTCTAAGCACCACTACTGTCCAGAGTATTGTACTCTCCTTCAATTTTGCATGTGCAGGTAGTAAGATAAATTCTGTTTGACTGGGCCCAGCTCCCAGAGGGGTTTAAACTGCTTTCTAATGTTTATTACTCGGAGAGATCTGTACATTTCATTATCAGAGCTTTTATGTTTATTACCAGGTTATTGATAAAAATGCTGAGAAGTATTGGACCAATGCTGGGCTCTGCAGGGTGCTGGGATATTCTCGAGTAAGTAAGTGTGCGTTGCCAGATCTTGGGATGGTGCATTCTTTGCAAACCCAGTAGTCAGCACTTGTACTGTCTTTTGCCTTCTTATATCTCTTCTTGGCTTATTCTTCTAGTTTCTCGGTTTGAAAGAAGTCAAGTCATACTACAAGTCTGATACTAGACAAAAAAGATGGTTCTTAATCCAAATACGCCACAAATGTTGGGCAAGACAAGGGAAAAGTTGGTTCCCTGTTTTGTATTTCAAGTTTGTAGCTGAAATGTACAGCTATAAGGTCTATTTTAAGCTCTATTTAAAAAAAAAAAAAAAAGAGAAAAGTTTCAAATCCTCTGTGTGAACTGAAAGTAAATGAACATGAAAACCAAGTTTCTGTATCCTTTGCATCTGTTTTCCCATTTCTTTTTCCAAGCATCTGTATAAATCTGATAGGAGTTCCTGCTGTGGGCCATCACAGCTGAACCCTCAGTCGAGGATACAAATGAAGTCCAGATTTTCAAAATGTGATTTTAGAAGTACTCCGCAGTTAATGCACTATCAGCCTAATAGTGATGCTTTCAGTCAGACCACTTTATGCACGCAGTATTCAGGGAAAATTTTAGGTTGCAGAGGAGTCACAGTTTGGCTTTGTGCAATATTCTGAATGCATCTTGGTACAGACTTGATTTTCTCCTTGGTGTGGTGGGGTCTTGATGTGTGTTTGTGTGGTGGTGTGTTTTTGTTTTGTTTTGTTTCTGGAATACCAAACAGCTTGTTTGTAGCAAACTTTTGACATGCAGGTCTGGACTCCAGCCCTGCAGACAGTTAAGGAAGGGAAATAATGCCACCTTATGTCCTGATTTGTCACTGCCGAGCCTGATAATTTAGTTCAAGTCAAAAGCATTATGAGCAAGGATGCTGTGGACTGAGTTCCCCCTGCTTTCCGGAGTTGCTTCCACTTGGTCAGAAAGAGTATGAGATGAATGTGAAATGCTTGGTGTATTGGTAGAGATTTGGCAGCATCAAAGAACAGAAGAAAAAAAAAAAAGCAGAAAGATTCAGTCCCAAAGCGCTAACATCAAATCCTGCGAAAGTGATACTGCAAGTCTTCAAACCTGTGAATGTTTATATAAAACACTTCCTGGGTTATTAGTCGATGAGATATAGTCTAGAAATGGAAAACAGCTTAGGCAAGTGTGGCGGATTTGAAAATTCACACATCAAAGTTAAAAGATTTTTAAATTAAATGACACTAAAAGTAGAATTGCAGTGGAAATGTACATTTACAGGCAGTAGCCTTGCCTTTGCTTTTGGCTGTTGCTTTATATTTCTGCTATTTGATTAGGGTTTTCTACAAAACCCGAAATTTTTTGGTAAATACAGTTGTTATCTGAAATTTAGCATGAATGTATTTTATAGAAGTAGTTCTAGTAGCAGGAGCTAACTGAGCATTAAAATGGCTAGATTTAAAATTAACATTTAAAAAGGGTCTCTGATTATCGGTTTATAGTCCCAATCATTTGGAAGGAAAAAAAGTGTCCTTTAAGAATTAAAGGATACAATTCCAGTTTTTGCATGTGCACTTCCATGTGCACATCACATTTCATTACTTTATTCTGCCAGCATGGCAGTTCGTGTTAGCCCTTTTTTCTAAACACAGGGTCAGATGCCAGCTCAGCTGATTGGCTCTGAAGTGAAGCGTTAAAGAAAATCGGTAAATAGTCTGGATTTACTAGACTTTTTCTTTAGAACAAAGAAGTGATTACGTTGTAAGTTAGTGTGATTTAGGCAAATATAGCTATATAAGCTTGGGGTTACAAATATGCAGTCAGTATGTGACTTAGTGGCTGCTCTTTTCTAAGACTGGAATATGCTTCTCTAGTATTTATTTAAAGAGGTGGTGTTTTCACCTGCATGAAAAGGATTTGGAGACGTGTGGGTGCCAAGTTGGTCTATAGCTCCATCCATACCAGTCAAAGAGTTGGGAACACCAACTAACTCGTATAGGCTTTGGATCGGACTTTACCAATGACTAGGATTGAGGGTAGGCATACCCTTCCTCTGCCAGGTCCCCCAGAGAGCCAGCTGCACAGAGTCACCTGTCTGTTTGACAGCCAGGAAGGTTTTCTGAGTTTGGGGTGCTTTTTTTGTATGTTTGGTTTTGTTTTGTTTTTGTTTGCTTCAGTTTTCTAATGTGTCCCTGATAGTGTGTATAGATGCACACTCAGATGTGAGTTTGTTTGGCCTTCTCTTTACTTACCAAGCAATTGAACTTACGGTTCTGAGAACAGGTGAGACATAAGCAAAAAAATGCACCTATTTACAGTATCACAGTATCATCAGGGTTGGAAGGGACCTCTGGAGATCATCCAGTCCAACCCCCCTGCCACAGCAGGGTCACCTACAGCAGTTGCACAGGACGGCGTCCAGGCGGGTTTTGAATGTCTCCAGTGTGGGAGACACCACAACCTCTCTGGGCAGCCTGTACCAGTGCTCTGCCACCCTCAAAGGAAAGAAGTTCCTCCTCATGTTAAGATGGAACTTCCTGTGCTCAAGTTTGTATAGGAGGTACGTCCTGTATTTATATAGGAGGTACTTTGTAACTTGTCAGAACAGTTTTGCTTTATTGGTTCGTGCTGTATGGAGAAGCCCTCTCTGCTTGCATGTTATTTTGTTATGGACTTGGGAAACCAGATGCAGCTGTTTGGCTGATGTTGACCATTCATACTGGGTAAAAAATGGCAGTGAATCAACACGTCTTCCCTGAGTTTCTAGTTGAGAATGACGTGGAGGGCAATCTCCTGAAAGACCAATTACTATTTTGCTCACAGAAAGGGGACATAAACCTGCCAAGTGGGTGGTGCTGAAGTGATTGGAACTTACTGAAATAAACAGAAGTTGAATGTGATGTGCTTAGAAAATGGATGGACAGATAAAGCTCCTTAAAGTACGAGGCAAGACTTCTTGACAATAAAGACATGCACACCTTTGGTACAAAGGTGGTTCTTCATATTATTAATTTTCTGTTAGGGATGTTGGTATGCCGCTCCAAACAGCCTCACACACACTCAGATAATAAACAGGTTTAAAAAATAATGCAACAAGAGAGTAGAAATACAAAGAACCTAACACTGAAGGGTACCAAGAGGTCACGGCTACAATTTTGCATGTATGGAGCTCGCAGAAAGCATGAATTTGATGAAACTCCATGAAGCTTTTGGGAGCAGGCATGTGTTTACACTGGATCCTGGCAGAGGAGCTTCTGCAAGGGATCGTGACCTTCAGAAAGGAAAGATGTGTTTCCTGTAAGACAGTGAGTTCAGTCTTGCAGTGGGACAGGCCTGCACTTGGCCTGCTACACGTGTCGACATAGGGAAAATGCACCATAGATTGGTGTCCATCAACTTTTTTATATTACCACAGTAGAACTTGTTAAAAATAACTATGCAGAATCATAGCTTTAGTGGTTAACTGAACTTGCACGATTCTCTGGAATCAAGACTTTATACAGAACTCTTAACTCAGCAGAACTTCAGAGCAGCAGAAGTTGTGCTTCCAGTTGCACTTGTCTGCTCTTCCTTTTCTCTTCCTCTCTATTTCCTGGGTGCTGCGTGCCCAATATCTCAGAGCCTGTGGAGGAAGTATGGTCCTTTCCTGCAGAAATGGGCACTCGAGGAGTATTTCATTTCTCTCAGCTGGTGAAAAAAAACAGGTTTTGATCTTCCAGTTTTACTACAGCATGGATTTGTTTTTCATCGTACACAGATTGCATGGTAGGGGGTTGCCGTTGTCTAAGCAACTTCTTTGTGATGGAATCCTATAGAGAGAAAGGAAAAAAGAATCCACTCACTCTCCCGCTTTTGTAATCTCGTTTCAGGGTTTTGGCATCACCTCTCTGTTGTGCAGTTTAGAGAACGTTTTACTCTGCCTTTGCTATCTTTTTGCCCTCATGGGCTCCTCTGTAGGTAACACCTCCTTCTTGGATCAAGTTCATCTTGTTTGCTTTCCTCCTGAACTCTTATCTTCTTGGTTAAATAGAGTGCTGAAATAGTTGGCAAACTTTGGGCATCTTTAATTATCATTAGCAAATTGTTGAGAACACAGTGGACAATTGACGGTCTGGTCTTCAGAGTGCCATTAAAAGAGATTAGAAAAGGCTGTTTGTGTGCGTTGTACAAATTTGTTTGTTTTCAAGCACTGAGAGTATAATGAAAATGTCGCAGCCAGGCTTAGCTGTTGCCGTAGTACCAGTCAAAGCCTGGGACATACGAGTGAGGCATCGTTTTTCTGGGTTACCCAGGACCTCTGGGTTACTGAAACTGGCAGAAGGCTCACAGGGCAAAATGAAAGCCAAGTGCAGACTGACAGCCCTACCTCTCCTCAAACCTGCCCAGGAATGGCTGCATGGCAGTTGCAAATAGATTAGGAAGCTACTTGTATATGATGACATCACTTAATTATATAAATCAATAATGTACAGGGTGAATATCTCAGGTGGATAAATGCATTACCTCCAGCAAAGATCAATAACAAATGCTTTAGTTAAGAATGCAAGAAAAATAATACAGCCTCAAGCGTCCTCAAGGGAAGTTTCAGTTGGAGGTAATGAGCGCTCAGCCTGTTCTCTCATACGCAAGGGGTTAGGTCTTTCTAAGGGTTTGTTTTGTCTAATATAAAAATACATTCTTATTTCACTATGTGCAAGAACTCCTCTAAACATTTGGTGTCAGTAATGTCTTATGTCTGAGGAATTTCCCAGGATAAATCTCCCAGCACCAGAGTGTGTAGAGAGGGCGTGGTGAAACAAGGGTCAGAAGGATGGGGCCCTGCTGCTGGCCGTAAGTCTTGTGGCTCAGTTTAAATTGCTATAGAAAGCGCTTCTGGTTATATGTGTCAAACAGAAGAGGTGCTGGAAACATCCTTCACGCTTTGTAGAAATTCATCTGGCTTTTCCCTTTGCGTTACCCATGTGTTTCTCACAACGAATTTGTCACTTCATTTTTGGATTCACACATGAGTTTGAAATATTGAAGTGGAGCTTGACAAAACGTCTTAAATTTCTCACTTTCATCAAAATTCTGAGTGGTGGTATTTCACATCAATGATGCTTTCTCTCAGGTTTCCTTGGAAATGTGCTGACCCCTGGCAAATGCTTACAAACGTGCTGACTTCAAGCTTCTCAAGAAGTCTGGTGGGTTTGATATGATTTCTCATAGTATTTTGCTGAAAGTTTCACAGTTGTCTTGGTTGTATGGATATCATCATCCAAGCTCTGCTTAGGTATATATTTTAGTGTAAGGTGGAAGTAGTGGCTGTCTGGAGAGCATTTCCAGCTCCTCTGGCAAAATACACTCTGTGAGCTCTGGCGTTGTGTTTTGCTTAGCTGAACTGCCTAATATGTGTTGCCACAGTTCATTGTATGAGACAACTTGAATATCAGAACTGCCTGTCCTGCATTTCCCCACATGTAAAATGTTAAGGACTGTTTTCGACAGAGCTGAGAATTTTGCTGGCTGTGCAAACCACCAAAGGATTATTTACATCGCTACCTGCTATATATAAATAGCACCTGAAAGATCTCGCATATTAGAGACCGAGGGTCTCCTTGCCAAAAGATGTTGTAGAGGCTAAACTTTTACATGTGTTCAAGGGAAGACTGGGGAAGCTTGGGAAAGAGAAATCCAACCAGGGTTGCTAACCATAGAAAGCACCCCTCTGACTCGGGAAGTTCCTGGGCTGAAAACAGTTGGAGACTGGAAGAATTTAAGGGGGAAGTATTATACACGTGTGTGCTCTGTCTAGCAACTGTTGTGGTCACTGTTGATGCTGGGGTGCTTGCTTGTGTAGGTATTCACTCTGATCCAATGCATCAAACTTTGTTTTATGTAAAACTTCTTTCTATTAACCTATTTTTCTCATAACCTGATGTTTTCGTTTTAGTGAATACTGAATTCTCGGATGATTTGGGTACGGCTTGGGATATTTCTGTCCAGAGTTGAATGAATCCTTTGAAGCTGCAGACATTGGACATACAAGTAAACCTAGACTTGATGCAAAGTTTTTACTTCCTTAAAAAGTATGCTACTAGTGCAAAAAAAAAAGTTTGGACTTAGTTTCCCACAAATTATGCCACCTCTCCTGTGTGGCTGCTATGCTTTGGGCTCCAAGGGAAGTCCCTATGTGAATCCTACAGCAACAGTTAACAAAGCAACTGTCCACAGCTCTGTGCCCTAGAAGGACAGCAGATAAAAAATGTTGGGCATATCTCTTAGCCACTTGCCCAGCCTAATATTAATTAATCTATTGATTAAACCAGATTTGAGTAGTCTACCTGACTACCTATTGCAGTGACAGAGATGAATTTCCCCTTTGCTGACTTCCTACGCAGGCAGTGACTTCTAGCAGCAGATCTGAGTAGCTGTTGGTCAGTGTGTGCTAGCTCTGCTGGGACAGCAGCTGTCCTCTGGGAAACCACAGCGAGAAAGATGGTAGAGGAGGAAGAATAAAATGCTGGCCTGGTGGTTTGATGAGACAGTAATAACATATATGAAAATTTAAGTTTTCGCTGACTTCGCGTGGTTGATTTAGGCAGAGAAACTGTAACTATCAAAGTAAGGTTCAGAGGCAGGAAGAAGGTTCAACCAAAACAGGCTGAGAAATGGGGTTTTGTCCATTCCTGCAGGTCTTTGGCCCCATCGCTGCAGCATATTTTTGCCCACGCTCTGGTGGAGCAGAGTGGCCGTTTCACGTGGTGCTGCACATGATGCAGTTCTTCGGTCCTTCCTCTTTTTGACTTTTTGAATCAATTTTTTCCACTTTCATTTGGGAAGAAAGAAAAGGTTGGGGGGGAGGGAGAAGCAATTTCTTTTTAATTGCTTGTTTGTCCTTGTCTGCTCTCCCATCTTTTCAGGTTTCTCAGAGCAGGGTTGGGGGTGTTTTGTCTCTCTTATTTTCACTGGTACCGATGGGGAAGAATGACATTTTCTGCTTGGATAGAAACCAATCGCTTCCCCAGACCCCCTTGAAAAAGCTTAATTTGCTCAACTAGTCAGTATTCCGTCTTCGTTAAAAAGTCCCAGACTGGAATTTGGATTTAATCCTTTGACTCACGTTTTTCCTTCTCTCCCCCGTCTTCCACATCCCCACTTACACTTTCCAAAGTACTTTCCTCACCACCTTTTTTTATTACTGTGCACTCAAGTTACCCTTAGCTCAGGAGCAAAAAGGACAAAAAAAATACCACACAAACAAAAGCAAATAAAAAAGCCCCTCACCAAAGTAAATAAATAAGTAGACAGAGAAAACAGGCTGCTGGTTCATTTTCTTCTGCCTTTCCCTTAAGGCATGAGGTAATGCCAAACTATTCAGCGTGTGATGCAACTGCCTGATGGACATTCAGAGAATCCCAGCAGTGGCAAAAACAGAGTTTACCCAAGCGCGAGTTGGCAGTGAGACCAATCTCTCCAACAAGAGGCTATTTAAAGCCACAATGTGATGCATTTTTAACATTTTTTTATTCAACATGGGGTTTAATTGCTCACTGACAAACCACCTAGACGTTTGTGCCTGGGTGTTTGTGACTGGAATTGTTTGCTATCTGTGTATTGTTTCAGAGCTGTTCAGTCGTCAACTGAGAGTCTGAGGCAGGAATGAGAATTTGTTGCCTTAGCACTTGCTGTCTGAGATGGGTCAGGAAAGGTTTTACCCTCTGGTCGTGTCTTGCCTTTTCCATTTTTCTCCAGTTATTTCTTCCCAGCAACCTTTCCCCTTCTGCCAGCTTGCTCACAAAGGGTGGTGGTGAATGGGGTATGAAGATGTACTTGGCTGTATTAGCCTCACCTAGGAATGAGAAGCTGTAGCACGAAGAGGCTAAATGTCGTGCTGAAGGATGCAGGGATAATCTGTGACAGATCAAGGAATAGCCGCAGTTCCTGACTTGGAGCCACCAGGGTGCCTTGGCCGTGCAGATGAGCTCTGTGCTAGCTAGCAGCAGCACAGCCTGCCCACCAGAGCTCCACAGCTTGCTCTCAGTCTGTGCCCCTGTGGATTATGCTGTTACCGCACCCACTGTAGCTATTTGATGATAGCTCGTGTATATTCAGTGTTCCGAGCCTTCACTGAATGTCACTGCATGCCAGAAATATGTCGCATACGCTCACCATCAACGGCAAACTATGATCCTCAGTCATCTACACATTTCTGTCTTTAATTCTTACCTGCTTCTTCGGAAGTCTCGAGGCTGGGTTAATTTTACCAATTAAAAAGCACCAGCACTTAAAAACTCTGCTGCATCAAAGTCATGCTGTCTCATAGGACTCAAAGGTATGGTTCAGCCCTCTGCTTAATTTGGGCCTTGATGTCTGCTGAATGTTTTGACATCCTTGGACAGGAGTAGCTTCGTGCGAGTCAGTGAAGGATGATGGAGCTGCACACGCAGCTCAGCAGCTTTATTTCATTAGAGCTATCCAGGCAGGTGAGCCTGAGCAATGCCTTTCCAGAGGTGTCAGCACCGAGCTGGTATTTTCAGCAACTAAAGCACAACAGTAACCTATGTGTTTACTAGTGTGGGCTGGCGGGAGTCACTGTATCCTGCAGTGCCTCAGTTTCCCCACCCGCGCAGTGGCAGCAGTGGTGGTTGTCTTCCTTTGTGAAGCCCTGGGAAGCGGCAGATTCTCGGGTCCCTGCGGGCAGGCACTGCTGGCTCCCAGGAGGTCGCTGTGGGACTGATCATCTGTGTGTATCAGAGACGGGAGGAGAGTCCAAGAAATCCCAGGCAGTCCCGCTCCCAGTAGCCTCCCTCCCATCATGACACAACTTCTGGTACTCTTTGCTTAAGTATTAATTAACAAATGAGCCAATCCAGAAGCACTTAAGTGATTAGCTTGGGTGGACTGTCCATTCCCTTAAGGCTTCTAGGCTCTTTTTTTCCTTCTTTTTTTTTTTTTCTTCTTTTTTCCTTTTAAATCAAGGCAAAGTGTTAAATGTGGTGACTGTATTGACATTGCACAATATAGAACCACCCGCTCCTGCATCGGGTCCTTTCGCTGCCTTTGCATAGGAAGTTACTGCAGAAACATGTTGCTGGGACGTTGCGCTTTATGCCATCTCGTTGCATGGCAGGAGTCCAGGCCAGCACCCGGGAGCGAGTCAATGTATGAGATTAGTTTAATCCTCTCTCAGAATCCTCTGATGGGGAGGGGAAGGACAATGACCTAGTGCCAGCGTTTATTTTGTCCACAAGTTCAGTTTGAATAGGGAGGAGAAGGTGGTGGCGGTGGGGAAAGGAGAGGGAAAAAAACCTCCCTGGAGTTCATTGGGTCTGGAGCGGTGCCAAGCCCGGGGGGGGCTGCTCGAGAATGGGGAGCGAAGAAAAAGGGGGAAAGAAGAGCGGAATGATGATTAGAAATCACAAATGAAAGAATCCTGAAGGGGGGGGGGGGAGGGGAGAAGGGAAAAAAAAAAAACCCACAACAAAAAAACTTCACTGCTTCTCTGAATGTTTGTAGGAAGGAAAAAAATTCCTTGCCTTTTGTAAGGGTCCTATTCATTAGCAGATGCACTTGGCTCTGCTGCCAAGGGAAAAGGAGCACCCTGATCAGTCCTCCCCTCTCGCCTTGGGAGGCACCTACTGGCTCAACCTCGGTGCGAGAGAAAACACCGTCTCTCCTGTGCTGAAGCTTCTTTTGTGCTCCTGTTTCTTGCAGGGCTCTTTGGTCTCTTTCTCCTTTTACTCCACCTGCACCCTCACTGGCTCTCAAAGGTGGATGTGTATCTCTGTAGGTAACTCTGAGATCGTTAAAGACAGCTTCTCCTGTCCGCTTAGCAATGCAGAGCCACAGCGTGTAGGAACGTGCCCTCTAACGCCTCGCCTGCGCAGTGCTGTCGATGGGGAGCTGTTCCACGTAGACCAGACCCCTCACGCGAAGCCACCAATGCGTAGGCTCCAAATCCAGGTGGGGACTCCGAATTCCATGAGGAGTCCTGGATGTCTGGGCTGTTTGGACTTCTGCGTGGTCTGTCAGCCACCAGCCTGCGTGGTGTGCCTGCGAGCACTCGGGCTGAGCGCCGGCTGGAAGACCCCACGCTTGCTCCAGCGGGGCAGGGGCACGTGCTGGGCTGGGTGCACCACGTTCAGCCTGGTAGCAGATCGTATGAGCTCAGTTCCTTCTTCTGCAGATACCCTGGATGTGGGCAGTCATCAAGGGCAGCGGCAGCGGTGCACCCAGGAGGGAGCCGGCTGCAGCGCGTGGGTGCTATCCACAGCAGGCTTTGGAGGGGCTGTAGGTGGCTGCTTTACAAGGGGGCTGCGCCTGGCCCTGCCACAGGAACCTGTGTTAGAGCCAGGAGACATCTCCTCCGGTCTTACCTCTCTTGTGGAGCTATTTACAGTTGCGTTTTACTCAAATTTCTTTTCTGCAGGACAACTGAGGAGCGTCCTGTACACAAGCCCCCCGGGGACACCCAAAGAAAGTGCATCTGTAGCCTTCTGGGCTTAATAGCGTTTTATTTTTCCTCTTTATGTACCCCTGCGGCTATTCCAACACCTTTTAAAATAGGAAAGAGCATTATGTATATCCTGCTCTCTCCTTTATGCAAAAAGCAGCTTTTAGATCAGAGTGCTTTCCCCGGGATGCATCGCTGTAGAGCCCCGGCTGGGCAAGGGCCACCGTTCCCCTTTGCCGAGCAGGTCTCGAGCCCCATCTCTCTCCACCACAGCTGGCCCAGCCAGAGGTTCTGTCTCCAGGGTTCGCTACCAGTGAATGTGGTCTTCTGTTTCTGAAGTGTGACACTCTTTTTTTGTTTGTTTGTTTGTTTCAAAACACACCCAGACAAGGTTCATCCTCCACTTTATGCCGTGGCTCGCTAAGGCACACACCTCGGACACCTCTGCCTGCTGAGCATCCCGGCTCCTGCCAGGGACTCGGCTGGAAGGTCTCGGCATCAGCAGCCGGCTCCCATCTACCTCTCCTCCTAGGTGAATCTTGCTTTCCTGGGTGTAACTGCAGCAGGGAAACTGGTGTTTGCTGCTCTGTCAGCAGCAGCTCTGCCCTTGGGTTCTTACTTCTTGGGCAGCACGACCACATGGCTGGCATGCAGAAAGCGGTGCCTTCTCTCTGCTTCCTCGGGCGGTTTTGAAAGGTGCCTGAGGGCAGTCTGTCTGCGTACGTGGGATGTGAACCCTCAGGGCTCTTGTGTCTTGTCACCAGCATCTGTGTGTCCCTTGGGAAGGTTTCCTGCGGTCCCCGTGGCTTCCCTGTCCGTGCGCCGAGAGCCCCATCTTGCGGCGCGACGTGGGCTCGTCCCGCCCGGGGCTCGCCAGCCACAGCCGCCCGCGGGGCTTTCCCAGGAGCGAGGGGGTTTCAAGGGAACTTGGCCTTAGCAGGGATGGTCAAGGCTGGCAGTCCTGGGGAGAGAAACCCCTTCAGGAGCTATGGAGGCAGGGGCTGCGAGCCCTGCAGCGCCGGGTGGAGGCGGGGTGGGAGTCCTTCCTACGGTGTATAAACGCTCCCGTGGCTTTTTCCTGGTTCCCCCAGTAACACACATCCCGTTTTCTTTGAAAGAATTGTGAGGGGGAAAAAAAGAAACGAATAGAAAATGCATTATCCAGGAAGACTATCAGGTAAAGGTAAAGTAGATTGTAGCCCGTAGCGCGGAACCCCAGGGGAGTGCAGATCTCCGTGCGTGTAATGTGTGCATGATTTTTTTTTTTTTTCTTTTAAAAAAAACCCCAAACAAACCAGATGTGATGTTTGGACCTGAATCGAAATCCGGATCTGAATTTCCTCACGGATTGGGTTTCTTTTGTTCTGGGACCCCACTTTAATTGGTGGACAGTTAGAGAAACGCAGGTTTCCTGGAAGCAGTCTGGGTGATGCTGGATCATTAGGTATCAACAGAAATGACTGAAATACCACATGTGAGTGCTAGTGGACGTGGTAACAATTTTGGAAAACTGAAGCCTTCTTGCTGGAGTGCTGCAAAATGTAATTGTTTAATCTAGTGGGGCAGAATAAGTGTATCTGGAAGCTGTAAGTCTGATCGATGTAGGCCGTGTTTCTTGCTGTTCTCGCCTCAGTGTGCTATCTATCAAGCACGCTTATTGCATTAATTTTTGCCTGTACTTTTAAATTGCTTTTGACTACTTTTTAACACATCACTAGGGCTTTCTGAAAGTGGCAGAGCTGCAGTGAAGTAAGATACTTATTTAGCTGGAGACCTATCTGATGGAAGGGGGAAGACCCCCCTGCTCTGCCCAGCCCCTGCCGATCGCCCTTGCTGTGTTCCTTCTGATGCTTATTCTTCACTGCCAGCAGAGTGCCAAGGTCCACGTATCTCCAGTTGATGTCATTTGGGAATCAGGAGTGCAGGACCCTCCCAAAGAGGTTGTAGAGACTTTGCTACTGGCAGACGAGTTCAGGTGCGCTTGCCCATCGGAATCCAAAACGAGTGCCCCAGGATTCACCATCCCCCAGCCGATGGGGCCATGTGCAGTAATACTTAAATCTGGCACATCCTAGCGTGACAATACAAGACACAGTTATCCTGGGTTTTCAATTACTTCACAGGAAACTGTCAGGAAAGAAATATTCCTGGAGCAGCCCACCAAGTCTAGAGTTGAATTCCTCTGTATATTTTTCTAAAATGATCTCAGATTGTAACTCTGCAAGTGGAAATCCAGGGGGTGAAATTTGCTGTGCAGTTCCATGGTAAAGCGTACGTGTGTGTGAAAGGGGTGGAGAGAGAATCCTATGCAGCTTTCACTGCTCAGCTGTCCACTGAGAGCTGTCTAGGGTAAACAGAGGTTTAAATTGGGTAAAATGTGATCAGTACTCAAACCTGAATTGTTGTTCTGTGTCTTCTGTAGGAAAAACGTACTTCAGGCCTCATTTTGCCTTACGTTTAATATATGTTATTTTTGCAGTTAGGTAAAATAGGGATCAAAGTTTATTAGAGTCTTACAACCCTTCCCAAATTAGGTGCTTGACTTGTCATTTTGCGTCTGTATAACTGCTAGAGCAAAATTTCAGGCGGTGAGGAATCACATGCGGCATAAACACACAGGTTTGTTTTGGGGACCGATTTCGGATGCAGCTTTTACACACAGTCAGTGTTAAATCCTGCAGAAAAAAACAGGGGAGAGCTTAATACTTGTGCTGTTATTTTGCCTATAACAAGCTTCATTATTATTAGCCATCTCCCACAAGGCAAACAGAGGCAGGGGCATAGGTCTGTTGTGTGCTAAGACAGAGGAATGCTCAGCATTAGCTATGGGAAGGACACTGTGGCTTTAACCCTGCAAACAACGTTTTGGATATTTTACCTTGTAAATACATCCAACTGGGACTGGTTAAATATCCAGCCCTATTTTCCTGCTTCCTTGCTAGACAGCCTACTGCAGAACGGAATGGTAGTTACAGCTGTGAGCTAATTGGCCTTTTCTCTTTGTGGCAATAGTCTATTGTAATATGTGTCACTTGTATCAGTTTCAGTAACACAAAGCATAATGCTTTCTTGGCAAGTTAGGCACCTGCAGACCTTCTAATCTTACACAGTAATTAAGACTTTGCCTTTATGCAGCTCCAGTGAAGGATGGGGTGTGAGTGCTGGGACTGGGTGCAGATGCTTTATTGCATGCTTAGTTGATGAATGTGCAACATTACAGCAATAGAAGACAGTGGTTGTAAATAATTATATTCAGGTTGTTACAGTGACTTACTGTAAGTCTGATCAAGTATTGCAGATGGGTGTTAACATTCGTGTTGCTTTTTTGATCGATAACTTAGATTTTGAGACACGTAGTAGCAGACAAATGCTGTTAAAGTTACAGCGGGCGGAAATTAAAGCACAACAGGTTTATTTTCAAAATTGCTTGAGTGGTCTTGGTCTGTCGGTTTCACTTTGAAAAGGAAGATGTCTACACTCTACCATGGCTCGCAGAACAGAAACATCCATGTTAGTGTCTTCAGCTGCCCAAACCAGCAGGTGCCCAGCAACATGCAGAGACACAGCCAAAGTCTGCAAGAAGAATGGCCACACTGTCCCAGTGCTGTGCCCGGCAAACAAACCCTGGTGCACCTCTGCTGCCACACATCTGCTCTTGCTTCTGGTGGTGGTAGAAACTCTCTTAGCTCGGCCACCAGCTACATGCCACAGTTTCCACATGGCATCCCTGTGCTGCTCACTACAGAAAGAAGAGGAACTTGGTCTAATACTTTGGTTTTTTTCTGGTAGTGCTCTTTCAGTAAGTCAAGACCTAAGATATTCAAGCATGGGTATTTAGGTTCAGTACTTCTTATCTGTCGGGGAATCAGCCGGTTTTCCACTTTACCGGGGTCTGTCCCCTCTGATGCACCGTTTGTAGTTTAGCCTCACACCTCAGCCTCTCGTGCGTACAGCAGTTAGCAAAGGGTTATGTCACACCGGGTATCATAGAATCATAGAATGGTTTAGGTTGGAAGGGACCTTGAAGATCATTGAGTTCCAGCCCTCCTGCCACAGGCAGGGACACCTCCCACTACACCAGTTTGCCCAAGGCGAACGTCCAGCCTGGCCTTGAACACCTCCAGGGACGGAGCTTCAACAACCTCTCTGGGCAACCTGTGCCAGTGCCTCACCACCCTTAAAGTGAAAAACTTCTTCCTAATGTTTAATCTAAACCTGCCCTCTTCCAGCTTAAAGCCATTCCCCCTCGTCCTATCACTACATGCCCCAGTAAAAAGTGCTTCCCCAGCTCTCCGTAGGCCCCCTTTAGGTACTGGAAGGCCGCAATAAGATCTCCCCAGAGCCTTCTCTTCTTCAGGCTGAACAGCCCCAACTCTCTCAGTCTGTCCTCATAGGAGAGGTGCTCCAGCCCTCGGATCATCCTCGTGGCTCTCCTCTGGACACACTCCAGCAGGTCCGTGTCCTTCTTATGTTGGGGACTCCAGAGCTGGATGCAGTACTCCAGGTGGGGTCTCATGAGAGCGGAGTAGAGGGGCAGAAAATAGAGGGTATGACAGTGAACTGTCTGCTGCTCATCAGAGGGGAGACCCACCTGTGCGGTTATTAAGTTTTTCTCATGTGCCAGAAACACTTGTGGGGGAATCCTGGCCCAGGCTAACAATAGTGGGAGTTTTGCCATTGACGTCAGCAAGGCAGTAATTTCACCCAAGGCCCCTAACGAGATGCGATGGACACAAACCAGGACTCTAGAACAAATTGTTCTGTATCCCATTACTCGCCTCCCGCGCCAGCCCCTCTCCCCGCACAGCACATGGCAGAACCTCAGGATATTCTGCAACCCACGCATAGGCAGCACATCTTCCCTGGAAACTGGAGATAACAGCAACATCTCGGCCGAGTGACATCCCTCCGTGACCTCATGCGCTGGATCTGTCCTTGTCCAGGCTTCTGTATCCTACGGAGCCCTTTGTCCCACGCTCCGCGGTTTGCCTGGTGCTCCTTTCGGGAAGCACAGCTGCCGGCTCAGGCTGGGGCAGTGTTTATATTCCCTCCTCTCCGTTTGCAACAACAGCTTACAGATAACTGACACAGCCCTGTATCTTCCTAACTGAAAAAGCACAAGCCTTTGTGTGAAAAGGAGTGTTTATAAGGGCTCAGATTGATTCTGAGCGGTTATAAAGCCCTTCCCGAAGCTCGTTAAGAACCTGCTGCACAAAGGGAGTTGCAGCTCTTTGACGAATCATCGCAGGACTGTCACACAAAGGCAGCGTAACGTGAACTGTCTTATATTATTTAGGGTCATGAGTGATGGAGGAAGAGAAGCTGTGAAAACGAGAAAGGGTATTAAGCCAAGGAAAACGGTGTCCTGGGCTTTTGGCCGGTAATGGGCTTAAGCGTAGATCATTTGAATGGCAGGATGTTAGGCTGGCATCAGACCTATAGGCTACTTAAAAACAGCAGCATCTTAATAATTTAAGAGAATATCAGAATCAATATGTGTGAAGTGATCAGAAATAGGCTGGTGTAATTCCAGGAGCCTTCTGCTGTATGGCTGGACTCGCTGCAGGAGGAGAGGATGTGGGGTATTCCTAAAAACTGGAAAACATACAGAATGAATTAATTGTGGAAAGATTTTCACCCTGTATTGAATCTGCATATATAAACACACGCATATATTTTAGCAAACATATATTTTTCTGTTCTGTTGTCACCGGAGGAAAAAATGATTTCTTTAGTGCAGACAAATGGACTGTCTATTTGATTTAAGGTCTGTTGTGAGTGATAGTGTTTGCTCCCTACAGCTGCTATACATGCAGGCAAACATAGAATTATGTGGTAGACATGCTAAATGTTTATTAGTTTTTTCAAGGCTAACCACAAAGAGAAAATGAAAAACAGAAGGGGAATAAGCTCTTGTTCTTCAGGCTTTCCTTCAACTAATGGAAGGAAATATCTCCAGGCTGGTTAGTGGTTCACTGTCCACAATGGAGGCCCCTGACCCAGCTTGCTAGTCATGGTTGAACTTAGCCATTGAACTGGTTAGATCTGGCAATTCCTGCTCTCTTTACCAGAAGGTGCCAACACAAAGTAATTATTTGCCCTTGTGCTCTCAGTTCTGGTTGCAACCCCTTCCTCACCATATCCGGATAGCAGGAATGCACTTCAGAGTTCCCAGATGACCACCCTGTCCCACCTTACAGAAGGCTGGGATGGTCCTTCATGATCTTCCTCCCAAAGCTGTTGCTTGGGCTCCAAAAAGTACCTTTGCTTCTGCGCATCTGGACATGCAGATATAACACCTAAAACTTCAAAGGGAGATCAAGAGTAAAATACAGGTTTTTCAGCTGCAGAAAGTGTCTAGATAGCTTGGATATTTGTCTTTGCTACTTTGGGATTCTCTGATGTATAGCTCCTTGCTGGATGCTCCTGCTACCATCTGGCAGAGGGAAAGGGTGCACATGCGTGCACACATGTACATGTGTACACAGACACCACCGCTTTGCAACAATAAAACTTTGTGTTGCACGCAAAATCTTTTTCTTCCTTAAGAGGCAGTCAGTGTGTTTCACATTTCATTTTACACGAGTCAGAACAATTCATACCAAATGGATCAAGAACCTAATGAAAAAATCAGTCTTGGAAAACGTGGAAAGGATTACTGTCACACCAGAGGGTTGGCATTGCTTTGCTTATTAGACCTGCTAGTGCTGGGGAGTGACGGAGCACTTCGCCAGATCAGCAAGATTAAGGCAGCTGAAGGGTTTAGGTTTTCCTCTTTGCTCATAGGTGAAAGGCAGAGGAAAGAAACGCATTAAGGGGGGAGCAGCAAGATGAGAATTTGCTGCTTGCCAACGCCAGCTCTGAGAGGGATTTGACCAAAATGAAGGACTGGCGCTGGCAGGTATCATCTTTGCATTGGAGAGAGTAGAGTTAATTAGAAAGACAGAGCCAGCCTTGCAAAAATCGCATCTGTTTTGTCATGTACACCAAATAACCCCAGAGAGTGTGGTTTGTTTCCATAATAGTGACTTATGGGGCCAAATAACACTTCTGTAAACCTTTGGCTAGCAGCCATGAAGTCATCTTTAAACAGATGCTGTCAACATGAGAAATCATTATATGTGTTAGTTTGGAGATATGTATCTATATTAACATCCCTAACCTGTATTACTAAAATAAACTCTTTTTTTTTTTGCCTTTTTTTTTTTTCTTTAAGCCTCACTGACTCTTTGCCATCTCTGTGGTCCATTTGCCTCAACCCAATTTTGTTTCCAAAATTTGACTAGTCACTTCCCCTTTGATCCACGAGCCTTTTCAATGACAGCATCAATAAAAGGAAAAATGACAGTCCTGTTACAATTTAATCTAATGTGGGACCAGAAGTATGTTTGGAGGCATTTTCCCCTTAACTGCACATTTTCAGCTTTCTAAACATCAGGAATTTTATTTTTCAGTTGAATCACTGCAACACTCTTTTTCTGCTGTTTTACCACCTGGTTAGGTGACCATTACCATGTCTTTCTGATGTATTTTATTCTAAATTACTGGGTAGTCATTGCTTAGTTCATAGTATCATTTTCTCTAGAATATAAATGAGCGGTTGTGTGGGACTATCTTATTCATTGAGGTTTCCCCCCCCCCACCCCGATAAACTGAATTCCTTGGTTGGACTTAATTTGGTTCTTGCCTCACAAATTTACAGTCTAAAAGAAAATAAGCTTGGAAAAAAAACCCTGAAAATAAGCAAATGGAAGCAGAAGGCTCTTTTAACTGTTTGTGAAATGTTTGAAGGCAGTTCTTGGCCTTTTCCAAGGCAGGAGCATCTCAGGACTGTCTCCATATGGAGGGATGGTTTTTTTGCTGTTAAGTACACCTGCCCGCTGCCTGGTGCAGGTTGCATCTACCAGCCCTTTGCATTTGCTTGTCTCAAAACAGCAGAGGTCCTGGAAACCTTTCTTGCTTCTTTTCCAGGCTGACGCTAAGCTCTGTTCTACTGTGTGATATTTTGATGAAAGGTAAAACGTCCTTTTTCTGAGTAAAGGGTTCAGGGCCTTCGCTTTGAATCTGTGGCTTGGCTAGGTCTGACTCCAGGGGCTGCTCACTTGTCACTGGTTTGGGGAAAACTCTGTTATTCTCCATCGCGTGAAGCTGCCTCTTGTGTCTGTTGTGCCAACTTGAACTCTTTGTGTTGGTCACAGTAATCCCTCTTTATTCTCGATGTGCTTTATTTTCTCTTGTTTTAAGAAAGACGACTGTGTTGAGCATTTCCCGTGCCGTCACGCTCTCCGGTTAACTCGTGACAGTGAGCTTTACTGACAGATCCCTGCTGGCGAGGCGGCTCTGATGATCTGAGGTGGGGGTGACCCTGTGTTCCCGACATCCTTGGATGCAATAGGGGCAGTGTCTTGAAGGCCCAGAACTTTCTTCAATACCAATGGGGAGAAGTAGAGTCTCGGTGGAAGTCCAGAGTGAAACCCTGTCCTGGCTTTCTTCCCGAAGGATGTTGTGTACCAGGCACTCCCCATTCCCAGCACAGGCATTTCTGCAGAAAACAAGACCTGTCTCAAAGTTACTCCTCCGAGATGTGTGACCAGCACCAGAGTTTTCACCTGTCATGAAAACAAATGAAAGATTTTTTTTTTTTCTCAGCTATTTTGCTTAAAGAATCACTATATTTAAGTTAAAGAGGAACTTTATTTTATAACTTAGAAGAAACTTTTTGAGTGTATTTTCTTACTGAACTGCTAAGTCTTAGGCAAATGCTACCAGGTAAAGAATATTTTTAAAAAACAACAAAAAAAAGAGCAAGGCAGAGCTTTGAGCTATCCAAAGCAATCACAAGCAACACTTTCTTTGGCATCAGTTCAGGTAATTGTTGCGACATGTTAGTGACTTATAGTGAAAAAATCCAGGTCTGAGAGTGAGGGTGATTAGATAAAGGTATGTTTATGATGAGAACAGACCTTGTTAACAGCGTGTGGCATTTATGTTCCTCTTAGATCACTGGTTTATGATCAGAAGCTCTCCAGTGGGAAACACGACTGCAGTTTTTCAATATGCACCTGACAACACTTAGTTTCAATGACTCTTTCTGGCTCTGCTGCAGGCTGTGTGTTTGCTTTTGGGTGTCTCACTTGACCTCTGAATGGTCCACTTCCCATAAAGCAGGCATCTCTGTCCTCTTTTGATACCCTATGGGAAGGATCTGGAGAGGTTGGAGTGGATTCACCAGTGTGAAACAGCAAAGAGTATGTGCAAATAGCTGTCTTGTGTCTCACTGCAACTCCCAGCAAAGATTTCTTACAGAAAGGCAGCAAAGCCCAGGTATGGGTTAACCAAGAAGGGTCTGGGATCTGCAGCACTGGATGTGTTTTTCGGGATGGGGTTGACCTCCTGGGATTCCTCCTGGCCGTTGTTTAATCTTGGATTCTGTGAAACCAAGAGAAATAGTGATAAGCATAATGATGCCATGCTCTCAGGTTCTTTTACCATTACCATGAAACAGTTCATAAAAGGATTGCCTTGAAATACTGGGTTTCCTTCTTGTAAACTGAACCCGTCAGAGGTTATTCACCATCATTAGTTTTTTTATGTTTATTTGAGACTCCTCCTTTCAATCACTAGGGATAGCCACAGATTTAAGAACTCTGTACTGCTACAAACTTCTTTGCAGCCTTTGTTATTCATATCCTCGATTTTGGGTGATATCTACCTTTAACAACAACAATACCTGAAGTCAATGAAATGCAAACATTGATTTTAGCCATTGGGAAAGAAAATATTAATGAACAGTCCATGAAGCCCCAAAACTTTGGTTCAAGTTTTGGATCACGATTCAGCTCTGTCCCCTTTCTAATTGAATGTGCCCCCACCTTGACTGTGACATAAAAATCAGATAGTCCAGTGGATGATTTTTGGCAGACTAAATTCATTATTGCTGCAGTATCTGATTAATCCACAAAATAACTGAAGTTGTCGTCATCACTGGATGGAGACAACACAAGAAGGCTGTAACTCAGCAAGGCCCAAGAGGGTCTTGCACTATCCATCGTCACTTTGGTTCTGACCATAGGCACTCTTGTTCTTATTGTATTTTTTACTATGATTATATTTTTTATCTCCAAGACTTAGTTTGTAGTTTCTGCTTCACAGTCATTATGATGAACTTTCTGGAATGCATATTAACTTCAGATTTTCTGCATTAGAGATTCTAGCTCAAGACACTCAACTACCTTTCTGTCTTGGCATTACATTACAAAGCCATACCTACTTTGATGTAAGCTCTAGTAATGTGAATAAGGAGGGATAACATGTTTGGAGAGTGGATAATAACATCTTTGCACCAAGAAATTAGGAGCTTTTTGTTTCATTCATAATAATATGGAGCTTTATGAATTTAGCCTGTTCTTGTTTATAGTCTTTAGATATTTTCTTGTACCTCTGTAATGCAGGAAAATCTAATCTGATGCTGCATCAATATTAAAATGCATCTCTAGTTTTAAGAGGTTTTCTCTATAAGTAATTACCTTTATTTTATTTTTAAACTGAGGAATGTGATTCCTTGTTAAATAGCTGTTTCTGATTGTTGCTAAATTCCAGGGATTAGGGCTGATACTGCAAGACCAAAGGGAAAAATAAAAAACATTCTTAATGAAGAGCCTGAATCCTTGGTTTCCCATGGTAGGTATCAGAGGGAGGTCTGCGATACTAGCCAAGAATGCTTGTTTTATCATAAAGTTTCAATAAGCATAAAAAGCATTTTTATTTGAAGTAAAAATAATTTTATATATAAGCAAATTACTTCTAGAGTATCGTATAATAACAGAGAAGATAGATGTCAGCACTAGAAAACCCACTGGATCCTATGCAAGTTTGTGTAATATCTCATATGAATACAGAGGCTGCAATACTCTGGTCTTCCACCAAGGGTAGTGTCCCTTAAGTCTGAGTCACGAAAAGTGCAGTCAAAGAGGCTATCAAACTACTGTCTTTGATCCTTTTTTGACTTCAGCGAGACAGGATTCATTGACTCCCGTGGCTCAGCCGTGATCTTGCCTGAAGCCTTGAGCCAAAGCTCTCCACAGTTAATGGAGTTCGTTCTCTTGATTTAACAATCTTTGAATGAAGCCCACTAAGATGGTAGGGTGAGGTCACTACCACACAATCCACGGAATTAAATAAATATGCCTATTAAAAAAAGCACAAAAGCTTGATTAAGAACGGATTGCGAAATACAATCAGTATTTCCCCATGTTTAGTTGTGTAACTGTCAGTGCTGTTCTTGTTTCTTTAAGCTTCGGTACAATCAGTTCCCTGTATGTTATCCAACAGATTTTAGGGGATTATAGGAAGTTTTGGTATCAATAGACAACATCTGGCTTTCTGACATTCACGTCTGCATGAAGTAGGATTTATTCTGCAATTCAGGAGCATCATTATAATATTTGTTTCAATATTTCAGAAGTGTGTGTCTGTTCATCCTCAGTAATTCTGCAGGGATATGCACTGTTTTCACCGTGTTTTTCAAGTTGCTGTGGTAACAAGAGGTATTCTGCTTATTTTCCACGTGCCAGATCTGTGACCTGGCTATTGGCCCCACTCTGTGAGGTATTTAATACTGCCTGAAAGTGTCAGAGTGCCATCAACTCACACGTAAACCAAACGTTACCGAGGGCATTTATTTAGTCAACCTCACTGTTGTGAAAATGGTTGTCTGCCTATTCATAGCCATGAAACAATACAAACTTGATGCGCCTCTTCGGCTGCAGGTACCTGCCAACTGATGCAAGCGTCAGCCACACCAGCTGAACAAGATGTGGGAGAAATCAAGTGGAGTTGTCCTCTGTAACAGGAGAAACAGAGGGAAATCAGCTTCCACCTTTAGTATCCAGAGGTACTTTGTTTTTCCAGGCTGTGTCCTGTAATTTGTACCTGCATTTCTTGGGCAGAATACTTGAAAGGGTGAATGTCAACTGGGCAGGTGTTGCTTTGTGTAGGATCTCTGCAGTTAGCAGACCTGAAACCCAGAGGTAGGCTTTTCTGAGTGTTGTCTTTCACTATGCGGCCACACGATCATAGAATCATGCACGCAGTAGCTGCTCTGGGCATTCAGTGCGAAGCGGAATAGGCACTTCTCCAAATTGCCCCATTCGCTTGTGTTGCTGTTGAACTAAAGTTGCTTTTCCCCTTTCTGGAAAGCTGGTGTTCCTGCGCTTTTACTGTCGCGGGTCCTTTCTCAGCAGTGTAGCGTTCGCTACCTGAGACTGTGTGGCAGAGCTCCCTGGGGATTAAATTATGCCATACCCAGGCACACAGAAAACTATATAGACAGAGACATATTCTATAGAAAGTAACACTAATTCCACTGTCCTGCCAGCCACTCACTGCCTGCTGTTCAGGGTAACAGTTTGCTACAAGACCAAACAGCTTTGCATGTAGTCAAAGACTGAGCCTTCAACTGAAGCGTGTTCTGATGTTGCCTGAAGAATGTTATTTTGGCGGTATTTCTGCCCCTTCCTAGCAAAGGCTGAGACTCAAACCAGACTGCACTCTACACCTGTTTGCTGGGCTAGAGCAAACTGGAGAGCAGTATGGGTGGATGCTGGAACTACCAACTGCTGGGACTGGTACCGTCACTCTTTTTGCTTTCTGCAAGATCTATGAAAACTTTCAGGTTTAGATTTTTGGAGATTCAACAGTGATGGATATATTTTGGTTGAGAAAACATTGTCTAAAATGCATCTGTGACCAGGGAGTTGACTCATAGGAAGGGCAGTCACATTCTGCAGTAGGACTGGGTTTCACTGGGAGCTCTTAGGTGCTAAGTTCCTGCAAACACTAAGGAATATACGTAAGGAATGAGGTGTAGCATACCGTTTAGAATATGCTATAAATACTGGCACCAGACAATTCATGGCCTCATATAACTTCGTGTTGTGATGAAAGTATGTGACTTCTGACTGATATAAATCACAGTTCTCTTAGTGCTTGACATAGGAGGTTGTGAGTCTGAGCTCTGCTTAAATGTGCATGTGCTACAGAATGAGCATTATGAACCCAAATGTCACCAGAAATCTCAGGCTTGCTTTCTTCCCATTGATTACTTACCTGCACAGAGCAGCTTTATACTGCAAGGTGGGATAATGATTCTCAGTTGTGTGAAGGTCTTCTACATTGCCCTTTCAAGATATTGCACAAGTACTTTGATATAATGGAAAATCCTATGACAGGAAAGTTTCGTCTTGCATAGGAATAGCCAGATTGAGGTCCTGTCTAGTCCTGTACACCGTGACCTGCAATAAGTTTACTTCTGAAGTCCAAGAAACCCTGCAGTGAACAACCATGGAATTAGCTGTGCACAGCTGAGAATTTATTTTTGTTAGGGTGTTAATTTCTAAAAAGTATCCTTCCCAAGGTTTGTTATTGCAAACCTTCTATTAATCTTCATTAGTACAGATTCAATGCTTTCAGGAGCTGTTTAAATGAATGATGCTTTAAAAACTCTCATGTTGGAGCAATTAGAGAAATAGCAGTTTTCTGATAAAAGGATACACCTGAATGTTATTTTTCATTATCAAGTGAGAGAGGGGAATGTGGACTTCATAGGTGAGACTCTGGGAAACTGTTGAATTCTGCACTCTGTTTTGCTTTGGGCTTCTTTTGTGACTATGGGAAAATTGCTCAGATTTGGATAAAGGCTCACATTGCTGTGGCTCAACAAATTACTGCATGTCATCTGAGTCACAGTTGTTGTCTCAATGCAGGTGCTCAGCTCTGTCTTCATGTGAGGTCATGCTGCTTTAGCGAAACTGCCTTTATTGCATGCTAAGCTGAGTCTTACTACTTTGCATTGGCTGAGAGGCGAGAGCTTTCACAGAGGTGGCTCACCCAAATCAGGAGGTGCACAGTAGCTTACTGGTGCCTCTGGTTTCTCTGTGTGAACTGTACTTTGAGGATAAGTTCACATTTGCTACACCGTAAGGCTGGAGCCAGACACGGTGGAAGGCCAGCCTGAATATAAGCCAAGGTTTTGCCCTGCATGCCTTGTGTTTCTCTGCCTATGGGAATCGGTTGAACTTCAAACTGCACCCAGACTGTGAGTTGTAGCTGTGTGGGTGATCACGGAGCTTGGCCTTGAGTGTGCATCCTTGCCTCAGTTTTCCACCTCTAAACTGGGGAAGGTCACATATCCCCAGCAAACAGCTTAATTGTGAGGATAAGTGCATTAAAAAAAAAATCAAAATCAGAGAACTTCGAATAGTACTCTGTTGGTATTGCCGTGAAAAATTCAGCCCTTACCCATGTTGCTCACAGCCTAAGGAGCAGGTCAGAGTCACTCCAGGAGAAATTCAGATCATAAGGAGAATTTTGGTGTTTTTCCCTGCTTTTCCTTAACTAAAACTCTGCCTTTCCACAGACACTGACCAACACCAAGCACTGGCACACAGTAATCACTTTATTCAGAAATGAAGGTGAATGCTTTGAAACAAGAGTGCCGGCTGCCATGGAAGGGCAGAGCAGAACCTGGATTTAAGACAGGATTGACTGTATTTGTATCTAGTCCAGTGTGGTTTATTGTCATGTGCACTTGGAGAAAGCATTGGTTTGGGACACAGAAGCCTTAAACTGTATCCTTGGTGGCTCTTCCAGACCAGGTCCATGATCTTAGGTGAGTCACATCATATCCCTCTGCCTCCATGCCTGGTAGGTAATTACATGCCACTGTTGTAAAGTCCTGTGAGACCTTCCAGCGAGTGCTGGGTGTGATTCATTATCTTTATAGCAAATATACAATAAACACGCTCTGCTTAGCATCACAGGTACTGTAGTTCCAAAGGCTTGGCAGGCTGCCATTAGAGGTCACTGTAGCTCTTCATGTACTGAACATAAAAATCTACTCAGAATCACAGCTATCATTGCTTATCTTCCAGTTCAGCGTATTTCATGGGTATTTGCATTGGAAAGAATGGGCTGGGGTTAAGTGATACATAAGTTAGCTGAGATCACGTCTGGGGAAGGCACATGTTGAATAAAGATCACCAGCCTCACGTTTGGTTTCCTTAGTGATACTACAAATAGCGAAAGCAAGCCAGAGAAGATTGCACGAGAGTGTTAAAACTGTGCTTCTCTCCGGTCATGAGGATGTGAATCTGTCCAGTTTGGCATGCAGGTGTAGTTTCGGAAAAGCATTAAACATGACCATGGGAGGAGAATAGCACAGATGGTGTAGCTTCTGCTGAATCCCCTGAACTTGGGGCCTCTTACTCTGGACATACTCCTGTCTCTTCTGGATTTTGAGATAAACAGCGGAGTTTGTTGTGATTTGCATTTACTACTATCACGTAAGAGAAATGGATAAATAATACTTTTGAAACTTTCCAGTAGGATATAGATGTGGGGGAGTGAAACATGAAAAATGCAAGAAATGAAGCATGACTAGATGCGGTTTGTGCCGTACAAATTCCGTGTATTAAACAGTCTAGGTCTTAAAGAGGTTGCAATACAGTGATATAAGCAATTGTTGTTACGATACTATTTTTATCAGGTTTTGTTGACAGTAAACTGGAGTCAAAGTTTCTTTACTTGAGAATGCAAGATAATTTCTATGAACATATGCTTTTACTGTTTTGCATTATAAGCAAATATCTTGATCTAGAGACGTTTCTGTTCTGCTAGTATAGCCACTTAGGGATGGGGGGAATGACATGGAGTTGACGCAAATGGTAAAACAGTGACTTCAGATAACGTGAAGGCTGGCAAGTTTTCAGTTGCCATTATGTCCATTTCATGGTGATTACCCAGGAAAAAAAAGAAAAAGAGAGAGAGAATTTAGCCACATAGGGAATTTGGGGCAAAATAGATCATTCCCATAAAACGTCCTTATTAAAACACCCCCAGTATTGGAGGATACTACCAAGCACCTGGATGGGCCAGTGTGTACCATGGGGAGTAGTGCCAACTTAGAGACCTGAGCTAGCACTGAACAAACCATCGCACCTGTACCGCACAGCATAGTATCACAGGGAGCCTGTAGCTCTGCCAGGTTAGCCTGGCCCTGCAGTGGGCTGTTTCTCCATGTCTTTCAGCAGTATTAATTTGCCCAATTGGAATAAAGCACTGACGTGTTATTCCAGATTCAGGGGCATCTGCTGTGGGACTGTGTAGCCCCCCGTGGATGCACCCTCAACATGCTAGAGCGTTTTTCTCTCTGATATAAATGAGTGGTGCTAAAGATAGTACTGATCAGTAGAGACAAGTATGGAGAATAAAAGTAATGGAGCTTGTTTGGGTAAAAGCAAACAGCATGTGGTGAGTTGAACTATGCAGAGCCAAGTGGTAAAACTGTGGGATCTTCAAGAACAGATCCTGTACGCAAAGCCCCAGGATGGGCAGTGTCCAGATGTCAGATCAGAATGAGCCTGATTGTATCCCAATTTATAACAGCACAGAGGGGAGAGCAACGCTGTGCCGCACCACCTGTGCCCCAAGCTGATCTGTCACTTACATCACACCACTCTCATGTTCTGTGAGCTCTTTGCAGTTCCTCGTGGTTTCTTCTTGGTGGACATGTTCATCATCTCTTTGTTGTGAGACTAATGAACCTATTACAGAAATTCTGACAATGATTTGGGAAAACCAATGAAGTAAAGAAAAGCTGCTAGCACTTAGTACACTTTGCAAGCACACTAGCTTGGAAGGTCATTGCTAACAGAAGGAATTATTTTCCTCCTGTCAGTGGTCTGGCTGGAAGCTGTTAATGTCATGCAGCCCTGTGCTGGCCTAAGAGAAATGAGTGGTGTGAAACCTGCCAAGTTTTATTCAAAGGGTTGGTGTCCATATCAGAAACCTTGACACCCCAGTGCACTTATGGGAAGTAATGAAAAAAGAGAAAATAAAAAAAAAAGAAAATAATTTTTATACCATCATTTATGTGTGACTGAGTTTTTAGCAAATTCTCATTTTTTTAAATGAATCGAAACATTAGCGGTGCAGCCTTGGATGTTCAAACATTGGTGGTCATAGGGTGGCTGTACTCTGCCAATGAAAATACAGCCCAGGTGTATTAGGCGGGTGACCTGTGGAGATAGGGGTGTTTTAATGCCACTGTACAAGGTACTGGTAAGATTTGGAAATGGAACTGCAGTGCACAGCAGAAAGGCTCTGGAAGTTATTTGAGCGCAGGCTGGCAGTGTTTGGGATGGGGAATTAGTGGGACAGGAAAGGATAATGAAAGAAGACAGATCTCAAAATGAACCCGGGGCATAGCGAGAACTGATGCTGGCTGGGTACAGTGAGGTGAAGAAACAGTGGGGACAACAGCTCCTTCCGCGTGATCTGGTCCATATTCTTGAGTGACCAACTGGGCAGAGTGGAGAGCAGGGCACAACAGGCTGGGTAAGAAGACTGATCCTGTGGTGAAGAGCTTGAGGAACAGGGATTGGGCCAGAGCCAAGGTAAAGGTAAGACTGAGAGGGTGTAGAAGAGCATCGTTACAGGGGCAGGAGGAGTGCAAGCATGTTTGAAATCCCTGTGGTATAAATCATTGATGATTAATAACTTAGTGCCAAAAGGCATTTAGCAGGTTGGGTCTTTCCATCCTGTATTCTCTATGGTGATATGATAAATACCACTGTCTTGACCAAAGTGGGAAGTCAGCTTGGATAGGGTAAGAAGCATGAGAAGATGAGAACAAAAACGGGAGGTGTGTAGTTCTCAGCCAGCCTGCTCTGGAGATGACAGCCTGTACAGAGTGGCTGCATTCTGTGAGGCTGGTGGAGGTCTTTTTGGGCTCGAGAGGGTCAGTTCTGCAGGTCTGAGCAAACAGCTTGGACTGTAAGTGGAAACAACCTTCCATGTTCTTTGTCACACAGTACCTAGGAAAATCTTAGCAGGACATACACATGCCATGTCATTCAGAATGCTGCTCTGCTCACCCTCTTCACTCACAGTGCCTTTGAACGTGCCCCAGACCTTTTGGCAGAAGAGCTGAGAGATACTGCAGGAATGCCCGAAGGGCCGTCCTGCCAAGCTCTGTGATGAGCTCTTGCCAACCCACAGAAACAAGGGACAAGAGAGCCACCGAGGTCAGAGCTGGGCTGAGCAGCTACGTTCTCTTAGACTGTAGAAACAGGACAATTTCCCCAGAACCCTCCAACTCAGCATTGTATTTGGATAGTCTGCTGGGCTTCCTGTACACCCGTGTGTTCTCACTGAGCATCTTGAAAGCATTTTGGCCAGCATCACAGGTAAAAGTTCCCTTCTGTTACTAATATTCTTTTTCCTGCATTTTAATTTAATTTCCCCTATCATTCCTTCTTTTTCCACTGCACATTTCCCCTTGAAAGCTAAGATTGCACAAACGGATGTATGTTCTTTCTCCCCAAGTGCATGTAGCCTTTTCTCTACTGTTTGAAGAAATTAACATTTGGGCTGAAGTACACCTGCAATTCCCATTAATGTGACAGAGTGAAACCGACCCGCTGGTAGAGAGAAAGAAGCTCTGAACTCCCTTCCTCTGACAACAGATCTCAGGGGAGGAAGAGAGAAAGACCCAGAAGATGGTAAGGAAGTCTGCTTTCTAAGTAGCAGCTATACATAGGCTGTGCTGGCCGCTGATGGAGCCTGCATGTCCGAATCCTGCTCGTGTGCTTAAGCCTAGCCTTGCCATTAGGTGCTTTGATTCTTGCTAGGGTATTGAATCCTCTACTGGTGTCATCCACGGATATGTGACCCAAATGGATGAGTCCTCAAACCAGGACAATGAGCTAAAAACTCCTGCAAATCAAACTGTGTATGTTGAAGCTGTATACAGTGGAGGAAAAGGAAAAATGAGGGGATGCCTTCTTTGGAGCTCAGTTCTCATGTTGAGTGGTAGGAGGCCAGCAAGCAACTTCTGCTGTGGTTGTTTCTGTCCTGATTATCCATGTAGGGCATTTTGTATCTTACCCAACGGTTGCAGTTTAAGATTTCAGTGTGGACAGAAATATGTTGCGTACCAGTGAAGAAGTCTAAAACGAAGAAGAGGCACACAAGATGAACAGTGAGCAAATGGGAAGTTTGCTGCTTACTAGTGCAACGCTAAAGTATAATTCTGGTCCCCCCAACCAAGTAAAACAAATTAAATTCTGACAAAAGCTGTGCATGAAGAACAATTAAAAAAATAAAAGTTTTAAACAGGTTGAGTACCATGTTCCAGTCAAATTATTCTTAGCAAAGTGAGTCAAGTTGTTAAGAATAATGTTCGTGAGGAAATAACTTCTCTATTTTTTCCTCATCTATCTGTTCTTTCCTAGTATACTTATTGTTTGCCAAACAATTTGGACAAGCACATATGTAGCATGCTTCTGCTTTTGTTCGTGCAAGCTGTTCCTCGTTTGATGTTTGTGGCACATCCAGATGATAGAGTGTTTTCCTTTCTGGAAGGAGTGACTGAAGCGTTGTGAAACTTGGGCACAGTCGGTAAGGCTTACAGAAGAACGTGTTAATTTGGATGAAGAATAAGACAAAGCCTCCAAAGAAGACCACAGGTTCCAAGTGTTTTGCATATTGTATCCTGTTAATGGATCAAGCTCTGAGAAGTTGTTGGGGACAACAGGGGGTGGGGGAAAGATGCACATACTGTGCTATGCAATGCTTATCTAGACTTTGCCTTCCAGTAAGTCTTTACCTTCCTGCTCTCTTAAAAGGATTGTGAAAACCCACGTGGCTTCTAGCTATCTGGCCAGCTCTGGTTACTAAAGATAAAACCAGTGTATAGGACAACATCTGTCTTATCTGAGTGGTGGATCTATTTTGCTTTGGGTACTACAGGAGCTAACTCATGAGGAAAATATGAAAGGGTTAAGAAAGGACATGGCAGGTAATTGATTACAAAGTGGCCTTAGACAGTCTTTTGCAAGGATATGTGAATTTTCAGACAGTCCTCTTATGCTATCTCATGTCTTCTGAGAGCATGAGGGCTGCATGTTTCCTTTCAGTCCCTTGCGAGGTATCTCGTGTTAATGAGATTCCATTTGGGAGCTCATCTCTTTCAGCCTCCGTTTCTCCTGAACCTTTGTGTGATTACTACCTATTAGCATCTGTAATGCCCTCCTCTTGCTTTAGCCTTTCCTCTGAGCTCTGCTGCTGACAGTGCCTCATGGGTTTTGTTCACCACTCTTCTCCATGAGGAAGGCCTGTGTGATCCAAAATACTCTCCTGAGTCCCCTTTCTGTATGCAGCTGGTAGACAGTGCTGCCTCTTTGCCAGGTGGAGCAGATCAGCACCTTTCACATCACACCCCATGTTCTCAGCTGTTTTCAAAGGATGGTTCTTGGTGCTTTGTGCTGGCACTTCAGCTGGGGCTTGAGTTCACACACATCTTCTTAGTAGGCAACAGCTTTGGGGACTGGCTCCTGCAACACTTACCAACTTCTCGGCAGGATTCCAGTCGTATCTACGAGATATTCTTCACTGTGTCAGGCAAGAGGATTTTGCTTTGAAGGGTAGGTAGGAAGATATTGAACCAACTCAGTCTTTGTGATTGTTTTATGTGATGTGTATTCATGTAGTTTGAATTTCAGTATCTCAGCAATTCATCTGAAAATTGGAAGTAGGCAGAAAGAGCAGAGGAGGCTGCGGCATTGAAAGGAAAAAATGCAGAACAGAATTTCAGCCTGCAAGATAGCTGGATTCAAAGTGTGTTTTTCTTTTTTTCTTTCTTTAGAATAGGAAATGAATCCCAGACTCCAAACTGTATTCCTCATATAAATCAGCAGTAGCTGTTAAAGCTGAATGGGTGTAAACAGGAGCAAAACTGGTCCTTCAAAGTTCAACAGGAGTTGTAGCTAGTGAGTTTGTGAAAATGCCGGCTTCCTGATATATCAAATTGCTGCGCACTGTTGCATTAGCCCTCTCAGTTTCAGGGACTGACACCAGAGCACAGTCCAGGTCTGCAGTTCGTAAGGCTGGGCGTTTGCAGATCCCAGCAAGCCAGAAAGCAGGATCTGCAAGGAGAACAGAAAAAAAGAATTGAGAACCAAAAATAAATCTCGTAGTCCAGCTGGCAAATATTCCCAGGCCACAATTGTCTTTGGCACCCCTCCACCCCCCAAGGTCTCCAATGGTTCTGAGGCCCCCACCACAAGAAAAACAAGGGTTTAAAAATACAATAATTAAAGAAAATCTTGATGTCATTTGGGTTTGGGAGTATTTGGAAGTTAGTGTTGCGTGAGTGTGTTTGCACATGTGCGCACTGTTTTGTTGGCGTCTGAACTATTCAATTACTGCAGTCATCTACCCTGGGGCAGGGGAAGGGTATTCTCACCTACATCTCCTCCCTCTGAGAATCTGGGAATTGGTGGGATGAAATGGTGCTTTTTTGTGGGAGAACAGCTCAGGTGGCAAATCCCTCCCCTTGCTTTGTGCCAGCTCCACCCTGCAGGTCTGCAGGGTTCTAGTACAAAGCTGGTGGTTCCTCTGAAGGGGTGAATAAAACATGGACTATATTCAGCTTCACGCCATGACGCAGTCAGTTTGACCCAAGTGAAGTTGCTTGTGGTTGCCTCAAATGTTCTGTATATAGGAGCAGAGAGGTAATGGGGAGAGCTGTGTCTGTATGTGTCTTAATTTTGGGACCAAACCTGGCCGATATGCTTATCGGAGCCTCACAGGAGAGAGCATGTTGATCGTTGGTGATTGAGTCTTGTCTGCAGTAAGGATCTGTTCCCTCTCGGTTCTATTTGCATCCATTATAGATGAAGCAGTCTTGCCCCTGCCTCCCCATCCTTTCCAGACTGGTTGGGGCAAGCAGTTACACTGAATTTGCTCTCATTTTTGGGTTTCCAGAAGGTGCCTAGAAAGGACCGTCCAAGCAAGTAACAGATGCATCCCTTCTCTTTGGGAGGTGCAGGACTGCCCAACACAGTGAAGTGTGATACTGTTGTGATTGTTGTACTTATTTCAAGAAAGGTGACTCCAAAGTGGTTGAGTTGAAGGCTGCTCATTGTAACCTTAGCTGATTAGAGTTTAGGATGGGGCAAATTACATATGCAGAAACTAAAATGGTGACACAGGACAAAAACATACTTTCCCTCCCTCCCTTGTGAGGGAAAGAATTCCCCTTAGGGTTCTCTAGCGTTGATTTCAAACAAAGTATTCAAAACCTGATCTTGCCTGGCAGCAGCCTGCCAGCCCTCCTCTGCACACCTTATTCTGGAAGAATATGTCTAGTCCAGCAGTTACCTCTTTGGCTTCTTTCGAAAGGTATTGAGAGTAGAGCAGATACAGCTAATTCTTTTGTACTAATTCTTTTGAACTAATTCAACTGATTTAGATGCTGACTGATGTAGATTCACTGTACCTGACAGTTTATAACAAGCTAATTAAGAAGTATCAGCTAAGACAGTTCAGTTTTCTTAAAATGTATCATTTATCATAGTTTTCTCCCAGTTCTGTAACAATTGCTTTCTTATCACTGGATGAAGCCTCATGCCTCACTCACCCTCCCAAAACTGACTAAGGAGGATTTTCAAAGGAGTCTTTTCAAAAGAAAGGAGACAGAAACCATCTCTGAGGAGTGACAAGGTACAGAAAATTTCTACCCTAGAAAGTGTCAGAAATGAGCATCACAAAGCAGGATTATTACAACGGACACTGCTTTTCACTCTTATCAGGGTTTGCTCACAACGAACTCTTTATTCTCCATGTTCCATGGCCAAGCGGTGGTAGTGCTCACTGATGTATATGCTGGAATCAAATAGTTGAGCATTCACTGGGAAGGTGGAGCTCTGTGCAGCTAACCTCTGGCTGAACCATCAGTGTTTCTGCACTGAGGGAGTGAGGGGACTGGAGAAGAGGTAAGTTCTATCCAATATGCTGTTCCTCTTTCTTTCCTCCATTGCAGGTGATGTCAAGATGGGACCAGAATCTTCAGTTCTTTCATCTTTTTCTTGTATAAGCTTTAAAACTTTCTTGCTGCTTTCTTTTCAACAATAATAGTAGTCACCTGCTGCTAGTTTAGAAAAGCCTTACAGCATGTAATGGCTGACAAAAGCCCGAGTAAGCCTAGGTCTTGGGAAATATAGCTGGAGCCTGAGCTCCCCATTTCTCTGCTTCCTGAAGAGGACATGGCCAAAGCTGCAGTCTTGTTCTCTGGGAGCAATACTCAGATGTCAAAGGGCAGGGAAGAGAGTAAGTAGCTGTAACCCTTCCTGCAGAGAAGTCATGCTCCCTGCTCCTGTGAGGTGTAACTCCCAGACCATTGCCTTAGGTGTTACATAGTGCTGGCACATGACATCTGGATCGACCTCGGAGCAGGTGGTGGAACAGGCAGCAAAGGTGCACACCAGGAACCCCAGCATACAGTCTGGAAGTCAGCCAGCATCCTACCAAATGGTCAGGATTAGAGGTTTGTGTCTGGCATGAAGCAAGTGTTTCCCTTGTGATGCTCACTTCAGCATCACATGAGGGCAAGGTGACCAGGTCTTTAATCTGCCATCTTACTGCTGAAGACCTCGCTCTGCCTCCTGACCCTGAGCCCTGCTTAGCTGCTGCGAGCTGGCAGGATCCTGCAGCTCATCTGTCAGCCAAAGATGACAAAAGAGATAACTGAGCACAGTGGAGTCTCTTTTGGGTGGCACAGATGGGAACGAGCCGTTGTCTCCAGTGGCCATGGGGAGCTGCTGGGCTGCTGTAGCAGACCTCTGGGAGAACGAGTTCAGCCTTTGTTGCTGCTAATGGTTACACGCAACTGATCTCTCTGTGGAAGTGCTGTAAATGAGGAAGAGTAATTTTGCTATTAAAAATACTAAAATCTTCCATATGGAAGAAAGAGGTTTTTTTTTTTGTTTTTAATTGCTATTTATTTTTCTCATTGTGCCCTAAATACACATAGCACTGTCCAGCTGGCTGAACCACAGAGCAGAATGAAATATCTGCCCCATCTATAAAGGCACAAACCTATAAAGTGCAGATGACAGCCTGAAGTCTCAAATCTTTGCTCCATTCACATATATGGAAGTTTTACCGTTGGCTTCAATGAGACCAGAACCAGGATTTGGCTTACATGAAAGGACCATTAGCCAAATGAGCACAAGCACATGAGTCAGACGTTCTGGGTTGATCCCTGCTGTTCCCAGTTTGGCCTATTTCTTCTCTGTTCTCTGCCTCAGTTTCCCCTATTTGTCAGTGCATAATAGACTGAGGATGTCTCAATTATTAAGTTAATGACGTTAATAAAACTCACCTTACATCTACTACTGGTTTTGTAGGAGGCTTTTGAAACTTCACTAGAGGTGTACTTTTGCTGGCATAAAACCTCTTTGTATCACAAGAGTTATCAGCTCTGTCCACGAGTCTAGCTCTCTGCTCGTTCCCAACAGCTGTGTTTACAAACAGACCGTGGCATCTTTTAAACTGTAGGTGTTCAGGTACAAAGAAGCCACACTCGCTGCTTTGAATAGGTGTCTGATTTTTCTAGAAAAGGGATGAGAGCAAAGAGCTTTCCATTTCCCCCATGGATTGTAGGTTGGTTTTGAGAGGTGTCCAGCTACAGAAGCTCTGCAGACACAGCTCCAAATAAGACGGGGTCACCACTGTGGGTATATTACTGTGGTTAGTACAGGCACCGTTGTGACCATCTAAGGACTTAAATGCATATGCATGGCTTACTAGATAAAGCAAAGTGGGAGAAGCCACTCGGTGGATATAACTTGGTGTTATTTTTGGATGATTCCAGCTTCTTTCTCAAATGCCATCTTTGTGCTTAGTGGATGGTTTATCTGACTGAATTGCCGTGGTTAGAGAGCAATGCATAGGACAGCATAGTTTGTGTTAATAATAATAATTAATAATAGGCCAGTACAGTAACAATTTTTGTCCCTTGATTCAAGTACAGCAACTCTACTGTTAAGATAGAAGCGTTTGTTCTGGACTCCAGAAGCTTTGTGTCACTTTTCAAAAGCTTTATTTTCTTATTTTTTTAGCTTTATTATTTCAAGATCCTAAGGTCTCCTGCCAGGCTTAAATTATCTTTTTTATATTTATTTGGCTTCCCATTGAAACCATCCATTCATCCAGTTTCCATAAACCCCCTAATAACTATTTTAAAGTTTTTGTTCTTGGCTCTTTCCAAACCTATAAATACTGGTTTGAAAACCCAAGCTGAATTCTGTGCAGATAATCCTCTCTAACACCCCTTCTCCCCTGGTTATAAGTGGGGCCTTCAGTGTTTTCCTTCCCGGCACTTGTTAGTTATCAGTGGTCCATATGCCTCTTGTTTGGGGACGAAAAAAAGTAGTCATGGCATATGAGCAACCTGACAGAGGATGTCTCAGAGACACGATGGTTGCAATAACAAAGGAAAATAGCAGCAGGTAAATTAGTTAAAACACAGTTGCACTCCAAATGTGTCTTTTCTTCCCGCCTTAGTGTAATCGCATATTTAGCACATGCGTGCATCTCGGTGAGCACCCCTGAGCAGGTGGTTACGCTCGTCAGCAGCTCTCAGCTTCTGTGTGGCAAATGCAAATCAAGCCCAGCCCTCACTGGTGAGTGCTGCGAGTGCACGGGGAAAGCCCCCAGGGACTCACAACTTGCCCCAAGACATCTGCCAGCTTGTGAAATGTTCGGGTGTTCTGGTGAGAGGAGAAAGCACAGCCGTGCCCTGGGGGGGCTGACCCATGCTGCTGTGTAGCTTGAGAGACAGTGTGGAGAGGATGAAGCAGTAGAGAAGTCCCAGCAGAATATCAGTGCTTTGGGAAGATGCGGTTGTTTAAAGATCTGGTTTTCAGATGAGAAGCCAGCCCTGATGTCTTTTTCCTGAGCGTAAGACTTGCCACTGACATCTAAGATGACGTCTGCTTATTATGGGAAAGTTTTGTTGTTCTTGTCAAAAAGCAGACCCTTTTATGCAAAACTTATCCCTAGAAAGTTTCGCGCTACACTTGTACCAGTGGTGCTATGGAGCCAAACCAGGATGCAGAGAACTCATGTGGACTTTGCACCAAGTCTGTCAGGAGAGGATGGGGTTCAGTCTCTTTTCTTTTCTTTGTGTTGTGTTGGCTCTTCTTTGCATTGTGTAGGTCCTGAGATGCTGGGTCCTGAGGGCAGTGGAATTGCCTTGTCCCAGCTTGTGCAGCCATGGAAACTAGATTTATTGCAGCTAACCAGAGGCAGCTCTTCACTCCACAAGTGCCCCAAGTGAAGCAAAGTGAATCCATGATCAAATGTCCATCTCATGTCCTTCACAGATGCTCAAACCAATTGGTGTCACAAGAAAGAGGCCAAACCTACAGCTATTGAACTCAACGGGAAAAAAAAATCCCTATGTCCTCAGAAGCTTTGGATCCTCACCAGAGACAAAAGCAAATCTTCCAATATATTTTTCTACGTAGAGACACTGAGTGGGGCCTCTGGCCAACATCTGAAAAACTGGGGCCTAAAATTAGGCCCCTAAAATACCAAGAGCAGTGAGTGGTTCCAACTGATACCAAGTTAGGAAAAAGGGCCTGAAATAAACAGATTCCTCAGTAACCAAGATCCTGTTTTTGAGACAAGTGTTCATTCTCACAAATCAAAACAACAAGAAACCAAAAAAGAAAAAAGAATGAAAACATCAAATCAAATCCCAGCAACCCGATGATACTGTCAGCCAAAGCATGTCTTACTAGAACGTTTTCCAAAATTCCTCAGGGAGTACCACTGAGCCATGAAGAGGATATTGCTGTTTTCTGAAGTATTAGATTGGGGTTTTTTGGAACACACCACATTTATTCATGTGACAAATCTGTTCTTCTGTTAGGTCATGTATCTGTTGTATGGTTCTTTTGTTCCTTGTGAGGTTTCTTCCTTTTCAAGGCTTATGCTATATATTTTTTTTTTAAAGCATTCCTCTTGTCATCTTTTTGGCTTTGTGATGGACAGTATGATTATTTGTTTTATTTGGCAGGTAAAGTGAGGAAGCAATTAGCAGCAATAAATACCCCATCAAAAGGATAAGATTGATGTCCAGGGACTATCTTGCTTTGATAGGTGTTGTACACATTGTTCAGTGCAATCCTGTTCCCTGGCTGAAATTGTTGGGAGTACTGAAATATGAATGTCAGGAAATATTAATAAGAATGACAGCAATCCTGAGAACATCTCCAATTTCTTTAGAAATAGTACTTGATTCTGTTTTTCAGCCCTTTTCTAAGTTGGTAGTGTTGTTCCTTTCTGCATGTGATGAAAGCGGCCACGATATTGTATTTTATATTACCTTTGTGTCTCAATTAGGAACATCTACTTCATCATTTCAGAATGAATGACTAAGCAATAAGGCATAGGAAGCCTTACAAGATGATTAGCTCTTCTTTTTTTTTTTTTTATTGTATACACAATTGTTACTTTGGCTTGAGCAGCTAGTCTATATTTATTGTTGTACTTAAATTGCTGTATTGTCCCAATACCCTACTTGTCAGTCAAGATCTCATTGTTTAGTTGCACAACCAGAAGACATTTTCTGATCCAAGAGATCATGTACCTGCTTGACTCTACACAAAGCGAGGGAGGACTCATACCAGCCTGAACTGTGTAGTTCCCCAAAGTAAGTACGTGCAACAGAGCAGGCTGCTTTGGGCATCGACCAGGTTTTTTTTTTATGTGTATCTGTAGAGAACTTAACGAGAGCGAGTGCGATTCCTGGCTTAGTTCTCATGCTTGTAATGCAGGATGAATGAGTAATATGTCTAAGAATATGCACCCTGAAGTCCATGTGCGAGGAAGCATGTAGAGGGCACCCTGAAATATGCAGCAAAGAAAAAAGGTGTGTGTCTGTGGCTCTTCAGCACCAGAGATAGAAAGTCTTCTCAGTTCTGCACAATCTCATTTCTAACAATTTTTTTTTTTCTGTTCTTTCTTCCTCTTCTGACTATGTGAGCTCCCATTGGGTACCACACCACCAGACTACCCTGGCAGCTGTAGGCAAGGCAGATGAGACAGAGCAAAGAAAACATAACTGAATTACTCCCAGGGCAGGAGAACTGCTATACAAGGCCAACAGAGGGTCTGACCATCCTTATGAAATGCAGCGGGAGCTTCCTTTTTTGACAAGGCGTCTGAATAAGGGCTGGGTTTCTCCCTGCACTGCAGTTCCTAATGTTGCATGTCCTCTCTCTGTAACTAGAGAATTCACTAGTCCATGTAACGAGAAAGGAAAGAAGCTGAAGCTTCCAGAAGCCCTACTCACAACTTGCTTTGTAGTCTAATTTAGAGGGAGGTGGTCAGAAACTAGGGACTGGCACTGCTGCAAAACCCTAGATAGAGCCTGATGTAGAAAAAGGGCTTTTTGCAGTGCTCTGCATAGTAGAGCCTTTTCCATTTTAAGTTCAAGTGCTGTCACGATGGCAGCAGTGACTTGTTCTGTCCAATGTCAGTTTATGATGGAATATAAATGTAGTTTTAAAAATACATATTGGGTTTAAATGCAGCTCAAAATGTCAGCATATTACTCTGTGGTCTTGCAACAGCAGTGTTCTAATAAAACCATAGCCCTTCAGTTTCTGGAAGACAACACAGAGAATGATACTCCTCTGGTACTGTAAGTTATATTTTTCCTTTACAGCTCTGGTAGATTTCTTGAGAGTTCAGTGATATCCAGGCAAAAAAAACCCAACTTAAACAAACCTGAACTCTGCCTAGAAAGGAATCCTGATGTTACCTACATTTGGAGCTTCCTCCCCCTAATTGTAACAGAATGCTTTGATGGTTGAAGGGGGTTTTTTGTGTGTGTGTGGCAAGAGGTGTTACATTCCTCTCCTCCATCCCCACTCAAGAAGCATGCTACAGCCATTTTAGTAAGAAGATAATTCTACTCCAAAGATCTCCACAGGCAACCAAAGTGCTGGTATGCATAGCTCAGCTGCCATGTGGGATAGCACACTCCATCTGTCTCTGTGCTGGAAGCATTTATAGTGACTCCATTGCATTCACAGCGCATACTTGCGGATATCACCGCTCCCTGAGCCCCTCCCCATGTACCTGACAGCAACACTAAAACAGTAGAACAGTTGTGTCACTCTTCATTGGCCTAGGGAAGGGTACTGAAGATGACCAGATGAACAGGGTGGTTCCTTTATAAGGGCTGATGGGACAGACTGGGACACTTTAGCCTGAGAAAGAGAGACTGAATGTGGCGATATGATAGACGCTAACGAAATTATGGAGCATGGCACCATGGCTATTAACCATTGCCTCTGCCCAACCTTGAGCCTCAAAAGTCCCCTCTCTTTCTGGTGCCTAATATCTCTGCAGTTTGTGCCATCTACATCTTCCCTCTCAGCTGGCAGCTCTCTTTCTCCAAACAAGCAGGGAGCTCTCTGATGATGTTGGTCAAGTCCTAGGGCAGTTTACATCAGCTCTTGACAGCATTAACTCCCTCTGTAAATCTTACATGCTGTCTCCTGCTCTCTTTTCCCCATCTGCTTCAAAAAACAGTGAGAATTTTCCAGTGTGGATTTGTTTCCTGCCTCTCTCCCATTCCTGCCCTCCTCTCCCTTTCCCTGAAAATGTTGCTCGTCATCAGTGATGTGCAAATGTGCACTCCAGTGTCCACCTGGAGTGATCTGCCCTCAGAACTTAGACAAGCTTAGACTAGAGAGCTACCATTAACTGAGATGAAGGTTTTTCCATCCATGGGCCATCCAAAGTCACTGAGAGTCCATTACAAATCCTTTCTTGGTTAGGTCTTTTGGTCAGACTCCTCACAGAGAAGGAAGGAACACTGAAAACCAGAAACTAAAACTTCTGTCTTCCACTGCAGGTTGCTGGAAAATGAGCTCTTTCTTGCCGTCTGGTTATAAAAAGGCAAATGTGCAAGTCATGTAAATCACATTAATAATTGTCTGTTATGTGAGATTGATATTGCAGCTGCACAAAGTAGATTTCTTATAATTTCTGTGGTTTCCTAGCAAGGGAAGTGCTGGATTCTCTCTCTTTACGTCTATGTGTTCAAAATGGGTGCTTCTGCTTTAGCCTAAAAGAAGTTAATGGATGCTGACTTAGCAAAATGTAAACATCACCTGTTGAGATCAACTTGGGGTCTGATGCTCTAGGAGTCTATTAATTCTTCAGAAGTTTCTTTCCAACTTAAGTAATGTACAGGCAGTTTCTTGTTGACATCCAAGCAGATGTGAGGTTTCCATAGACATAACTTTGTTGGGCTTAGTTTGGTTCTTTCTTTGGGTGGTGTATGAAAATTAAACACAGTAAGAGCTGGGTTAAATTTTTCAGATCTTAAAGCTGATTAATGCGAAAACAAGTAAGTTTGTTTTCACAGAGGAAGGGAAAGATTGTTTTAAATCATTGCAGAAAACTTTGCATTATTTCCAAAATTTGAACTTGTGTTTCTTTTCTGTCAAAAATGATCACATTTAGAGGAAGCTATCAAAATTATTAGGCTACTAATATACTAATACTAAAAATCCTGTGAGCCTTTTCGATGATAGGGCTATTTGCCTGCCACAGCAGATTCCAACTTTAACTTCCAATTTACTTTTTCCCTTTAGTTGTTTTAAGCATTCCTTGGACTTGTTCTCTCAGACTTTACTTTTATATCAACCCCAGTTTATCCCAAGATCGCAGCATTTCTTTGTATAATGTCACTTCAGTTAAACACTTTGGAGCGCATCACTGAAGGGGTGCCATACGTGAGGGATTTGTGCCAACTAAGATATGTAGTAACTCGTTTTAAAATATTTTATTTAACTTTGTTCAAAACATAAAAAGTATGTCTTTCTCTGCTGCTGGCATCATTATGGTCTAAGTATCACCTTTCTTCTGTGAAGGTAACAGGCCTGATGTTGATGAGTCAGGCTTGAGTAGGCCTATGCTGATTCACACTGGCTGGAGATCTAAGCAAATTCAAAGTTATGTGGCATTCAGAGTTGGAGCAGGAACCTTAAATCAGAGGTCTTTTCCCTCTGTAACATGTGGGTATGGCAAGAGCGTTATCCATTGGAAGGCACATGTGGTATCATAAAAAGATAAGTGCAGCTCAGTCCCTCTGTCTTGTGGGTGCTGTAGTTAGCAGAACTCCTGACTCGAATGCCATGCTGTCTTCTGGATCCAGATGAGTCATGCAGACTGGCTGCTTCTGTCCCTAGAAAAAGGGAATGTAATGTCTCCTTCCTTTCTTCAGAGGCCTTGTCTCCATCAGCAGCAGCGAGGAAATACTGTCCCTTTGCCAGGCAGAAAAGGCAAGTCACCACACCAGCTTTTCAGCCTGGAACCAGTCCTGGAACTGGTGAGGCTCAAGCTCTGGTAAACCAGGAGGCATAAGCGATGCCTTCATTGCTCCTGAACGAGGTGGCAGCCAGCGTGCCACTTTCAGACACTTCCCTGGCTTTCTGCTTGCTTTCTGCCACATGGGCGACGTCTCTAATGTAACACTCACATCCTGTATGTATTATTGTCTGTCTGAACATGTAGGTACCCAGACGTCCATTTGCCTTCCAGAATTCAACGCGTTCCCACACGCTGTCTGCCCAGTGCACTCCGAGCCTGGGGCTGCGGGGATGTAGCGCCGCTCAGCCTAGTCTGCGACGGAGGAAGGTTAAATGGAATCAGGTCATCCCGTTCTAAACTAAGAGTGCACAAACAAGAAATACCACAGTCAGCTTAATGTAGGATTTAGTTAACTTGACTGTGCCCAGATCCTTTTACTGTAAGGCTGTGGGACAGGAGAGGGTCTTCCTGTTCTGTTTATGCAGCTTCTGATACGGCAGGGTTGTGACCTGTATTTGGGACCATAGTGAGTGATAAACTAATCCTGTGTTTTGCTTAAAATTGCAGCCCAGCTCAGCTCAGGTGCAGTAATTCTCTGAAGCTTGGAAATCAGGGATAATAAAATATCCTATGGTCCAGCTTCCTTGGATTTCATGAGTCCCTGTAAGCCTGATTACATGGGGCTTCCTACCTTGCTGTACATTATTTCCGATATTAAGGCTTTCCCAAGGTGCATGTGGCCACGGACAAACACAGACCAACAACCAGGTGCAACAAACCACCTTCATTCCTCTGCCATGGAGGTGGAAGAGACCTTAGCTTCTAATGAGCACCTTGCGCTTCTTCTGCATCTGTCATGCAAGCAAGATTGGCTTGTCACCTTCAGCTTTCTCCGCAGAGAAGTTAAATCTATGCTGCCCATTAAAGCCCTTGTCCTTTAGTGGAGGCAGAGGAACCTGTTCTGCCCTGCAAGTAATATTCCTATGAGGTGCAGGAGCACTAGTATGAAGTATAGGGCATAAACAAGCCCAGAATCAGATGTTGACCCCACCCGGTGGCCATGGGCTGGGGCTTGCCTGCTGAATACATGGCAAAGAGGGGGCACAGTCACAATAATTAATTTCTTGCCTCAGGGTGGAATACCAGACTTCCTCCACTCACACTTATGCAGAGCCAACCCCTTTTCCAAAAGCCAGCGTGCTCACGTTACATGGTGTTCTAAAGTCCTCGCTGTTCCCAGAATATTTCCTTAGCTCGTTTGTCCACTGAGGGGCACAAGGGAAAGCAATTACTGCTGCAAAGGTGGAAAATGGAGGTAACGGTTCAATCTAATCACCACCCCACCATGGAGAAAGCTACATCTCTCCTAACCACAAAGGAGGTGTTTAGTGCTCGGGCTCAAGGCAAATATTTCCTCATCACTCAGCAGCAGTTAGGCAGGATGTGCCAAAGCCAGCCAGGCCTTGCAGCGTGAGGAAAACAAGAGCTACATGGAACTGTCATCAGCAACAAGAGTCCTAGAGTTTAGACTCAGCTCTTCTCGCTGCGCTGAAACAGACGACAGGCCACATTACACAGCTGCTGAGATTAAAGTTGAACAGATTTGAGTGCAGAGCTGGTGGCTGGTTGTTGCATTTAACTCTTTGAAGATCGTAAATGACGCTTTCACCCCTCTTGCTAGAGCCTAGAAGACACCAAGACGGAATCCCTTCCAGGGACTGGTGTGGTTGGTGCAGAGTCTCCCTTCTGCAGCCCTGATGGATGAGGTTCCTCTACAGCTGTAGCTGCACTGAGCTGCTAACTCGGTGCAAAGGGGCACAGCCTTCCATAACCCACTTTCTCTGGGGATGAGTTCCTGTGGAATCAGGGACCAGGCTGCATTTGATGCCTACCAAAGTCTTTGCATCTAGCTGACGGAAGGGAGATAAACCAGGCCAGCCTGATCTCATTCAGATCAGCTTTACATCAGTCAAACTTGCTGTATTGATTCTCATGATGTTATTTCCTGTTTGCACTGAGGTCAGGACACTGCGTGCTGGATTTATGTCATGAACAGGCATGGCAATTATTTTCCTCTAAGTGCGTGTGTTTGTAAAGCATTACAAGGTGGCAAGAGGGGTTTCTTAGTTGCTGTAGCCTGAAAGTGTTTTAACAAGATAAATGTTTTGACAGCTCCAACACACTACAGTTGAGCTATGATCAAACTCTTACCCCAGTTCCAATGGTGGGGATCTCATGTGTCATTTGAATTATATTGCTTCAACTAATGTAATGCAGAAAGTGAATGCAGAGTGAGAGCCTGAGTTCAGACCTTAGAATAAAGATACAGACCTCCATTGCTCCGTTACTTTAAGTATAGTACAGCTTTTGCCTTCAGACATGTAGGTCTGAAGGTTATCAGTTCTTGCTCGCACTACTGTAGACAATTGCATCAGTCCGTACTGTTTATGAACTGATCAGAACCCAAAGCAGACCTTTGCTCAGACCAGTGTCCTGCGTGTAGAACTGTGTTTCTGCTGGCCAGCAGTAGTTAGGTTCTTTACTTTCTCTCTGGATCAAGTCCAAAAGGTGGTATTTTATTAATGAATAAATTGCAACTCAAGTACAATTTATGACTAAAAATTTGATGTAGAGGTTGCTGAAAGAAAATTATCCAAGTGAGCCTTCAAGAAACTTCAGGGTAAAACATTGCTTCTCTGCAGATTGATCTATAGATTTATGTACACTGATGCCAAACTGCACTCACATATAATGACTTTTAAGCATGGATGCTATATACTGGCTGTTGGTACTCTACATGCAATTTTCTCTGACATGTTTTAATTTTTAAGTCCCTAAGAAGTTATTAAAGAGATCTCAATAATTACACAAAGGAATTGTACAAGGAGCAATTAAAAATGTCAGTTAGATATTTGCTATATCAAATGTCAAGTCACATACTTTCATTTAATGAAATCAGTTTCCAGTAGAGTTCATAACATCATCAATGACCTAAACAGTGCACCTGACAGCTTGCCTACCATCTCGAGCTGTAAATCTGAGTAACTAATGGTATATCGAAGAAGAAAAGGTCAATAAATGCAGAAATGTGTGGAGAATCTAATCTTTCCCTGGCACTTGTTATTCCTCCCTTTTCACTCTCCTTTCATTTTATAATCTGTCACATTAAACTAGTCACGCTTGGCAAGAGCCTGATCAGGACAAGTTTCCGATAAAGCTGCATTGGTTCTTGCCACAGAGCATCAGATGGGCAAAGGCAGTACGTGACTGCAGATCTGGGAACACGCGAGGGGAAAACTCCGTTCTGCAAATGCAATTTAAGGAGGAGTCAAATACATGTAAATATATTCAATTTGAGAAAGAGATGGGGGAGACTACAGAAGACACTCTTCCCGCACAATTAAAAGGGTTTTTTATGACTTTGGTTTTGTTTTCAACAAAACTGCTACTGTTGAGAACAGAAATGTCTTAGGCTTCTGAGCAGTAGACCTGGTAGTCTTTCCATCTGCCAGTACATTTTTTCCCTGTAGTGTGCTTAACACTTTGCCCAGTCCAGAAAGAAATGACTCAGTCAAAAGGACTTCCTCCATCTCCCTTGGGTAATTATTCTACAGCCTATTAGATCTCCGTGTTAGGAAATGTTTCCAACATAATTTCCCCTGCCCTTACTTTTAAAGCATCGTTCTATGACTAGATATTATCCTAAACAATGCTCTTCCATCATTAGCGTTTCCATTTCTTCTGTACTTGTGTATGGTTATTGTATCCCCTCCAGTATTTCACTGGTGTTTAGTTGAGCTGCAGATGTTTAATCTATTTAACCTTTCCTTGTATGCCAAGCATAGGACTGGCACCAGGATATTTATACACCATTAAACAAGGGTGGCGCCTGTTAAATGTAGTTACTTTCTTCTGATGCTTTCATGGTAGAGGTTGTGCTAGAGAACAAGGGCAGCTTCTATTCTAAACTACATGGAAAAGGTGCAACTGCTAAACAAGAATGACTTATAAACAGACTATATATAGTAATATATTAATTTAGTCTCCAGCCTTGATTTAAGTCCACAGGGGAAGCAGTTAAATGTAATTGATGCCGACCTCTTAAAAAAAGATATTGCATGTATGTGTGCACACAAGAGATTCCAACCAAACTAATGAATATTATCAGGTTTACTAGGATTCTGTATTTTAACTGTAAAGAATATGTCTAAAACCACCAGAGTCTTTTAGACTGTGGGAAACATTGCGAATGTTACCACACTATGTCCGGATGCATAATATGTACGTGTTTTTGTATCTCAGCATATTTGGGTTTCTTTGAACTTTAAGATTAGCTCTGAATTTCTTGAGTATACAAAGCTTGTTTCAGGGACAGTTGTATAATTGCTGTATTGTATATTACCCTAAATTGCTGATATTTACTGTCTACTTGAACTCCAAGTATATTTTTTTGAATTAAAGGTAGGGGATGATAGCTCTGTCTCTTATTAAAGTTGTAAACATTTAGCATTTACCTATCTTTCGTTGCTTGTAAATTTACTAAGCTTTGAGTCTTTGGGTTGAAATGTTGTATGCCAACTCTTTCTATCGGACACAATATGGTATGTGTATATAAATGTTTTGATCATTTCAGTGATTTTTTTTTAGGCTTTTCTGAGAACAAGGAAACAGGAAAATGTGATATAAAAGTGCAAGAACAGTCATACCGGGTCAGAGCAGCCGTCTGTCTAGCTCAGGATACTCACTCTGACAGTGGCCAGTACTGCAGGCACATTTGACGCTTCCTTCAAATATTCTCCGATCCTCCAACGGTTTGTGGCTGAGGGATTTTAGAACCAGACACAATATTTTGTACTTAGTAGTCCTTAAGGGATTTTCCTTTGGTGACTTTGTTTTTGGATCTGTGTAAGCTTTTGGCATCTAGAGTATAATTTGGTGAGGAGTTCCACTGTTTAAATACACACTGGCTGAAAAGAGGTCCTTTCTGGGTTTTTTTGAGGCTATTTCCTGTCATTTTCAACTGAAGATCCCAAGCTGTTATATTGGATGCAATCATTTTGAAGGCCAGCTTCTGCCAAACCCCTCTTGGTCCTCATTTTGGAATAGAAACAGTCAGCTCAGAGCCCCTTGCTATGTAGGCAAAGTAGAAGTATTTAAGATTGTTTCTTCCCATGTGCATCATTTCACATTTACTGACACTCAACATCATCTGCCCTTTTTCTGGCCAGACACTCCATCTTATCACTTTCATCTGAAATTTTCCATAATCATTCCTTAGTACCTTGAATGTCCAATTAGCGGTAGCAAACTGTCTTCTCACTATTGTCTTTCTTTTCTAGACTGTTGCATAAAGCTTATTTTTCTTAAGTTAAAAATTGTAACAGTTTTCTTTGAGCAGCTCTAGCCACTTCATAGGATAAAAAAGAGGAAGTGGGAGTCAGGATTGTCAGGAACATGCATATTCCTATGCCCATGAGCATCCCAAAATTTCATGGGTCATGTAGAAGGGAATGTAGCAGATGCTCAACAGCCATGGTTAAGGAAACTAGGGATGTTCAGTTTCACTAAAAGATAAGTATCTTTTATTTATGTATCTTTAAAGGGCTGACTTTAGATACCAAGGGTCAGCAGATTTTGGCTAAAGAATTAAACAGCAGACCCAACGCTGACTGAAATTGAGAGTGAGACTTGCTTAGGAATCAGTAGGATGTCATATCAGATGTAAAAATAATGTTCCTGGGCTGAGAATGAATAGGAACTAGTCCAGGAAAGCAATTAAGTGAATGTCTAACTGTACATGCTTGAGTAAATATTTTCAGTGGGAATACATATTCTGAAATTGAAAACCATACTTACATGCTTCACTGGACCCCTTGAGGAGTAGTATAGCTGTCAGTAAATATTGAACATACGTGAATTGTTTGAAATGTGTGACCAATTTGAAAATAATCTGTTTATCAGTGTGCTTCTGACTATCAGCCTTGACTGATCCTTAGTTGTTTGCTTCTTTTTCATATATCTCTCCCAGATTGCCAGTAAGCTGCAGACTTTGTGGGTCTTCTCTGGGATCTGGTTTGGTTCCTACTGAAGTCAATAAGTGGCAGAGTTCATCAAAAAAAGTATCAGCAGGAATTTTCTTCTTTTTTTCTTTCAAAGTAATGTTTCTTAATCTTCTCCATTCCTTCCCCCCTGTTTCTCTCCAGGAGATCCGTTCCACACAGCCCATGGAATTTTGGCTTCTCATTTATATTTGGAAGTAAAACAAATTTCAAAATGTTGGAATTTCTCACAGATCAGAAATTCCTTTTTCCAGATAATACTACATGAAAGGGTCCCAGTGGCTTCTGTGGCACTTGGCTTGCCTGCGTAGGATTGTCAGGCAGAGGTAGCAACACCTGGATGGAGGAGGAGGGACTGCACAGCAGCACACCCACCACCTCACCACGAGGTAAAGCACCCTCTGCCCCAGCGATGGTAACTGAACATCCTCTTCTCCGATCCTTTGTTAAATCTGCCCCAGAATAGTTGCTCCTTTGCTTGAGTCAGTTTAACCTTTCCAGCCATAAAGGTAGTGGATATCTTTGTTAGAGATGGGATTCTCAGAAGTTCCTAAGAGGCAGCTGTCAGCGCTCAGCAGCTCTCACTGGGACATTTCAATCTCAGCCTGCCAGTAAGAGGGAACATTGAAGCGTGCCAGGAGGCATTGTTCCTTCAGATGATAATTTTTCCCCAACAGAAAAGAAAAACATAATAACAGAAGTAGGAGATTCTAGTTAGTAGAAAAGGAATGAAAATAGTCCTAATGTCTCACTTTGCCCGGTCCCTGCAGCTATTGTTTCACCTTTCAGTGTGTCGTTTTTGCTGTCCACTCTCTAGTTTCTTTATGTTAAATTTCTTGGGAGAACAGAAGACGGACAAATTTCACTGAAGTGCAGTAGAAATGGGGATAAGGGGAGCCAGAAAGCTTGTTTTACATGGGATGAAAAAAGTAGAATATAAATTATCCAAGAAGAAATGTGTAGGGTGGCAAGGCGCAGGCAGGGGGTGTGAGGGAGATCCTGAGAGAGTTCTGCTCCTCTGCTGCTGCCGCGTCCTTTCAATACCGATTGTGACTCTGCACACGTAGTATTTGAGTGTAGGTGGGACACAGGTCTTCAGTCTCCAAAGCACACATCTCCTCTAGTCATTTCCACGAGAATGAAGAATATGTAACAAGCTACAATTCCACTGTTTCTGACTTTTTGTTTTCTGTAATAGAGGACAGTCAGGGTTTACACTCACACGGACGAGGAAGGCACCAGAGCAAATTTTAAAGCACTTTCTTCCATAAACGACAATTACCTTTTCTTTGTTGGAAAACAGTAATTAAAAGAGGCCTAGCTGATCTGATTTGTTTACAGCACCCTTAGTCCTATGACAAAGTCAGTCACAAAATGTTCTCACAGAAGTTGAGTAGTCAGGAAGGAATGATAAAATACTGAGTAATGGACAAAAAAAGAAATAAAATTATTTTCAATGTGTCTTGAGGGACAACAGCAGATACCTCAAGGTTCAGTGCTAAAATTTAACGTATTAAGTTATTGGAAGATTGGACAAATAGGAAGCTTGCAGAGTTTTTCAGATTTAACTTTATCTTATTTGGGGTAGTCATACTTAGGGAAAACTACAATTAATTTCAGAGGGGTCCAACTCAATGGGGTCTCAATTCAGGGACAAAGTTCTGAAGTACCAAGGTAATGCAAAAACTCAGCAGTAGAAATAATAGGAGAGGATTTAGTTGTGAGAAAAAAGGAATTCCTCAGCCTTGTGTCAGTAGTTACTCACGACGTACCACCACGCAGAGGATCTTTGCTGGGCAATGTGTTCTAAGATCTGTTCTCTCAACTCGCTTAGTAACATGAGTCTCAGAAGTTTTGGCTTTCTTTGTAGAGCCCTCTGGAGCCCAAGGAATCCCTTTTGCAGGGACTATGGTGTTCCTGACAGCCATGCTGGCACGGTGCGTGTTCCTTGCACAGCCACCCTGTGTGTAGGAGCCGTGGTGTCACTGCTGACGCTGGGGTGGAGGTTCAGGAGAGGCAGCCGTCTCATTTGAAACACCACCAGCCCGGGGTCAGAGCATGCTCACATAGCTGTCCAAAGTGAATTAACCTTCTGCCAGTGAAGAGTGTGGACGTGTTCCCTTCAGAAGCATTTTTTGTTTGGTTGGTTTTTGCCTTTTGTAGTGCAGTACACTCTGAACATCCTTTGGTTATGGCCATTAGGGTATTTCACTTTCTTCCATACCTCAGTGCCTGCAAACTCCAGGACCTGGGTGATGCTTTTATTACACCTGGGGCATTAGCTGCCCCCTAAAATCACAAAACTACGTGTGACCAAGGACATACCATTCTCATTTCTGCCCTGGGTTGCTCAGCATTGCTATCTGTTTTGGGCATAAAGAAGTGCAGGCAGCAGCAGTGTGACCATCTGTTTAGCCAGAGATGTGGAGATTAAAGGAGGTTCCTTAGATTTTCTACCTCACACATTGGGAACATAAACATTTTGACCTTCATGAGCATCTTTGTCAAAGACTAAGCAGCAGTTGGTGAAGGATCTTGTACAGCTCAGGTAGGGAAAAGGAGATTAATCCCCCACAGTAGCAACTTCCAATCTAACTTTAAAAGTGCTCAGGGAAGAGAAATGAAGGCAGAAGACAAGGAAATTAGTCAGATTCCCAGAGAGAGGAGCAGAGGGATGGTGGAATGAAGGTATGTGCCTTTCAGAGCCACGAAGCAAGAAGCAGACGAGATGCTTTGGAAGTGCCTTTCAGATCACTGCCTGACAGTAGAAACGCTGTTCATGGCACCCGCCAACCCGGCTGCTGCACCTGTAATGCGGCTGCCTCAAAGCTCTCCCTGAGTACGTGACGTTCAAAAGGCAGATGAAGGAGCTTTCACAGGTAGGGGTGGTACACCTGGTTGTTTCCCTCTGGTTTCCCTCTATTCTAGTGTGGATTATCAGTGGAAAATACCACTGCTGTAAGGCAGAAACTGCTTTATATGGCTCAATTCAGGCTTCAGTCTGCTTTTATCCAGGACTAACTCCTTGAATTTCAATAATCTTTTTTTCTTCTAATTGACACCAGTACAAAGAGGAGAAAATCAAGTGATAAAAATCTCTTCCAGTAAGAGATCCTGGAGCTGTCTTTGCCATTAAAGTCTCTCTTCACAGCAGGGTCTTAAGAAAGTTTAAGGAATGCATGTCTGTCGATTCAGGAACAGGCACAACAAGTCTAAGCGCCTTCCTGAACCACTGCCTTAAAATAACTCCACCAATGGCCACTTGTGCAGTGACATTTTAGAAATGTGCACCGCCTTATTAGAAAACTCGCCTGTGAATACCAGGCAATCTACTGCGGTTCCTGGGATGTCAGCCCAGAATCCCAGCAGCCTTCCCATCTCAGCATAGCTCAGAAAGGCAGTTTTTAAATTAAAATCCTCATGTAAAATAATAGACGTCGCGAGATGGGAAGCCTCATAAATTGAAAAACGTCAGTTGGTTTTGCAGAGGTTGCTTACTTATTTTCACCTCATAAACATTTCAGAAGGGATTCTAGCACTTTGTTAAACTGCTGCAGTATTGGAGTCTTCCATGTTTGTCTATACACACCTAGTAAACTCCCTCGAGTAGCCAAAGGGCCTGGTTTCAGCAGTCCCATGGCTGGTGACTTGGGCTTTTCATCTTTTCATTTTTTTTTGTTATGCTGGATTAATGTTCTGATAGACAAACCTGAGCAAAGTGTGAACATTAAATGCAGATGTTTGTTCCCCGAGGAAATGTGAGAGCCCACCAGCTAACCTCCCTAGTCCAGGTGCACTTGTCCAAAGATGTCTGGTGGTTAAATGCCCAACTCGGTGTGTCCTTTCTTTTGCAGACTCCATCCCATCAGCATCTTGCCCAGCACACTTGGCACAGGTGGGTCAAGCACTCTGTTCAGGAGCTGTAGATGATTTATAAGGCAGGATCCCAGCCTGACATAGGTTGGCTCATCTCCAGCCAAGGTTATTGGCCAAATTTTCAGCTGCTGGAAAGTTTACTTGATTTAAAGCCATTGTGAAAATCTGTGCGGCTCTGTACAGTGACTTGTTTCCACTTTCAGGGTATTTGTGCTGACTTGCCCCACTGGAAACTTGCTTAAGCTGGTGGAGTAAAGCGGTGCTTCCTCTGATTTCAGCTGGTCTCAGAGTCCTCTCATTCTCCTGGACCACATCCTCATTTCAGTTACACCAAAGTAAATGCTACTGAGGACAGAGGAGCCATAACACCAAAATAATACTGTGAGATAAAAGAAACCTTTTACTTATTTTGCTAGTTTATCCTTCGCCCTGTGCTTATGTGTCCCTGTGTATCCTTCACCCTGTCCCCGTGCGACCTTCACCCTGTCCCGGTGCAGCGGGATCAGCCCCAGTTTTCCTGCCCCGAGCCTTCCCTCTGCAGCCCCTCTGACCCTGCTGGCAGGGTTCACTCTGGAGCTTCCCCCAAACATGTTTTCTAGGTAGTATCAGTGGTTAAGCTTTCACCCAGTGAAAGTCAGCGTGAGCCAACAAATTCAGCACTTTTGGGCCAGTGACAGGGAGATAAGTGTCATGGGCTAAAGCCGCAGTGCAAAAGGTTTTCCCATGGGTGTTAAGGGATGTGTTCGTGACAGACACCAGGCTAGCTTAACCATCTGGACAACATCTCCTGCACCTGTGGGTGTTTTTTGTGCCATTAAAAATAATGGCATATTGAGCTGTATACCTCCCTCAGCTGGAACATCTCCATTGATTTTAGTGAATTTCTCAGGATTTTCATCAGCACTAAAGAACATTTAGTTCATTGCTCATAATACTGACACTACCTCAACCCTGAGAGGACTATGGCAAATGGGCCAAATACAAGGTTGTGGTCGGCAAGAATATCCTCCATCGGAAATTTTGGGGACAGGTTTTGCAATTCTGTTTATCTGTGCAAATCAGACCTAATCAGTGTGTCAGCTGACCAGAAAAAGTGTCTAAACAAACTTGATATAAGGTGTGTGTGGAAAATGAACATGAATTCCATTTCACTGGGGCCAAGGGGAGGTATTGAACAGCATGAAAGGAGAAGTTTAATGCAGGGTACGTGTGCAGGGACATAGCTGTATGAAGAACAAGGGAAAATCAACCCTGCACAGATTTATGTTATCTAGCTGCCAGTGTTTTGGTGAATCTGTTGTTGCTACTACAGCCATCTGGAGCACGAGAAAGGGGTGAAGCTTGTGATTTTTAAAAAGCATTTAGGACAGTTTCCTTAGTTCCCAACTCTTCGGAGGGCAGTACCTGAAGCAGTGCTTGTCGTTCATTGCGGGAGGGGAAGGAGCAAGTGACCTGCGCTTTGTCTGCTGGGAGCTCCCACGCGTGTATCGCTTGCTGTATCCACGTGCTCTCCAGAAAGTCGCTGTGCCCACCTGGGTGCCAACGTTCAGCGTGTGACAGTGGCTTTTCCCAGTGCTGTGCATCTATCCTGCCAGTCCTGTAATCCATGTTTGCTGCTCAGATTTAATGTCCATCGTTCCACTGTGCTGAGGACCAACTGCGCATTGCAGGGCGAGAAGCGTTCCCTCTCTCCCCCTCCCTCGGTGGGTGTGAGCTCTGCTGCCCGGGCGGAAGGGGAAGGGAATGTGTTAATGGCTCTGTAACGAGAAGGGTGATTTTTCCTGGCAGCACTTTTAGGTTTGCTTCCAGAATGCGTACAGTTATCATTTATGCTCCTTTAAATTCTTTCCTTTTCTCAGAAGAGGTCGGTCCATAGAAAGAGAATTTGGACTATCAGGCTGCTGGCACTGGCCTGCATTTTCCACTGTGTGCGTTTGGAATACAGTTTGGTCTTGTGCCTCTCCTGATTTGTTTACCTTTTCCCTTCCCCTTTTCCTGCTCCCTCCCCCCCTCCCCCAGTAAGCTGTTGGATTCCTCTTTTCATGATAAACATATTAAAATGTTAAGTGAGCCATAAAATCACTTTTACAATTTCTCCGAAAACCTTAAAATTGCACATTTGACCTCCTGAAGTGTGAAGAGCCCAGTGAAATGACCGAGACATATTAGTGCTTGGGTCCTCGCGGCACTCAGAATTTGGGTCCTTTCTACTGCCACAAGAGCATTTGAAAATGTCAGATCTAATCCTTAACCCAGAGGTGCCATAGCTGTCAGTGTAAGATGGTCTGTTTGCAGATGGGGAAGTGCTTAGCATATAGCGTGCTGTCACACCTGTGTCGGTATAGGACGGGTAGCACCTCCTTGCTTTCTCTTTGCTACCGTCTCTTGTTTGCTGCAAAATCAAGCCCGGACTGTAGCAGGCAATAAGCAGTAAAAAGAGGAGCAAAGAGACCATGAGGATGCTCCTTCAGTTGTGTTTGTTTTGGGGTTTCTCTACCCTTCAAAACAGAATGTGGCTGAACAGAACTGGACAGAGACAGGACAGCTCTGGATCGATCTGTATTGTAGAGCTTCACACAAAGACGCTCTTCAACCCTTCTGAGCTTGAGCGCCTGTGGTTTTGAGTATCAGTGCTCCTGACTTCGATATGTGAGTCAAGTGCTGGAATTTGAAATTCTGCATTGTGGATTCAAATCTAGCCCCAAGCTGCGGAGAACAGCAGTGATCACCGTGTCACAGCCAGCCGATGGGTTCCTGGGAAATGAGAACTCCTAGCCTGATCTTTTCGAACCATTGTTAATGTCATGAAAGAGGCCACCTTGGTCTATGTGATATCTCTGCTACTTAGAATTGATGTTTTTAGGAAGGTGATTTTATTTTTTTGAAGGAAAATTATTTTTCATTACAAAGATAATTATAACTAGGGAGTCTCTGTGTTGCAATCGGTTAACACGTTTGGCCGTTAACCGAAAGGTTGGTGGTTTGATCCCACCCCAGGGTGGGTTCTCCCCTTTCGTCTGTCCATGGCAGGGGGGTTGGAACTAGATGATCTTTAAGGTCCATTCCAACCCAAACCATTCTGTGATTCTATGATATTGGGCTGTAGGGTTTTGGACATGCAAAGCTGTCTGTTGTAAAATGAGATATATTTCTGCTGGCAGTTCCTGGCACAGAGGAGAAAAGGGGTTGCTCACTGCACCCCCACAGTGAACCCTGGGCTTGGTACTGGGGAGGCAGTGGGTACACTTCCATATGAAATGACTAGGCATGATCGGATGATAAAAAGTTGTGGTTCCTAGGAACCAGTCCTGTTTCAGAGCAAGCAACGGAAATATTACTGCTTCTACTGCTGTTTTGCTCTAAAAGAAATATTAATGTAAAAATAGAGTAATTTAGAAATAACTATCTTCCCCTAGCTAGCTGTCATGGCAGCAAAAGCCCCGTAACAGAGCCAGTCCCCAAGCCAATGCTATTTCTAAACCACTTCTAATTCGTGGAAACCAATTTGCAAAATTTTGGGTGGTTTGGGAATAAGAAAAGTCACTTTACAAATCATTGTCTGCTGCAGGAAAAGCAATTGTCGTGGACCCAGAGCATAAAAACACGATATGGGTTTTTTTTTAGTGTATCAAGTCATGTGACAAATTAGAGGGATACCAAATAACATAATTTCAACACAGTCAAACAGCTTGTGCTCCGCTTGCCTGGTGATTATCCTCTCAGTTTACACAGATCTTTGCACTCCTGTGGTGCTTTAATAACATCACTTTAAAACCCTGACATTTGGGTAACATGAGGAGCAGCGAACACTCGCAGCACCTACAGTCATCAGTCACTGTCAGCTCCGGGCTGAGGTTTCTCTGCTTTCTAAACATGTGGCTGTATGTTTAGCTTAAACTCCTTTTTCTGACACCGAGTATTTCTCATAGCCCCCAGAAAACAACCTGGAGAGTCTCTGGTTGGTGTGTCCAGCTGCCTGAAGCCTCGAGAGCCTGTGCAGACAGCAGGCGAAGGGAGAAGTTTGCAGTTCAGTGTCAAGAGCTGCTCATTAACCCCGGCTGCTCCCCGAGGGGGATGCTGGTGATATTGATGTTGTTTGTGTGGCAGTAGAGCGAGGGACCTGCTTGAGATGGAGAGGAGGGGGGAAAAAAGTCACTGAATAATAAAAGACAGCCTTTGGTCTGAGGAACTTACAGGGCCAGGTGGAAAAAGGGGATGAAGGAAGGGCAGGATTGAGGTGCTTCAGGTAGTGGTTGTGTGTGATAAATGCCTTGAAGAAGCAGGGTCTTATTCTTCTCTCCATTCAGTCTATGCAGCCAGGCTTTGGTTTCATTCGTACTGGTGTAAACCACAGGTAGCTCCACTGGCTTCAGAGCAATGATAGCACTCTCTGCTGTCAGGGCTATTGACTTGAGAGCAGTTACTCCACTTACAACCTGGCTGAATAGAAGTCAGTCCTGTGTCTGGGATGGGAAGACCAGGACTGGCTGGTAGCTGGCTGTTTTCCAGTTGTTGGGTCTCTATGTGGTCCAGTGAGAACCAGATTCATCTCTCGGTGAAGTGGGCGCTCCCTTCTCCTGACAGCGTTGGAGGTCTCCGAGCATTTTGTAGGAGCAGGACTTACCACAGTGGCATCACTACGTGCCCGGTAATGTCTGTGCGCAGCCAGTCCCGTGCTGCCCAGCAGCCTGGCATCCCTCAGCCCTCTGGAGCCATGGTGCAGCCCCAGCAAGGGCCGGATTTCTGCCCCGCTGGGTGAGCAGAGCCGAGGTACCTATGGCAGCATGCAGGATCAGTTGCTTTTTTTAGTTGCAGCCTTACATGCCCACCTCTTTTTTTTGGTGTGTGTTCAAAATGCTCCTTGTGTTATTTATCATGTACTGTTATTATTTTTACTTTTATTGCAGTATTTACCAAAAAAGGCCAGACACTCCTTCTGTGCTTACCTTAAGCACATCTGATGTCCAAACAACCAAAAACCTCACTATGTCATTTTTTCCCAAAGACAACTAGGCTTTGCTGTGGCAAGGTTGGGCTGTGGGGAGTGCAGATGCTTCAGACTCATGAAGGATCCTCTTGCGATGCAATGTCCCAACTTCTGTGACATGATGCAGTTCAGTAGCCCAGTTCCAGATCCTCTCCTGTCTGGTCACTGAAGTTATGTGCTTGGTGGCAACGTGCTTGATTTGGGACTGCAAGACAGGGCTTGGAGTGCTTAGTCAGTATTATCTGCTCTGTTTCATTCCACTGGTTGGTTGGTTGGTTTTAAATATATTTTGGATGCCTAATAATTCCAATAAGAAATTTCTAAAAGAACATCAGAAAAGCCATCCACAGTATTTAAATCACTATGTTAATGCGACTGAGCTCATGCGGCTAAGAGATTGCAAATCATTTTCAGATGCCGTCAGCATCTTTTTTTTTGTGCTTGTCTATGTCCTCCCATGACCATTGCTTGGAGAGCCATGTACACACTCGAAGGATTTGCTTTGAGGGGAGGGCTCAAATATCAAAGTGGAAAAAAAGCATTCAAACCTAAAGGCTGACCATAAAGCCCAGCACATCATTTTCAGAAGCAGAACATTATTGTTACTCTGCTGACAAACTTCTTTTGAGGGCAGCAGCACGGTCCAGCACCATTTTACATTTGTCTTGAAGCCGCACGTAACCAAAATAAATATATGGTTACATAAGAAACTATATTACGTTCTTGCTCCTGGGTTCCAAGTCTAATTGTAAAGTAAGCACAAATCCAGTATGTCTGCCCTTACGGAGGTAGAGGGCCAACCTCCTCCCAGATGCGATCCAGTTGGTTCACACCTGGGTTAAATGGGCCAACCAAGAGGAAGTAAGGTGGTTTTGTCCCTTCTTCTAAGGTCCTTGTGTAAGATGTGGAGGCCCTCTGCAGAGGTGAAGGCAAGGGGACAGGTAGGGAGAGGCACTGAACAGGCTCCGGAGAGCAGCCACGTCTCAGGGAGGGCAGTATGTGGGTTTTGGACATAGCCCAGCTTGGTGTGAGTAACTGAAGCCCAGAGGATTACATTGCTCACATGAATCAATAATGATTTATACAGCTTTATTAGTATGCCAGCAGCAATGCCTATAGTTATAGTGGCTTAATGCTGCACATGGTACAAGCCTGCTTTCTGCTGCATATGACTAGGGAAAGAGTTATGTTGCAAAGCTGTGACAAACCTGCACTTTCAGAGCTAGACTTTGGAATTTGGCAGGGGATAATTGCACTTCTTTGCCCCTGAAGGTGTTGTGAAAACATATGAATCATTGTTTGTTTCCAAAGTGCTTGGACACTATAACTTCAAATGGGATAGAAAAACCCATGAAGGAATCCAGTTTGCTTCAGAGCAGAGATCCTCATGAAAGACTAACCTTGGCCTGCGGAGGGGAAGGATCTGGCCATGTGGCTGGCATGATGCAGAGAAGGACGACGAGACACACAGCAAGAACAAGCAGGCAATGTTAGGACCTTGACTTTTCTGAAGTTGGCAGTCTCTCAGCTTTAATCAAGCACAAATTGTTCAGTTCCATGCAGAAGGGACTGGATAATGTTCACTGCCCTGAGCTCCCTACGGGAACAAAATCAGGGGTTCCTTCTGGCTTCTTGGCTAGGCTAGGATACAGCAGCCACAGAGGGGAAAAAAGCTGGTAAGATGAAAGGGCATTTTCCATGTCATAATGTTCTGAACAGGACTTTATAGCCCCTGGCAGTAGGCTACTACACAGTGCTCAGTATTCTGTCTCCGTTTCTGGATGTGCAGTGTTGTAGAATAATGCGTGTGTGTGTAAGCTCCTAAAGAAAGGACACTGCAGCAGAGAAGGTAAATTAAAATCTGAGGCACCTGGGCAGCAGGACAGTGACTGCTATAAAAGCCCACATGAAAGTGAATGTTATCAATATGAGCGGCCACACATTGACAGAGGATAAGATAGTTACTTATGAAGGACAAATGAAAATGACACCTACCTTGGACAACCAAAGTTTGAAATTGTAAATTTAAAACTCTTTAGAAAGGAGGCCAGTAGCATCAACACTGTGGACAGTAAGGCCCAGAGAGCTGAATCTAAGGTCATCTAGTCAAGGCAGAAGTGACGCTCGGACTAACACCACACACCTACGTAGGCTGAGGGCTGAACGCCTGGAAAGCAGCTTTTAGAAGAGACCTGAGGATCCTGGTCATGAGTTGACCATGAGCTAGTAGTGCCCTTGCAACAAAAGCGGCCAAGAGCATCCCAGGTTGTGTTAAGTGTGTGTACGCATCTGGAGTGCTGGGCTTCCCAGTACAAGAGAGGTGTGGACGTCCTGGAAGGGCCACATCTTGGAGCATCTGGCATATATGAGCAGAATGTGAGAGTGCTGGAACTGTATAGCAGGAATTACCACAATCAGTGTGTATAAGTACCTCATGGGGGAGTAAGGAAGAGAGCTAGGCTCTTTTCAGTGGCCCCCAGTAAAAGTACAAGAGGCGATGGGCACAAACTGAATACAGGAAATTCCATTTAAACATCAGAAAAATATTTTTTCTTTTTTTTTTTTTTTTTAAACTGTGGCAGTGGCTGAACAATGGACAGGTTGCCTGGAGAGGTTGTGGAAACTCCGTCCTTGGAGGTATTAAAAACTTGACTGGGCAAAGCCCTGATCAAGCTGCTTTAGTTGACCCTGCTTTGAGCAGGGGTGTTGGACTAGGCAATCTCCAGAGGTCCCTTCCAACCTCCACAATGCTGTGATTCTATAACAGAACACAGCTCTCCTGAATCCCAGGGCAATGTTCACAATAAAATGGTTACTGGGATTCTGGACATCTGCTCTTTTTTGATTAAATGTTGCCAAAGGAAATGTGTGTTCAGGTATGGGGCTGCACACGTGCAGATGGTCTGTGCATACCTGGAGAATCCCTCCATATGCAGGCAAGCCAGCGCATCTGGACAGCCTGCCAGAAGAAAATGTGAAAAATTGCTGAATTCCACCTAGACAGAATTTCCAGCTGGAAAAAAGAGGATGTGTCTGGGGAAACCTGGCCATGAGCTATTCCTGCCTTCAGGATCTTGCACTAAGTCTCTGTACTGAACAGTTTCTGCTAAAATAAATACTCACCTATTCAAACAAGGTCTTTGCACACCAGAAACAGTGTATTAATCACTTGATTGTATAGTGGGTTACTTGCTGTTCAACATTCTTTATATTCTTCCCTTTAAAACTTCTTGGCTAGTCCAGTCAAGGAAAGAAATGAGAGTACGTAGTTGCGTTTGTACATAAAGGCTTGCTGCTTTTGCCACACCAACACATCCAGCTTGTGTGGACACAGTAAGTTCATGCAGTTTATGCACATTGCTTGAGAAAAATAAGCTGTAACGAAAGAGAGTTTACTCTGGGGGTTATTTTTACTGCTTTTTATTCTGGCTACGTCATATAGCAAGCTAGCTATCTGTTTTACTCCTCTCCGCAGTACCATGACTGCAAAATACATGAATGCAAAATGCTGCGAGTTGGGTGACCTCCCAGGCAAGAGAAGGAAGGAATAATCGAGGAGCTGACAATCAGCGCTCAGTAATTTGTTCCTGTAACGGTACACGGATCCACTCTAATCAGCAAATACCTTCCTCCTGCTGCATACAGAAGTGCTCGGTCTGTCAGGCAATTCACTGGCAGCAAACCCAAATCAGCCCTACCCGCAATGTGGTCACCTCTAGAGGGCGGTGATTGACTGATTAATGTTTGTGCTGTAATTGAAGATGATTACTGGCTTATCCTGGATTAATCCAGTTGCGATGCTGCAGCTTTTTAGCAAATTACAGCTTCATTGCAGAAAGGTGCAGAGTCTGCCAAAGAAAGATCTCTGTCCAGTTGAAGTGATAGAGGAAACATGGCCAAGCAATGTAGCAGAATTTGGACCAAGCACTAGATGCATTTACAAACTGCCGTGAGATCCTTAATTCTTAGAAATACCAGAGACCTTCATTTCTAGAACAGCATTTGTTTGTGCCATCTCTTGCAGGAACCAATCCATAAGTATATTTAAACCAGAGCAAAACAGGGAAGGAAATCAAATCAGTCATCATCAATTGCTCTAAACTCCCAGGTTTACACTAACAGCGTGCTCTAGTTGGCTTCCAGCACAGAACGGTCCCGTTGTGTCCCCACCACCCCAGGAATGGGCTTACCAGGATTTAGGGGACAGCACTTTCCTTATTAACATCATTTGATACAGGAACTGCTTCCAGGGAAAAACAGCTGCCCAGCCCCACCTTTCACATGACTTCATCTTCCTCTACCTGCATCTTGGGTAAGAAACTAGTGGTGATGTTTTCTGCAGCATCCTGTGATGTTGTGAGTGGTCCACGTGTGCCCCTGCCCAGCTCCCACACCACTGGCTTCTGTCTGAAGAGTATCACTCACCTTCCCCTTTTCCCCCAGACCATTGTCACCATTTTGCTGCTTAGCTGCTTTCTTTAATTCTTCCATATCCTGTCTCCTGCTGCCTATGAACCAAACTCCACTTTACTTCTCAGCTTCGCACAGAAGATGGTGATCGGTTGCGTGAAAAAAAGTGTGAGGTCAGGACAGAGTTTCAGGACAGACACATCTTTTCTTCTTGTGAGCATGTCTTTGAATTTACGCTGCTGCTGTGCATTCAGTGCTGTGCTACGTTGCCACATTTGTAATTAGCTCTGGAGCTGAAGTATGTGCTCTGCAGCCAAGATGCACATTTTGCTGCTCTGTGCTTTGTGTACCAGGCTACAAGGGCTCACGGGTCGAAAAGGGTTTGTCTCAGTGACAGGTGACATCAGCACACGTGCCTTTGACAAGGGAGGCAGTGTGAAAACCTCAGCACCGCTCCCTCTCTTCCCTCTTGGCACAGAAAGATGGGGCTGGTCCTCAGTTTGTTATCTTTATATTTAGCATTGACTCCAAGTAGCGTAGCTAGAGGGGATGGAAACACAATCCTTTGATTCTCATTTCTGTGTTGCCAGTTTGAATTAGGAGCAGGCTCATGTCGGCCCAGAATTATTACTATTTGCTTAGTACTTTGAGACCCCTTTGTATGGTTTCGTTGCCTCTCGTCCATTAGCCTGTAGACCACTGTGTCCGTAGCACAAAAGGCCCTGTCACTCGTCTTGGCCGTCTTCACTCCTCACAGCCACCTTGGGCTGGGAGCCAATGGCGTGGCACAAAAGCTAAACTGTCTTTTTTAGTTCCAAACACATCCTTCTGCATCATAGCGTGTCTGTTACAGAAAAAAACCTTACATTTCAATAAACTGTCCTTGTTTGGGATTTTTGCTTTGTTTTGCGAGTGCTTTTTATGGATTCTTAGATGTCACGACCCAGCTCCTATCACAAGCACTTAATCCTAGCACAAAGGACTTGTTAAAAGTACATATATAGAAACTGCTAGTAGGAAGCCTAACATTCCTGAGGAATGTTCATGTCTTCAGTTTTTTATGCTACCTCCACTTTGTGGGTTTTGCTTCTCAAAATCTGTCTAGCTGCAAGGAGTCATCTTAAATGGAAGTGACACAGCAAAATCTACTTTGATAGCTTGCAGATTTAAAAATAGCTGTCTTAACATAGTTTTTCCTTCCAAGGTAGAATATACCTTTAATTGGAAAACACGCGTGCACATTGGTAATGCAGGGTCTCTTTTCCATAGTTTTGTCTTGCAGTGAGTTGTCTGCTCTCTGGCTCTGTATATCTACATGAAAATAGATGGGAATCAGCTTGGCTTCTAAAATTCCCTCTTATACATTGACTGAAAATCTGTGGTGGTTATTTTAAAATGTTTCCCCTTCTCTAGACAAGATATGAACATAAGTGCAACAAAAGTAATGTTGGATGTTCTCCCTGAACCAGTGATGGAGCTATAAAATGCCGGGTGTTGGTTAATCTGGTGTCAGAATCAAGCCAATTTTATCAGAAGAGTTTATTGTCTCAAGAAATAAAAATAGATTGAAGGCACCATAATTTGGAATATCTCAGTTGTTTATCTCAGAGCCATATGAATCAGTATCAGCTGAGCACCTGACTTGTGGAGATCAGCTCATTATTAAAAAAAATAAATTACAGTTTTCATTTGAAAAGAAAAAAGTTCTTGGATTATTTCTTAGAATTTTGGTGCAAAACATTCAAAATTTAAAAAAAAATCCCCTTTTCCTAGCTTCAATGTTGTCTTTATTTCCCATGCTAAACCCAGAACTAGGCTATTTCTAATAACACACTGAAACTGTGAATAATCCTAGCAATCAGAACATATCAAGTCCCATGCCTTTACTCCATGCCAGCTCAATCAAAACTTCCCAAGGATAGGTCTACTGCTTTGGCCATAACGCCTTCTGGACCCCACACTATTCATCTTGGTTTATAAGTGACAGATGTGCAACCCTGTGTGAGCAATCAGTGATCAATGGAAAGGGGGACAGAATTTGAAGAGGCTGGAAGGTGGAGTTGCCATGGGACAACTCATTGACAGAAGAGGGAGACTTTTGTGACTTAGACCACAGTGATCTAACAGTACTGGCACATGTTTCAGTGGAAGAAAAAGGTTAAGAGCAAAACTTGCCAGCACGTGTCACCATATTCATGTGTCATTCCAAAGATTTTAAAGACGAGGTCTGACAAACCCAACTATAGTTTCCAGAGGCAAGGCTGATGAGGAGCAAGGTTGCTCAACACTTATACAAGTGAACCCTTGCTAACTCCTGCTCTCTGAATAAGACCTTGCCTACTAAAGGAATTAAGGAAAACATTGAGCCAGCTCAATTGATTTGCAAACTAGTATTGAAAGAATTACAGAAAATACTTGCAAGAGCATGAGGGCAGCAGGGAGGCAAGCTTGTCTTTCTCTTGGGTAATTGAAAAAAAAAAAGAGCTTCATGGCTCGTATCCTTACCTCCTCCGATTTCTTTGGTTTTGTCTTCACAGTTGAGAAAATCACATTATGTTTGTGTATTCATTTATGGTAAAGACAATAAAGATTCCTTCCAAACTCTCGGTTGCCCTAACTTAATTATACTGTAAGTATAATTAAGCCATGGTAGTGTTGAGGATATCTGTTCCTTGGGCACTCTGCCAGCTAAGTAACCACCATATACCTTTTCATTATCGGGGAAGCTTCCTTATCAGCCTTTTCCAGAAGGTGTCAAAAAGGTATCTATAAGTTGTTGCTAAACCTAAGTCAATGCAGAGCAGGAAATTAAATGTTAACACTCTATTCTTTTTTTATTATTTTTTTTTCCAGAAAAAAACACTATGTGCTGGTAACGTCCCATTCTAAGGTCAGTATCAGTCTGTGAAGATGGCTTATTGTTCAGATTTGAGTCTTTCACACCCAGTCAGAGATGATGATGGTTGTGTCTATCAACATCCATTTCTGAAATCTTTTAGATTGTATGCTTTTGTAGGAAGACCACAGTGAAAAATTTATTTTGAAATTGAAAAAGTGTGTATTACTTTTCTAAAGGGAAGAGCTACAACCTCACAGTAGGTCCAGGTGGTACAAAAGTGGCTGGAGCGTTGCTGTAAGATCACCAATCAGTGGAGGGCCTAAAAGCAAATTTTGGTAGCAGGTCTTAGACATCCTCTTAGAGTCAAAGGAGATGACAATATGGCTGCATTTCTCCTCCTGCTTTTTCTGCAGCCCGCCATCCCACTCACTCTTGTGAGGTGCTAAGCTTCAGCTGGCCCAGTCTCGGCCATCCTCCAGGCTTCACCCTGTGTTGTGAAATACCAAAATGCCTTCGTTACCAGCATTCAGCTCTCTGTCCTCAGCTTACTCACAGTGGCACAGCCCATGCCTCCTACCAGCCGCATCTACACCAAACGTGGTGGCAGAATGGAGCCCTACAGAGGTACTGCTTTGAAGAGCTTGAGATAGGACCTGTAAAATCTCCCAACAGGAGTAAATGCCTGCGAGTGCTGCCTTGTGTCTTTCCAACAGAAAAAAAAAAAAAAAAAAAAAAAAAAGAGAAAGAAACTGAGTGCCTAGAACTGCAGTAGCTGGTCAGCAACACCTCATGGCCTGATGTAGCAGAGGTACCCCATAAATCTAATAATATCTTGTGGTTAGATCATGGTTATCTTTGTCCTGAGATCCTGCTCGCATGCCTTATACAGATCAGTCAAGTACTGCTGTCCCCTTGGACTTCTAGCAAGAAGACTCCATCTAAATGCAGGTAGCGCTGTAAAATGGAGCATAGTCCAGGTCTCCTCCAGTGGCAGCGGTTTTAGCTGTGTTTCAGCAGTCTGGTGTTGTTTGGCTCTGCCCTTTTGGTTCTGCTGCAGCTCTCGTATCCACAGAGCCCATTTGGACCTCTGCAGCTGCCATCGCTGTTCTGTTATGCCCTGCAGTGGAGAACAGCCCCAACCTGCCTGCTCCAGCCTGACGGCGGTGTGGGTGCTCATATGGCTAATGCATATTTCTGCAGCACTACACTAAGCCATCCTCCCATAACCGAGAGATGCTATAGAAATACTTGCTTTGCCTTTCCTTATTCTCTGGAGCTGTACATTTGTGTTGTGCTTGTGATCAAAACCAGCCTCTCCTTCTCCATTGACTTCTTCTTCCCCCCTCCCCAACACCTCAGTCAGGGAGTGTGGCAAAGACATGCTTTGCAATGAACTACCCTGATTTGGCACTTTATGTCAGCTCTGCAAAATTCTGCGGCCATCTTCATCTGGGAAATGAGCTGTGTTATAATATAATTAAACTCTTGTCTTTCTCTAATCACTCTGATCAAGACAGATGTTGAAATCAAAGCTTTCTCTCCCTGGCTGGCAAATTTTTCCCACTTATTGCAAAGCTGCATTTGAAATTTCCTTTTACTGTCTGTTGCTTGGAGGAAGAACTTTTGGCAAGTCAGAGTAAAAACTATTTTGAAAGTACTGTGCCTATCTTTTTAGAGGATAAAGCCACTATGAATTAACTGTTAAGGAGTCTGCACAGGTTGGAATTTTAGACCCAAAAATGGGTCTACAATTGCTGTGTGAATCAATTAAAAACTGAGCTTAAAAAAAGGGGGCAAAAGAGAAGATAGACTTGTAGTGAGGCAAATAGGGAAAGAAATAGGTCCTCTGGTACCGCCTAGGGAAGACATGCAGCTTCATAGCTCACACTTTACAATCATTTCAATAACGGAAACGATGTGTCTGAAAGACTTAAGTTCTTGTGACTTGCTTTACAAAACACACTCCTTTTCTAATGCTCATCTTACAATAGTATTGATCTACTAAAAATGCACCAACTAACTTCTTCCTGAAGTTAATGCAGTCCTCCTAAAGTTATTCCTGTTGTCCCAAAGAAATACAGTTAAAAAAAGTAATAATTCAGGACATTAAGTTTATGTACTACAGTTTGCAAAAGTGAGAGTTTAGAGGAGTAGTGATGCTGCTGAAAATCTTTCCACTCCCATGGCTGTCTGAATCTCGAAAGAAAAAGAAAAAAAAAAAAAAAGAAAACAACACAAAACCCTGGACCTTTAATTATAACCTAATCATCTTGATCAGAGCAATAAATATAACAAATGTGAGGCAAGTATGTGTGTGAGAGTGCAGGACTGAGAAAGGTTTAGGGCAAGGATCAGTGGAAAATCTTTAGAAATGATGTAAGAGAAAGCAAAGGCAGGGATTGGAGTTTGTAGCCTACAGCAGAGACTATAAAAACTCTGAAAGAAAGCTGAACATTAGGGATAAGTTAGGGGGAAGAACATAGCAGGACCATTAAGGTTGGAATTGCTTGTATCCAATGCAAGGTAAGAGGAGTGAGGACACAGATGGGTTGGGAATGTTTTGTGTCTTCTGCTCTGTTTACAGAAACTTTCTTCCCTTTTGTGCTTTCTTCCTTTAATTTTTTTCCAAGTATTTTGCATTAACAGGCGTGCACAAGGTATACACATGTCCATGTCTGATGGGAAAAGCACAGCTTCTTTTTCCAGTTTGAGATTAAGATAGTAAGATGCCTATCACCTGGTATTTTTGGTATTAAAACTGAACTAATAATATTCAGTGGAAACTTATTTCCTGCAGTTAATCAGCCAATATTTAAACAAGATATGTCAGTGCGTTTTGCAACAGTGACTAGTTAGTTTCATGCTTTTGCAGTGCTTTGCAGTATACTGCTGTCTGTTTATATTGTTATGGATTTTCTTCTGTATATGTTATTGTCAAATGCATATTACTTCTTAAAACAAGTTGAAGAGCTATGACAGAATAGTTCCTTTGCATTACTAAATACCATATGTGGTAGACAAGTTTGCTGCATATAATGTATTTTAAAACAGAAGATAAACAATTTAGGAAAATAATTTATGAATCTGCAAAGGGGTTTTATTATATCCCATATTAGATAAACGTTGATCCAGATTCTGCCACATTCCTGCAATAATAAAAGAACCCTGCAAAAGCATTCCTACACTAACAGAGTAATTATCATTATCCAGTGATCTGACTACTTCAGCTTTGTACCACTGTAAATGAAGGCTGACTCTGATGCAGTGATAGTTGTTGTAGTTTCTCCATACTGAGTTCAAAACTGTTTCAGTGTTTCTTTTTGCCTCCTAGACTGGAGTTGTACAAGTAAATACATGTGAATAATCTCTGGTTTAAATGTCCAGGGGCTACAATAAAGTTCAGAAGCCACTAATTTTTGAAGTACAAGCACACAGTGCCTTTAGCTTTCCTTACCTGGCTTTTCAATTTGGAATGACCCTCCTCTCATGGGGAGTGCAGAGCTGAAAGCTGAGGAACCGCGGGGACATTTTGTGCCCCTACCAACTGATTCACTCAGGAAGCCTGGGGCAAGTTATTACACTTATCTGTCTCTGCCCACCTGTATTCAAAATGCTGCGCAACTTACTTTCCTTGTAAAATACTTTGAATATCGTGAGGTATAACGGGGGGTGGGGGTGTGTGTGGAACCAACCAAGCAAATCTATGGTGTAAATGATGGGAAAACTGCAAAATATATCTGGTTGGACCAGATGTTCTTCAGTATTTATAAATACCTGCTGCGCTGATTTCAGCAGATTAGGGCTTCATTTTCACTCTTTGAATGAATGACAGGTGTACCTCTCCGGGCTTCTTAAACAGCAAATTAAAAAATTTGAACCGTACAACAGTTGTAAGAGCTCTCTTGATTGACCCTGCCAAAGATTGCAAGTGGTTGCAGCTTTCCTTTTCTTCTTAGTCAGCCCAGAGAAACAGATCACTCTCTAATTTCCATTTGCAATACATCTTCACCAAGCAATTGACTTTTCTTCTTCAGTTAATATCCTTGATCAGAACATTTAAGTGTTTATCCAGTAAATCAGCATCAGTGTTTGATTCTCTTGTTAAGAAATTCCAGTGCCATTCTTGTCACTTAAGAGCTTATCTTGAAGGCTGTTTTTACTGGCCTTTAAATGGCCCATGTTTTTATATTGATAACATATTCTGATAATACACTCTTCATACCAGGTATGAAGAACTTCCACATATCACTCCAATGATGTTAGGAAAGGAGATGATTTTTCTAATATAGAAAAACACAATATATTTCTTGATTTTTATCGACAGAAAGGTTTCTTATTTTTACTTTAAATGCTGAAGATGGCACTCTAACAATGAATAGTTTTTATTTCTCATGCTAAAGATGAAGGAAGAAAGCTAAATGTAAAGTTGTTAGAAACGTTAAGAAATGTTGGCATGTTCAGTCAGTATGTATATAGTGTAGGACTGGGAGTTTATTGGCCATGAAGAATAGTCTAATAATGTTTTGTTTTCCATACACTTCATAGCATCCTTCTTATTTAATAGTTGCTATTGCGTCTCCTGCTTCACAGTCTCCTACTTTTATGGCATTGAAGTGAGTTTGGGGTTTCAAATTTCTAAAATTTGTTGCTAAAAATGGTTTTATTACACAGTGTATTTGGTTTTGCAAGATGTCCAACTTGTCTCCTTCCTGCCCATTCTAAAGAGAAGCATCCATATTTGTTCTACGTGGCCACTTGGTTTCATGCTCTTCATTCAGATGAAGAGATGAGGACAATGACTGACTGGTCCCCCACAAGTGTTTGTCCACCTGTGTCAGTTAAATTTATTCCTGATTCATGCTTGTGTCGGTTAAGCAAATGTGCCCCAGTAGGGCTGTGTTCATTTGTACAGTTTCTGTACTCCGCGTGGGAACTAGCCTGCCACAATTTCAGCCTTTCTTCATATGAGCCGTGCGATTCATGTGGTGCTCCCACAAACATTGCGCCTTCCACGGGCAGGGTCAGCACAGGGTCTAGGCAAGCCCTGCGGGGACTAAGCCATCGCTGAATCTGGTTTATCAGAGTACAGATGGTAGGAAGAGTTGTGTACTTGAGCATCCTCTGACCACATTTGCGTCTACCAAAACTGCAGCTATCAATAGCTGAGTCAGCATTTACAACAGATACTTCAGTAAAATACAGGCAAAGATGACTATCATGGTGATATGAAAACATGTTAGGACCAAACACTGGAAATCATATTGTTACAGTCAACGCAATTATTGAAATGGAAACTTTGAAATGCAATGACTAATCTGAAGTGCCTTCTTGAGAAACCTTTAAGGAACTTCATTTTCAGACAGTGCAACATCCTTGAAATACCGTCAGACAGTGTTTCGTTTTGGACACAGAAATACCTAGACATTTTCTCAAAATCACTAGTCTTATGCCTCTTGCATAAGTTCATGAATTTTAAGTTCTCTCTGTTTACATCAGATGAAACCTACCTGCATCTATTTATCCACATTGTCACAAAACTGAAAATAGAGGGAAATTTACATTGTAGAAGTTGACATTGTCTGTACCATATATCTAATAAAATATATGGTACCATATACCTGATAAAATATATAGCATTGTTTAAAAATCTACACCTACTCCAGAAAACACATTATGAATAACATAGGGTGTGTGACACTGCTTACATTTCATTTTGTCACAAAGTCCCATGCTTCAATGTCTTGCTTCAGTACCTTTTTAGAAAGCAGTATGGAAGAAGTGCTCCATATCTCATCTGTGGGATGAGAGCAAAAACACCACTCTAACCTATTTTTGGACTCTGCTTTTTTTTCTGAGGGTGGGATTTGTTTTGATTTTTCTCCCTTTTCTTTGATATTTATGTGACTGGAAAATTACACTTGAGATATACACGATCCCTTAGGAGTTTCTGAAGTCACTGGGACTGCTGGTACGGGTGTATTTTCAGCTTTGTGGTAATGAATATGCTCAGAGGATCCACGCTACAAATTTTAAAAGTAGAACCAATTTGTTTCAGCAAGAGCAGACCTTTTCTCAGAGCCTCACACAAGCTATTTATAAGGTATTCTTTTGGTAAGATACTCATCCATCATGATTTTATTGGCCATAAAGTAGGTTCCCATCAGGTGTCCAATCCAAAGCTGGTGATGCCAACGTTAGGACTCAATGTTACCTTTGATTAAGATAGGTAACATCACTTAATATTCTATTTTGTGGCTTTGGAGCAGCAACAAAATACCTCAGTAACTGGCTTGCAGACACCGCTGTGGTTTCACCCAGCTGATTGGAATCTGCATGGTATGAGAGATCCTCATAGCTAACAGGTGATGAAGGTTTGCCAGTAGCATCCCAGTGCTCATATAGCAGAAGGACCCAAACCCTAATGGGCACTGCCAGGAGCTTCCTGGTGCTCATGGGATGGTCATGCCTTGGCTCTGCATCGGGTCAGCTTGGGAGCATCCAGCACAAAACCCCAGGGGCTTCTAGGCTGAGCCACAAGAGCAAGGTCCTTGTTTGCAGGTGAGCTCAGGCATGTCCCCTGTTGGTGCTGCAACAACAAGCACAGCACAGTCATCAATATATAGTGGCAGCTGAAGTGAAAGATTACAGTGCAAGGCATGATGTCTTGCCTCAGTTCTCTTGCTAACAGGCCAGCGAGAAAAATAAAGCTCTTGTGATTTATACTTGCAGGGTAATCTCCACAGTAATGTGAAATATGATAGTTCAAATGGGTAAGAACAATGACAGCTGTTACCGTTTTTGACAGGCAATGGGTTTGGAGCTTGTTGATGAATTGCATGCTGTCTGGGGTTTGTTTGGCCCACTTATCTTCAGGATGTCATTTGGTTTTTTGTATGGTTTTTTTTCTTTTCTTGTAAAGAAAAACATCTTTTAAGTCCTCTGGTTTGATGTTGGAGACTTAACAGTTTCTGTTTGGTAAAGAATTTTGCTTTCTTGTGATCTTTTCTTGGAAGATGGCTCTGCACAGATTCCTAAGAAAAAGTTTTGAATGTTTATCCTGCTTTGATAAGGTAGAATAATGTTCTCTCTTTTATCTTTAATTTTATTTTAATTGGACCTGCAACAAAGATACCTAATTATATGAGGAATTTCAGTTTTGACACATCTCAAGCTAAAGTATCACTAAAACACATAAATATGTCTGAATTTCACATTTGCAATTATGTTTAGTGGAGGGTAAACTGTATTTTATGTCAGATAACACCAGGCCCTGAGATATGAAAGACATGGAATTATATCCCCATCCCTTGACCTAGCTCTGTGAAACTGGTGGTGAAGTGTTTTTCAGAAGAAAGCTGGAAAGTCAAGGTTTTTCAAGAAGGAGGGTGGCTGTCAGAGCTTTAGTTGTTCTCTTTCAGTGACATACTGCCAAGCCTCACTGTAGGTCTCTCTCAGAATGGGGCAAGGTAAAACGTGGATGGGGTGAAGCAACAACCAGTGTATGGCTGGGACAGCCCCTTTTGGCAGGAGGGCTCTGCTTACCCAGTTGCAGCAGATCAGCTCAAGGAGAAAAAGCAACAACTGCTTTTAACAACTAAGATCCTATGACATAGCCGAAGGTGGAAAGATAAGTCTCAGACTGGCAGAAGACTGTGATTTTAATTATGTTCGCATAGTCCTCATTGCGCTATTAGCTCTAGAAAAATATTTGCAAAACTAAACTGCTCCACTAGACCAAACCTGTTTCTTTCTCCCACCTTGGTCACAACACCATGTGAAAGTCAGACAACAGGATCTTGCTGGACTTAAGTTTTGCCCCCTTTTAAACCAGTGACACTGCTTCTCAGCTACTCATTTCCAAGGGAACTGGAGCCAAGCTTTAAGTCCTTACAACGTCCTCCGCTTCTAATTTCACTGGCGTCAAGTTCTGACCAGTTAATCAAATGTCTTTTGTGTTGCAGGTGCCTTAATGTTTATTTTGATTAGTGTACCAGTTGCTATTTTTAGCTCTTTGGTCTTTGGGTTGAATGAATACCAGCACAGACCTTAAACCATAATAAACATGTGTTTTTAACCTTGCCATTTATTTTTATGTCTCTGTATCCAAATAATCAGGATGTGGTTACCTGTGAAGGTAGTAGACTACTACTTCAAATTTCAATGCACACTCACATACAAAAATATACATTGTAGAGGGTTACGGCCTTAGAAATACCCAGACAGACCCTTGTCTGACTTTAATGGCTGTTGCCATCAGACTGAGAGGCAGTGTTACCACCTGGCTTAATGCTTTGTCTTTGTCCTTTGATTCCAGTGAACTATGTCTGCTTCACCCCTATGGAATAACCAGCAGCTTTCTTCCTCACTGCTGATCCCTCATGGACAATATAAAACAAAAAAGATGTATAATGAGGCAACCAAATAACAGAAGCACATGTAAGATGTATTGAAAAAGCCAAGCAAGAAACAGAGTTTCAAGAAACAGCACTACAAATGTCATATCTTTACTTTTTAAAACTGGACTCCAAACACTTGTGGCTTTTCTCCTTTGTAGTGTGGGAAAAAGTACAAAGCCAAATGTTTTTTACCATGGGAAATTTTCTATGCAGAGGATAAAACAACTATTGTACATCATAGAAATGTCTTTATACATCATTTTTATTTCTGCTTTTGCCAAGCAGAGGATCAGCAAAGAATGGCACAATCAGGCTTGAATTATACTCTGGGGCAGGACCTGGAGACAAGAGTAATCAGCAAATTAGCAGATATCTTTGGCACTAGAGGCCCCAGCTTAGTTCTTATTAACATCAGCTGAAATAGTCCCACCTGGGTGAGTTGGAGGCACATCAGGTTTTAAGAGCTAGAGCCAAAAAAGAGCTTAAACGGTGTAGCCTAAACCTATGGCCAAAGAAAGCCCTGCAGTGAGCAGCTTCCTGATTCTGAGCCTCCCAAAACTTGACCCTCGAGGCATTACTTAAAGACTCTGTAGGTATCTGCAGCTCCATAGCTGTGGCGTGTGGTCTGACCACCACCAGTCGGAGCAATGGAGTCCTGTGCAAGCTTCTCCCAGGTGTGGGAGCTGGATAACTTTATTTTAGGATTCCAAGAAAATCCTGGAAGTTGTGGCTACCATTAACTCACGTTGAGAACTGGTGAAACGCAGCCTTGCTTTCAGAATGCTGCTGGGGAGGTGTGTGATTTCTGTAACGGCTTTAGGCACCTGCCCAGCATGTGGGGAGGTCAGGGTCAGCCTGGGTGTCTGCGAGCCAAAGTCTCCCTGCTTACAAGTGAGCGCCTAGTTCATCCGATTTTAACACGAGTTTGCGTTCGTTACTCCGGCCGCTGCAAGGACTCAGCCACGGTGAAGAAAGGAATTAAAAGATTTGCAGGGCTGTAAAGGAGCAAAGAGGAGGGAGCTGATTCTGCACCCAGAGGTGCAGGGCACTCAGCTAGCACTGCCTGGGTTTTATGCAGTGACTCTGTAAGATAAAACATATTAACAACCACGGGAACAGAATCTCCCTTTGCTTTCACTTCTTAAAGACCTGCGGAGCGAGGTTCGTCTGGGAACTTGGGAATGCATCTGTGAAGCCATTAATACGTTGTTCTCCTTTGTAGATGCTGCAGTTCCAGCTTGTTGTGGTGCATTTGGCCCTTGTGATTACCCTGCTGCAGTGGCACTCTAGCTCAGTGCTCCTCGCGGAGGCAGCGCCAGAGGTAGGTGAATATTTCTGGTGGTTGTCCCATAACCCTGCTCTTCCTCTGGTTGTTCTTGGCCACGGAGTGTGGAAAACACCAGGGTCTCCAAACTGTGTTGGAAGATGAATGGTCAGTATTGACTCTGTGAGGGCAAAGCAGGAGCAGGACAAATTCCCCAGGGAAAAGTGTGACGCAAATTGCACGGCTCTGGAAGGACAGACAGAATGAAGTCTCACTCACATTCACACAAACTCTCACACAAAAGCACCATGGGCTTTTCTGTGTGTTAAAATGTTGTCCAGTGAGTTTGGATAGAGAACTTCCGGAAGAGGGGAAAGGAGGCGATGGAGGGGGGCAGCCAACTCCTCTAACACTGAAGGGAAAGATTCATTCTTATTCTTAAACACAAATAATAGCATGAGAATCCTGCAACTTTCAGAAGCTGTAAGGAGATCCCTGAGAGAAGACCACCTGCACAAAAGTTACAAATTAAAGGAGGCAGAAGAGACCAGGAGAGGGAAGGAGCAAAGTAATTTGCCGAAGCTTGCAAAGGAAAGCAGCGGATGAAATGGGAGAACTGTCTCACGTTTCATCCAGTACAATATGCAGAGGATGCACCTGAAAATACTTCTATTGCATTTTCTTTTTTCATGTCATCTTGACATGAAACAGATCTGGCAGGAAAGGTGTTTATGTAACGGTTTCATGCCGTAAAAATATCAAGGATCTAAAAGTTTTATCAAAGTAGCATTGTTTGGCTGTAGGGCCTTTACATAGGTTTTTAAGATCAGCTTAGAAGTTAGGTGCGTACTGAAGAATACTGGTGGATCCTTCTACCTTGCTCTGTGTCTTCAAGTGAGCATGCCCTGATTATACGAACTAATATTTGTGATAGAAAATAGGGCTTGGGGTACCCACTCCCCACACCAGTGCTGCAGCAGCTGCTGTTCTGATGCCACAGGGGTCTGGTGTCCTGTCGCTATCAATATAGGGTTTTGTGAAAAGAATGTAAGAACAGAACATCTTCAGAGACTTCCTGATCTGGAGACATGTGCTGGACCAGGGCATGTTTTAGCTGCCGATAGGCCTGAATTTGTCTTTGAAACAATTTAAAATCTTGGTATTCATGACGCCCTTTGGCAATGCATTCCACTTCATCTATGTGCTGTGTTTAAATGTAGCTCCTTGCATTTATTTTAAATCCACCATCTGGTGACTTCACTGGGTGGACTGGGGAGCTCTTTTTCTTGACAAAAAAAACCCTACTAGTCTTTATTCACCTCTTTGCTGTTTGTAAGTTTATAAACCCTCCACTGTACCCGCTGTACCCCATGCTCATCTCTTTGCTTATCTGTGAAGTTCTGCTTTGTTCAGTGCTTCACCACAGGAAAACTGTTGTCTACGTCTGATTACCATTTGACCTGTCTCTTTACAATTCTATTATATTCTTTTTAAGATGAAGTAAGTGGGACTGCACAAAGTACTCAAGAGCAAGAGGCTATTTTTTACCTTCTAGTTTCAAGCGTTATTGTAGCTATTTATCCCCACTAACCAGAAGGGAGAGTTCAGTCTTTTTTAAAGGCATAATTTTGGTGCAAACCTCTGTGAAAGTTTTATAACCCTGAAAGGGAACAGAAAGGACTGCCCAGTGCACTTCAGGCTCATAAAAAGTAAAGTCAGAGGACAATACAAGATCCTTTACAAAAGTACTAACAGTGCTACATCATTTGTGTGATCATTGTGGCCATGTGCTCCTACTTACATAAAGATGACACTTTTATACACTCCATCACGGGTTATACCACCCATCAGTAGTGGGAAATATCATCACCACTGCTACGGCATGGACCGCAGTAGATACAAGCATATTACATCATCCATGTGATGGCTTCCTTTACATTTGTACTAAACCCACTGTGTATGAATAAGAAAGATAGTGGTGTGCTTGTAAAGGTAAAGGAAAATCTGCTTCAAAGCATATAATGAAAGTTTTTGTTAGAAATTTTTATCTATTTCCATGAAGATTAAGTGGAACAAGATGGCAAACATTTCATCTGAAGAATGATTTGAGCTTGACACCTGCTTTCGTAGACTAGCTGCTGCCCTATATTTTCCTGTTATTTGCAAAGCAAATATTTCACTTTGATTTGTTTCATTTCTTGGTTGATAGACCCCAATATTCTCAGCTATTCTGCATAGCGAAATATAGTTTGGTTTCGAAAAGGTGTTAAGCCTAATGTCATAACTAAGGTTCAAAATTCTGTGTCAAGTCAACGTACTGTTCTTTCCTTTCCTCCTCCCCACATAGTGTTACTGCATAAATTCTTTAAATGTCAATGCTGAGCAAGTTTATCTTTGGATATTTTTTGCATAGCAATTAATTAATTTGACAGCTTTGTATGGAAAGTTCTGTGTAAGTTTTCGTTACTAGCATTCATTTAAAAAATGAAAATCAGTTTTCTGAAAAATATCAGGATGGATATTGGAGTCTGGTAACGGTGACTGCATTTTTAAAAAGGATTAAATTACTCAGCTCATGCTATAAGTGTTACTAATCACACCGCTGAGATAGGGATAGTGGGCTGGCCTACAAAAACAGGCTTTGTGAAGTAATAAATTTTGATAATTCTTGCAATAATAATGCAGACGAGTTCAATTCTATCAAAAAAAAAATCTCAACCTTTTATGGCAATGGAAAATGTCCACGTTTCACAGAAGGAACTTTGTTTTAAAGCATTGGCCCAGGTTTAGTATCCTAGTGATTATGTATTTATAGGACTGCTGCTGTGACACTGGTTCAAATGGTTTTTTGGGAACTTGAGCAGCAAGCAAACACCCCCGCTTTCTTTTGCAGCCTTTGGACCCTTCTGCTGCTCTGGGCATGGGAGCACATCCCACTGCCAGTGAAGAGAAGTCAGCCACCAACCTGGCAGCCAAACTGTTCCTTCTTGATGAGCTGGTGTCTCTGGAGAATGAGGTGACCGAGACCAAGAAGAAAAGAAGTTTCCCAGGATTTGGCTCCCCGATCGACAGGATTTCTTCGACCTCTGTGGATGCTAAAGGCAAACAGAGGTAAATTCTTAGATGCCCCTGCCAGTGCTAAAGTTGGAAGGCGGCTGTTGGTAGGTGTCCTGGATACAGATGGGTTAGCTTTAGCCACGAGCACGTTTACTGTTGTTGTGAGGTGTCTCTGATCAGGGTACCAGCATCTCTACAGAAACCATTCCGGTTGCATGTTGTGTAGTCCTTCAGCGGTGATGAATAATACCTGCAGTAGTTCATTTACCCCCACAGTGCCATACAGCTCACAGAGAACATTCAAGCATATGCATTTTTTAGTACATTTCTTTCCACTGATGTGAACTAACGTTCAGTTTAAAACTGCCTTTTCCATCATGAGATTATTTCAAGCAAAAATATGCCTGAGGTTCGAGAACAGCAGGGCAGGGCTAGATGTTCCCAAGGCTGGGGTGAAGAGCAGTTATGGTGTGCACGTCCTGGATAGCAAGATGAGGAACACATCGTGAAAATGGGCAGACAGTGAATGAAATGGGCTTCAAGACCTCAATCAACCTACAATAAGCCAGGGTTTAATCAATACAGCAGTACAGTAATACCATTACAGTACGTGTTTGAAGATAAGCATGTTTATAACAGGGCTAAGCAATGATGCTTGATATGGCTGGGGAGAGCCAGTGAGTTTGGGGCAAAGCTCAAGGGGCCGTTTGCTATATCTGAAAGGGCTTAACTGTCTTGTTCCCTTCTTCTGGTAACTGTCTTCTTTTGGATGGAATCCTCAATGCCACAAAGTATTTAATAACATGCTTAAAGCTTAATCTGGAAGTGGAAAGTATTCACAAGACCCAGTCAACGTTACAAGTATTTTTTTCAAATGGAGTTTTGCAATATTTTCTTGTTTTTCCATTTATCCACCCGGCCTGCTACTAGGACTTTTTGACTGCAGCCAAAAGTGATAAAATACAAAATTCTTAAAACCTTGAGTAGAACTATTCTGTTCTGTATATCTCTTCAAGAGATCAGAATCAGCTCATTCTTTGTTTGCTTTTTAGCATGTTTTCCCTTTTCGGGGGAAGAAATACAAGGTCATTTTTGAAGCTGCAGTGCCTTTTTTTGCAAAAGTACATGGTATTCCCACTTTGTCTCATGCTTTTTGGGTGGAAATCTTGTTTCATTCTACATGCAGTACAAGAAGAAAAAGCACGAAAGAGAGAAACAGTGGTGAAAATTGTCCAAGTTTTCTAACAGCTTGTCTCTGAATAATGAGCTCATGCAAATGAGCGACACTGCACAAAATTCCTTCTTTCCCAGCATCATCAGCACAGTTTGCCGTTTTGCATTGAGATTATCACTTTGGGGGAGCTGATTAGCTTTGGAGTTTGGGATTCACTCATTTATTAGAATCATCTGAGCTGCCTTGATCACTGCATCAATAGTCAGATACTACCACCAGCACAGACCGCGGACCGGATGAGTGCTGCAAACCAGTAGAAAGGCTGTGCCTTTAGGTGGAAACAGGCAGAGGATGCTGCATTTAGAGGAGCAAAGCAGAGGACTGAGCACCCCATCGCTGTCGTGCACACAGTATATAATAACCCAGTCCTATACCAGCTGAGAGGGTTACCTTTCGAGACCAGAAAATTACTTCTGAAGTGTGAAAGCTGTTAAATAGGTTCAGCCCCCTGAAGTAACACAGTGTGTGTGGAGCCTGGCAACACAGGAGAAAGTTTTGGAAAAGAGCACCATCCTGGTTTGAGGTCCTACAAACAGCCAGTTCAAATATAAGTCCACTTAACACATTTTTGTGGCACCCACCAGTTACAGGAGGGCCCAGATCCTAATCTGGCTCATCAACAACAATTTATAAAGCGTTGAAAGCATGGGAAAAGAATGCAGGAAGACATGAGTCTTCAGAAGATGTAGAAAGATCTGTAGACAGATAAAGAGAAAAAGGTTTTGGGAATCTTAGAAAAGGCTGTTTTAAAAGGAAAATATAACTTTGTCCCCAGTAAGTGCTGAAATAGGCGCAGTCTGGTTTGGAAGATGGAAATGGCACAAGAGGCTGGGGAGGGAGCAGTGACTGTCCTGTTGTGGCTCAGGATGGCCGCAAGAGGGGAAGCTCCGCTGCGCTGCCTGCGCTGCCTTTCCCCTTGGCATGAGGTTACCGCTTCCTTCTGTGTTTAACTACAGAGCACGATGATGTTACAACTAATGATGCAGAACGCCCCCCCCCCCCCCCCCCCCCCCCCCCAGTCCAATCTGGATTCCCCTTTTTATCTAGTCGGGCTCAGTATGACTCCAGCAGCCTGTCCCCACCTGCCCCCCACCAGCTTGTGCCGACACCTGGGGGGAAAAGAGTGCTGCTCTTCAGGCAACAGGCTGCGGATCAGCCCTTTGCATTCTTTCCCTTTGCCTTCCCTATGGTTCAGCGCAACAGCGCTGGATACATAAGTGTTTGAGAAAGGGACAGTGAGGAAGGGACAGTGACCTCATCTGAAAGTAGTTAGAAAAGAGGCAGCGTGAAATGGGTTGCTGATGCTGGAAGGATGCCTCTGGGCCCATGTCCGAGAGGTGTGAGGAAAGGAGACTACCCAGAGGAAACCATGGACTGTATAGGTAGTTCTAGGCAGGGCATGCAGTCCCCAAAGCCACAGGCTGAGTGAGCACAGGAGTGCTAGCCAATTAAAGTTGGACTCAAGTGTACCATAGCATGCCCTACTGGTAGTTACTTTGCATTTGCAAACTTGAAGAGCAAAATTTCTCATTTATTTTCCTTCACAAGGACTTATAGAGAAGAGTTCATTTTCCAGGGTTTGTTTTGGACCGGCATTTTGCTGGCAAGTATTTCCAAGGACAAAAGTTGAGTTTATTCTCTGCTGCAGAAACTCTCACCATTTTCACGACAAATCAAAATAAAAATTTGTCTGGTGGAAAAAATGCTCAAAAACTAAGATGGGAATACTTTTTTTTTTAATACTAAAAAAAATAACACAGTATTCCTGCATAGAATGACTTTTACGCTTTCCTCATGCCCTCTTTCATCAAATCATCAGGCAATGTACCGTACGGAGGAAAAAACTAAAAACAACCCCCCCCATTTTCAATCTCATCAAAGGTTTGCTCCTACACGACTTTGAGACCAGCGCGTTGCAGGAGACCCCATAGAAAAACCCTCCGGAGGCTCCTCTGACTTGTCCCCTCTCTTACTGTGCAACACTTTCTACCTCCTTGCTTACCTTAGCCCCGTTTGGCCCTAGAGATTTCAAAGATCCAGGCTAACGGGTCGCCTGAACTATATGATACTATGCATGAAACAGTTCCCCTTTATACATGCAGTGTATCTCATTTCTTTTATGAATAGCAGTTAACCTGAGAATTGTTTGCTGCCAAATAAAAACAGGGATAGTGAATCAACATCAGCTGCTCTGTAAAACAGGTGCAACTCTTGTCTATTTTTTTTTGTAAGACAAGTGAAGCGTCTTATTTTTAAACACTCACACCTTTGGCTGCTCCTACACAGCTGTTCTGCCTCAACAATAAAGTTGTTAGTGGGATGAATGGAGGAATCACAGATGTGGTAACATTTTGATTATTCCTATAATGTCTTTCCCCAATTCTTTCCCTCCTTCTTTGCTTTTTTTTCCCCCTGTGCAGGAAAGTTGTTGAGCTGCCTAAGAGACGGTTTGGAGTTCCTCTCGACCGAATTGGAGTGAGCCGTCTCGGCAACACCAAGGGTTAGCAGTTCCTGCAAGTAAGCCAAAGTACTCCGGGTGTGGGCAGGCTCGGAGAACGCCCCCCATTCTCAGTTACATGGAGGTACTCAAGTCACGCCAGTCGGCTTGAAAGGGGTGGCTTGGGGAATAATGGCTTCTTATAACATGGATTCTGACTGTCAATTTAGCTTGAATGCCCTAAATTAGAGCTTAGTAGCCCCCTACAAGAAAACAAGTATTTCTAACATTTTCCATCTCCTGTAGATCACCTCACAGTGTGTTTGTCCCAGCCTTGCACTTCTGACACGGGAAAATGTAATGTTTCCTGCTTTTTTGCCTACAGGTGCTTCTGTTCTGAATGATTGATGCTGTATTGGAAACATTTCAGGAATACAGAAGATGCATCACAGCTTGTCTTGTCATTGACTAATGATTCAACATGCAAGGAATTGACATCCTGCAAAATCTGTTTCACATTGCATTTTACCAATGTTGCATTTACAAATAATAACAAATTCAATTCATCAGGTCAGAATGCTCTCACAGTTGTGCACAGTGCCACTGATAGGGAGGGAACAGAAAATATGTATATAGTTTAATTGCATGGCATTTATTAAACTTGCAGAAGTTCATTATCGTAGCAGGGACTGTTAGATTTTTTTGGATTGAAAATAAAATTTCCAGAGATGCCAACAGCAGTCCATGAAAAGCAGACAGTTTGCTTTGCACATTTATTTCAAGAGGGTGTGTGTTTGGTAGATGAAGGGAGGATTTAACAGTTATGGGACAAACCTGGAATTTATTTGAACTGCTGTTTGGGAGAAGATGTCTACAGGCTTCACTAGGAGTTAGTCTGAATAAGAACTATGAAAATACCCTAGTATTTGCCCTGATGTTTTTAGTAGTCTTTCTTTTATCTCTGCACCATATTTAGACATGTTTTCATCATATGGCAGATCCTGAAATGTGGTGAGTCTTCTAGTTTCCTCCTCTAAGCTGATGAATACATTTCACTCCTCCCTATGCATAACATAGGATAGCATCCAAATATGAAGTCATCTACTTCCTAGGCCATCTGCATCATATGCCTTATTTTAGCCTCTTGCTGAGTGCATGGGGCATAACGAGACAGCCAACTCTTAAAGTTCAAGAATTTCTCACTCTGGTAAAATGTAAACATGTCCTCTCCACTTCATTTCAGAGTAAAACAGGTTATCTTAAATCCTGTTTCATGCTTTTCACTTCTTTCCAGATTATAAAATATAGCTGAAAAGAGCTGTTTGCTGACATCTCAATGCTCCTAGCTGACGTTTTCTAAACCTCACATGCTCCTTCTTGGACTTCCATGTCAGCTAAATTCCTTGGATTGCTATTCTGGGGTATAAATTATCCTTAGAATTGCCAAAGATGACCCATTGAGAAAGGGATTATGCAGGTCTAAGAAAAAATCTGATTCTTGCCAAGCACCCTGTGTTAGGCAGAGAGTGAGGCTGGAGGTAGGAAGTAAGTGTTAATTTCCTGAGCTTATGTGAAGCACATAGCACCTGGCCATCAGCTGGGAAAACGGGGAAAAATACAGGCAGCTTCTCAGTCAGCTACAGGAAAGGACTTGGGAAGTCAATGAGTCTTTGAAGTTAAAGCTGCTCTGAGGATTGGGACTTTGGAGCAATTGCCCTGGTTCATGGCCATGGTGGGAGATGAGGCTCCCACTCAGAAGGGTAGGTAGCATCCGCTACATGTCTGAGAGGGGCAGTGCTCAGCCATAGCAGGGGCCTTTCCCGTTTTCCTTCTTGCTTACAGCCCTGCCCTGAGGCCAGGACTGGCCCAGCCACAGAAAGTTCACAAGAAACTTTGCTTTTCTTGCAATATAGGCTAATGCTGCTGAGAGCAGCTGCACAGACCAGTGAATCCCATCAAGATGTGCCCCCATCTTTCCCATCAAGCACAGCACTCTCTAGCTGAGTTAGGTGATCATTTGTACTTCAGTGGGTGAGTTACCAGTGCTTGTGTGTGAGATGAAGCACCACAGATGCTTTCCAGACCAAGATCTTGAAAGTCATAGAAAGAATGAAAAGCTGTAAGTCCATGGTCATCTTGGGTTTTTGCTCCCTGGTCCCACCGCTTGTTTTCTGCCTTTAAGCTTGCAGGTGAAGGCTCTGAGAGCTGGACTGGGTGGGTGCGTGCAGACTGGCTAGAGACAAGATTTTCTGTCCATGCTAGAAGCAGATCTGCAAATGCAGAAAAGCCCAGACCATGTCCTCTGCGGGGCAGTGCCACCACCTGTCCCAAGCCTGCCCTGCAGTTTAGTAAACAGTTATCTTATTGAACTGAGCTCATCCAGACAGTCTGAAGATAATCTGTTTGCAAGGCGGCCATATGCGTGGGGCAAGGGCAGATTATGGAAGTGATGTACTCCTGACTGCTCGTATAGCTGTCTGTCAAAAGCAGCATGGACAGAGTCATTGTGTGACATATTTTGGGAGACTCAGATCAGAGGAATCCAATGCTAACACGGCGGCTTTGCAAAGACACTGCTGGATCATAAAAGTATTGTAACAGTCGGCAGGTATTAGCCTGGGCTTCCAAATAAAGATGGGTTCTAAAGCCTGTGGTTGTGTGCAGAAATGCCCTCCATCTGAAGGGTGATGTGAAAGCAAAGCAGGACAGAGGCACCTGTGGTGGTGTTGCTTGGAACTGGGAGCTGGAAGCCTCAGTCCTGCTCTTGGCTCCCACCTCATTGCATGGATTGCTTGGGAGAAGGCAGCAGCCTTTTCTGTTCCTCTGCCCCATCCACCACAGAGCACACTGAGACCTCCTGTGGCTCGTAAAGCACTCTTTAAAATCAATAAATTGGCAGGTGCTCTTTAAAATATGATGATGTCTGAAAGGCTGAGACTCACAATTTGTTTTCATAGAAAATATTGGATAGCTTCAGTCAGCATGCATAGCATGAAAGTCAACAAATATGAAATGAGGATATACTACAGCATCCATTGCACGCTAGATTTGCCCTGTGCTGCCTGTTTGCAAATCCATTCTGATGCCTGTGAGGATTTTCTGCTAATAAATCAACATGGTCTACTAGAACGTCTAAGGGAAATCCCTTTAATTATTTCCTGTGGGTCATTAACTTTAGCAAGAGTGACTGCTCAAGCATGGGTAAGGTGCAAGCAGCCATGATGTGGAAGTGGCACCTGAGGAAGAGAAGAGTTTCTGTACTGTGTGCTTAGGAGAAAGGACAGGACCCCCACAGTGACATGCTGAGCCTAGGCAGAGCATCACTGCCTTTGCGCTGAATTAATAGATGAATTGCATTCAACACATTCATCACTCCAGCAGAAGCAGCTACCACAGCAGCACATAGTGCCTGCGAGGAAATAGTGGGGTAGTTTGGGTACCATAAGCACTTAAATAACTGATGATAGGATATAGCACACCGTGTGGGCTGAAAATCACTGCTAAGCAGCATGGTGCATTGCACTCCGGGGAATTCCTGTGCCTAGGATCAGAGCAAGCTGTTAAACAGCCACAGACCCTGTATTCCTTTTCCTGACTCGCTGATGAGTTATCACGCCAGGGTGGGAAGGCACGGCTGCAGCTAGCAGGTAACAGATGGAGCCCGCTGCTCCAGCCCTGCATTGCACTGGGATTTCCTGCAAGCTGAAAGAACCTGAGCTGAACACCAGCTTGGGGCACTCAGCGCAGCTCTTGTACTACATCTCCCTTTCGGCTGGAGCGCCAACATCTTAAAGAAAGAGAGACCCTTCTCTTGGCAGCAGGCTATAATTTTCCTGGATTTGGTGCTGTTAAGAGGGTACGTGAAAGTATGTTCCCACGTACCTCTTCACTTGCACAAAAGCAACAGAAAATGGGAAATGTGTTCTGAATCACTACCAAGGAAATAACAAAGAATTAATGTTAGCAGCAAACTGTATTTTGCATGTCATTAGACCTCACTGATATAATCAAGCTGGTTTTATTCCATAGATGCCAGCTTTGGCCTGTAATAGGATGAATAGATCTCCTGTTAATGAAGTACATACTGGGTACTGCAGTGGTAAGTGTGCACACCTTGCAGAAGCCCAAGGCAATGAATGTAACATGATAATTACAGCTTTGGGAGGCATAAAGTTTTGAAGAATATGTAGTATGGAAGCTACAGTTAAATAGCATGGCTCAACAGGGCTGGAGAGACACTTCAAATATAGCCAAAATCAGTCCACACATTCACGGTGGCTACCAGATTGTGCTCTCGTTCACACCACTGGAAACCTCAAAGCTAACATCAGTGGCCTTTAGATTTATTTTGGATTTACGCCTTTGGGAACATGGTCCGTTGTTTTTGCAAATAATTGTAGGCAACATGACTTGAGATGGATGTATGTAGGAACCACTGATGGAATTTGATCTCTTCCTTTTGGACAGGTGCAGACATAATTCTGCAGTAGAAAAAGCCAGCTAGCATCTGCACTGAGCAGCCAGGTGAGCCACAAACCTCTTCTCAAAACATCTCTTTAGGTGAGTAGGTAGAAATCAGTGGGTCTGCTCCAGTCCTATGAGGACAGCAGCCCACACGTATCCACGAGGAAGACCAAACTCTCCTTCCCAGTTCTGGTCAAAAGGAAGGGCCTTTTCCTCGGGCACATTAAAACAGGCCTGTGTCGTTATAGTTAGGTGTTTAATGGGAGCCTTTTTTCCATTGTAAACTTCACGTGAATCATTAGGTAACAAGAGCCTATGCCAAGGGAAATGTGGTGCCCCTTGGGCCTCTGCAAGAGGTGAGAAAGAAAACAGTATATGCTTCTGTGCAACAGAAAATCTTTATTGGAATGATATCCAAAGGATCCAGACTTCCGTGCCTGTCCTTCCCCAAACCTACTGTGTACGCTGACGGGACACAACGAGGAACAGCTCTGTCTCAGCAAGCCGAGGCAGGCAGCCCTGAGCCCTTCCCATTACACCCAGTCTGCCTTCTTATCCCAACAGCGGGTGTTTGGTCATCGCAGACCTGCTCGTAGGAGACGACGGGAAACCCAGACACCACCGTGAGCAACGTCTGCAGATGTGGGCAGAGGCCCAAGCTCAAGGGAACGCAGTTAGTGTTTGGTGCCTGTGGGGACCTGGTGAGAAGGGGAAGAATGTACAGTGGCAGCAGAGTGAACGGCACACACAGGACTGCAAGGAAAGTTGGGAAGCATCTTCCAAGTAGAAATCATGGCAGGTTAAACCTGGAAGGAAGGAACAGTGGAGAGCGGGAGTGGACTACCAGCTCCTGTCACGGTCCCTGTTATATTTGGCTGTGGTGTGGTCATGGAGGATGGCATCTGAGTTAGCAGCACGATGAGAGAACGGAACAAACTCTTAACACGTTAATGCCCAGCAAGGCAGTTTGGGGAAGGGCTCATCTTCATCCTCCAGTCCTCGCAAGCCTTCATATGCAGTATTTCCAAAAGCAGGCTGGGAAGGGATACAAGAGAAGGATGTTAGCATCCAAGGGACTTTTTCCAGGTTCCCGCTCTAGCCCTGGAGTGGGTTTCAAAAGCCCCATGTCTTGAGAGAGTGAGGGTGTGAAGCCAGCATTGTGGCTTCTGGGCACATCTCAATAACCAGCTTTGACTTCGTATAACACTTTTAGAAGGTGTTACTTTTAGCTGCTTGTAGTGTAAAGAAGGGGTCTAGAAGTTGTTTCTGTGTTGCTTGATTTATAAGGATTTGCTTTTCTCTTTGCTTCACTTCAGCAATATCAGGAGTCAGCTTTTTCTTTCCTGTCTACTGGCCAGCAGTTTTGCTGCCTCGGAGGTGTGTGCAGAGTTTTTCACCTGTGGCTGACTGGAAGAGCAGGATACTTACTTGGAGGGGCTGGATCTGGTCCTTACAATTTATTTTAAAACCCAGTCACTCATTTGCTCTGCTGCTAACTGTCCTCCAAACAACACTGATCTCTGTAGGGCCTTCTGAGAAGAGTAGATTAGGGAAGGATGCACATTTTGGTGTTGGAAAAAATAGCTGTGCCACCAGCATCCTTTGAATCCTGTGAGGGTCTCCTATTGTCAAGTACGAGAAGAGATTTCTACCTGGTTTTTGAAAGCAGGATCTTGGAAGAAAGCTTCTACTGAATCAGCAGCGCTCGTGCTGAGACATGAGCTCCTCCCAGACTGGAAGGACTTTAGATGAAGGCAAAGATTCTCTGCTTTAATTTCTGGCAGAATCTGATTTAAACCTGGCAGGGGGAAGTAGATTTATCTACATTAGAACCTCCCAGACTGGCGGGGCCATGAATTAGATTAGCCAAATTAATGACAGCCTCCAGGGTTGCTTATAAATTGCAGATTGTCTAAGGATCACCTAAGCACTTAAGCAAGCCTTGCACAAAGGGATTTTCTCTTGGCTGTCTGGCAGGTTGTCAGCTTGCACACGCACAGAGCGTGTGGGGCAAGGGCAGCACTCGCTCTTTTGTTTTCAGGCGAGATCTGTCATCAGTGACTTCTGTTTTACAGCTGCCACTGCTTTGTGGAGGAATCCAGTGAAGGCCAGTGTGAACGGCATTGTCCGTGTGCTTGCCAGGGGCAGCCTTGCAGGAGCACCGGTGCAATACGCTCCTGAGTCACTGGATACAGACTGGACAAAGCATGGACACCATCCGGGGGACCTAGCAGATCTCAGCTCCCTGCATTCTTGGTTGATTTCCACATCCTTTTTAGCTGCTTTTCAGCAGCACAAACAAGTGCTCCTTTTTTCTCTGCAGGGAGGCAGTGACCTTGGCAGAGGGGAAAGCATGCAGTCCACATGCCTCATTATGCCTTCAGCACTAGCTTTGTGCCCACAGCAAAGCGAGGAGTGCACCGCGGGGACATGTTCATACAGAACTCACCTCCTCCAGGGCAGGCACTCGTTGCCCATATAACCCCATGTTCCTCTGTGAAAAGAGGGATGCAACACCGACTGCCTCCCGTGAGGTCCTTGGAGTGCAGACCCGGTGTATCTGCCCTGACAGCAGACAGGGTTGGGTACACACTCCTTCTCACCGGCGGCTAAAACAGCCAGCCACTAACAAGAGAAGGCCAGGACTGCTAGAAAAGCTGCCAACCTGTTTTTCAGCATATTTGGGGCATGTTTACTGTCACTGTCTTTGTTGCACAAAGGAAGCCCTGGAGAAGAGAGCTGGACAGGATGGCTGCAGGGCTCTAACCCAAAACCTACCGCGTTTTTTGGGCTGGGATGCTGAGAGACTTTCCAAGGCATAGGCCACCTCTGACCCTTCCTCAGCTGAGAGCTGATCCTTCAACTTCTCCAGCTGTTTAAAAACAAACACAGCAGTAAACAAATGCCCCATGATGAGGAGCTCCGCAGCGTGCTGGCAAGCAAAGGGTGGCTCAGAGGCAGGAGGTGCAGGCAGCCTGGCTGGCGGCAGCACTGGGAAGGACGGAGCTTTTCCCTGGAGCAGGATCATTCCAGGAGGATCTGCCTTTGGAGCACTCACACCTCCTCAAGTCGTCCTCCACTAAGCTGCTTGTTTCGTGGCAGCAGTGTAGGCACCCGCTGCTCTTCCCCCCCACCACAGGGTGCAAACCCCCGTGGAGAAGAGGCTGTGCAGAAGGATACTGCACCAGTAAGAGCCAAGTTAGTGCTGGGGCAGGAGGTCCCCAGGTATCCACCCGCTGCAGCAGACAGCATTGCTGCTCCATTGCTCTGGGTTGTCCCTCCATTCCCTTCCCCCCAGCTCTCGCTAACTTCCCTTGGTTATAACATGGAAAGTCCACAGTATTTCTTCTCCATCTGTAGCTACTCTTTTCTAGTAGGCTGGGAACATCTATGGCCATCATCTAGACTTCTGCTCTAGCAGTGTTGCTCCCAGGAAGCCAGAGCTTACTGTCCCTCAGCACTGGAGCAAGGGGCTAGGGTAGGAGCTGGCAGCCTTCTGTCTGGCGTGCTGCGCTGTGTTTTTTCAGTCTGAAGTGAAAAATGCCAAGTGGAACCCAGCAGGACCTCCAGGATCCACACAAAGAGCTGGGCCTGGCCTGAGAAAGGGGAAAAAGGGCTTCCGCTGCCTGTGAGGTTTGGGGCACAGTGGGATCTGTGTCAAGGGCGCTGCGCACCTTTCCCTGTTCCTGTGAACTCGGTGTAGGATGGGGTTTCCTCTTGCTATGCGTGTGTCTGGACACTCCACAGCACAGCGGGGCTCTGACCCTGGGTCGGGCCTCCCTTACTAGTAAAGTGCCCAAACAAAAACCAGCCTGGATTAGGTGTGCAGGGGCTATCCCTCTGACTTAGCCCAATTACCAGACGCACCCGGCTGCTGCACTGCCCAGGAAGGCAGCAAGACATCCCCTTCTCCCTCCCTTTTCTTCCATGGAGATTTCCTTTGGCATCTCTTTTTTTCCCGGCTTGGTCTTCGCTAGCTTTTCACTGGTGGCAGAGGCAAGGGCTGCCTCAGCCTTTACTGCGCTAGTCTATAGCCTTGCTCGCTTTTTATCTTTTCCCGCCTGTGCTACTATTTAGCCCGAGTTCTGCTTTTCCCTTTGTGTGACACACGCTTACATTATAGCAGCAGAATGAAGAGTAACAAGATGTAAAGACAGAAGAATAGGGCATAAAGACAATATGCACAGTTGTTTAGCTGCTCATGCGATGGTATTCATATATGTGTCTGTACATTTGCTTCTCTCACCTGTTCAAGCTCTTCAAATTTCTTTGCCAGCTCCCAGTCTGCAAGAAGGGAGAGAGTAACATCAGTATCTGCATTGCTTCCCAAAGCTCAAATCCAAAACAGTTTCTTCATTTAACCTTTTCAGTGGTTGACAAAAAAAGACCTAGCTATCATTTATTTTCTGATAGTGATCTCCAAATCTGTGGTAGCAGAAACAGTGACAGAAAAGAGGGCTTTTTCTGCTGAACTCTATGGGACTCTATCCTAATTCTCCATTATGAGGGAGGCTTCTTCATCATTCACCAGGCTCTAGGGGAGCTGGGCCAACAAGGTCACACGCTGTGTGATACCAGTTCAGGTGAACCTCTCTGCTGCTTTTTCATTTTTATCCTGCTAATAGCAAATCTCTAATGCTGGCTTTTCTGTCACTGGCGCTTTATATGAACTCCTATTGCTTCCTTTAAGACTTGTTTATCCACACATCACCCATGCAGGCAGAAGTCAGAAGACACAGATTTAGCCTAGCATAACTTATTGCTTTATAAATCAGCAAACATCAGGGTTGGCAGAGTGGAGCAACAGGAAAAGTAACATAGCAGTGAGTGCACAGATACCACACTTCTCAGTGTTAGGGGAGCACAGGGACCTGGGGACCAGCTTCACAGATCAGACTTAGAGACCTCAAGGCTGAGCAGTACTGGACTGGACTGTCAAAACACTATGCAGACGGATGAACGAACTGCCCTGAGATATCTCATCCAGGACAAGGGGAGAGTTAGGTGCCTATGAACGGGATCTAAAAGCCCCAGCTGAATTGGGAAGGATCTGGAATAGCAATAGCAAAAGCTGCAGGAGGGGATGGGGGAACTTCATATCTCACTCCTCTTGAGGACTGAGGTACCTTATTCCAGATTCAAACTGAATAAAACAGTTAATTTTTTTAATACAATAGATGAAACAATGGAAAGCACCATGACAAAATGACCTCAGTCAAAGCTGAGTGACTGGACTACAGCAGTTCTCCTGGGAGGGGAACGCAAACTGATCAGCTGGTTTTAAGTGCCAGTTTGGGAAAAAATGCACTAAAATAAGCAGAAGAGACAGGAAAGAACTAAAGAATGCCTCTGCTGGGCCCCACAAGAAAGCCAAAAACCAGCCCTGGAGCTGCCTCCGTTGTCTGCTCCTATCGTGGCAGCAGGCGTTGGTCTGCATCTCCAGGGGGATTTAGGACATAATTCCCCTTGATTTCAGATAAGACTTCAGCACACAGACACATCGCCAGACTTGGGCTTTTTTAAAAAAAAAATGTTTGAAACCGAGCAGGAGGGTGCCAAGAAAGAGCTGCCTGCCTTCTCAGTTTCTCCTTCGAGAAGGAAACAATTCAGCTGAAAAATCCGGAGTATTTTCTGACAGATATTAATCCAACAGAAAAAGTAGCAGTTCCTAAGCAAATCCATTGCATCAGGCCTCGGTTTGAGAGACGGTCTGGGGATGGGGGTGGGCTGGGAGTCAGGAGGTGGGGGCTCTGTTCCTGGCACTGCCAGCAATGACCTCAGGCAGATCCTTTTAAGCATGTCTTTACATACCCATAGATAGCCAGGCCTGCATATCTGCAAGTGAAAACTGCCACTTAAGAGATGATGCTGATGATGACTGTTGTTGTTGTTATTATTATTATTCTACACATTTTTACCTCTTTCAGAGTTTCAAGTGCCTATTTTGGCTCAACTTTCCACAAACCATAAGCTTGGCCAATGACTGCTATGAATAGAAAATGATCAGCGGTCGAAATTTGGAACAGATTATCTCAGGCAGGGGGAAGGAAGTTAATTTATGGATGAAGCCTTGAGAAACTGCCTGCTGTAAATCCTCTGTCTGTGCTCTGCTCAGAGATTCATTATATTCAATTGTCTGGCATAAAATGCAGCCTTTCCTCTAGGAGTAATAAGTGCAATAATCCATAAACCAATCATAAAAATGTTATTTCTTGAATGCATCCCCTTTGCAAGAAGAATGCCTTTGTTAGTATAAGGACTTGATTTATTTGTGTTTATTTATTTGTCCCAGGATTGTTTAACCACTGCCTCACTGCATTAACAAGGGGCTGGGGAAGAGCACTGAGTGATTTTGACAAATGGATTTTCCTAACAAAATTTTTGCCGGGCCCCGTTCTTGGCTGTTTTCACAGGGAAGAGCAGCTTCCTGCTCTGAGACCACCACATACGGCCCAAACCCTCCCCTGGCTGCGGTGGCCGTGGGAATAGCTGACCCCTGTAATCCACATGGCGCTTGTGATGGCTGTGCGGAGTGTCACGGAAAGCCCAAGTTTCTCTTCAGCGCGTCTGAGTTTAGCCACATGCAACTGCCTTTAAATTTGGTGTCTGTTCACACAGCGCAGACAGGAAGAGCCTCCAACGTGGCCCCGTCTTTGGCCTCTCCGCTGTGTGGGAAAAGCCCATTGTCTCAACCCCTTCCAGCAGTAACAGGGGCTCTGGCTCAGGACAGGAGCTCCCACTACCCTTGTCCCAACCTACATCTGACCCCAAGGGATCTCAGCTGTATGCTCTCTGCAAAATCTCGATGCCACCCCACTGCCCCTTGTGCTCACAGGGTGCTGCTGTTTTTAGTGTACCAGCACGACACTGAGCTGTATGGCAAAGGCACATGGGGCTGTATGGTGCGTGGGTGGAGAGGTGACTCCCAAGGCTGGCCCATGCCCCAGGCATAGCACACAACATCTCAGGAACAGCAGAGGCACAGGGACTCAGCAGCGTGTCTTCTTGTTATTACTTACGTACACACACATGCTCCATTCCCAGCTCAGCGCTGAGCGTCTGAGGATCTAGGGGGCCTGGTTTGGGGCAGTTTTACATGGTAGTGCAAAAGCAGGTCCAGGACCCCCACGATGGAGAACATCTGACATTAATCATGTGTAGGCACCATACTAGGTGCTTCCACTTTCTGAGCAGCTGGTATTTCTGAGGAACCTGAGGAGCCGGTTCCTTGCATTCATGCAAACACAGATTCAGGAAGCTGAGATCTCCCATCCCCTTCGCTTACCAATGTTTTCTGGTCTCCGCCATGCGAGTTTCTTATTAAGAAGCAGAGTCAGCAGGGTGTCCTCATGATTTGTGTCTTCTCTCTCCGGAAGCACTCGGTTCTCTGCAGCACATAAAACACACCTTTCTCGAACTCTAATGGCAAGAAGGGTGGGCCCTCCAGCCCCCAACATTAAAACAATAATTAAGAAGGCTAAGAAGTGGAAGGCAAGTGCCTCCCGTCAGCATTTTGTCAGGGTGGAAGGAGCTTGGGGGAAGAGGAAGATGTGTGAGCACAGAATAAAATGTGCAGGCAGTGAGGGCTGCGCAGTGAAAGGGTGCAGGATGGAGGAGCCCTCCCTGCCAGCTCCGGGCTGCTGGCCAGTCTCACTGCAGCCTCATCAACGTGGCTGGCTGCAGAGAGCCGGAGATATCACCTTGATTTAGACAGCCCCGACCTCTTCTGCAAAGCGGCTGTAGCGGATGCTGCTGCAAAGCCAGACAGCAACCCACAAGATCCTCTTCTCAAAACTGCAGGTGTTCCCCCCTCTCACACCATCCACCTTCCCCAGGCCCATAGAGGTGGGAACTGGCTCCTCATGAGGACTGACATGTGGGTACCACAGCTGAAAAGCCCTTCGGCCCCGCAGTCTGTTCCTGCGCTCACTCAGCCTTGGGGCTGCTCTATCTGACTGGCAGTGATGTTAAAGGATTCTTCCTGAACAGAGCCAAAGTGTGGAGGAGTTTAAAGCGAGCCTCTTTGTCCCCAAAGAAGCCTCTCACAGTAGCTGTAGGCCATGCAGAATTTTTCTGTTTTCCAGGAAAAACCTCCCCAAGCTGCTGTCCTAAAGCAATTTGGACCTCTCTGAGGCCCCTTTAGGGAGCTTTCTTAGTGGTTTTGCTTTAGTGGTTGTGGCTATGCCCTCAAATGAACGGTTGTGAAGGTCAAGGGTTCAGCAGAAACCAACAGACACAGGGAGGGGATGGGACTAACCAGAGCCCTGAAAGCTCCGAGACCCTCCCAGCTCTGCTGAACAGAGTTCCAGAATCATCTGAAACTCGAGTGTTGCATTCATTTTTGAGAATGACAGAGGGAGAGGTGGATGTCTCTGCTCTGAAGACAGCCAGCCGGGAAAAACATTGCTTAACCAGTGTTGTGCTCTGTGAGCAGTGAGTGTGTGCAGTTTGGAAGCAGTTCGTCTTTGGGAAGCGGTTCGCCCAGCACTGTGTGCAGCCACAAGTGGGTTCGGCAGGAACCGTGCAGGCGAGCTGCCTGAAAAGCTACAGAGCACTTTGCCCTCAAGGGGAGAACACTCTGAACAGGGTTTTTGGCGCCCGCCTCATTTGAGCAGGGAGAGGTGGATGTCTCTGCTCTGAAGAGAGCCAGCCGGGAAAAACATCGCTTAAACAGTGTTGTGCTCTGCGAGCAGTGAGCGTGTGCAGTTTGCAAGCAGTTTGTCTTTGGCACCTTTACACTTTACACACTTTACAGGGAGAACCGCCATTCCCCAAAATATTTGATCTGAACACCCCTGCCCCACCCCCAGACCCTACACAGCCCTAGAATCCGTGAAAAATACTAAGAAATTATGCAGAAAGGCTTATTTTCTCTTCCTCCAGGATCTTTAGGACTTCCGCTCACTCCCTTCAAGGAGGTGAGAAAGGAGAAAATGGTCTCCTATAGCCATCATAGCTGTGGTGGGATGAATGCAATTATTTTCGATACGCATGAGACAAAACATTGTATCAGGTGAGCTTTAAGGGAGCTCAAGAGTATGTGGGAATCAGCTCCACTAGCTAAAGTCGCATAGATCTGCAGAAGCAGAGGGGTTCTGGCCAAAGTGATGCTCCAAGTGTTTGCCCAGACTCAACCCTGCCTCGCGCTGTGACTGAAGCCGCTGATCCTGATTGCGATCTCTAGAAATAAACCCGAGGGAGTTTGCAGAGCTACACTCACAGCTAGCGTGGAGTGCTATAAACCTCATTCCTAAGTCTGGAAGACAGTTATGATTTTAAAATAGCTACTTTTAGTCATTTGGGGGATTTGCTACAGAAAAAAACCACCCTATAAACACACTAGTAAAAACTAAACAGAAGCAGTATTTAGATAGAGTGGCCTCAGGAATGTTTTGGTTGTCATTACAAAAATAAATAGGTGATATAAGAGGAAAAATAATTTGAAAAGCAATGTTATTTTCAAACCTATATTTAGCTGCTCTTTTTTTTTTTTGTACTGCCAAGTCTCTTTAAGAAAGAAGATTAATGATTGACATTTCCCTGCAGAATAAGTTCAAGCTAAGATTAATTTAAATTATGGGAGAAGAACATATAAAAAGAAGTTTTGTGAATAAAAAAAGTTCAGCGGCACCCTACTACTGACATTTATGAGCTGTCAAATCTCATATGGTGCATACTGGAATTGCTACTCTCTGATATTTTAATGTTTTTCCTTGGAAATTTTCCTTTGGGATAGAAAGAGCTACCCTTACCAGATTTCACCAGATCTGATATTTTTACTGATTAGCAGAATGTGTCATACAACCAGCTGCAGACCAGAAGGACAGCTTTAGCTCATGCTAATATGAGCAAGTCTCTGGGTAGTACCCATGCTAATTGATTGTTTAGTACAGCTCGAGGTTCATTTTATTTTCTTTCATGGATAAGCGACCGTTGCGTGGCCATGACAAGCAGCAAAGCAAAGCAAAAAGATAACCACCTACCTGTGTCATCTAGTCTGTATTCCAGCTTACCTTGTAGCAAAAAAGGCTCTCCATGTGTAGATGGGACATACACAGTCATGGTCAAGATGGTGAGCACTCCAAGGGACAGCTGGACAGACCACATCTTCTCCATGTTCCCACCACCCAAAAGCATTCTTCCTTCAGGCACAGTGGAGGACTTCAATGCAACCCAGTGCCAGATGAGCTCACTTTTAAGAGGCAGTGGATGTGCCGTGATTGCAAATGGCCTTTGGAGGAGGGGAGAAAAATATCTCTTGAGATATAATTCAACCTGTCAATATGATTCACTCCTTTGGGAGTGGACAGAACAACCCAGTAACAGACGTCAGATGGAACCTGTTCAATATATCTCATATCAGACTGATTTAATGAATTCTGATGTTCCCATAGGCATGCACCGTCCACGCACGCCGATATACACTCCATACGAACATACATTAAAAATATTTTTCTGGGGCTGCTGCTTTAACAGAGTTCAGACATGAGGACTCCCACATTAGCAAGGAAGATTTGTCTAATGTACAAGTTGCTGTATGTCACCAGTTTGGACAGAATCAGGTTAATGGGTTTTTGTAATTTATCATCTCACTTCCTAGTGCCTATATTAATTAATGTGAGACATAATGAGCACTGAAGTGGTGGGAAACGGAGGGGCAAAGCTCTTTTCATTTAGCTGATTGGAGGATGTTGAGTGTGTCTTGCTCACCATGACTTATGGCTTTGTCAACGGGAAAGGCATCACACCCTATTTTGGGATTGTGTCTGAGAGGGGGAGTGCACATTTGGCAGCAGATATGGAATACATCAAGGATGGGCAACTGTCTTCATTTTTTTCTGAGGGAAAAAAAGAAATGGAAGGTCAGATGCTGGTTCTGGCTGCACAGACGTATTTTATTAGTTTAAAGCAAAGTATTGAGGCACATTGCACATATTCCATGTCTCCTCAGGTCGTGACTACATCTTGGTTTGGCTTCTATTTGTGGTCTGTCCATCACTACTGATCAGGGACCTGTACTATTTTTTCTATTACAACTTTACTCAAGAAAAATGTTGTAATACTAACAGCGCTAAACTTTGTTTGAAGCTGAACTTCTGCTTCTTCTGCAGAACTGAATCATCTGTACCACACTTTGGCCAAGCTCTGACTTGTACATGCACTCCTGGTGACTCACTTCATGTGCTTTTTTGATACCACATCACGCCAGATTACCCAACATAGCTGCATCTGATGATACCTGCACTTCATCTTAACTAAAAGACAATATCATTTCCATGTTTGGACTTTTGGCTTCTTGTCCCCAGCTCTCCCTACAACTTGCTGTGCACCTTGGATAGCTGTAGAATAACTAGCCTTTTAATAGGTCTTTTAATATTTACTTTTTACTAGAAAATGGAGGGGGAGAGTCTTAGACTTTTTGCAAGAAGTGCCTATGTGAATGAATGTGATCCTTCCATTAAGGAATACTTCTCCAGTGAGGAAATATTCCAAATTTTTCCCTGCAGATATAGTATGTACAAATAAACCAAACTTGTCTTTTCTCTCAATCTCTGTTCAGCCGTCTGAAGCACTCCCCTTCTTCACAAAGTTCTGTCTGTACTGAAGGACACCTGTGTTCTACTGGGAACACTTTTGCAGCCGTCTCTGTCTCCCTAAGCTGCCTGTTTCAAACCGGTCCATAGTGAGCTCCCCCCATGAAGCACCACCTTGCACAGGAGTCCAGGATGGACAATAGTAGCTCTGACTCAAAACCATATTCTTAAGGGATGCTGATGTCCATTTTCACTTGGTATTAAATGGCTTTCCAGGTCCTTATCAGTATGTCTTGAGATCTTCTGTGAGATTGGCTTTGCCTTGGTATAGAAGGTGGGTTTTCCCATCTCCTCTAAGTTTATGCAGAATCCATAGATCTCTGCCTGGTTTTCCCTGCCCTTGGCTATAAGGCATCATGGGCTATTGGCAGGATTTTTCAGGAAGATGAGCTATTCCCTTGGGATTTCCTCTTTCACTGCAGAGTTCAGTTCAGGGTCACTGCAACTGTTCAGCCCCCAAAGCAACTCATGTATAGAGTGTGCCAGTCCTTTCAAGTGAGGGCCCTCGTGAAGGTGAGAGACTGCCATTCTGCATTTACATACTAGAAGGGAGATTACTGGGTGTTGTGAGGTGGTGCATGCCCTCAGTGGATGGATGAATAGACACCTGACATCTGCTGCCAGACACTAGTGGACTTTTTGCATCTGTTGCAGTTATGAGGTGGTTGATTTGCAGTGTTGGGCTTCTGTAAGACTCCCACCTGGAAAATTCCTTTGCTTTTAGCCCATTTGTCCAGGTGCTGGAAATACTATTACATTTCATTGCTCTTACATATTTTATTGTCAATATAAAAACAATGTAGTCTCCATATTCTTCATAGTACTTCACTCAGTGATGTCTTCTACATCACCCACTGAACACTTGTGTCTAGAGCTCAAAGATGGTGAGAACATGTAGATGTGAGCTCCATCCTTACGTCCCATGGTCCCAGTGCATCTAAGCCTCTTCATGTAGAAGTTTCTCTTTTCATAAAGCTATGCAGACTTCAGGTAATAAAACACAATCAAACTGGAAATTTAACAAGGGTGAACAAAGCAAACCAGTCCAGAGGGCAGGACCTGTCCCAAGCAGCTGAGATGCCATTAACCTCAGCTGCACCAGCTCTGATTGTGAGAGTGACAAACACACAAGGTCAGGGCCCTGAGGGTGTCAACAGTCCAAAGCAGCCTCAGCTGGGGCCTCCACCCACCCTCTCTGCCCATAGGCCAAGGAAACTCATTTAAGCTCAGCCCTGGCCTGCTTCTGCCTGAGGTATGTTGGAGGGATGCTGGTGTGCAGCTCAGCTGTGTCTTTGCCCAGCCATAGCCCCTACTGATCTGGACCCAGACCTGGAGACTGACTTCCTGGCTTGACCTCAGATGTGTTCCATCAGTGTAGACCTCTCTGGTGTTCACTGGGCTGTGTTTGACCCTGGTTGCTATCATCAGGCCAGATGCTCACTAGTGGCTGGATTTCCAGCTTGACCCTAGATCTGTTTCATCATCTCGGGCTTCCCTGATCCCTGGAACTCTTGACTGAACCTGGCTGCTGTCTCTGGGCCTGCCCTGCTTGTGCCTCTTGGGATGGGTCCCTGTCCTGCTGGCAGCATCACTGCACTTGGATCCCTGTTCCCTAGGGAGCTGCTGGCCCTTGCTGCTTTTGGACATCATCTTCTTCAAAATGTTCAACTTCTTTCTGTGCACTGACTCCCTGTTCTCTGCCAAGTAGACTACTAGATCTTGGAGTGGTAGTCTTTCAGGTATGTTATATAAAATCCCAATTTATCTGAAGTCACTTTGGGCTTTTCTGTTAGCTCTAATGAAGCTAGGACTGCTTCTAGAAGAGATGTACTCCCTAAATAACCTAACCTTAGTTTATGCCCAAAGCAGTAACTCCTACTGTTTCAGAGTAAGCCTCAGACAAAGGGCATTCAGTGTGGTTTTTGGACAACTTGTAAGATGCAGGAGGCAGTGTTGAGCTGCTGAAAGCAGAATATGAAAGGGCTACTTTCCAGACCCAGCCTGAAATGGCAGATTTCCAGACCACTTTGTACACTGTACATTTGGGATTTGGAGAGAGGGAGTGTATTTTTCCCTTTCCAGAGGTTCCTGAGAACACATGAAAACATCATACGCATCATGTATTTCAGGTGAGCCTCAACAGCATCCACAGGCTTTGCTGTGGTCTTATGGTCTCCATTTAACCATAGTTGCTTGGTCCCAAAGCAAACAACCTGCTGTGAGAGGACCTGTCAGGGAAGAGTCTTTACTTAAGGTTGGGAGAAAGAGCATATGAACTGTCCTGCAACCTCTGCACCAAGGGTAGGACTTGGCTGCGACCAGGTAGTCTCAGATGGTAGAGGCAGGGTTTTATATTGTGCAGAACATATGTGGAGACTTGTGTCTCACTGTTTTCTTGCCTAGAGTGTTTCCAAGAATAAGATGAGGGTGGGGCACGATAAACAGATTTGGCAATGAGGAGGGGACATACCTTGTAGAAGGAAAGGCAGAGCGAGGGTCTGACAGACCCAATAAAGCAAGGGGTTGGTGAGCTTTTAGCATGCAAAAAAGGGACACATACAATGGCAGAAAGGCAGGAGTTACCCTGCTCCCCCATTCTGGGCAGTGACTTGCAATGCACCCCCCTACCCCACTATGTGCCTCTATGCCCTCTGTCAACTCATGTGCCCAACAAACTGTTTCCATCTTCTGTAGCCATGTCCCTTCTCTTCCATAGTGCCTGTCTGTCTTGCCTGTATCACCATTGTAGACCTGATGCCATTTGTCTCTTCTGTCTGTGTTCCTTTTGCATCTATCTGCTCCTCTGTCTCTCCAACTGTGCTTTGCCTGGTAGTAATCAAAGTAGCAAGTACTGAAAACCACCCTGTCCTCTTCAGCCTTCATCCCTCACACATTTAATATCTGACTTCTCCTCTGCCTGTGTCACTCATACCCTGGGGTGAACCTGACAACAAAACCCACTGGTCCTGTTACTAAAAGTACCACCGGAAGGCACTCAGGTACTCTGCTGATGTTTGGTGCAAAGTCCCTGACAGAGCAGCTTTGCTGCAGAAAGGAATTAAAATAATGTGCACATAAGCTGGGAGAGCATCCCCCCTCACAGCTCCCTGAGAGGAGGGAGTGCGTAATGGGAGGGAGATGTAGTTATAAAATGAGATTCTCTGTTCCTTAAGAGACTGTTAAAACCAGTCAATATTTATGAAGCTTTTAGTCTGACTCATGTAATTTGTTCCCCCTTCTACGTGCTTGTCTTTGGGACTCAGCTGTTGCTTGGCCTGTTACTGCCATAAAATGACATGCTATGGTTTAACTGTATCCTTGCTTAGAGAAAGAAAAGGGAAAGGTCCGAGGCAGTGTGAGAAGCAGCAAAAGCTGCCATCTCACTGTGAGCAACCAATGGAGCACACAGAAGCATCAACAACACCCATCAGGGTGTTGAACTAAAGAGAAGCAGTTCCTCATGATTAAGGCAGCGGAGGGTAAGAGGTGCAGCTGGGCTGCCCGCCTGACTTTCACATCCACTCTGGGGGCTGTCAGGAAACCATTCCACTTCTCAGAGCACAACCCAGCTCCGAAGTATCCTGGAGTGAGGGGCTGAAAGAGTAATTCAGGAATGTGAAAGCATGGGATGTGGGAGGAGGCAGCCCACGGAGGGAAAGCAGGGAGCAGAGGCAGTTGTGGTATCATTCTCACATCTGCCTCTTAATCCTGAGCTGGAGCGCTTCCTCCAGACGCAGTCTCCCATCCCTACTGCCTGGGGTTACTTGGCTGAGGTTCCTGGTGAGGAGATGTGGCAATACAGACATCTTTTCTGCTTTGAGATGTGCTGTGACCTGATGGTCTCCAAGTGATTTCCAGTGGTGCTCCTGAATGGTAGATACTGGTGTGGCTGTGTATGGACTGATCTGACCCCTATGCCAGGACAGCATCCTGAAGAGGCGTGATCTGGAATGACCTGGTTATACCATTAAACTTACCCTGAGCTTGGTCCCCCTCTGTTCTGACTCACCTTCCGCAATCCCCGAGTCCATCCTGGATGATGAGTGTGAGCAGTGCCCCTGCACTTGGCAGGGACATGGAGTGCTGAGTAAGTGATGCTGTGAGGTGTCTTTGCAAAAGTAATGTCGCTCTGCAGAAGCCAGTCCCCCAGTAAAGGCAGTGGAAGTAGGAAGGCTGGGAGTCGTTTGGAACAGGAGCTTACCTGGTTTTCTGGCCAACCTCTTCCCTCTCCATCATTTTAGAGGACATTAGAGAACAGCCACTTGTGGAAATGGTAAGTGAGGTAATAAAACAGTACATGGCCAACAAGAGATGAATTCTAGAGCTGGGACTTGCCCTCCACAAATGTGGTTACAAGCCCATCACTCTGCCAACATTTGCAGATCTTGGCTCATTCTTTCTAGTGGTCATTATCATTTATCCTGTGAGCACACAAAGCCAGGAGGACCCAAAGTGTTGGTCTGGCATGTGGCTTTTCATGGAGCTTGCCACTATCTGGGTGGAGAGGGAAGGTGAGGAAAACCAAGCATGAGTAGCAGCAGGCTGTGCTTGGCTGCTTGAGCTTGTCCCCAGAGAGCTGATGCATCTTCCCAGTGGGGCGGAGACCCTAGCTTGGCTACCAAAAAGCCATATGTGCATGTTAGTGTGGCACTTGGATGGGCTAAATTGCCAAGGTAACTGTGCTGGTTCTGGAGCAGCTTCTGCAGAGCTAACACATCTCCACAGGGCACTGCCTGCCTGCGTGGAGTTGTGTCTTCAGAAAGCCCTAGTCCCCCAGCACTTCCAAGGCTGCTGTCAGTAAAGTACTGTGTCTTCCAGGTCATGCTGCAGCCACCATTCGCTGGCTGCTGTACAGGCTGCTGTGGGCTTGGCGGCTCCCAGTGTGACCACAGAGGAATGAGCTGCCTCTTGGTTTTTCTTGTTGCAGATGTTGGGCTGAAGATGCTCGATGTTACCTGCATCGAGGACCTCTGCAAGGATGCTTTGGTGTGGTCAGCAACCATTGTGTGAGGATGAGTGTGTGCATCCATCTGTCCCGGAATGTTTCCCTTGAATTTTGCACGCTTCCTTCTATTTCAATCAGCCACTCTCAGTAAGTCTAAATTGAATGTAGCTTGTACATGTACTGCTTTGGATAACACGGCCATATAGACAACACTGGGTGATTTCCTACTAAAAATGCTGGTTGGGGCACTTCTAGGGTTGTGGAGGTCAATTCTGCCTGCTAAGAGTGCCAACTTTCATGCTTTTGTTCCCCTTTCTCCTTCCTCCTCTCAGTTATCATCATCTGGCCTTTTGGTTTATTGAAAAATTTAGCCTTTTCTTTTTTAAAAAAAACCTCTCACTACAGGTGACCCAAGGGAGGGCTTAGAGGCTACATGGATCTGTTTTGTTTTGAGGAAACTTGCATAGACAAGCATAACCCTTGCATTTCTGAGAGCCTAACTTCTTACCTTGCTTTTCCCTTGCACCCAGGGCTGCTGAGACTCTGATAGCTTCTGCACATGCAAAATAGTGTTTTGTTGAGTGAACGCCAATGCTTTGTGGATGTAAACTTACATATACAAAATCATGACTGGAAATGAGGGATCCAACTGAGGCTGCAGGACATATCCATCCTTCACCTTTTGGCCTGCTTGCCACCCTGGAGCTTGGTAAACAAGGCTGGCAGAAGCGATAACACAGGATTATTTTTTTTAAGCAGAAAAGGATGGACAGGTGAAAATAAAGAAATATGATTTTTAGGTAATTTAGTAATTTTTTGAGCAAACTCACTGCTAGGTGAGAATTGCCCTGAGACTTCAGCCCCCCACCAAACTGCCTCTAACAACATCAGTGTGTTGAAATTTCATCCAGGCAGTAGTGACTGTGAATAGTTGAGAAGCGGTCGAGGTGCTTCACCACTAGCTGCTACTTTTATTAGGCTTCTTATGCCTCCGTTGTGCGGGCTTGCAGGCAGCTCCCTGCGGAGCACTAAGTGAATAACAAATACCTGTTCTAGGGGTTTCTGCTCTTCTGACCTGTAAGAGCAAAGGAAAGGTAGCACAGTGGATGAGGGAAGAGGAAAGTGGCAAATTTTTAGTATTACTTCTCACTTTCAGTGGCAAAGGAGATTTTTTGGAAGGCATTTGGTCTCTTTTGCTGATGTGAAACTTAACACTGTTTCACTTGAGTGGAGGTGGGGGAAAATTGCCTAAACTACAACCCTTGCAAATGTGTATGTAAAATTGTGGGCAGAGCTGCGGAGCTAATTTGCACCTTGCAGTTTCCAGAGTAGCCTCTACATGCAACCGAGCTGTGAGCAGCATCATACCCGACTTCAGATGGCATGGGTTCTCTCTCCAACTTGAAAGTCAACAAAAGCTCCTGTTCTGTAAATGCACAGCTCACGATTTTCCTAGTGCGTCTCATTATGTTGCATGTAAGCACAAGTTTAGTCTCCTCTTTGTTCATTCTTTGCAATCCCCCCCATTCATTACTCCCGTGTGCTTTGTAATACCTTAATCCTTGCAGGCTCCTGCTCTGCTTGTCCTTCAGGGAGCCTGAATTCCCACAGGCACCATTCAGCTACCTACGGAAATTGCACACCTGCTTCTTGGTGCACCTTGCCAATGCTGTAATGTTTGCTTCCTCTCATCGGCCCCTTTTGGCACGGGACTTCAAACCTCTCTTAAAGTGTGACTTAGCTTAGAAATGCAGGGAGGTTGATGACCGAAGTGGCTCAAAGAGGAGAAAAACAAAAGTGTGTGTCCCCAGCTCAGGTGAGAAGGAAGGTCAGTCCCCTGGCATCAGTCACCACTGAACCCCAGATTTTGGACATGGGTTTGTGCGGCACCTGGTATCACGAGACACCTGGAATGAGTTTTTCTATCCCTTTGCATTGACCATTAACTGATGTGCACATTCCTTCCTGTAGGATCATTATTCTCTGTCTGTTCCCACAGCAGCCTCATCAGTTGGAAGTGAGCCTTGCCATCATTAAGGAAACTTTAACAAAGACTGTGCTGTTGAAAGTGAACATCTTGATGAGGCCGAATTTATTTCACAGTTGTTGTTATCCTGTTGACCTGAAATGACAGCAGGACACTTGGAGAGCTGCCCAGTTTATTTAAGAAGCAAGCACAAAATTGTCTCTCCCTGTCTGCAGGAAGAGCTGAGCAGCATAAGGCGTTCCTGGTCCCAACGTTCTGCCTGGCAGCTCTCGCCCTCAAAGCTCACTGTGGCTTTTCTGTGGGCCAGTACAGATCACGTTGCTTTTATCTGTTTTTAACAGTTCCAGCCTCTGCTTTGCCCATCCCCTCAGGAATGTTTTCAGTGCTGTGAGAGCTGGGAAAGTGTTGTGTGGTGCACCAGTGTGACAATCCGGGTGTACTCCAGGAGTGACGTGTTTGGGGGCAGGATTAGATGCTTGGGTGCAGGTAGGGAAAGTGCCCAGCCCTGGGGCTCCTTGGGGTTTAAGACATGTCTGGTGGCACGGTCCCAGCCACAGTGCCATCTCTGAGCCCCGGCCCACAGCTGTCTTCTGGAGGACACTTCTCAGTGACCACGGTGTGCCTGGTACACGGAGTCTGCCATAGAGAGTGGCAGCTGGAAAGCACGGAGCCAAACAAGGCGCACAGTGAAAGGACAAGAGGCCGTGGTCTCAGGTTGCAGCAAGGGGAAGTCCACCTGGACATAAAGAGAAAAACCACAATGAGCAAAGAATGGAACAGGAGCCCAGAGGAGGTGTGATATCCAGCCTTGGAGATTTTCAACACTCACCTGTGAGAGGCACTGAGAAACCTCACCAGATTTTGAAGCCAGTCCTGCTTTGAGCAGGGGATTAAACTAGAGCCCTGCAAATTCCCTCCTGAGAGAAGAGTTAAAGGCGTGTGCTGTGCACTTCAGCTCAAATTCTGCATCAGTTTCCCAGTTGCTTTTGTCCGGGGAAATGCGATGGCCTTGTCTTCCAACAGAAAGTCCTGTGAGATTAAGTACCTGCTTTTATAAAAGATTGAAGTGTCATCATCTTACTGCCTTAAAAGAAAGTGGTTATTCTTCCCAGCTTTATTGGGATTCATCTACCCCCTGCAACATACACCATTTGTCAAGCTAGATCCTGTACAATTTGCATAGGAAAAGCTGATGTCAGTCTAGCGGAACAAACACATTCTGCTGCTGCTAGGCAAAAAGCACAACTTTTAGACACAAGTGAGAGTTGGGAGGGTGATTCGAGATCCACCACAACGAGGAGCCCTTTAGGACCATAAGATGTGATGCTGCTGCAGTGCTAGCATTACAGCAGTAACTCGTTCCCCGGATCCTGTTTCATTCCCTCTCATCCTCAGTCCCCCTGTGGTCTTGTGTGTTTGTTTGTTTTTGTAGCTGTTTTTGAAACTTTCTATAACCTTCAAGTGATTCATGCCATCTTCCAACCTCAGAGATTTCATCTGGATACACCTCTCAAATCAATCCAAAATAAGAGGGAAGTCCAATGTCAAGAATGCAAAGAAAATACTTTGTTTGGTGTGTAGGACCCTGCCTTAGGGAACAGTGTTGACAAATGCTGCTCACTGGTTTTCCTCGTTTTGTTCCTCCCAGGAGCCTGTTCCAGCCTTTCTGTGCTCTGACAGCTAGAGAATTTCCCCTTGTTTCCAGCACCAAGCAAATAATGTCACTTGCGCTGTCTGCCTGAAGTTTCCTTGGGTGCTAGCAGAGCTAACCACCCAACTGCTATCACTGAGCTTCAGCAGATCCTGCAAGAACAAATATATTTGCGTGATTAAAGGAGCCACAAGAAGGCACAAGGAGCCACATAATTTATGTAGTAGAAACCTGAACCCAGGAGCCTCAGGAACTACTCTGCTGTGGCTCTGAGCATCAGGTACCAGATCTACACATAGCCAGGCGCAGGGTGCTCATAGCAGCAGCCGAACATCAGTACGACACGGCATTTCTTGAGCGTAATGCAGATTGTGACAAATTTCTGTTGCTGGTTTTGGCCCTAGCCAGACAACTTAATATCATCCAAATTCATTACTGAAGACTCGAGCAACGAGCTGCGTGCATGGAGTAATGTGCAGAATCACGGGAATGGAGAGCTTAAAAGTTACGTTCATAAGTGTAGGATTCCTGACCCTTTATGACCCAGTTGGGTCTGTTGCATTAAAGCTGCTGTGTAAATGTGAATGCTTCAGGCTTTCAGTTTCTGCTTTGTATTGAATACTTTGTACTGAGAGAAGGGCAGGAAAAAAAACATATTCCAGTTTTGGAAAGCTGTGACCTGTGTCAGATCAGTACGTTCTGTGCCACTTCTCCTGCATCCTCCTGGTTGCTTGGCCTCCTCTTCTGTCCTCACTTTTGACCAATAATAAATGCTTATGCAGGGATCAAAAAGCTTGATTAGTAAAGGGTGAAGGATGTCCAGAGGGACATATGGACTTCGGGAAAACTCCAATTTAGGAGAAACTGGAAATGGACTTTTAGACCCTTCCTTAGCATGAAGCTGGCTGTAGCCACCGGGATTATTTGCGAGCAGTCCAGTTGTATTGCTGGAGTGAATGGCTGGGGGATTAAGGGAGGAGCTGGGCAGAGCTGGGTCTGTGACAGGAGATAATCTGTGAGCTGCCCCTTGGAGGGACAATCCCCATCCTGTGCCTAATCCCTGTCTGTATGATCATATGGAGTACCTGTGTAGATGGGGTCATCCTGTGCACTACTCACCTCGGTAAAAGGGTCCCACAGCCTTCGAGGCAGAAGGGTCATCGGCTCTCAGCATGTGGCAGGACACGGGAGAGGTGTGTTAGGTGCGTGTAAGTGGGAAGGAATCATGAATATAGCTAATTCAGGGACTTTTTTATGTGGAAATGGCTGAGTGGTTGAAGGAAAGGTAAAGGCAGTTATAGTTATATACAGATTAAAGACAAAGTGTGTGTGTACATGTTTTGGGGATGATGAAGCATCATTTGGAAGGGGTGAGGATTAAGGACAGGCAGTTCCTGAGTTTCAGGAAGCAGGACTGGAAAATTCTGGTATAGCACGTGGCTAACTCTCTGGAAATCACTTCTTTTTCACAGTCTGTTTCTTTAATGTTTTTGCTTTTTAATAAAATTGATATATTATTCCCTTTGCTGTTTTTTTTTTCTGAGATCTGACATCCCACTACGTCTCCCTCTGAGCTCCCGTCCCAGTTTCCCAGGGCACAGAGCTCCCCAGAGCCTGTGGGAGATGGGGAGCAGGAGACGGGCTCAGCCCCGTTTTCACCCCTGCTTCCCTGCACCCACCAGAGGCACAGGGGCCATGGGACATCAGAACAGAAGCTGGAGGCCACTCATTTCGACTGTGGTAATATTGACTTCATCTGCTGCTTGCACGCTCCTGAGACAGATGCTTATTTGTGATCCAAAACGCTAAACAGTCGACACGAGTGAGTGGCTTTGCTGAGCACAGCCCAGCGAAGCTCAGACATCCCTAAACCCCAAATCCGCTTCCTCTTATCTCCTCCCCTTTGCCCGGAGGACATCACCCCATGCTGTTTTCCTTGCTGCTGGAAGACAAAGGTGGACGGCAGCTGTTAAGTCCTCCCCGTCTCTGCCGAAGGCTGCCTCCAACCCGCGCACGGCGGGGTGCTCCTCGCCCAGAAATCTCTGCACCGCAGTGCCCTCCTTCACATGTGCCCATGGGAACAGACAAACTCATGGCACCCCCTCCCTGCGGGGGCACCGGCAGTGGCACTCGGTTCCTTTGCGGCTCGGCCTGGGCACGCTTTCGTCTCCCAGGCTGGCGGGACGCACTGGGGTGGGATTGGGGGGGGGGGGGGGGGGGAAGAAGAAGCAGAGGCACCCGCAGCCGAGCTATCCGCGAAAGCTGCTCCGGCGGCAGCGGGCGATGTCCAACCCCCCTCCAAAAATACTAAAAAAATCATTAACAAAGTAGAACTAACTACAAATAAACGCGCCTGGAGGCTGCCCCCCCCCCCCCCAATTCCCTTCCCCCCCCGAGCTCCGGCTCGAGTACTACAGGAGAAGTGTGGGGAGGGGGGAGAAACCCCGGGACCCCCCCGCCCGCGGCCGGGGGGGTGTGTGTGTGTGTGTGTGGGTGGGGGTGTGGGTGTGTGGGTGGGAGGGGGGCGGTGAGCGCCCGCCCCGCCCCGCCCCGCCGCTTTCTGTCCCCTCTGCCGCGCCGTACGGCCGGGCGTGCGCCGTCTCCATCCGCTGGCAACTTTGTGGCGCGGTGCCCTCAGCCGGGAGGGGGTTTACGAGAGCCGACCCCTCCCGGCCCCGCGCCCACCCCGCCATGGCCGGCATCGGCATCGACCACTCCAAGCTGCCCGGAGTCAAAGAAGGTTGGGGTCACACCGGGAAAGGGGTGGGGGGTAACGAACCGGGGGGTGCGCGGCGCCCGGCCCCGGCTGTGGGGAGCGGGACGGGACGGTGAGGTGTTGGGGGGGGGGGGGGGAGTTGGCGTGCGGGGCCCGCCGGGGCCGGTCCCGCTTTGCCCGGCGTTGTTTTGGGCGGGCGCCGTGCGGGGTCGCAGGGAGGGGAGGTGGGGGAAGGCGGAGGGCCGGCGAGGGGTCGGGGGGGGGGGGGAGCAGCAGCGTTAGGTTGGCGGCGAGCCGCGGCCGCCCTCCCCGCCCGGCCGGCGGCGGGGCTCCCCGGAGCGGCGGGGAAGCGCCGGTTCTCCCCGGGAGAAGGCGAGGAGCGGCGCTGGGGGAGGGGGCAGCCCTTTGTCTGCGCCGGGGCCGCCGCCGGCGCTTCTGCTCCGCTCCCCCCCCCCCTCCGCCTCCCGCCTTCCCCCCCGCCCCACGCCGCGCCCGGCCCGGGTGGGCTCCCCCGGGAGATAAACCCCGCTGTGAAATAGCCCGGAGACACCTTCGGGACGTGCGAATGCGTTCCTCGCGGTTACGGCTCGGCTGGGTTTGGAGGCTCCGCTCCGGGTGTTGAAAAAACGGGAGCGGAACCGCGAATATCCACAAATGCGGCGGTACGGAGGGGGACTGGCGAGGCTGAGGTCCCGCTTAAAAAAAAAAAAATAAAATAAAAATCCTTAGTGCTTGCGGGGTTTCTGCGAGGACTTTGCCCTGTGCTGAGCTCTGGAGCACCAAGCAGCCTCCTCCACCCTGCAAAAAATGCCTGGGCACCCCGCGAGTGTCGGGGAAGGGTGGGCTGTGAGCGGCCCCGCTCGCTTTCGGGGTGTCCCGCTGCAGCGGCTGCCGGTTTGGCCTGTGCTCGGTGCACGGAGGCACCTTCAGGTCTGCCAGGTTGGCCTCGGCTTCCCTCCGCTTCACCTGTACGTGTAGCTTTAAGCTTAATTAAAGGTGCCCCGGAGCTGCGTTGGCTTTGGAAAGCTTTGTACGAGGTAGAGTCTCTTCTTTCTGACGCTGATAGAAATCTGTAGAAGCTCTGTCAAAATCAAGTTATTTTACATTTACGCTGTAGGAACGAGAATGCTGCCCGCCTGTCTAAATGCAACCAAAAACTCCTTAAACTTGTTTTCCTTGCCGCTGGCCATTTATTTTTCTTTTTTAAAATTTCGGTTCTTGCAAAATAGCAAGCGTGAATTTGATGATTCAGCTAGTCAAGAGTAGAAGGTGTATGTCCATGCAGGGAGCTGGAGGTTCTTTTTGACCTCTTGTCATCCTCTAATGTTTCACTTCTTATGGCTACCAGAAGAAAAATAATATCCACGTGCTGAAGTTCTAGGGGTTAATGTTGGTCCCATTAAGTCATTAGCAAAATTGTTATTGGTCATTTTAGTGTGGCCAAGATCTCATCCTTAGAGTCTGTCCAGACACGGTCACTCAAGAAAATTAATCCAATTAACCTTTCCAGTGGGTTGATTAAAGTGAATTAAATCCCTGTATAGATGCTCTTATGCAGAATTTAAGTAGCCTTGATTTGATTTAGTTTGATTCGTTTTTGAAGTGAACTAACTGGACTGGGTTAAGGTCACTTACATGCTGAATGAAAGTATGTTTATGGGGTTCTAATGTAGCTCAACCAGTCCTTGGTAAATTTGCACCTATGGTTAGCGTGGATTAAGTTTCAAGAGTGTCCTGCTATGACGCTCTGTTGTCACCCGATAGCGATTGGATTAAAGCAGCATCCCAGAGCAGCTCCAAAGTGCAAAGTACATGAGGCCTGAACCATGTTCTGCAAAGCCTCCGGCATGTTGCACACTTTTAGTTTAGTGACATCATTTGTTTTTGTTGTGGAGAGTGTTGAAACTGAACTATGCTTTGTATTAGATCACTTCATGCTCGGTGTTAATGCCAACTGAGGAAAGAAATGCATCGCCTTCCATACCTAGGGAAATATTTATTGTTCTTGATACAGAAATCACTGTTGATCCTTCTGGAAAAACATTCCCTTTCTTCATTTCGGGTAAAGGTCAGCTTAGTAATTCATTAACAATGAAGAACATTGTTTTGGTTTGAGTACTTTGTTCTTCACCAACTCTCCATCAGGAGGGGAGGTGCTGTGTCCAGGTCCTCCCTGGCTGCGGGTAGCTGGGACTGCTGTGGGACAGCATCGTCCTCCCCTTCTGGTGTGGTCTCAAAAACTCTTCTACAAGCGAGGTCACTTTCTATGCAATCATAGCAGTGAAAATCTGATAACCGTAGCTAGGTGCTGCAGGAAGCCTTGCTTCTTGTGTTTACTTTCTGTTTTATCTTTAAAAGCATTTATGTTAGCTGAAGGCCTCATATGGATGGCATTTTGCCGGCGAAAACTCCTTCAGCCGGTCCAGTTTATTTTGTGGGCAGGGGTTTACTGGTGTAAAATACACTCTCAAAACACACTTTTTCTCGTATAAACTAGACCTTGGTGCTGCAGCCTGGGGTTACAGAGCCATTTTTCCATGGGCAGTAAAGTGGATGTTCTGACCACTGTGGTCAGTAAAGCTCTTGTAAGTTATTTGCTGAAGGTTTTGGTGTTAGTTGCAGTCTGTGGGCTGCGTTTCTCTCCTTGTATTTCTGTTCGCCTCTCAAGTGTCGGTGACATTTTCTCTTTTCACAAAGCAGCGTTCGCTGTGTGCTCTTTTGACCTACCCCAGGGGATTGCTCAGCTCTGTGTGTGTAGATCTTTTTTCCTTGAGGTCTCATTTGTGAGCCTTCTGGGGACAAAAGCATCCTGGAAATACTATTTTAATTAGTTACTTATAAAGCACATAAAAGAAACTGGCTCAGGCTCTGCTCGATTTCTGACAGTTTGTCTCTCATCTCTTGTGATCTGATGCATTTTTAGCAACTAAAATTGGGAAGGGCTACACCCTCTCCCTGGCTGCCTGTTTTAAATGAGCTCTTCAGTACAGGTCCCCATGCCATCTCAAAGCACTGTGCATCACCTTTTGGACTTGGGAGGCATCCCGGCATGCAGGCAGGCAGGCAGAGCTGCACGGGGCATGTTTCTGGGGCGGTATTTTGGAGCTGTGCAGACCTTGCCCCTCTCTGGAGGACGTACCTGTGGTCCCGTCTGCCGTTGCTGCCCTTGCCAAAGGGCTGAGGTCAGTGGCATCGACGCTGGGAAGGGGATGCCTGTCTGCGAAGTCTGAGGCTCAGGCCCTTGCCTGGTACAGATGCTGAGAGCCATCAGTTGTTAGTGGCGGCAGGTAGAACCCAGGTACGGGCTTCCTCGCCAGGGGCTCCTGATCTTCGTGCCTGTCTGAATCCTCTGTGAGGAGAGGAAAGGGAGGCATGGGAGGGAAGAGGGACCCTGCGCTCTGCTCTGGCAGCGTACAGCTCTTTGGAACTGTGGAAAACTGCAGTAGCTTAAGTGTTTTTATTTAATCTTATTTTTAGTAGTACTATAAAGAAGTATAAGGGCACTACGTCTGTGCCAGTCATTAGAACCAGCCCTGCCATGATGCTGTCCCTTGAGCTCTACCCTTGACAAAGGCTGATTGTGTCACTCGTGCTTGGAGAGGCACAGCGACAACACTCGCGCTATGGTTTCTACTCTTCATTAAGCATCTGATTTGACTTTCTGAAGCTCCTGAGCAGTACATCCAAATGCTGCTGGTTGTAGTCTGCTGCCAGGGAGGCCAGTTTCCCAAACAGGGGAGCAAAAGGTACACCTCTGACCGTGGCCTTGGGGAAACAGGAAGGGCTTAACTTTTACTTTCCGTCTTGGCAAGGCATTCTCTGGGGCAGGCAGCCTGGTTGGCTCTCTATTGCCATAAACTGAATAAAAGTTTACTGTAAGCATCAGTCTTCCTCTTCCTCCCTACCACAGCACCTTCCCTCTGACCTCTGCAGCTTAATGCGACCTTTGCTGAGACTCCCGCAATGAAAACCTCCTGGCTGCTCGCTCCCCAAGGGACAGGGGAAGGGGGTCAGCTCTGAGCTGCAGTGTCGCAGACTCTGCTGCAACAGACTGGCTGATGTTATTTGCTTATTTCAGGGCTTTTAGTGCCTGTGTGTGCTCCAGCAACATGATGTTGGAGGAGAGGAACTTGCTGTCCGTCAAAGGTGGAAGCGGGTTCAGAAAATGTTGATGGCTGGCACGCTGTCTGGGGAGGAGGGATTCTGCTTTGGAATTTTTCAGGGGCTGGTGTTGAGGGATGGGGTGTCAGCTGCAACTCATGTGAAGGAAGGGTTGGCCTTTAACTGGATTAATATAATCAGGGCAACAATGTTGAGAGCAGCTGAGGGGCAGGCAGGTCACTGTGGAGCCACCTGCACCATGCCCTTTGGCTCTGACTGAGATTTTTCCTTGCGGCATGATGTGCAGCGTCACAGTTTTCTGCTTTGTGACTTCCTTGGGGGAAAGGCTCCGAAAAATTCAGGCAGGCTGGATGGCTTGGGGGCAGCGAGGAGGTGGAGGGTGATGGGACATAGATGCGGGCTCTTCTTTCTAGGTCACTGGTTCATGTCCAGCTCTTCTGAGTAATAGGAGGTCTGTTTTTCCAGCATGCATGAATTCAGTAGCTGAGGCTGTGGTACTCATTTCACTTCTGGTTAAAGCTGGGTGAAAGTTTTATTATGCATTCAGTTGTTCTGGGTCTGCAGCGCTTGGCAGAGGAGATGGGCAGGATTAGCATATTTCATGCTCTTAGCGCCAAAATGCAACTGAGCAAGCAGGTCTGCCTCCTCCCATCCCTTAAATCCTTAGCGCTGTCCTCTGGGAGCTGCCGTGGAGGTTGTATCGAGGCAAAAGGATTGCTCAAAAAGCAGTTTTTGGCAGAGAGGAGCTTCCAGGCTCGCGCTGATGCCTTCTGCAGGGATGTTGCCTTAGCTACTGACAAGTTTTTGGGCTGGGATAAGGGTGGGTGCAGCCTGTTTTGCCCTGTCTCCTGGGGGTTGGGGGCTTCCCCTCTTTGTGATACTGGGACACTGGCCATCACCCATCGCTGCCCTCCAAGTAACGATCCCAGCCGAGGGCTGTGTTGCAGACAGCATGGTGTTTGCTGTGTCCACGGGCCTCTCTTTACTCTTTAACCTCCTGTGGCCATGAGCAGTGTCAGAGGGCGTGCGTGTGCCGGGTGGGAGCTGGAGTTGGCTGCTGCAAGGAGCAGCAGAGGCCTCTTGTGCTCTCTCTGGGCACAGGGAAAACCCTGCTTGGAGAAGCAATGGGATGTGCCGTGGCACTGTGTGAAACTTCTCTGTTTCTCTGGAATAGGCTTTTTTTTTTTTCTTGCTCAGAGACATCCAGTTCACATGAATGTGGTGATTTATAGGACAAAGCGACATGTTGCCTCCCTGCTTCTTCCTGCCCTTCCCAGGGTGTCCCCGGCTGGCTGGATTCCCCCTCGCTCGCTGCTGCTCCTCTGCCTAGGGCTGGTTTGAAGGCTGAAGGACTGAGGAAGGAGGCTGTTCTGTTGGTAAAACTACCTTAAAACTCTAGAAGCTTAGGTCCAGTTTCTGGCGTGGCACTCGCTGCTGGCTTGTCCTTTTGTCTTTCTCCAAAAAGGAGATAAACGTATTTGCCTTTCTGCTGCTGGTGGCTTGCATTGCAGGGAGCAAAGGGCGTTAGCTGGGCATTTCCACCGGGAAAGCAGGGCTGCTGTCTCCCCGGAGGCAGCTGTGTGTTGGGAATGCTCCATGTTAGCCTTGCAGTGCTAGCTCCTCCGCGGGACACGTGATGGGACCTTGTGGAAATCCCTTGACACTTCATTTGTACTTCCTTTTTAAAAATAGAAATTGGAGCCTTCCCGCTGTTTTCTTTCTCAGTACATGAAGATACAGCACAGCTCAGTGAGTGAGTGCTGTATGGCCTTGGCACTGCATGGCAGCGGGGAGAGACTTTTAGCAGGGCTGGAAAGAGAGATCCCACAGAGATCCATAACGAAGGACAACTGAAAGCACATATGAAGGAAGCCATGATTAAACTAGGTTTTCATCTGCTCTGTTTCTTCATGTACCTTTACAGTGTGATTCTGGCTTCTATAAATGATCGAGAAGTTGGAAAAGGAGAGGGCAGCATCACATTGTATGTATAAGAGATGCAAGGCAGGGCTGTTGTGAGCCTTGCATTGAGCAAAGGAGACCAGTTAGGCCTGGGTGCTCATAAAATCTACCCTGTAACCCCCAGCACCTTGTGAATTAAGCTTGCCGGAAGTGTTACTTTCCTGGGGTGTGGATGAAAGCCTGCTCAGAAGCCTGGCACAGCCCTTCTGCCTCTGCCCAAGGATTTTGTTTCAGGCTCCAGAAGCTCAACTGATGATTATTTTAATTGCACATCAACCCACGGTGCCACCACCGTTATGCTCTGTCAGCCAAATAAAAATAGTGAGATCTTTTTGACTCAGGCCTGGGTTGGTAGCAGTTTGGTCCATGCACTCTTGACAGCACTGCCTGTGGTGAGCGCTCTTCAGGACAGAAAGTTGAAGTGGGTTTGCAAGTGAGTCACTCTTCATTTCTCTTTTCAAAGGAGGTGTAAAAAGCTTTGTGCAGTAAAACTTTGAGTTCCTGTGTGCATACGAGTATGGTTTGTTCTTTTCCCAGCCCTGCTGAACCAAGACTCGGTGGCTGGAGGCATTGGCTTAAGAGGAAACGTTATGTGGGCTCAATATGTGGTGTTCAGTAAGTGATGAGAAAGGGGAAGAGGACATAAATGAGCAAATATTTGAAGGTACTGAGAGACGGGCATACCTTAAGGTCACTGACAGGGCTGGCTGAGAAGTAATGGGACAAAAGGGAGGAAGGAAGTTTATGAAAACAGGAACATTTCCTGGCAGCGAGAGTTGTATTTTTTTTCTTTCTGCAGAAATCTCTCCAAAAGCTGTGGTGCGTATAGGTTTGGCCCTTGAGAGCCAGACAGGCCAAGAGGCTGGAGCGTGCCCTGGCAGGGAATGTTCCTCGCAGAGGGACTGTCACCACTGACCTGGCAGGTGGTCTGGGGAAGCGCTGGCCTGGCTTGGGGCAGCCTTCCCTGGTGTGGGTGGAAAACTTCTCCCCTGTCCACTCAGCAGAACAGCTTTGCACTGCAAAAGCATCTGACCTTATTGTGTATGTCTGTTATGGATATGGCAAACCTTACTTGTGAGGTTCCTGACAGGAAGAAATCTTTTATTCTCCCTCGGTTCTGAAGTTAGTTTTGTTTTTGGGGTGCAGGTTGGTGGGATGGGGAGGATTTATGTCTTAAAGTCACCATCACCTCCTGGAGCCTTTGGCAGTGCTGCTGGGGGCCAGGGGGATGAAGTGGAGGACAGTGGGGAGAGACCTGGGAATTCTCCAAGCCGCCAGGGTGTTGGCTGTTTTTGTGGCACGCAGAAAATGCTGCTGTTCACAGGGCTGTGCTCTCCTGCAGGCGACTTGGTCGGCGCCAGGTTTCCGAAGGAAGTTGGTGTTGGGAAGAGGCTGGGCTCTCCTGACTTTATTTGCAGTGCTGGAGAGACTGGCTCCTTGGCTAGGGCTGCACAGCCCTGCCTGCATTCCTCACATCCCCAATCCTGCAAGGTTCAAAAGACAGGTTTGTCTCCAGCTCCGATTACCGTTCTCGGTTACCTGGTACTCCAGGCTGTCGGCATTGCCCAGAGCATCAGCTCTGGCCACGTAGCAGGTGGACTTATTAGGTCCTGATTTTAGTTGCCTCTTTTTTTTTTTTAAGCTATGAGTATACAATATCACCCAAAGCAAAAAATTTTACTTCTGACTGACTTGCAGCTCATTTTGTGCTCTCGGAGAGGAGGCATTTAAAAGGCGGCCAGCCTGCTTCTTCCTTGTGCTCGGCAGTGCACGGGAGCTGTGGGCACAGCTGCCACAAAGCGGTTTGCTCCAGGCCGATGCTGGGAGCTCTGCCTCCCAGCCCATCTGGTCCCAGAGGCCAGGGACTTACTCTTACCCTCTTATGCCACTGTTTTAAATCTATAGTTGTTCTAAGGGCAGTATGCCAGCACAAGGCTGTGACAGGAAGGGGGACGTGTATTCCTGTAACTCTACTGACTTGTGACTGTTATAGATGGATGCGAAGGTTTGACTGATCTGGGGCCAGCTTTGGTACTTTGTGTTCTCTAGAGCGGACTAATAAACCCGGAGAACTTAAATGCAGGAAGCGAGGGGGGAGAGGAGAGGGGAGAGTACCCCCGAGGAGCTGGTGGAGCAAAGAAAAGGGGTTTTGAAATGAAGCAGAGCATCCTCGGTTGGTTAGGGAGAGGAAGATTTGCAGCGCTGGCAGCCGCCGAACGGGTGGCAGACAGGAGTCCCTGCAGCCTAGCAGCCGCCTTTCTAGGAAAAGGGAAGCTGACAGGAATCTGTGCAAGAACCGGAGCCGATTGCAGGATCACTTCAGACACCTCCAGCGTTGGACGCAGCAGCTGGCCAGGTTTCCAGCAAGCCTGGGAGGCTGCCTTGAGGCCCGTTCTGCTGGAGCTTTGCTTCTCATGGTATCTGATCTGGATGAATAAAACCTGGCTTGTTTGAATGTGCACTAACGCTGTGGTCCGTCCTTCCAGCTGCGGCTCTGGTTTAGTTAGGTACAAGCCTTGGAGCAGTCGCTTGGATCTGGTCACCTTAAGGCTGAAAAGAAAGTGACATCTCTGAGGGTGTCTTTCTGCTACTTGCACTCTCCAGAGACGCTTGTTCCGCCATATGATTGCGGGTCCCTGTGGTGTAAAACCACACTGTGGGGTTTTGAGAGGAACTTGAACCTTTTTTTTGGCACTTGGCACCTTCTGCGTGGGCGTCAGCAGTCAGCCTTGCCTAAACAGTCACCAGTCAGTGCATGAACTTCTACCAGAGGGGCACTGAGAGCTCCCTTTGTGAATCGCCTCTCCCTTGTGTTTTCCTACAATATCTTTTAGGATTAAGCTGGAGGAGAAGCCTGGGAGAGCTGACACTTTTAATTATCTCTGCTCCCGGCTGCCTGCCTGCCTCTCTTGGAGCTGCTGTGTGAGTTTATTCACTGCAGCCTGAAAATGAGAGCTTTGGAATGCTAGTGAAGCATCCGAGATCCAGGGTACCATGGCTCCTGAAAGGCACCCTGAACCACAAAGTGGACCTGCCAGCTCTCGGCAGAGAAACTACTGAACTGAGCAAGGGATTTAGGCTTGCATTTAGCAGAGAACAGAAGTTTTGCCTATCTGGGAAATTCAACGTGCCCTTCCAAGAGTTTTGTGTAGTATAAAATTGCCTAAAATGCTGAAATAAACAGATCAAAGCAAAATATGGTGATCACTGTTGAGATGGGTGTGGGGGAAGGGAGTATATATAGTGCAAATCTCTTGAGATGCAAACTCCACGGCTGAGCAGTTTTCTGAGTGGGTGGCTGTTTTGAGTTGCGCATGAAAGGAGACTGTTTTTCTTCCCCCCCCCCCTCCTTTACACTAGTTTAAATGAGTGGTGTTGGGCATAAACCTAAAACTGCCATGATATCCTGCAAAAGAGACAAAAAAACCTCCAGAAAAGGACAGCATCATATGATCCAGGGGACATTGGTGAAGGCATGTTTTACAGCTACAGTAGTGCTCGTAGGGACGTCTGTGTGAGCCAGGGATTTTGACCTCTCTTGGTGAAGGTAACTCCTGCCCCGTTCTCTGCTGACCTGTGTGGTGGTTTGCCCTTGGGCAGAGTGAGGATAAAACACATCTGTTGGAGGCCGTGTTGTTTGGTTTGCTGTGATCCATGATTTGGAGGCAGTGGTGAAAGTTAACTGCTGGGAAAACTTCTCCCTGTCTTTATTGTTGGTTGTTCATTTTGCACATCTGGTGTTAGCTGAGTCAGCTGAAGCTGTGTCAGATGCTGGAGAGGATGACTACAGGAGCAACTCTTGTTCTCATTGATGATTAAGATTAACTTCCTCCACACACAGACCCAATTATGTCTCAAATATTGCGAGTGAAGTGTGTGTTTGGCTGCCCGGGGTCTACTACTTGGCTGTGGTGTCAAACTAGCCAAGCCGTCCCTGACCAGTATATCTGCCTTGAGGTTTTTATACCTGTCCACCTGGATGTTACCAATGCATCCACAGTGTGATGGCTGAACTCACTGGTGACCTTTTGCATCTAGGCAGTCCTGTACAGGCTGATGGACACTGGCACACAAGAAAAAGTTATGGAGATAATGGTGTTCTGAGCCTGGCAGGTAATGGCTCAGATATTGTGGCTTATAAATCTGCTCTCTGCTTTAGAGTAGCAAATTACTGTGTGTATTCAGCCCCTCAATGCACAGACATTTGTGGAATAAGAGGCAGCAGCTGTAGCAGCATTGTTGGCTTTAGGACGGAGGGGTTTTGGAGGGTTTTCTTGTGACTCAGGGTACCTCCTATCTGGGGACCCGGCTGGACCTGGATGAAAAGGCTGAATTTTCAAAGCATGGGTGCCAGTACTCCTTAAAGCTCAATGCCATTTTCAAGTACGTCTGTATGTCCAAGCTTGAAGTGCTCCAACTCAATGCTTTCTTCTGGAAGTCAAAGACATGGTCTTTAACTCCTGACCTATGCTGTGTTTTAAGCTTGGGGAAAAAGAAGAGTCGCTCTTATTTAGAAAGATTGCAGATGAAGGGATGTAGGGTGCAATTATCTAATAATGAAAAAGATGGAAGCCTTCTGTAATAAAGGCAGAATGATAAATTTTATCAAATTTTGTGGCTGGGGTGTGCTCTAGGATTACCTTTGGGGCTCCCTAATGGTGCTATTTTTTGTGATCTTGGGTACCTCCAGCTTCCTGTTTATACTGTGTAAGCCCATCACCTTCTGCTTTGGAGGGTTCACAGATGCTCTCTCAGCTTGAGGACTACTCTACGGTACAGTTTGCAGGCACGTTTACAGCAGTGAGAACACCAAGCTAGCAGCCTCGGAGAAGGCGTTTTGTGAATGCTGCTGATCTCTATTTCAAGGCAGGTTAAAAAGTAGACTCATGTTCTGAGGATTTGGTTCCAAAATATATATAGTCTTCCTTTTTAAAGCATTGTTGAGCAGGTGAGAGCTTGTTGGAGAATGGTGCAGGCAGAGCACAAACTTCTTATGGCCTTGACCTCAAGGCATTAGCTTAGAGCAGAGGATAACTTCCTTCCCAGATCCCAAGCTCTTCTTTGCTTCCAGGCCAAGGCTGCCAATAAAAAAAAAAAAATGGTTCTTTGGCAATATTTTTTTTTATTCTGCATATTTATGCATTTAAGAATTAGGCCGAAACTCCTCAGTTTGGTTCCCCATAGGACCACCCAGTCTCCTCATGCTGCCTCATAGCTCGCAGCTAGATGAGATGCTCTGGTGCTGTGGCTGAGAAGCAGAAATTGTTCCCTTCCCCAGGCTGCCCAGCTTTGCCCTCTGCCTGGGAGCCACCTTCTCCCTGCCGATTTTTCTGATGTCTTTGGCACTGACAGTGCCTGGTGAACAAGGTCCTAGGAATGCTGTCTGGGTAACTGCAATCCTAGCAGCTGAGACGTGTCCTGGCCAGCCTTCATTGGTGCCTGTGTGTGGTAGCAGGAGCTCAGGAATCTCCTGGTGTGCTAGGAGAGGCAGGACAGAAATGAGAGGTGCTGAGGTCAGGCCATGTGTTTCGGAGAGCAGTTTTGCTGGGGGTGAAAAAGAAATGTCCCAGTTGCATATTTCTTCTGGAAACTGCCCCCTGGGTAGCCTCTCGCCTCCAGCTGGGTGGCTGCTTGGTCATGTTGGCTTTGTTTCAAGGAAACAACCTGCAGGTCTTGGAGGGCTTATGTGGCTTGGAGTGGCCTGGCCAGTCCCTGCTGGTAAGAGTCTCTATGAGGTCCCAGCCTGCTTTCTGATCTTTAGGGATCTTCGTAACTCACCATCTTCCTGAGACTGCTGGCTTGTAACAGGCTGTACTTGCTGCTTGCTACTTAATTTGTCAGCTCTGTAGGCCCTAACAAGTGATTTTTAGCTGCTGAAACTGTTTTTTCCTGTGTCCCTTCTGTCTTTCCTCTCCCTCCTGTCCTTCAGTTCAGGATTCAAAAACTGCAGATGCTGTAAACTAAGCATGACTCACACCTTCTAGTTTATTTTGTGAATTATCCAGCACATGATGCTGATGGGAAAATGTTGGGAGTGGAGGGGGTGGGGAGCAAGAGAGAGTGGGTTTTTTGTCTCTCTTTTGTTAAGACCCAAAAGGAAATGCTTGGAGCACACATGTGTGGTCCCTGGGTCATTCAACTGGCTGGTATCCCAGAGCACATCATAGGGGCCACGTGAACCAAGGGGGGGCCCTTGGGCCCTTCAGCGGATGTCAAAACATGGTCTAAGACTTTAGGCAGAAGCATGGGGTGTGTTTTGCTGAAAGCCTTGCTTGAGAAGCCAGTGGGGTTTGGCCTTCTGTAGAGCCAGTGGATGTTCACGCTTCCCATTCCTGGATGTTGACTACCTGCTTGTCACACACCTAAGTGTGTGTTGTCGCCAGCAACATCTAAAGCTGCCTTTTCTCCTGTCTTGTGGTTACCTCACTCTCTTTGAAGCAGTTTGGTGTTAGAAATGCTGAGCTATGAAGCTGAGGTAATGCTGGAGAAAGCTAGTGAGGCAGATGGCAAAATATAAAAAGGGAAAGGTTGTTGCATGAAATTTTGCCAAGTTGTTCTACCTAGAGACGTTCTTATCTCGGCCATAAAGGCAGGGCTTGCGACCATGCTTGCAAGAACCTCAGATGCACTAAGGCTTAGAAAGGCATATTTTTGGGGTGAACTTCTACTGGTGGAAAAGACCTGTGCTTGGAGCTTGCAGAGAGGCTCTTCAGGATCCCTCAAGCAAGCGAGCTCACTTTTTCATGCTGCTGCACAGATTTTGCAGCCCACCACTGCTGCAAAGGATGGTGCTTCCAGCCATTCTTCTGCCCTCGTTCTCCCCTGCCGGCACCTCTGCAGGCTGTGGCGGTGGCTGGGGTTCCTGGACTGGCATTTTTTTCTTTCACAGCTGTGCCAGAAGCACATATCCCAGACCCACTCCCTGCTGTGCCAAGGCAGATTGGCTTAATCAGGCTATGGTAAATCTGTTGTTAATGTTTCGCGCTTCACTGGGCTTGCCAATTGTAGCTGCTGTGATTGCACCCCTGCTGCTTGTTTGACACTCTGGTGGCTCTCAGCCAGGTCCTGGAGATGGGAAGTCAAGTTAATTCATAGCAGTGAACGTGACATTAATCTTACCTTTCATTTTTTGGGCATACTGTTAGGGAATAAGGAAATATATTTATTTCCCCCTTAAAGCCTCTTGTCAAGGAAGAATTGTGAGTCTCTCCGTTGTCATTGCGGCCATCCTATTTCTCAGCGCAAACCCAGTGCACATAATACCAGGTAATGAGCGTGCTGGGGCCGCGCTGAGACTGGGTAGGGCATGAGGACTAGCGCTGATGAAGCTTCATTTCAGATCACGTCTGGCTGGTCCACATCTCCAGTTGTTTCATAGTTGCGTCATTTGTTGGATGCGTGTCTTCAAGGACAGAGCATTGGTTTCCTTGGCCTCACTTGCAGCTGTGGTCATGCTTGACTCGGTGCCATGGGTGCTGGGTCTAGTCTCGAGGGAGTGCTCTGCACTTGCCATCACCCCAAAACTTGCTAGGGAGTTGCAGGTGGCCCCATCTCTTGCCACCTGGCTGGCTGACAGCGCTTCATTGTTTCCGTAATGGGATGTTCTCATCTTCCTTTGCATGTTGTTCTCGGGCTGATAGGGACTTGGGAATAATGTGCTCAGACGAGTTGGAGGCGGACAGCCCAGCCAAGTTTCTGACAGTGACGAAAGGTCTTCTTGTGCCGTCTGCCCTGCCAGCAGCTTCAGCAGCACAAAGCGAGGGTTGTGTGCTTGAGCCATCCATTTGCGGGTTTGTAAGAGCAGCTTAACGGGAGTGGATACGCAGCCAAGTGGCTTCTTTAGCAGTGCATGAATGAATCCGAACGTGCGAGCAAACCCAAGGTTTGCTGCTGCCCCGCCGGCCTGGTCCGTGCTGCATCCTCTGTGAGATGGGGGCACCATGGAGCCCAGATACTTGGGAGCTTCCAGCGTGCATATCATTAATAACCATCCTGCTTCTCTCTCTCTCTGTACTGGATCTTGATGGGATAATCATTACTGTTTTAAGACCAAGCCCCTGTATTCGTGTCTAGGCCTCGCAACTCGGTGGCTTGTCCCAGACCGTTGTCCCTGTGTGCGGAGACGGCAGGTGGTGGCTGGGCACAGCCTCGGGTCTGGTGCTGTGTGGCCATGTTAGGGGTGGCACTGGATCTGAGCTAGGCTGCTTCGGGTTGTGAGCCAGGAAGAACGTGTGGTGGTGCCCTGGGCTGTGTGTGCTTCCTGGCCCAGGCACTGAGCTCCAAGTGGCACGGACCTGTCCTGAGGAGCCAAAACAACCCAGACAGCAGGCTCGATTCCCTGCTTTATGTCTCTGGCATCCAGCAGCTTTCAGCTGTGGCTAATAGGAGGTGAGGACCAGAGGAACTTGCTTTGTTTTCCTTATTTTTGCTTGTTTGTTTAACTTTGGAGACCCATGGACTGCTTCCAACTGATGTCTGGAGAAGCAGCTAGAAGAAGCAGGCCCATCGATACAACACAACAGTATATGCACTTGACCTTTTTATTTTGAGTCCACTTTTGAGTCCATGCTTTCTTTAGAAAGTTTTTAGTGGCTCATCAATCCAAAAAGGTTAAAACTATCATTGCTATATTGTAAGAAGGAAGCTCACCAGAGGAGATGAGACTTTTTTGGGGTTGGTGCAAGACTGTCAAGAGGAGAGCAGCAATGTTCTACCGTGGCCCTCCTAATTTCTCGCCTGTATGCCAAGTGTGTTTCTGTCAACATGTTTTTTCCCAAACAAACAGAGGAGTGTGTCTGGGTGTGGGTAGAATGGAGTAAAAAACCTTAAAGTCCTCCTCTGCACATGTGCCTCTATGGGGAGGATGGAGCAGAGGTTTGCCAGCGCTGTGACCGGCACGGCAGAGCTCTCCAATGCCACGGGGATCAGAGCAGCATATGAGCCTGTGCAGAAGTGAGTTGGGAAGCAGTTTCATAAGCATTTCTTAAAGCAGCAATCTTTATGCAAAACATACACAGCTCTGAAATGTTCGTCCTTTCTCCTGTGCCGCCCGCCTTGTCTTGCTCGTACAGCTGTTCAGGCAGCTGTGCAGTGGACTTGCTCAGAGACCTATTGCAGTTAAAAATAACATCTCCCTCCTCCCGCTCCCTCCCCACCCTTTTTTTTTTTTTTTTTAGACTGTCAGGAGCAAGTGTGCTGCTTCTTGAATATGTGGTGGTGGTAAAAGCACAGCCCTAGATTTGGGTCAGCTGTTTGTGTCTCTGCATAGCTCTGAACTGATAGCAGGGCTCAAACCTCCGAGTTGAAGGTGCTCTTCCAGCAGGCCAGATGATGCTTGTTGTAAGTAGAAGGTGGTTGTTCCATCATCGTGCTGCAAAGCTGATAGTATTAGGGACCACAGAAATAAGGTCTCTTTGGGCAAGATCCCTGTGCCCCATTCTATAAAAACATGTGTTCGTGACCACTAGGCACCCTGGGTATGTCACCTGTGAGAAGCACTGCTGCTCAGCTGTGGTTTTCCCAGTTCTGTGGCTGAAGGCAGCGTTTCTTTATTTGTACACAGATGCCCACTGGAAGTGTTTCAGTTCTATTTAGTGTTTTGTATCCTCTTTCCTTTTTTAAAAGAAATTGCAGTTAAAAAAAAACAATGACAAAAACCTCAATTGCACCATCCAGAATTGTACATGCTTAAAGTGAGTCACTATGGGATCATATAACCGTAATCTTTGTCCTCATCTCCACCCTGCTGCTTGTCACTCTCCTTCCCTGAAGCACTGCTCTAGCTGTTGGGAGCTTTTGTCATCTGCAAAACACCAGTGCAGAAAGACTCAACCAAAAATCCCATTGAATATGATAAATGCTTTACCCTCTATCTGACCTTTTAGTACATACAACTAGAAACTCTTCTAGATATTTTGCGAAGATACCTGGGTGTAGAGGAACATCTTGGTGCTTCTCTGTCGGAGCATGTGCATCAATGCGAGAAGAGGGAAGGCTTCTGGGGCTGCGGCTCAGGAAGACACAGCTGCCTTCTCATTTCTTTGCAGCATTTTCCACCCTTTGTGGTGATGGAAATGTTTTCTGACGCTGAAGTTTTCATAAATAGGTTCCTCATAAATTCCCCTTGCAGTTTTGGTACGTTCTGAGGGATTTGGGGTTATTTTCACTTTCTCTTCTGGGCTGTTGCTGTGCTCTGCTAAAGAGAAACCTGGGTCTTCCCCACAGGTTTCTCTGTGGAGCGCAGCGGCAGTGGCTCGTACCTCACTCTGCAGCTTCAAAAGCACCTTGTAGTTCTCTGCTTTGTGCTGTATGTTTCAAATGGGAGAGATTCCCCTCTCGGGTCCTGTTAAGCTGCTTAGCTTGTCACATTCAGAAAAAACAAGTGACAGACCTCCCTAGTCTCAATTTTTCAATGCCCCTGCCTTAAACTCCTCTTGAAACAGACAGGAACCCCACGTATGGCAGATGTGCAGAGCAGGACCGTGTACCCTGTACTGTAGTTTGGGGAGACAGGTCAGTTTGTCCTTGGTTCGCCGAGAAGCTCATGTGTACCGACCACCAAAAGACTGAACCTGATGCTGTGTGTGGGTCCCTGTCCCAATATGCATGACTTGCGTTTTGTTGCCCCACTGCCTATCATAACAAGTTAAAAATAAACCTTGGTGTTTTTCTACAGTGCGGGTAGAGCATTCCTTTGAAAGTTCAAGTGTGAAAGTGATAGGCATTGGCGAAAATCTGCTGCTTTCAGATTGGTGCCAAAGGGAGCTTGTCCCCTTCTCATTTAGCGTCTCTCCAGGTTGTTTTCAGCGTCTTTTTAGGAAGCTGTGCTTATCCCTGCTGGTAATGCTGTGGTTGGTCCCATGTCTAGGTTCTAGGTATGTAGCCAGTATCTGCACTTGAAGTCAGTGAAGCTTACAGGAGACAACTGTAAAAGGATTCCTGAGCTAGTAGAAATGCCTTGCAGCAAGAGCGTGGAGCTCAGCTCCATGGAGGTCACAGCATCTATGTGTCTTTGTACGGAGAAAATACTACTCTCCGAGTCTTTAATTTGGCAAAGAGAGTCATAGTAAGCACAGATGCTTGACCTTGGGTTTAGTTTAACACACTCAGCGTGGGAGTTGGTATAAATCTAGGTGGAATACAGGGTTTTGTACACAAGGTCTGATCCAGTGGTGGTGTGGGCAATTCTGGTCTTAAACTAAAGAAGCAGAAGTGGAGGGGAGAGTGGAGAAGGCTTGTTATGCAAACAGGGGCAAAGAAGTGCGTGCGTGCAGAAATAGCCACAGGTGCAGGAGTGGGGGGAAAAAAAAACCCCACAAGTCCAGACCTTGGCTGGTAGAAAGCAACTGTGTCAGAAGGCTCTGTATATGTATGCTCCCCCAAACCCCATATCTCTTTTGAAATTTTTTTTTTTTTTTTTTGCTCCTGATGCTAATTCTCTTGGCTTTGTTTCCTTGTCTAGTGTGTCGAGACTTTGCTATTCTGGAAGATCATACCTTGGCCCATAACTTGCAGGAGCAAGAGAGTAAGTAGCAATGATCTTTGGAACAAACTGAAGCAAATTTTTCCCAACAGATATCTGGCTTTGATTTTGCTAAGAAAAAACCTCCCTGCTTTTATTTAATTTTTTTTCTTTCTAATGGAATACAGATTATTGTTACTGTCTTCACTGTCCTGTAACACTACTCTGTGTTCTGCCCCAGCTTTTGTACCCTAGAGATACTTGCATTTCATGTTTCAATTTTGTGCTCTCTTTTAGAGTTGCGTTTATTTATGCCATTTATGATAAAATTGCATGTGGGAGTGCACTTGAGGTTTTGTCGCTGTGCAAGGTTTTGAGAAATGACTAGCAATTTTTGGAAGCTTCAAGTTTTATAGGCTGACCTGAAGTGCAACCAGAAGAGGTCTGTTTATTTACTTATTTCAGAATTACTAGTGCCTGCCTTTTGAAAGGAGGCTTCCTTTTAAGACATTTTGAGGTAGGGCAGCTGTACACTACAAGCGTTTAAAAAGGAGAAAAAAAGTACAGCCAGGAACTTCAGTGACTTGTGGGTTTTTTTGTTGTTTTGGGGTTTTTTTGTTTTTTTTTTTTTTTTCCTCTTTACATGCTTATCTGTTACTTGGGGTATGTTTGCATTGCAGTTTCAGGTGTGGTGGCCTCTAATCTGCTTTGCTCGGTGCCAAGACCATTGGTATCAACCAGTATTAGGTGCTAATACCGTTCCAGGTACTCCGCCAAGCATGCAGCTTGTGCTGAAGTTGTGTCCTTGCTGCTGGCACCTGAGACCACTGAATTAAAGCTGGCTCTCGGCTGCAGCTCATGTAGCCATCTTTTCTTGCAGGCAGTATCCATGTATGGTAAAGGACTTGCTGCAGTATTCGGTTGCTAAATATAAAGGTAGTGAGATTCTGGAACCGATTATGTTGAGAGTGAGAGGAGTTTCCTTCTCTGGAGGTTCTTGAGAACAGATTAGGGAAGCATCCATCAGAAGTGGTTTAGGTTCAACTCATCCTCACTGGTCTCTGGTGGTCCCTTCCAGCCCTTTATGAATCAAGAGTAATTTCCTGTAGCCAGACAATGAAATTCAAAGCCTAAAAAGCATTCCCTATAAATCTGGATGCACTTAAGATATGCAGATCTTGTTTTGGGAACAGACACACGTATACAGCCCCCTCAGTGCTGTAACGAGGCAATCTGAAGCTGCTAGCCTAATTTCAGTTCAGGACTTCCCCACCTTTAGAGATATTACATGATGTTTCCCTGCCAAGAGCTGTCTTCCTTTCTGGCCTGGAATCTCCCTCCCACTTGCTTTGTCTTGTTCACACTGTGAAGTTCTGCAAGCTGATTTGGGGGTTCTTGTCTGTGTTTATTTCCAGTTGAGCATCACTTGGCAACAAATGTTCAGCGTAATCGTCTGGTGCAACATGACTTGCAGGTGGCCAAGCAACTGCAAGAAGAGGAGGATCTGAAAGCACGTGCTCAAATCCAGAAACACCGAAAAGACTTGTGAGTTTGGGATGGAGCTGTTGAAATGCTAGTCCCGTTTGGTCAGAACACTAAAATCGGCTGCTTTGGTGTGGTGGATTGGCAGAACATGGGGTTCAGGTTGATCAGCCTTTTTCTGTTGTTTCCTTTTTCCTTTGGCTATCTGTTGCCATAGAAGTATTGATGGTAGGCTCTTGCAGAGAGTAGTGAGAACAGGGTGTGAGTTGGTGGTCCTGGGGCCCATCCTGATTTAGATTCTGCTGCCTGACCATGGGAAGGAGCTTTCCTGTTCTGTTGCTTGTTGGCAAAGTGGAGTAACTTGGCCACTCGCATTGACCTTGTCCCTGGCTACAGTCTGAGAAAGAAGAAACCACACCACAGAAATAACAGGCAGTTCCAGTGAATTCTCTGTTTTGTGGAAACTGCAGATATTGGTGTGTTTACATTGTGCAGGATGAGTGCTTTTGAGGAGCTGGGCGCAATGCTTCTTGGTGTCCTGCTGCACTGAACAGCTGAAAGCCCCTGCTTGTGCTTGTGGATTCTCCCGTGTGAAGTGACCTGGGAAGAGGAGCTGCTGCCCCAGGGTCGCTTGCTGGAGATGAGTGTTGGGGGACAGGCCTTCTCTTGCAGTCACGGACTTCTGCAGCAGCTGTGGGAGGATGTTGGATGAGTGATCTGGTTTCGTCTGCAGGTTTGCTCAAGCCCCACACACCAGATCTAACCCTGTGGCTTTCTTTCTCTTTTTGGCTGTTAGGCTGCGGAGCTGGTGTGGAAATGAAACGTGGCAGTGCAGGGCAAAGCAAACTGTCCTTTCCAATCCAGAGTTGACATGGGTGCTTTTTCTTTTTGTTTATTTTTTTGTTCCCCGCCCCCCCCACTTAGTCTCTTGCAATGTGTGAGATGGAACAAACGGGTCGCATGAGAGGGCTCAGTCAGATCCCGATGATGAGAGACAGGAGCTTGCTTTCTGGTGGGGCTCCCTGCAAATGCAGGGTCTGCAAGGCAGCGTGCATCTCCCGGCGGCTGTGCTGCCTCCCAGCTTGCCTCTTGCTCTGCGATGCCACCCACCAGGTACAGTTGGTGGTGGATCACAGACCCTGGGTGGCTCATCTGGCAGAGGCAGCGATGGAGTAGAAGAGCTCTGTATTGCAGATGTGAGATACAGGACTGGCTTCAAAGGAGCTGCTCATAAAAGATTTGAAGCTGGGGCGTGACAAATGAGCCACCGTTTTCAACGTTCCCAGTGTACTCAGGCAGCACTGGGTAGATTAATGGGTATCTCTCAAGTCTGTGCTTTCTTTCAATGGTTTTGTCTTCGTTACCAATTAGAGATGTGAGCGTGTAAATGACAACATAAAAATTAATTTTGTATGGCAGCGATTATTCCTTTTTGTTACTTGCTGGGAACTGCAAACAATTTTCTTGTTGTAGGACTCTGTAAAATGGGATTTACAAACTTTGTGAGCCAAGTTACAGGCAGAACTGCTGATACAAAATGTTGTGTCAGCAGCAGTTCTGTTCCTGAAAGCTTGAGCTCTTCTGCAAGAATAGTAAAAAAAAAAAAAAAAAGTTGGAGGCATCCTTTTGTAATCGGATCTTTTTCTTTCTTAATTCTTTGTATGTTCCCACTGTCTCTTCCTTGTGCAAGATCAGCGTGTTCTGGCAACAAAATTATCCTCACTGTTGTTGCTTTCTGTATCGTCCAGGACAGTTTGACACTGCAAGGTGATGGGAGAAGTGAAGGGGCAGAACTGGATGCTCTTTAGAAACAGGGAACATAAAAAAGCTCTTCAAATTTATGGGCATTCTTCTGTCTTTCGAATCCTAGAGTCTCTCAGACTTTGTGACGATAAATGGGAGAATAGAAGTAACTTTTTTTCTGTTTTTAAGAAATCGGGGGAGCATCAAACCATCATTCATGCTTCTTTACAAGCATCTCTCACATCTAGCTGAGCAGCTTGCACGCTGCCAAGCATAGTAGCAAGGTTGCTAAAATAACTGCTGGAAATACTGTGAAAATATGCTCTTCCCTCATTTTGCTCCCAGTGCTGTGATGGTTCTGTTACACTAATGTGAACAGTTCCTTTGAATGGTTCCCTTAAACCCTTTTATTTTTATTTTTTTTCTCCTCATCTGGCAACAATTAGTTGCTACAGCCAGTGTGAATGGGAGCTTTCTGATCACACTGACTTTTTTTTTCCCCCCTTCTTTTTTCTAAACTGATGTAGAGTTTCCATGACACTCTTAACACTCCTGGCTGCCCAGGAACGAAGGACACCTCCGTGTGACGTTCAGGGATGGTGAGGTTTATGTTGCTCTGGCTGTTTTCTGGGGACTGATGGGCACTTGGAGCTGTCACTAAAGAAACTGAAGGACAAGGAGAGCTGTCAAATTTCTTTAACCTATTTTCTTATGCTCAGACAAGTTGAAACACTGGCTTATGTTCATTAACTGATCAAGTCTCAGTATTTAATTACCACTGAGCAATAAAACGGAAAATCTAATCCTCTGTTGCTGTTCAGTGGTTCTTAGAGATTGATACTGTGTGTTCCAAGATGCATGTCCTCAGGGACAAAAAAATGCTTCTGCTTTTGCATTACTTCTAGTGTTCTTTGCTGCAAATGGAGAGGCAATGACCTTGTTGCCTTGGCTCTGAAAGATGATTAGCTGTTTCTGTCTCCTGTTTGTCTGCAATAAGATGTATTTTAAGCATTTAGGAAGTCAGTTGGCGCTGGTGAACTTGGCACCTTAGCTCTGTTCACAGGTGCCGGGGGAACTGGAGACGTGCAATGCCTTGATATGTCTGACCTTTCTAACTTATTTTCTACCTGGACTCACGTCCTCTGAGGCTGGGGTCATAAGGGATCCACTGTCTTAGGCCCACTGACAGCCTGCTCCCCAGGATTTGCATATTCAGCTCTTGTTTTGCTGGGGACACTGGTTCTGTGCTGGTACCAGGTTTGCCAAGGTGCCTTTTTATATGGCACGTTCAAGAACAAGGTTTGCTGCCATGTGAGTTTGTGTGCCTCTGAACCACTCTCTCCCTGGAGTCAAGTGGAACGCACACAGGCACGCACACAAAATGCCAGGTTTTATTATCTGAGTGAAAGAAACTGATGTCTGAAGATGTTTGAACTATTGATAAGTCCAGCTCTGCACACACTGAAGTACATGAGTGCCTGGCAGGGTGTCTCTAGACATGGGTCGGTTCATGGATATGCACAAGTGTTTACGGGTGTGGTGGTCTGGGAAAGGGAAGGAAATGTCACGTTGTGACAATGATTTGGAGTTCACGCGTGTTTGGGGAAGGGGCCATAAATAACATGCAGTACCCAATTGCAGGTCTGCTTCCAAGGAGCAGTTGACAGAAATAAAGAAGCTTCTCCTTCCTGCTGCATGTTTCTTTTTGTTCCCTATGACAGATTAGTTGGTTTCTGGTGGCATTTGTCCTCTAAGTCCTCTTCATGTTGCAGTATTCTTCCTCCTCACACTAAGCTACATACCTACTCTTTCCACTTCTCTCATTCTTCTTCACTGTCTATAAAAGCAGGCTCTGTCGTGCTGCTGACTGCTCCAGCCATGCCACTTTTCCCTGTTTTGCTACCAAAAATGCTTGTCTGCACTTACTATTTTAATTTCCTCTGCTCACATCCTAGACTCTCTTCCAGTCTTTTGCCTCCAAGTTTGCCAGGTCATTTACGCCCTGATCCTTGCTCAAGACTAGAACTGGTTGCTCCAGCCCACATACCACAACTTTGACATAGCTGAACCTGCTTCTCTTGAAATATTTGCTTGACTTCTGTGATGTGCTCTTGGTAGTCCTCCCATCACCTATCTGATCGTTGCCAGCGTATTCTTCAAGAGATGGGATTCTAATAAAGCAAGCTCTGCCTGTTGCTGTTCCCATTCTCATCTCCTTCTATGCCTTGCCTTTCAGTAGTCTCAATTGCAGACACAGCTTAGATGATTGATTTTTCTGACCTGTTTAGAGCTAATCTTTGGCTTGATTTCAGCAATACTGAAAGAGAGAGCTCTTAATCTTTCTTTGCAAATCCCCCAGCCCTTTTCTGGCTTGCCCTAAGGAAGCCCTGGCCATCGTTCCAGCCTGTTTGCTGGGCATCAGAGCGCGACGCTGAGTATGGCAGAATTCTTGCAGATGCTTTCACTACGACATCCCTGAAATACGGCCTCTCTGGTCTGTCAGCACGGACGAAACTCTCATTCCACGTCTCAATTACTCCGGTATCTCTCTGTCCCCAGTTAATGCAGTCGCGTGTTGTTCCCGCATCCGCAAGGGCGCTGTGATGATGGCTCTCTCGCCCCTCATTTTGACGCATATCGCTCTCTTGCCTCTTGGCACCGGTTCTGCTTCTGTGTCTCGTCCCACCTCAGCGGCATTTCTCATTCATAACTGAACTGCCGCCTCCAGCCTCTGCTCGGCCAACTTACTGCATTTTGCTATCAGCTTTTCTGCACTGCTCCTTCCTGGCTTTCACCTGAAAAGCACTTCCCAGAGATGCCTGCATTAAATGGACCCCTAAGCCCCTCCTTTGGCACCACATGTATAAAAACTTCTCGGCAGAATTGGACTGTTTGCAGGGACTCCTGTGCACTACCTTGGCCTGTCTGATCCTATGGCGCCTATCCTCCTTTCTTAGCAAACTGCCTATGAATCTGTTCTCTCTTGCTTTATATTCTGATTGTGAGTGGTTTGGGACCTATTTCCTAAATTTGGCCAGCAGTAAGTACAGGGAGCCCTGGTCCCTGGTGAGGATTCATAGACTCTGCACTAATACTGAGTAATAATTCTTCTGTGTACATCAGATGGGTTCTTTAGCTCTTTTATCCCTTTTTCCAGGCTGACTGATGCCTGCGACTTTAGCTGCCTATAATCCTTGTCTCCTTGCCTTCTAGAGAACGACAGGACTGCGAGATCGCTCAGGAAATCCAAGTGAAGCTGGTATTTGAAGCAGAGCAGCGCCGCAGGCAAGAGGAGAAAGACGAGGTAACCTTTAAAGCTGCAAGGATGGCAGGGCTATTTGTAGCAGCCCTTTCCGTGCAGGAATTTCTCAGTCATTAGCCACAGGAGTTGGCTTGCATGGTGTCAATCCTGGTCCTCGCAGATCTTGGCATGCACAGAGATTTTGGGGAGTCTTGTTACAGGAATAAGATACAGTTGTAGTCCTCACGCTTAAGGGTCACAAGGCTGTTGATGCCAGTGGCCTTGCTAACGAAGAGGGCAATTAATAGGTGGGTCTTGTTGAGGTGTTCATTGCTCTGGTGTCGGAAGCTGTAGTTGTTTATGCACTCTGAGATCTGCTTGCTTTCTCAAATTCAAGATGACAAGTACTACTATTGTGAGAATACTGGGTCATGATTTCTTCGTCTTTGGGGCAAAGACTTCAGCAGAATCCTCAGCCCAGCCATCCATCTCTGGCTTCTCCATTGCCTTCTGTCATCTTCAGTTTAGTCTTTCCCAGCCTGAACACCCTGATGCAATTTCTTCCTAGCAGATTCCTTCTGTTATTGCAAAATGTTGCTCTGCTGCTGTTTGCTTTGAGTGGACATTGTGGTCTGTCCCTGGCCTTCAAAGGGTTTGGCTTGTTGATTACTTTATTGTGTCAGCCTGTCAGATTGGGTATTCAAGACAGCCACAGAATGGAGGAACACCTGTGTGAGCCTGGAGTGTGGCCCCATTTTTTATTTGATTTTGATAGTTCCCTGAGAAGTCTTGAGTAGTCTGAAGATGCTCAAGAGGCACCTTGTGGCACTTCCTGTGTAGAAAGAGCTTAAACAGAAAGCTGTGTTTCCTAGAAGAGCCTGAAATAAGAATTTGTCCTTAGCTGACAGATGCATCAGTCTGCTTGTGCAAGACTTCATTTTCTTCTTATACTATTAAGTCCGAGCAAGTACTGAAAGGCTGTCCAGGCAGATGTGGAAGGGCTTCTAAGAGGAGCTTGTGGTCATGCGGCTGGGAGGAACACTGGCTAAAGGATTTGTTCTATAAATGTGACCATCTGTCTTTTTTTTTTTTTTTTTTTGGGGGGAAGACGAAGGGGATGCAATACCACTCATGCTGGCTGTGGGAATCGCACCTTTCCTTCCTGCTTTACGTAGAGAGCTGCTGGGATGTCAGCAGTCTGACAACAGGTCCCTGCGATCTGTCACACCTGCCTGCTGACCATCTTGTGCTGTCCGGAGAAATCTTCAAAAAAAAAATGTGGCTCAAAGCAATGAGAAGTCATAAATACTCTTTCTCTTCCTGCTGGTATGTAGGAAGTTCCCAAGTGTGGCTGAAATGTAGTCGTGGACTGAGTTAGGCTGCAGCTGGTACCAGAGTGCGGCACTGCCGCCTCTTCTTGCAACAGGATTTCTGGAGAGCTTGAATCGATACTGCTTTCCTTCCAAGGTCCCCGCTAGCGTTATTTAATTTGGGTGGGCTCCTGTGCTGATGCAGAGCCTTAGCAGCATGAGTGGGGCTGCGCAGTGCCCCAGGGGGTTATCATCTGGCAGAGTGGCAAACAGCAGAGCCCATTCTGCAGCCCTCGGCACAGCAGCTATACGCATACCTTGCAGGATGCTCTGTGTTACGCTGGTACTGGCCACAGGTCAGGCTAGTCACGTATTTGTCACACATGAGGATGTAGGAGCTGCCCAGTGTACGTGATAGCTCCCCGGTATCAGTAGTGGCTAGCAGTGTCGTGCCAGTGCTCGGGCAGATCCAGTCTGGGGCGCGGGGTATTTAAATGAAGCGCTAAGCCTCCCTGCTTACAACTCTGGTTTGTAAGAAATGGGTTGTGTGGATTTGCAAGTCCTGAGCTGTCTCACTCCTGGAGATAATGTGCTTAAGCCCAGATATTTATAGACTTACTGTACTTGCTAGAAGAGGTTAACCTTGTCAGGAGAAAGGAAGTGGGGTTTTCTTGGTTTTGGGTTGGTTTTTTATTTTTTTTTTGGTAAAGAACCTGTGGCATCCCCAGGTCCTCCACAAAGCTGGTTACTGAGCAGATCCGATCTGAATCCTGAAATAATAGTTTGTACTTGAACACCCATCCAATGTCCTCCAGTGCTGGCTTTGCTCCGGAGGGTGTTGGCTCTTAGTTTGCATTTCAGTGATGCTTTTCCTGCCTGCAATGTACACTTTATATGCACAGCTGTATGAAGGTCCTGAGGATTAGGGAGGCTTAAATATAGCATCCAAAGGGCTGGCATGCCCTGCTGGTGTCTTCCAGCGTCTCCTCCTAGCTTCAGACTACCTCCGCTGGCTCGCAAGCTTCTGGCCCCCAAATGATCAAGCCCCGGGGAGCTGTTTGCTGTTGCTGGGTCATGTAGATCCATTAGTCATCTCGAAGGAAAACCAATTAGAAAAATGGAGTGCTCTTGTCTTTGGCATATCTACCAAAACTGTGACAGAAGATAAACGGCTGCAGTCCCTGCAGTGCTCCTGCCTTGTGCCTAGTCCTCTCTTCCTAACGTCCCTTTCGATTTTCTTTTCCTTCAGCCTCTGTCTGTCATATTGATGCATTTCCCTACCTGGCATCCTACAGTCCCTATAAATTACCACTAGTTTGAAGTGAGTTCATGACTTTCTCTGGGAGCTCCTTGCAGTCCAAAGTGCCTACAGCTGAAGACAGTCTTTGCCTCTGTTTCTTTCTTTCCCTGGTGGAGTTCAGGGGGGAGGTCCAGTGTGCTTGTGTAACTTCCAAATCCTTGTTGAAAGTCCAAAGTTGCACACGCAGTCCCTTCTGCCATGGTGTGGCCATTAGGGCTTCGCAGGCTTGTGTGCAGGTGGAAGGGAACCCGTGGGTCTGCCATGGGGTTGGAAGCTCAGCAGTGGGCCTGGGTGAGGTTGGATACTGGTTGCTGAGATGGTCCCTTGTGTCAATCACGAAGTCGGAAGCCGCATCCAGCCCAGGGGTTGAATTTGAGAGTAACCCTGTTGTTGCCATGTCTGAAAAGTTAAACTATCAGGATTTCCCTAATTGAATAAAGAATTTGAACAAAAAATCTGGAGATTTCTTTTGGTGGAGGAAAGGTAATGTCTATTTTCTTCCATCTCTGCAGGACATTGCCCGTCTCCTACAACAGAAAGAACTGCAGGAAGAAAAAAAGCGCAAGAAGCACTACCCAGAATCCCAGGGACACGCGGTCTATGAAGATAGCTATTATGCAGAAAATGGAGGTATGTTTCTGAAAGATAAAGGATCAAGATCATGGCAGTATAGGTGAACCTGGTGATCTGGCAACTCTGTTTAGGAGATTTCCCTTGTCCTACAGTCCTGCAATCAGCACTGCAGCATTGCATCAGTTTCCAGGGTCAGGATCAGACTTTATTCTATAATCAGGAAATACTTAAAAAGAAAAAGTGGAAGAGACAATTTCATAATTTTTGATGTCCTGGGAGACAGCGTAAAGGACAGGGATATAGGGTGTGTGGGTGTGTATGTGCAAGTACACCTGTGCGTGTTTTGAAAGGGCTTGTGGAAAAAGACAGTAGCTGATGGTACTGATAAGCCACAGTTACTTCTGTGTAACACCACGAGTGTAGGGGGGAGAAACGCAGATGCAATTCCACACTTGCATTCGAAGAGAAATAGTTGTGTGCTCATCTGTGATGCTGGCATAGCTACGTGCATAATGGAATAAATGCTGGTTCATGGAACAGCCTTTCAAAAATAACTCCTTGCAGGTATGTATCCAAGCATTAAAATTAGCACAACCGCTTCAAATGACTTACTGAATAACAAGGTCATCTCTGCTGTGATTACCATCTGGGACTGTACATTGTGGAAAAGATGTGACCCATAGTGCTGTATTGCTTTCTCTTGGTTGGCTTTTGTGATTGAATACAGATCTTCTTCAAACTGGGAGGAGAGAATCAGGGTGTGTTTAATTATGGAGCAATCTGGGGATGCCTTTGCTGTGCACTGGTGGTGGTTCTTGTGTTCTTTCTTCAAAAAAAAATGCGTCTGAAAAGAGACAGGCTGCTTTTAATTAACAGATTGTGAGGATGAAGATCAAACCTCTTATTTCTCATTTTAACATCAATGGCATTGGTGATTTTGAATGTCTTTATTTGAACTTACTCAGAGTATTTTAGTTTCAGTTGGGAAGAAGTTCAAGAATGGCCAGGAAAACAGAAAGCACAAAGTGCAAAACAGTAACCAAGTGGTTACTGAGCACAAGCGGTTCATGCCCACAAGTCCTGCTATGTGTACAGAGCTGGGAAAGACTTTGATCTTGAAGTCTATGGCCAACCCACGCTTCAGTTTTTTAGAATTAAATGGGACAAGTCCCTGAAAAAATACAATATAGGGTAATAGCATTGCCATGCAGAGATGGTAGGACAGGGTGGATTTCTATAGCAGAAATCAGCCGACAAAAGTCTGTGACTCTCTGAACTGAGACTGCGGTGTGGATTTGGAGAACAGGATATCTTGTGGGTCTAACTTTTCTTCCTGTAATAATCTGTAGTCTCCAGAGGTGAGGTAGAAGGTGTTTTGCCTGACCATTCATAGTGCTGTTCTTCATCCTGACTCCTTAAAAACTAGAAAGGACTGGAGTGGATTTTGATGCCTGGATCATCTAGTCCATTGATCTGGAACCTCTTAAATACTTGGGCACCATATGAGTAGGCTTTAGCATCCTCTGTTTGCATTGTCCTTGTTACTTAAACAAAACTTAAACTTAATGTAGCTTAAATTAAAAAAAAAAAAAAAAGCCCTTGCTTTGTTTGGGTTTTAGTCTGTCTTTAGACTGAATAAAAATTTATCCGCATCCAGGAGGAGTGTGGATTAAGGCTCTGGCTCCAGAGCAATCTGAGCTCTTAAAAAGTGGTAAAATAAACATGAAGAAAGGGAGCATTCTTCCCAGAAGTGTTGGTGCCATGAAAAACATTTCTGTATTCATTCAGTCACTTGCTGCTTGAGAGAGTAACACCAGGACCTAAAGAGTGTTTACACAGCCCCTGCGGAAGGTGCCGTAGGAACCAGCGCTTGCTGAGGAGTTAATCGCCCTGAGATACCCCAAAAGCAAATCTTCTGCTCAGGCTGTCTGGTGTGACTGTGTTACCTGCACCGATCCCGTCCCAGCGCAGCCATGCCTGCTCTCTCTTGATCTCCTGCTCTCTGCTGCTGTATCTACTGAGCTTTCCTTAATAAGAAAATCGAACTAATTCTTAGGCCCTTGTTACAGTTCAAAAACTGACTCTTGCTTTCGGGCTGTGGTCTCCGTTGTTCAGTAAGTCACATAGATTGTTTCACTAGATATTTGTTTTCTGTAAATCATGTGAACGGTCTAAAACTGAATAGAAAAACCCACCAGTTAACAGGAACTGCTGTGGTTACTCTTACAGTTCTTTGGCTTTTTAAAAATTTACCTGTTCTGGATAAGAGTCACAGAGATTTGTTTTCAAGGTAGGTTTTCTGTAGGCTGTATTTTTGCTGGCTCTAAAAAAGCTTTTCATGAATAGAATGACTTGCAGGGACCATTCAGTTTTGGTGTGGGGCTTCTCCCCGCCTACGTCCCCAAAATCTAGGCAATTGTAAGGAACGCAGAGCTATTTATTCAAAGATAATGTAGTTCGTGTGCAGTGAAATCTATTTTAAATATTATTAGATACTGTAAAAAAAACTTTCAGCAGTGGAGAAGGAAAGTCTTGCACTGCTGGGTTGAGGGTTTTTCTTGTATAGTTCTGTTTCAAATCAGCTTCTGCTTCAAGGAAATTTATTTTTTTTTCTTCAGAAATACACCTTCATTCTGAAAAGCTGTTGCAGAGATAGTTCACTCAGTGCAATGATTTTTCTTAGCAAATAGGTTGATTGGAAAATAAATCAATCAGCAGATTGTAGGCAGACTGCTGCATCCTCATAGCTGTGTCAGGTTTATTACTGAAACTAAAAGCAAAGAAAATTTCCACCTGCTTTCTGGAAAGCACGGAGGAAACAACCCCGCCAAGCTGCCGAGTAAGCGGCTTTTCCAGCTATATTGCTGAGGTCAGGAGCCTGGGTTTTGTGAAGTCTTATCCTGCCCTTAAATTTCTGTAGCCCTCTCTGCAGTCAGAGCCTAAACTTTTATTTAGGCAATGAATAATCGCAGGCCCTTCTGGGTCTGCAAGAGAAACGTGACGGTCTGGTGGAAGATACTTGGATGCTGCAGCTATCCATCATCTCGTTCTTGCTTTTTTTTTTTTTAATAAAGTCCCATACCACTTGTTTCTCTCTCTTCTGCTTTATGTGGGTCTTATTCCTGTTAGGCGAGGCTGTTTTTTCTGATGAAAAACCTTGTGCCTGAAAGCAGGGCAGGGCACTGGTGCTTATAAAGCAGGATCCAACCTGACCCCCTGCTTGACCCCTCCTAACCATACACCCTCCCGTTGCCTCCCATCCTTACCTGCATCTTGTGCCCTCCTTTGCAAGACTTTCCGTGGTGGTTTCAGTATTCTGCAGCAGGGACGTGTCACCGGGAGATGAGCTGCTCTGCTGGCTCTTTTTCAGCCCCAATGGCATCACTGAAAGCCCTTCATCTCCATATTGACTTGCCTTTGTCTTTGGAGGTGCTTGGATACACTTTTGGGCTGGACCTGTATTTTCTGCTCCAACCCCGTTGCCTCCCGTGCTGCCCTGCTGCTAGCCACGCTGCCATTTCCCTCTGTCCCCCGTTATACCCTACAAGCATTATATCCCCGTTATTTTTCTTTCTGGTCCTGCCACGCTTAGCCTGCATTTTCAGCTTCCCCTTGCCTCAAGCTCTCTCATCTTCGTGCTGTGACTCTGGCCTCGCTGAACCACCATTAACCCCCGCACCACTAACCCGCTCCTTGTTTGTCCCCCCGTTGCTCAGAGCACCCCCGGGGTGACCCCAGAGAGCAGGTTTCTGAGCCTCGCAGGGCACGCAGTGGTGACAGGCGCACGCATCGGCGGAGAGAGCACCGAGAAGCACCCTCGCCTTTGTCCAACAGCACCTCCGAATGGGGGCATTCCCCCTCGGAGCACCGCCGGAGGTCTCCTCAACCAAGCGAGGCCAGCAATGGCCATCGGCAGGAGTGGAAATCAGCCAGTCAGGGAAGGTCCAGGAGACCTCCCAGCCCTGACCTGGAAAGAGAGGCTGAGCGCGGTGCCTATGACCACAGCAATAGCCGGGAGCCGCGAGAGAGGAGAGCAGCTGGCAGGGAGAAGGCTTGGAGACCTCTCAGTCTTGACTTGGAATCAGAGCATGGACTCGCAGACCAGGCACGGCGCAGCAGAAAGTCAACAAGGCAAGACAGAGAAAAGCACCTTCCTTTTCTTGAGGTGGAACTGGAGGCTGAGCAGGAGACCTGGCATCGGGGTGGCAGCCAGCTGGTGCGCCCTGAAAAACACAAATCTCGTCATCAGGGCCGCTCGTCACACAGAACGGTGCATGACGAGAAGCTCCATGATGCTGAATCTAGAGATGATCATAGGAGGGGTGAGGAAAGAGACTGCAAAAGGGCAGGACGCAGGAGACCTTCCCCCTCCCCACACGCTGTGACCCAGGGGAAGGTTGGAGACTGCCAACGAGACTCAGGTAACCAAGTGATGGGGAAGGTGTATGTACGTGTGGGGATGGACCTTTGTGTGCCCCATCTTGGTGTCTGAAATCTGTCTTGTTTCCTTTGAAGATGCTTATCTCCAATATTCACCTGCAATGTATACACAGCGAATCCTGCCCAAGTTTCTCCCTTATTTGGTGAGATTCTTCTTACCCATTGATGTTCTTGCTCTGTTTATTTCCTGACATGCTTCATGGCATCAGAGAGGATGAGTAAGAAGGTATTGTTGGAAATGGTGCCCTTGGTATCCTGCATTTAAGAATTGAAACAAACACAGAAAAAAAACCAATCAAACAAACAACAGCCAGCTTTTATTTTCATGATATGTTTTGTGCTGTGGTTTCCTTGCACAGAAGAAAAAAAAAAAACCTAACAAAAAATCAAATGTTATGATTACACTCGTATTTTGTTGATTGGGAGGCAGTGCTGTAAGTGGGGGCAGTTTGCTGAAGCGCTGACGAGCTAGCAATTTCCATCCACTCTTACTGAAAAGCCTGCTGGCAACATAATCGATTCATTTTGGGCAAAGTTCAGTAGTGGCACTAGGTGTCTGACTGGGCTCTATTTGTAGGATGGGGTTCTTGTCAAATTCTGTACAAGTGACTTTTTCTAGGAAACATATACCTGTGTAGTGCTTGTTGTTTAGTCGTACTTGTGACTACTTGGCATTAAAGATCCGGGTCCATCTTTCTGCTTTTAAAACCACACTAGGGGTGGGGGTGGTATGTTGTTTTTTTTAGTGAGAAGGCTCCTCTCAGTGAAGAGAGGGCTCTGGGGAGACTTTATAGCACTCTTACAGTACTTAAAGGGGCCCTACAGGAAAGATAGGGAGGGACCTTTTATCAGGGAGTGGAGCAATAGGATGAGGGGTAATGATCTTAAACTGAAAGAGAGGAGATTTAGATTACATATTAGGAAGAAATTCTTTACTTTGAGGGTGGTGAGGCACTGCCACAGGTTGCCTAGGGAAGCTGTGGATGCCCCATCCCTGGAGGTGTTCAAGTCCAGGTTGGATGGGGCTTTGAGCAACCTGGGCTGGTGGGAGATGTCCCTGCCCATGGTGGGGGGGGTTGGACCTTGATGATCTTTAAGGTCCCTTCCAACTCTAACCATCCTATGATTCTATGAAAGTAGGAGTTCAGAGACTTGGATCTATGTCTGTCACAGTGTGGGAAACTCCTGCTTTAAGCCATCTAACTGGTTTTCACTTGGATAAGGTAGGGGTGAAAATGCGTGTCTGTCTCTGGAGATGCTGGGAGAGTTGTTCTTTGTCTTCATCATGCAAAGGTTTTGTTTTGGGAAGTGGAAGGTGTTAATCAGGTCTTTATATAATTAGTAGGTCGTGACTTGCCCTTATACAATGTGGACCCGAGTGACTCAGTATCCCATCACGTTGAGTCAAAATAGCCAGACGCTCACATCCTCTTCCTGTGGGCCATGGTCATGGTGGGCTTTGTGCTCCCCTGAGTGCAGGCAGAATTGATGTGGAAGTAATGTTTATTGTCGTCTTCTGAGCAAATGAAGCCTGGCACCGATCAGTGTGTGAAGAAAGCTCAGCCTTGGGCTGGCCAGCAAACAATCCCTGGAAATTTACTCTTATTCTTCATAGAGGCTATGGTGTACGGGAGCCTGTTGACCACGCTGTTGTTCATTCCAGCATGGTAAAAACTGTGTTTACTGTGCCTTGGAAGCACTCTGAGTAATTTAACTCTGACCAAACTGGTGCTTTTCGCCAGAGTTCCTGTGCTGGCCGGAGATTACAGCTCTTCACAGCTTGGATTGATCACACAGTGTGGGGAAAGGCCAGGTCATACATTTAACCATAACATGCAAGAGCTGAAGTGTTCTCTTTTTATGCGAAGACAGTTTGTAAAAGGGGTGTTAATTGCTTAAGGTCATTGATCAGTTGACTCAAACAAAACAAAAAGCATACCCCCCCCCCCCCCCGCGCCATGCCTACTTTAATACCTGAAGAGGAGGTGGTTTCTTGCTCCAGTTTTATTCTGGGTTGATACCTGAGGTCTCTGGCCCTCTGCAGTTTGAAGTCTTCAGGATGCTTGGTGGGGTGTGATGGGAGTTTGTCAATAGATGCACAGAAAGTTTTTTTGAGTTCAGTTGGTTACTTCCTTTTTTTCCCCTTTGGTCTTACCTGATGAGAAGGAAACTGATATGTGGCCCAGTGAGATGTAACAGGTATTTATAATAAATGTGTAAAGAGCGTAGCTGGAGGCATGAAAGTTTTGAGTGAAACTTATTTTCTCAGTTTGGGGTGGAAAACAGACATCTGGAGTATTTGTATACTTCGCAAAGCTCATTTTGATGTCTGAGATGTCTGAACAATACAGTTCAGACTGCAGATGGAAGGCGAAAGCATTCATTGTATGTGAGTGAAGTCATGCATTGTATAACAGCGATGCAGTGAGGCTCCTTTGGCCTGGTGCAAATAGACTATGGAGAGACTTTCAAAATGCAACGTTTTAAATCACTTGGAGATGGTTAAACTTTAAAATAAACAAACAAATAAAACTATTCAGAGCAAGAACTGAACCTTGTATGAACTTCAGAAATGTTTACTTGGCTGTTTTCTCATTGTAAATTGTAAAATTCATCGTTCAGCGCAATGAAGAAATTGTCTGAAACCTCATGTGAGTGTGTCCCAGGCAGCTTTTGCAGCCTGTGCTGCTCCAGCAGTGTGTTCACAGACTCTGCTGTGCTCCTGACAGATGCTGGGCTGCTCTGTGCAGTTTTGCCAGTGTACCTGTACCAACGCAGAGTGTGGAAAAAATTACAATTCCTTTGCTAGCACCACAGTGTCAGCAAAGACTGCTTTAAGGTATGTGGCCTCTTCGGCCGCATAGTTGCATTTCTCATATAAGACTTGATGTATCAGTTATTTCTGTATGCATAGGGGAACCTCCCTAAGGTGCGTGCTGCACCTCAGCTAAAGGTACTCTCAAACCAGCTGTCTGGCAGGTACGCGCTCCTGGCCTCTGCTCCCCTTGAGTGGGGCTTTTGTAGGTGGCTGAGGAGATGGTGGAGATTTCCTTACCAAAGCATTTGGGAAATGGGTGGATTGATTGTTTTCTCTCGCAATTCTGTAGGCACTAAGTTGAGGGGGACAAAGCAAGCCATGTATGACACACCTCGAAGGGAACAGGAGTTGTCTGATGCAGAGATTGCTCGGAAGCTGCAGGAGGAAGAGCTCCTGGTAAGTAGAGAGGGTGCATTTGTCAACTCGAAGGAACTAAGGTAGCTAGCAATGACGAGTTTAATCTGCAAAGCTTTTATATGTGACAGTGTCTTTAAGACCTAAGGTCTTGCGACTGTGCATAGTTACCTCTGTCTCCCATATGCATATGTACGGAGTGACAGCGGGCATACAGCCAGTAGAGCCCTGTTTCCTGAAATAAACACCCAAAATTTAAATGATCAAAGCAGAGCGATATTAAATGAATATTTCCAGGCAGGTAAAGAGAGCCTGTACTCAGCGTGGTCAGCCCAGAAGTGAGACAGGCCAGTGCCTATTTTTGAGAGAGGGCAGCAGGGTGGGCAATGCGTTGTGGTGTGGCCTGGCAGATAAATGGGGGCAAAAATCAGCTGAAAAGGTGAAATGACAGTTTGGTGTTGGGTTGTAAGTATTGAGCTAACTAAGTATATTTGGAGAGGATGGTAGCATATTTGTATGGGCACCTACTTGCCCTGCCCAGTAGATTAATGGGTATGAATAATTCAGAAGTGTTACTCTCTTATTTTTCTCATGCCACACCCCCCCCCCTTTTTTTTTTTTTTCCAGGCTGATGAGGCAGATCAGAAGGCAGCTCAAGTAGCCCAAGATGAGGTGAGCAAGATGTCAAATGTCTGTAGTATTCCTTTAATTGTGGAAACTGCTAAACCCCACTTGTCCCCTCTGACCCTCTGGGTGTTCATTTGCCTCCTTGTAGAGGAAGGTCAGGGATCCAGTGGGGTTTGCTCCTGGCTGATTTTCACGTATATGCTCAGGCTGGCCGTGTAGGGAGTTGTAATGCCTGTTGCAACCATGGCAGAGGAAGGAAGTTCATGGCTGGGTAAGAGCATATCCTGTAACTGAGCCCCAAGGGATACTATCAGAGATGCTGCGAGATGAACCACCCCATTGAAGGAAAAGGGGTAAAGGGCAGAAAGGCTCTGCAAACGCAGTTCTGGCATATCAGGGGTCCACTGGGCATGCTGCATGTAGTCAGTCTTAATTCTGCTCCGTCACTTGGTTTGTGATCGCAGATGAGTGAAATCCTGGCTTTGCACCCTTCCCATTTAGCAGCTGTCCATAGGAAAGGGTTTAAATAACTCAAATCCACAAAAGCAGTAAAAATGTCTGTATTTTCCCTTTTAGGAAATTGCCCGACTCTTGATGGCTGAGGAGAAAAAGGCTTTCAAGAAAGAGAAGGAGAGAGAAAAGTCTTCCTTTGAAAAGAGGAGACATGATCAAGACTGGAAGGTATGTCAAGCTTCAGGAGGTGCCACAAATGAAGTGCTATAATGTTATTCCCATTTCCAGAGGGAGGTGAGTGTGTGTGGTGAGAGCAAAAGGCATGATGCAGATTGCTGCATCCAAAGGGTCTTGCTGCCTGTTACTCAAGTGCTTCCCAAGCCTTTTGGAGCTGCCTCCTTGGCTAGATGCTCTTTGGCTTCAGCCTCAAACAAGGTAATCCTTGGGCTATGGCCTTGGAGGTTGGTGCTGGATGTCACTGCACTTTGTGGCCTCCCTCAAGCACTGTGAGTCCTCCTGGTGTAGGACGTTCCGTCTGCTGAAATCTGGACTGTAGCAGTAAAAGCAGTAGTTGGTTCTGTTTGTGCACTGCAGGTATAAGGACAATGCAGCTGCTCCGGTTGTCACTCTGCTTCATAGTAAAATTGGCCGTTTAATGAAAGTATTGAGTGTATCAAGCCTTGTTTTTTGTAGGAGTAATACTACAGAGGCTTGGATAGCCAGTGTGGAAGGTGATAGGAAACAGATTTCATGGTCTGCACTGGTAAGGTGCTAAAGGGGGTGTTGTGTTAATCTTGGGGCCAGTTGGAGGCAGGTCTGATGTTTTCAGCCTCCTTACTGTGTTTGAGTAGTTGCAGGAGCCCAGCTGTGCACAGCTGGTGCCTCGTACTCAGCTTAACCGTGCACACAGTCATTACCCACTGACTGCGTTCGACCCCAGCTTCAGGATGAGTCCCACAGCACTGTCTCATATTTAGAGCAAAAATTGAGTTTGGCTCAGCAAGGGTGATTTTCATTTGCTGGAAGGTAGTCCTGATACTGCCATGTGCACATATCTGGCTGTAGCTAGTTGTGTGTGTAAACTGATGCACGAAAGGACTTTGTGGAGCTGTGGCAGCCTCAGTGCAGTGGCTGGTGTCTTGCGAGGCACACAGGTGAACTGCTTTCCCTTCTTCTTCCCATCAGCATGATGCAAGCGAGTCCACGCGCTCAAGGTTGAGAGAAGGGCCTGAAACTCAGCGACACAAAAGCGACAGGTCTTCAAGGTGAGCTTGAACTGGCTAGGAGAAATGGGGAAATGCACTCGGGAAGCTGCTCAGAAGCTGAGTCCTACGGAGGTGTTGTGGGGCGACCAGCCTGACCCACCCACAAGGGGCTTGGTAGGGAGCAGAGGTTTTGGCACTGAAAAGAGATGGAGGGCACAGAGCCGGTGAGGTGTTCGGTGACATGCGTCACTCGCTGTGCTCATGGCATTTGTCCATATTGGTCTCTGTGCCTGGTGCTGACAGAGATTGATGAGCTTGTGCAGTGACATTTGTTAAATGGCAGAGAAGCATTGAGAGGGTTAAAGAGCTTCTGGGGATGTGAAACCAAATGTCATCTCTGGGTAGGAAGGAACAATCATGATGCGTTTGCACAGCTGCTCCCTTGGGTTCCTGCTCCCCAGTTAAGTCCTGTGCACTGCTACAGCTGCTATGTGTGGACATCCCCCTGAAAGCAAGTACATTGTGCTTTGGGGTGCCTCATCCCAGAGCTCATGGGAACGTTCTGTAGCTTAGTGCTGCCTCTGAATCACTTGGTACCCTGGCCTGATGCTGCTCATGAGGGACTGAACCCTGGAAGTGACCTGAGTGGCTTTGCTTTCCAGTCCAGATATGAGCCTAGAAATTCTTGTTGAATTTGCAGAAGGAAAAATGAGAGGTGTGCAGATGGAGAATGAGAGAGAGCTTATTAAAATACTATGGTGTTAAAAATGGGCAAGCATTAAACACTTTAAAATGTTGCCCTTTTGAGTGAGGTTGGCATCAAACTTCATAATGGAAATTCTTTGTTTCCTGACAACTGGAAACCATTATTAAATGAAAGCAGTCCATGAGAAGTAAATACTGTGCATTTCTCACCACAGAAACAGTAACGGGCTGTGCTCAGAGGAGCTGCTCTGCAGGTGGAAAGCCTGGGCCAGGCACAGTTTGCATCAAAATGACATGGACAGACTAGGCAGCGGAGATGTTGCTTTTGCCACGCTGTTATGCCTTTGAGGTTTTTTTTTCCCCAACACTTTTTTTCCATTGTGCTTGGCAGGTCACAGCCTCTCCTCAACGACTTGGAACACTCTCGGTATTACATGAGCCAGCCCAGCCCCTTGCGCCAGACCCCCAAACCTGAGCACTCTCCTAAAGGTAGGATCAAGCCCATGGCTGCCCCCGCAGTTGGGTTATTGTGGGCTGTTTTCCTTAAATAACCAGCCTGCAGGACGGGATGCTTGAAAGAGGGGTGCTAAGAGAGAGGAAGAATGGATATTATTGCGGCAGCAGGCAGGTGATGCTATTCAGTATTTGAGTTGTACTTGCTGAGCACACTGCAGGCTGAGAGACTAAAAAGCTGAATGAGTTTGCCTTGAGTTTGTCAAACTGCTGTCTGCTTGTCCTCTGTGATCTCTTAATGATGAATGACTGTAAATCCAGGCAGCAAATGAAGGAGAAATTAACAGGAAGACAATGACATGATGGATTTTAGGTGACTCACTAGTATCAAGCAATCCAATACAAGACAAAACCTCACAGTATCACCTGTCTGGTGGGCGAATGGGATGATCAGACAGAAGCTTTTCCTCAGCACAGGCTTGTTGTGTTCCTGTAGCATCTTAGTGCTGCTTTGTTGGCTCATTTCCTGAAATCGCTAGGGACAAGGGCAGTGTAGTTAGGGTCTCCCTCTCCAGTTTACTGCCTAAAAGGAATGCAGATGTCTGCCTGTCTTGTGGACCTGTCCTTCCTTTTGCTTGCATAAAGTAACAGGCAGTTCCCATTCTGGCATTTGACTTTGCCGGTACCCTGGAAGTCACGTGGACATTCAAGAGGGCACATCAAGTAACAGATGGTTGCAGTAGTATTTTCTTCACCAGGATATATCCTTATATGTGTTCTTTTTTTTCTTTCTGTTTTGCTTTCCAGGTTCCCGTAGGAAGCAGTAAGCTGTGCTAGCCTTTGCTTCGGTACTGTTTCTTTCTGTAGCAGACATTACTGGAATTGCCAGGCAACTTTCTCAATTCCTTACCCAGTGGGAGGTACACCCTCCACTCCCAGGATCCCCCAGTGTCACTGTATTAATATGGAACACTTATTTGTTTCAATTTTGTACTCATATGTGATCACTTAAGCAGTGCAGTGTAATCTAGCCGCCACTGAGCTGTGTGAATCAACTAGCTGATTTGACAGCTCCCTCTTAGGTTGTTTTCAGGCTTTCCTTTTACTTTCAAGCTTTGGCTGGAGCTCTGACAAATAGAGATGCACGGACGACAGGGGGGAAAAGCCAAGAAATGAGTTGGGTTATGGCAATGCAGCAGAACGTCAGAAGTACAAGTCCTTTCTATATTAGGAGTTACAAGAGGAAACGTGTTTCTTCCTGTGCTGGACAGGACAGCTGAGCCAACCTGACAGTCATGCTAGCTTGCAGAAAGGAGAGAGCGTCTTCATAACATACACCAGCAAAAGCTAGAACCTGGGACTAGTGAGGAAGAAATTGCCTGTAGAAAAAAAAATTAACTGCTGTATTTCTTTCTAGGGTTTCCAGCAATTTGGGTAGAGTGTGTAACCAGGCGTTTAGCTCCAGGGTATAGGATGGAACAGTTAAGAGGAAATGCAATTTCAACTGAAATTAGACCTTGTGTGCATGACTTTTAAGACATGCCAGGGATTTGATGAAGCTGTGAGTTGTGGATTGGGAAGAATCACACAAACAGATTTAAATGCCTGAAGGGACCTCTGTGGTCACCTGCTTTGAGCTTTGGTGTGGTGGAAGCCAAGGAATTTTCACTGAAGCCAAATAGGAACTACTGTAACTCCTAGCTCAGTAGTTGTTGCACTTGAGTACAGTAACTTGTGTCTGAACCTGCATATGTCTTCGAAACATGGGACTGAAGGAGGGCCATATGGGCATTCAGCATTGAATCCAAAATCTACAGTTACAGGCAACTTTGAGCTAGACACAGAATGCCCAACAGTCCACACAATGTCTGTGCTGACTGCCTCCCCTCTATACTACTCCTGTCTGGCATCCCAGGCAGACTCCAGTCAGGATAAAATGAATCCTTTCTTGGGCGTAGCAGGGTCTGCAAGAATAAGTTGTCTGTATAGATTTGCCCATGCAGTGATTTTTTTTTTCCTTTTTTTTTTTTCTCTCAGTGGCTTGTTTCCTCTTCACTCTTTGAAAATCATTCTTCTCTTGTGTAAACAAGTAGCTTTTTCCCTTGGCCTCCTCTCACTTCAGTTCTTTTGTCTTTTCAATCATTTTTTGCCGTTTATAAGTGCGTTTTTAAACTGTAACACCAAGAATCTGGACACTGGCTTGCAGTCTGGTTCAGCCAGTACAGGCTAGTTATTCCTTTGGCGGGCTAGTTCACGGCAGCAAAGCCTGGCTGTGTTGCCCCTGTGGCCCAGCTTCCGTATTGCCCAGCACTGAGTCTGTCCTACCATGCTCTTTGTCTTCTGCTGGCAGCTGCAATTCTGCTGTTGGGTCTGCTGAGGGAGGGAGGCAGAGCCATGACTGTGCTTGCCCTCATCTCCATCTGCTTGGGAAAGGAGCCAGACAGCTCTGTAGAGCTTCGTGGAGAGCACATTCTGGTGTGGAGCACCAGTAGGAGATTGGAAGTGATCACGACTCTCTGCTTTTGCACTAATGCACAGTTCAAGCTTCAAGGCAGCTGTAAGGCGCTACTCTTGGCTGTTGTCCTTGGTCAGGATAGTTACTGAGGCGAATCACGAGGAAGACAGGGCAACTCCTTCACATAAATTGCAAGGGCACGTTTAATACCACAGCATGAGCCTTGACCAACAGCTCAAAAAACCCATTTCCCACCCCTACTGGCATGTTGGCAGCAGTTCAGTACCTGTGAAGAACCAGTTATCCCCCAGTAGACCTCTTCTTCAGGTCTACACTAGCCAAAAATGTTGTAACATAGGACTTTGTGCATTAGCAGCATCCTGTTAGCTGCGTACCCTTGCTTCCAGACCATGAGCTTGCTCACCTGCATGAACCCTTAAGTGACTCGCAAGCTCTTGCTTGCTTGCTGCTTTTTCTCAGGAAATATCCCAGCCAGCGGCTAGATTATACTGCCCCTGCCTTGTTCCCTCCTCTAGTTCCATCTCTATCCATTCAGAAGTGTTAACATTGTTTTAAAGGATCCGGAAAAAGAACAACATAGACCGTATGTTTTTCTTTTTTATTTGATAACTTGGGCCAGTGTGGCAACCTCATCTGCAATGATTTTATTTTGTAAAAAATTATTTTTGTATTTCATGTAACAGTCAAAATTTCTACTGCTGAAAATGCCATTTTTTTTTTTCTGTGGATTTTTCCCTTCTATTGCCATCAGAGTATTTATTGTTGTGAAATGGATGCCTGGTGGGGTTTTATGGACTAATACTTTCTACAAATACCCCAGTCCAGGCCCTGCTGCTTGTATCATCTGGTGCACTTGTGAAAACCGGATGGGGAAAAGTCCTGCCAAATCAGAAAGTGGTGGTGCTTTGTACTCGCTGTGCATGGGGAAAAATGGTGACCCTCTGTACTAGGCAAGGGGAAATCGCCAACTAGGAATTCAGCCCTCCCTGGGCCTCTGTAGCTGGCTGTGATGGGCTTTCTTGCACTGCAGTTGGCGGATGTAACTTCTGTCTCTTACCTAATCAGAAAAAGTCGTGAAGGCCCTGAGCCTGCTGACATTTGAAGAACCTATTAATTCAGGAGGAATGCTTGGGAGTATCCGAGTTGTTGACTTCAGTGGGAGTGAGTGGAAATGATATGAGAGAAAACTCCAGTTGCTTTTTATTTGGAAGCTGGGTAAAGTCTGAAGAACACCTCAGTGCCTACTCTGGGGAGCTGCAGGATCTCCTTAATGGCCTCCTTGGGCCAGCCGAACTCTTCACCCATGCCACCAAGAGATGAGAGCCCAAGGGAAGGATGCCAGGAGCATATCTGCTGCTTCCTTGGATGCCTTCAGGGAGTGCTGAATGGTTTATGGGCTGCTTTGCTCTATATCCTCCCATAGTTCTTACCTTTTTATTATTACTCCCTACTCTTACTCATTTGCACTCCTTTGTGTTTCTCCTGTTTCCTTTTTCCATAGCCCTTGTGAAAAGGGGGGCCCTGAGGTTTTGTTAGAAGGGGCTGACAAGTATCGAGAGAAATGCTAGGAATGCTAGCTGATATAAACACGTAGTAAATGGGGTATAAACAGAGCAATTATTCATGTAATACACCTTGTGGGCCTCCTGCAGGTTAGAGCCTTCCTGAGGCAAAGGTTGCAACTGGACTTACATGTTTAGTAACCACTTTTGGAAGGAGATTTCCATGATCCCATTGAAGTCAACAAGAGTTGAGTTGAGATCATAGATGATGAACAAGGAGCCAACTCCTCTTGGGGCTCAGCAGCCATGGTTCTGCTGAGAGTCAAGAAGATGCAGCTTGTGTAGGTGAGATGCAAAATCGGCACCTTGCACTTGTGTCCCTGGAAAGAGGCACAATGAAGTTGATCTTTTTAAAAGAAGCAATCAGAGCAATATTTCCTTTCTAGGATAGAAAAAATGTTTAAGTAACTTTATTTTTTCCTTATCCTCTCTTGCCAAGTTTTAGTAGCTTTGCCTATGGTTTTGCTCTGGATTTAATAGCATGTTGGAGCCCTTGCTGGGACCCCTGCCCCGGTTATTCAGGTCTTGCATCCCTTTCTGACTCTGTGCATTAACAAGGCAACAAGCACCATGTTGAAAATTCATCACCGTGAAATCCTGGCACTTCCTAATCTCCATAGTAGGCACATCTCGCCAGCAAGAGCTCTCGCCACCTCCTCGCCTCCGTCCGAAGCACAATGGTCTGCAGAAGAGAGGTCGGGCGAACCCGAGCGATTGTGCCTTACATGCAGGGATACTCGATGTCTTCAGCAGTCTGATCTGAGTCACCTTGCTATGAAACACTGTCTTAACGTGGACTGTACAGCTTCCTGCAGCGAGAAGCGGTTGTCGTCATGTGGATAGATCCAACAGGTTAATCTCATCTTTTTTTAAAGAACTTCATGGTTTTGAACTTAGTGGGGTGGGAAAATATCAGCTGTTAGGGGATAGATGAAGTCTCATCATTGAATTTCTCCTCTTGAGGAGGAAGGACGGAAGTTAAAAATGCTGCAGTCTGCTCCACTCTGTAAAAGGGATCTTGTATGTACAGTATTTTTATATCTCTGCATTCCCACCTGTCAGGATTTGAATCAGGATTAATAACATTCTCTTACTTGGGGGGGAAAAAAAGGATTTTTATTTTTACAGTGCTAGACCTTTGTGTGTTTTTATTTTGTGCCAAATTACAGCCACTGTTACATTCTAGTGTTTTCAGTTTATTGCTATTGATCAATGTGTATATTATATATTTTTATTATCAAGGTTTTTATTTTAATTCATATTAACCTGTATGCAAACTAACTGTGGATTGCTAATTTATATATAAAGGGGAGTACTTGGAGACAGTGTGAGGATTCCCCTACTTAGTTTACACTCTTGTGATCTAGTGCAGCAAGTCCATGAAACTCATCGCTTCTTACACAGCGTCATCTCCCGGGTGTCTGTCACCCTGAGCAGATTGCTCCTGCCATTCCTCCAGGCACTGCAAGGCTGTGTGAGATGCAATAGGAAACGAAGCGCAGCCCATAGCATGGGCTGATGGGTGACTGAGCGCTCTGCTGTCCTGCTCCCGGCACTGATGCCAGGGAGGATGCTGCAGCATTTCTGTCTGGGGGTGACTTTGAGGGTTACTCTGCCCTATATCCGTGCGCAGCTGATGGACAGTGGCGGTTCCGCCCCACTCTCTCGAGGCGCTCAGCGCGTAGTTTTGCAGTTGCTTTGAGAGGTGGGTGTGGGATATAGTGCTGAGGCACAGCAGTGCCCCTTGCATGAAGTATACCACAGCACCTTGTCTCTTTTTGTTGTTGTTGTTGTGGAGGAAAAGCATAAACCTACAGAGATCCATCCCAGTTTATTGTACTCTTTAAAATACGTGCCGTAGCACACTTCTGGCTGCAGCACTGCTGTGGAGGCTCTGGCTGTACTGCAACAAGAGGCGCTTGGACTGCTACGCCCAGGGCAAGCTGCAGGACATGGGTTTTTGTGTTGAGAAGCTGCACTGCCCTTGGCTTCTGAGCTGGAGACACCGTCAGCCACCTCCTCCCCATGGGTAGCACAGGACGAGGCTTAGCTGTGCAGCGTGGGCTCTTCCAGGAGAGTCCCAGAGAGGACAGTGGCACACACAAATGAGTATTTTCTACTTCACAGTAAACAAGTTCCACTGTATCAGTGTTCACTCTAAGTAGACTCCACAGTGTGTCTCCAGCTGCATCTGTGCACTGCAATATAGTTAATTGCCTCGGAGAAATAACTGCAGTTGTCTCATTTAGCTCTTCAGGGTAAACTTTCAGCCTGTTGAATCTAAATATTGGCCATGCAATGAGATGGATTAGTCAGAAGGCTTAAATTCTTCAGAGCTGCAAGTTTACCCTGTATTGCAACAGCTAATCCTTAAATATAAATTGCGCACTGACAATAATCTGCCTATGCAAGCCTAGGTTTTTTTCTTATTTTTTGACTGTTCACTCTATAATTTTATCAGGTTTGGCATAGAACTTCTGAATGACATTTAACCAAAGTATCATGTCCGTGTGTGTATAGCATGTTTTGCTTCATACTCCTGAATTCTCATGAATGTAAAGGGAACACTGCCTTGCCCCATTTTGTTCAATAAACCGCTGTATTTTGTTATCTACCACATCCTTCTGTCCCTCCGTGTGCTTTTCTGGGAACACTGCAATGGGTTACACAAGAGCAGGAGAAAACAGCGCTTCGTTCCACCCTTGGCAGCTGGAGCTAAGCTGCTTCTACCAATAATTATGTTCTTCCAGTGTAATAGATGTAGCAAAACAACAAATTTGTATTTAATTTGATTATTTTGTGGCCAGAGAGATGGGAAAAAAAAAAAGCTGTGTAATATCTTGGAAAGGATCTGGACTGTTTCATTTCCTGAGACTGTGATACTGAAAAATAAAGCAGTGTAATTATTTGCAAGGGTAGGATACTTTTTTTTTTCCCCCCTCTTTCTTTTTTTGTTAACATAGCTTTTTAGTTTGCAAAAAGCCTGCTTGAAGCTCCCCAAGAACAGCGCACACCTACAGTGATGGGATGGAAGGCAAGAAGGAAACATGGCAAATGCCCCAGGACTGACTGTCTTCAAAGGCATCAGCTGAGGATGCAGCCACATACAGCTCAAACATGAGCAAACACAGGCACAAAGCTATTTCCATGTCACAAACTCAGTTGGTGACCGAACATGTTAAAATAATGGGGAGATTACTGAACATAAACACTGGATCTTGAGTCCAAACTGTAAACCTTTCTCAAATGTTTATTTACGCATTTCCCTCTGCTTACCAAATACAACCATTGCACAGGGGAGCAGAGAGCCCTCTCACACCCCACCACAGGGTGCACCGGGCTCTCCAGGGGCTTTCCTTCCCCAGGGGTTTGGGTCTGCACAGGAGTGAGTGCTCCGACTCTAACCAAATTCAGTTTTGGGCTTAATTAGGGGCTGTGTCACAGCACTAACCCAGTGCTTTCAAACACCTTTACATCATCTTTACCTCCTACCACTGCCACCTCAGAGTCCCTTAGGTATTAGCAGTGAGTGGAGGTAGGGACCAGCAAAGTAGTTAGAAAATTAAAAATACTAGGATGTGGCTAGCAGTGGAAGAGCCTTGTAAAAACAGGGCACTCGGAAGTGCCGAGAGCTCTGCCAGCTTACAATTTATTGCAGCCTCTTGTCTGAAGTGACTGGGTTGGTCTGTTTTCTTTGAAAGGCTTCTTTCATGCCAGCCTTGGCATTTGGTTATGCATTAGGCAGTGGTGGGAGGGGGGCCAGCTGGGGCCCTGAGTAGCATCTTTCACCTGCTGCAGGGATGTGCACACAGAAGACTGTATGTGGGAACCACAAAAGGACCATTGAAGTGCCCCTGGGGACTTTTTTTTTTTTCTTCTTTATTTGCTGTATCAGAGGAATTAATGATCTCTGGATTTCAAAGTCACATGCACCTCTCAAACTGTATGGATGTTGGTGATCCGTTGCGCCGTTGGTGATGGATCCAGGTTTCCCAGGTGTCCTCCAGCCATGAGAGAAGGTAAGCTGGCAGAGACTGCTTGAAGTCAGCGTTGCTCAGTACCCAGCAGCCTAACCGGCCACTTGGCTGCTCCATCCTCCGCTGCAAGGTAGGAGTTGCAGGTGGCAGCTGTCATCTCCCACCTCTGCACATGTCCAGACACTCAGCTTTCACCCAGGTCCATGCTGTGTAACTGGGGGCTCTTGCCCAGACAGACTCTGGTGTGTGCCTCTGGTGGCTTGGGAGGACTCAGCCCTGCGTAGAGGCTGCCTCTGGAAGGAGCTGCGGGGCGGGGAGGGCTCACGCACAGCAGGTAAATGGCTTTTCCCGTCAAGGTGGACAGCCAGGGCTAAGCTGAGCTGTTGTGTGTTGGCTCACGCTTTGCACTGGGAGCAGATGCTGGTGGGAAAACTTGATTCTCTTACCTGGAACTGATGCTCCTCGTGTTCATGAGGCAAACTACGGCTGCAGAGCGACCCAAAGCCTCAACAAGCTGAGGTAGCTGAGATACAAGTGATTGGGTGTGCTACACGTGGTATGTAGGTACCATTCTCAATTTGTTTCCTGGAGACCTGGTGGGTTACAGTTTGCCTGGAGGTGGAGAGCGTCCGTCGGCCATGTGAGACCCTGGGTTATGCCTGAGACTGTTCCTTCTCAATCTCAATATTGAGCAAAACCAGGCCCTACATCCCAATCCTTTGTGCCATCCTGCTAGCAAGCAAGTGACAGCACCTGGCACCAATCAGTTATCGCAGGTGAGAGGTACGCATGTCCATCACCATGAGGTGTTCTTTCAGAGGCAGTGGTCCTTGAACAGCACCCTGAGTCCATCGTTTTTGTCCTGCTTCACCCTGGCCAGACTTTCTGACACAGTTAATGGTAAAACAGATTTAGTAAATGAGCCCTAGGATCAGACTGCAAAACAAGTTGAAAAAAAGTACAGAACTTGAGTCTAGCAGCTGGGAATTTGTTGAATGTCTGCTTGTCTGACCCCAGAGAGCCCAAGACAAGCGCTTAAGCGGCTGTGCCAAAACCTGCTTCTGTTTCACATTGGTGGTAGTGTGCAGCAGCTCCGAGCACCGACACCTCGGTTTTCACAAAGTCTCCTTCACCCTGGCACTGCTTTGCCTTAGTAACAGGTCCCCTGTCCTGCCCTTTCCCCCAAAATGGGCATCCTGACTCCACCTCAGTGACTCACCTCGTGGCCTTTTGAGGCCAGGCTTCAAACCCAGACTCAACTAGCCCTGAGCTGGTGCTGGGGGCTCCGGGACCACCACATGATTTCTATTTATGTATAAACAGCGCAATGCCACGTCACAGGACAATTTCTTCCTGGCTATTTTAGATTTGGATGCCGTTTCATTTTTATTAAAACACGGTTGACATATGCAGCACCTAATTATGGGCCAGAGGAACACGTGTGTGTCTTGCTAACAGGGTTTATGCCCGGATGAGCGCTGCAGAAGCGCACCAGCATCCCCTTCCCTGGGCTGAGCATGGAGCTGGGACAGACACTTACCCAAAATGTGCTCCATGCACCGTGGCCTTCCTTCCCTCTCCATACTCCCCAGGTACAGGCAGTGTCCAGAAGGCGATGACATGGCCGTGTGTGTCACCAGAGGGTACTTGGGGAGCGTGAGCTTTGTCCCAGTGAGGCTGGAAAAGACCTCATACGTAGTTTTAACAGTTACTGACAACAGTTGGAGGTTTCTCAGGGGAAGGTGGTGTTTGGGGAGAGGATGAGATGTCTGGCGACGCGAGGTTTATTCCCACAGCTGCCAGCCGCCCCACTGCACACTGTCCCCAGATGTTGCACTCAGCCTGTCGAGGGACACACAAACCCTGCTCGAGCACTTCACTTACAGATTTTTATTTACTTGTTAATTACTCACAACTGATGAGCTACTGAAGGCCAGCCTAAGGGTGCATGTTAATGTCCAGGAACATCCCTACCATAAAGCACGCAGGCAGGTTTGGAGGAAGAGATTGGTTGCAGTCTCCTCTCCAAAGGCAAAGGGAGGCATCAAGAACAAGGGTTCCTCAGTGAATTTTCTAGTCTGCTAGCAAACCCAGCCAGCTTGTCCTACTGGAAAAGTCCTCAACTGTAGGAAACGAGTCCTGTGCACAGACAGGACTGCCCCTGGTACCACAAGGAGCCTGGAAGAGTCAGTGCAGAGCACCCCACAGGAGAAGGGGGTGCATCATTGCAGCACCTGAGGCAGAGGACCCACAACTGCTCCACGTTATGGCCATGACTGCAGATCTGACAGCAGCTGTGTCCTGTTGACAGCCCCAGGGGATAAAAGGGACCAAGAGCAATACATCATCTCTAAGGATGTTGAAACAGCTGACCAAAGCTGATCCCTCCTAGCCCTGCTGTTCTCTGTCTTCTGCACTTCAAGCTGGGAAGAGACCGTTGCCTTTGTGGGTTCTGGCTGACAGCAGTGGCTCCTGTCAGCAGCAGGTAGGCCAAGAAGGGATGGCTTTTCTTCTCTGTGGGACAGGCACTGGTAGCTGATCTCCGATGTCTCAGGCTGTGCTGCTTAGACCAGCTACTGTAATTTGGAAGTCACTTTCTGCTCAGCTGAAAACATCTTGTTTTCTCTAAATATTCTTCCAATTTGCTGAGTTTCAGGTGTGCAAATAGAGCAAATCTTCCCTAGGAGAGAATGAGGTAAAATCCCCAGGAACAAGGGAAGACTTCACCATCTGGGCTACCAAACCCTGTGACTCAGTCCAACCCCCCTGAATTTGGAACAGAAAACACTCAAAAAGAGCTGCTAACCCTAAAAATTAGAGGCTTGGAAGTTCTTGCTGAAATAAACCAGCAAATAATCTCAATACAAATGATCACTTTCGTGGTTGGTTACTGGGGCATTCATAAAGGCAGTATGAACCTGGGCAAGAAGGGGAGCATCAGAGGGGGCTTATCCCTTTAATCTTATTATAGAATCATGGAATAGTTTGGGTTGGAAGGGACCTTTAGCGGTTTCCTTGTCCAACCCCCCTGCAGTGAGCAGGGACATCTTCAAGTGGATCCAGGCTGCTCAGAGCCCTGTTCAGCCTGACCTTGGACAGTCCCAGGGATGGGGCATCTACTGTTATTCCCTGGGTACCACATGGCACCAAGACTGACATTAGCGCTGATCACCCTGTGACCCAGATGTGCGCAAAACATCACTCTGTGCAGGTTTTGGATCAGTCCCCAAAGCAGTTCAGCTGCATGAGCATGGCTCAGGGCTGAAGCAATGCAACCCAGCCTGTCAGCAAGGCAAAAATATGTGCAAATAATATGTTGCACTAAACTGTTTTTACTTTCAGATAAAACACTGACACTTTTGCACTATGAAAAAGGGGCCTCCAGCTCCATTGGGTGCTTTGATACCTCTACTCCACATTTCCTGGGTATACTATCACCTTCATGTTCCTCACATGAGTGAACTTCACTTGGTTTCAGTGCCAGCTGTGGCGAGAAATCTTTTCCCCCCAATATGCTTAACAAGGGATAGGAGAAATACTTATCAGTTTGCCTACTTCTCCTTCTCCTCCTCCCAACCTGCTCTCCCTTGGGTCATGAAGAGCAAATTAAAAACACAGGCATGAAAATAACCTTGGATTAATAAAGATAAATTATAATGATATTGGAGAAAAAAACCACAACCTAATGAAGGTGGGAAAAAAAAAAATCTATTTTCCTTTTAAGTGATTTTTTTTTTTTTTTTTTTAATCGATGGCAGTTCAAGTGCTGTGTGCTGTGCCCAGGGACGCTCCAGAGCAGCACATTTTATACCATGGCTCTCTCTAGTGGCCAGACCACGGACAAGAAAAAGGTACTGTACAGCTGCTCAGTGGCAGAGCTACCGCTGCATCTCAACACAGACATGTGTAACCACCAAGGGAGCGGGGTTTCGGGTGCTGACACCCCACAGCAGAGAGCAGGGAAGCTGTAGGCTCCCCTCTTGCAGATGTGCCTGCTGGGATCACATCTGACACAGATGTATTGATGGTGCTTCAGTCCTGCAGAGCCCTCAGGGGCTGAAAAAGTGCAACTGGATGAAGCCGTTTGAAGCCCTCCAGAAGTCAAAACACCTGATGGATTGAGCATCCCTTTACATGGCTAGATGGGGTCAGTTATTCACGGTATAGCTGTATCATAGTGGTTACAGACAGATCTCACGCTTTGAGAGCTGTACCATTGCCTTGCTCCTTTCAGCACACCGCAGCTGGGAACGGACCGCAGAGAGGATTCCTCTTCTAGCTTGGCCAGCGCTCTTTGGAGGCCTCTATTTGTGTTGGGGTTTTTTTTATTTCATTTGGCAGCACAGTTGGTAATAACCATTGGCACCTAAACTATTGATCGCTCGCAGGGCAATATTTAGGCCATTTTCTTATTGACAGTATTGCACATCTCATATTCATTTCATTATAGAAATTGTGTGCCAAAAACATGGGTTTAAATGATGTCAGTTATGCGGCAAAGCCAAACAGTCAAAAATTTAGGAAACAGCAGAATTGAAATAGTAGAGATAATATTAATTTACCCCCTTTGCCAGTACACAGTGTAAGCCAGATAAGATCAGGGCCAGTATTTTTCCCCTGGACTCTTACCTCAGCCCCAGGGCAAGCTCGCTGGGTGATGAGCTGTGACTAGTGCTGCTTACTGCTATCACCTCAAACTTCGGGTAGCAGCCACAGGAATGCTGTTCACTACCAATACAACAACACACCAGCTACAAGGATATTTAAAAAAAAAAAAAAAAGCCAAACACGTTTTAAAGCATTAAATAAAGCCAAAACTCCCCAAAGAAGAGGGAGTTCTGCTTCTTGACAAATAACATAACCATCCACAGCTGAAGTCAGAGTCTCCACTGTCTTCTCTTACAAACTCATAATGCTCTAAAGAAGGTGGCTCCTCCCTATTATTGCCAGCCTTTCCCAGCTTGCTCTGCTGGGATCACGTCCTTTCACACTTGGGAAGGTGCTTTTCTCCATCCTTCTAACGGATTTAAACTTTTCTCTGCTTTTGCTGTGAGTATTTTGGTTTACTTTTTACTCCTTAGAGGATTAAAAATTGACTCTTACATGCTAAAATTAATTCTCTAGCTTCCCCCCCCCCCATGTTTCTTGTAGCTATTGGTGTGAAACACTTGACCCTGTGGTTCAAAGGCAGTAAATGGTTTTCTCTGGCTTGCAGTGCTTTGTTGTGTTTTGGAGAATTGTGGTGCGAGAACAACCCCAGTGGAACCTGTGGCTGCTGTTTTGCAAAGAAGCTTGCAGTGACTTTGTGATGCGTAGCACTTTTAGGAAGCTATACTGGGTACCTGTGTGTCAAGCAACCCATCTGAAAACTTGGCCTGGCAGCCTCCCCCCCTCAAAGGGAACTGGTGTGGGTGGCTGCTGCAGCGCTGGAGGGTGAGGATGTGGTACGGGCTGGTAGAGAGCACTGCCCCAGGCCCTGCAGCCAACCTGCTGTAGAAAACTGCCAGTAACTACTTCAAAACTTGTATTGAGCCACCATAACCTGTGGAAGAGAGATGTTCTTGTAGCAAAACTACCACTTGGTGCTGTGAAAGAGGGGGAAAATCACTTAAGGAAACCTTCTTCCTGCTAAACCGTTCCCCTTTTTGCTGTGCATGAAGGTAGAAAAAGCATTGCTGCTGTATTAGGAACTTCCATTGCAGGAGTTAACCACATCCCACCATGTTGGTGCTGTACCCCCTGCAACAGAAAAACAATCCTTAACCCAAATTGCTTGAGGTGCACATGTAAGGGAGTGGCAGGCCAACTATAGGAAAAGCAACTCAACTGGCTTTTTTTTGCTGTTCCTGTTTCTTTAATTTTTTTTTCTTGCTTCAGAAGCACAGCTGTATGTATTTTCCTGAGTCGCATGGGCTCAAGCATATCGGTGCTCTTGTATCTAGTCCTCCTTCCTTTTTGTGGTATTTACCCTTTACAGCTTAATTGGGTTCTGTATTACTGAAGGCTGCTTGCTACTCAAAGGTCATTAGAGAGTTGCATTGAAATATTTATGTCCAGTGCATTACTTCATTAAAGAAATGATCTAAAATGAATGGAGATTGAATTATGCCCAAAATGCCCTATAAAACTGGATGCTGACTGATTACTTAATGGTTCTCCTGATACATGATGCATTAGAGGTCTATGTTGCCTTTAATTTTTCATGGGCTGAACTGTGTCTTACAGCAACCCCAGACTGTTCGTTAATGGCATTTCCTTGTAACAAAGAGTATCATTCCTTTTTTTTTTCCTTGACATACGTGGTGTTTACATGCTATACGAATTGAGGTGTCAAAGTATGTTTTGTGCTTGAGAATGTAATGGAGGTCACTCAAGAGATCACTCCCATTTCCATGCTAGGAAGGAAACCTCTTCAGAAAATCCACCTGCAGCTCAGGAGAGTCCTTGTGATGTCCTTTGCCCTTAGCCACGTACACATAAGCTGTCTCGCAAGCGTACCAGCCTGTGGTAAGAGAATGGTTCTGTGGCTAACTCTGACAGAGCTTAATTTGGTGCTAACCACTCAACAGAATATTTAGACAGCAGGGAGCTTTTACTAGGCTTTTTAGTTTTCAGGGCTTTTAGCAAGCTGAATTTGGTCTTCAGGAACAGAGAATGAATTCTTCTAGCTGTGACCAGCTAATGCAAATGTTAATACAAACATTGCAGGATGCAAAGGGACGCCGCAATAGGTCTTTTAGACACTGCTGTCCTCACTTCCAAGCACGTAGTGCATATTCCTTTCTCTTCTGGAGTCTTTCTTCTATTTTTTTATTCCCCAGGAAAATCGCGATGTGTTTCTGGGGTGGAGAAGCTCCAGCCTGTGCAGACCGGACAGGGCTCAGAGTGAATCTGGGGACAGCAGAGGCTGCAATAGTGAACTGGGACCTGGTACATCTGCATTGCTTGTAACACTCTTGCAGCAGCATTCCTGCTTCTCATGGCATGCAGGACCAGCATGGAAAAAACTGGTTTTCTAAGACCTGTGCAGTGCCTGTTTTGATGCCTGGGAGAGATGTAGTCACTTACAGTGTTGGCCTGGCCTTCTGCAGAGCAGGAGTTTTTTGAGCCTTTATTTGTACAAAGGGAAAATGCCTGTTTATAACATAAATGTCAGCTTCGTTTCCCTTTTGGCCTGTCCCTTAATCTCATGGTCTCATGCACTAGGGAAATCCAATCCTTGCAAAGTTAATTTTATTAATTGATGCTTATTGGATTATCTTTAAAATCAAATGAGCTTCAGCTGGGTGAGCTGGAAAATAAAGAGCATGCAGGGACTTAAAGGAGATTCAATTCAGTAAAATCCCTTTTCTAGTAAAAAGTAGCTCCTGCAGAGCCTGATGTCCTGAAACACTGGGGATTCCTCCACGGTGAGGGACAGTTGTGGCATAAAATGCAACACAGGGAGTCGGGAGAGCTGGCTCCATCTTCTAGTTCAATGCGAACTCCCAGTGCAGTGCTGGCAGGGTTGAGGGTACCAGCAAAGGACTTGGGCTTTGCAGCGGGAGGTGCCTCATGCCCAGCAAGGAATATGAAATGCCTTGCCAGAACCAGACCTCTCCTGGGGAAAGCTGGTATTCTGGAAGTATGATTTAGAAGCTCAATGTATTGACACACTTTGGGCTATTCACTGGGAAATGTGATGTGTGTGGGGGTGACATCTGCTTTCATGGCTTGAGGAGACTTAGATACCCTGCAGGCAGCATCCACTGCACTAGCATATTGGGTTTGGTTTTTTTTTTACATCCAAAACGTAGGTGGTTAACAAGTTGAAAACCCGAGTTTTATTCCATCTGTTCACTGAGATACAAAGCCATGTCTCTGCTGTGCCAGGAGAGTGTGCTGGCTACACAAGTTTAGTCTGATAAGACTCTGCTCTCCAGTCTCTGGTGCTCAAGACCCCGGAGCTCAAGCTCTGCCGTTCTGTGATGATCTGAGCCCTCAGGGCCAAGTGAGCAGTGCAAGGGGCAGCCTTAGGTGTCCCTCAGAAAGAGGGGAGCCCTGGATCAGTCCCGCTTCTGAAGCGATGTAGGCATTTGACACTGTTATTGGATTAAAACCTGAAATATCCTGGCTGTGGGGAGCCAAGCTTGGGGCAGGAGTCCACCTTGAGCAGGTGGATGGAGTTGGTGTTTCTGGGGCTTCCAAGGCTTGTTGCTGGATGTACTCAGAGGCTCTGCTGGGCACTGTGTCCCTCTGGGTGATGGCAAGCAGCGAGCCTGCGAGCCAGATGGATAGGGTGTAGGCAGCAGCCAGGCAACAAGCAACTGTGTGGAAAATAGTTGGAGGGAGACATAGGGGAGTCAGGATTATTGTGGAGGGCGACATAGACAAAAAGGACACAAATGCAAAAGAAAGCAAATTAGCATTTTTATTGTGTTTCTTCTAGAACAAACTGGGTTTTTTTTTTCTTTGCCTTCCCGGGGAAAAGGGAATATCTACTCCCTGTCTCACAGTGCAATGAAAACTCAAAGCAAATGGTCTGACTCCTGACAGCTTGGGGGTTTTTAACACAGTAAATAAGGCAACAGGTTTTTTCAAAGTCAAAAAAGGACCTGGGGTTTGTGACAAAAGTTATTAATAAAAAGTGTTCTCTTGGGCAGTGAATTCAGAGGTTGCCTCATCAGACAGTAATTACCAGCCCAGCACCACCATTCCTGAGACAATTGAAATTTAGCCTCCTGACAAAAAATTGATTTTGAAGATTAATTGTCCCCTCTAGCACAGTTTTAGACCAATCTGAAATACAGAGAGGACAATTGTCCTTTGGGTTTAATAGAGCTGTCTCTTTGATATTCACAGACCTAGAGCAGCTATGTGCGTTTCTGTCCTGACTTAAAGCTGGTATGAGGAAGGCAGTTTCAGAGTGGTGCTGCTGTCAGACAGGGAACAACCACGGGTGACATCTGTTCTCACTGCACTCCTGTTTCCTGGGCTGGACCAAGGGTAGCAGAAAACAAACCTTGGATTTAAAAAGCGGAATTTCCTCATGCAGCTCTAACTGCAGCAGTATCAGTGCAGCACACCACTCTGAGCAGCTTTTAAACCTGCATTGGAAGGACAAAGCTAGCTGGAAGAGTTTATCTTGATGTTGTTTTCAAATGGGTATGAAAGGGCACTGCTCAGAGCCCTGGGGAGCTCAGCTCTGCCCAGAGAGGGCTTTTGAAGTGTAGTAACACACACTTTGCTCTCTAACATAGTTATTGTCTAGCTACGGAGGAGGTGTTGGTTTCAGCTGGGGAAACTCTTCTGGGTGGAAATCCTTTCGTGACATACCTTTTTCCTTGCCTGGCTTCCTGTGGTTTGAGCTGAAACTCTGTCAGTGCTCCTCTAACCTTTGAACCTATAGGTTAGTTCCAGTGAATTTAGCCAGAGGCATCATAGGTATTGCAGCAGGTGTGCAACTAATTAGCCACTAGAGAATCCACACTGGCGGTGTCTGAAGGCAAATGGGAATTGTACATTCTGCGGCTCAGGAAGGAACTCCTATTTGGTTCTCCCCAGGAGCCCGGCAGCTCATGTCCTGAGGTGCTGTGTGAAGCACGCTGAATTTGAGTTGGGTATCGAACCTCCACAGGCAGCAGTGGGATGCTAGGAGACGGAAAAGAGGAGATGCTGGGTGTCAGGAGGAAATTTGGCACGATTCAATGGTTCAGGAGGGCAAGGGCTGCTGGGTTGAGTGGGTGCCTGAACCTCAGTGTGAAACATTGGTCTCTTGGCAGGTTTAATACAGGTTTTCTGTAACAATCCCTGTCTGTCACATGTGCTTTCCTTTTGTAATGGTAAACTTCCAGCGAGGTGACTGAGAGCTGAATTAGCCATGTGCTCGGTGTCTCCTGGTGCCCAGCTTGTCCTCTCTGCTGTGGCTGCGGCAAGATGTCTTCATGCTTTTGGCTTGGCTTCTCCATTCAGGTGTCCATAGTCTCTGTCACAGGACTCTTCCTTGTTTCCTTCTAGGAAATGGAAAATTTGAAGAGTGACTTGTTCCAAGGAGGAGGGGCTGGTCACATATCTAATTAAGATGATACCTGGGGAAAGTGCACACCTGAAGGCATGGGTTCTTGTCTTCACACCTACCTGTAGACCTCTGGGCATGCTCTCAGCTCTTGTGCAGACCGTGATGGCAAGCGCTTGGGAGCAGAAAAGCAAAGGTCTCTTCTGGAATAGCACTGCAGGGAGCAGTGAGGTTTGGGACTGCTCTCTGCTGAGCTGTTTAACAGTTGAATCCCAGGAAACCTGTGTGCCTGGTTTGTGAAACGGTAACTGTCCTTCACCTCTTACACCTGCACACAGCTCCTGTCCCATAATTCCACATCTTCTTAGCTTCTGGTGTGAGAGACCCCTCCCTCTGAATCAACTTATTTAATATAAGATTTAGTAAGCTGATTCCCGAAAGGTGCTGCCTGGCTCCTGAGAGCGTTATCAGCTGGGAATGGTACCTACCAGCATCTCTGGGGCTCCTGCGCTTGCTGCCAAGCTCCCCAGCCACAGTCCCTTGTTAGCAGAGGGGAAGGTGTGGGAAGAAGGAGCGGCCGATGGGAGCTTTGGGCTAGCATTAGCTTTGAAATGTTTTTCAGGTCTCTGAGAGAAAGACTTCTCCGCATGGCACTGACAATAGCAAATGATTTTTAGCTTTTCCAGGCATTCTTCCATTCTGCTTTGTCTTGCTGATAACCTTACAGCAGGGATTTGGGGGGAAAAAACAACCACAACAACCCAATGCTGATTTACTGTCTACAGGGAGAAGGAGAGAAAGGGCAGAATCAAGGAAATAAATGGGTTGTGCAACTTTTATGTACTTTGAGGCGTCTCTTGCCTGAACACAGGCTCCAGTGCCTGGGTCTCCTTTAGCAGGCTGCGGCGCTGGGGCTTTGTCACACACTCCTCTGCAGGAGCAGTGTCTGCGTGGAGCGTACAAACCATTCAGTCTTCAGGGATCATCTAGTTTCTTTTCTGTTTGTATTTTCTTTTTTTGCTTATAATCAAAAGAGGGAAAGGAAGAATAAAATGAAATAACATTCAGGAAAGACACAGAGAGAAAACTTCTTGCTGGGCTGTGGATGGCCCGATTTTGCTTAAGCTGAGATGCCCCACGGTCCTCTCAAACCTTCGTCGGCAAAATCTGCAGTCCGTATATGTGCAATTAGACTGTTTGGCCACTTGATGTCTCTGTGGGTTGTGGAGACGGTGGGTAAATAGAGGTCAAGCTGGAACTGCAGCTGGGTGGAAGCAGCAGTGGCGATAGGCTTGTCCCTCAGAGATGAGGCTTCATAGAGCAGCATGCCAGTTCCCCCTCCTCTCTTCTTTCTTTTAATGAGCTTCAGATTTTCAAAAGAGTTGGAAAGCCGGGGAAGATCTGGGTAACCAGCTTCCAAAAGGAGCTGCCGAGGATCCGCACCCATCCGTGCTGCAGGTGTAACACCTGCCACAGGAACGTGAGACGAGGGCTCCTGGCCAGTCCGCAGCCCCGTCTGCTTCCCCAGTAGGGAAATCGCAATGGCAGAAAGGGGTCAAGGTGCCAGACTGTTGCAGTGTCTCCATGCAGGGGGAGATGAGGCTTAGCAAATACCAGACCAAAATCCTCACCATTGCCTGGTGGAGTTTTGCACAGGGGAATTGCCGTGTGCTGCCAAACCCACAAAACCCAGCTCTGGGGGGGGGGGTGGGTCATAAGGAGATAGGACAAGAGGTAACGGGCACAAACTTGAACATAAGAAGTTCCATCTTAACACGAGGAGGAACTTCTTTACTCTGAGGGTGGCAGAGCACTGGCACAGGCTGCCCAGAGAGGTGGGGGAGTCTCCTGCAATGGAGACATTCAAACCCACCTGGACGCCGTCCTGTGCAACTGCTGTAGGTGTCCCTGCTGTGGCAGGGGGGTTGGACTGGATGAGCTCCAGAGGTCCCTTCCAACCCTGACCGTTCTGTGATTCTGTGAGATCTGGGGTATTCCCCATGGCTTCTCTCCTCTGACACCAACCACCCCGTGACATTCAGACACCGACTGAGGATTCAGATGGGACAGAGATGCTCCTTCCAGTCTGACACCATCACAGTCCTAAAGATCTTATTTGCCACAAGTCTTTTGCATGATGAAAATCTAAATTAGCTTTTGCTGGAGCCAGACTGGGATATCTCTGTGCCTTAGGTCGCGGAGAGATGGTTTGGGCTGAGATTGTTTTGGGCACAGCGTGGATAAACTGGATGTGATTACAGCCACAGTTGTGCATGGAAATGCCTCAGGAAAAGAAGTTTCCTATAGTCATTTCTGCTGGTGATGCTAAACTTCACAGTGATAGTAGCTGAAGGATCGAGCTCTCCTCTGGTAAATGCTGTGTGTGCGCACAGTTAGGTTTTCTTTCCAGTCCTTCTAGTCGTAAAGAATTTGAAATCCTGCTTCTGCAAACTCAGATCTGCCTAGATACAGGCTTTTCCTCATGGTGATTCAGCAGGACTGTTGCTGTTCCCTAGGAATGTACAGAGCCATATATAAATCAGGTACAATTAAAAGAAGTCGAATGACCTTTTTTTCCAACCCAATAAAAAGTTCTGCTGTGGTTTGTCTCAAAGAAGCAGTTTTAGCTCACTGCATGGGTTTTCAGTTTGGACCTTTTATAAAGCTTCTGCCTGCAGTGTATACATCACCTTTCCCAGCGCCGCTTCAGAGGGAGGAGAGCTCTGTGTTGGGAAGACGGTGACTGGGGAAGTGTGCATCTCCAGCAAAACAGCTTCCCTGAGCCGCTTCCCAGCCTCCGGCCACTTGAGCAAAATTGCACACAAGGCTCACGTTACAATTTGCTGTTACTTGTGTGGGAAGATAAACTTGAAACGTCTCAATCTATCCGCTAAGCTGCAATTTATGAGCTACAAATGGCTGAGTCTTAGAGGGGAATAACAGATTCGAACCAAAATCCTGCCACTCTGCCTCTGGAGGCAGAGACCAGGGGAAAAACTAACCGCCTTTGAGTGGAGTGCATGGATTTACAGAGGTGACAACGAGTCCTCTCAGGAAATGGCAGCAGCGCCATGGGGTCTGTGCTGCAGATCAAAGCAGCTCGGGGCTCAGAAGCGGAGGGCTTAAAGTGAGGGGCAAGGGCTTGATGAGGGAACGGTCTGGGGAAATACACAGAGATAGCAAAGGCTTCTGTGTTTGCATGCTCTGTTCCTGTACGGTCCACAAGAGAAAAAGGGGAAATTTGTTTATTAAACAGCTTTCTGTGACTTACTAATTCCATTCATCTGAGGATAGAGCAGCTCCCTCCAGAGTGCTTTAGTTATTGCTTGCCTGGGAATCAAGTCAGGGTCTGGCCATGAAATGATGTTCTGGTTGAAACTCCTTGTTCAGTCAGTAATTTATGCAATTGCTAGGAGACTGCTCAGATGGCCAAATGACTTCTATTAACGTAACTTTAATTCTGGGCTTTTAACAGAAATAACTTCTGCTTCGTGTTTCTTCCAGGACCCTTTATTAGGCTTCAAGTCCAACTTCAAGGGAGAGATCGAGGCTTTGTCTTTTCACCCATGCTTGCTTGGAGAGATATCTTTGAGGCTAGAAGCTGCTTGAATTTCCTCAGTAGACAGGCTGGGAATATGGAACAGGTCTTGGCAGGTGTCAGTTCCCAAAGCCTCTGATCTTTTCCCAGGGAAGTGTTCGTTGAGACTCAGTTCCACAGACAAGCAGGGCCATGTTGCCTTCCTCAAACGGGTGCTGGTACTTGCAAACGTAATCAATACTTCTAGCAAACGTTAGAGGTCTTGACCACACTTACTCACTGAAGAATAAAGAAGTTTGTCTGATGCAACAGCTACTCTAATAGTTGCTGTGGTCTCTCTCAGTAAGTCTGATAGTTGTGATTTCTTGCAACCACTGAACCAGCTGGTGCCCTGCCATGTCTCCATTGAGTCCCAATGAGGAATTGAGGCAGTTGTCTGTGGTAGGTTATGGCCTGGCAGCGAGATCAGGATAGGAAGGCAAAGTACTTTGAGAATTTAGGACAGAAAGTACCATAGAGGAGATCAGCAAGAGCTGCCTATTAAGCATAAAAGATAGGATAAATTCCTAATCTACAAACTGTTTTATTAATGGTGATCATCATTAATACAAAACACTCAGTTAAATGTTGCATAAGATACTGAGCAACAGATGGTGGATCCAGATCTTGCTTTGTGTTAAATGAAACCACGTGAGCATGCGGTTGCCAGTATGGGAAAATTCCTGAAAAGGTGCTCCTTCCATCATCTCAAAGGAGAGAGTTTTAATTGATACCGTGGCACCATATGTGAAAGAACCCACTTGGAGCCCTTTGGCCGAGTTACTTCATAATGCAAAAGGGGGAAAGTCTGTCTCCAATTATGGCAATATATTTTGCCAGCCTGCACTGATGGAGTGTTGCCAGGGAAAGTCTCTAATCATCAAAGAACATGTTAGTGTGAATTTTTTTTTGTAGGTCTCCTAAGGGAATGGCTTATGTCCTTCCAGGAGAAAGGCACTGCTGAATAAATCATCAAGCATTCCTTACCAATGGGACCCTGCTAAGTATATTGTACAAATGAAGATTATTTTCCTGAAAGGAGAGGTGCTTCTCCTCCGAGCAGTGCACCGAGCATGCTGGCAGCAGCTCCTCGGAGGCATGTGGGCAGCTGAGGTTTTTCTTGGGGAAAGCTGCCCAGATAGTCCTGCAAGGTAGCAGTGTGGCTGATGGGCTAACAGAAGCGCCGTGCAAGCAGGTCACTGGCCCCTTTGGGGGCATAATGAAGCCCAGTGGCAGACACTTCTGGAAACTAAGCTGTCCTGTGCTGGTTTGCTCTCCGTGCATCCTTGGCTATTGGTCTTTCTGCTTTATCTGCCCCTGTCACCCAAGGGCTTTCCTCTCTCTTGGTGCTGCTGCAGAACAGTATCCAGACAAACTGCAGAAGCATCTCCTAACCTGCAGGGAGCTGTGCCTGGGGCAGCAGTCAGGATCTCTCCCTAAGAGGACTGTAATAAGCTGCCAGGTAGCAGCTATGGAAATGGGATTTAAGTGCAAGGGGTCTTCGGCCACAGGGCTGTGATAAGTGGGAGTTTATAATTAATCAAATCCTTTCAGGGATGTGTTGCTTTGTATATGGGCTGTCAAGGTGGATCCCAGCAGCCCAGAGCCTGTTAAAATAGACTGTCCCCTCTTATGGGCGTTAGAGCTGTGAGGTTCCTACTGACTTTGGGGGTAAATAGGTACACGATTGTCTTTGGTTCAGGATTTTGTGCGCTGGCTGTGGAGCTCACCCTGCAGAGAACATGCAGGCTGCAGTCACTGACTGCTGGGACAGATATCTCTGCCCAGGCTGCTGGCAGCCATGGAAACCCATCCATACCAGGCATTGGCCCTGTCATGGATAACCCTTCATCTCTGTCAGAGAATCTGGCTGAAAAAGGAGTGGATGATGACTTCTCTGGTGGCTCAGAGCACAGGCTATCAGATGGGTTTTCAGTCACTTTCTGTTGGGGACTGACACAGGCTGGCTGAGCTTCAGGCAGGAGAGGGAGGGTTAGCAGAGGCTGGCAGGGTGCTGGGCTGTCTGGTGGCAGTGCAACACCGGCACCATACAACACCCCGCACAGCCAGTGTGTGAGGACAGCGGGGATACCAGCGTGGGTACCCTCCATCCACCAGGCTCTAGGAAACCTACAAGAAAGCTCCCCAAATACAGACTTAAATGTTTCGCTGGTGTGGTGCCTCCCCCAGTCCTGGTGTTCAGCTGCAATTTTAGGAGCTGTTTGAAGGGGGTTTGGGAGAGTTCTGGGGCTCAAATGAGACTAGGGTTCACTCGGTCATCTGTGTCCTCTCATCCAGCCCTGGGGACAAAGGCAGCAGACCCTACTGTCATGAGCAAAATGCCAGCACTTCTCTGCTCAGACTCCTGCCTACTGGCAGTGACTTCACATCTCATTTTGCACAGGCATGTTATTACTCCTTGGCCATGTTTCTCACCAGAACATAATGAGGATGGGAACATCCTAGCAGCTGGTACTGTGTTCTAAGGATGTAGGGCAGGATCCAGATACAACCCCTCGTTGGTCAACCTCCCATGGCACCAGGAGTGCCACCCAAGCCCCAGCAGCACCCACCATGGCAGGAGCCCTCACAGATGCTGTGCTGTTTTTCCCCCTTATTCAGTGCCTCACATGGAGGTGGGAAGAACTTTGGTCTCCTGCACACTCAATCCTTGGCTCTGCTGAGGACACAGCGCAGCCAAGGTGGTGTGCAGCCTATCACATGTAGGCTCACTTGCTTCAGCCTATTTTATTAAGTCCTCAGGAGGTGAAGGTGGAAGCACATTCCTTATCCATTCTTGGCTGAAAGACTTACCCTGAGGTCAGGCAGGCTGTCTTACTCTACGTTTGCAGATAGCCAAATTTATTTCTAGGGCTGTTTTGCAGGAGCATAAGGTTTACCAGTGTGTTGTCCTGGAAAGCTCTGCTAATGCATAGCCTACATCAATTATACTGTCTAAAGAAGTCTTCCCTGGGTGGCTTATTTTGTTCTGCCCCTTCTCTCCAGCTCTGTATAAAACAAACTACCTTGGCAAAAGTCAAAGAAACACACTGAAATCTTCCTGGCTGTCTGCCCACAAATACTCCCTAGTTATCCCTCGAGTGCTGAGGAGAGCGAGCGAAAGCATGTAGGGTAACTTCGGCTGTGTCTGGCTCCAGGTTCCAGCAGTCCCCTGAGATGCTGCCCGCAGAGCGGTCCTCTCGGCCACGGGGTTGTGCGGATGGTGGTTTCCCAGGCTGCAGGTGCTGAGCCGTTGCAGCAGGCAGTCCAGGCCGCGATGGAGTTAACACCGGCCAAGCTGGCTTCTCGCTGCCAGTGGCAGACTGTGCTAGAAAGCTCTTAGTGCTCTCCTTCTTCATTCACGCTGCCAGGCAGGTCTCCAAGTACACAGACAGGGCCCAAGAAGAATTGAAATAATTAAGAGAAGGAAGGAGGAGAGGGAAGCTGTGTTTATGGGTTGCAGCAGCAAGATGTGAGTGTTGGAGATTTCTACCCTGAGGCCAGAGAGGAGCTGGCAGTCCCCATGCTGAGCTCAGGGACTTGCTGGCTGCCACAGGAAATGGGAGCCACGAGAAAGGGCTCAATGCTTGTGTGCCTCACTGTTTTCATGCAGTGATGTGCCCAGAAGACAAATCCCAGCCTAAAGCTACCTGTGCCTTAAAGCATCTGAGACATCCCACCTCCTCCAGTGCTGCTCTCCTGAGGCTGCAAGTGATGCTGTTCCTCTGCTGACCCTTGCCCTCAAGTCTGTGTGTGAATTTGTTCTTCAGGCCATGCAGATCTTTGCTCAAAGCAAACAGAGAACATAAGTGGTGGGAAAAGCTGATTTGCTGTGGGAGTACCGGGGCTGGGTGTGTAAGAGTTGGGTGTCCTTGTCAGGTGTGGACAAGGTGAAGTCTTGTGAGTGGTCAAATGTTTCTGGTGCTCAGCTGCCTGAGAGAACTGCTGCATGGCAAACTACAGTTCCCCACAGGAGGAGGGAGGTGGCCTGGGCTGCAGTGGGCGCTCTGCGGGTGCCCTGGGTTAAACATCTGCTGTGTTGCTCTCAGAGTGGAGCGGACAGGACTTGGTAACCCAAGTAGCTTCTTCCAGTGTGATTTTTTTTTTTCCTTTTTTTTTTTCCTCCCTCTATATGTTAACAAAGCTAGAGCATCAATTAATGAAACGTTTCTGTTTGAAGGGAACTAGTAAATCTCCACCACAGAGCTGAGCAGAGAGAAATGCCCCTGTCCCCTACAGAAAAGACAGAAGGGAGGAGCAGAGGCACAGAGCTGCTGAGGCCCTTTATACAGTGGCTGCTTTGCTAGATGTCCCCATGCACACAGGCATCCCTCTCCCAGAGCAGGCCAACCATGCAGTCACCCTCTCGGCCACGTTCAGGTACCGCCAGCCCCCAGCTATGGCAGCAGTGACCTTTGTGGCGACTACAAACCCCTTGGGAGACTCCGGTGAACTCTCAGCCTGCGTCAAGCTGTGCATGCATGCTGCTGGCCCTGGCCAGGCTGTGCCAGTGTGGGCTTGTCCTTGTCCACACAGCCCTTGAGGACTCAGCAGCTCTGGCTGTGAGACACTGGGTGCCAAATCTGGGGACGGAGCTGCTTGAAATAGGTGGAAGTATAAGAAAAGTTTGGCTTCTGCATTTAGCTGGAGACCACTGGGACTCTGCAAGCCAGCGCTGGGGACTCTTGAAGTTCCTCCCCTTGGCTCACATTGTCACCTCCTGGTGTTTATCCAGTAACTCTGGATAACTTTGGCTAGTCGTGTTATGTGACAGTGTCCCAACAGAGACAGAATTTGAGAATTTGGCCTGTTTACTTTTAACAGAAGAAGAGTAACAGCTGATAAACCAGATTTTGACTAATGTATAGTTGCTTTCTTGTTGCAGTGAAGACTGTATGACAAACCATGTGTCACATTAAACAGGTGTTCATTAAAGGTTAGATATAATGTACTGTATCTCTTCATCTCCTCACTCTCCCCCTTTCTCCCAAAGCACCATTCATGTTTATATGGTCCTTTACATTTTTCAAAGCTCTCTGCAAACATTAACTAATTAATCCTCACAGCCCACTATACATATGCTTTAATTAATTAGCACTCATTTACTTAACTCACACTGTCTCATTAAATATAAATTGAGTGTATGTTTGGGAACTTTAACTAGAAACATTACTGGGGATTTATACAAAGCATGAATGCAGAATATGCTAATAGTAGCTGGAGGCAGCAAAATTCAAATACCAAGGTATTTAGTGAAAAATATGTTGTGGTGTCAGTGCGCAGAGTCAGACAATTAGCTGTTCCTATAAAATGCATATGTTGTCATGGCCTTGAAGTCATCATTCATTCCGTGTTGTTACCATAGTAATCCTGATAATTTGCTTCCCATAATGTCTGTCTATACGCTTTGTTCTGTTAGTTTAATTTTTCAGACTGGCAGAAGCTCGGCGCTCTGTGGGCTGGCAGCTTGCTGGGAATTACTCAGATCTGGAGTGTGCTGATACAGACATGTAAATGCTAACGCGTAGACTTGCTATGGATACTGGGTAGCCTTCTGCATTATAATCCACCCAGCGAAGCAGCGATGAGACTGGTGACTGTGGTATGGTTGTCTCCATAGCTCTGTCTGGAGGCTGCCATTGGCAGGAGGGGTAAAACTGAGTGTGTCTCAACTTCCCATTACAGACCGTCACTCTTGGTGAGGACAGAGCATTTACTGCCGTACGCTGACCAAACTCTGTCTGGATTAACTGCGTTGTCACAGCTCCCTGCAGTTATTTAGGGCCAAACTGCCATGGGCGTCAGTGAGAGTTAGAGCCAAAGTGCCCCTGAGGATTTGGGCTGTTTTGCCCAGGTATAATTCTCTTGGCTGTGTCTCTTCTTGTTGCATCCTCAAGCGCTAAGCAGTTAAACAAGTGCTGCCTGCCACCCAAGAGGCAATCACAGCTCGGTGATGACTGAAGTGTTTTCCTAGGAATAAATTTGTAAATCAGAAGTTGAAGAGTTGAGAGAGCTTTTGCAGGGTTGCGAGTATCGCTTGTGTTGCAGAACTGTGGCTAGAAATGAAGCATTACTTGGACAGCCCAGATTTGGGTTAAACCCTCCAAATCCCATTGTATTTATAGGAAATTATTATTGTTTGAAGTAATACTTCAAATTTGTACTTCACCTTTTCCATCTCCCCCTACCTTGGAGAAATAGTGGGCCAGAATTTTGACTTGCTGCCAAGAGGCAGTTCCAGACATAGCTGATCCTTTCCTCCGTATGAAATGGAGAGATTTTTCTCCTACGTTTTGTTCCCAAAAAGTCAGATGTGTTTTATTTCCCTCTGTTTTTACCGTCCTGTGAGTAGCTCCCTCTTTGGATGTAAGAAGTGATGAATAATTAGCCGGTGCTGAATGGTGAGGGATGGAAAGGTGGCAGTTCCCACTCATCCCGCAGAGGCCGGTTGTAGGAGCAAGAGCAGCAAGCGCACTTCAGTTCCAACAGGGTTTGTACACGCCATCGCAAGTCTGTGTGTTCATTTGATTGCCATGCTTTTAAAGTAGTAAGAGCTTTCCATGCACAAGCAACCTCTTAGTGATGCCCAATCTTTTAACTAGAAAGATGTGTTTCCTTACAAGCAATGTGTTAGCCTGTTATCCCGACGAGGTATCAGGGCTTTGAGAGCCATTCTGGGTCTCCTTCTTTCCCTGACTTATCTTTATCAAGAAAATTCTTGCAAGCTGAGTACAAACTCCTCATGCAGCCCCTGACGCCTTCAGGGAGGCTTTCCTCAGACACTTGACTGAATCTTTGCAATCAATTTTCTTGGTGACACACAGGAAAGGGCAAAGCTCTTCATTTTTCAGTGCAAACAAGAGTTAAAAGGAGCAGGAATGTGTTTCGTTGCTCAAGCCAGCAGATTTGTTTGAGGACACACATAAAGAACAGGCACGTATTGTATGGCACAATAACACTTCAGAGCAAGTTTCACTCAAAAGCATAATGAGAAGTACATGGCATGACACCAAAGTAACTACTGGGACAAGAATGACTACGTTTTGGGAAGGACATTGTAAACATTGCTTTGAATTGAAGTATTTTGGAACAGTAGTACTTCTTTCTCTTCTGTTTTTACCAGAATACTGAAAGCATTCAGTAACATTATTTCCTAACCTTGTTTTTCTTCCCAGCAATCTTTTGTCTTGTCCAAAAAAATCTCACAGGAAAGTAAGAATAAACGTGCTGGATCTAGCCCAGTGTCTCATTTACAGCAGCATACAGGCAAGCATAGTGGTAGTTTTCCAAATATTCTTGCTTCCAGCAGTTTGTGGTGCAGGGATTTCATAAAACAAAGGCAGGGACTGCCTTTGTACATTTTTCTTCAGTGAAATTTTCCAGTTTCCATCCTGTCTCAACTTCTGTCACCCATACATCCAGAACAGGGATTTCCTTGGCTGCAGTACACATTTGTGAAGAATCACCTCCTTTAGATTGTTTTGAACCTGTTTTTATCGTTTTGTCTGATACCCCTTAGTTCTGGTTTGGAGGGAGTGCATGTGTTACTCCCTGTCTCCATGCCACTGCTGATTTTATGGATATTTTTTTACTTCCCTCAGCTGTCTTCTTTTAGGAAGAAACCTAATTTATTTAGACTGGAACCATGTCAACTATCTTTGACAGGTACCTCAGGATGAAGATAGGAGTACATGGAACTGCCATTCAAATAAACTCACTGGCTTGTCCTTAACTTGTGGGAACAGGTTTACTGAAATCAGTGCCATTCTCAGAAAATGGAGCTTTGGGTAACAGATGTTTGGACCATTCAGGCCAGTCTGAGGGCACGTGAATATGGGGACTTTGCAGGATTTTGTTGACACTGTTTTTGTGACAGATGAGTATGAGGGAAAAGAGCCAAAAGCATTTTTCTGTTTTATTTAAGATCTTTCTGGTAGATTGCAAGCCTGCAACATCACAGCTATGAGAAGTAAACGAAAAGGCTACTTCTTAGACCACTGAAAAGAATGTAGGAGGATTGATTATGCTGTTCTGTTCAGGGTGATAATATGAGTTTGGAAGAGATGTGGAACACGTTAAGATGTTAGGCAAGTCTTGCTGGTGCTTTTTAATTTTCACTTTGATAGCTAAGGATAATTCATTTTGCTCCAGCTGGGAACGTGCCTAGTGAAAAGGGTAAAAAGTTGAATTAAAAACATCTTGAGACAGTTGCAAACAGAGTAAGCATTGACTGAGAAGATGCACATTGTTGGCCAGCTGTAAGACAGCCGCTACCTGTCCCTTTCTCCTGTAATATTTCAGACTTCTTCCTTGTGATTCATCAGTTCATTACAAAATTTACTGTATCAGACAGATTATTGAATTCTCTTGACTAAAGCTACTCTAGTGCTGTCTTGAGGACCCTCATCTCTTTCTGCAGTATGTATGTCATTCATCGTGGGCAGCTAGAACAGCACAGAGTCCTCAGGAGAACTTGCAAATGGATTTCTTGGGGTTTTGGCTCTTAATAACTTATTTCTTAAGTGGTAGCATTTTTTTTTTGGTCTTTATTAGAAAATAATGAGGGGGAAAGAGAGTAGTAATTAGTGTGCTCTGGTCCTTGGAGTTCTCCTTGGTTCTGCTCTCTGAGCTGCTGCGAGATCCTGACCGCACTAGGGAGGGCTACATGTGCATGTGTCTATAAAGCACCAGTGTAAAGGCCTATTTATCACTTGTACCAATAACCCCTTGAGAGAGGGACTTGGTCAGGGAGGTGTGATGCAAAATGCTCAGGATTTGTCTGCACAAAAACGGATTCTGTTTTGTGATTGACTTCCCTGATAGCTGGAGCTGTTTTCTGGGCCTTGCCAAGCAATGAGAAGACCAGGTGAAGTCTGATAGCTTCACCAGTCATCCCAGACATGGGTGGGAGGAGAAAAATGTTCCAGCCCAAGCCTCTGCCTAGCCCAGAAAATAATGTGATCGATGACTGTGGACTGTGCTTGCATGGGAGTTTTCAATAGTCTCCAGACTCATGAATTTTGTTGGGAGCAGTTTAAAAGAGTTATGGCAGACAAACTTTCATGTGGCTTTGGTTCCAGCCCTATTTCTATTTTTTTTTCTGTTATAGTTCAGTTTGCCTCATTTAGTGCTTTCGGTTCTTGCCAGAATTCTCAGATCAATATTTGTAAAAAGGATTTTATATGGAATCAGCTAGAAACAAATGCACGATTTTTTTTGTGTGTACGTGTGTATATAAAAGTTTAAGACCATTTTTCTTGACCAGCTGCAAAATGGAGACACGAAGTCAATGTCTGCAAAGAGTTTGCATGATTAGATTTCAGAGTTAATTCAGTATGGTCCTAAAGAAAAGCCTCAGCTCTCAGCTTCCTTTAGGAAAATCTGGCCCCCAATTTGAATTTGGCAACTCTCCTCTTGGAATAAAGAAATACTTTATTAAAAACCCTTGCTTGTTGCAAACTGTAGTATAAAAGTAAAATGTTTGAATAATCCATTGGAAGCTGCTACTCATGAGATTTTTCTGAAGCCAATTTTGCAGCCTTCAGAAATATCTGAGCTGAATTTGCCTGAGAAGGAAATTACTTTCTGCTTACATAAATCCACCCCACATCCACACCAGAGTTTCCACTGGTTACAGGAGTCTGCTATACTTCAAAGCCTTCACCAATTTGCAGTGTTGCTCTGGGTTGTTAAGCACAGAGGACCATCTCCTTCCCCAAAGTTAGCATCACTGGTATCTTGATGAATTCAGAGATAAATGCCTCCATAAAGCCTGTCTGCTGCTCCTCCCTTCACCTCTTTATTTTTCAGTGGGGAAAAGAACTTTTTTAGTTATTTTCATTCCAATAAGAAGAGCAATATTGCTTTTTTAATGGATTTGGGTTTTTTCCTCTCTGCAAAAATCTCCTGGGAGAATGTGGTTAGGAAGAGATGACTTGACTGTTTTTCTGTTTTGTGGGAGATGGACAGAAGGTGAATAGAGACGTTTCCAATTAAAATGCCTTTTTTCTTTGCTCTGTCTTTGGCAAAGTATGTTCAAGGAAGATGAGAAACTGTTCCATTTTACTGAGGCAAGTACTAACAATAGTAGTCACAGGAGTTGCAGAAAATTGGGTTGGAAAGGCCATGAGTCTCTGCCTTTCTTCCTGTTTAAAGGCAGGATTGACTCACCTTGCTGTGCCCCTGACAGATGCTTTTCTAAACTGTTCTTGGAAGATTCTTGTGGCTGGAGAATCCAGATCTCTCATGCACGAGCAATTCCAGTTCTTCTCTGTCTATTTTGCTTGGTTAAATATTAGGAATTGTTTAGGAATTTCCTCTACTACAGTCCAAGCCCACTGCTTCTTGCCCAGACCACCACAGAAGAACTGATAACTTCTTCTCTGTAGTGACCTTTCATTTGCAGAGCATTAAGTGCTTCCCTTCTCTCTCTTTTTTTTTTTTTCCCCTAAGCTGAACAGCTGCCGTTTCATCCTTTCATAGCACCTTGAATTTTCTATACCTCTGAACATTTTTGTCTGCGGTTCATCCACGTATTTCTGAGCTGTGGTTCAAGAACTGGACACAAGGTTGGCTGAAGAGGAAGACTTTCTTACCGTGTCTTCTGGGCAGCACGGGGGTTTCTGCAGCCCTGGACAGTGTCTGCCTTTTGGTTTTACAGCAGCTGTCTAACCTCCCTAACTCGTGATCTTCCCTGCTACAGGTCTGCTGCCTGGCCTGTGGCTCTCCAGTTTGCCTTGATGCCAGTGAACTATTCCCAATGAAATTCAGACATTGTTTATTTGTCCTTTATTGAATTACTTATTCAATAAAGTAATAAATGTACTTTATTGAATTATTGTTTGAAACTTTCAGTAGTTTGTCAAGACTATTCTGAATTATTTCTGTCCCACAACATGCTCTCAGCTCTTCCCAGCTTAGCAGTATCCGCAGATTTAGTAAATATGTGTCTTTTCTTTATCCCCCTCTGTACTGGAAGTCTCCAACGGTAGCAGACCAGGACTGCCATCTGCAGATACTGCCTTTCAATTTGACAGCAAACCATTGGAAATGACTCCCGGAGTCTGCTTCTTCCAGCCTCCTCCGCCTCATCACAGCTCTACCTGTTCGTGTTTCCATAGCTTATCTATGGCAACACCAACGGGACAGTCACAGACACCCCTGGAAGTCAGGATACACTGATATATCTGTTTCTCTACTCAGAAGACCTATTGTTCTTCCATTAAAAAGCAATTTGAGTGGTTTGAAGTGATTCAGTTTTGACGAATCAGTGTAGGGGGTTAGCCATCTCCTATTGCTGTGTATTTTTTAGGGGGTCTGGTGGAAGCTGGCTGGTCTCTAACATCACAGCTCCTCCTTTACCCCTCTCAACATTCTGAGCTCTCTGCTTTGCCCTGGGGGGAGAGCTGGACCCTTCTGTATCCACCCCAGGGCAATGCTTCATCCTGTGCTGACTCACTTGAGGGTATTCTCACAAGGGCTGACTTTCTCCAGAAACTGAAAACGGATTGAAAAGAATAATTTCAAATAAATAAGGAAAAGCTGAACAGTTCCAAATGTAATAAGACCTCATTGTTTTCCTCTTGTCTTTTTCCTTCCCAAAGGAATACGTCTTTTTTTTCTTTCTGACCGGCTCCAGGCTAAGAGGGAGCTGAGAGAGGAGTGATAAGGGCTTGGCTGAAGGATTCAGGGAGGGCAGAGGAATGAGAACAGAAAAGTCAGCAGCGCAGAATTAATACCTGGTACCCTGAGCTCATTTTCTTGAGCGGGTGTTGTGTAGCGTGCTGAAGACTGTTCACTGAGATCAGTGCTCCTTTCCTGGCTGTTCCATATCTGGGGGTATGTTACTTCTGTGCCTCAGTTTCCCCCTCTTTTGAAGTGGAGTGCATGATCCCGAAGACCTCCGCAGAGCGCTTTAGGAGCTAGTGCTGAGGAGAGCCAGGCATTTAGCACCTCTGCTTGCAGTGGAGCTTAGAGCCTGAGCACTAAGGACAATTTACCTGAATTGCCCAATCCAGCCCATTGGGATGACTTTTGTGCTCAGCTGTGTCTCTTTGAGGCTGGCAGGCAGCTGCCTTTCAAGATGTTTTTCAAGAAGGAAGTCCTAAAGGCGCAGAAGCAGGCTGTCCCCATGTGCCGGAAGACAAGCCGTCGGGGAAAAAGACCGGCCTGGCTAAGCAGGGAGCTAGTGTTGCAGCTTAGGGAAAAAAAAGAGGATATATGGCCTTTGGAAAGAAGGGCAGGCCACTCAGGAGGACTACAAAGAGGTAGTGAGGCTATGTAGGGAAAAAAATTAGGAAGGCTAAAGCCCAGCTAGAACTAAACCTGGCTTCTGTTGTCAAGGACAACAAAAAAAGTTTCTATAAATATATTGGCAATAAAAAGAGGACTAAGGATAATCTCTGTCCTCTAGTAGACCAGGCTGGTAACGTATTGACCAAGGACGAGGATAAGGCTGAGGTACTTAATGCCGTCTTTGCCTCAGTCTTCAGCAGTAGGACCAGTTGTTCCTTGAGTTCCCTAACCCCTGAGCTAGAATACAGGGATGGGGAGCAGAATGAAGCCCCTGTAATCCAAAGGGAAATGGTGAGGGACCTGCTTCAGCACCTGGAGGTGCACAAATCTATGGGGCCGGATGGGATCCATCCAAGGGTACTGAAGGAGCTGGCGGAAGTGCTCACCAGGCCACTCTGCATCATTTATGAACAGTCCTGGATAACCGGGGAGGTCCCAGCCGACTGGAGGTTGGCAAATGTGACACCCATCCATAAGAAGGGCCGGAAGGAGGATCCGGGGAACTACAGGCCAGTCAGTCTGACATCGGTGCCTGGGAAGGTTATGGAACAGATCATCCTCAGTGCCATCACACGGCACATGCAGGAGAACAAGGTGATCAGGCCCAGTCAGCATGGGTTTGTGAAAGGCAGGTCATGCCTGTCAAACCTGATCTCCTTCTATGATGAGGTGACCCGCTTAGTGGATGAAGGAAAAGCTGTGGATGTTGTCTACCTGGACTTTTGCAAGGCTTTTGACACCGTTTCCCATAGCATTCTACTGGAGAAACTGGCTGCTCGTGGCCTGGACAGGTGTACCCTTCGCTGGGTAAAAAACTGGTTGGATGGCCGTACCCAGAGAGTGGTGATAAATGGAGTTAAATCCAGTTGGTGTCCAGTGACAAGTGGTGTCCCCCAGGGATCGGTGCTGGGACCGGTTCTCTTTAATATCTTTATTAATGATCTGGATGAGGGGATTGAGTGCACCCTCAGTAAGTTCGCAGACGACACTAAACTGGGGGGGCGTGTTGATCTGCTTGAGGGTAGATTGGCTCTGCAGAGAGATCTGGACAGGCTGGACAGATGGGCTGAGGCCAATGGTATGAGGTTCAACAAGGCCAAGTGTCGGGTCCTGCACTTGGGTCACAACAACCCCATGCAGTGCTACAGACTGGGGGCGGAGTGGCTCGAAAGCTGCCTGGCAGAGAAGGATCTGGGGGTGTTGGTGGACAGCCGGCTGAGTATGAGCCAGCAGTGTGCCCAGGCAGCCAAGAGGGCCAACAACATCCTGGCCTGTATCAGGAATAGTGTAGTGAGCCGGAGTAGGGAAGTAATCATCCCCCTGTACTCGGCACTGGTGAGGCCTCACCTCGAGTACTGTGTTCAGTTTTGGGCCCCTCACTACAAGAAGGACATTGAGGTGCTGGAGCGTGTCCAGAGAAGGGCTACCAGGCTGGTGAGGGGTCTGGAGGACAAGCCTTATGAGGAACGACTGAGGGAACTGGGGTTGTTTAGCCTGGAGAAGAGGAGGCTGAGGGGTGACCTTATCACCCTCTACAACTACCTGAAGGGAGGTTTTAGAGAGATGGGGGCTGACCTCTTCTCCCACGTGGCAAGTGATAGGACAAGAGGAAACGGGTTCAAGTTATGTCAGGGCAGGTTTAGATTGGATATTAGGAAGCAATTTTTCACTCAAAGGGTTATTAAACATTGGAATGGGCTGCCCAGAGAGGTGGTGGATTCACCATCCCTGGAGGTGTTTAAGAAAAGGGTAGATGAGGTGCTTAGGGACATGGTTTAGAGGTGGGTGTTTTTAAATCAGGGTAGGTTAACGGTTGGACTTGATGATCTTAATGGTCCCTTCCAACCTCACTTATTCTATGATTCTATGATTCAAGGGAAGGAATTAACTCACTTGTCTTTGACTGTTTGCAGGTGCTGCACAAACCAGGACTTAAACTAGGCAGGTGTAACTTTGTCAGAATTAGACCCCAAAGCTGCACGCACGCATCTATGTGAGTCGTCTTGAAGGTCAGAACAGTACTATACAGCCAAAGTGCTTCGATTACCTAGAATATATGGAATTTACACCAGAATGACTTAATCTGAGATGCTTTTAAGGGGTGACAGACTAACCTTGTCAATCCAGGGAAATATTTCCTATTCCTTAATAACCACTGTATAGTTTCTCTTTTTCCTCGGCAGCAGTTTCTATGTATGTGTCAGGAGGATTTGTCCTGCTGCATTAGTGAATTTATATTCTTTCCAAAGCAAAAATGCAACTGATGTAAATGAGTGCCTCATATTTCTTTTGGGCTACAGCCATCTCAGAGCTGGGACTGAGCAGCTGCTGCTGTGTCACATAAGAGAAATCACAGCCCCGCTCTCACAGCTACCCAGATGAAATCTCCAGCATATTAAGTCAGCCCCCAAACTCTTTATGCTGTTGCTGCACAGCCAGGGACCATTAGATAATGAAATGGGGAGAATAACGGGCTTGTTCGGAGGTACAATGGTACCCCATTGAAATCCCGCTTTTGAGACATGCCTGGAAGTGCAAAAGTGCCGCTCTGCAGCTCTCCCCCTCCCTGTTGGAAGGTACCCGTGAGCTGCGCTCTGCCTGCACGGAGAGTATTTCTCAAGGGAAGGAACAAGTCCTTTGCGTCTCTTCTATCATCACTTTTCCCCGGTGTGTAATGAAGATCACGCAGAGCTCCCCAGTGGTCTGGAGAGAGTAATGGAGTGGTCTGGACAAGTGCCTAAATCTGCATTGCTGCCTTAAAGGTCTCTGTGTCTCCCGGGAGGGGGGTGTAGCTGTCAGTGACGGTGGCAGTCACGCGCCAGCTGGGAGATGGACCTGAACAGGATTGATTGCTCTCGGGTAGATCCTTTAAAACCAAGTGGCAGACTAAACTGTTGTTTCAATCAATAACATAAATACACTGCTCGCTTGGCCCTGAGAAGGTGGGAGCTCTGTGTGGAAGAATAGGCATTAAAGTTATTTATCGTCACATAGCACAGAGGTAAAATATTGGGCTTCCCTAGCAGTTTGGAGGCTTAAAGCTCATTTAAACCCGCTTTTGAAATCTAATTAAACTGGGACAAATGTCTTTGAACACCCTTGCTTTGCTGTGAAAAGGGCTTATTCTTCACCTAGGAATTTAGAGTGCTTTGGTTACCTTAATACAAAGGCCAAATTCGCTTGGTAGTCAGGCATGGGTTATATTGCAAAACCATAACATCTTCTCATTTCTGCACTATATTGTTAATATGACCACAAATAGCCCAGCTAGTTAAGAGAGGAACCCTGCAGCAGCAAGCACGAATGCAGTGAGATAACTATGCGAACAAAGGCTTTCCTCTGTCGCTGATCACACCTGCTTGAAGAGGTTTCTGTAGTTTAAATCACTGCAGATGGGGTTGGTAGCTTTCGCTGGGGAAGCCTCGCGCTCTCATTGCAGAACTTGCAGCTAGAATAAATTCTGAAGTGTGGTTGGATGTGCCTCCCCATGTGCTGCCCCAGCAGCTTGGAATCCAGCGCTTGTTCGTGTAAGTCTCCAGTGGTCCTGTTTCTTCTCTCCTTTCCTCACCCTGATATAAAGCTGGGCTGGAAAAGGGAATTTCCCCTGTTACTTAACTCTTTCTTATTTTTTTCCCCTTTTCCTGCAATGCCTCCATTCCCCTAGTGCTCACCCTTGTTTACCCTGCTCCATTCCTGCCTCCCAAGGGAGTCCCAAAAATCTTGGCTCCTCTGAGATAGCAACGACCTTTAAGGGTTGAAGCTTGGCAGGGAGGGAGGTAGTTTTACCTTCCCTTCCCCTGCCTGGGGATTAAACAGGCAGTTATAAGGACTCGAGTACTTTCCTTCCTTGGCTGAGACCTGCTGCTGAAATATCTGGTAGTCAGGTTTGTTTATCTGGCCGCTGGCCTTTGAAGGATGTGCTGCCACAGAGTTGTCATGAGCGCTGCTCGCCAGAGCAAATGAGAACAAATGAGAGGCAGAGAGATTATGGCTTGAGCAGCAGCAATCCTGCCAAAACCTGGCCTGATGTCCAATAGCTCTTAAACTGTCTAACAACTTAGACTAAGGGAGATGCCTCACAACAGGTACTGGCGAACAGCAGCTCTGCCTGATTCACCTTCCAAGGGCAGCTCTGCAAACTGTATTTCCAAGGTGCTGCAGGCTTTGAGCAATAAAGCAAGCAAAGCAAGGCACTGCTCTCATCCTGTGGCACAGCATCACCTGTCACTGTGCCCAGGAGAATGGTGTGTCACCGTCTGCAGGGATGTTTCATGGTGTAATGGGTAATGAGGGCTGGAGGTGGGAGCAAGAGGAAGGTGATGGCATCTGAGACCCCTCCTGCGTGGTGGTCCTGAGCAGGGTGGGAAGACCTTGGCCAGGTGACCTCAGCAGCTTTCAGTCAGTCTCTTGCTTCGGAGAGATCTCCAGGGTGAATTGCAGCTTCATGGGAGGCATTGTCTCTTTTTTTCTAAGCCCTTTCTGTGTGAGAGGAGGAATGATGGTGGGATCAAAGCCAGCAAGCTTCCCAAAGGAGCTGCCCAAAGGCAAAGAAAAGCTATAGAGCCAGATTCTGCGGAAAGGGGTGTTTACCCTGCATGAAGGTCCCTTTATGGCAGAGGTTATCGCCAACCCCTTCTATAAATTTCCCGTATGGGTATCTCCCTGAAATGGAGAGTTAATCTGGATGAAGCAGATAAAACCAAGGTACAGGAAGGGGAATGGCTTGTCCGGGGCCACGTGGCATGGCAGTGCTGAGATAGGGTCTGATTCCCTACTAGTGCCCTGAGTGACCACGGTGCTGTGGAGATTTGGAAAGATTTCTTTTACTAATTTTATTTCTGTCACAGGGACTGTGACTGGCTGTGTCTCTTCAGTGTCTTTCACATGTTTTAAAATAAGAAAAAGTATTTATAAGGCAACTTTAGAAGCAGAATTCCCTGAGTGAGGCAGGAAGCTCGAGCTCTTATCTGCCATTTTAGAGGCTATTTCTCCAGAAAGTGTAACACAAAGTGAGTTGGCTCAGAGAAAAGAACTTTTTTTTTTTTTTTTTTAAACAGTTACATTGTCTTTCAAATCTACCTCCCCTCCCAGTGAGAGGGGATCAAAGGGACACAGCTAAGTGTCTGAAATGGATGAGTTCAGGTAGGTTGAAAGTTTTTTAAAATGCCTCATTATTTTAGTATAAGCCCTCAAAGTAATTTCAAGGAAAGCAAGAGGAAACCTACGTCAACCCTCAAAGCTTGATGGAGACAAATATGACAGAATACTCATTAGTTTTTTACAGACACAAGGAAAGAGAAATTAGGCTGTTCATAAAAAATGTACATATTTGGTTAGTAAGTCACAATATCCTGCTTCCTACCTCTTCCTCAGCCTAGAGGTCACAGCTGTGTCATTGAACATTGGATGTCAGGGAAATAAAGGATTGGGAACTGATGGGAAGGCAATGGCTTCGTCTGAGTATGGTATAGGGAGCCCAGAAGGAAAGAGGAGAAAGGGGAGGAATTAGCAAATTCTGCTGTATCAGCCAATCAGTTCTCTTTATTTTCATGGTACCTACTGAAAATCACCGTGAAAGTTTTTTATTTTCCCACAGCGCCCTTCTGTACCTAACGGAATAAAAAAAAATATTAGAGAAGAACAGAATGAGGAACTGTAACTTCACAAGGTCATCTAATCTTAGACAGGTGGAGGTGATGAGATATCTAATAAATATCTTCTCAGGAGACCTGAGCGCGTACCAATGTTCAATAACCTTAAATTCCAATATTTCTGAAAGGCAGATCTATATTAGTATTCCCCCACCCCCATTTACTCTTCATGTTACAGTCTTCTCTCAAAGAATTCTGAGAATTGTCAGGAAAAGGAAAGGAAAGAAATGTTGGGGTTTTTTTCTGGTCAGTGATCAATTATAGTTTTCACCCTACTAATGAGCCATCTCTTTAAATCTAGATTCACTGTTCACTTGCTGGTGTTACTCAGAAACTAGTTTTCTTAAGTCCCACATTTTTCGGTGTGCTGGTGCAGGGACATGAAAGTAATTGATAAGTCTGCAAACACTTCTGGTAAAACAAGGGGTAAGTCGCATTAATGTACAACTGTGTAATTCCTGATGAGCTGAAATTTGGGGGAATTATGTATGATCAGAGATATACAGATCCTAATAGCCTTGTCATTTTTCAACATTTGAGTCTACTCTTTCGGAGTTTTGCAACCGCCTTGCAAAACAGTTTCACCATTAGAAAAATATTTAAATCAGAAGCAATACTTTGTTTTTTGTTCTGCACCCCTAGATGAAGTAGAGCAGCGATGAAGCTGAGAGGATGGGTAACACTCAATAAGGCTGCGTTGCCCCTGGGCCATGAGAGGGCATCAGCACGAGCGCTGTGGGACAGCTCTTGTGGGCAGCTGACCTGGCTGGAAGCTGACTCCCCAAATGGCTTGCCACATAAGAAAAAATAATAGATGAAAAAAAAAGTCCGTGAAAAGTCTGTGTGTGATTTTTATCACCACAGAAACAACAGAAAAGACAATGTTTCTACCTTCTCTCTGACTCCTATTGCCTTGGGGATGCTCATTCTCTACCTGCCAAGCAAACCATTTGATTAAGTACTAAACTTGATAAAAAGTAAATAGCCTGTTTAAACATGTTAAACACAACCTGTCACCTACTTAGATGCTATTTAAACAAAACCTATTTAAATATGCCTTCATCTAAGTCTATGTGGATCTTGTTTCATGCCACATACCTTGCAAATGAAATACCTTATAATAACAAAAATGAGGTGATAAAATATGAGAAGAACCACCAGCTTTGGGTAAAAAAAAAAAGCAATGAACAGTGACATGGGGTTTCAAATATGTTGTATTGCCAGTCTGTGGCATACATTAATGTCTGAGAGAGAAGAAAACTCATTAACGCAGCTCCACAGCTGGCACTACCATCACTGCTCTTTGTCAGAAACCTTACAACTTTTTGTCGTGGTTTGGGCTGGGCTGGCCGCAAAACAAATGACAGATGCTCTCCCCTTCATTTCACCATGTGCCTGAATTTCTCTTCTGTGTTATCTATTGACTTCAGAATGTGTCTGAAAAAGGAAACAGGGGCAGGATATAGCTCACCTTAATCCCTTCTTATTTTCTGGCCCCACGTTTCTGTATCATCCTTGTGTAGACCAACAGGACAATCCTATTCTGTATATTCTTGCACAGGCGGGGACTGTTCAGTCCCACCCCCACCCAGTTACAGATCTAACTCCAGAAAAGGTGAGAAGCTTTGCAAGTCTGGGCGGTGGCAGTGTGTCCTAGGGATAGCTAGCAATGCAGCTGGTGAGTCGGTAGGACTGTGTCCAGCAGTGGCACGGCCTTGCCATGTGGTCTCAGTCAACCATTTGATTTGGGTTTTGCCACTCGTACTTTGTCCTGTACATTGAGACAATAAGTTCTTTATGTTCTTGTTAGGGTCTGTGACAGCATCTAGCGCAGTGCATTTGTCCAGAGCAGTTTAATGCTGGTATGCCATTGCTAACAATGCCATGCAACAGATTCCAACATTCTCCTCCAAGCTAGGAATGAAAGTGGCTTGGACCATGACTTTTGGTAATGCTGTGGATTCAAAATTAAGATTTATGTGAAGAAGAAAACTTCTTTCCCTTATCTTATAGCTCCTTGTGGGAGTCCAGACAAGCAGATGGTCTCTCTGTAACTTTCTGTATGAGAACACGAAGAGTGATTTACTGCCATTTCCATTAACTGTTCCTAATGCAAAGAGGAAATGTTAGTAGTCTCTCCTCCCTGGAGGAAAGGTGATGCTTGACCTTCTGTTGAAGGAGGGAATGAAGGAGGAAAAATGCTAAGAGAGGATGATCTGCTGGGATGCTGTCATTGGTAATAGCAGTGACCTTTTCCCTGTGGTCAGCAGCTGGCATCATGAAGACAAATGACTTCAACTTGCAAGTTTAAAGATCTTCTTTGTACTGAGCAAGAAAATTAAAAACAAAAAAAAAACCACCTCCAGAAGTCAAACAGTATTTGCAACTTCAGTTAATGCTTTTCAGTTCTTTATGAAATAGCTGCTGTGCATGACAACGTGAGGCATCTATCGTAATTTGACGCCTAAAACAGGTTGGTGATGGATGTATTGTAGAGGATTTTAGTTGCAGGGTTACATCAAAATCCTCTGTCATTCTAGTGAGAATGAGAGTTACTGGGAGAATCCAGGCACTCCTGTTCTTAGGGGTCACTGCTACTCAAATAATGCTGATTTTTTTTCCACTGAAACTCAGAGTCTCTTTAGGAAGGATAATCAGTGACAGTACATATGCTTCCACCTCATCCATACCCATTTTCACTTCTAGCACTATACACGCACTAGTACCTTGAGGTTAACATAAAATAGAGGCTGCAGAATTGCCATGGCAGTAGCTGCAATTCCTCCTTTGTGGTTCCAGGTGACCTGCGAGGACAGGTCTGGCAGGTACTTTCTAATTTACTGCTCAGCCTCATTTTCTGCCTATGGAGTTTATAGGGAAGGTCACTCTTCACATCTCATTTCTTTAACCTTGTCCTTATTCTCTTTACTGCAAAGCAAAAGTGGGAGCAAATGATCAGGGGATGTGCAAAGGGAAAGAAGACCAAACATTTTTGAGCAGGTATGGACCTTCTCTTGTTTTAGATGTTGATATTGGGTACTTTATTGGAAGGTGTCTGTGGGAATGTGGGCAAAGGCATGGGAAGTAGGACACGTGTTCAAAGGACGTACACGTGGAGTCCTCAACTCTATTGCAAACCAGAGCAGTCCGTACCGTTAGCAGCTTAGCAGCTGGCTTTGCTCTCTAAGGAACAATATGTCTGTTGGTAATTAAACTATGGTGTGTGTAAGCTGTCACTGGAGTGGAGCAGATCATAGCAGTGGGTCACCAGATCCAGCCTAGCTAAGACTGCCGCGGTAGGTGTACTCCGAAATGTGTCCACAGGGAGTTGAGTGCACTAAGCAGAGACCTGCACCATTCTCCCTGCAAACAGGGCAAGACAAAATCTCAGGGTTCAGCTCTGGGCTGCTGTGTTGTGGTAGGAGCCTTTCAGGTGAAGGCTCAATCTCTGGTGTCTCGTACTATGGGACAATAGTGTTGTAAGTGCATCTCCAAGCTCAGACTTGCTCACCTTGCTCACTCCCTATAAGTACTGCCTATAGAAAGCGTCCTGTTGACTTCACCAATGTGAATCATGAGTAAGAGCTACCATTGCCAGGCTGGCCAGGTTAGATGGCTGTCATGCAGATCTCAAATACTGCAATGTGTGCGGATCTGGGGGCATGAAGGGAAGGGCTGGAACTCTCGTGGGAAGGAAAGGGAGCAATCAGAAGTGTCATTCTTGGTACAGGATGCAGAAGAGTTCACGTGGGTCTCCATGTTAATTCCCTCACTTCTGTACCCTCCCACATCTTGCCTTCAGCCTTAAACACTTTTGCATTTCTGGGTTTATTAGAATCAGTTGCCTTAATATTAAAATACTTTTCAGAGGTGAAGGACTTAATTGTTTACATTGATGACAGTGCTCTCCTTTTTCTTTTTTTTATTTTTTTTTATTTTTTAAATGGCAGGGAGTACCCTGAAAGTCACAGAGTTGATATTTAGCTGGTCCTGGGTATCGAGACTTAGGATGCCTCCAGTGCTGGGGGCAGTCAGTGGCATTGCAAGGGCCACAGTGGGAGATGGATTTGGTTCTCGGGTTTGAGGTGAGACACAGGTGGTTTGAATCCTAACAGCACAAAATGCATGGGAAAGAAACCCAAGGGCTTTTATGTGAGAAGGCAGGGTCTCAACAGGACAGTCTACCAGGCCGCGATGAGGAGGATGTGCTCTCCAGATCAGGCACTGGCCAGGAGTACTCACCATCTCTGTGCTCTGCGAGTATTTCATTTAGGAAACAACCTGAAGCTGAAATGCAGGCAAAGGTGGATTATGTCAGTCTTCATTGCTGAGTTGTCTCCCCTCACCAAGGGAATTATTTTTCTTGCAGTAAAACAACCGATCATTCCCAAATGCATCACTCGAAAGGTCTTAGGCTGCATGCCAGCATATTAGAGCTAATAGGGAGCTCCAGGACGGGGACGGATGGAGTTGGCTGAAGCCTGGAGATATTTATGTGTACGTACACACACTATTTCAGAGAGAGCAAAAGCAGCGTGCTTAGACTAAAATTTACCATTGAAAGGCTCTAAACCCATTTTCAAACTGGCAACATCATTTAAAAGGCCTTGCGGTCCCTGGGATGACACAAGCAAACCTCCTCCCTCCCCCCCTTTCCCTGTGTCTCTCACATCTCACCTTGACTGCAGGTGGCTGGATGTGACTGTGCAGGGAGGAAGGGGACGGCAGGGGATGGCTGCTGTGACAGCAAGGGGACTGCTGGCAAACGGGAGGGCTGCAGCCCCCGGGTCTTTTAATCAGCTCTGCCCAGCTAAGAGGACAGGGATCGACTTCGGGAGCCCCAGCCCCTGCACTGGGAGGGGATGCTGGGGACAGGGAGCTGCGGGGGTGTCCCCTTTCGGGTGATGCCTCCTGCTCTGTCAGCCGTAAGCTGCGGCTGCGTGCGCTGCTCGGTGCTTGCTAACTTTCTCTCAATGAGTGCTTGTGCTTCAGTGATGAGAAAAGCAATTTCTGTACAAACCTGTGAAATGTCTTGGGGGACGGGTTATATTGAAGCATCTCCTGGCGCTGCAAAAAGTGGGACAGTCTTCCTTTTCCTGTTAGATTTTTACTGTGAATGGATTTTGAAGACAAAAGCTGTAAGTCAGCCCTTTTTCTTTCCTGTTTAGCGTATAAAGATCTATGCTGTGTGCGAGAGTCCGGTCTGTGCAGGATCCATTCCAGCGAAGGGAACTTGGCACACGTACTGCAGTATCATCCCCGTTCTGCAGTAGACGGTGCTGGAAGAAAATTAAATTCATTGTCTGTTCCCAGCGGGAGCCTGTCCATCCATCTGCTACCTATCATTGTCTGTCTGTCTTAGAAATTTAAAGTCACCTTCCTCTGTGCCTCTCACATAAAGGCAGTAATAATAGTAGCCTTTGACATGTCCAGCCCTTTTCTCTCTCTCTTTTCAAGGCTTTGTTAAAAACAGGGCTTTTCTGGTGGGGAGAAACAAAAATAGACAGAAACTGTGTTTGGATTGTAAGTGACACTTTTCAGGGAAAATGTTTTTCATCCAGGGGAACGCCATGAGGGGAGCTGCTCTTCTCTGGGGGGTCAGTCCCTACCCGGTCCCCTGGCTGGATAACCCCCTCGCCCCAGCTCCCACAGGTTGCGCTGGGGGCTTTGGGGTCTGCACTGTCCGAGGGCAGCAGAGCCGTTGCGAGTGCACAGTGAGTGTTTCACAGCGGGGGAAATGCCGATGTTGACATAGCCACGGCTTGGTCTGTGGGGTTTTCTGGAAAATGAGGACCTCCATTTCAGAGTGGTGGCAGGGAAGGGGCCCTATTCCCAGCTCTGGTGTGCTCAGGGCTGCCCAATTCATGGAGAGGGCCGACAGCTATTCTTCTCACCAATGGAGCCCGTGTGTCACAGTCGCTTTGGGCTGCAGGTACAGCCTGTAAGAGATGGCTGCAGTAACCTGGCTTGCAAAGGACAACCACCAGATATAGCCTTGATGGGGAAAAGGGGTGTTCAATTGCCATCACCCATTCATGCCTGCATCTTCTTATGCCAGGACACATGGCAGCAGTGAACCTGAAATTTGTCTTTATGCTTCCCACGGCAGGTACCATCTCCCACTTCACTGCTTGCTGGTAGGGTATGGCTGGACTGGAGCTGCAGTGTTGCAGTAGGGAGTACCAGGGGTGCCAGAGCATAGAAAAGAAGTGGGAGACCAGAGCTTAAAAATGGGGGAAAGCAAAAGTCTCCTTAGCATGCTTAGCATGCCCCAGTCTCTGTGGTGAATCCTCTCCTGGGAATGAGTGTTTTCCTAGATTCTCATCTAAAAGGACAGGAAGATGGGGGTGAAAAAGCACAAGTCAGAAATCAAGGCTTTCTGCTCAGTGCCCTCAGTGGGGAGCCCTGCTGGACCCGTGCGCTGCTTGGTACTCCAACCTGTGTGGGTTACGAGCTTTGTAAGGAAAAAGGAGGAACTGTCTTGGCCATGGCTCTGGAGTGTGACCTACTCCTGAGCACCATCGCTTCAGCCTTGCAGGGGTTTAATCTCAGCAGCTATTCTTTATCCAAAAGCTGATTTCCAGGGTTGTTCTGACATTTTAGAAGTGGTTGCATCACTTGAAATTCAGGCTCGTTGCTGAATTTCATAGGCACAGCGCTGGCAGCTTGCTCTCGCTCACTCCTCGCAGCGGCACACAGGGAGGCAGGGACCGTACGATCCCCCCAGGAGGCGACAGATGAGCCCTTCGCTCAGTGCGTTGCCTGCGCTTTCTTTCTGAAACCTTGAAGGCAGCATGCTGGCAAGAAAACTTGCTAAACATGTGGCATCACAGACCAGCTACCAGCTTCATGGGGAGGCTGACAGTGAAGGGGTCTCTTGGGTTTGACCGCTGTGGTCTTGGACCGTAAGACACAGAACGAGACTCGTGATTCCTGAGTTTGCAGCCTGTAAATTCCTGGCTCTTTGTCAGCCTTGTAAGAGACATTTAATCTCTTTTTACCACTTAAAAATAAAATACATGAATTATAAGAGTAGTAGAAGATCTAGAAGAAATTACCATGTTGGCTAATAAGTAAACAGTTCATCTAGGAAACTGAAAATTGAAGAGGTTAGAGAGACTTGGTCTGGCAGTGCATGTATCATGTGGTAAATACTGGCCAAATACTAAAAAAACATTCCTGGCCCAAACACTGGGACAGGAGGTTTGGTTCCGTTGTGAGGTGGTTAATCCTTAGGGTTGCTAAATGGTGATAAATAAAACTAAAACATCTAGGCAGTTTGGAAAGACCATTCCACTCCAAAGAATCCAGGAACCGCATAGAATAATGTGAATATTTTTCAGCTTGCTTTACAAAAATGCATCAGTAATATACGGCACTGTGGCAAAGTGACAGTCAGAATAGATATCAGATGGGATAAGAAATATGCTGAGCCCAGCTGATTCTGTATACATAATGTAACATTTGGTGAGGTCTTTCCCAACAGGTAATTTCACTTATTTCCTCCGAGGAACAGCTCATCAATAAACTGGCTTGCAGCTTGGCTCTGACTCCAGTTTTCAAAGAACTTCTGAGATGGTCCTGTAAAAACTGGGCTTCAGGAATTGCACACCACAAACAGCTGTGGGCAGGCACAGTAGAACACCTCATGGTCGGTCAGGCTATAGTGAAGCTGTACTTCTGCAGCTGAAGGCCCTCCTGGGCATTGCTTTACATCCTGGAGAAAAGCTTCATTCTGAGCCAGGCTTGCAGTGGGTAAAGCTGCCTTCGGTGTCCTGGGGCCAAAAGACCCCACTGGCTTCAGTGTCTCAGCATTCACTGCGCAAGTAACGTGTGACTTTCTGCACAAGTCCTTGCTTGATTTGCTTCTTTCCTTTGGGAGATGCAGTTCCCTCCATGACAGATCCTGCTCTAGGTGAGATCTTGGCCAAAGCTTGAACCCCTTTTGCAAGACCCAGCCATTCTTCATGAGAACCTTTGTACATGTTCAATTCCTAGGCTACCAAATGTGTTTCAGTGACCCTCTCCGTAGCAACCAGTGAAAATGTGGATAATCTCTGTTGCTGGAAACCATGGGACACTGTGTACCTGAGACTAAATACGGATTTCACTTGTTTAAGCACTAAGACAAAAGCTTTGCAAGGATCAGTCATTTCACTGCCAAATGAAAACTGCTTGAAAAATATATTAAGGACATTAGAAGAGTTTTGGTAATAAAATAAAACATTTAATAAAGAATACTTTGCAGTTCTGTAATGTCTTTCAGCAGTGGAGATTTACCATCAGGGTGCTGCCTGGATATTACAAAGAAGGGTTTACTAGAAATATAATAGATAATAAATTAAAGAGATTAAATCTCATCCCTGTGTATATGTGTTAATAAAAGATCCCCATAATACTCCTGAAATACAGGAAGAATAAAAGATAATAGTGAAGGTGTGCAGTGGAAATAAAATGTTGTGAGTGACTAAACTAATCAGTGGATTAATGCATGACCAGTGTGAACAGAGCCCTTTTGGCAGCCCACGCAAATCCAGGAGAGCTCACTGTTGTATATTGAGAATAAAACCGACCTTGATACGGAGGGCTGCAAAATGTCTGAATGCACTTCCCTGAATATTGTGCGTAAAATCAATTCCATCATTAATAAATGACCCACGTTTTCCATTCTGATGAACCCAACTCATCTTCTGGGAACCCATTGCCCAAAGATCACTGTAGTTTCCAGAACAGAAACTGGAACTGCATTATATTGGTACTTATTCTCTTGATATGCAGAGGGTAGGGGTGGATCCACAGCAATATTAATCTTTCTGGGGAATTTCACATCTGAAATACTTTAGATACCTTAGTGCCTGTAGATACCTATCTCAAATGTATTGTCCAAAATAGTTGTTAAAGGAGAGAAAGCTCGTGCTTTGGCCTCTAACAGCCTTTAACCCTTGCTTTTTGATTCCTCACATAGTAAGTCAACTGGAGATTGGTCTGCTTGTTTCTGACAGCACACGCTTTCTTAGCAGCCTGTTTTTCTGCAGCTTTCAGGCATTTGTGAAATGCTTCTATTCTTAACAATGCAATATATAGAACTGGAATGGGTGTCTTCCCAAATTAATCCTTGAAATCACTGCTAGGTTTTTCTTCATTTTCTTCTGTGTCCTTTTGGATAGATTGTGTCTAAAAGATGAGCATGGGCACACGTGCGCACACACAAGTACATGCAGATTCACAGACACGTATATAAAGCCCAATCTGGCCAAATGCAAATTTTAAAAAATATCAAGTCTATTACTCAGAGATCATAAGAGGATTGAAATTATAAGGGTTTTTAAACATATGTTATTTTGAGTTGAATGTATACTTGCTTCAAGCTGCTCTGTGCAACCACGGAGATGAGAAAAGTACTTAAAGAAAATGAAAGCCGGAAATTTTTAAACAGGATAATTGTAGTAGCTGGGGCTGTAAGTGGCATACTAAGAAGTTTTGGAACTTATACTGACATGGCAAATTTGACAACGGTGAGCATGAAATAGATTTGCAGAATGCAGTTGTGTGACCCTGGTCACCTGCCGGCCGGCAGTATGCAATTCTCCTGCGTGGCTACGAGCTGGCTCTATTTCTCATGTCTCTGTCTTTTTCTGTTTTTTATTATCTCCTAGTTCTTGTGTAATGGAACAGATGATAGGTGTCAAGTTTTCTGCTTTTGAGAGACACATCTGCAAGGGTAATTCACTGATGAACAAACCAGGGTAGCCTGGAACGGAACAGGACCAGAGCACTGATATTTCACTGGGGTCTGACTGCAGACACCAAGTGTTGTAGCAGCTCTTTAGGAGAATACAGATCTGGGAAACTGGGAAAAGCATAGGTCACAGGAATTGGGGAGAGGGATATTTTTTCAAAGCAAGGGTGTCAGAGGCTGTCAAACATTGGAAAAAACCTAATCAAGCACGTAGAGAGAGACTCTGAGATTTGGCATTTAGGGGGTGTTTTCTTCATGACTCTGACTGGCAGGAGAGGATCCCAGTGCTCTGTGGGGTGCTCACATCAACCCAGAAAGCGTCCCAACTGTAGCAAGGAAACCAGAGCACAGGCATTCATGAGGGCTGTCTTACCTTGAATCAGGACATTTTTTTTTGTTGTTCCAGGTAATGGGGGATTGTGTTTAGAAACCTCCAAGTATGTTAGAGGTTTCTGAAGAGTTATACTCTGAAGCGCAGGAGGCTAATGAGCTAGGAAAAAGTAAGCTTAAGCCACTGGTGAACTGGAGGAATCACGGGTTGTCCATCTAGCCCTATTTCTGCAAAGCAGTAAGAGCAGTCTCCAGAAAACATGCCCCAGAGAGCAGGCTGGGGCTGGAGAGCATTCCTGTGCTTCCCAAAGAGGGGAAGGAGACCCATGACCCTACCAGCACCAAGGTGGCACCTTGTGCTCCCAACCCACCCCAAAGGCTCTGTGGGTGATTCGGTGGCTGTGCCAGCCCCACACCGGCTCTGCTCATTCGACACTGCTGTTTGGAAGGCTCCCGCAGAGCCGGAGCGCGACGGTGCTGAAAGCACCAGCTCGCTATGAATATATAAGTAGCTCAGCACATTCAATTAGCAGAAAATTTGGTTTGTCTCATTGCTGAACAATTGCAATGTGGAGAAATTTAATTTTATGGTGGCTGAGATCCTTTTGTGTGCAATGACAAACTAAGGAAACTCCAGCAGCACAGCTATCTGTCATGGAGCTATTTTACAATTCCTTCTACTATATAAATGACACAGTGAAAAATTCCCTTATTAGTTTAGGCGGCAACAGTTCTCTTTCACTAACAGTAATGGATTGAAATTAGTTGTACAGTCCTTGCACTGCCTGGTCATGGCGGAAGGTCTCCCTCTCAATTAAGAGCCGGTAATTTCATAAAAAGCCACATCTCCACATGTCAGGATCATCAGCCACTCCAGCCCCCGTCCCTAGCAGAGAGAAGAATGCAAGTTGCATCTAGTGGGGTGATTTTTTTCTCCTGCCTCTGTTTCCAAGACATTGCTTGGGAGAGCTTCAGTTTTGGTGAAAAAAATATGAAATAAAAGGCCTCAGGTGGGGCGGGATGGCTGGGGAACTGAAGATGCAGCAAAATTTTCTCATTTGTCTGGTTCAGCTTTTCTGTCTCTAGAAGTTAGTTGCCTTCAGCCCTGTAGTTCTGGAAGAAAATAAACCCTTTCACTCCACGGCTTCAGCAAATCATGTAGTAGGCATGAAGAAGCTTGCTTTCTGTGCAGCTCATTCCATTAATGTCTCCTGAAGTTTCTTCTGAAGTTATTGGTACTGACTACCTTCCTCAACACTTGTATTAGTTGTTGTTAAAGGCTGGATAATGTTTCTGATTACCTTTTTCAATACCATTATGGTGGGTGTAGTGCATGCAGGCAGGGGGAGCGATGAGGAGACAGGAAGATTTTCCCAGCACTTTGTAAGTCGTTTTTGTAAGTAAGAGGTATTACCCTGGATACTAGCACCTAAAAGGAGAAATGGTTTCATTTTTCTTCCCTAGTAGCACTGTGTACAGAAAACAGCTCTGATCAGCACTAATGGGTTCTCCTTCCTGGAAACCTTACCTTAAAGACGAGGCCATGGACATCAATCCAGCCTACAAAGTTCAGATCTAAAGTCAGCTGGTCATAAGGTTTGGGGTTTTTTCTTATCCTCAATGGCCCAGCCTCAAAGTACGCTCTCAGAAGCTATTGCACATCTTAGCTTCCCCTGACACAGCAGCCATGCAGAGCTAGCGTCCATCCACAGCCAGAGAAAGGGATGGAGGATCAGAGGGCTGTGCCCTGGAGGTGACATTTGCAGGAGAGGGGGAAAGACATCAGAAAAGCTCTGTGGGGAGTGTCTGTGTAGGTGGAGTTTGTTCTCACTCTGATATCCAGCATTTAGAAACACTATTCCAAAGACAGCTTGTACAGAAATACAAGCAAGAATAACCTGCCTCAAGCTTAAACTTTTCAAAAAAAGAGGTCAGAGGTGATGTTCTCAGAGTTGAAGTGGGAAAGATTTTTTGAGAACAAAGACATCACTAACTGAGCAGATGTAATATTTTGTGACTGAAAGCTGAAGACATAAATTCCTGGTTACATGAAAAATGTAAGCTCATCAGGGAGGATAATTCAAAATTTATCTGAAGATGAGGAGAGTCTTAAGTCTTGGAAGTTTTACATGAGCTTAGTTATGAGATACTGGCTGGTCATGGGCATTCTGGGTGATTTTTCCCTTTTTCTTGGGCTGCAGGTTGGGGCAGATGATCACAACAGCTACTTCTGTCCTGGGGAGTCTTGTGCTGGTATTGTTTATAGTGCAACAACTCTGTGGAGAGATCTTTGAGGCTCCATGGCTCTCGACAGAGCACTTCTGCCAAGCAGGGAATGTATTTTAAGTACACACTGAAGAGCAATGAAGGTGTCTTGTTGGCAGTGCCTGATATATTAGTCTTTGATAAGGGATGCAGATCCCTTAAATTATTTAGATGAAAAGGGACGTTTAGTTTGTCTGAATGTCAGATCTCCTGGGTGAGAGCAACCGATTTATTTATAAAAAGAACTGCACTTAGTGTGACTGGAGGGAATATTGATTAAAGGAAATGTTGGAAAGGAGATACAACACAGGACAGGATGGGAGATGACCGACAGATTAACATAGGTTAATTCTGAAAGGGAACAAACAGTGTGTTCCAAATAATGAGAACGGATGGAGGAAACCAGAGAAAGCTTTCAGAGCTGTTAGATGTGTCATTTGCATCTCAGACGTGTTGGGCTTTTCCTTCAGAGATGTGACACCCTGGAGCAATGAATGGGGAAGTTCCAGAGTTGTGAGGGCTCTTTCAGAAGAAGCCACGAGAACCTTCCCAAGCTAGGCTTGAATGCTTGCAGGAAGACCCGTTCTTGGGAAGCAAGATGTGGTTAAGTGTGGGGTTAGGCTGTGAGGGAACGGAACAGAGAGGAAAACGTGAGCATGCAGAATATATACCATGATGTTTTGGAGAAACTGGACCAGTCTATGAATCCAACTTGCATGACCCTACTAAATGTAGGCTCTGAGGACCTCAAAAATCATACTATGTTTATCCTTCCCACACCTTCCCGGAGAGGCTGGGGAGCGGTGTCATCCTGGGGACCTGGGTGGGGAACTGTGGCATAAAGTGGCTTGCTCCGTGTCATCCAGATAATGGTTTTCTGAGCTGTGAGTTAGACTCCAGGTACTCCAACCAGAAGGTGACACTGATGCTGTTGAGTTTTGAGAAAAGGTAATTTCTGCTAGTTTCAGGTGTGCTTTTTGTTCCTTTTGGACATCACTAGTTTACCACCTTTCTCCTAACAGGGTCATATGGCTCATCAGTGACAAGCAGGATGGGATAACAGGCTTTGTATGTTTGTTTCACAGAATCATAGAATCACAGATTCACAGAATGGTCAGGGTTGGAAGGGACCTCTGGAGATCATCTAGTCCAATGCCCTGCCACACCTACAGCAGTTGCACAGGATGGTGTCCAGGCGGGTTTGGAATGTCTCCAGTGTGGGAGACTCCACCACCTCTCTGGGCAGCCTGTGCCAGTGCTCTGCCACCCTCAAAGGAAAGAAGTTCCTCCTCATGTTAAGATGGAACTTCCTGTGCTCAAGTTTGTGCCCGTTACCTCTAGTCCTATCACTGGGCACCACTGAAAAGGACCCTTCTCATCTACCAGGCACCCTCCCTTTAATTATTTATAAGTATTGATAAGATCCCCCCTGAGTCTTCTTTTTTCTAGACTAAAAAGCCCCAAGTCCCTGAGCCTTTCCTCATAAGAAAGATGTTCCAGTCCCCTAATCATCTTTGTAGCTCTTTGCTGGACCCTCTCCAGCAGTTCCCTGTCCTTCTTGACCCGGGGAGCCCAGAACTGGACACAGTGCTCCAGATGCGGCCTCATCAGGGCAGAGCAGAGGGGGAGGATGACCTCCCTCGACCTGCTGGCCACACTCTTCTTGATACACCCCAGGATGCCATTGGCCTTCTTGGCCACCAGGGCACATTGCTGGCTCATGGCCATCCTGTTGTCCACCAGGACTCCCAGGTCCCTTTCCACAGAGCTGCTCTCCAGGAGGTCAGCCCCCAACCTGTACTGATGCATGGGGTTATTCCTCCCCAGATGCAGTACCCTACACTTGCTTTTGTTGAACCTCATCAGGTTTTTTTCTGCCCAACTCTCCAGCCTGTCCAGGTCACGCTGTATGGCGGCACAGCCTTCCAGCGTGTCAGCCATCCCTCCCAGTTTTGTGTCATCAGCAAACTTGCTGATGGTACACTCTATGCCTTCATCCAGGTCATTGATGAATATATTGAACAGGACTGGACCCAGTACTGACCCCTGAGGGACACCACTAGTTACTGGCTTCCAACTGGACTCTGCACCCCTAACCACAACCCTCTGAGCTCTATCTGTCAGCCACTGTTCAATCCACCCCACTGTCCATTCATCCAACCCACACTTCCTAAGCCTGCCTGTGAGGATGATGTGGGAGACTGTCAAAAGCCTTGCTGAAGTCAAGGTAGACAACATCCACTGCCCTCCCCTCATCCACCCATCCAGTCATGCCATCATAGAAGGCTATCAGATTAGTCAGACATGACTTCCCTTTGGTGAATCCATGTTGACTACATCTGATAACCTTCTTTTCCTCCAGATGCTTGGAGATGACTCCCAGAACAAGCTGTTCCATCATCTTTCCAGGGATGGAGGTGAGGCTGACCCGCCTGTAGTTTCCTGGGTCATCCTTCTTGCGCTTTTTGAAGACTGGAGTGACCTTGGCTTTCCTCCAGTCCTCAGGCACCTCCCCTGTTCCCCAGGACCTTTCAAATATGAGGAGAGCGGCCCAGCAATGACTTCCGCCAGCTCCCTCAGCAGTCGTGGGTGCATCCCATCAGGCCCCATGGACTTGTGGGTATCCAGTTTACTTAATTGTTCTTTAACTTGTTCCTCTTCAACCAAGGGAAAGTCTTGCTTCCTCCAGAGTTTCTCTGTTACTTGCAAAGTCTGGGACTCCCAAGGGCTGGCCTGAGCAGTGAAGACAGAAGCAAAGAAGGCATTCAGCAACTCTGCCTTCTCTGCATCATCCGTCACCACAGCACCCGTCTCGTTCAAGAGCGGGACCACACTTTCCCTGGTTTTCCCTTTGCCTCCTATGAGGCAAAGTTTGTTTGCTTTTTCCCATATTTCATGATCTCTGAAATTTTAGAATTCTATGGAGTCTGTTTCTTGACAGTTTGATAGAAATCTCTATTTTTAAGCAACCATAGAGACGGTCAAAATCAGCACCTTTTAAATAGTTAAAATTTAAAATTTTTAGTGGAGGAGGCACGTTTTCCTTCTAGCATTTCCCATTTAGTTTCCTTTTGAGCCAGTTCTAGGTATTTCTAAATTTTCACTACATGGAACTTGTATCTGTGAAAATATTCCTGTGTGAATATTCTGTCAGGGAAATAACCTTTTCCTCTCTGGGGTCTCCATACAATGATGTCCTGAAGGTGCCAAGGAAATGACCCTTCAGTTTCCTGCAGGAATAATTGCAAGGCTGAGACATTAGTGTATTAACTGGCACAAGTTTGGTCTCTGTTGCCTTTTGTATGGATTTGTGGTCCTGAAATTTTTTATGAACCTGTGTATCATTTGTACAGTTTTACGGTAAGAATGTCATTTACTAAGCTTACTTCTTCTGCAGAGCACCACCTGTTCCGACATGCCAGGAGAAGGTAATCTTTATGTGAATTACTTTGGAGGTTTTCAAGCTGTGGTCCATGGAACCCCGTTGATCTAAGGATTAGGTTTTACAAGCCCATGGAAAATAACTTGGAAAAACAAAATCTTCCCATCTGTAGACTGAAATTTGTGACCCCAGGGGGCCACGTTTCCATCTGAACGTTTTTAAGAGTTTACAGATGTAAAGAATTTGGAGACTTCTCATGCAGAGTGATCAAAATGGAAGTTTAGAAAAGCAGGTTTAAAGGACACTTGCTAGAAAACCTCTAAACTCCAAGCTCTGAAAAATTCTGGTTTACATATTTGGTAGAGCCAGGATAACTGTTGTGTACTGGTGGCTTAATGAATAAATGTAAGTGTAGAAATAGTTGCATTTTGCTCCTAAAAATGCTTCCCTAAAGACTTTTCAAGAAATTATATAACAACCTTTTGATAAACAAGAATGATGGATGAAAGAGCTTCTGAGAACAAGGCCTGGTGCCTAGAATTTGTGGTCAATTCTAAATACCTTCAGTTTAAAAAAATGAACAAACAATTGGCCTCAAAGAAGGAAAACTGGCAACACTTTGTTGCTGCTGGGAATCATTTACTCAATTGGGTTACTGATTATAGTGAAGATTCTACTGTAGGTAAAGTCAGGTAGGAGATTTCTGATCCATATTTAAAGGACTGGATCTTCAAAAATAATAATAATAAAAAAGCAGAGCTGAAAAAGCCTTCCAGAACTTCTTTCACCTCCCAGAACAGCAGCTTCTGAGGCAGGCCATGTCACTAGTGTCCATGCATGATGGAGAAAGTATATCCAGGTATGGTCTCATGCCTATATATGATGTGGGGTGAACTCACAACACCTGAAATATAATTACTGGAGCATCTTTGTGAAGGAATATAGGGATTCGCTGCCCTGTGGAGCAGTACATTGCACAAAGTGATACCTTCAGTGATTAACATGTAAGATGTAATGTGTGTATGCACATAATCAGTCTGCATTCATGAATAGATACATACTCTGATCTTTGGATTCTGATTTTTCATATATTAGCATAAATCTTCAATAACTCAAGAGATCTAATTCTGATCTTAGAGACTAAGTGTGGATTTGCTATACAGATGGTTATGAAGTTACTGTGTTCTTATATTATTTTGACAGAAGAATCAATTATAGTGAAATTGCTTTGTGTGTGTTTCCTGTTATCTGCAGGGCGTATTTTCAGTGAATAATATCTTATCCAAACTAGATGGAATACCAGAAGCAGACAAGCATATTTCGTAAACAGGATAAATGAGCCCTGGTGAAGCACTGAACTAACATTACATTCCTGCTTATATCCAGCTAATTCACTGCATCATACAATATATCTCTGGGTGTATGATGAGATTTCTGAAGACATACATAGAAGCAATTCAATAGGTAATGTACACGAATTTTCAGCAGAGTCTGGGTGCTTAACTGATATTAAGACCTTTGAAAATTGCCTTTGATATTCTGAACAAAAAGTCAAAGAGAGTATTTTTACTTTTGATTAAAAATTGACTGAGCAGGTGTAAAGATATATTGCCATTAGCCGAAGGGGAAACGTTTGCCAGCAAAGCCTACAAAGCCTTCCTTTGTTTTTTATTTATTATTCATCTTAAAGGTTGCAAGAATAGATGGATAGAGGATGAATGTGTCACTTCATTACCAGAAGTTAATCAGATTGCCCTATTCTCCACACCTTGAGGAAAGCCTGTTAGCCAGCAACGCCAGGAGGGGACCTGGGACCTTTGCTCTTCTATTTCTGAGCGTCTGTAACATGGTGCTTAAACGCCTGCTTCACTCATCATGAACCCCATAAAAACCAGCTTGATGAAAGCGGTGGGGGGCAAGGTAGAGGAGGGAATACAGATTTCCTTATTTTGTCCTTCTGAGGTAGAAGCTTTGCATTGCCCTACAAATCAGCTGGACAAGCTATCACATTTGTGACTTCCAGGGAGAGCGGGGGGAGCTGGCAGCTGATTTGGAATATCATTAAAAGGGGATTGTGTTGTGGCATCACATTTGTGCGAGGGAGGATCACCTTGTGAGAACAGCATTGAAGCAGACGGGGTTGGCGTGGCTCGTGTGAGGATGGCGTGACTCCAGGGGAGAGGGCTATCACAGGAGTCACAACAAGCTGACAGTTTGGCACTGACGTACACATCTGAGAAAGGTTCAATACCCTGTGATGTGAGACAGCTTGTACTGCTCAGAAGGTGTCATCCCAATGATGGTCTAAATCCTGAGGTAAGCAGGTTTATGCTTTCTAAAACCATAGAATTATAGAATCATTTAGGTTGGAAAAGACCCTTAAAATCATCAAGTCCCACAGTTAACCTAACACTACAAATTCCACCACTAAACCATGTCCCCAAGTGCCATGTCTACATGTCTTTTAAATACCTCAAGGGATGGTGATTCCGCCACTTCCCTGGGCAGCCTGTTCCAATGCTTGACAGCCCTTTCAGTGAAGAAATTGCTTGTTTTACAGCACCCACTAGAACCTAGGATTTCTTATTATTAAAAACTTCCATCCTTTCTTTGGATTTTACTTGGTTCTTGGACTTTGCAACTGTCACGGCACCTGTTAAAACTGATTCATTCCTCCTTTATAAAAACACACCAGGATTTATGCTTTGGTTTCTCTCCACCGTGCTTCAACCCTTGAGTCAGGGACATACTGGTTCTCTGTATCTGTTTCCCAATATCTGAACTGTACTTGCAAATACACAATTTTTCCCTGCGTTGAAACTTTCCATGTAGACAATGTGTCACCTTCCTCTCCGGTGCCTACGTGGTGAGACGAACACCTCCGACCCCCTTTGGGAACACTGGGTTTATAGTCATAGTCCCCATGTGCAATGTAGAAATCCAACAGGGAGTCAAAGTCTTAGCAAGGATCTTCTTATTCCCATCCACTTTGTTCTTAGAAAACACCAACGGAGTTATAAATGTGTGTGTGTGAGGGAAGGAACCGCTCTTGAATGTAGCCTTTCACCCTGCCTCTGAATTGCGCTTCCAATCATTGCCTGTAGGTGAAGAATCTTCCTCCTGATTTTGCTTCTGTCTGGCTTAACATTTTAATGTGCTGATGGAATGACCCCTACCAAACGGTTTTTAAAGATCTTTTTTTGCTCTGATTCTGCCATGTGAAAAGGAAATTTCAGCTTCCTCCTTGTTTGTGTGGGAGTGTGGGTGGCTGAGAGGCAAGTAGCTCTGTAACGGAGAGTCTATCTCAGCACCTCAAGCCCGCAACACCCAGGATAGATGGATGGTGTGTGGTGTAGTAGACGGATAGTACCAGGCAATACCTGGTGGCTGTGTTTTGCCAGTCTAGTATTATCGGTTAAGGACATGAAAAAAATCTCTCATGAAAACATGCTCTATCTGATATCAAAATGTCAGCCAAAACCTGCCATGGACATAGATATGCCAACAGGAAAGAGATTCCACCAGCTGTCATGTGGGGAACTGGTTTAATTAGTCAGTGGTGTGGCACTCCTGCCCAGGCTTAGGATCAGCAGCTGCTGAGAAGATGAGGGCTGCTTTAACCTTCAACAGAGGTCAGCCCAGCCTACACACCCTGTAGAAGCAGTGAAATGAGGTTTTCTCCATGTTTTACTGGATCACATTGGTGTTTGAGGTAAGGACAAGGCCTTATTCTCCTGAGACCTCAGTCCAGCCTTTGCATTGAGTACAAAATTAATATTTTAATACTTTTTTTTTCTTTGTTAGAAATATGTGGTGTAAAGGCAAGGAATTTCATCCTGGCTGCTCCTTACTACAGAAAAATAGGTTAGTGATCTCTTGAGAGGTACTTACTTGTCTCTTCTACTCTTGACTGACCACTTCTCTTTTCTGCTGAACGTGGTTGCAGCTGACAACATTTATCTGGAAAGGAATAAAGCAAGCCTGAAGGGACAGGGCAGGCAGTTCGCATCTGCTGTCTTCATAGCCGTCCGTTGTCTGAATTTTGTGCTCTGAAGGAAGGGGATAGGCACTGACTACAACAGAAAAAGGGAAGTATAAACTGTGGCCTCTGCTCCCAAACCCTTCTCCCTACCTGATGAGAGAAGGTGTAGTGCTTGAATCAGCAGAGCCGTGAAGAGATGGTTCTTTAAAAATGTCTTACAACTCTCGTTGGAGCAACGGATCTCTGCAGTGAAATATTGGTATCAGTTCCCTTGAGGATGTTTTATTTCTGTCAGTTGGTACCTTCTGATGACTACTTCAAAACCATCCTGTTTATTTTTAAATAAAGAGAATCCCAGGAAAAAGGCATACGACAGGAAAGCAGCTATTCTGCAGCCCCTAGAAAGTGACTTCACTTTGTTTTTTTTCCCTTTTTGGTGCAAAAAGTCTATACCAGGAGGGATTAGAAGAAGAAAATTAGAAGCTACATTTAGCGATAGTGTTACCGGCCATTTTAAAGTAAGATGCAAGAGTCAAAACAAACCTGGCAGAGAAACTTGGGAAGGTTTGGAGGAGCAGGTGAGAAGAGGAGGAGTCAATCCTAGAGCAGGGACTGAAGACATGGCACAATCAGATGAGCTTTGCTTGAAGGCTTAGCTGAAAACATTTTGTGTCTATCTCCCTAGCTATATGCTTCCTTTATCGCTTGCAGGGCAGCACTCAAACAGATCACTCTAAGGCAATATGTTTTTAAGCTAGTCTGGGACCGTGGGACCAAAGCAGAGCTGAGATACCACCATTTTTCACGAGGACTTTCTGCCCACGTGTAGAAATCATTTAATATCCGTAGAGGGCCTGCAGGACTGTTTGATCACAGACAATATAGCAACACTCCTCAAATCCCACTGTTGACATCCTCAGCGCTTCACCCTGCGCTAACTCACCACTCCTCTTGAGATCCAGGGAGCAGCAGGACTGTGGATATCCCTAGGGAGATAAGGTAAATGTCTCACAGCCATAAGCAGCAGTATGTCAGGACAGGCATGTGAAGATTATTCAAATGAATATCAGAAACTGGAATGTTTTAAATAAGTCATTTGTTTATGGCTAAATTAAGAGCCTGTCATTAATTCTCTAGGCTGAGACAATGCCAGAGTATGAAAACTTAATGGTACCCTCTAAAAATATCCTATCCAAAAAACAATTAAGAGGCTATTAGTAGGTATAGAGAACAATAAATAATTAAGGCTGTTGATTTTAATGCTTCGGAATTGACAGCTGGAAATGGAGTGTTTGCAAGCTGAGTGAACTGATATCTTTAAAAGAAAAGACATACATATCCCCTGTGCAGATTAATTCTAGGCTATTTGCATATTTTGCCTTGAAAAGTAATCTGAACAGAGTCAAATATGGTGCTCATTTCAAAATCTTCTGAGGAAACAGAGGGAGTAGAAAGTGGCTGCTGCTGCTACCTTCACAAACACCGGTACCCCCAGAGCACTTTGCAGACCACATGCCCACAAATGTTTTGGCAGATAATGAAGAAGCCCCATGCAGCAGTGAAATGAGCAGATGTCTACTGTACTGAGGAATTACGTGAAGTTTAGATAAGGTGTCAAGAATAACTTCACTCACTGTCTTGCAGACTGTAATTTTAGGCAAGTACAGCATAATCACTGGACAAACGCTGCAAACTAAAAATGTCTATTATCATTCTTTAATTTAAAAATGCAATTACTGTAGCAATTCTTATGAACCTTTCATGCTCATATTCTGCTTTACTGACAATAAAGTTTACTGACATAAAATTTTCAGTAAAGTAAATTTTAGAGTTGCATAAACTACTACACTGAAATTAAAACTTCCATGAGGCTGATTGTCATTCTTTTTCCCCAAAACACAGAAACCATATTGTGGGCAGTTCTGTCTAGTTGCTACAAACCAGCACACCAGAGTCTCGTGGATTTCAAACCCTCATAGTTACCTGCTTGCAAGTCAACCAGAAACTGCATACCAAGAAAATATTTTAGTGGATGCAAAGAATAGAATTGGATAGTAAATATATATGAAACAACCAATATCAGATCCCAAATAGCCCTTGACAAGGAAAAGTAGCAAAAGTCACGCTATAAATGAATTATTGCAACTTATTTATTCAGCTTGTGAAATGATTAGCATCGCTGGAATTTGGCCAAGACGTGATTGATTTATTTGTTTATTAGAAGACTTGCAATGGTGTTTATGGCTTTGACACTGGAGTAACTTGGTCCTCTTAAGTAACTGCTGCTTCATCAGACTTGCTCTTCAGTATTTAAAATGGCCTAACAATAATGCAAAAAAATGGACAAGGAAACTGATACATTTCATCCAGAAGGTTAGAAAGATAAAACCGCTTTTCCTGCCAAAAGTGCCAGTAAGCTCTTATTGACCACTGATCCCAAGGAAGGTGACTATGATCTCATTTTCCCATTTACTTCCATACTCGGAGAGTTCAGCTGATATTTAGGGAACCATGTGTGAAGTATCGTGTTAGAAATGAGCAATGTATGTAAATCTGGTCCAACAAGGAAGCATCCTTGGCAAAGTCCTTTGTTGTTGCATCACAAATGGTCTAAAATTAAAGCCAATTCATTCTGGGAGAAAAATCCTCATAACTGGATGGGTTTTTTCCTTTGTGTTTGAGGAAAACAAAATACGAAAGTTGACTTTCTGAGGTTTTGTGACTTTCCTACCCCCCATGAATGGACTTAGGTTTCAATTCTGTCAAAAAGTATATCCTACATCAGAGAGGAAAAGGTTAACTGGATTGTCTGACCTGTCCTGATTTTTCTAGTGATTCTCAGGGAAAAACTGGCATCTATGATGCCACTACCCTGAGGTATTCCAGTGGCAGGGGCTCCTCTATCCATCACCAGGAGTGGCAAAGCCCAATCCTTGCCTGTACTCTATGATCCAAATGCTTGCATTTCTTTACACTGAAAAGCAAGGTATGTTATCTATTTAGTTCAGATCTCCGAGTTTAAATATCTGAATTTAAGTCAAAGGGATACCAATCTAGCAGTAGACATGTTCCCAAACAGAAACAGAGGATGAAGAAGTTGCCCTTCTTTTTCAGAAAAACATCAATGAGAGAAAAATAATTGACTGTAAAACCTGCCAAAATGATTTGAAATGATGCAATTTCAAATCTGTTGAGCAATCCCTTTCTGAAAGACTGAGTAGGTCAGAATTACGGATATGGGAATATCTTCTCTCATTAAAGTTCTCCCTATTCTTCAAGACCCTGCATATGCACAGTTATATATTCAATTTGCAATTGAATTTAATTTACATGCTTAATGATCCAGAAACACAATAACACAGTTATAGGTGAATAGAACGTTTGGCAACATTCACAAAATAAAGAATGGTTAATCAATCAGATGCCTAGGTTATAAGAAAAGGGAAAGAAAATAAAGACAGGCTATGAGTGTTGATTCAGAAGCGGAGTATAGACCACTCTGAGAGCAGATAATCAACCAACAGGATAAGAGATTCTGAGTAATATCTGAAAAGCAATGTCAGATTCCAACCTTATATCTGTTGCAGGTTTTCATTATAACAATGACTCTCAACCCTGCTGTGCCTCAGCTGCCCAATTTGAAACTGAAATAATTGTATTTTTTGTTTATCATATCATGTCTTATTTCAAGAGTTTTATCATTTGGTTGGTGTCTTTGAACCATAATGCAAATATAAAGCATAGCACAAGCCTGTTGCTTTCTGGCTAGTTTTGCAATGACGCAAAGCAGTTAGAAGTTTAGCAGCGTGTCCTGTGTAAACACAATTATTACATTTTGCATGAGCCATGAGGCTGGAGGAATCTGGACTAAAAAGGAAGACACTGAGTGAGTTCTTTCATTTCCCTCTTGACTAAGGGAGAATTTAAGCTTTTGTTTAGTTTGTAGCCTTCAAGATTGGGGAGAGAAGTTTTTAAAAGAGAGTTCTAAGGGTTAAAAAGTCATTAAAAGATTAAAATGAGCTAAGTGTTTACTGTTGTGATAGTTTCACAATTTTTCAACCCAACTTAATGTACACTAAAATATACATTTGGGATATTTTGGGGTAGACAACCTTTGCAAGAGCTGGAGTAAATCTTTGTAGTACAAAAGTTTGCTTCAGTCTCAGTCCAGCAATCTCTGGACCATTTGTGGCTTCACCGGGACCATCAACTCACCCAAGAAACCTCGATCAGAAACTGAGGATGGGATGGTAAATCCTTTAGGAGTCATCCCTGAAGGACAATATTGAGACATAGGAAGAGCAAGTAAGAGGGACTTGCATTTTATTGCTGCTTTCATGTGCTAAATCTGACTTTCTTCTCACTTGCTGATTTTAGAAAATGAAGTCTTGATAGACTCCAGGCTAAGGGAGAAGAATAAAAAAGGGTTTCTTACAGCTATGGAATAGCTATGCTGTAATTTTAGGAATGCTGTGTGTTTGATCAGCGGCATAAAGTTACTCTTTCCTGCATCCATCATCAGAGTTTCTTGTGCAGATGAGTTGCCTTTGGTTAATAAGGAAGGGCGGAAGAGAGCAACAGGAAGGATCCAGACACCAAACATAATTCTGTTGAAAACAGGTTGCAAGATTTATTCCAATAACTCTGGGTACTAATGGATAATAGGCTATAAACAATGTAAGAAAGTTACTTGGTCTGAAGAAATATTTTCCTACTGCTTTTGACAGCAGCACCTGTGCGTGCTTACACCGAGGCTGCCTCTGCCAGCCCCAGCCTCAGGTGTTTGCACCTGTACTCTCTCAGTTCTTCCGGGGCTTACTCCAGTTACATCTCCATGGTGCATGAGTACAGAGAAGCTTGACTTCACCTTCATTCCCTACCTTTCATCCACGCTTGCATTTCCCCTGAAGTGCCTTTGCTGTACACAGCATTTTTATGAAAGGCCATCGGGGCTGAACAGCATGGGTAAGGGGCAAGAGCATGGTTGAGCTCACCAGGCTTTCTGAGATGCTCTGGGAGGATGAATACTTTGGGTGAGGCATATTTAGGCAAGAGAGTGATCAGCACAGTCATGCTGTCCTCAGGGACAAGGTACAGATTGAGCCAATGTCTTCCACTCATGTTCACCTTTCCCTACTTGCGAGCTAGACATCTGGCTCCAAACCTGAGCCAGGATGCTGGGCCATCACAGAAACTTCTGAGGATGTTGCTGGAATTCAGGCTGAAGTGACAGCTGGGTCACAAGGTAGCATGACAACTCCCAGAGTGGCAGCATTATCAAAAAAACTAAGAAGGTTTTAAGGAGACTCTCCCAAAACAAGAAAGGTTCAGAAATGGTTTGTGCAGGGAAACATGGTCTGTACCAGTCCATAGAAGTTTCAGAGGGACTGTGAGGAGCTTGATTGTGTCAGGACTCCTACTGAGAAATTGTTTGATATCTAGTAAGCAAAGTGTGTTAGTATCTTGTATGCTTGTTGCTGGATCTCCTTTTGCCCTGAAATACTTTGAATTTATAAGAGCCTTCTGGTCACTGGGCAGCACATACCGCACCCAGAGACAACAGAGTGACGTGTCTGGATGCAGCTCCTGGTGAGGTACTGAAAGCTTAAACAGTTCAGCCAAAGACTAGGTTGAGACAGAAACTCGTGAGATCCCATCCTCAACCTAGAAATCAGACTGAAAGAAGAAATGTACTTGGCAAGATGTGATTGAGTCTACACAGCGAACACCTTCACAAAGCAGCCAGTCATGTTACTTAAAAGTGACAGCTACATTTACCTCATTTAAAAGAAAGTTTTTGGGTTGAGGCAGATTGTTGGTCATTACATCCACAGGAACAAGTGCAAATAACATGCACGCTCCCTTTCTCCAAACCTCAAATCATTTGCTGCTCTAGGTTGTTTGTAATGAGATTGCTTAACTTCCCCTTTATTGTAATGTTTCATTCTCCTCTTTTTCTATATCCTCTCATTCCAGGGCAGCAAGAAGGTAAAGGGAACCAAAGGGAGAGATTTCAACAAGATCACATCTGTTAGGGGGAGAAACATTACTGGAATATTGTCTTGTCATTTGCTAGATGGTGCTAATGAAAACATTATGCAATTTGCTGTGGGATAAGAGAGGCTCGTTGCAGATGCAAACAGATGTTTCAGTGCCAAAGTAAAAATGCTGGGAATAATTTTAGCTGTAATTACTGTAGTGCACATTATAACAAGTTTGTGCCTTTAAGAGTGTCTTGAAGCATTAACCTTGAATTATATGATTGCTTTATGATAGGTGGAACATTGTGGAAATTTACTCTAGGAAGGGTGAAGGCACTGCATTTTGCGTGTCTTCAGAGGGGCTCCTGTCACTATTCAGTGCAATTGCTCCTTTTTAGCCACAGCCCCGCTGCGTGGTTGAAAGCCACGTTCCCTCCCTGCCTTCTCAGCTCCATGATCACTTCGATCCATACCTTTCTGCAGTAATGCTATCACTGAGGAGAGATTTCTTCCTGCTTCCACCTGGTGATCAGCTCCTGCCCCGAAGCCTTGGGACTGATTTGATAGCCCTTATAATTTCCATGCTGCCTAGCAGTAGGGGCCGTTTTCTAGGATATCTCATGTATCATGAGGGATGAGTAATGCCATTTAGAGGTTTGTGCTGAGAATGAAGACATTAAGAAATGAGTCCTTTGCAACAAATCACTCTTCCCCCGGTGAATGATGGTGACGGCGCTGTGTCTGAGCCCCGTGGTGTGAGTATGGCTGTCCTCCTGTGTCAAGAGTGCACCAGCCTCATTAATGTCAGTGAGAGATGCTCGCATTAATAATCCCAAATGATGCACTCACTGTGCCAAAGCAAAAGGGATGTTCTTTTGTGCTAGGAAACAGCAGACGTGTGAGTTATTGTCGCGGAGGGTATATCCTTGTCAGCCTTAATGTTAATTTATATTCCTGGGTCAGGCGTTTACAGGAAGTCAGCAGTGTCGGCAGGGGATGAATCAGCAGAAGCTGCATTTTGGAAAGTAACCTCTGGAGTAGGTCTGGAAACCAGCTGCCCTCAGGCTGCTATGCCTCCTGATGGACTCAGAAGGATGCTTTGACATCCACTAGTGAGGATGGGGCAAAACTGTCCCTCTAGTGCGCAGGTGCAGTGCTGGGAGATTTCTGCTTGGCACAAGTCTGTGCAAACCAGCACTGACGGGAGTGCTGACAGTGATGACCAGCGCAGGCGGGCAAGCAGGCACACTGGTTGCATCTGCAGCATAACATATCCATGGGACTGTTCACGCCGGCCACACGGGGCAAAATTGTAGAGAAGTAGGATTATGTATTGAATCTGGGACTACGGAGTCCAAAAGGAAAAGCATTCCCATCCTCAGCCGAGTTGTGGGTATGTCAGCAGCACAATATTTGGGAGTAGTTCAAGCCCTGACCGCAGAGCACTGCCGGGGCACCGCGCGGCATGGGGAAGTGCTGTGGCCATGGCACCATGAGCACAGCTGCTTTCTGTTGAAGATCATTCCTCACTTCTCTCCCGCTAAGTCTGAAACTGCTTTCCTTCCCAATGCTGCCTGTGTAATAAAGGCCTGAGCATTACCCCAACAACTGAAAACTCCTCTCCTTTTGTGTGGAGATGTGGAACATAAAATCAAAACGGTACGACAGCGAGTGTCCAGCCAGCTGGAGTAAGCAAAAGGGTCTGTGCAACACATAGAACTCCAGCCTGTGCTGGCATGAGTGCTAACATGGACTAGGTTTGTGGACTACCCTCCAGTTTCTTTATGAGGATTATATAGCCTGTGATGATGACTGTCATTTTTTTTTTCAGGTAGCACTTTTTTCCTTCATGTCAGCTGAACATTATCAACTCTTAAGTCATTGCCAGACTTTATTTTTTTACCCCTAAATCACTCACAAAATCCCAATAGGAAGCTAATTTATCAATTAACCAAAAAAATTCCAGTAACTGTATGCCAATGGGAAAGGATTATTTGCAAATTCAGCCTATGTACATGTTTTTTCTTTCTTTTTGGCCTTACAGATAAGCAGATCTTGTTAAAAAGCTTTATTGACCTGTAGTATACCGTCCTCGATTCATTCTACTCTGCCTCATTTTAATGATAATGGCTGATATTTGCTCCCCAGAATTAATGGGACAGATCCTGCTTCACAGTGGTGTAAATCCAGAACAACTCCACTGCAGAGTTCCTTCACAGCAATACTTCTGTATTGTGGAGGAAAAATCAGCCAAAATTTCTTGTATAATAGAGAAAGGTAGAGAGGCAGAAGGACAACTGAATTAAAAATTGTGGTACAGAGGAATGGTTGTGTGCGATACCTGTAATATTAGGAGCTGATCTGGTAAACTGTGGGAGGGAAAAGGAACTGCCTTGCTGTAAATACTTTTCAAAATAAAAATGTTGAGATCTCTTTAGAAAATCTGGCATGTGATTCAGTTCAGGAGAAAAAAAAAAAATCACTAGGTTAATTTTAACATTGATTGTAGCATGGGGAATTTGTGGTGGCCAGGGGATGGAGCGTTCCAGGTGCAAGCGGTTAAATAGCAGGGACTCGGGGCACTGCGCTAATGCTAACAAGGTGGCCTTTATTTCAGGTGAGGCTGGGGGCTGATCCCTAGGTTAGTGCTGAATAGCTTAGCAATATGACTTGATGTTTAAAAGACAAGACCAGAAGAGGGACTAAAATGCATCTTTCCTGGTAAAAGAGTGCATGGGCTGGTTGAGTGCCATGGATGTCGTACTCCAAACTTTTTGAAAATAGCCAGGGTTAAGGCGTTGAATCTCAAGCTCATGTAGACTTTCCTTACTTCTCACCTGTGACTTTCCAATTCCACTTTTAAAACAGAATTACTGTCTGAAGTTACAGTAAGCATAGATGTCTGACTTCCTTAAGTTGAAGGTAAACAGAGAAGTTACTGTCAAGACTCAGTGTAGCTGCTAAACAAGTTTGCGTGCTCTCTTCTCCATAAGTCCTTGCATGCTGACCTCTCTCCTTTGCCCTGCGCTAACCCTGCACAATGCAATCTAGAAAACTGGCTGCAACCTGTACCTGTACCATCCTTACGGTGCTGTCACACCTTTCTAACTAATCCGATCCAGCAGATCTGCAAAGTGAAACTTATGCAAACGCCTCATTTCATTGAAAAACAGTCATTGAAAGGCCAGGGGTCCTTGCAAGAAAAGAAAAGTAGAACCATGTCCCTTTTAGAGCGGAGTGTGGGGTTGTTCATGCACCTGGCTGTGCCTCCTCAGCTGTTTTCAATCACATTTGCAGTGCTCGGAGTCTTAAAGCCCTGGGAGGCAGCTTGCTTTCCCTGTGTAAAAGGTAATTGTGCTGCTCTGTCTTTCCTCTATATTTTGAACTTGGTTGCTGGAAATGTTTCACTGAGATCTGGGCGACGTGCAGCAGCTCCGCTGGCAGGATTTGCCCTCTGCTATCCAGCCTGGCTGTGTCCCCGTGCAGCTGAGAGCTCTGTAGCTGAACGGACTCATCTGAAGGTAAGAGGCAATCCTCAGAGGTGCTCTAGGATGTTGTGTGCAAAAAAAAAAAAAAAAAAAAAAAAAAAACCACAAAAAAAAAAACCCCAAACAGCCTCTGCTAGTTGTTCAAAAGGGAGTGGGACAGAGAAGGATGAAGGAGGCTGGGAGGTAGAGAGACTGTCGAAAGCAAAAGGGTAAAAGAGATGGTGTGATTGTATTTGATGGGGGAAACACTGGGCGGGGGAAGTGTTTTGCACTGAGGGGCAGTATTGGTATAAAACTCTGAATACGTTTAGGCTGGGAATTGCAGGGAGGTTTCTGCATGGATGATGAAGTCTTTAATGCGAGGATAGGTAGGGCATGTGGCGATGCAGCATCTTGTGCTTGCAAGCGTGCAGTGGAAATAGCCCCCAACCAGCCCTGCTCAGCAGGTGTAGGAGATGCTAAATGCTTCCACCTCAAGCTGCCTCCTAGGTAAAACTCTGTGACAAGCTGTTTGATCCAGAATGAGTGTAAGTAAGGCAGATGGGCTGACTGCCAGTCAATAGAAATCTAAAGAGGTTCCTTGAGAAAGGCGGAAAGCTCAGTTGGGTGCTCAAAGGTGTAATCTGCTGCTGATTCTTTTCTCTACTCTTAATGTGCACCCCAGTTAAGTATTTTCTTTCTCTGACCATGTGAGGTTGTTTGCAGTGTGCAAGAGCCATGAGTTTGCTTGGCTTTTTGACATGGGCCATCTTCTCCACTGCTATGAGAAGAGTGAGGGCAGGAGAGGGGTCAGAGCATGCTTCAGGAGCAGACATGGGGATTGAAACCTCCAGCCTGAAATCTATGAAATCCTTGCAGCCCCTGGTCCCAGCCTGTGCGTCCTGGCACAACTGACTTCTGCTTTCTCCTACTGCAACACAGCTGGGGTTTACCATGTGTTTTAATGCCTGTGGACAGTTGTCCTGAGCTTTTTTTTTAGTTGGCATTTGTGATTTCTGGACAGTTATTTAATGAGAAAATATGTTCTTGAACACTGTGGCTAAAACTTCTCCTCTGTTGCTTTATTCTCTGCCACTACAATACCAACCTTCACCTGAGTTAACTACTTTGGGAGCTGTTATACTTATCCTTGCTTGATTTTTCTAATAGCATAACCTGAGACTTTTTCAGGTGCTGTGTGAAAATTATAATAATTGGAGAGGGTGTGGGATACAAGAACCTCCTCTTTCCCACTGCTCCCATTAAGATGAAAAGAGAAATTAGAAATGTTAAGCTGGAGCCAATGTTTCCCCTGGACAGCATTTTTCTTAATTCGTTGTCAGCCTCATTTACCATTTCCTGGACTGTGCCTCGGTGATTTGAATTAGGTGGAAACCCACAACAGTAACTTAGAGCAGTTCAGTGTGCACAGCATGAAGAAGACTTGTATAATACTGTATGCATTCTTGCCTCTGAAAAACCAACTACTTCAGCATCAAGGGCAGGATCAGTGAAGAACTGGATGGTGTAATTGGTTGCAACGACCCTGGGCTGCCACAACTCCCATTTTCCAGACGTGCAGTCCACCATGCTAGCATGCCTTTCCCTGAAAGGGATGCAGTCTAGCACAGCATTGCCAGCAGGGATTTGATTCATGCAGAAGCCAAAGAACTGTGGGAGGAATAAAATTTAAAGCAGGGAAAGAAGAAACGCTGGCAAATTCCAGCAGGTGTACCAGAGAGACGGCTGGTGTCAGCGCCCAGAAAGGATGGTGTCATTATTCTGGCTGTTTAAGAAAACAGGAATCGAGCCTGGAGCATAACTTTCTGCACCCTAGTGTGTGGCTCTGGATCAGATCTGAAGCTCTAGAGGATGTTTGCAGCAAGCTGCTGCTTCTGGGAATGTCATGAATGCTTTAAGAGCAATGATGCATGTTGGAAAAAGTCCATTCTTTGCCCCTGAGCCAAAGGGTGGCCCTTACCTCTTCTCTCATTTGTGCCAATCCTCAAATGCCGAGAGGAGCAAATAGCGCATTGCAGAGCTGGTGGGCAGTAACCATAGCTGGACCAAGGTTAATGGATATTACCTTATCTGCCCGATTTCCACTCAGTTCCCTGCATTTATGCTCTGTCTACTGAGGTTAATTTTTGTGTATTTCTGCAGTGCTGATGACAAGTGAGCAGGATCTTTATCTTAAATCTATCTCTTAGAAACCGAATTCCTGACTGGGACTCGCCAAAGTATTTGGTCAGTCTTTCCCACCACCTGCATCCAGCCCGCCATCTTCTCTGTTGCTTGTTTCTCTTTTTAAAGCATGGCTGAAATACTTTTTACAGCATAGCTTCAGGTCAGACACCACACTTTTGTGTTACTAGGGTCATTTCTTTTTCTGTTTGAGTAGGGACAGGGGGGTGAGGAGATGGACTTTGATTCACCGTGCAAGGACTGAGCAGTGCTAGAAGAGGCTGATGCATTTCAGGACAAAGCTGTTCCTAGAACAGCTTCTGCCTTTGTGCCAAAGCTTTTCCATCTTTCCTGAAATTTCTGAGACTTAGCCAAGAGGCTGTTGGGACAGCAAAATAGAGAGAAACATTCCCAAAGGAGTGGCTTCTTCTGTACACAGGGAAGGACATCCTGTGTGTTCAAGACCTTGCTCTTGGACCAAATTACAAGACAACCTAGAGAGATGCAAATGCCTCTTCCTCGTGTTGAGACAGCAGGGTCATCATAATCATCAAAACAAAAATGTGCACCATCCTTTGAGTATTGACAGGTGCTCTGGGCTCTAAAATAGGAACTAAACTAAAGAGAGACAAAGAAACAAAGGCAGGCAGGCTGCTCTCTTGTGATAACCAGCCCTGCTCCTCAGCCTCCAAAGGTTTGGCTCCCTTAGATAAGTAGCTCAGCTTGCAGTGCTCCCTCAAACAACCCTTCTTACTGTCTGCACCACATCCCTCTCAGGAAGGAGTCCGGGGGTCAGCCAGACTAATTCTTCCCTCATCTTTTCTTCTTACTTAATAGAGAGGGAGTTAAATGGCAAAGCGATAAGCAGCAGGTCTGGCTGTATATAAACATAAGAAAGAGGAGGCTTTGAGACTGGCTTATCTTATCTCTCTACACTTATACAATGTCTAACAAACCACAGAAATAAAAGCAGAACTGAAATAGCTTTTTTTTTTCTTTTGTCTAACACTCTTGGGTTTAAAAATACACTTTGAAAAGTAAGGTTAACTCTCAAGATTTAAGATCCCTGCAGTAAACCTCAAGATGCCTGCAAACTGGCTCATTTCAGTTGTACAAGTAGCTGTTGCCTTGAGATGTTTGATTATTATTTTTTTTTTGTGTGTCTGTTCTGCTATACATCCTAGCAAGCAGCCTTCTAAACCCTAAGCCCCTGCCATCAGTGACAACTTGAACTAAGACCCCCACAAAGCAGGTCTTTGAACAGGAATCATCTTGGGTGAGGAAAGCACAGCTTCTAATGTTACTGTCATATTTGCCATTTTATTTTTCCAAACCTTGGCTTCTGTGACTCCCAGCTTTCAGGTTTTACCCCTTGTTCATGCAAGGAACAGGTTGAAACGTGAGTAAAATGGGTATGGAAGATCATAGCGATTGACAAAGAACCCAAATTGTGCTGGAGTTTAGTTGGAAAACTTGTAATTTCAAACTAATTTCATTAATTCAGTGGCATGACTCAGTGTTTTCTAATGCATCTTGGTTCAGCAATAATATATTGTTCAGGTAATCTGCTAATAGCATCTTTAGATTGTTGATACTGAAAACAGCCTGTTTTGAATCGCTCCCCCCCCCCTCCTCTGTCTCTCTTATAATATTGCAGTGGGGTATTTGTCATGCTGTGGGAGAAGAATTCAGAAAACCATATATCATGCTGTAAATTGTGAACACAATAGCAGGAGTTCAAGATAGCTGTTTTGTGGATGGCGCCACTGGGGGAATTACTTCAGGTTCTCAAACAGGCTGATTTTAGGGCTAGATTTTTGCCAGGCATTTACAGACTGATTTTAAAAAAAAAAAAAAGAGGAATTATCAACAGAGGGGGAAGGACTGAAGTTGGAACAAATTAACTTTTATCTTATTTTAAGTACACATTCGGGTATTGATAACTATTACATTAAGTGTCTCCTCCAACAAACCATGTTACAGAGCATCTCTCAGACTCTACTCATCTGCTTGCCATACTTCCCCCTGTGAGCAGGAAACCTTTTGGGCTCGTTTTTACTGATAAGAAATGTCAAATACTCTAGCCTTCCCAGCAACAAACGGGAGCCCAAGGGGCTACCTTCACAACCAGCTGGCTTGATATCTTTGTCTTTCAGGCACATTGTATCTGTTAGACAAAAACTGTAGTGCACATCTAACGTACCGTACTGCTCCTCTGATGGCAGCCAGTCAAGCGAGGCTGTAAACTTCCCAGCGCTCTCCAGCACAGGCGTCTCTTCTGTGTTTCTTGTTCTTTCTACTCTTTGTACTCTATAGTGAAAAGAATACATTTTTAAATATCATGGCATTATTATTTAGACTTTTCCCTGTTTCCTCGCTTTTTTTTAGTAAGGCATGTTCACGTTTCTATTGCTACTTGTCCCTGTAAATCTCTAGCTAAACACTTTCATAGCAAATACTCTCCTAATATATCATGGGTGCTTGGCTTGCTGCTGAAGCATTTAAACTTCCAGGCCTGCTATTTTGAATCACTCTGTAATCACACCTTGCATGGGATGCTACCAAATCACTTCACAATACAGGGAAATTGTAAAGAGTACAGGGCACAGGATTATGCAAGAAGCGCTACAGTTTGCACTATGTGCTGTTGTGTATTCATGTAAAACCTGTGGGTTTTCTGAGGGGAGGGTTTGGATGCAGCTTCTCTTTTGAGGAAGAAATTCCCTTCTCCACGCTTGGAGCATGTTAGCTCTGGTCCATGCCCCTGCATGAGAAAGGACCATCACACTTGTGGAAAAACAGCCTTTCACTTACAAATTTTGCTAGTGGTGTAGCCTTGGACAAAATTACTACTCTATAACTGAGCACAAGCAGTTAGAAATACTGACTAGAGGAGTACAGGGCAAATTTAGGAGGGGTAAGAATCATGGTTGCCCAGATCTCAGTAATGTTGAATTACAAGCTGGTAGATTGGCATATGCCTCTATTTAATAACAGGTTTCTAGCCATGGCAGATGCATGAACAGAATATAAATGTCCTCAGCAGCAATAAGAGTGCTGTTCTTCCTCCCCCTTCTCCCATTCTTTAGCCCTGATACCCCACTACCTCTTCTTTTTCTGCTGTCACTTTGCTTTGGTTGCTGTCCATTCCCGGAGCATTTTAGCATCTAAACAAGATTTTTGTTGCTCTCAATAAAGGCAAAACTTGCACGCTTCATGGAGAAGTGAGGAAATGCAGCTCAGGTTTGATGGTAAAGGCGGGTTGGAGGATGGGGGAGAGGAGCCTTGTTGATCACACCAGAACAAAACCTGCTCGAAAGAGGCATTGACTTAACTGTGTCTATTGCTGATAATGGATGGTTGCCCGTTTCCTATTGGGAATATTTAATATATCTGCTTTAAGGCTGCATGGGGACTTGAGGTTGGCTGGTCCTATTAATAATGCATGGGATGGCTGGATTTAAGTAATAATTATGCACAGAGTATAGTGCAGTGACATATTGGTGCAGAAAACAATTCCTTTAATAGGCTTGTTCCTTTTGGCTAGATCCCTTAGATAGCTAGTTTGTTTGTTTGACAGGTTTATACCTTTTTTCCCCATTAGTTTTTCATTAAAGCCAAACACTTTTGCTGAGCAACTGCGCAGTGTTCAAGAAATCTTGGAGACTTCAAGGGGAATGGGGAGGTGGGGCACTGCCCTGGGGGAATTTCATTGGCATAAAGCCTGTCCCCACACATCCTCCAAAGGGGTGGGCTTGCTCAAAGATGTAAGACAGACTACATAACCTCCAGTGTAACAAGCATTATATAGGAACCCCTCCTGCTCCAGACTCCCTGCAGGTAGCTCTGGGAAGAGGAGGAGGTGCTGGAGCCTGTTTTTTTTCCACCTTGTCCCCAGGGTTGAGGTGACTTGTCTGAGCAGGACACACAGGGAGCCCCTCCCTTGCAAGCTCACGAATGTAGCAAGGAACCCAAAACTGAATTAAGTGAAAAGAATATACTTTTCAATTGATTTAGTGGGAGGATGGAAGAAAATATGGAAAACTGTGAACCTAAGAGACGGCAGAGCCAGCATCCTTCATATTTGGATTTTCAGGGGTTACTGCTGACACGGGAACAGCCCAGTCTCAAGCAGGATGATTTCTTTACATGAAGGTTTCATGGAGTGCTTTGCTGCTTTTTTTATTTATAAACTGCTGCCTTCAGAAGACAGCTATGGCTTGAAAGGGTGCGATCACTGAGTGCAGTCCACTGTCATGCACTCAGCCACTTTCTTTGGATTAGCCAAGCTGAAGTGGTTCGTAGAAAAGGGATCTTGTAGAGAGTAATCATAAAAAAAAAAAATAAAAATCTATCTCCTTAAGCATTGACACTAGTCTCACCACTGTGGGGGCAGGAATTGGTCAGGAATTCGGTTTTGATTGCACAAAATTCTTCCATTTTGCTTTCTCTTACAACACATGCTGTTTGTTCCAGGCATAACTTTGCCTTTAGTAAATGTAGCAGGAGATCAAGAGCACCGACTCATTTGACAGAGCTCCTGATATGACACGAGCTCTCCAGACACACCAGCTTTTGATTCTTTCTCCTTTGTGTTAACTTCATCATTGGTTAGAGCACTTTATCTAGAGAAGAGGATCTAGGAATCCCATGCCAGTTTGTGGCAATCTTCACTTAATTAACTTACCACTAACTCTTAGCAGCTTGTAATTTATTTTTTTTTCCAAACAGCATTTTCGTGCTAGATTCCCCAAAAGCCCCACCGTGTGTTTAATTGCAGATATGATAATTGTAAGTTACTTTGCAGCTGTTTAAAAGTAAAAAGGAGGAAAAAAATCCATTAAGGCTATCTGAATTATATCACAGGAAAAAGTCTGCTTTTTATTATATATGCTACCCTTAGGCTGAGCTAAATTGCTACTTTCATAGTTCAGCTGAGGGTGGTTACTTGAGCTTTTTGTACTCCACTAATTTTTCTGAATGCGTCAGAGATAATGTCCTTTCCTGAGTCAAGCAAACCAAGAGAATATCATTGCATAGGCAAATGCAAGAAAGAGTGTTTTATTCCTTTTGAACATTAGATTGGTGGCATCTTGAGTATTTTGACTTAGAAGCCGCATCGCTGTGAAAAGGTCAGGAGCTGGCAGTAGCGCGTGGATCTTGCAGCTGTCTGCTCCAGGGAGTCAGGCTGCTTCTGCCCTTGCGGTGAAAGATGTGGTGCATCGTGCGCTGGTACTGTGGTGTGTCCTCTTCCCCAACATCCCCGCCCCTGTTCTGTTGGGGAATCTGTTGCTGATCCATTTTTTGATCAGGGAAATGGCCAGGTTTGTTTGTGCGAGGCTTTGCATGGCGAATCCAGCCAGGGAACTTTCAGCACAATCACAACCATCAGACGAGGGAAGTCATCTTGGAAAGTGGCAAAGGCGAGACACCTGGGGATGCTGAATGTCCCCAGCTTTCCCTGAAGTCAGCAGGTTTAAGATCACTTATCCCACAGGGAGGTTCTTGGGCTCGGTCTAGATATAGCCTTATTGAGAGATGTCCTGCAGAGAAAGACTACGGCTGCTCGTAATGGAAGCTTATTGCAAACTGCTAATTCTTTTGTTTGAACAGCAGGACATGCCCTGAAGATCCATTATATCCCATTAATAAGGGCAAAAACACTACAGCCTCAGAGTGCAACATTAGTAAGTGATAAAACTGTGTGTATGTGTGACTCTTCCAATAGGCAATTTGTTCTGATAGTGGAGATTGCTGATAATAAACAGCAATTTTAAGGGGTTTGTCCTGTTGCCTCTATTTAGAAGACATTAGCTTTCATTCCTTCATTTATAAAGCTACTTCTTACTGAAATCCACCCCAAAATACAGCTGCCAGACAGACATGGATGGGAAAGTTTTTAAAGTTACTGGCATGAGCTCTGAACCCGCTAGACTTGTGTTTCACAGGATCCTGATGCATGCGTATGATGTGAGTGCATTTTTTTTATCCCGAGTCTTTAAGACTAATCTTGAACAGAATTTAACTCAAACAGATTGCTTGGGAGAATAATCTCCACTGATCTCCAAGCGATTATATGTAGATGGGGTTTCAGCCACTTGCTAGTGGGAGTTTCCCGTGGAGCAGTATCTAACCTCACAGGAGCTCAACCTAATGAGTTACTCTTTTCCCTCTGTCTGGTAGGCAGGCCAACGGGAACAGGTCTATAGAGCAACATGGTGGTGATGAGCTGATGTCTACACCATATGCATTTCATAGCATGTGTGCAGCAGTTGCTCTGTGCCAGCTCTGACCTAGACCCAGGGACTGAACACCCATAATCAGGTGAAGCACATTGGTGCACGCCTGGAGAGCATCTTGCAGTCTGGTTTCATTTGGAAGGAAACCAGTTCTTGCACTTAGAGACTGCTCCATGATACAGACCAAAGTGTGGTAAGGAAGGATGGGTGGGAGATTTTCTTCCAAAGCATTCTGTTTCTCTGAACTAAGATACTAATGGAGAAGCATCAATTATGTTCTGAAATGTCTTGGGCAGCCCCAAAATGAAAGAGAATCCCCTGTGTACATGACCAGCTGCTACCTTTTACCTGGAATGTGAGGTATATTGCATCTGCTTTATTTATTTGCATGCTGACTGTTCTCTGTGCTCAAGGACATGCTGCCCTTCCTTACAACTGAATGCCCAGGATGGCTTGGGAGCTTTGAGGGGCTAGAAGTGAAACAGTTTGCTATGTTATGACCACAAGAAAATATATTTTGTATCCAGAACAATCACTATTAGAAGGAGGTGTTTGAGGGAAATGTTCAAAACCGTCATCTTCATGATAATGAAGTGCAGTGAAGTAGAATGTTAAAGTATAAACTATCTTGAGTGAATTACAGTCCTGGGTTTTGGTTGGTTTTTGTCCTCCCCTGTAAGGATGGGGCATAGGCTCTCCTCTCATCCATTACGATTTCCTGAAATGACAGCCATTCCTATGGGATTAAAAGTGCACTGAATCAGAGATGGCTAAAAAAATTTTATTACAATCCCTAAAGAATACCTCTTCTGAATAAAGCTTGCTTTTAGACCAGCAACGTGTGACAAATCAGCCTTGGGGGCTGTTTGCAAAGGCATTACAGTCTGTGACATTTTTCTAGCTACTTGCATTTGAATTTCACACCCATGGAATACAAACACCCTGTCTTATTTTTTTTAGGCTATATTAAAAACACAAAACAATGAAACTTATGAGTGCTGGCTCTGGGCTGTTGCTCCAGGGCAGATATTGGACTGGACAAGCTGGTGTTGTGCTGTACCTCATTCTTCAGTGCCTGTGGTTCTGGCATTTGGTTGGTTTTTTTTGTATACCAACAAATGATCTAATAAATTCCTTGGCATCCTATATTGCCCGCATGCCCTGCGGCCCCTCTGAAGTAGCTGGTGACCAGGAATTCGTATATTTGTGCTGACTCCCATTCCCTATGCATAGGCACAAAGCCCTGTGCACTGAGGTGACCAAAGCAGGACTCACTTTGCCGCTGCTACCACCCAGTCGCATCACTGTGAACCCCGGTAATTTTTCAGTACAGCTACATCAGCTGCTGTTCCTTGGTACTAGGATATAGGCTGATATAAAGAGTAGCCCTGAGGAAGATTTACGGTGATATCCAGCCAGGACAATCACCCAGTGATATCAACCCAGTGTTGCTGAGCCATCATCCTTCAAGAAAAAAATGCCTAATTTTTTTTTTTTTTTAGGGCAGCTCTTAAAAGTGGCTCTTCTCACCTGGCTCCACTTTCTCTAGTGTTAAAATGCAAGTCTCTCTTTTAAACCTAACATGGTGTGGGGAGTGGAAAGCATTTTCAAGATTAAATGGAAATCCTCGCAAAACATGCGGAAATTGCCCCGTGGGACCTTACAATAGAGTGTTAATACCAGTCAAGGATTTCCTAAAGCTGTGACTTGTGATACCCTGTTCTTTTTTATAGTCACTTTGCAAAGTCTCATTCAATACTTTTTCTCCATCAAGGTTTGCCTAAGCAAAGATTTGCAGAGAGGATTGTGCCCTGCAAAGCACCTTTTTTTTTTTTTTTTCTGGCTGTTAAAGCTGGGTGCCAACATCCTTCAAAGTTAATTTTTCCCTCCAGCTTACTTTGGGAATTGTTTAGAAAGTTTGGAGATGTAATGAGTGTAGCCTAAGCCACCAGTGAAATCTCATGCCTAAAGGCTCATGGCATAAAAATGGAGCACAAGTTACAAGAAACCTTTTTCTTAGGACAATATTGTGACCTTTGATTTCTGAACTAACTTTCCAAAAGGGAGTCGTGCTCGGAATTACTTAATCCACCTTCTTGCATCCGTCCTGACTTAGCCAAAAGCCAAAGCATGCACTGATGTTGGCAGCTTAACAAAAGTAATATTTTTTTAAAGATGATCTGTTCTTGAATCTTTTTATTTTTTAGTATATTGTGCACAAATAACCTCTCAATCAAGGTCAGTATATGGACATCTTTTGGTCTAGCCATCTTTTTAGAGGAATGTATTAAAAGAGTAGCATTGGATATGATTTATCTTGTATTTCTTTGCTGTCCCTCTTGCTCCCTGTGAAGGAATACAATCTTCTCTTTTGCTAGTAGATAAAGGATTATCAAAATAAAAAAAAAAAAGTACAATGTCCCCCAAAGTCAAGGTATCTCTCCAATCTCTTTCCATCCAGGAGGAGGTGGGTGCCTGCTGGCAGGGCTGTGCTGCTTGCCTCTGGTGCTAGTGCCCTCTGGCTGAGAACCAGCTGCAAACCTGCGCCCAAACCCTGCAGCTGAACCTCTACTTTCTCTTTGTGGACAATCTTTCTTTTGAATCCACCTCAAAGCCTCAGTGCTCTCAGAGCCCACCCTTCCCTGGCTTAGCAGCTAGAGTTACCTCTGATCAGCTCTTTGGCAAATTAATCTCTCTGCAATCCTTAGGAGGTAATCACCGGTTTGCAGCAGTTGTTGCTCTTTCATTGACCCAACTGTTGCATTTTGCTGAAACTCTGCTATATTTATAGGAAAGTTTCTAGAGCAGATTTTAAACCCATGGCATGTATAGTCTAAAATCTGAAATTCTCTGATTGAGGACCACTCTACAAAGGATAAAAATCAGATCCAATTTTATCCGCTTTAAGCAGTGGCTCTGGTGTGTTCTCGTTACAGTCATTTCTGATTTTCACTTTCCTTGTTTTGTGACAGAACAAATTAAAACAGTATCTCGGCTCATTGTGTGAACGGTGCACTACAATGTACCAGTGTTACTAAATATTTAGGGCTCTGCAGTGCTGTCAGCACTGGTTTGTAGTGCATACTTGAATGAACTGCAGCTACACGATCAGGTCCCAGTAGACTTAAAATCCCCTAGCCCGTGTGCAGCTGTAGGTCAGAGTCACTCATGTGCAGGCAGCAAATACGCTGTTTTTCTCTGTGAGCTTGGGAGAGCTCAGGCTATTTAGGGGTGAGGCATCATCTATTTCTCTTTGTGAATTGATTACCTGGTTTGTGCTTTTAAAACAAAAAAAAATATATATATATAATTATTTGTGAGTTTTAGAGTGTAACTATAGAAACTAGCCTCTGCTGTCCCTGGAGTAGAAAGCTGAGGAGGTGATTTCTTCCATGTAGGGGTGGCTCTGCTGGGAGAAGTCCCAGTCTGGTCTGTGCAGCAGAGTAGCCACTTCACGAAAGAAGTTTTATCTGTCTTTAGACTGCACTTAGAGGTGTTCTGGTGCCTGTTTGTGTGCCACTGGTTCAAACTGGCTTCAAGGCAGATGGTGAAAGGACTTGGGGGTTTTTGATGGGAAGGTATGGGACGTGGATGCTGCCAAGCTGAGAGCAGGGGGAATGAATGGCCACTGCACCATCGTCACTGCCGTGCATCCAGCCCGTGTTGGGGTTTGTCTTCTGGAAGCTGATGGGGCTGGCGTGTGGCTGGTATGTGGACATCTCCTCGTTGAAACCTGGTCAATGAAGGCTGAAGGATGAGGGAGAGGCATTGAAGGGTTAGTGTTGTGTGCTTGGTGGGGAACTGGAAGTGACCCAGGAGTGACCCTGTGAGTTTAGAAATTGGGGGGGTGTTGATTAGTCTTTCTCACTTCATGTATTTTTCACATTCCTCACGGTTGTTCCTGTAAGAACTGCAGAAATTCCATGTTAGAGAAGGAAAGATTTCTGGAGATTGTTGCAAGAAAGATTTGGAAATAGTATTTGTTAGTGCTTATAGTCAGCATGTACAAGAAGTCCTCTTCAGGACCGATAAATTAAAGTGTTTCAAGTTTCACCTGGAAGAAGAGAAGTAAGGGACTGTTATGGCAGTGACTGTTACTATAAAACACCGACCAGGACGCTGTTCTTGAAAAGTAGGGCTGACTCAGGATGACTCAGACTTTCCATTTACCTTCTGAAATACAAACTTGTCTTTCCGAAGTAGAGCTTTGGGAATTGGATTGTCACACCTTTGGCAGAGACCAAGACTTCCCAACAGGCTATCTAAGGTTTTGTTTATAAAGACAATATTTTTATAACTACATCTTGGTTTTAAGACCATAGTACCTCCATGATGGAGTCTTGCCTAGGTGTGGCTATATGGTAGACCTTAGGAAGACCTTTCTTGTTGGCAACTGGCTCATTCTACCAAAAAAAACACCCTGTAAAAAATATATTAGCTAGCATAAAGCATAAATTACTTTGTGAAAGTTCTGAAAATCCTTGTAAAAATGGATACAAGAAATCTTCCTAAAACTGATAGCCATCCACAGACCCCAGCAGCCTTCTGTACTCTGGATGTGCTGTACTGGGGCTGTTCACTCCCTCAGTTCTTGATGTCTGGGTAAGACTTGTCCTTGAACACAGGGTAAAACTTTCCTGCTTTTAAGCTAAATGTCTACAAGCTCAGCCTCGAACAATAGATTTCATGCAGAATTGAGATTTGTCAGTCACAAGATTCTGTGTTTGAACAGTGCACTCAGTTCTCACTCTCTTCCCTTCCTTTTACCAGAGGAAGTTATCTTTTCTTTAACTTTTTTTTTGCTGGAAAAGCAAATTCACTTAAAATGTGTGCTGCTTAGAAGGTCCTTTAAAGCTGTTAAATCAGGCAGTGTGCAGACCTGAATAACTTTTTTTATAACTCGGACCTTTTTTAATAAAATCGTCAAGGTTTGCTAACGTGGCCTTATTTATTGCTAGTTTTGTGAATGTGTTCTTAAATGCTTAAAAATGTGTTCTAAATTTTCAGGAAAAAACCTACAGCCAGTGGTTGTCAAAACAAAGTATTCTGAACTGTTCTATTCCCTAAAACGTTTGAAGGTTTTTTCTTTTTTTTTTCCCCTCCAGTTTGACTGTGATTAATTTTTAAAGGCCAGGGGAACTCTGAGGAGAAAGCTTGAGCTCTCGGACAGAAACATCTACATTAGCAGTATTTGGGAGCTGTGGTCTGAGAGGAATGGTTTAAATTCTGTGTAGGGTAAAAAAGGGATGCATTTCCAATAGCACTCTGTATTGCATGTGGCAAACTTGCTGCTGAAGTCATAACACTGCTTGATTTTGTGTTAGTCCTTGTGGAATTAAGAGCTGGTGGCTGTGGTCCCTGCTGCTGTACAAAACAAGGCTAAAGCTGATGGTGAAAAACAACAGTGAGTGTGCAGAAGTGCGTGCCTTCCGAAGGTCTCAAAGTCTTTCACAAATGCTTGCAACCCCTCTGAGAAGAAATTATTAGGGTGCTGAATTACAGAAGGTTTAAGTGAGTACCCAAGGTCCCAGCAAAGAGACTGCATAGATGAGGGTGCAAATTGGGGTCTAAACTTTTCCTTAACCAAATTCCTGGCGCTCTGCTGGTCTGCCTGGAGGTGCCTGCGACTCACTGCACATTTTATTTCCCGATTCTTCTTTTTCCTTTATTCCCCCTGTCAAATGTGGGATGCCTAAGGATTTTTTCCTTCATGCGTTTGCAGATTTAAACCGTGGGAGAAGGGATGCAATTCATGAGGATTCCTTCAGCAGCCAGAGACCCGTAGTACAGAGACGGCACCTTTCTTAGAAAGGTGTCGCGGGAAATCCTCTTGCTGAGTCATCTGCCGCTCAAATGCGATTTGTTATGCAAGTACCAGTGAGGCGACGGAGCCAAGGCTTGCTCTTCCTCTAATGGCTTCATAAATTGGAAAGCCTAATTCACTTCATTAGCTAGGTCTGGGGGAAGCTTCGGCTTCACCCGCTACCTGCCGCCTTCTCATCCCTTTGTCTCTGCCCTCCCTTTTATCTGTCTGGTTTCCTCTAGATGGCATTGCAGGAGAAAGGGAATTCAGATGGAAAAGTATATCTTTTTTTTTTTTTTTTACTGCTGGAGAAGTTGCAGGAGCTGCTTTGCATTTTGGTGGTGCTCGATTATCTTATCTGCTAGACAAGCCCATACAATATTAATACCTCCCATGTCAATCTCAAACAGGATGCAGATAAGTATTTCTTTGGAGCAGTTTTATTGATTGGTTCTTCATCTAAACAGTCTTTCCAGCTTTTTTTTGGGGGGTAGTTTGTCTATGGTTTCCCAGGATATTCGTGTTTGTGCAGGGGGAAAAAAAATACAATCATATAAGCATGTCTTTTGATACAAAAGGACAGTGGAAACTTTAGAAAGCACCTTGCCCTTCTCTCACTTATCTCCTGGGATTATTTTTTTTAAATGTAACTCGCTGTGAGATTGCAGAAACAATTTATTCTGCTCTATTTTTTTTCTAGTTTGTTTTCCTCCTGCATTTGACAGTACTATCTGCATAATCAATTTCTCTCTTTCACTGTAGTAATTCCTCTTTTTATGGGATGTTCAGGCAAGCTGCAAAAAAAAAAAAAAAAAAGAAAATTACTTCTAAAGCTGCCCACACTGGCTGCAGGACTGTGATGCAGATTGCTATCTGGGGAATTCAGTAACTATCTTGTAGTCCTCTTAAAAAGTTTAGTGCACTCTTCAAATATTTTCTTTTTAAGAGGTTTTTGGGAGCTGTGGCCTATAAGCAGGTTTCTCTACCAGCGCAGGTAAGTGATGCAAGCCCTTTTGCCAAGCGATCAGGCTGCGTCGCCAGGCAGGCTGGATTTTCCTTCCTTAGTTGTCCTATTAAGAACCAGTTACTCCTGGCCCCCATTTCTCTGAGAGCTAAAACCTGCCTTTGGAGTGCCAGCCCAAGTGTATTCAGCATCTGTTTTTTACAGCATTATCTTTTAGCTCCAATAATTCTTCCTCTCTTACTGTTTAAACCTGAAGCAAAGGGATTGCATCCCCTTTTGACAGGCTTACATCAACCCAGCTCGTTTAGCTCTCATAAAGCAGTCTTTCCATTACGCAAACTCTGCTCCTCCTACCCTCTTCTAGAATGAGTTCATCTCTTCTAAATTGTGCTTGACATGGGTACATCTTCTTGGATAAATATCTCACAGGTGCTTTGTACGTGGTATCTAGCACTACTGCACTCCCAGGGGCTGGATGTCCTCTGAAGCATTCTGGGATCACGGTGACCTTTTTTTGTGGCTTCATTATGGTGATTCAGTTGTCACAGGATCCACATATCTTCCTCCTCAAACATCTCCAACTACAAACGTGTAACTTATAATCGAAATTCAGTTTTTATCCCAAAATGAATCTATTTCTGTACTGGTTTTAAATGTGAATATCACTTCTGTTAATTGAGTAGTCTGTGGCATCCATACCTGCATGATACTCCAGTCCTTTTCTGTCCTGTTAAAGCCAACAACATTGGTGTCATTTGCAAATGTCATCCATGTACCCCTGTTCTAGGTGTCAGGAAGTAATTGTGAAGTTAGGTTGGGAAGTAATGGCTGCAAATGCAACCTACTGCTTTAGTAAAGGTTACAGTGCCCAGATCTCCTTTGCATCTCTTGACAGCAAAGGATGTTGGGCCAGTCGACTTCAACCTCCCTGTAATTAACACGTTGTGTTTCAGCCTGCTCTCCATTCACTTACAATATACTTTGCTTCAAAACCTGTTCAGGAGGCTTGAAGGCTATTGAAGTCAGACTAATAGCTCTCTTACTGCATAGATGAGCATGTTTTTCCTCTTTGTTTCTTAAATACAGACCCCTTTCTACAGCTATAAGGCTATGTCTGCAAACTGAGGAACTATTGAAAGTAGTTGTTGTAAGATCTGCACCTTTTTCTGCCACTGCTTTCAGGAGGTATGGATGTCCTATGATAGTAAAATATTAAGATTTTTCTTTTTTTTTTTTACAACCATTTTAGCTGTGGTAATGTCTCTGCGCCCCCTCTGCAACCCATTACCTTTCCCATGTGCTTTGCATAGTCAGGTTGTGCTTACAATATTCTCTTTTCCTTGGTATCCAACCATATATAGATTAAACCTGTAACTTGAATAATAAAGCTTTTATTAAGAACAGTTTCTTTATTCATACCTTTAAAAAAAAGACATCAAAGTAAGACTCATCCAAAGCAAAATGTATTTCTGAGATGATGTTTTTCTAATCTCCTCAGGTCCTAACCTGTGTGCTCTGAGCATAAATAAATCAACATCGCTTCAACTGCTGTATGCAGGCCAGGGTAAAATGCAGTTAATTTTCTGGACTTAGCAATCCCTTCTGTTAAGGTGGCTTTATATATATATAAAGGAAAACTGAAATTGAATAGTCCCGTATGCAGAAGGTCAGAAAGACTTCACTGAACAGCTGGCTGCTCTGCACTGAAGACCTCTTGTTTGAGGAAGTGCATGAAAATACTCATCTGCTTTCACCTAGCTTTGTGAATCTGATCTATTCTCTGTGTCCCTCTTCAAGTGAAGGCAAAGTGGTGACAACAGAACCACTGTGTGTATCTCATCTGGTGCAAGTCAGCTGGCACCCGTTTTACATGCACTCAGTGGCTCTTCCTTTAACACTCTGGTGTGCCCATGGGTGTGCAAAGGCGGGTGGAAAAGCGGTACAGGCTGGTCCTGCTGTGTGCCAACCCATGCAGGGTGACTCCTGTGCCTGGGGTCTGGCAGTGATGCGCTGTTGCGACTTAGGTCTGAAATCCATACGTTGGCGCATGTGGGATTATTGATGTGCTTGGGTGAGGTGCGATGCCCTGGGGGTTTGGAGCCAGGAGAGACTGGGGAGACTGAAATCTTTGTGAAATTGAGTATTGATTCCTCTTGCTCAGAGCGCTTTGAAAGTCCAGGCTTAACTCAGGGTCCTAAGACTTTAAGGATATTGCAAATTATTCACGTATGTTCCACTAAAGGGAATTTTTTTTATTGGTTTAATCTTCCACATTTAATGCACCTCTAGAACTAGCTCAGCTGTGGTGCATAAAGTGAAGTTACTGGCTCTTCTCCTTACTCATCTTTTCCTTTCATCTTTCCCAGTGATACCATTCAGCGCTAGTAAAGCTGTGACTTTAAACCAAGGTATTACCTAAGATGTGGGGGAGGAAGTTTAAATGAAACTTTTATGATGTAGCAGGAGTGCAGTCCTAAGGACAGACAGAGGTAACCAACGTACAACCATATTGGCGTAACCCCTGTGGGTACGGCTTACCTCAGGGGAGGGCGAGGGAATTGGCCCTGGCCTCATTAGAACTAGAAAATGGTCCCCAGATGGGCCACGTGTGTAAAGCTCTGACAGGTTCACGGTGTGCTCTTGTGAAAGATGGGTCCAAAGAATGACTATTTCTTTCTGAAGAAAGCAAGAATGCTTTGAAAGTAAGAGCTGATTATTAAAATGGAGTTTAAGGAGTTTTTTCCCTAAGTCTCTTTTGGTTTATTTTTCTCTTGTTTCATTCTGGTTCTGTCTTTCTAATAAAAAATATTTACTTGATCTGTTTATTGGTGCTCACCATTTAATTAAATCTATTTTCGAGAAACAATAGACTTTGAGTAATGTTTGCAATAAATATTCTGCTTGCATTCTTTGAAGATTTAATTTGAAAAAAATTCATTTGAAAAATCAAGCAAGGTCTAGTGCTGACGCTTGAGACAAAGCGTGTTGTTTCCTCTTTCAGATTGATGACTTTATCTTCCCAGAGCTGCTGCTCTTCTGTAAGGAATGCTGCTTGTTGTATGTAACATGCTCTTAGTCCCCTTTATTATTTGGTTGCTGGTATTGAAAGGAAAGAACTAAGGAAAATAATGACAGAAAAGATTGTTTGCTCAAAATGTTCCTTGATACAAATGTGAAATAATGTTCACCTCCCAACTTGATCCGTTTTTTCAGCTGTGCCCATTCATTTTCACTCTGGAAGAAGATTTCTCAGTGCAGTTAACGGAGTAATACACCGTTCCCTGCTCTGAATTAGTAGATGTTTAGATCCCCGATTTCAGGCTCCTCTGTTTTCAGCAGGCCATATATCTAGCCGTATAATCATAGAGAAATACGGAGTAGTAAGAGATAAATATAGGCAAGCTGGAAAATAGCACATACTGGAGCTAAGCTTTGTATTAACCTTACCCTTCTGCTTCAAACCATCCCCTTTCATTTTGACCTGGCAGCTGCTGCTTCTTCACCTTCCACATAAGCATTGCCTCACTTTCCCAGCCCTAAACCACCTCTCTGCTCCTTCTGGTGCACTTTTTCCCTGCAGCGTTTTGGAGGGGTTACTCAGGTGCTGGAAACTCCTGATGCTGTGTGCTCTGTGCTTGAATATTTTTTTTTTTTTTTTTGCCCCAGATACAGAATTCAGGCCTGGGAACCATATAGCTCAATTATCAGTGGGAGCTCTCCTGACTTATGCTAATTAAACAGGGCCCTATTTTCCTTTATGTTGATCAACAGTTTGCTTGACAGGCTGTGCTGAGGAAGTAGCGTTGTGCTTTGCGCAGAGCTATGAAGAGTCTCTATGGAAACAAAATATATGAAATCTGGGGCAATTCCAGCTTTTGTACCTTATACAGGGAGCACTTGCTACTGATATCAAAGTAAATTCAAGTTTCTTCATTTAATTGTTCACAATTCGTACCAGTTAACTTGGCAGACTTGGCTGTATGTAATCTTTGGCCAGGCTTTGCATGGTACATTGTATCTTGATTAAATTTAGCATTGAGAACGGGGACACTGTCTTCCTGCGGTCCTGTCAAGGCTGTTGATGCTCTCGTTGATGCTGACACCTGGCATTTTTCACGGAGATTGATGCTTGTAATTGTGACTCTTCCTTTGTCCGAGGCTTTATTGCTCTCTCTAGGGGCAGTTTGATTCTCATCCGTTGCCTTGTGAGTGAATGGGTAAGAAAGGCTTACAGACAGAGTTGGTGTGAAAGCCTTAGTAATGCGATGTTCTCTTTACTAAGGAAATGATGGGCAATGTGCTGGGCATGAAACAAACCTGGGTTCCTCTGACAACAGACTCAGCGTTCCTTCTCACCAGAGTTTGGTCTGTGGAAGCAAAGTGCGCCGACCTCCTTAAGTCTCCTTGTTGTGTATTTTGAGTGGAGCTGGTAGCCTCACACGTACACCACTGTCCCCCATTCTCCATTGAATTGGGGGTTTGGATTAGTTGGTTATAATGGTAGGATCTTGTCTTCGGATTCCAGGGGTAGATTTGGGCATCAATCGCCTTTAAGAACAAAAACCTCGCAAGACCTTCACAGTGAAGGGGCTGATGCCTAAACCGGAACAGAAATGTCTTCTCTGACTTTGTGCTCAGTTTGTAGAGGGAGAAGGATGTCATTAGTTAGCTTCCGCAAAAACTTCTTGTTCTATTTTATTCTCTGTCAGGAAGCGTTCGCTTGTCCCAAGGGAAGAAAGTGTCAGCCACACAAATACACAGAGCCAGGTGAAACTGAGGAATTCCCTGCTCGAACGAGCACGCTGCATCTCAGCAGGGTGTTAAGAAAAAGCAGCTAGAATAAAAACGAAGGCTGACAAATTGAAGGAGCTTTAAGATGGATTTATGCATTTTAGGTTGTTTTTATGCGGCATTTTGTGTGACTGTCTGATGAAGCACTTAATAGAAATGAGACGTGTTGAAGTAAAATCAAAGAAAAGGAGAGGCTGAGATAAAAATTTCAGTGCTCTCATGGATAAGTGAGGTAGGTTTCTCACGTCTGAGTTTAGAGAGGATTCTTGAGAGGCAGAAAAGGAGGATGCTTTTTTCTTCTTTTTTTTTTCTTTCCCTCCTGTCTGAGTGTTGCCCAGGTGAACAGTCTCTTCCAGCGAGAGCTGGGCGGTTCAGCAGCATGTGTGTGATGTTACTTGTGGTGCTCGACACAATTCTGGAAATGATGTGCCTTGCACACAAACCAGCAATGCACGAGTCCCAGGCTGTTCCTCCAGGTTAGGCAGCAGTACTCGGCGACGCGTGCTGGCTATGGCGGTACAGCAGCTGGCCGGGCACACTGGGACTCGAGCTTGTGTTCGTACTCTGTGTGAATCTGTATGAGGAGGATGGCTGACTTCTGGTGTTTAGATCTTTTCTGTACTAAAAAAGCCCCTTTCCTCCTCCTGCAGATCTACATGCAAATAAAAGAAAATGCAAACTAAAACATTTTTCTGACCAGCATTAGTCTGTTATTTCTGAAAGCTGAAGATGAATGAAACCCAGTTCCAAACTTCCTGTACCAGATGTTGCTTTCATTCCTTGGCAACTGTTGTTGATGTTGCTCAAACCAATATTACCAAAGAGGAAAGTCTTTCTGGGTTGCTTAGTCTGTTTATTAGTATGCTAGAGCTGGCTGGAAACCGCTTTTTTTTCCCCATACTGTATCCTTCCCACTTCCCTTTCCTTGCCTCTTCTCTTTTTTTTTTTTTCTTTGGAAGGGAATAAATTGGCAATTGAAAAGTCAGAAATTGACTCCAGCTCAGTGAACCATGTGTTTTACTAAAAATGTAACTTAGATGCAAATTCTTTTGTTTTTCAGAAGGCAAAAAATGATTTAAAAGGCACTTGAATGAAAAGAGTAGATTTTTTTTTTTATCAAATCTCCTATTTTTTCATTTGAAAACACTTGAAATTGAAGACTCCTTACCACAATTAATGCACATTAATCATTCATCTTGGCAGCATCTGTTCTGAGCCACTGCTCCTCCAGATAAATATTATTATTCTCTCACTGAAGGTAAATTTCTAGTGCTGGCTGTAGGGATTATTTTTTTTCAGAATCTTAATATTCAGGTTTTTTTGCTTACTCTTGGAAAATATGGAAGTGTTCCCCTCAAAACTACTAACATTCTTCAATTGACACAGATTCCAGTGGATCATCTTAAGGATGCATCATTAATATATATTAGTCAGACAAGGTTCAAATTATGAAAGTTAAAAAACATATAGTTCAATGTCAAATTCTAATGCTAATGCAGCATTGAGGCTCAGTGGATTCACTTGATGAATGATAATAATTAGTAAATACGAGTTCTCATCAAGGATACATGTTTAAGCTGGTTGCTTTGGGGAATTATATGCAATATATATATATAAAAAATAACCTGGTGCTGTCTCAGAGATGCTCATTCAGAACCTCTTTTTAAGCCCCACAGGGAAGCTAGAGGTGTATGTCCTTCATCAGAAAGGTTTCTTTGCGTGAAAGACCAGGTTATTGAATACAGAGGGCTCATTAGAGCAGGTCAAATACTGCAAAGCAGCATTTGCAAACATTCACTTCTATTCAGCAAAGCTGTTTGGTCCAACTATGTTTATCCTTGTTGTTTGCTATTCTTGAATATTTGCACATATGTTCTGGGGAAGCCTGCTGTTCCTGCCGATACCCAATCTGCATGCAAACCAAGGGATGTGTCAAAGGAGTGCATCGCCTCCTGATTATTTATTATTCCCCAGGGTAAAAGCTAAGCAAAACGTTTTGGTCTTCCAAGCAAAAGAATAAAGGACTCTGACTTCCTTTACTACACATAGTGAGTGGATGAAACTGTTGTCAAAGAAGCCCCGAATCCCTGGAAGAAAGCAGCTATGGCCGGTTAATCAGTGCTGCCCTGCTTCATCCTCCTGAGCGCTTCAGTCCTGCTCAGCTGTGGATCAGTGGTGGCTGTTTCTGGCAGGATTGTTTGCTATGGGGTTAGGTTTTGTACGTAGAGAAACCCTCAGTGAAGTATGGAAGGTTGAGGAATAAAGTAAGGAAACTGTCACCAGCAGAACTGTCTTGGAGAGTTCTGGAGTTTTAGGTTAGACACAGACAAGGATTTGTCCTTCTTTGCAAAGTGTGGTCATTTAAATAACATACCTGAGAGATGCTGAAAGAAAGGCCAAATATTTTGGAGGAAAAAAGGTATGTAGGTTGTGTTTCCTAAGTGGGAGACTGCATTCAAAAATGATGACTCGGGGCAGGGTGGAAATCTCTTAAAGTTACAATTGGGTATTGAGTAAGATGTCTTCTGGTGTGAGGATGTGGATGTGTGGTCTTGGGAATGTTGAACAAAACTGTCTCTGCAGGGCACTGAGACTGGTGGTGTTTCTGGTTCTGGTGTCTGTGTTTCCAAAGGATCCTGAGAAGCTGGAAAATATCTAGAAACATGCTGTTCAGGTGGTCCCAAGCTGAAGGGTCTCAAACAGTGTTTTAAGAAACTCTGGTTTTCCTTTGTTCAAGAGCAAATTTAAGGGTGGATCACAGTTTTCAAACTTCTGCATAGAAGAGAACTCAAGATGGTAGAGATCTAACTGGGCTCTTTAACCAGAAGACTGGAAGCTGGTATTAAATCTGAGCTAGAAACAAAGTACAGATTGTTAATGAGTCCGGTATTAGAATAGTTTACCTAAAGCCATATTAGATGCTCCAACACTTGCCATGTCTATCTAAAGCCTTACTGCCCTCTTCAAATAAGAGAAGCAAGGGACTTCGCACAGGAGCACCTGGGAGCCGGTGGCTGTGTGCTCACTGATGCAGGAGCTCAGGGCTCGTCTCTGCTTCTGGGCTTCTGCTTGAATACAAAGGGCAGGATGAGATTTGCATTATGAAGAGAAGGGATGATAGAAAGGATGGGAATAAGCAACAGCACTTGTTTATTTTAAGACAGAGAAAATGTAATGACAGAAGCCAAGTAACACCATACTTCATTTACGAACTATTCAGAGAGATTGGAGATTGCTTTTAATCAGTCTTTGACAGCTATTTCACTTTTTATATGTGTAGTTTTCCCCTGGTTTCTGTGCTGAGAAAACTTTCACTGAGTTAAGTGGGGTGATTTATCTCCTACATGTAGGAATTTTTCTGTAGCTGGAGCTCAAGAAAAGCTGTGAGTGTTCATTCATCTTATCAGGACTGAGCTCCTGATCTTTAGGAGGGAGGCCTCAAGGAATTTTATTTTTTTTAAACAATATTAGGCTGTACCCACAAACACAGCATGTGCTGCAAGTCCAGCAGGCATTCAGGCAGTGATCTGGTAATGGAAAGGTGTCATCCACTTGCATTTCTTCCAGGTAGTATTAAACTCCAGCAGAAAGGTGTATGAGGTCTTTTTATTTATTATTTTCATGTTTGAAATAGGAACTGACTGCAGTGGTAAATGTATTGTAAGTATTGATCTGAAATAAAATCTTTCTAGTGAGAAGTGGGGGGAAGGAGGCAGTGAACGCCTAATCTGAAAAATGCAATGTTGGCCCTGAGCCCCCTGTCCTCAGCTTCTATTGAAGTGAAAGGCTTTCTGGATAGCCATGCCCATGTCATAACCTGATTTTGCTGAGAGAAAGCGGTCTTCCACATATTGATGAGACTTGTGTGTAGCAGCATTTCGGTATGTTTTCCTTGGTGTAAATCAGAAGTAATCCAATTGCCATGAGAAGTGTCTTGGGGAGAACCGGGTCAGAATAAAACATTCTGGAATTTTTAACCCAATGTCTCTTAGACTGGTTCAGTTTGGGCTGTCAGAAGTTATTGCTAGCTTCAGGGCAAGAGGTTTCATTTAAGCTCTGAGTAAACACCTAATGAAGCCCAGAAATGCTTCCCTACAGAGTTTTCTCCTATAGACTCCTGCAGTCCAAACGGAGGAGGCAGGGGAGGGAAACAGTAGAGGTGTGACCTTACCTAGCCAAGGCTGTCCCAGACCCCAGGAGCAGCTGGGGGGTGTAGGACCAGAGTCTCCTCAGTCCCAGGCTAGCACCTAATCCAGTAGAACAATCAGCCACTGAAGACTGAGGTGTTTGTTCTTTCAGAGTATTTTAACAGGCTTATTACCAGACAGAGATCTCTGTTTTATCCACATAATAAAATCAGTCTAAGTGGTTGTTTCCAGACAGCCATATTTTTCTGTGCTGATGTGAAGCTCCTGCTCAGTTTTTAGCTGAGGGGCTGCACAGCCCAGTGAAGAGGTGAAGTTAATTGCCTTGAAGATCACATGCCAGGTTTGGAGTTCAGTGCTGCAACTGGGTCGAGGACAAGTGACTCTCTCTCAGCGCTCCCGGTTGTGACACAGAGCACGGTGTGTCTCATGGATGTGAAAGCCCTCGTGCATGGAGATGTGCCTGTCCCTGCACTGACAGAAAGTCTAGAAAAGTCTCAGGTTCTGCCCCTCTCCGACTTGCACGATGCTGTGGAAAGCTGCTTGGCAGTCTGCCTGCACACACGCCGGGCTAAATGCTGCAGCGGGTGCCAGGATGAGCAGGAACCATGAGCTGCCAGGCCAATTTAGACCAGCGACCCCTCTCATCCTGCCTTCTGGCTACCCTGGTGTGCAGAGCCACGGGCTCAAGGCTGGCACAGGATGAGCATCCAAGGGCAATTCTTCTCTTAAATACACGTATTTAGTAGTGCATTTGTATGAGGGATGCTTTAAATTTGATTTGGTCCAAAGATTATTTTATTGTTCATCTAAGCAAGTAGTCTTTTGGCTTACTTAAGTGGTTTATATTATTACCCTTATAAATTTTGTAATTGCTTTTACTTCTCAAAACCGTGTGTCGTGATCTTCACAAAGATTAATACTTTCATCCACTGATTTGAAGTCAAGGCAGAACCGCTAACAGTTCTCATCTACAAAGTAACAGGAGATAATTCATGGGAATACCCCCAACTCTGTTTCATCTGTTTCTCTGCCACAAAGGCAACATCAAGAACGGGAAAGCCCTCCCATGCAAATATTTGCTTGAAATTCTCCAGATGTAGGACTTAGTGCAGCCTTTCTTGTTTTTATTGTCCCCAACAAGGGTGTCACCAACAGGGGTGACTTCCCCGAGGCTGTAACGAGCCTATGTCAATGCAGACAGATGGAGCAATAATCTTCAGGTCCCAGGCCAGCCCAGCATTTTATTCGTGTCCTTACTTTGATGCTTCCGTTTTAGATTTTACAACTAGCGATGCTCCAAGTCAGTTGGCAGTCTATTGCGCTTGCTTGGAAATATATTTTATTATTATAATATTATTATTATTATTTTCCAGGGAGACCTACCTTGCTTCTCTACCTAAATGTATTCACAATCTCTGTAGAACATGCAATTTCTGTGGATTACCCTGTCTTGAAGAAATAAGTGGCTACTGTTAAAGGAAATAAATGAGTTGATACCTTTTTTTAAAAAAACTTCTTTGGAGAGGATGAGGGGAAAACTTTATTGTAAAGCACCTTTTTTCTTCTTGTGAAGTAGAGGAAATGAGGCATAAAGAAGTACAGCACCTTATATAAAGGCTAGTTTGTGCGTGTGGAGAAAGGAATATACATGAAAAATTTCCGTGACTGCTACAATCATTTTTCAGATTGAGAGAAAACAAAACCCCAAACTCAACAGAACTAACTTCCCAAACTTGCAAGAAAATTTTTGCCTAACCTTCTGCGCCTGAGAGTGCATCAGTGAGAGGACAGCCTACATGAGGTTTTGCAGACACCTTGAGCTACTTGGGGATTTAAAAGCAAAAAAAAATAAAAGAATCGTTCAAAACCCCCAAACATCACAGATCTTCTTGCTAAAAGTACGAAGAGACATGGCCCCAAAGCTAAAAGGGGAAGAGGTTTGAACTCTGTTTTCGTGGTGTAATGATGTTCAAAACTGGTGATTGTCAGCCCTGTGACGGGGAATTAGCACCACTAAACTGCAGCGGCTTCTCCTCACAGCTGCGCTCTGCAACACCGGCGATATCTCCCCAACCCTGCATCTTTCTGGGTGGGTTTTGCTTGGCCCTGGTGTAAGCGGGAAGATGCCAGTGTCTACCTGCAATTTGTAGCAGCGGGCAGGATGGCTCCTGGGGTGTGGGTTTTTTCCTACATAGGCGCCCAGATTGCCAGTCCTGCAAAGCCTCCAGCGCTTGCATGTGCTCTGTGCCCATTGCCAGCCTGGCCCCCAGTTACCCTCTGCACTCCCCGACTCTCTCCTACCTCCCCGATGGGCTGCGTTTTGTGCAGAATCGCCTGCAAAGAGGGAACACCCTGGCGTTTGCCCATGCTGCAGACGGTGTTGGAGGCACCATGGGGGGCTCTCTGAAGGAAGGTCTGTGCTGCCCAAATCCCAGCCTGGGAAGCGCCTGCCATCCCAGCGCTCAGGCTTTGGCAACCATGCAGTTAAATGACCGCGCCAGCCAAAATGCGCTAAGCTCAGCTGATGGCAAAACACTGATTTAATCTTTGGAATGATTCCCCTGAGCTGCAGAGATCACCTCCTTAAATCTTGTTTGCTTCCCTTTTGTCTTGCACAGGAGGGGATCCCCGCAAGTTGGAGCAATATCCTGCCTTTAGTTATTATAAAGAATTGCAACTGGCTTCCCCCAAGAGAGAGGAGGGATGCCTGGGTTTGCACAGGATGGCCCACTGGGTTCATTCGTGTAACTCCTTTGCTCCTAGACAAGTGCGGAGCCAGCTGAAACCTGATTTTCCTCTTATTTTGGTATTTGGTTTGGGGGGTTTTTTGGTGTGTTTGTTTCTGTGGTTGGGCTTTTTTTGTGTCATTTTTTGTAAGCAGTATTATTTTGTCATGTAGGCAATAGTCAGCAGCACAAGCAAGCATCTGCGGTGAGACAGCCCAGTGCTTTACTGGGAATAGGTAGCTCCAGAGTGACATGGAGAATGCATCTTCCAAGTGTTGTTGTCTGCAGCACTAAGGCTTTCAGATGCGTTTTGAGGAAATCCCCCTCCCGTGCCTGCGCTCTGGATGCAGGCAGCAGGGCAGGAGCTCCTCGGGTACCATCTGTTGATGGCTGCTGCTGGGCTGCAGTGCTCAAAGTCAGGGTGGAGGGGTGGGATCGGCTGAGAGCTGGAGATGTGGAAACTTGGATTTCCTGGGAATACGAGTCTTCATTCCACCTGGAAGAGTGCTGTTTCCAGCTCATGCCTTGTATCTGTTTTCTCTACCTTTTCACATAGGAGTTTTCTCTTGGAAGGAGGGAAAATAATTGCTTGGGTAAAAAATCCTGAATGTTTCAGAAGGACTGTTTTGGAAGAGCGTGAAGTTCAGACTTTCCTCATTGTTTTATGAGCTGGTATCAATGTCACGGAGGACTGTTGGAGGAGACACCTTTACAAAACATTTATTTACTGTGGTATTTCTTTTTTTTAATCTTGTATGTGTAAAACTTTTAGAAAGTTGAGAAACAACTGTAGCACAATAGTGAATAGTAGGAATATTGGTCAAATTCGGCTCTACTCTCCTCAAAAAACAAACATTTTTTAACTCTGAGTCATCCTATACCCCACCACAGCCCCTTCTGCAGAGCTGTTGCAACCGGTGTCATTTCTTGGATGTTGAGATTAATCTGAACCTTGTTTCTCTGCCAGTGACACAGGAATATGTTGCATTTTATGTCCCTCTGAGATAGATAGATAGATACATGGCAGGAACAAGGAAATAAGTGTTATGTATTGTTAAATGTGAAAACAAACACCAACAGGTACCTTATTGTGACATCAGCCAGAGCACAACTTTAGTGTGGTGCAGTTGGTGGTGCACATACGTTGTGCTAAGAAGTCCTAAAATACAGTTTAGGTTTAAAAGCCAAGGAAGGTATGCCCTCCATGCCTGGATCTTTGTATCCAGGATTTTGGCTCCTCTCTCTTTCCCAGGGCTGGACCATCTCTCTAACTCAGACCTTGCTGGTGGCTCAGGTGCTGAAGCCCACCTTCATTTGAGATTTGTGCTTTCAGTCCTTGCTATCCCAGAAACACAGGAGGTCTAAAAGTGGGTTAAAACAGAGGCTCTTGTCCAACACTTTGGTTATATTCGCATTTAGGGTTTGGATTCATTTAAAATCAATTTAAATGTGACTTACAAATCTGCTGTGCTATTATTCAAGGTAATGAAACCAGCAAGATGCAGATCTCCTGTGCCAGCCCCAAAATGATTCAATACAGTTGCCTCCTTCGTGGGTGGTTTTAAATGCGACTATTATGTATTTGGCTGGTGGGATGCCTTGCTGTGAGGTGTGTGCAAGCAGATACTTAAGCCATATCTGCAAAGGCTGAAGCTGTGAGCTGCAGCAAATGAGCCTTTTTTTTTTTTTAAACTGGTGTATAGACAACAAGGAGACTCTTCGCTGCTCTGTAGATAATATAATCCTTGCCTTGATGAGTTCTTTGGTCCAATACTCAGCTGGTGTTCCCAGTGCTGGATGAGGGAAGAGGAGCAGAGCTAGAGGGAAGAGTGTGGGATGGAGTAATAGGGAAATCATCTAGTAATTCAAGAAAAGTGGTTCGTCTTACAGTGAAAAAGATAAGAGATTGTGCCACTTATTACCTGTCATCACTTGCTAAAATAACGATTTTGATTTATAAATGAGATTCAAAGGAATCCAGCTATGACTTTAGTGACTTTATTTAAAAGCATGAAAATGACTCTTCAGAGAATGCAATTTTATTTTCTGTTTGCACACTGCTAAGCACCGTGAAGTCCTGATCAACAGTCAGGCTCCTGGGTCCAATCTCAGTGCTACTAACAGTAATTCAGAAAAGCAGAAGTGAATTGCAGCTCCTCGCCCCAGACATCACTCCCTCTTCTGCAAAGTGCCGGTCTAACCTAACCCTACTGCTACAGGCACAGCTCTGTTGTGTGTGTAACCAAGTGGTTCCTCACCTTTTTCAGTCACCGCACACACAAAGCTGGGCCCTGCAGTATAATCTGTAGATCAGCAGTCCATGGCTATCCCAGAAGCTGGAAAAGCTTTTGCTGTTTGGTGATGAGTGAAGAATATCTTGGCTTCAGGCCTTGAAGCCAAATTATATTAATTGTCATCCTAAATTGGATCCTCAACATGGTCTTTTTTTTATGCTCTGGCGGAGGCAATGCCACAATATTGACAGGCAGTGATACCAGAGCATCCAGCTCTGGAACCAGGACTCTGAAGTCTCTCCTAGGCTGTACGTGGTGCAGAGGCGAATGAAGCCTCAGGATTGTCTTTATTGATCTCCCTGGGGCATAATTAATTTCAATGGGACTTGCCTTGGATTTAGTTTCCATGAAAATAAGATGAAATAAGCGTTCTGCTTGTGGAGCCCTTTGGCTGTCGCTGAGGCTTGACACAAAGCTGGGGAGCTTTCTTTAGGGTGCCAGGAGCCCTGGACTGTGTGCTTTGTCCAAGGCTGAACACAGTGCAAGTGGTCTGAGGAAAAAAATATTTTTTTTTTTAATGAAACTGTCACGTTTGCTCTTAAGAGTGCTTTTGGAAGTCTGTTTGCCGGTTGTGCTACCAAAAATCTGATTCTTGCATTAAAAATTTTTGGGACATTTTCTTTTTAATGAATGACAGAAAAATTGGCATTCCTTTTTTTTTTTTGATTGCTTTTTTTCCCCTCTGCTCTAAAAATGGCAACGTTTTGAGCCAGCTCTGCTCTTTCCTCTGTCACTAGGAGATATGTTTCAAGTGCATGAGATAAGAGCAGCAAGGGAAGTATGGGTCATAGCAATTGCTCTCCTTATGCCAGCTCTGTCCTGCAGGAGATCCGGAGCTGAAAGGCTAACAGCGTGTTTATTTTGAGATCGCACTGATATTAAATCAGTCCTAAGCATGCCCATCTAAAGCTGCCAAACAGGCTTGGTGAGGTCTTAACTGGTAATTGCATTAATATCAGTAATGAGAGCCTGAACTAGCCTATTGACCCTGACAATAGGCGTTAAATTCACTTGAATGAAGGGGACTGGTACCAGTTTTAAGACCAGTGGCTGGGATGTGTGGAGATGGTGGCTTCTATAGTGGCTGAAAAGTGGAGTCCTCACTCTTTTTGTCTTGGAGAAAGTCCTTGGGAATTTCTACAACTCTGTAAACACTTTCAGACCTGTGCAGTGTGTGGTTCAGGTTCATGGCAAAACCCTGGGATGCTCCTCTCCCTTGGGCTACTCCTACCGGAGCTTAATAAAACACTCCTACAGTCAAGGGCCCAAACAACTGCTGTAACTGCTCTTCCTTCAAATTCCAACAGTAGTGAAGCTGCGGAATTTGGTAGGTTTGGTAAAACAGTGTGAATGAGAACATGGTATGAATGGTGTTATCAGTAAAGCCCTCTCACCAAAGTATACCACAAATGCTTATTTTCTGGTCCAAGATTTGCAAACTTGAAGAAAACCTTTTACCAGTCAAAATGTCCCCAAAGCATGACGTAGAGCTCGCAGCTAATGACTTAATCTGGAATGCAGTGAAGTCCTGAATGTTTTGTCATTACTGCACCATTTGCAATCTGTAAAAAATAAAAAAAAAAGGCATGAATAAGTATTTAAACCTTTTTGTCCTGTTTTAGTTTCATTTTATAAAAGCAAATACATGTCGTGTTAAAAAAAACTCAGTAATTCTAGCACTCTGATCTGAAATGAGAGAGAACAGTATTAGAAACCCCTTAACCCTGGGTTGGTATCAATTTCTGAAAGACTGTGTTGCCAACGGCACTAAAAATTATGAGCTTTTCCAGAAGATTAAGATGTTTTCAGAAATAGATACTCAAACCAGCTGGCAAACTAATTTCAATATTTGCCCAGTCATTATATTTGTTAATAAAACTGGATTGGAAAGGGGATGATGCCAAAACCAGGGAGACGTTACAAATAGGTTTGGGGTTGTTTCTGCATGAAGTCTGTTTCATCCTGAAGTGGGCCCCTCGGTGCTGGCGAGCTGTGCCTCCTTCCTGGATGCTATTAATTGCGTTATTATCCCCAAAAGAAGCAGTCATGCTTGGAAAACCCATCTGTTTTAATATCACACAACCATCCTGTATATAAATGCAGGACTGCAGAAGAGGAGCTGAAACCAGCTGCTCTCCTATGAGCATCTCGTATTGTCTGCCAGAGAGCCTTTGCTCATCCTTCTGTCACAGCAACCGCTGGTCAGGACCTGAGATGATCTCCTGAGGTAGGGTGATACCTGGCTTTACCGGCGCTGGGAATTCTGGCGTCACGTGGCCTTGACTCAGCAGGGAAAACAAGTGGCTCTGGGCTGCACTACCAAAACCAGGAGGCTCACAGTGTGGTTTGAGGCTTGGGTGAGGTTTGTTTTTACTAAAAATACTCAGATGTTTATGAATCAGAGCCCAGGACACTGCTTAAACCTCAATTTAATGGATTTCCCACCCCTGCCGTGGCTTCATAGTGGCTCGGTCTGTGGCCTGGAGATATGATTTTTTCTAATTTTTTTCATTCTTAAAGGCTCTCAAAGCCAGCTCTGGTCTCAGGAGAATAGATAGGAGGATTTCAATCTCTGTCCTCATAACTGGTTGACTTTGCTTTCCTGCAACTGTGTGTTGAACTCCAAGAGAATATTTCTTTGCATGTTCCTGGTATAAAACTTGCCTCTCCTATCCTTACAAAGCAAAGGATCCACGTAGGTGGAGGAAGGGATGCAGGTGTTCAGTTTCTACCTTGCAGTCCAGCTGTAAGAATCCGGGCTCTGTGCTGGCCCTTCTCCATGTGTCAGAACTTGGACCACCCTCAAAGATTAGTCAAAATCTCTCCTGTAACATATCTATACAGCTGCAGTGTGCTGCACTCTCTCCCTCAGACCCAGGATGCCTTCTGTCCCCAGATCAGTAGCCCTGAGACTAACACGCTTGCTTCTCTCCCCTTCAGGGCACTTGTACTTGGGTGTTCGGGCATCACTGATGTATGTGGCCAGCTGTTATTTTGTCTAAAATCTGTATGAAATCAATATGTCCCTCAGAAACCCCATTACTCCTGACATGAAAACAAATGCCATACTGCTGCTGCAGAAAGCCAAGATTTATCTTTTGAAGAGAGCTGTCCGCCGAAAGCATCTTAATACCCAGAAGAGGTCACCAAGATTGGGATGATTGAAACTTTTACTTTCAAATGCATGGTGGATTTTTTTTTTTCTGCTGCTAAGCAAAAACACTTCAAGTAAGCCTTGTAAATTTTTGCCAGCCTGAGGCAATCAGCTCCTTTAAATGGTATTTCTTATTTTAAAATACCATAAAATAGAAATAAGTGCATAGGGAGATACACAGTCCACCCACTACTGATGTATGTCTTTATGGTATAGGCATATATTATATACAGTCCTATGCATCTGCCAACTGCTCAGCTTAAAAGGCTCTCAGGCTTTCCTTTCTAAATCAAATTTTGCGCAGAGAATTATAAAAGCCCAGTGAGATATGCAAACAAAAGGATTTTGCCAATTAACTTAGAGCAAAGGAGAGCATCACAACCGGAGACAAAGATAAGTTTCTGGGTCTTGCTTTTAACACTTTGCAGCTTTTAGAATTCAAATATGTCTTGGAAAGGAAGGACCCCCAGAGTTTTGCCCCTTCTTATAATTTCACAAGTCTCACCAATCAGAATCCCAGTGCCACGGTAACTTGTTTTCTACAGATTTAGGGTGCTAAGTAAAGGATACACCCACACAAGTAATGATGCAATCCTTACTGATTTAGGCATGTGTGGCAGGCCAGATTGGCTGCGTGTGCCTCCCGAGGATGCTCTCTATCTCGCAGTCATCCCGGACTGCAGCCTTTGATGACACAGCCTTCGGGACGGGTATTAGGATAGTTCTGTAAGTGCTATTTTAAACATTCTGGATCCCTGGCTTGCCACAGGGTGAGGCTGGGAATAGTGCCCATGTTTGCAAAATCCTCTGTCTAAGCGTAAATGGAGTTTCCCTTCAATTTTATTTGGATTAGCCAGGACTTTGGTAGTGCCCAAAATATACTAATCAAAGCCACAAACTAACATATACATCTTACTTCATCCTTCCCACCTTGCAAGCAGACTGTAACAAATAGTCCAGTGTAGTTGGAAGGAGTTTGGTTAGCATCGTGCAGGTGCTATTCATAGTTAAAAGCACAGTATGGTGACTGTGGACCTTGGTGCAATGAATGAAATTAACCTCATCAGCTGGTTAATTGACATCACCTTTGCCTGTGGCTGGACCCTTCACTCCTGCTGCCAGCCTGTCAGGGAGGAGTAGGAGGTATCGAAGAACAACAGGCTGAAAGTAGACCTGGGGGAAGAGCTGCGATACCTAAAACCAAACATTAACAATGATAGGATTAATTATGGGAGCAAGGTCATTCCTACAGTTTTGAAGCAATTCCAGTGGGGGATTCTGCTGAATGCTAATGGTGAGTTACAGCCGAGAGCTGTGATTTAATGCCTGTATTTATTGCCTTTAATAAAATCAAATTGTTAGTAATGCTGAGAGCTCCAGATTGGGAGATCTGGGAAAAGCTCAGCCCTCTCTGTGGTTTTTGTGTTTTAACTCACAAATATTATCTTTCATCCTAAGAATGCTGCTGTATTATTTGCATTTCAGTAACACTGCAGTCCTAAATGAAGCTCATGATACTGTTGTGTTAGATGTTGTATATACTTCTAGCAAGTTTTAGAAAGATACAGCAGTGACACGGGCAGTTTGGCACACTGGTAGAGCCTGGATGCATGATGGATGTGGAAACAGGTCCTATAATCAAAGGCCAGAGAAGCGAAGAGTTGGAAACGGCATGGGAGGCAGATGGTTATTCCTGGTTTAGGGAAGATGAAATGAGTTGTCCAAAGGCAGGAACTGGAACTCCTTCCTTCCCCCTTGTTTTGGGAGGTTACTGAACATTTTCTGGTTTCCTCTAAATCCCCAGCTCTGCCAGAAGTTGGGGAACTGATCTTGTGCCATGTCTGTAGAAATTAGGTCTGCTGTTTTGGGCTGCCAGATTGCCTATAAGAGAGAGCGCAGCAGGCACTGAATGGGGTGTTAGGCAGACATGGAAAAATGTATAATTCGGTGATGACTACAGTTGGTTTCATGCTAGTCATGAGAATCCACGTCATAACTCCCCCTGGAAACAGCTCAGAGAGCAGCCATGAAGCACATGAGAAGTATTAATTGCTTTGTGTTGTCCTGTATGTGGTGCAATTAATATGTCATCGTCTATAATGTACTTGGTAAAACAGGGTGAAAATTGTCAGATGGGAAACTGGGGGAAGTGTTTTTCATTGTTTTCAGTTTCTCCTTGTTTTAGTTTGTCTCTTTATCAGACAAAACTGAGTCAGGCAAAACCCCAGCAAGAACAACCTGATGAGCGAGAAAAAAATAGTGGTTGAGCAATTGAAGCTGTGTGGCAGTTATCACTTATAAGTTTATTTGTCACTTTGAGGACTCTGACTGTCTGCTGTATCACATAGGTATTGCACTGGCAATTATATCAGTGTTCTAGAGCAACTAATTGGGTATAGACCCTACACAAACGATCTTCTCTCTGCATGTGCTGTGTACATGCCGGCAGCTCTGGGGACCTGTCTGGGTCCGGGGTGCATCACACTGGGCACAGAAATACTTTTCTCTTTGCAATCCACCCCAAACCCAGCTGCAGTTTCTACGGGCTCCTACCGAGTTCAACTATCTTTGGATCAGGCTCTAAATGTCAAAAAACCTTTATGCATAAATTCCGGAGGTGAGCTTAGGGAAAAGAAGCTAGATTGAGGCCAGCGGTGCTCTGGCTGTGGAGCTTACATGCTCTGGTTTTGCATATTAGACAAGAGGCAATTGCATATTTCTTGGCTGGTTTGGGATTTGAGGAGTGTGCTTCCCTCACGCCTCTTATGGCTGTGTTGCACTGCAGAGATGTATAATGGCATTGGTCTTCTAGGTCAGTATGTCACATGTGACATCCTCTACTGTATAAATGTATGTGGATTTTCTTCTGCGTTATCAGTGGAAAACATGGATTCCTGGGGGGTTTAGGGGGAAGCCCTACTCTTTCTGTTTGTTCCTACGTAATATTGGTATTTAAACAGCACTGGCTCAAAGAAGGTGGTGGTGTGTGCAGCATTTTTGTACTCGTCAACAAAGAAAGAAATGGACACTTTGCCATTTACAAGTTCACTTTTGTGATGTTGTAAATCTGATGGTATGTGCAGTTGCATTTTTAATCTGTATTTATCTATAGATCACAGCTTAGCCCACTGAAACTGGGCTATTTGCCATCACTGCATCGCATACAAAGTATTTTTCAATAGCAGTCAACTTATCGCTGATCTTTCTTCCCTCTTCCTGCCCCAAAGTCCTGAAATAATTGATTTCATATATTACCAGACATATTCCTGAACTATTTTTTAACTTGCTACATCTTTCCTCATGGTAGAAGAAATGGTAGCTTAGCCAGTGAACGCTGTTGATAGTTTCAAATACTCTGGTGCCCAATCATAAATTAATGCCTTTCCAAGTGAGACCTAGTCAGAGGGGATTTCCTCTTCCCTTTTAGTGCTGATGCAGCTTGTTTGTGGGTACGCGTGCTGTACTGTATCAGTGATCTTTTCCTACTTCAGTTGTGGCTTATCATAAATCTACTTTATTGAAAATTAATAATTTGCAATAAAGTTGATAAGCTCCAGATGTGCTCGCCTGTTTTATGTAGAGCCCGTTGCCACAACATCTGAGCATTTCTCATGGGTGAAGGAATTTATCTGCGCAATATTCTAGAGAGGGTGGAAGCACCCCTCTTCTGTAGTGGAAACCCAATTTCATAACTTCTTCATCCGGAAAGCCAGGAGATTTGGGGTTTGTTCTCATATTCTCTCTGGCTATAACTTTTGTTTGGTTTGTTGGTTTGGTTTGGTTTTTTATATAGGGACCTTAAGCTAGGTACCTCTGTTTTGGAATAAATCAGAGCACACAATCATGCTGCCTTTGTAAGATCAACCTGAGTATCTTATATAGCAGGGTAGTAATTTATTGAGAAAGAAGATATGACAGCCCTGTTAGCTCCCTGGACAACTCCTGTCTGAAGCAGCATTTCTAAGGAAGAGCTAGAAGTGCCTGTGTCATGGATAGCTAAAAGAATTGAATAACAGTTTGGCAAACATTTATTAAGAAAGAGCCCTCTGTTGATAGGGGCGAGCCTATCTGCCCTTAATGGCTTTTTCTATTTGATCCTATCACTAACAGTTTGGCCCTTGTATGAGAGAAGCTCAGTGAGTGACAGTCTTACCTTTTGTGTAGCACTGATCGAGAGAGATTATTTCTACTGAGATAAGAATTATTCTGACAGTCTCATTACTGTCAAGTAAAAATTAGAGCAGTCCCGAAACTGCAAGTCTTAGCCTGGAGTATCTATTAATTGATGCCCAGATGGAAAGACACCCTCCATGGACTGCAACAGACTCCTTCATCAGGAGTCTGAAACAACTTACCCGAAGTAATTACACAACCCCAAACTAGACACAGCCCTCTGAGAATGCAATAATCTGCTCTGCTTGGGCACTTTTTCACTCGCAACGAAATGTAGAGGACAAAGGCGGCATGGGTAGGTTTGTCATGTATAGAAATAGCTTTTAGGAAGAAATATTCCAATTTCATTTTAAATGTATAGTGCATGTAGCTGTATAATGGTTTATGAAATTACAATACATATATGAGAAATCGGTTTTGAAGAGTACTTACAGACAAATAATTGGTAGGTAAAAAGTAATTTGGACTATCTTTCACCCTTCAACCTCTTGTTTTCTTAGGAAGGGAAACTGCTCCTTTTCTGGTTTTGGTAAAATTCTCGATAAGATAAATGATACTTTCCTTAAATATTACTAGTGCTGGTCACCAGCGACTGCTGAGTAACTAGTTCTCTTTGAAGGAGCACTCTGCTGTATATAATGTGTGTCTCTATACTCATACCTTGAATAGATTAACTCCCTTCAGCCTCAGTCCATGTGACAGAAAAGCAAAGAGTTTAGAAAGGTTACAGAGAAGATTATTGACTTTCATGCTTGAGTTGAATCTGAAGCTGATTCTGCTCGGGTTATTCCAGCAGCCCATTTACAGGGAAGTTCGTGCATATTCCTTGAAATATTTCGTGTTTTTCTCTTTTCTATACTGGGATCTTCCCTTTTCCATCCTTAACACTGAGAAATCCAAGGAACACAGATTGATCTGGCTTTCTAGTACTACTTCTCTGCTTCTGGCGTACTAATTAATTCCATATAGGGCCTGTCTTCTACCTTTTACTGTGCATTTAGGAATTTATCTGTGCTATCTGACTCTGACTAGTTTCAATGACTTTGGTATTTCACCCAGAGATGATATGGATCATTCCAACCAGCCTCTGTGCATGCTACAGGCTCTGGCTGGTTGCGCACTTGATCCTTTCATTTCCTTTTCCTATTCTGAGTACGCTGCTGCCAAAAGTGACAAATATGACAAAATGGTGACATTTTCAATTTATTGGTACCCATGCCCTCAGGCAGGATGCATTATATCTTTTGGGGAAATTGGGCCTCTAGGAATCCAGAACAAAGTGAAAGAGGATTGAATTATAGATGAGAGGCTATTTGACTTCTTCACAGTCCTAAATCCAGGGCTGCAAACTACAAAATTAGTGGCATGTGTCTCATGAGAGCTGCCCTCATGCCTCCTGGTTCATACTGGGACCTTGTTCATAGGGTTCTGTCAAGATGTCTTTTTCCGGATTGACTTTGCACACTCGCCCCGTGAACTCTTTCAATAATATCTTCCATGCAACCTACAGTTTTCAGGGTTCGGCATTGCAATGCACTTGCACTACCCCTCAGCATCACTTCCACTCACCAGGAGGGCAAAGCTCACAGCCTGAGAACTGTGTAATAGATTGACAGACACCACAAGGCCACAGGGCAGAGGGAGCAGTGATAGCTGCAACTTTCAGAGCCAGTTTGGGAATAGATACCTTACTGGCTGGGGTGAGATGAAGCTCCAAGAAGTCATCATGGTGCTTATCAAGACTGTGTGCCCTCTTGGTCTTCTCTGTGTGTTTGTCCCTGAATCTGTCCCCATGAAATTGCAAATGCAAAAAACAAAACAGGCTATTAAAACTCGCTGTACGTGCATTAAAAACAAATCACACCGTCCCAGCTCAGGAAGGTAATTGACAAACTCAGAGTGCGTGAAATCGCTGCAAAGCTGAGAGCAAAGCAAGAAGTGATGAAAATATCAGTCTCCAACCTGCATGTTAGCGATGCGTTCTGAGCCATAAATACCAATTACTGAGCCACCAGCTGTAAGTCAGCCTTATAGTTCAGGGCTGAAACACCCTCTTTCCCCTCCTTTAGTGATTAAAAAAAAAATAAATAAAATTAAAAAGTTTGAAGAATAAAAGATCTCTTGGACCTCCAAGATCTTGAATTTTTGCTTGTCTTTTGTACTAGCGAATTGTACAAGTAACCTTGGTAGAAATTACATTTGCCAGAAACCCCTTAATTACACCCATAAACAAGCCTTGTCCAACTTTGTCTCCCCTATAATCTGTTGTGCTGTTACACTGGGGGTGCTCTGCAAGGTCTTCCCCCTGCAAGGCTCAGCTCTGGAGTTGTGTCTGAGAGGAGGCAGAGGAGTTGGGTTGGAAGGATGAAAACTGAGAGTAATCTTCTTCCGTGTTACACTGTTAAAAGGATGCAATGCTGAGTATCTGTTCTTGTTGTGTTTCTTGGCCTCTGCTGCTCCCTGCACCCAGAACAAAAGCAGAATATCTGTTGTCACTGGAACAAGCATTTTCCTTTTCACAATGAGACAGGCAGCACTTGTACCTCAAAATTCCCGCAAAAGCAGTAGTTAAAAGGAGGGTCCTTCCCCCCCCTTCAGGCAGTGTACCCCACAGAGTCTCACCTTGCACAGTCATTTCAGGATGAAACTGGTGCTTGTTAGTCTTGCACAAAGCTCTCTGGAGATAAGGATGCTGTGAACATGACCACAGTGCATACAATAAAAACATCGGTCTAAAGGAAAAAAAGTCAAAAATCTGTAGCTTCTCCCTGCTTTCTCACTATAAATTTCTGGTTAGTTGGGCAGTTTGGATTTTGTGCATGCAAAATTTTGATTCAAATATTTGATCAAGTTTCATAATTGCTGGTAAGAGTTGCCTGTAGGATATACAGCAAGTAAAGATGGGGTTAACTCAACATGCTGCAGGATTAAGCTGAGCAGCAGCAGTATGCACTGCACAGTATCTGTAAGTGTGTTTGAATTTGAATCTCATCAGCAAATAAGGTTTATTGCTAGGCTAATAAACTCTGTCCCTCAGCCACTGATTCAAAAGCCTTCATTGCCCCAGCCCCTTTCCAGTCCTCTCTGGTTTTGTTTACTCTGATACCAAGATGGCATCTGCATTTTTATAACAACACTTATTGCTTATTTAACTCTTATTGCCCTCCTCCAAAAGCTGTTACTAACCTGGGAGCTTGCTCAGCGTCCCCATTTTGTTTTGCCTAATTTGACAGTGATGCAACGCCAAGGTTTGCATTGTTATGTTTGCCTCCTTTAGGAAAGAGAAGGCCTTGGGCCGTCAAAGGCTTTCCATCAGCTCTTGTCTCTTTTATGCCACATTGTTAGTCAAGAGGGAGTTTTAGTCCTGAGTGGGCTTCCCCCAGCTTCCCGTTCTGCGCAGGTACGGCCAAAGGCCCCATGCTGCCGACCTGAATGCAAACAGGACTTTTCATGGTCTGTGTGACATGGCTCTGCCTGCCAGATCCAAATGCTGATGAGCAATCACTCTCAATCCTGTCTCTTTTCAAGAGTGGTGAACTGCTGTTTGACCACCTAAATGCTCTTGCTTTGATGTCTTTTCCAAGTCTCTTCTACCAATGTCAAGCTAGGTCATGAGCTTTCCAGTATGGTCTGCTGAGCTCATGGCTTCCAGACTAAGCCACAGCACTCTGATGTTTCCAGTAGAGGCTTGGTGGCTGGGCCCCGAAGAGATGCAGCACTGTCCTCTGCCTTCAGACACACGAGATGAGGTTGATAGTATTTGCAAACCCAATGAGCTGAAGTTTTAGTGGGTGAGGATCTCATTGCCCATATTATTCACTGGTGAAAAGGGGGAGGATTGATTTCCTTTGCAGAAACCATTGGTGAAAGTCCAGGGGAGTGGTGTTATTTCTTCTTTATTTGGTAAACAAATACAGTTCATCTGCGGAAGGTTTCCATCGAGAACTGACATTTTTTGGAAGTTAATGTTAACTCCCAAGAATCTTAAGCTTGGATGGTGGAACAAATCGAAAGAAGTTTTACTGGAAAAAAAAAAAAATCCAACATCATGGCAGAGTGTTGCATACTCATGATCTGTTTCTTGCTCCAAGTTCTTGTATGCTGCTGGCTTTCTTGCTAGGAAAATCCTGTCCCAGTGGAAAATGGTATACAGGTAACTCTGTGGTAGTGACTACCCAGAGATTGCTCCTTGGTGAAAGTGGGTGACCCATCCATAGAGGTGGGTTGGACAACAAATTTTTGGCACAAAGCTGGGCAGTATTTCCAAAGAGGAGGACCTCTTTCAGCTGTGCTGGAGATGGGCAACAGTGACACCCACTAGTATAAGTATTACTAGTTCTAAGAGATTCTTGTGTCTTTCCCAAACTGAAGGTAAAATCGAGCATTAATGCAAGATGTTTTTGCAAACCTCATCATACCAACAGGACTTTTATATGGATGATTAAGTAAAACATCTTATAGGGTGCAGCGTGCTTAAGCTGTTCTCAGGAGTGGACATGGTCCATTGTGTTTTATAAAACCAGGAAACTTAAAACATTTCTTTATTGTTCTCTGTAGCATGGAGCATTTAAACTGTCTTGTTTTTCCCTATAATCTTTGCTCTGCTGACTTAATAAAATATTTGTAACAAACAGAAGTATGGAGGGATGGAATAGTCAGGAATTATCTTCCTAGTGTTCATAAAAATAGAGAAATAGGCATAAAAAAAGCTCATAATACAAAAGTGTGTGTTTTCTTGCCAGCCTTCATCTATGTCTTCTCACTGTGTATCTGTGGGCTTGGAGAATGCAGATTTTCTTTCCTGATCAAAACCATAATGGATAGAGATGACAAGGCTCATCAGTCCAGTGCTGCTGATAGTCTCCTTGTCAGCAGCCCTTTTTCTTCAGACTTAGCTCCTGACTTACTGCCGGGGAGGAGGCGGGTAATCAGCTCTGCCGGCCTCATTCTTGGCCAGGGTGGCTGTTACTCTTTTCCTCTGTTGAAAGGCATTGCTGGTTGCGTGCTTATATGAAGCTAAAACCTTGGAGATGAGAGGATCCTAAAATTTTGCCCCCTCCATGTCAGATCAGACACTTCAAGTATCAGACAGGTGGATGAGCAGGATGGGTTTGTGTTTCAAGCAGTAGATGAGAACGAGAGACACTTGAGTTAATTTCCTTTTTGTTCGTGTGTTTAGATGTACTATTTATTTGTAACCCAATTTCTTTTCCAAAGTACCTCAACAAATGTCTCATTTCCCCATCTCGGAATTCTCAGCAATCCTACTTACCTACTTTATGGGGATCTTATGAATGTTAACATTGGTAATGCACTCTGTGATTTATTGATGATCACAAACGTTTATTTATGTGTCAAATACCATTAGTTCAGTCCTTCTCTTAAATAATATTTCTCAGTCTATAAACACTGATGATGGGGCTCCATATGAACACAATTTCCCTCTATAGATCATCTGCCAGATGCCACAGAGATCCTTAATGTAAAGCTAATGACTTTTTCAAATGAATTTAAACAGCTTAACAATGAGATGTAACAGAGAAAATTAAGGATGCTATCACATTCAGAGGCTAAATGCATGTGGGATGTGTAATAGGAAGTATAAATGCATTGTTAATCTCAAATTGCAAATTCAGATCCAAACCAGAGCCCCAAACTTTATTCAAAGAGCTAACAACAAAGACATTAAGGTGCGCTTTCATCCTTAACAAAGATGGAGGAAGTTTTTGCCTAGATCAGCTGAATGCTTTCATCTTCAGATATTGCTGGGTCATAGTTATGGTTTGATTACTTACATGAATTGAAAAGAAAGTGGTGTTTTCTAGTTGTGGGTGTGAAAAGAGTCATTACCTAGAGCTGCTCAATAATCTGTAGCTTTTCAAACTTTCTTGGGCATATTTAGTTACAGAAAACAATCCAGTATGCATGGGCTCGTGGGCTAGGCAGCAGTGTAGTCAGTCTCTGGGAGATCTTTTTGGGGAAGGGAGAAGGGGGGATTTTAAAACCTGCTGACATGAAAAGTGACATTTTACTATGGCTACTCAATCTCCATTGCTACAAGCAGTTGAGTGTTTCTGAAAATGAAAGTGCTGATATTTGCATGTCAGTTGTAAGAATTTAGATTTGGTACCTCATTTGGGTAAATGGATGTTATTCCTCCCTCCAGAAGCTGTTATTTCTTCTGTTCTGTAACCTAAACTTAAAAATGTATGCGGACTGGGTACCACTCTGTGACTTAGGATAAAGAAAAGCTCATAGATTAACAGAGCCTCCTCTAGAGGCAATTTAGTATGTTTTAAAATTTACTTGTATTGTTCATTAGAAGCTGCTAAATGCTCTTTTCAGAAAGCATCGGTCTAAAGATATAAAGCCTAATACATACATATATAAAAAAGATATAACTAGGAGGAATTAAAAACAAATGTATTCATTATTACCCAGCCCCAGTGTTAAGCACAGGACAGTCTACCGCAGAGTGCCTAGTGTACAGGCTCGTTTGGGGCTTTTGAAGGACTAAAGCATCACCTTGACTTAATGTTTTTCTCATTATCTACAACAGCCTGGACTATCTTTTTTTGTCTTGCATCACTTAGATTGGCAGTGAAACTCTGGGACCTCAATGTGAGATGTCAGATAAAGCCAGATGTGCACCATGTAATTCAGGACAGAAAACAGTATGTGTTTGCTCTGAAGGCATTTATTGATTGCAAATACTTTTATTAGGAAACGTGTTGGAGCCATTTTCTTTTTAAGATAATGTTCTTCTGGTTGTATTTTACTTTGTTTTTCTTTTATTTTAGTGCATTTTATTTTATTGGGTAACAAGTGAGAATGACCTCCACTGATGTTATTTATTTGCTTGTTTTTAACCTCTGCTTCATGCTGGTTTTGTTTATTCTTCCCTGTTTTTCTTTTTAATTGTTTGAAATAATTTCAGTTCAGATTCAGTGCTGTTATTCAGCTTCTGTTCAATGTATTATGAGCTTTTATGGGTGCAACCTATACTGGACTTATCTTGAGAGGGGTGGGAATAAAGGAGATTTTAAAAGCACTCAACAACAATTTCTTAGCAGCTTCTAAGACCAAGCACTGCTTCTGCTCTGAAATCCTCCTGTTTCAAAGTAATCTTGGCCCTGCAGATGTACTCACAGATAAAAGTTCCAGTCAGATCGAACATTTTATCCCTCTGAAGTAATGTACTAGCTATCACTTTTCATGTAGGCTTTTTTTTTTCTTTTTTAAACTGGCTAAGCTTTTCCTATCTATTTTTTTTCCAATGAAAATGGAAACACGGTTAAAGCAGCTCAGAATAATTTGATCATGGATGAATTCTGGCATGTAGCTAAATCCAAATCTGGAAAGAGGGTGTTTCTTTGCTGCCAATGATGAGGTGTTTGTGTTGGCAGAGGTGGATTGTTTAACAGCAATGGTTTGTTTGGCTGTTGACGTACAGCGTATGATATGTTGATGTACACTCTTGTTCTGGTATAAAGTATTGTGGTGCTCCAGGGGTTGATCAACAAAAAACTGTATCCAGGAACAAATAACAGTAAAGCTTTTGGTTACCCACATGGCCATTTGTTCTTGGTTGGGACAGCCTGTGTGATAGAAGCAGGTCCCTTTTCCACAAAAAAAGACTGACCAAGCCACAGGGACTTGCTGGCCACACATTCTTTGTCCACAGCGAATGCAGGGTTACATGATGCACATGAGTTACAAACAGGGACACTGATGTCACTCGCGATCAGCTGATATCGGAATGCATTGTTAAGTTGACATACCTTATCTGTGTGCTTTAATCCACATTAAAAACCAGCAATATTTATATTTGGCCAATTTCTAGACACAATGCACAGCCAGTGACGTTGTAGACCTGCTCTCTCAAATGGCATCATCTCTTACAATCCCTGCAGGTTTTCACTAAGATGCTAGAGAGTGAAATGGAGCATCGCAAGGTGCAGTTGGGTTAGTTTCTCTCTGAGCCACGTACAAAAGTGGTCAGCGTGGGCATGGCGCTGGAAGCACCACGGGTACTCGGACACCATGGGTGAGATTGCAGGAGGCACCCCAGCTCTCTGCTTGTGTTATCTAAGCTCTGCTAACTAATGACTGGAGGAGTGTAACAACATGGGAGAAGCACAATAATTGTGTCTGTGGCTTTCCTTCTGGGAAGTAGCTTGCTTAAGTTTTCTCTGAAGACCTAGAGGTGTGTAGAAGCGGAGTAAAAGCTGGGGAAGATTGTACCCCCTCATCCACCCTCAGGAAGGTCCAGCTCAAACCACAAACTCTTAATCCATCCCATTGGATTAATTTATGGTGCAACCCTTAAGATGTGAGGGATTTAGAAGGGCTGGCCCTTAATGCGGATTCCCATTAGCTACTTCTTAGGGTACATGAGAGGTTTAGTGTATTAACGGCTCCAAGTGTGCAACTCTTATGCAAGCATATATCTATGCAGGGGTTCATCACCACTTGGACACAAGGGGAGCTAATTCCATGGACAGAGTCCTGTCCTGCACCCCCTGTGTTGCAAAGAACAAAAATTAAAATATTCCAGAAGTACAAAGTGCTATGCTCTTAGCCTGAGTACTTGAGAAATCGCTGAAAACTGGGAGTTGAGCTCTTGGGAGCTTCAGCTACAAGAAACCAAAGCAAAGCCTGATCCTTCCCTCTCCTGGTTCCACTGTTATTGTCCCACAAGGCCCTCTGAGCTCACTGACACACTAAAGCATCCCCTCTGCCCTGTCAAGGTGACAGCATCGTTACTCCTAACAAATTCACTTCCCATAAGATATTCAAAGGATATCCAGTTCATTCAAATGTACCAGATTTAAATGTATCTTAATTTATGACTGTGTTCTAATCACCAGAAGATGATGAATATAATTAAAGATAATGAATGGCCCCATTAGTCTTTTGCTTGCTGTGATAATTCCTTCAGACAGACACTTCCTTTGTCTCTGTGTGGTATGGAAAGATGCCTTAGCAGGGGAAACTTCTCTTGCAGCTGCTCCTCACCCTGAAGCTTAAAAGTCGTATTTAATAGCAAGACTGGGAGCAAAGGAGAGAGAAAGAGCAGACCTCTATGCTGAATACTATGCAAGTAATTGCTGAAGATGGAGGTAGAAAGAACTGGTCATACCTGTCAGATTTTGCATGCCCCGCATGGAAATCTTGGAGCTCCCCTGCCATATGCTGGTATTTGCACCTCGCACTTTCTCAGCTCCGCATTTTTATCTTTGATTTTACAAATCTCACGGGAAACATTGCTGCCAGCTTTATAATATCCACTGTCCCTCCTTTACTTTCCAGCCATTACAGACTGGCTCAAGACTCTACAATCCATTTATTTGGCACGTGGGTTTTCCATCTCTCATCTAGTTACGGAATAAGCCTGACACTGTGCAGCTGATGTGCTTCAGTGGCATTGCAGACTTCCACTGACAGGGCTGCAGACAACTGAACCAGGACTGTGGGATTATTCCTGGTGGATTGCATTATACATGCAAAATGTATATCCTGATCTACCTCCTTCATGGCCACATGATGGAGGCAAAATGCAAACTGTAGTGTTTTGTTTGGCGGGGAGTGGTGAGGTGGTAAAAGCAGGCATAAAGGTTCTTGTTGGGGGATTTTGTTGAGCACCGAATTGGAAGTCGTCTCCTAGTGTGGTCTGGAAGTTTCATGATTTGCTCTGTTTGTCATCACCCACATCATTAATGCAAACCTGGAATAGGACTGCTCTGGAAGGACTTGCTCAAAGGAGCAGGAGGATGGTGACAGCAGCACCCCGGGAGTCCTCACAGGCTTCGCATCCATCTGGCAGCAGTTTTCCGAGCTCACCAGGGCAGCAATGATGAGCCGTCACTTTTGCCTTGGAATACTTTTATGAGACCGTATTGAACTTTTGGGGGAGGATTTCCCACCTCTGTGCCTTCCCTACAGCATCTTCTTCGCTCAGGCTGGCCTTTAAGTTTGTCTGGACACTGGCACTGCAAAAGCTGCCACTAAAGGCCTTCCAGAATTTTCCAGGTTTCTCAGGAGTTCAGGCTTGTCTGGCCATCGTGGTAGAAGCAAGAGGCAGACCGCACACTTGTGTCTGCCGGGGCTGCCCTTCCTCACCCCCATCAGGCTGTTGAAACTCGTTTACTGGGCTGCAGATCTCTTCCAAAACACAGTCATGTAGCCCTCAGAATGTGTCTGAGACCAGAATGTTTCTGTACCAAATAAGATCTACTCCAGGCCAGAGAGCGGGAGATGCTGCTAATCTCTCTCTTTTGACACTATCCCTTCTGGGCCGTGCTCAGCAGATGTTTATGACTTAAACCTGTCAGCTGTGGTGATGTGATGCTTCAAATCTCTTTCGAGGCCCAGCAGGAAAATTTAATATCTCTGGATGAGGGGATTGTCAAGCTTGTTCTCCTAGCTCAGAGATATCAGATGTGCTGTGAAACCCAAAACTTCAGCAATATGACTCCAGGCTTTTTGATCTGTCCATTTCTTGTTATGAATGTGTGTGCAAAGGGATCTGCATAATATTCTAAAAATGCACAGGAGATACCTGTTCTTATGGTCCTGCTGAGGTCCCGCTAACATCAAGGGAGCAGGGTTGAGCCTGCAGCAGTGGATATTAACTGAATTAACAATCTGGGTTAAATTATTCAAACAAAAGCTGGAATTTGATGTTGACATGTACTGAGGTTTTGTGCCTCCCATTCTTCAAAGGGGAATTTTGTATGTAAATCTGCCTTGGGAAAACTTTCAAATATTATAGCCATCACAGGCTACGTCATTTTAGTGTGCCACAGATCTAAGTCTACAGGCCCAGTGGAAACGCTACATCCACTTCTCTGAGGACAGATACAGGTGTGTGAGCTTGGGGAAAAGATGGAAATGAATGATTGGGAGGAGTGAGGCAGAACCAGAAAAGAGCAGTTTAATAGTGATCTGGGATGCCACCCCCTTGGTCATAGAAGTTGTCTTGACCTTGTCTTCTACAGGTTTTGTTTTATAGGTGCTAATATTTTGGAGGTGTAGGGATGTCAACTAACAGTTGAGTTTTTAAAGGAACAAAACTCTTTGTGAAATTAGCTCTTGGTGAATAATTTGACTACAAAATAAAGGGAATTTTTTTTTGAGTGACAAAACATTTAATTTCTATTGTTAAAGAGGAAAAAGCCCATTTATGCTGCAATGTTTTTTTTTATTTCAAAAAATTACCTACATTTAAAAAAAAGAAAAAATAAAAGGAATTTAGTAACTTCAACATGAAATTTAAAGCAAATCAGAAACAAAAACATTTAACAAACAGAAGGGGGGGTGGAGTGAGTGCTGGGCTTGCTCGTGAGCGCTCCCACTAACAGAGCTGGAGTCACTTGCCACAGCTGGTAATATACTCTGGGAAGCACAGCAGGGCTTGCGAACAAATTTCTTTAAAATGCAAGAATGAGTGCTTTCTCTAGGAATAAGCACCCAGGGAACTGCCAGGACCGTTTGCTGCTTCTTGTGCATAGCTGAAGTCACTCCCAGAGTGTTTTCCTTGTGCAGGAGGTGCCAGAAGCGGGGGCCTTGCTTGCAGCGTGGTGCCCCGTTTTCCAGGCTTGCCTGCCACACTCTTCAGCCATCCTGACAGTTGATTAATGCCTCAGCTGTGGAGTGACAATTCTGGTTCGCACCTTCATCCATCATCCCTGCACCATTTCCTAGGGGCCCTAGGACCCTGGCAAATTGTCACATAACCTAGCGGGGACTTGCTGTTCCTCCAATTGTCTGTCTGAATAAATGTCCTGTTTTTTTCAGGAGTTGCAAGAGGGAGAAAAAGAAAAGGCTGGAAAACAGCTCGCATGCCTTCCATAGGAAAAGGAGATTGATGTGATTCAGGAAGGTGGCTAATTCACTGTTTCAAACTTTTAGCCTACCCATGTCCCCAGGAAAGCTGCTTGGAGGGCAAAGTCTGGTTCCTGACTCCACATCAACCGGGGGTGGTCTGAGGTGATGTTTCTCAGAACTGTGGCAGAGCTAGAAGATAGGTGTGAAAATTTAATCCTGGTGCAGAAGCCAGTTCTTCCTTCAGATTTATTGGGATAACAAAAAGAAAAAAAGGTGGTCTTTTTGTGCCTCAGTTTTCCATTGCAAGATGGGGATGATGGAAGGCAATCAGTCTGCACTGTGAGACCCAGTCCCTGCGGGGGAATCTGAATGCTTATGGGGTGGGATTGGCTGTGAGCTCCTCTGAGCTGCTCAGGCTGTGCCTCGTTTGCCTGTTTGCGCAGAAGGATAAGCTGCCGCTAAGGTCTGGCGTTTGTTTTTTCACTTTTAAAACAAAAGGAGCTCCCCTGATACCCTTCACAATGTCACATTGCGATTTCACATGGAATTGCTGTTCTTGCCTACTGAGAAAGCGAGATGAAATCAAGTTGAGAGGCGTTTATCTTTTTGCCTTTCGGGCAGGGATGTGCTGCTACTTGTTCAGCTGCTTTTGTTCTGAACCAGCAAGGACCACTGGAAGGAGGGAATGGGACTGTGTTAACAAGGGGCCCTTGTCTGCTGCCTGCTCGGTACAAGAGAGCAGCCCGCCTGGGTGACAATTTCCCAGGGGCTGAGCAGACAAAGGTGACTTGTTCTCAAACCTGTTCTCCCTCTGTAACAGGATCAACCCAAGCACCACGCGCGTTTGTGCTGCATAGTAGCACAGAGCTCGGGGACCCGTCAGGTCAGACTGCAACCACCCAACGCTGGTGAGGAGCTGCTCCTGCAGGCCTGCTCCCTCCTGAGAAGAGCGGCGCATCAGCTCACCTACCTTGTAGCTTGCTTGCAGCTTCAACGTGTGGGTAAGGAGGAGGAACCCAAGAGGCACGACCCCAGAGCCATAGATCTTGGTGTTGGGTAAATGAGGATCGCTTTGCAGTATCTGCAAAAGAAGCATTAAATTTTCTCTGATTTATGGCTACAACCACTAAAGCATCTCCCATCCAAACAGTGCAGCTTGTCAGTTAAGGAGGAATCAGTGTATGTGCACAGATGGGTGAAAACCACAGTCCTCCTGGCAGGTACTTCTTTAAATGCACGCAGGAGTAACTGGTGAGAGCCACTGAGGCATCTGGTGCTGCAGGGGAGGGACTGGAGCTGGTTTCAACTGTCCAGACAGACGCTGGAATCCTAAATTGACAATTCTACATTTGGGTGTTACGGTGATGAGTCGTAATTTACATATAATATTCAGGACTCAGTCACCAAATCTAGTTTGGGACAGATTCAAGGGAACAAGATCTGTTTTAGATGCATTTTAAAAATACATATAGGATTTTCAAACTGATCTTAGAAACTGGCAGGTATTCTGCCACCCCTGTCCTCTCACTTGGAGATTGCTTGTGACCATGGACCGGGAACAGGTCTGCGGTGAGACCTGAATTAAGTAGATCAGCTATTTATAATCTTCCTCAGGGTGTCGTGTGGTGGCCTGGACTGTGGGCATACGTAAGGGTCAGCCTCGGCTGAGGTACCCACCACCTATGCAGAGGTTGGCCTCGGGGGTGTCTGGCTGTCTGGGAGGGTTTTCAGATCTGGGATTTGCCCAGGAGCATTGCTGGCAGAACAGGAGAAGTAGTCTCTTCGATGTTTATATCACTTGGGGTTGTTCAGCGATTCAATTCAAGGTGCCGAAAGCTCTCTCCTGGCAGGGCTGGCTGGAAAGGGGCAATTCAGTGTTGGTTTGGTGGACTGCACCTGCAGGCATTACCGTCTGATAAAAGCCAGCTGCCAGTAGGAAGCCTTAGCTTCCATCATAGCATGGTTTACTTATTTTGTTTAATTTTTTGCTGTGAAACTGTGAAGTGAGCCAATGCAGACCCGTGGCATCTCCAGGACCTGCTGGTGCTGTGCCTCCCACACAGGGAGTCAGTGTTGCTATTGGCCAAGGGAGCTTGTATGAGAGGAAAGGAAAGGAACCCACCTACTTCACCTCTGAGTCCTGCCTGAGTGTTATTTGGCTGGAAGACTTAACCACCTGGGGGGAGGTGTACTGTGAATAAACAAGAAAAAATCAGGCATCTCTCTCACGACTTCTAGACAACAGGTCAGATTTCTTTGTAAAGCTTACACCTTCCTCTGGCATCCATCTGGGAACTCCTTGAGGGAGACAAGCCATAGAAAGGGCATGTGCAGAGCAAATGGGAAAAGTTAACTCTGAGTGATCCTATCTGAGCACACACTCAAAGCATCTTTTCCTGCCTGCAGCAACCTCTCCTGTCTGCTCCATCTCTGGGTCTTGTAGCTCTGCCAGTACCAGTCTGAGCCAAATCCTTTCCAGAGTGTCGATTGCTTCTAGTGGCACAAACTGCTATTTCTGGCTGTCAGATCTAAGCTGGGTATTCCTCGAAGCTGAGGAACTGCATCTCTGATCACCCCTGTGGTGATGGATGTGGCTGTTTCTTCCTCATCATCCTTCAGCGGCCTGCAGAGGAGAGCATTGGGGGTGGCAATCCCAGCACCACCCCCAGTCACTCCGCACCTTCCTTCCCTCACTCCTGAGTCATACTCCTTGATGTGGGCAGCACATCCAACGGCAACCTTTGGGTAGGAAAGTTCCCTTACCAGGTCATTAGCTGGAGGAAACCCCATCTCCCTAAGGGCAGATCTGCTTCAGGGTGCCCCCAGCATGTCCTCACATTTTATTAGTGGAAGTGTGAACAAAGCTGCAGGCTTTGCTGCAGGCTGGAGAAGGCAAAAGCAATTTGATTCTTTCATAAAAAAACCTTTTGTCCTTTTTCTCAGCCCATGCCCTACATAATCTCTTTTTGCTTTAATAACAAGGGTGACATTTTGAGGCCTTTGGAACTTCTCCAGTCTCTTCAATTTCATACTTCAACTGTTTTCTGAAATAAATGAAAGCCCCAGGGCCAGCTGCATGTCTGAGAGGGGGTGTCACCTGCATACCAGAGCAGAGCTGGGGTATTGCTGGAACTGGTGTCTTCCACCTTCATTTAGAAACAAATCTGGGAATGTAAGCATGCGTGGTAGGTTATGGGGATTCCTTGGCTTTACTTTAAGGGAATGCAGAAATATCCCCATCTCCAATGCCTGATGTTTGTGTGTGTATATCAGGGGATTTTCTAGAGCTGTTGCACACACTTCACCTGTTTGCTCCTGGAATCAACGGGGAAACAAACATACATCTGCTGCCCACACGGGAAGGGAAAGCAGCACTGAGTGCTCCAAGCGATCCCTTTTCCTCTGTAGAAAATCCTGCTCGTGTCCTGTGCTCCTTTGATCAGGCTTAGGACTGACAAACATTGTTGCTGGGTTTGTTGCTGCTGTCATTTGTGTTTGTGTTTTGAATTCGAAGGGCAAATTTGATTTAAATCAACCACGGGCACATGTAATCAAAGCTAATGAGCAGGTTCCTATCTGTATTAAAGTAAGTAAATAATTCAATAATTTTCAAAAATCTTTGCCAATGAGTCACTTTGCATTTGTCCAGCCAGGGATGATATTGCAGATCTAAACAAAACAAGTCAAAATATGTGTGTGAGCACGCCGAGTGGGACTCGCATGGGAGCAGATACCATCTGGAATCACAGTTGCTCTCAGCCAGAAGGGGCAGAAAGATGCTGTCAAACGGGAGAGGTGCACAAGTGAGCCACGGGAAGCTCTTAGGGCAGCAGCGTGGAGATGGCTTCTTAGCTTTTTCCATCTTCTGACCAACCCTCTGCTCTTTGCTCTCTGTGCTGCTCATGTCTTTTTACAGGGCCAGGTCACAGGTACTGGTCCTTGCCTGTGTGCCTGTGACAAGCATGCTGGTGGGGGTGACAGTGCTCCCCGTGTCAGCGGTACAAACCCGAGCACGGATCTTTCTTCCCGTATGGACAAAGCAGCAGGGTAGATCTCGCAGCCTTCAACCTCACCCGTGGGACACCTCTACTACTTGACTTTTGGAAGTCATTCCGTGACCGGCAGCAGAGGCAGACAGCCGCTGGGCAGAGTGCCACGCGCGGGCCTGCAGCTCAGAGCGCCTCGGATGGAGTGTGGGCTGGGCAGGCAGCGTACGGCGAGCTGGCGGTGGGAGCCTGCCTGTCATCTGAAGGCACTTTCATGTCCAGCCACCACACGGCGCGAAAGACGGTTGTGCAGCTTCATTGGTTTGCTGCAAGCAGCATCCTTTAGCAAAGACATTTCTTGCACACAAAATGCAAAAGGACAGTGAGTCCAGGCTGCGTTTGTTGTCTCTGTAACTGTTCCAAAGAGTCCTAACGTCAGACTCTCCTGGTTTATTTTTGGGTCCAGCTTTTTGGGTCTATTACCATCCCTGACTAGTTCTTGTCTGTCTGAGTTGCAATCTGTATCATTTTGGCTTCCATGTGCCTTGTTTTCGAGCACAGCTACTGAAAGATAATGAGGTGGGAGCATGGTTACACAAAGAGCCTTGATGGAAAAATACTGTACTTAAATAAGTTGAGAGCATTATCACCACTTAGAAAATGCTTGGAGGAGGAGTGACAGCATATGCTGTTCTGTCATTAAAACAAAAGTTGTATTTCAAAAGCTTTTTTCCCCCAAAGATATTATGCAGATATTGCTAGTCTAACAGGAATGCGAAGTGGAAGAACAGCTGAACAGAGTAGCTGCCACCGAGAGGGGTGGGGGCAGGTGACGGGAATACAGATTTCAGTGGGATGCATCCAAGGAGAAAGGCGGCAACATAATTTGTCAAAGACATCCTGGAAATAGTTAATAAGCACAAGGAAGGCTCCTCTTGCTGCAGAAATAGGTCAGCACAGAGCAAGGTGAGGGGTACCAGAATTCTTTTTTGGCAGGGAGATGTTGGAGGGTGCTTTGATATGACTCTTCTTTGCCAGAAACATCCCACCCTCTTGCTGGATTTGGGTTTTGCTGGCTCACTGGAGCAGGTTGCTGTCTCCTGTGTACTCCCTGCTCTCAAGGGAAAAGAGGAAGGAGCATATGGGCAGAGCGATCCTGAAGGAAGATCCTGAGGCAGAGCCAAGCTAAAGGATAAGCTCTGGGCTGATCTTTGTTCATAAATTTAAGCTGGATGACAGAGTAGAGTTTGAACTTTGCAACTGCATTGCCACAATATGTGCAGTGTGGAAAACACTTTTTCTCAGGAAGCTTTTATGACATGCAATATTTTGTAAAATAGAACTCGGAAGCCCCAGTACAGCTTGGTCCACTACAGGCTTGTGAGATGGACACTTCCAGTTCAGACTATACATCTACTGATAGGAAGCTTCTTCAGCTTTATCCAGATTTGGATGCAGCACACGATTATCTTCATAATCCCCACCTGGCTCAGTGGAGTACGTTGTATGCAGTGATATCTTGCTATATCCAGATTTTCCCTAACATAATCTTATTCTTGGGTCCCACAGGGTAAGGAAGGCTTGGAAATTGACCTTACCTTGGTTCTCACACAAGACATTATGGGATGGTTAAGCATGGAATGATGTTGCGCCCAAATAGCTGATTTCATCATTTTGCCATTGTCAGGTTGCAGATGATTTCAAATACTCGTGACAAGAAACAGGGAGGGAGGACCGCGGGGAGGAACTGAGCCACCAGGTCTGCACTGACTGGCATGGCGCTGTGTCCTGGGGCTCCCAGGAGCGCATACATGTCCAGCGGTGCTCTGCTTTCTATCAGTTTTCATGCATGATTTATATGATGCCAGGGCCTTTGGAAATATTGTTTCTGAGCTGCAGCTGAACAAAGGAAATGAGAGTTTTGAGGGTTTGTGTGTTATGCTGGAGTTGAAAACCAGGCAGCACTAAATGTGTGGGAACTGGGGCTTTTCTAATAATCACCTCTGCTTTGCTATTCCCATGGAAAAACCTTGCCATGGTGTTCAATTGTTAGAAGATTTGCAGAGCCAAAACCAACAGGGGAGTCTACCCCAGGCAGCGTGATTTAAAATAAGTAATAGTTGCCTGAGGACGTACTAATGGTAGACCTCTGTTAAGCCGGGTCTAAGGGACTGCTGCACGCCTGGCCAGTGAGGAGTGACCCGAGACAAGCTTTTCTGTCTGAATGACAGTTTGGGTTTGGGTCACCTCCCTTTGCCTCTAAATTGTTTCTTGCCATCCTTATAGGTCGGGTTTTCAGCTGAGCACTAGCAGTGTGCGTGTGCATTCAGATGACTAATAAGCAGCACATAACTTGTCTGCTATGGGCTAATGTGGATGGCTGGGAAAAAAACTGCACTGGATTAAACCGAGCATCTCCAGGGATGCCGAGCATGGAAAGAAGCACTGATAAACACTGATGGCACAGGCCAAGGGGCTCATCTGCCATGAAAGTGAGGGTGTTCAGAGCTACTCCAAACAAAAAGCTTTGGCAGAGCAGAGCTTGCAAAACTGAGGCAAAGGGACTGGGAATGTGAGTTTAAGGAAAGCTTTAAAAATATACTGTTCCCAGTAGTGTAATAGTTGAATGCAAAGGAAAAAGGTGTTTCTCCTTTTCAGGCTTCTTGCTGAATGCAGCTTTCCAGTCTCTCCTCTTCTGCAGATGTTCTGACCAGTAATGGTGTGTGTAAGTAATTAAAAAATAAGTTAAAATCTTGAAGTCCACCCTCTTTGACTGTTCTTACTCTGATTCGCACACTTGACCAGCTCTGAACAGTTGAATTAGACAGAAAAGTCGGAAAGTGCTTTGTGTTGTTTGAAGAAACACTTTCATAGCTGCAATTTAAAATATTCCCATCCCATTTCACCCCCCAAGTACATTCCCGCTGTGCAATAAATGAGGGTAATGTTACAGATCTTCAAAATACTCCCAGCCTTTTGCCAGGTGAAAGACAGTTGAAAAGTCTGTTAAAGACAGTTTAAAATCCATGGTGGGTTTTTCCTTTTCCAGATGATGTCTAATTCATCTGTTTGTTACATGTGAAGCAGGGTGAGCATGAGAAAGGCCTGTGCAAGTTAAACTACACCACGAGCGTGGTCCCTCCTGACTTGTCAGCCATGTTCATGTCATCCTTCTCTCAGAGGAGTCAGGAGCTCAGATCCTATAGAGTGTGCTGAAACCAAGACCATTCCCTTCCCCTTTCCCCAGGGAATCCCTTTTCATAGCATTTCTGCATTCCCGCAGCTTACCTAATTCAGGAGTTTCTCTCGCAGTGCTGGATATGCAGCTTTTTCCTCTCTTGAACCCCTCTCCCCATGCCTCTCCTCTAAACTTCTAAGTGTGTTTGCATCTCGAAGTCACTGTTGTCTTTAAATTTAATCATAAAGGGGAGGAGAAGGGGGAAAGAGAGTGAAAAACGTGTTAAATGAAGAAGAAAATCAATTTTGCATTTGCCACATCTCAGCAAACATTTACCCAACCCTGCCCCTCCCCTGCCTGTCAGTGCCAGGCACCATGGCTTAATCCTTTCAGCATCTTTTCAAGCTGGTTGCATCAGGAACGTGTTGCTTTTTGATGCTCCTGACCTTTGAGTGTGGGCTGGTGTCCTTGAGGTATAAGTCAATTTAAAAACTCTCCTCTCTGCGCTTCACAGAAACCCAGCACGGTTTGTGTCACCTCAGGCGCCAGCGCTTCATGAGTAACATCTATTCTCATCGTGAGTGACACCGCCAATGCTACCTGCTTCTGTGCTGCTTAAACGAACTGGAGGGATTTTGGTGGAGCCGAGGGGGTGGGCAGCAGCCAGCTCCCTCCTCCCTGCCATGCTATGGCTGGGCAGGGTTGCTCCAGCAAAGGGGGCTGGAAAAGGGCACTGTCTGATGCTGCTCTGATTGCACTTTCAGCTCCCAGGGAAGAAGGTCTGATCAGTCCCTCCTGCACAAGGAGAGCAGTGGGCTGAGCATGAGCAAGGGACAGCTGGAGAACCATGACCGTAGCACCTGCTGGAGGAGCTGGACCTTTGGGACCCAGCACCCATGCAAGGTTTCTTCTCCATGATCTTGCTCTTAGCCTTTCATCTTTATCTTCACTGGAATTGCTCCTTTTCCTTGCTTTTAAGTTTTCTCTCTTTAAATGCTTGGCATTAGAGGAGGTGTGTGCTATTGTGAGTTACAGATGCTTTTTAGGTTACATCTGAGCTGTTAAAGAGGTATTCCGCAGGGGTAAGGTAACCGGCCTCCTGTCAATCCAAATCAGGCACCTGGCCAGATCTGTGTGATACTGCCTGTGGGCTCTGCTTTCCTTACATAAAGCCCCACATCTGACACAGGGAACGATGTGTGCTTGCCAGGAGGTGGAATATAGCGAGGTGGGAAGCAGTCCTGTGTCCCAAATTTCAGGCATGCTTGTTGGGTCTCAGCAGGCTGTGTGGTATGAGGTTCCCAAGGAATCTGCCAAGTGGTGCAGCCGAAGAGCCAGGACCAACTAAAAGAATACCTAAACTTTTGTCAGTGTCTGCTCACTAAAGCAGAAATGTGAGAAAATTTCCTATTTTGGAAGAAAAAAATGGAAAAAGATATTGTTTTTAAGGAGATTTTTACTTCACTCAAAAACCCAAAATGTTACTGAAGAAAATGGGGAGCTTCTTATTAAAATAAATTCTATAACTAATATTGACAAAAACCTCTAGAAAATATGTATCTCCATCTCATTCTAATAAGAACTTTGCTGTAATAAAAGAGTTAAATAATAACAACAATTCTGTTTCTTCCTCCAGCTCTGGCATGAATTGGATATTCAGCATAGGTGGAGTAACAAGAAATACAGCCATGGATGCCTTTGTTTCTAATATTAGTTAGTTTGTTTAATTTGACTTGTCTGTAGTATCAATAGCTATTTATATGTGTGTTACATGGCTTGAAATTACCTTGCAAGCCTCAGTTTTCATCAAAGAGCTCAAAAGACAGCAGCACAAAGGGTATCTCTTTGTGTTTTATTCTTCTGCCAAACCTCGATTCCAAAGTACCAGGGTACTTAAGCAATTCCTGCTGGTGTTTCTGTTTGTAGCTGGGTTGTTTGGCTGACACACAGCTGTAAATGAGGCTATGAGAAATACTTCATCAAGATGGCTTGGTTCAAAGCCATCTTCTCAATAGAGGATGATTGTTATACTTGGGCCCAGTGCCCAGAGGAGACAATCTTACATAAGTAAATAAATGTTTTATCTGCTTTTCATCAGGGCAGAATGGACATTGGATGCAAAACTTTCGTAAGGACTTAATTTATTTAGAGCATGAGTAAAACTTTGGGAGTTAAGAATGTCCTGGGTTGTTCGAAGCCTTTGTCTTAATGTCCTGCAAAATGGTATGAAATTGGCTCTCTTTACGCTTCCGAAATGCAGAGGCATCTGTAAAGGTGCTCACCAAGATGAAACTCTCTGGTTCCTCCTTCCCCCCAGAGAAAGCAGAGGAAGATTGAGGGCCTGTCTTCAATGGATTTACCTGTGGAAGGGTCAGAAGTTCTCACTTTGTGTTTTGGTTTGGAAGGACATTCCATTGTCTTCTCCTTGTCAGCTAGGGAAAGCTTCATGCTCATGTGCAGCATTAGTGAACCAGAAAGACAGCATTTTATGCATAATATTTTGCATAGGTGAAAATGTCAAATGAGGCAAAATCCAGGCCTTTGTGTCCTCAGGTGATCTGGAGCAGTACCTGCTCTGGAGGTGCTTTGAGGCAGTGGGCAGATGGAGTATGCTTGCTGGATGTTGGTGTCTTTGCAGGCCACTGGTGTGCACTGGCTCACACTGAGCACCAGGAGCGTGGACAGGTTACTTCCTACATTGCCAAGGCCTTTGCAGCAGGGCTGGTGTGTGATCTTCAGCCTCTCTTCTCCAGCAGCCTCCAGTCCAGCTCTGAGATGGGCAGAGCCACAGGCAAGGCAGAGATCATCTGTCCTCTGAGACACCTCCAACACACTAACGACCCGTGACTTGAACATTTTACCCCAACCAGGGATATCATTGATATCAAAGCAATCCAAGGACAGACTAGATGGTAAAAATGGTTGTTCCTGTCATTGATATCAAAGAAAGGAACAACCACTTTTATCATCTACTCTGACCTGCAAAACAAAGGCAGGAGAAATCTTATCTTATAATTATTTTTACCTTCCTCAAGCTCAAAACTTTTTTTTTAAACTAAACTTTTGTTTGAACTAGCTTGTGTGTTTTATAAAGCTATGCAGTTCCCACTAGCAGACTCCTGAGGTGCTCTGTTCCCATGGTTATTTGTCTGCACTCTTAAAAATACGTGTCTCATTTCAGTCCGAATTTTTCTTTCTTCAGTGACAGCAACTGGATCTTATTATTTCTTTGACTTTTAATTATGCATTTGGGTGCCTTACCCCAAATCTTCTTTACCTGAATGTTCAGCAAAATGAAATAGCCCATGGTCGCGCGTTCCCCTTGCTAATATATGCTGTTAGGTGATTATTTATTATGATGCTCCTTAGCAAACGGTCCTGATGAGCAGCTTCTCCTCTGTAAAACATTCACAGCTGAGACATTGATCAGTGGTCTTCTGACCTCAGCATAAGGCAGCCAGACACCTGTAGAAATGTTTAGAAGTGCTGTGGAGGAAAGGGAGAGATCTAAAGTGTGGGCTTGTTTTGCATTGGAAGGATCCTGGCGCTGCAGTTTTTAGTGTCATCAGTCCTCATTGTAGCTATTATCTCCCCAGGTTGCTACTGCCATTTCCCTCTGCCTTCAGATCAAGGAGTGAGCGCCTCCGTGCTTTTTAGCCAAATAAACCCCTGTGCCTCTGTGATTTAAAGAGAGCATTTTTGTTTACTTCCCGTTTTAAACCAGATAGATAGGGATTATCCTCCCAACATCTAAAGGATCTCTTTTGGTTGCTTCTGGCATCAAAACCTCCTTAGTTATAACGCGGGAAGAAATCATCCTCGCAGAGATGCCTTTGAGGGGCAGAGAGGGAAGGATGCTTTGCTGGGGGGGGCTTCATGCTGGGAGTCCGAGACGGGTTGCTTAGTGTCAGTGCAGCGCCGGTGTGATGAGCTGGCTGAGAGCAGGAGGGTGTCTCTGCCTCTGCTCTGCCTTCCCCAGGCTGCTTACCGTATCAGCTCGTTGTACGGACTGTCTGCCCCGTTTCTGGTTCCACTCAATTGCAACGAATGTTATAAAATAAATACAGGCAATTATTCGGCCAGTGTTTGCTGTGGTAAAAACTTAAAGAGGAGACTTGCAGAAAGGCCTTTTCAGCCCCCTGAGCATCCAAAATGCAGTCCTAGCTCTAAGGATTACTTTAACTTATTCAAAGACAAGAAATAATGCTCCAACTGTTGTCTCCCGTTCAAAGGTCAGACTTCAAATACCAAGTCCTTGCTACAGACTTCTCACTAACAAGCTGCGAGGCTGTCATTATTCTTAGAACTAAGTCAACAAATAATTTTGCATAGCATATCTGAGAGGATGGCATTCTGTACGCAGGCACTTTCTGAACTGGAAAAGGGTATGCTTTGCTTTCTACATTATTTCTGATTTATTTAGTTGCCCATACGTGAAATAAAGAATCCCATAAATGGAGCGATTCTAAAGGAAGAAAAAGTATTAAAACTGTTTTGAGTAACATCTGTAATCATGAAGAGAAATCCTCACTGCGTAGAAGCAACCAGCAGAGGCACTAGCAAATGAACCACATAAATTGCTCTGAGAATACTAATTGCAGCCTGCTGAAACTTGCTGCATCTCTCTGATGTTTCTGTGGTATGATGACAAGCCACCTACTCGATTTACATCAGCTCACTTGGAGAAAGCAATTGACTGTCAGAGAAGGATCATTATTTAAATGAGGTCATTTTTAAAGATTAAGTCAAGACAGGAAATTGCCAGAAAGTGTGAGTGAAAAGTAGAGAAGTTCAGGTAATCTCCATCACCAGACAGACAGTGATCTGCATCTCGTAAGTGCTTTATCTCACCTTGGTGTGGGCTGTGATGGACCAGAACCGCTGAGGAGCAGACGCAACAAGAGCACAAGACCTTCCAGAAATACAGAACAGAAAATGAACCCATTAAAAACACGACAGCTGCTCAAGGAATGATTTTCTGGCTTGAGAAGTATCTTTACAAAACTATCCTATTCAATTGGTTATATCTCATTCTGTCCCATTTTGTAAGTCCTCTGTTCATGTGTGTGGTTATCCGTTCCACTACGGTATTTGGCTCTTTTTTGAGGTATAGTCCTAAACCATGATTAAAGCAATGCTCTGGATTAAACTATTAAACCTTCTAAGGAAGTTAGATGAAACTATTTCTTTTGTAAGTCATAAACTGGACTTTAATTCTTGTTGTTTGGAAAGATTTAAGCTCCAGCTACTCACACATTTACAATATGGAAAATATATTTTTTTTTTTTTTTTTTAACTAAAGATTTGGTTTCCTTAGCTGGTATAAAAAAAAAACAGTCTGACAACTTCTGTTGTTTTTCGAAGTACTGCCATGTAAGCCTCCAAGTGTAACTCATCTGAGTCACATCAAATGAGAATAATTTAGAGATAATGTCAATGAAAACAGACTCTTGTCAAAGGGTAATGGTCTCCTGCTGCTACATGAATACAGGGGGAAAGGTATCAGAATAACTATCAAAGGGAAATGAAGGAGCTACGTCATGCAGGGCTAGATTGAAAAAGGATCAAGTGCTCTCGTGCAAATTGCTGCTCATATTTGCAAGGGGGGGGCACAAAAGAGCACAGGCGAGATGCTCTGGTGTCTGTGGTGGTTTGTCAGCAGGAAGGACTGTCTATCTGTGTCTATTGCATCTCCCCAGCAAAATGACTGTGTTTCATGGTGAATGTTTTCAGGTATCAGTAGTAGTGAGAGCAGATATGGGTCTCCTCTTGTGTGGTAACATGGTGGCCAGAGTAGAATGTTACCAACCATGTTATTCATGTTTTTAATTTATCTTAGGACAAATGAAGACAGTTTAAAATTTCCTGGTTAAAGTGCACAGGACTGTTCTGGGGACAAGGAGCACTCAGATACAGCTTCACCCAAGGGACTCTGGTTGATCTGGTCCTTCTTGTCACCAATAGCCCTTTAAGGAGACATACCATGTCTGTTAAGTGGTGCAGCAAGGATCCCAGGCAGAGGGGACATTGTTGCTTGCCTCTTTTATTAGACAGTCAGCAACAGAGTTGTTGCTAACACCGACAGGGCCAAGGGAATCGGTGCTTTGGGGGGTTTTAGTGGCATGGCTCAGCATGGCACAGCTGGCTCTGAACGCGTCGGCTCAGGAGAGAAATAAAGGAGCCTCTGGCTTTCCTCCAGTGACTCCGGGCAGAGTAGCTAACCCTGTGCTAGTGCAGAAGCATTAGCTACCGTGTTGTTTTGAGAAGCTGCATTTCATCCCTCTTGCCAACCACCTGTCATTTTTGGAGCATTAATAACCGTAATAACAAGCAGAAATGAAACTGAGAGGTCCTAGATTGGCAGACTTTTAAAGATAATTCCAATACTATACAGTGACTTTTAAAATTAATTTATAAATATTTAAAGCTATGAATATTTCAGTCTTTTCAATTCATTTTGTTAATTATTTAGCTATAAAGCACAGATCACACTCTTTCCCTCCTGTTCAAATTATACTTTTATTGCATTTTGAAAGGCTCAGTTTGCAGACTGCAACTGCAGCAGCAGCTCAAGATCAAAGGCTGTATTTTGTAAGTGGCTCCCTGGGCTTGGCTTTCCAGGCAAGAAGGGGGGACTGTTAGATGCATTCATTTTGCATGCTGACTTTCTTGCATCTGCAACCTGGGTAATGATTCCAGTCACACAGGTACTTGCTGCCCTCATGTGCTTTTGCAAACCAAAACTGGTCATGTGCGCATCTAGTAGCTTAAAAAAAATTGCATATTTGGGGGGAAAAAAAGTACTCCTGCCTCCTTGCAAGAGATCACCTTATACTCATGGCCAGAAACAGTGACAGCCCTCCTTTGCAAATAGCCAGAACATCAAAGATTGAAAAAAATTTAATTAACATCTTTGTGATAAATGGACACTATCACAGACCGGTCCTTCTGATTATCTTCATCAGTCTTTTTATTAGAAGTACAAGTAGGTCCTTCATAATTATCAATCTGTTGAGCATAGACTGGCATTTATTGTAGGCTCGTGCAGTATCAAAAGCAAAGGTATACAAGTGCACCATAATAATAATAATAATAGTAGTAGTAATAATAATAATAATAGGGACAGCTGCATTGCAGGCAGTCCATTTGGAAGCACTGTTGACTCCGTAAGGGCAATGAGGTAGTGCTGAGCTAGAGGGAGCTGAACCACAAAATCTGTTGGAAATATGCTCGTTATTACATTGGAGGAAATGCATGCCACCCTCAAGAGAAAGATAGGTGGAGAGACCTAGGGAAGGTATTGGAGACCCATGTGGACACAAGTTGCTTTATTGCTATTCAGACACTATAGAGGAAGGTTAAAGCAAATAAAGCCCTAATTTATCTTCTATTAGCTGCCTGAAGTTGGTGTAGGATGAGGATAAGTCACATCTTTCTTCTCTGTATTCCCAATGTTTCATGGTCGTGCCTTTAACAGAATTCTCAGAGCATAAAAATATCAGGTACCCTAGAAGCCCGTGAGGCTCACGTGTCTCACATTGGGCACCCAAAACAAGTCTGTAGTGTTGTCTGCAGCTTCACAGTCTGTAAAGCGGGGGTAATACTTTCTGATGTCGTAGAGCTGCCGGCAAAATGAATTCATTAATTTCAATGAAGCATCCAAATCCTGTGGTGGGAGAGTCCTGCAGGAAAGCTAATGAGAAAATTTAAGATGGCTTTGGGGCCAGTCTGATGGGTGGGGGGAAAAAAACCCTATCGGTGACTGTTGTGGGTTTAACCCCAGCTGGCAACTAGGACCACTCAGCTGCTCACTACAGTTCTCCCCTCCTCCCCCAGAATGGCAGGGAGAAAAGGAGGGGAAAAGAAAAGCAAAAAAAACTTTGTGGGTTGAGATAAAGGCAGTTTAATAGAAACAATAACAGGAAAAAAACCCAATAATAATAATGACACAAAGCACTCTCACAGCTGGGTGAATTGCATTGTCCTGAGCAGCGATTGCGGATTCCCCTGCCAGCCTCAGTTTATAATACTGAGCATGACATCTGTGGGTACCATCGATGTCATGCTCAGCATGTTGACCCTCATACCAGAGTCAAACCAGACCGCCTGGGTGAAAACGGCGAATCCTGACCAGTAGCCCACATACATCTCCTTGGGTCTGCAGCACGTGCTGAGCGTGACGTCTATGGTACAGAATATTCCCTGGCCGTTCCTGTTGTTCTGTCTATACTCCTCACTTCTTGTGGACACTGAAAAAGCATAAACATTGCTTAACAACAGCTAAAACTATATGCAATGTTGACATTCCTTTCACAGCAATCACTAGAAAAAAATTACCTCTTTCCAGCTGAAACCAGGACAGTTATATACCAATTCTCTCTTCAAGGAGAAGATAAAGTTTATGTTAAATAATGACTTTCTTCCTAATGAGAATTGCCCGTTGTGTACCTAGAAGGCAAACACTGCAGTCAGGATTCTCCTCCTGCAACTTGATTTGCTGTTGAACTCTCTAGTGAAAATCACATCCTATATTTAATATCTTGATCCCTGCTCTAGAGCAAGGGGATCACATTTTACAGCTGGCTGGAATTGCCCTGCCTTGTGCTTCCCAACCAGACAATGCTGCTTTCTTGAAATCAGATATTCTCCAGGAATCTTATAACTGCAGGGTCCTTTCATAAAAGCAGTCGGGTCTTGGCACTCCTTGTACAGCAGATCCTCTGCAGGGCAGATGATCTGAGAGCCAATTGCTTTGCTTATAATGTGAAATAATCAAATGCAATTCCAGTGTTAATGATAAAATCATCAGCTGCTTCCACCCCCCCGTGTATGTTTGGGTACTCGCCTGGATGGACAGGGTCTTTTGCAGTCAGCACAGTGCCACAGGAGCTGTGGGTTTGAAGTGATATGGTACTTAGTAAGGAGAGAGAGAGAGAAGGAGGGTTGATTGTTCTGTTGCACATGCCTCCCCCTCGTACTCCTGCGCCCAGCAGAGGTCTGTATGGGTATCTTTCACATGCTTCTGCTGGGCAAACACAGTGCCTGTGCAGCATTTCAAGTCTCAGCAGCAGTGAAATTCCTGCTCTGCTAAGAAGTGACCCTGGGAATTCAACCCAGAGCCAGATGCGTTATTAGTGCCTCTGCAGGGATTCCCTTCTCCCACGAGAATACGCTGGTTAGCTGCAGGGCACTGTATTCTGCAGAGTGACAGAAATTTTGCTTGCTCCTGTTGCGCTCGCTGGTGGTATCAGGATGATGATGTTTTATGCTAAAGGTTTGTGGAATTTTTCTTTTAATCTTTCCGTTTGCTCTCAGTTCTTTCTAAATGCATTTCTGTTAGATACGTCTTAATACTGCAATTATTTATGCTCTGATTTGTCTGACAACGGGGCTACTCTGCGACAATGTGTGTCTTTCCTCAGTTATCTCTTAAATTGCCCAGCTTGTCCTCCCAGGCTCACTGGTCACAGTGAGCGTCAGCCCCACAGTGCAGCAGGCTTACCCAGTTGGATTTTACATGTGCTGATCCCATTCTCCTTTGTACCGAACAAGTTTTGCTTGGCTTTATCAGCTCTGTTTCACTTCTTATTTTAATTAGGCTCCAAGACTTCTGGGAGATTTCTGAAAGTACCATTTGCGGTGACTTGGCTGAGACCAAATGAGAGCCTTGAACTAAGTAACAGGGCACTTCCCAAATCCAATCCCTACTTTATCCCTGTAACTGAGTATGAAGAGAGCAAACAGGCGATTCTCCTTGAGTTTCACAGGTGGGTGACTTCTGGGAATAGAGCTCAGAAACTTCCAGCTGTGATGAGGTTATTTAGCAGGAGGTAAAACAGCAAACAGAAGAAAAAAGAGCTTTTGAGGGAGGAAGAAGGATGTATTTGTCTTTCCGTCAGGATGATCCTTGGCTCACCTACACATTACTTCAAAGTCGAGGCTGCATTTCATCTCAAGCCTTTTAAAGGCCCTATGTGCTTTCCAGCTGTCTTTACCAGAGATTCAGACAGCCTGCATCCTCTTTCTCTTTCCCATTATTTTATTTTAGTTGTTTTGTGGCCTTTCCTATGTCATCTGAGTGCACGTCTCATTGCTGAAGCGCTCCTTCGTGAAGAACTTGCCCTGATAAGCCAGGTACTCGTCAAGGGAAAGCAACGATCATGAAGAAAAAATAGGAGTTAAGCAAGTTTGCCACCTCCTGCTGATGTTTCACCTGACTCAGCACTGTACGGCAGGTTTCTGACAGGAGTAACTCCTTAGCACCAAGGTTATAGAGGCCTTGGAGAAAATGTGATGCAGCTATCCATGAAGCTTGTGAAGCCCCTGGATTGTAAGTCTGAGTGCCTCAAACCAGCTACTTTTCAAGGTCTTTCTTTTGGGATGCAAATCTTAACCCCAGGGGCCATGAATTGCACACAAGTCAGATGGCTGAGCAAAGGAAAAAAACTTCAAAGGCTTGTTGTCCTGCTTCGGGGGGGGAATCCGTGCTTCTGCTGCTGCTCCCTTATCCAGAATCTCAGCAATTTTAGCTGGCTGGCTTGAACTTCCAGTTTCTAATCTCAAGTCCCATGTGAGGCTATGGGCGGAGTGTAACACTTCAGAGGTAAATAAAAACAGCTATCTGCCATGGGCAAAAGAAGGATATTTTGTTTGAAAACTGCCTCATGGCCATCACAGTGCAACTCTGCCATGTGGTGAGCACCTTCCAGACAGGAGGAAATAGGGAGCTGAAAAGACCAGGCTGGGAGGATCTTCCTTCCCTGACAGCACAACCCAGCTGCGTGGAGGGTGGCAGTGTGAAATCGCTGCCGGTGTCCTACACTATGTGGAGTGATGATGGGAGGCACAGGAGAGCCTGGTCCCTTGCCTGTGGTGTGTGGTGGGTGATGGTCCTGCGTGGCTCAGCTGCACAGCATTCAGCTTGAGGGCAGCTGTGGGAGTGGAGGGTGACCCTGGCAGATACCATGTTGCTTTTCTTTGGACCACATGTGCATGCGGGGGCCTAAAGCCAGGGTTTTCTCTGTTTAGCCAAGGGGTGCGTGATGACACCACCACCGCTCCTGTAGCTTGGTTCCCAGCCATGGCAGCAGGTTTTTCTCTGTCCAGCCTTCCCCATCCTGGGGTGCATCAAGCAGACCGTGGTCAGCAGGTCGAGGGAGGTCATCCTCCCCCTCTACTCTGCCCTGGTGAGGCCGCATCTGGAGTACTGTGTCCAATTCTGGACTCCCTGATTCAAAAAGGACAGGGAACTGCTGAAGAGGGTCCAGTAAAGGGCTACAAAGATGATGAGGGGATTGGAGCATCTTTCTTACGAGGAAAGGCTTAAGCACTTAGGTCTTTTTAGTCTAGAGAAAAGACTGAGGGGGGATCTTATCAATGCTTAGAAATACTTAAAGGGAGGGTGCCAGGGGGATGGGAACAGTCTTTTATCAGTGGTGCCCAGTGACAGGACAAGAGGTAACAGGCACAAACTTGAGCACAGGAAATTTCATCTTAACATGAGGAGGAACTTCTCTCCTTTGAGGGTGGCAGAGCAGTGGCACAGGCTGCCCAGAGAGGTGGGGGAGTCTCCCACACTGGAGACGTTCAAAACCCGCCTGGACGCCATTCTGTGCAACTGCTGTAGGTGTCCCTGCTGTGGCAGGGGGATTGTACTGGATGATCTCCAGAGGTCCCTTCTAACCCTGACCATTCTGTGATCAGCGCATCATTCGTCCCTGTGGCCTGCACAGCCCAGCCTTCCTATGCTCAGCAGAATGTTTTGATGGTTCACAAGCCTGCATGTTGTGATGCTGAGGCACCGAATCTCCTACTCCAAAGAGTCCACACTATTACTCAGGGTAAGAGGGAGAAAACAGGCGAAATGGGGGAGTGCTGGGAGCGCTGAGAGGCTGACAATTACAGACTTGCAGCTTTATTTGAAATGGGTTCCCCAGCAACTTCTGCTCAAGGGAACTGGAACCACCAAAATGCTTACTTTGTCCTAGCTGGGAGAGGGTGCATCTGAACGGAGCATTACTGAACGTAATGGGGACAAAGAAGGACAGGGCCTGATTCACACCTTGCGTGTTCTTAAGGGTGACTGCTGTCCTGAGGAGAAAAAGAGAAAGCCTGGCACAGCTCAACTTTTTTTCCTGGTTTTGTTCCATTGCTTTCTATTCAGTACCCAGGCTGCTGGAAGCTGATAATAAAAAAATAGCTTCTGTTACAGCTACTTGTTTTCTCTCAATTACCTGCGGTATTGAATGTCTCACCCACACTTTTGAGCATCAGGCAGGTTGTGATACCTAGCTGCATATGCGTATTCAGTTGGCACCATTGCAAATGTGTTTAATGCCAGACGTATCCCTAAATATAACATGGGAAATCATGTTCGTGTTTGCAATGAGTAGTTTTTTTTTTTCTCTGTAACAAAACAGGATCAGGTTTTAAATAAAAGAAAACTGATTATTTGTGGACAGAGATGATGTTCTTCAGAACTGTTTGTCCACTGGGTGTTTGTTATCATAATTAAATTTATTGTTCCAGTTAAACAAAAGCAGGCTTTTCCCCAAAATTAATTAGTCTTCATAATTAGAAATTGTTTTTCAAGAATACATTCAATTTATATGCTAGAAATTACCTAGATTATGTTTTGCTGACAGCTATCAGAGTTGGCCATGCATACCTAATGTTCAGAGATATATTAATTACCTTGCTTAACTAGCATGCTCAAATACATTAATAACTCCCTGCCTTGGAGAACTGCTGCTTGCTGAAAGCTTTTTATTGAGATGCAATTTCTCATGATGTGAAATTCCTGCTCAGATGACGTTCATGCGTGGGCAGAGTTACTGAAAACAATCTGAAGGAAAACTAATAAAGTTGGAAGCCCTTTCAACTAAACTTGGTATAGACGGGCAACTGGAGACTAGAGGCAAGCAATGGCTTTCTAAGATTAAGTTGAAGTACTCTAAAAACAAATGTTCCTTCTTAAAAATGCGCAGGAAAATGCTATGTCCAGTCATTTTTCCAGTTTTCCCCTACTCCTGGCAGCTCTTGCCCTCCCACTTGTCTTTTCTCTTTTCGATCAAGATAAAGTAGCTGTGGCTTTTCCTATTCTCCTGTTTTCTACCTTTCTTTGGTAAGGCTGGAGCCTGATTCCAGCTCCAGCATGGATCCATATCCCAAGCAGAAGGGTTTGTCCCAGGGAGTCTGTGCCAGCCGAGGCTCCAGCACGTGCAGACAGACCTTCTCCAGCAACCCTTAGCTCTGCAGGTCAGGGCTGGCAACCTGGGGAAAAATTTCTGCCTAAAACTCAGCACGTCCCTTCCTCGTACTGCCTCTTTGCTTTTGGCAGCTACACCATAATGTAAATAATCTTCATCACTGCATGGAAAGGCAGCCACAGGACAGTGGGATTACACCAAAGAATAGGAAAAAAGGTCACATGAAAGAGATAAAAACCCCCAGGGGCCAGACTGGCATCTTGACCCCTTGCACTGAAAATCAGTGGCTGAGCCTCGAATCTTATTGGGCTCTCGTGTGTCCCCATATGGTGCTTCAACCTCATTTTTTAGATATCTTTTCCAGATTGGAAAGATATGCTGGGTCTTAGACATGAAAGCATTATTTAGATCTTGAAATACTCCTGCAAAGTTATTCTGCTATTTCTAAAACAAGAAAGAAAGGACTTCTACCTACTTTCAAACCATGAGAGACAATGTGCACCTTATTTCCCATTCCAAGAGTTTTTTTCCTTTCTCCTATTTTTTTTTTTTCTGGATCTCTTCTTCATAGTGATAAGTACTTTTATATCTAGGCTTATGTCTCATCAGAAAATTTGTCTTTATGCAAGGCACTTGGCAACATCTGCCAGTCTTTAGATTTAATTCTAGTTTGGGAAGAAAGCAGCAGACTTGGTGAGCTAAAAAACTCGTTAAGCTTGTTCATCCCTATTCAGTTAAGAACTTTGGCTGCAATTTTCAACAAAGAGAGGTTAAATTTCCCAAATCCCACTGAAAGTCATTCGGCACTGTGAATAGTCTAGCCTTAAATACCTGATTTACTGGATCAAAATACACTTAAGCATGGGCTTGTACACCTGGAGAGCTGCTACAGCATTTACATCTGGCTGTAAAAGAAAGACACCACTAAAGATTCATTGATAGTGTACTGGCACACATTGTGTTTCTTAAAAACAATCCCTCTGCCTTAAAAAATCATATAGTACATTGTAGTTGATTCAATAACTACGGAATTCAGCTGTATATAACTCTGAGTCAAGGTGCTATGAATATACATGTGGTATATACCAAAGCCAAGGTAGACAGAGCTGAGAGTTGAATTCCCTGATGAAGCAATTTGTTCTTAAAGTCCTTATTCCTGACCATTTATTTTAATTGATCCCAGCCTGTGCTAAGTTATTTTAATGGTCTCATTATTCTGAACTTCTAATAACCAGCTTTTAAAAGGAACATATTTCACAAAGACAACTTCAATAAATAAGATCAAAGCTATTCTGGGCTGACTGGTTTGGGTTTTGTCCTCTGCAAACAGAGACATATGCCCGATGCATCTTTCAAGAGTGGGGACTAAGGGAAGTCAGTATGAGCATTAAAGGTAGGGAAGGTTGGGCCATTCAGCAATTTGCGTAGCAGATGTCAAAAATACTGCACTGCTCATCTTCATATGGGGGGCAGAGATTTATCAAAAGCACAAATGAAGTTTTAGGTGCTTAATTCATATTTTGAAGACCTTTTAGGCTAGAGTAACAGTGTCCCCTTTGCCTGCTTTGAGAGTCTCACCTTTATTAGGAATACAGCTATTTGAAAATGCAAAACAGCAGAGGAAAATGCCAGGCAGTGATAATGTCGGCTCCCAGAGCTATTTTGGTAGCACCCGTGAGTAGCAAGGAATACCACAGAGGCTGGAGGAAACGGCCCCTGCAGTCAGGCGTGTGCGGTGGTGACAGCTGGAAGGACAAGGAGAAGGAGAAATTACCTCGTTATTTTTCTAAGTAATATAAACAGCACTTGTATTGGTGTGTGGGAGCTCCCAGGAGCACAACGCAGCTTTGCAATCAGGCGTTGGAGAGGAACACTTACAAACAGCCTTGCAGCGCTGCCAGTGTTTTGATAGCCTACAGGGGAGAACTCATTTTTCGTTTTTCTGCATAAGAGTCACTGGGCAGTCAAGGGAGGTTGTGCTTTGCCAGGGTATTTGTTTGTAACCTACTTGCAAGCGCGATACTGATGGGGACATTTCTGGAGGAAGGGATTGTCTCGCGTGGTCTGCTGTAAATTTCTGGGACTGACAGAAAAGTTACCAAAAAAAGTAAGCTTAAAATAAGACCCAGACACTGTGTTCCTTGTATTTTTTTTTTTCCTATTGGGAAGCTGACTGAATTGCTGTGACATCTAATACTAATAAGCAGAGAGGTCAATAGAACATCAGAAATGGGATTTGGGATATGACACCAGGTGAAACCTCAACAATTCAGAATTCCTCCTTTGTTCCTAATATAGAGATATGGTATCATATCTCTAAAAACAGAGAACATATTGCCATATTCCTTTGGGAGAGAACAGAATTTAATTTTGTTTGTGACCAATCTTTTCATTGTAGCCTGGTGTTTATAGGTTTATGTCTCAGGTGTGCTTTGTTACTCTTACAGCGTTCACCTGGACCTGTGGGTACTCAGCCAGTGTTGGAAATTGAGTTCATGAGGTCTTCAAATTTACCCTTCTATAAGATGAGAGTAATGTTAGTTATGCAGGCTAGTCACTGTGGAAACTGGAGGAGATCTGCTGGTTAATTTTTGTAAATAGCTCCAAGGCTATAAAGCACCCTGTAAGTGATAAATACCAGTATTTTTAACATGGCATTTTTGATGGCCCAGGCAGTTTCTCCACTAAAAGGTCCAGCAATGTCAGCCATCAATTTAACAACATGAATCTATCAGGACAGTAATACATTAGCTTCCAGCAATGCTATGTCCTCCCGTTGTAGTTACCTTGACAAATCACTCAGTTTGGAGGCACTGCATCAAACATTATTTCTCTGATGGGTAAACCAGGACGCTTCATAAATGCCATGCTTGGAGGGGGAAAGCTCAGCTCAGGGAAAGACAAGGCCCTCCTGGGTGCTATGGAGAAGGGGGGGCCCCTCTAAAGTGACCGAGTGGTGGTCTGAAACGCTGCCCCCTCTGTCTTCAGAGGGATGTATGCCAGACGATACGCTAAATAAAGTCTAAGTCAAGAGTGGGTTGTGCAACCCCGGGAGCTGAAGGAGCGGAGGAGGACCCCAAAGTTGCTTGTTTACTTCAGCAGGTTGGAAGGGAAGGCTGCAATTTTTGTTTCGGGGAAACTCAGACTTTCAGAGTTTGAGGGGGGGACAGGCTTTGCTGGCCTGGGGCTGGGAGGTGGCTGTTCTGTGCTCCCTCACAGAAGGCACAATCTGTTTGCTCAACCTGTGCTGTATTTCCCCCCCTCTGGTGGAGCATTCATGGCTAAGGGATGCACAGCTGTGCTGAACGACGGGCCGTTCTCTAACTGTTCATGGCACAAACAGAGGAAGGTCAGGTAGGAAGTATTCCTGTGAGACTTAAAATAGAGAAAGGCTCAAACCCTGTATCCTGCTATTTCTGAGCTTTTCGAGGGTGACGGCCAGGAGCCAAGCTGCGTGTACGGCCATGCTGCAAAACCTGAACTGAGAACTCCTCCATTTGTGGAGCAAGTTTGGGTGGGAATTAGCTTTGTGGCACAGCTGATCTCTGCTGTCTTGGTTAATCGTTGCAGTCTGTTGCAGCTGAAATGATTCAGTCAGCATGGGACCCAAATGTGGAAGCAGCTTGACCAACGTCAGCAAATAGACTGAGGTTTGCTGTGTCACAGCCTTAGTTTTGATGTGGCAATGGCAAATTAACAAGTAGTTTTAGACAATGGCTCGGCAGGTGACCGGCGCTCACATGCTCAGCCCAAAAATCTAAGAGAAGCTGGTTTTTTTTTGCACAAACCCCAATACAATTCAAACAAGATTTTTTTCTGGAACAAAGATGTAAACATATGGTGGCTGTGAGTTCCAGTGGTCCTTCTTTCCTTCTCTAGTCTAGGATTTTTTGGATAGGGCGAAATAGATCTAGGTGTAAGTATACAGATTTGTGTAGATTTATAGGTACCTACTTTTAAAAAAGAAAATCTTGGGCCAGGTTATGTCCATGGAACACTAGATCACGTCAGTCAACTTCTTAGCATTGTGGGCTTCAAAGCCAATTTCACCTTCAGTGCTGAACAAAGTAATCGGGGTTGGTTTGATTTGCAAGTTGTTGTTCTCTTGTGTGCAACATAATATTTTAGTGTTCTCTTTTCAAGTAATTTTTCTCTTTCCGAAGTGTTATCTCTCATGTCATCACATCAGAGCTTGATACCCATTCTTTTGGTTCAGGTTCACGTCCTAGGAGACTGCAAACTCTGTGTGAAGATTTAAGTCCTTTTTGCTTGTGACGTGGCTAGCGTGATGGTAGCAAAAGTTTCTCCCTCTGACCAGAGAAGCTTTAACTGTTCTGCATGCAAAGGACTTAAAAAAAGGTCTGTAAGTTGTGAATTTAAACTGCTGCACAGTTTAACTTCCTTCCCACAACCCACATTAGTGTGGACATTTACAGCATAGATACTGCAACAGTGCTTTTCCTGGCAAAGATGTATTCGTGTTGAAAAGGAAAAAAACCTATGCTGAAAAATATTGTGTGGTAGAATAAAACCCACATATGGGATTTGTTCCTGGTTTGACGATAGGTTTCCTGGGTTGTGAATGACAATGTGTGTAAGACAACGTAGAAACAAGCTGTTCCTCCAGGGATGGGTTGTGATTGTCTTGTGCTTTTATAATTTTCTTTGTGAGCACCACTGGATTTGACAAGAGCGCAGGAGAAACAGCTGGCAGCACTGAGTACCTCTGCCTGCTCTTTGCTGGCACACCGGAGTTTACTCTGTCAGCCCAGAGCTGACCAGAGCTGTGGGGACGTGTTATCACAGTGCCGAGTCTGAGTCCGTGTATGCTCACTGCTCCTCTGGTGCAGGCAGAGCCAATTCAGGTCAATTAGCAAGATGCATGGGCTTGCAGAGGGGGGAAAGGCTGTGGCACACCCGCTCAGTGTGGGATTTGTGTTCCCAATGCAGAGTAGGAGCAAGGCTGTTTCATCTCCCCTCCAGCCCCATTAGCATCACAGCTGTCTGTCACCTCTCTGGAAATACAGAACAGAATGCAGGCACTAAAATTCCCCAGAGACTTGGAGTCCATGCTCCAGTTGCTAACAGGGCAAAACCTGGGCTGCTCCTCTCGAGTCGCTGGTGTTACCTGGGTTGGCCGAACTGAGCTGCTGCAGATGCTCTAACGCATCCTACCATCCCACCTTCAGTGCTGGACCAAAACACAGGTTGTCTTCTGGGAGTGGGAGGAGAAGAGAAGGCAGCAGGCTGGGCAGTTTATATTCAGGAGCTTGTTTGTGGCCGTGTATTGCTCTGAAGACAGAGTTAAGATTTGAATCCAAGCCCTTCGATCCGATCCCACAGGAAGCATTTGCCATGGTTTAACCCAGCAGGCAGCCAAACACCACGCAGCCACTCACTCGCTTCCCCACGCACATCCCCCAGTGGGATGGGGGAGAGAATCGGGGATAAAAAGCTAAAATTCATGGGTTGAGATAAAACCAGTTTAATAGGATGGCACGAAGGAAGAGAAAAAAAATAACAACAATAATAATGATACAAGAATATACAAAGCAAGTGATGCACAGTGCTCACCACCCACTGACTGATGCCCAAGCCCGTTCCTGAGCAGTGATCAACCCCCATTTATATACTAAGCATGATGCCTATGGTATGAAATATTCCTTGGGCCAGCTTGGCTCAGTTGTCCTTTCTGTGCTCCCTCTAAGCTTCTACGGGAAGCTGAAAAAGTCCTTGACTGCTTAGCGATAACTACAAACATTAGTGCGCTAGCAAAATTATTCTCATCCTAAATCCAAAACATAGCACTATACCAGCTGCTAGTAGGAAAGTTAACTCTATCCCAGCTGAAACCAGGACAGCAGTTGACAGCCTGTGGCACTACAAACCCTCCTGAGCTGCTTGATAGCGTAACAATAAACATAATTGTTTTATTGGTAAGGCAGTCTCTGCCAGGATGCTAACAACACTCCAGCAAACAGCTTTCAAAGCAATAGAAAACAGCACAGGTGATAAAAGTGCAGTGCAGCATTACACTGATTTAGTGGCTCCCAGAGAGAAACCACGGCCCTGATCCTGCAAAACTTAAAAACTAGTTTAATTTGAGCCTCACAGATAGTCTCCCCGGCTTCAGCAGGGCTGTTCCCTTGTACAAAGCTGCAGAGGGAGCATTAACGTTTGTGGAGACGAGCCGTTAAGGCTAAAATCCAGCGAAGCTGTGTCCAGCTGAATCTGTACAACATTCTGGCTGATGAGAGTATGCAATTTTATGTATGGTATCCTTTCCCCTTCGTTTAATTACCAAAAGTAGTTCTTACAGGGAGAAAACCTCTTGAGAACAAGAACAAAGTTTATTTTGCAGTCATTGCCAGTTAAGTATTTTGGTCAAAATTAGATGCATGCTACATTCAAGTTGTGCACAGAAGCATTTTTTGGGGAAAAACCAATTACAGATTTTTTTTTCTAGTTTTCCTCAATCTCTCAGAGTAACAGGGAGATTAACATTCTGAGTGATAAAAACCCCGAGCTAAAATTATAATAATTAACTCCGACATTGCATGTAATATCAAGAGAAAACTTTCTTATTATGTATGTTGTCTTTAATTTAATTTAAAGGTTTGAAAAGGAGAAATTAATTATAGTTTTTACCCTGAGATTGGCAAAACTCAAAACATAAAGCTGATAGAGGATGCTCTGGAGAACATCTTACCCACCATTCAATTTAAACATCATTTTAAGAGCCCAGCCTCCTGATGAGTTGCTTAGATTTCCAAATCATGATATTCCCTTGTCATTAAAAGCACAGCGTGAGACCAATTTCCAGACCTTGTGCAAATGATAATATCCTTCACTAACCTGAAATGGAAATGCTCAGGTCATCATACCTGGCATTTTGGAATAACTCTCTTTTGAGGGCCTACAAACATTAATTTATCTTTCCAAGATGTAGGCGTTATTGCGGCACAGGTCTGAAAAAAAGCGCTTTTGGACATGATCTTAAGCTCATTTGTCATCAGTGCTTGTATGAGCAGCCCATAATCTTTGCAGAAACCCTTAATGCCATGCTGTAGACCCTTTGAAGCACTACAGCAGAACAGAGAAGAGCAAAAATGACAATACACATCCTAATCAGAGACTTGTAGATCTAACACTGTGTTCATAGTGTATCTGCCACCGCTCCTTTAGTAAACAGAAGCCGCTTTTAATAATTATTCCTTATCAATAAGATTAGATACCTTTTACAAGTCGTAATATCCATCACATGCCTAATTAAATGAATTAGGGTTTTTTTTTTGTTGTTGTTGCAAATTACAAGTGTTCTTCAGAACATTCCTGAAGTTGCTAATTATAACTTATCTCTGTCTATTTGTATAATGGCTAAGCGTTATGGCACTGAAGAGCAAACTAATATAATCAAATAAAGATGGTATAATCACATATTCTTTACCACTGTGGAATTAATAAGGGTTGTGCAAGTCTAGGTTTACAATTAAATGAATCCTGGAGAAGATTTCTTGAGACCAGGAGAATTTTGTTTCGGATTTGAAGAAAAAAAGTATTTATTCTGTGGGTCTCCCTTTCTAAAATTTTTTTTAATAGAAAATAAATGTTCTGTGTTCTGCAGTGATTTAAGATGAAAGACAGGGATAGCACCCTTGCAGAGTGATCTGTAGATCTTGGAAAGGTGAATATTTATTCTCAAGTTGAGGGAGGATTGTAATTCTATACCATTTCAAGTGTTCTAATTTAACACAGGTAATTAGTTATTTTCAGTGAACTTCAGGGATTAATTTCAGGGTTTGTATGAGATTTTCTCTCAGTCTTAGCATGATTTTTAGGAGGGGAGGGGCCATATCACAAGAGCTCACTTCTCCACTGGAAGCCCTTTGTGATACTGAGCAGGTTTATGTGGCCCATCAATGTGTGGTGAGTACCTCCAGACCTCTATGTTACAAGTACATCTTTACCAGAGTGCAGGCTTCTTGCTGTAATCACAGGCATCCCATCATTCGAAGGCAGGGATTTTGTTAATATATATTAAAAAAAAAAAAAAAAAAGAAAAAAAAAAAAAAAAAAAAAAAAAAAAAGAAAAAAGAAGAAAAAAAGCGGTACGCAGCATCTCCAGCCATTAATAAACAAGAGGCTCTGCAAAGCAGTTCTGAAGAAGCAGCGGTCTGAGCTCCAAGTGTCGTGTCAAATTTTAGCTGCATTTAATGGCTTTTGGGGAGCCTTTCAGCAATGCTATTATGTGTAGTTTTATGAATTTCTTCCATTTAAATGCACAGGTGTTTTGATAGAGAGAAACGTCTGTTACCTTCTGCGATGCGCTTTATCATCTGAACATACATCATTCAAGCCTGTGCTTCCTTCCTATGATTATTATTTTTCTATTTACAGTTCAGGTTCAAAAGTTAAAGGTAGTACCAGGTGGTACTGCTGTATCATCTGCTGTGGTTGAGCTGCCTCACAGACAGGACCAGTTTGTCCTAACAACCAAAGCAATAACATTTTAGCCTGGTTTCTATTAGCTCTTTGGCAGGATCTCCCTGTGCCATCACCAGATGCTTTTGTTTCTATTATATTCAAATTCATAAATTGAATCTTAAGGGGTTCATTCTAAACTCCAGATGCAATGGACTGACTCGAGCGTCACCCATTGGTGTTGAAGCATGACCATATGCCCCGTGCATGGAGGTGAGATTACGCCTCTGGCATCAACCATGTCCAGAGCAATCCTCTCGTAGGGGATAAAAGCCAGACCTCATTCAAAGAGATGCAACGTTAAGTGCGTTGCCAAAATCAGCTCTCAGAGTGTCAGCCCTGTCTGTTGTCAAGCTATCAGCTATTAGCAGGAGTAGTTTAATTTTTAACCACGCCAGGCGGACAGGGTAATGCAGATCTGATACCCCAGGGCTCAGTGGGGAGCACAGGTCCCCAGGCTGCCTGGGACCGGCTGCCTCTGCCTGGTAGCGGTGAGGGCCAGAGCAGTCTGCCTGCAGAGAGGGCAGGAGATGGGCACAGGTTAGCTCAGGACACTTTACAAAGAAGACGATGTAACCAGCCCGAAATAACATTTTCCATCCAACTGGCCATAGCATTTCCATGAAGAGCATCCTTGCTGCAGGGTGGTTTCCCTGGTGTGGGATGTGACTCCAGACTCGGGCACTGCCACCACCTCTGCTCCCACGTGGTTTACCCAGACCCTGAAGCGCCTGATAAAGAAGTTTTCCCTGAGTGCAGATGACAAAGGATACCTCTAGCGTTAAAGCATTCTGGAGAGCGCAGACTTCCAACGTTTCACCTGAGTAGAGTATTGTCAGCACAAGTTAATATCTTTCAACACAGCCAGCACTAAACACTTTGCAGCCCCCAGCAGAAGCGTCAGGAGATGATACAGCAATCCAGCGCTGCCAGCTCTTCTCTGCTTTCCAGCCCTGAATCACAATGCCATTTGCTTAAGGGGAAATGTAGATTTTGTGGTTTGATCCTTAGCATTATTATACAGGGCAATTGGTAACAAAATAAGGAAATGATTCTGTGACTATTGTAAGTCCTGGGAAAAAGTGTTTAGTCTCTACATGATACAAACAACTAGTCTCCAGTGAGCTTGAGGGACACCTTGGTTTTTGTTGTTGTTTTTCTTTTCCTGTCCAGGTGGGATTTTTATATCCTGGCCAGGTGAGTGAGGGAAGTTCCTAGAAGAGCTGTTGTTTCTGATTAAGGACAGAAATGTTAGCTTGGACCAAATTCTTCCTGTGTCAAAGCAGTAGTAGAGCTGTGCTACATCAGTGTGTGTTACCATACTACTGGGCAGTCACCATCCTAGTGTACCTTCTGCAGAACTGCTCCCATATTGCATGCCAAAAAAGTTTTTATCTGGGGAAAAGTCTATCTGTTTTCATTAACTTTTCTGATATGCAGGCATTTGGGAGTGCCACCCATTGCCTGTCATATGTAACACGTCTTTCCTGCAGCCCTATCCACATGCTTTTTATAGGCAGCTTTTCAAAATGAGAAAGAGGAGGACATGCTCCATCATTCCTTGTGCCAGCTGCTGCAGGGGAGGAGCAGGGCCCAGGACTGCTGTGATGTTTTCCAAAAAAGCAGTGTAACAACAGCAGCCCTTGGGCTCTTCACTAGTTGGAAGTAAAAGGACTGTATCAGATCATTTTGATTTCACCTAGGGTGAGCTTTGAAACCAATTCTGTTAAAATAATAAAAATACCACTTGAACAGTTGATGTTCTAGAAGTAAATACTCGTCCCTTCCTCCACCCCTCTGTCTCCACAAATGCTAACACAAATTAAGAGTGATTCATGAAATACAGAAGAAGCTCTTGGATGGCTGGCCAATGAACATGGACACCTTAGATCGGCAACTTACTCCCGTGAAAGGGAGCAAGAGAGTGGAGAATCATCCCTTCCCTATAGCGAGCAATCAGACAAATACAAAGTCTGACATTGCACAAAGCTGGAAAGTATTGTAGAAAGCAGAGGAGCCTGTGAGAGGAAAGGTGACTCTAGGGTAGTGGTCATTAAACTTTGGTCCGCAGGTCCTAGGAATTCCTTAAGGTGATGCACAAAGGAGACTAAGGACAGGGATTTTCCTGCTGTCAGTCTTGTATTTCCCACCATATTCCATCACCTCCACTAGGAAATGGCTGGAGATCAGCATATCTCAGAAGCTGAAGATCACTGACAATGTTTAGGAGCTGTCAGGGCATGGATTCCCATTTTTCTCCCCTATGGCCTTGCTCACCCTACAAGCAGTCAAGGAGAGCCTATTTGATAAGGCAACCAGAAAGGGGAGGAAAAAAAGAGGCACCTGGCTTGGATCCTGACTGGTGAGCACATGTGCCCTGCACCACCAGGACTGATGATCCTCATCATGGGTACCGTATCCCCCTGGGCCAGTGGGTGCTTTCCCTGTTTGCAGAAATGCTTCATCCTCCATTTGGAGACGGACTCTTGGCTTGTTAAGCATTTGTACCAAGCCCTCATAGCTGCAGAGCCCACAGAGGAGGGACAGAACCTGGGATACCCCTCCAAGCCTTGTCATAGAATAAAGGAGGCTGAGTTTAAACAGCTGGGCTACACCAAAATCCAGTGCCTGTGTGTAACATACACACAGTTGGTTTTCCACTCTCTCAGTAGCCCCACATCTGTACGAACACACAATGACCAAACTCTATTAATTCCCTTGTAATGCAGGTCCTGTGTTACAAGCCTGGCTCTCACTTGCCAGGACTGTGCCAGCATTTGTCCTGTTTTCTTATGGAAATTACTAGGCAAACTGCCCCAGCCATCCTTGGTTATTAATTTTTCCCACTACACCCACCTGCCTCCCTGTTGCTTAGCCACAGGCCCCAGTTAGTGCTTCATTCAAGCTGAGAGGAGCCACTGGTACATGCTGAGCATACCTGTGTACATGTATAAGCTCTTTCCTTGGCAGTTACCAATTTGAAATGCCTCATGGAGATCCTAAAATATCTCTACTGATGGTACCAGCCAGATTACTTGGTGGTAAAGGAGATCAGCTGTGTCTTGGGTTAAGAACAGCTGACTCAGAAGCCGGCCTGAATGGAGCCAAGTTCAATAGCTCCAGCAGAAGAGGGCAACTAAACATCAGGAGACAGTAAAAGAGACCCAGATAAATCCTTTGAGGACACTTCTTGTGAGGTAAGAGGTTTTTGCTTGTTTTCTTAAGACACTGGATGAGATTTATTGGTATTGGAGTCAATGGCTTATTTAAAATAAAAATCAGATCATCACTGGGAAGTTTGTTATTTGGATGGTCATTTAATATTTATGAACAAGAATTGCCTGTAAATTAAGAGCTTAATCATCCAAGAAACACCAGCAGCAAATTTCTCCCCAATACAAATGCAAGGAGATTCCTGAGCTATTACCCTAGAGTTGGCTTTTGCCCATCTTGTTAGAAAAAGAATACTTGCAAACCTCTTCATAAAGCAATAAATTACAAATTAATTACAAAACACCCAAAAAGAACAAAAACACAAACCGAGAGGAAATGCCTAGACAGAAGATGGTTGGATTGGCTTCTTTCCAGAATGCTAACAGATCCCAGGACTCAGGGTCACACCACAGCATCCTATTCTCAGATAAACCTCAAAAATCCTTGAAAAAACACAAAAATCTGCAGGAACGTTGCTGTGAAAACAGATTCAGTAAAATATGCAGTATGGAAACCTTAATGTGCCTTCTGTGGGGACAGCAAGAGCAAGGAATTGTGCAGTAAGCATTGCATGACCTTCTGTAAAGAGGAATGTATATACATGCATTGACATATTTTTTTCCCATAATTTTATTCATTTATGAATATAAGGGTACAGATATTTCTCAGTTGAGGGTAGCTGTTTGTATAGCTTCTTTTTCTGTGGGTCTTGGATCAAGCCACCTTGATCCCAGACGGGCAATCCAGGCCATTAACCAGCAACTGGCTGGAGATAAGAAACTATGTCTGGGGTCTGCAAGCAAGTCAAGGGCTAGAGTCAAACCAGGCATGTTGGGATGTAAGGGGTCTTCTAGCAGATCCAGGAGCTGGAGTCAAGTCACAGCTACCAGCTGTTGGTTAGGGAGGTTTGAGCTCTGGTTTGCTGGATTTATCCTTTTCTTGGAGCACAGTTTGGGTTGCATTGACTTGGTGGGGCTGCTTGTTAACCCATGCAAGCTCATACATCAGGTAAACAAAAAAATAATGTAGCATTGAGTGCCTTGAAGTTGCCTCACAACCGCTTGGAGAATCTCTGATGATCTTCCATGTCATTACAAGAGCAGGATGCATTTCAGGTGTTCTCTTCAGGTTCTCTAACTGTCCAAAGGTGCTTATGATTGGGATAGTTGAAATAAGTAATGACTGCAATTACACTTACGCTTATGTGCTGCAGTACTAATGAGCCATATTGCATCTACTGTAACAGAGAAAGCCACTGGAGACAAAGGCCAGCTACAATTAGCAGCTCACGGGGCTGCTCCTTGAGCTGGTGTAGTCAATTCCTCCAGTTTAAATATTCAGCTAAATTTTCCTGCTCGCAGCACCAGCTGACAGTCAGTGCATCACCCTGCTGTTTTCTCTTTCTAAGCTGTGGATTAGCAGAGTCTTGCAGCCACAGGTGAGGTGAAGTTCACTGATCTTTCGTGCCCCTCAACAGGACCAGGCATATGAGCGTGCAGCCCCACTTCTTACAGTGAAACTACGAATCTGCATTTCGTGAAGGAAAGCATTAAAATGTCATCAAAGGTGAAAGAAGAAATTTTCAGGGTGAAAACTCCAATTTCAATGAAATTATAGCAGTAGCCCTAGATAAATGTGAGGGTGGGTTGGCAGTCAGTTTGGAGGCAGTCCATTTACTGATTAAATTTGATTTTATACGTATAGCCATGCTAAACCCCAATTATCATTATTCAAGAAAAGCACCTGGATTAATCAGACCTGCCACATCCATCTTTTTCTAATGCCTATTCCACATTTATCTGAGTGGCTGTGACTCCAACAGAGGAAAATTTCTCCGACTGATTTAAAGCACTGGTTAGTTTTACAGCTCTTATATTTCCAAGCTGCAGGTAGGAAGAGTCAAAATCAGACCCCCCCACTTTACTCCCTTCCCTCCCAAACAGGGCTGGAAGTGACCTGCGTGGCAGCAGAGGGACCTGAGGAACATGCCTTCCGGCAGGGCTCCTGGGAGCAGCGGGCCAGGACTGGTGGCATGTCCGAGGGGCAGGTCAGTGCTGGGGTTTTTCCTCTCTTCCATAAGTAACGCCACAAAAAGTGAGATGCCCCAGTATTGCCATTTTTAACGTGGGTGACAAAGTCTGATTGCAGGGAGCATGATGGGATCCAGCGTGCAGATGAAGGCAGGAGACTGTCTTGAGATGCAGGAGTATGGAAAACACCCAGTGCAACAAGTGACAGATGAGAGACTGTTGCTAGACAGACACATGTGGCATTGGAGCTGTTTTTGTCAGGGAATGCCCCTCCATGGGGAAGGCATCGTGCAGGAGGAAAACACGCAGTGAGGGGAGAAGGTTTTGGGAACAGGGCTGTGTCTGAGCTGGCCGGCTCTATGCTAAGGAGAGCGGTGGAGCAGCTGGAGACCAGCTCATTTGACTGATCTGGACTTTATTAGCACTCCAATCCCATCCGTATCGGTAGGTCTGGCATGTCACCCCTCTCACATCCAGCGATAACCTTGTGTCAGGGGAAGAGAGGACGCTTTTTAATAACATCTCTCGGAGAGAAGGCAGTTCTGGCTCTTACCGCCAGCGATAGCCGGGCTGTCTGAGCGCGGCGGGCTGAAGAAACACCCAGCCGAGCTCTCTAATTGTTTCTGGCCACTGATTGTATGTAACAGCCTGTGGATTCTCAGGCTATTCCCTGCTGGCTGAAATGCCTGTGGAAGGGCAGACATTGCCACTACTTAGATGTCTCTCCCGAGCCAAAGGAAATCTCTCCTTTATAGTTTCCTTCAACAAGTGAGATGACATCAGCTCCGTGGGTGGACAAACGTATTGAAAACCTGTCAAAATTCATTGTATTTTCGGAGATGCAGAGATGTTCAAGCTAGAAATGCTGTTATAATCAGCTACTCTCAACTCCTTCCTATCACAATGGTTGGAGAATCTCACCTGGGCACTGTTACAGTTTACAAAGCTAGAAAAATTGAATTCTAAAGGCAGAGTTCAAATGTTCAGCAAGAAGGGAATAAGTACTGGAGCAGAGAGGCAAGAGACAGAGTAGATTCTCCATTGCTTATGATTTTTTTCCTTACAACCGGATGACTTTCCTTAGGATAAACTGGTACTAATCAGAATTATTTTACTGATCTAAGGTGTGCCAACTGGTATCCTCTGGTCTGTATTACACAAGGAATGCGAATGCTTTGTTCTACCTTTGGTATCCACAAATCTTTGAAACCCGGGGTGGCTGGGAAACGGATTTGTGAGCTGCATTTTGTAATGTGTGACAAATCTGCTTACTGGGAACCTAGCAGCATACTGGGGGAAGTCTGGATGCTTGTGTGTGTTTGGCTGCAGATTAAATATTGGCCATGAAACAACATGTCCTGAGAACATGCATGAATGGATTTCAGAGTAGCCAGTCAGCAGTATGAAGAACAATTCAGAGGTGGCCAAAAATTGGTTTCTTCTCCCTTTTTGATCTCTGGCTTCACTATGCCTTCCTCCTGTGAGTGAAGAACAAAAGGGCGTGTGCTTGCTTTGTCAAACAATTTCAACTTTCTTTTCTTTGTATACAGAATGATTATAGTCCTCCTGCCCTCTCTTGTTTCCCGGAACATTTTCTCCCTTCAGTTCCAATGGACCAGTTTCCAACATTCAGTCTCAATGCTCTGCAGCCTCCCCTGAATTTAACAGTTATGCGGTAAGATTTTGAAAGTTAATAACACATTTTTATGGAGAGGAAAAGCACTTGAAGAAAAGCATGGGAAATTATGCACAGATCAGAATTTCTGAAAGATTTTGCAAGTTCATAAAGCCTTATAAATACAAAATGGGCTTCTGAGAGGGACAGCCTGAACATTTCCCGAAGCCAGGAAAATCACCATGTAAATAGTCTGAGCACAGTGCAATGCTTTCTGCATACTGCCTGGCAATGCAAACGCTAGCAGCCCTCTTCTCAGAGGTCCTATCTTTACAAGCAGCCACCAGCACAGCTTGTATCCTTGCTGGGTTTCCCAACCCGTTTCTGAAGAGCTGCCCGACTTCTATTCCACGCACAGTTTTGCAGTTCCCCGAGTGTCAAATCTGGGATGGGATTTCCACCTCTCCTTTACTGCACTGCTGCCAACTCCACGTGGTTTCTGATCCCTCCTCAAGCCAACCTCACACACTCCATGACTTTCTCCCTCCAGTCTGAGCTGGGTTCCCAGTGCAACCTCAGTCTGTTATTTCCTAGAGGACAGACAACCCAGCAGAGGAAAACACTTTAGGACTTATTTCTCCTCGCCCCCTTGCTTTTCTTCAATCTGGCATCAAAACCTCTTTTCAAAGCATCCCTCCTGCTCTTGGCAAATATTCAGAATAATTTGGCTTTCCCCCTCTACTCCGGAAAGATTTTTCTTTTCTCTCTGTCACTCAGGCATAGGCAAAGATCTAATATTATACCTGCTGAACAGCTTTGCAAAGGAATTGGAGATAAAATAGCCAACAGGACTGAGAACTTGTGCTGGTGGTGAGTTTGGCCAGAAGATTGGTGCCCCGTGCCATTATGCCATGTGTATATCCAAATGTGACTTTGTGGCAGAATAATACATCAGCTGTGACAAAAGTACATGGTCAAGAGATGAGAGAATCTTGACTTATTGAGGACACAGGTGGTAGAAATTCCTCATGAGCTAATGGGAATATGATGCAAAATATCCAGGGCCAGACCAGGAGATGAGGGTTGTTGGATCCTCCTGGTGAACAGCCTGTGAATGCTAATGCTGCTAATTAGTTAAGGGAGATGCTGTTATAAATAGAAGAGCTGACTGAATCTTTTTGTGGCAGATAAGCTGTACAATGAATTTAGTCATTTCCTGTTTAAGAGCATGGTGATATTTATAAAGCTATTTTTAATTGCCCATTACTGATAATTACTTGGTTTTAAAAAAAAACCAGACAGCATTATGGAAGGATTGAACTATACATTTATCAGAAATTAACATCAACCAAGCCCTTCAAGTTGGCTACCAGGGAAGATTGCCTAGGTAGCAGACACATGTACTTTTAACCAATGCAACAGTGATTTTCTGTCTGACATGAATTCACATTTCTCCTCTTACCATATTTTTTTTACTGTAAAATGACCTCCTTTCCCTCTGTCCATGGCAGAGGGGACAGCGGGACTTTGCCTTAGACAGGGAAAAGAGATTCTCTGCAAAGCCCAGACTTTGTTTGAATTGCTGTTCTCACCAGAAGAGTGACCCGTGATACATGAAATAAATTCCTATGTCAGAAAATCACCCAATCTTTAACACGTGGGGAGTTGCAGCAGGCTAACAGCTGGTGCTTCCTCGCTTGTGTCCAAATTTTGTTGCCCACATGCTTGACAGTGAATTAGCTGCTAATAATGGATAGCCAGACTCTTCTGGAGTGAAACATTTACAAGAACCGACATGCTGCCAAGTTTAAAGCCTGGGAACACAAGGCAATTTCAAACCTGTCATTTCCTCACAGAAAGGGGATTATTGCTTTGTTATCAGCAAAGATACTATGTTATGTAGCTTTCCTGCCCTTGAATTATCTAGGTCATGTGGGATGGCCATGGGTTATATTGAAAAATACATCTTTTGGGTCTGCATGTTTATATAACGTATACACGTCTATATAAACCTCTAGCATGGAATTCACTGGTTACGTGCACACCCAGCGCAGTTGCACAGACCACATACATATAAGCGTCAGTACTTACAAACTCGCCAATTGCCTTAGACAGGCAATTAGATTTATCGTTAGCTGAGCTCCCACTGTTTTCAGCGTTCAAGGTGCTTCCCGTGATAGGTATAAGGAATCAGTGCAGCACCTGTGGCACTGATTGAAGGTAAAGTTGGCAAATACCCGTGCTTTCTTCTTTGTGCTGTAAGGCTTTGGCTTGTATAGCTGAACTTCACTGCTTTATCCAGTGAAAGGTGCTCTAAGAGCCATCTCTTGATCGCAGCATTTCTGTAGTTGTGCTTACTTCTTTTCGTCAATACATAAAGGATCTGGTAGGTGATAAAGCTGCCAGTTCACATAGAGCGTGGATTGGGCTGTTGCATCAAGAAAGAAGCAGTTGATCCCGCTTTCACTGTGGGCAAGGCATCTTGTGCTCACTGCTGGGTTTTGCAAGGCATTTCTGTGGTTCCTGGTGCTCAGAGTGTACATAGTGGGGCTTCAAGTAATGCCTTTACATGCCTGTAACGCGGAAAAGTGAGAGATGCAGCTGGGTCGGACCGAGTTTTTGAAAACACCTGGAATCCTAAGTCAGAAAATGTGTCTCAGCCGTGCTCTGACTTTTCAGTAAAGCCATGCGTCTGCTGCTGAGCGTCCTTTTTACTAGTTAAAGAGCAAGAACCACAGCGCACAAATTCATAGCAAGCTACTGGTTTGTAGAAGAAACCTTCTGCAATTGTAAGCCTTGTTTCATTTTCGATATGACATTGAGGCATACAGTGATAATAAAATGCACTAATATTTTGTTCCTATCTGGTAATTAACAGTATAAATATTCTCAGGGTGCTCTCCAGTCTTTTCTTTTGCACATTTATTTTCTCTGCTTCACAGTCTTTAGGTACACTGGCCTGAAAAATCACGTTATTCAGCACGTGCGTATTTCTCGAGGAACAGTTTTAACTTGAACATAAGTTGCTTTCTTGTAGCTCCTCAGAAAGCTGAGAATGTATTCAGAGTATCCAAGGCTAATATCCTGTAGTTTTCCAACAGAGGTTGTCATCGTGATCTACAGAAAACAGCACCCAGCCTTATATGAAATATAACGATTCCATCATCTTGTGCAGTGAAATAAATATGTATGCATGATGCATCTACACATCTATAGTATATGCCTATACATATATGTCTCTGGCACTTCACTTACATAAGATATGTGAGTTAAATGAACGCATTTGAATATTTAGACTATAAACAAAACATTAGGAGGTTATGAACTTTGAATAAATTCTTACAGTTAATATGCAGATGCATTTACCTTTGCAGGGCAGTACTTGCTTAATAAAATGGTGTTGTACTGCAGAATTGCCTTTGATTTACAGCAGCAACAATGTGCTGATTGACTCAAAGGAATTGAGACAGCAGGTCTGGCTCTGTCATGAGATTTAATGTATTTGTTTTAACTGTTTCTTTCTAAGTGCATGGCAGCTGCATCAGTCAGGAGGCATTGGCATGTTTTAAAAGGGCATTTCCCTCACAAAAGCAGCTATAAGTCATGTGAAATTTAAATTTCTTGCTGCATGAAAACCAGAGGGTGAAGAGAGGCTGTTTGAAGGGCTCATTGTTTGGGAATTTCTTTTAGGATGCATTTAATCAGTAAATCTGTAGAATTCACTGCTTCTTATTCTAAGCCAAGTAGGAAAAAACATAATTCTTCCTGTCAACACCTCGGATTAAAAATGATGAAACAAGCATTTGTGGCAGGTTAATTGTTCCTTGGGTATTTGCAACCCCTGCACAGAGTGGGTGTGAATATTAACTCCGTCAAGTAGCAGGTTTACCGCACGGGGAGGCTGCATTAGCCAGACGTGGAGGGGCCCCAGTGGGCTCCCTACCCCGGCAGCGTGTGCACGGCAAGGTCAGCTCGACCTTCCTTAACTGTTTGCTGAATCAGTAAATACGGCGTTACAGAGCTGGCAAAGCAAGGCAGCAACGCAGCCCGCAATGGAGGGAGCGGAGGAAGACAGGTTTGGAGTAAAACTATTATTCTTTCAGAGGCCCATAGCTATAAAACCATGACACAAAAATGTTTAGTAGATGTTTCCATCTCCCATGTAATTATCCAGCTCACTTGTCTATCACCGGCACACCCTGCTCTTTTTCCCGAAGACCTGTGGTCACGTTAAAGCAAATAGCTGGTGCACTAACATTTGGATTCACCTAAGATTAGCTGGAGTAACACCTGGAAATTGTCAGGCTAATCTACCATCAAAGCAAGAACTGCATTTTTATGACAGTATCTAAATATGTGTCGTAGGGCTTTGTTTTCTCTTGATGCTTTATTCAGCTCAGATCTCCAGCTCACTGAGCGTGTGCGTGTCTGGAAACGTGGGGAAGGGCTGTAACCGAAGTGACAGCAAAAGCCAAGAGTGGCCAGGGCTGGGCTTTCTACACGGTCCCAGGAAGAGTATTCAGAGGAGGCTGACACTGTGCTGGAGCTCTTTGACTCTCCAGAGGCTGACAGCGCAAGTAGCACTTTGATAAAGTCAGGTAACTCAGTCTGGTCTAGGAGGTAAAGTTAGAAATCAAATGTCAAATCAAAAATCAAACCTTTGGTGTTCTTCCCATCTCTCATTACTCTGGTGCCTAATACAGCTGTTAATGCCTTCGTTCTTGCAATGCTGTCTTGGGGCAGAGTGGTTCTGTAATCCTGACTTTGCAGAGAGGGAGCTAACTGCAGCCCTCACCTGGGGAAGGTCAGGCAGGAAAGCCTGAGGCAGAAAAGGGAGCACAACAGCTTTCTTAAACCCTTAGAGACATTCCTGCCCAGCAGACTAGTCCTGTGGGGGATGAGGGTTGAGCAGGGCAGGCACAGAGGCATGGAGCTGTGACTCACTTTTACCCTTTCAGTGCCTGACGCTAAAGGATGTCTCTGCATCAGCCAGAGGTAACAGCCGTGCCAGCTGCATCCCTGGGATATGTATAGGCGACGCTTGCTTTTGAGTTTATAAGTTTTATGAGTTTTATACCCAGGATAAGGGTAAAGCCAAAGCAGCCCCTCAGGTTTCATTTCAAAGCTGCTTCTTGAGAGATTGTGGTGAGAAATGATAGCAGAGAGGGCACAAGGGAGGATGGATAAAGAGGGCATTCTTAAAGGAAAGTACAAGGTTTTGGAAAGAGGCATCCAGCCTCACTCAGTGCTGGGAGGAGAGGCTCCCAATGCTGCGGTGGTGGCACCAGCAGCTCAGGGGGGAAAATGCTCTGCCTCTTTGGCGCTGAACTTGCTTTGCATTTATGCTGGTACGTGCTGGGGAGCAGAAATGAGACCTTCTGTTCTTCATCTCTCTCTGGAGTCAAAGGAAAGAGTTACCTTGGGTCCTCTTCCCAGCCCACTCCCTGGCTGCTGCCTTGCCTTGTCTGCCCTGAGGCTGCTCTCCTCCCACCTATTTTGATTCCAGGGGCAGATGCTGACTGGTCTGGAGCAATGAGACCTCTTCTCTCGGGACACACCGGAGGATGCCAAGATATTCTGGGCAGCGGTGACAGCCATCACCCTTGTCTTTCATTAGGAGCCTGGCTGATTTCAGCATGCCTCTTTGGGAAGGGACTAAGGAGGCAATCCCAAGATGTGTCTAATCAGCTGTGATTTTTGTCGTGATGCATTAGCTTTGCTTTGCACCCTAGCTGTGATTTTTGTCGTGATGCATTAGCATTGCTTTGCACCCTGTGTCATATGCTTCTTATTTACACATAAATTCCTGCTTTGCTTTGCTTTGCTTTCCGTTTTCTTTGCTGTCCCCAGGGATTAATGCAGTTTGTTGTTGTGAATGCAGGTAGACATGGGGCAGAGCTGGGAGGTCACGTCCCGAGATGAAATTTTGATCTTGTTCTCGTTCCTCGCCTTAATTTTGTGACCAGGATGCAAATCGAATGTAAATACATAGACCTTGAGTCTGTCTTAACTTTCTGAGATATCTTAATAGAGATGCTTCTGCTTGGCACTGCTATGTGAAGAATTCTGCACCAATTAATTGTGTATCTGGATTTAACTTTTGCTTTTAGCTGGATTTAGCTCCGGTGCCCCAGACCCCATCTTCTTCAGTGAATGAGGGGAGATGCAGGTGTCTCAAAAAGCAGCCAAAGAGCTAAGTCTTTTTTGCGGTGACTGTGATATGGATGCAAATAACCAAGTGCAGTAACCCAGCAGCAGTGCCCAAGTTTGTTATCTCACTTGGTCTACCAGGAGAGCGTGGGTGCTGGGCAGGGTGAGCTATAGCCAAGGCCGTTCCCTGGGACACCCTGCTGCCCTGAAGTTAATTTCAGGGTGCACTCCCCTGCAGAGCTGGCTGAGCAGATGTGCGAGTGTGATAGCACCTCCTGAAAAACATGAGGTTTGTTCCTTTGCAGGTTTTTTCTTTTTCCTTTTCCTCCCGTGCTATTTTTACTCTGGTTTGAACTGGTGCTTAATTTGCCTCTTTTCACTTCTTGCCTCTAATAACAACTCTCTCTCTTCTCACTGCTTTGCCTGATCATTTTTCCTCCTTCTTTGTTAGATGTCTGGTTTCTCATGTTCTCCTCTCTTCTCCCCCTGTGTATTCAGTCTTGCACACTTCTCCTCACATACATTTTCATGTATTGTTTATCTGCACAGCTCCCCAGGGCGTGTTCGGTGAGTGTCTTACAAGGCAGGGGAGAAGGTCCCAATCCTGCCAGCTGCTCGTACGTGGGCACACAGAGAGCCATTTCCATGAGTGGAGCGGATCGAGAGACTAATCTCTGCTAAAGAAAGACACTGTTTTCCTCTTGATCAAACTGTTGCAATGTCCTATACCTTATTCCTGAGCTTCAGCCTACCTTTTTGCTCACTGAATTTACTCTTTTGCTGGGGTGTCTCAGTGCTGTCGTAAAGAGTAACACGTTAGGAGTCCCTGCGTGAGAATTGGAATTAATGAAGTCTGATTTCCTACAGGCTTGTTTCCCATGGCTGGCTGGCTGTGATCTCTAAGAAAAAGAGGTCCAACACTGGATTTTTGTCTTGTTGGAGCTTCATGTGGCTCTCTTGGTGTCCCACTTCTGACACCTCTGCAGTCCGTCCCCTGTCCAAAGGGCTTTTGTGGTCTCTTGTATCCTGACACCTGTTTTCAGAAGATGAATAGGAACTCCCTTACCCTCCTGTCCTCTACCGCTCCCACGGACTCGGTTGAAACAAGGCACAGGCTTCAGCAGAAGGGTTCAGGATTGCAGCATGATTGCCAAAGCCGTGTTTTCCTCAGGAAGAGGGCAGCCACAAGATAGTTTTTCTGTCTTTGTACCTTTCAGCCCTGCAGCAACAAGCAACCTGAGCAAATTCTCCCCACCCATTTGTGGTTAAATATGGGGACCTTCAGTTACGTGTGGTTGTCTTCATCTGTGGCACCTCCCAGGACAGGCTGGCTTAGCTTCTGGAACCTGAGGACAGCAGGTTCCTTCAGACAAGCGTGTGGCTGTGAGTCTGCGGGACCATCCCCGGCCAATTCCCTGACCAAGGGCTCCCCCTGTTCTCTGGGGCTCTTATCGACCCAGTGGGTGGCTGCGAGGCTGCAAATTAGCAGAAGCAGGTGGAAGGAAGAAGGAAGGGTACAAATAAGGATATTGCTGGGTGACTCTACCTACAGATGGGTTTTAAGCTCCCATCTAGCCAGCTCACTCATGTGCGCATGTATTTTGGGTTTTTGAAAAGTGGGAGTAGTCTGGTCAAATTTTCGATTTGCATTTTCAATTTCCTTCTCTCCACCCCCACCAAATGCCACTCTCTAGCAGAAAAAGACCAGGAGAGTAGTGTGCCTGTCAAAGATCTGCCAGATAAGTGACCCCTTGCAAATTAAAAAAGATATATTTATATAAAAAATTAAAGGTCTGTTTAGTTATTCTTGCAGTGTTCAGAAGTGCTGAGACCCTATCCCAGAAGGAGATATTTAAATGCTCACCCAACCCCAGATCCTGCCAGGCCCACCCCGACGGAGCTCTCCATGCCATTCCTGGTGGTGTTGGGTCAGCCTTCAGTGATGTTGTGTCCTTTGCTGGCATGGGATGGGGCAGGACAAGTCGCATGGCACCGCGGCCACCTGCCCCGTGGGAACTGGCCTTCCCGTGGGAGGAGACAGTGCGGTCCCATCACCTGCGGGATGGAGCTGGCTCCTGCCCTCACCAGTGAGGAAACTGGGTCCACTGACCCGAACAATCATGAGCTGGAGGGCAGACACCGTACGTTGTCCAGACATGGTTGAAGTGAGGGAGGTGTTTTTCCCATTCTGATGGTGAGTTCTGAAGATTTAGTAAACTTACTTATCTTGTCTTGTGTTATTTTAGAACAGAAATTAAACTCCAATACGGGTTCATGGCAGATTTGGAAAAGAAACAAGGTAGTCAGGAACAACCTCACTGATTTATCTTCGATTTTGACGTTTTTAACATTTTGTTAACTTCTTGTAAAAGCCACAACGAAGCAGTTAACATACAGAATATAAGTGTTTCTTATGAACAGAAGGAAGAAATAGTTATCTTCCGTTCTTCCTCTACTGCAACAAAAAAGCTCTGTCAACTATACAGCAAAGAAACATTTTAGAAAAAGAGGGGAAAAAAGGAACAAACTGAGACGTGTCAGGGGAATACGACTAGATGACTGAAGGGGGTATTGGGAATGTGCTGCTGTTTGTATAGCTACTAGATCATGAGGCTAAAGCTAAGAGTCAAACTGAAAGACATCCAATTAGTTAACAACCTTTCCATTTAAGTACATTTTAAAAAGTCAAATAATAGCAGGAAAAAGCTGGGCTCACCGCCGCCTCTGCCCCAAAATATCATTGTTCATTCTCATAGCCTGGCCAGGGGCCAGCGGCTTTCGGGCTTTTAGCCACAGGGTGCATTTAAAAACCATTCTGTACTCCTGTTTTCTCGTCAGTCTGGGTGAAATCATTGTAAATAACCATTTTCCAGTGTGCCCATGTCCAAACAGAGTGTGGTGTTGCGTTCTCTGGGGTTGATTGGAGCAGGGAGCGGAAAGGATGTGTAGCTCCAGAGCAGAGCACTCAAGCCTCTCCAGAGTCTTCCCCTGCAAACATCTGCTCAAGCTGGGTGCTGGATTTTCCCACCCAGATCAGGCTCTTCAGCAAACATGGGGAGCTTGTTTGAGGTCTGCACATACACTGATTGCAGTCTGGTCCGTGCAATCCCCTGATGGTGTCAGTTCACCACAGTATTCTGTGGGTAGGATGAAACCCCAAGGAAAAGACAAAACCATTGCACAGAGCTGTAGAAATACCCAGGTGAGTGAGGCAAATCTCCAAGGAAAGCCTCTAACCTGAGAGTGTTTTGGCCGTTATTTATCCTGTGGATCTAGGGGTGGCTTTTGTGAGGTCCCTCAGCTAACCTGACTGCTATAGGACAACATATGGCCAGTGAAGTCCTGTTTTACTTCTTTTAAAAATCTCTGCAGGAAAATGATTTTTTTAAAAAAAAACACCTTTTTTTTTCTATTTCAGTCATACAGGGTGAGCAGGGAATAGCTTTTATTTAAAAAAAAATACCTTCTATATATTTTCTATAGATATGGATATTTTCCCTTGAAAATAAGTGAAGAAAGACAGCAAGCAAGCAGTAAAAAGCCAGCTCTGATTAAATCCCAAGCCTCTCAGCTGTTACATGCATTTCCTTTGCCCTGTTTGCCTTCCCCGCTGTCTAAAAAAAGCTTCTTCACTGTGCAGGGCCCTTTTTCTGGGGTGGGTGGGATGGAGGTGGGGTGGTGGATTGCTAAAGCGCTGCGACTGTTGAAGGCGCTGCACCCGCTCCACTTCTAGCACTTGCTCCCACTTACCATCATTTTCACAGCACCTCTGGGGAGCTGGTACTGCCAGATCCACCAGCGTATTTGATCAGGGAGGAAAAGAGATACCAGATCCCTTTTCTGTGCTTGTGGCACTTCTGAGCTGGGGACGGAGGACCGCTCACGAAGTATATGAGGTGCCGTTCCCGTCAAGGCTTGTGCTCCTGCAGAGCTTGTGCGCTCAGTGCCTGATTTACCCTACAGGCAGAGGACCTGCTCCCCAGAACAGAAGCATTTCCAGGCTGATTTCTATCCTCCTGGGTGAGCTAGGGGCTGGTTAGATCATGTCTCAGTACTCGTATATATACATACACATTTATAGCATGTCTCCCCCTCTGACTATGAACGTGTGCGCTCATCATACACATGCACTCGCACAAACTGTAGGTGGCACTTTGAGAATTAGCAAAGATGCTGCTGTGGCCTGTGTAGGGGCATGGCTCTGTGCACACCAAGCCAGGGGGAAGGAGGAACAAATCTTCCTTCTCTGAAGAAGGCAGAGAGAGAGAGCGGAGGCTCCCTGGAAAAAAATACCCCTCTCCTTCCTCGCATTCACGGGGACTGCGGCACTCAGCTGCTGACAGCCCCGTTAGGAGAGATGTGACGGTACCCTGTACTTTTCTTTACAGGATGTTTTACTTACCTGCCTCAGAGGAGGAGGTCTGCTGTACTTATCACCCCAGGAGTTCAGCTGGATACAAATGTTAACCGAGTGGAGGAGAAACAGCTTGCTCCAAAGGTTTTATCGTTGTTTAGTACATAGCGAGCGAGCGCCAGGTGCAGATTATGCATTTACGGTGCTCCTGGCCCTTGCCTGCCTGAATTGCCAGGAGAGAAATTCAAACCACACTGTGATCAATTTGCTGTCTGTCAGCAACTGGGAACTGAAGGGCAACCCTGGATCGATCCGTTCTTGGAGCGCTGTCCTCATTTCGGAGATTGCCTTGTTTCTGCTGTGCTATATTAACACTTCAGGTACTGGGTGTTAGAGAGCTCTGCGTTCGCGTGCGGGTATCACCTTTGCATGACGCCTTGCAGAGCCACGTATGAATTTGCCACAAAACTTGCTCTGCATTTATTTTATGCTGCTCTGTATGAGATGGAGATTGGCCTCTTCAGTTATGTGCCATAGCTCTACAACGCACAAGGGGTCTCTTCTTTTGATCTCAGCAACATGAGCTGAGATTTTGGGAGATTCATGCTTGCCATGAAGCTCTGGATGCCCCTGAAATGTACATCCCTGGATGCTATACTAGAGGATGATAATGGAGAAGAGTTTGTTATGGTTCACATAGACTGAGAAGTCAAGAAATACTTCTCTGCCTGCTGAAATGGCATCACATGAAAACTTGCAAAATCTCTGGCCTTTCCAGCATCTGGGAGTGGATCTCAGAAGGTCACTATTAATTTTTAAAAAGGACTAAGCATCTTAGAAGTGTGTAAGAGTGGGGAAATGATGTGAAGAGTTTTGCTTGTTTGTGCTTTGGAAATTGTTGCTCTCTTACTCCTTGGAGATAGCCTTAGGGTCCCCAAGGTGCCGGCCTTTTAGAGTGTCTCACTTAGAGAGCTGCTCTCAGCTGGTGTGAAGTGGACTCCATTAGCACCTGAAAAAACAACGGTGGAAAGGGAATGCCATTTCATGGGCATGTGGTGTGTTCTTAGTTTTTTTGCAATGAGACTTAGCAGCCAAAAATATAGAAGTGGACTGTGACCACATACCTGTAACCCACTGATAGAGGCTCTCAGGGGTATGTCCGCTTAGGTACACAGGGCCAGGGCAAGTCCCAGCACAGAGAACATCTTCAGCTGCTGCCTCTGCTTAACCAGTGCTTCTTCTCACCATTTGAGCACTGGATTAGGATCCGGTGTTAGTCCCCTCTCTGCCAACCGTTGGGTAAGTTATTTCCATTCCTCTTTTCCACTCAGAGCACCTTTGTGCACCGATTGCTGCAAGCTTGGGTGGAGCAGGGTGAGCAGATGGCCTTCTTTTTGCCTAAGGCTGCAGCCCTCATTTGTCATCCACCCTGGTGCTGGTGAGTCTGAAGTTCTCTGCTTAGGGAAATGAGCTGGAAGTACGTATGGTGTGGGCTCTACTTTACAATCTTTTCTTTCTTTTTCTTTTCGTTGTGTTTCAGATGGATGCCTTGAACATGCCACTGCGTCAATCACAGTGTTTAAAGTGGAAGGCTGCGTCTTGCCTCTGTTAGCATAAGCGAATGAATTTGCAGGGCTGTCTGGGACCTTGTATAAGCACAGTCCCAGGTAAATCTTCATTCATGATCTGAGGTATTCCTAGGGATATTTGTCTAAAAAGGCTGCATTTCAAAAGGATATCAAGACTGATACACCCCCAGAATCACAGTTTCATCCCATCCCATCCTATCAATACTTGTCTGAAGTTTTCTAATGATAACAAAAAACCCAGCTGTGTAACATCCACAGTTTTATTTCTTTTTTCTACCACCCCCCTGCCGAACTCCCTCAAGTATGACATCAGCTTAAGCACTGCTCATTTAGGATCTTCAGCTTTCAGTGCCAGATGACAATGGAGCCAGCGAAGCATGCTTTGTTAGCTTTGATTATGTTCAGTGTAGTGTAGCACAACAGCTGGAATAATTGAGATAATCTCTCAGCTCATGGGGAGGGGGGTAAAAATGATGCTGAAGCAGGGGAAAAAGTGCTAGGGAAGGAGAATTGTCAGCACAGGAGCGAGAGTGCTGTAGTGCAGGGGCGTTTCAGCAGCCAGCAGGTTCCAGCAGCTCTTTGGAGTGTGTGCACCAGGTGGATCTGGTCCCGTTGTTACTGAAGTGTGGTGGAAGGTACATCGTCACAGATTGTGTCTGTCCAAGACTCATTTCCCCATATATAAGATGGGGGCCACACTTTTGGCTGTTTGTGAGGTGCAATTCACTGCAGTGTGAATGTGCTGGTTACTTTCTCACTGAAGATTCCTGAGGTGCTTTGAACAAATTCTGTCCCAGTTCTTGTTCACAAAGTCAATAGAAGGTCACAGTGAAGGCAGCTCTGAGCAGCCGCTTCTTGAAGCAGGCAGAGGACACTACTCCTCTGAAAAGCCCTGTGAGACCTGCCTGTGCACACAGGGACCTGCTACCCCAGGAGCGGTCTGCAGGAACAGCCTTTCTTAAGTATTTGTACTGCTTTATCTTAATCAAAAACATTTATCTGAGTTTGGAAGGAGTTGAAGGCTGCTCAGGTTTAGTCTGCTTTGGATGCTGTGAAACCAGCCAAGAAACAGTGGATCCTCCTCTTAGCTTAGGCTTGTAGTGGATGCAGCTGTTGCTTCATCCTTCCAGAATCAAACATCTGTGAGGCTATTTTGAGATTTACAAAGGGGAAAGCAACAAGTTATAACCTCATAACCATAGCGGTTGCAGAGTCTTGGAAATTACTGGTGATGTATATATAGTTCAGGGCTCTCAGCAAGGTGTTATCCCAGTATTCAGTTCCATCTAACCTGGCAATTAGGTTTTTCTGAATGGTAACTAGCCCATTTGCAGCAGTTACCTTCTGTTTCCAGCACTTGTCACCAGCCCCTGAAGCAAAGATAAGATATGCCTGTTTGATCTTTAAAGGTCCCTTCCAACCCAAAGCATTCTGTGATTCTGCTTTCCCTCTCCATCACTCTGCTGTCCTTCCTTTCTCTACTGAAAGTGATACACCTGTTTCTGCAGGCATCTGCAGCTCCAAACCGGTCTCTGGATCTCAGGTAACACTTGAGAGACAGTCACATATGCTTAAAGCAAAAATAACAGTCTGAAAAGTAAGCCAAGGAGCCTGTTTTGGATGCTACATGTATATAACTATGTATTACAAAAACCCTAACGTGCCATGGTAAACTTTGCTTAACAGACTGCTTAATCTCTACAAATGTTAACCTCCAGGTTTTTATTTACTGAGCTGGTGTTTTATGATGCTATTGTCTAATTGAAATGTGTTCATTCCTTCTCCAAGTGCCACTGCTAAGCATTTTACTGATATATAGCAAGAGAAGTGAATGGGATTTTATTTCTTTCAGGGTAAACTTGGGAGACAGATGGTGTTCAGACAGTACAGATGTGACAGCTTCCATTGCCTTCTTTATGGATTCTTTCTTGCTAGCTAAGCAGTTTTGTTTTCAAATGATGAAATTGTAATTTTCACAGGCACCATAGAAAAACAGGCTGGAGTGCAGGAGGAAGGCGATTTAGACGTGCGCCTCTTCAGCAATGAGGGCATTTGCCTCCAAAGCCAGAGCTGGAGGTAGCTAGAGCCCAGTTCTCATCATCTCTTGAGCCATTGCATATAGAGCAGCAGTTTGGATAGTCCCAATCCTTCCCTCTCTCTACGGTTGCATTGCTTACCTGGAGCTTTCAAAAATAAACCAACGGCTCGCTCTTTTGTTACAGATGGGGAGGTTGAGGCTCAGAGGAGGGATCTGAGCTGCACAGCACCGGGAAGCAGAGGGAGGTCTGGGAATAGAGCCCAGCTTGCCTTGGTCTGGAGCCAGCACAGCAGGCACTAGACCGAATCACTCCCCAAAGGGTGGGTGGGGAGCGGAGAGTGAGGGCAGGCAGACCTGGCGCTGCTGGTGGAAGCAGGCTCCCAGAGCCAGGTGGCATTTATTCCAATATTCAAACCCTTGCAGGTTGGAGAGATTTAGAGCAACGGATTCGTTAGCAATGTTTTTTGTTTTTTTTTTTTTTTTTCCCTTGTACAGCTCAGGTGCTTGAAACACCGGAAGAACTGCTGTTTAATTTGACATCAATAATATGCTCTTATTTACCATGGGGAGAAACCGCAATGCTATTTTCATGGAGGATAACTAGGTGTTTGAAACTTACTGTCTTGGATTATCACAAGGGTGAAGAGCTCAGTAGAAGAGGTGTCGTTCAACTCCTTCCCTGTAAAGCATCTTATGGGCAGTCTTATTGTGATGTTATTGTGCACCCCAGACAGGGCTATCCTAGGAGACGGGTTGGAACTTTGGCTTCAAGCAGTCCTTGGGACTCTGCTGTTACTGTGGTTGCTTTTCACTACTAGCTTGTTGCCTGCCACTGGCACTAAAAGCCCTGGGAAACAGCGATAAGGAAGGCCAGGTCTGGCTCTAGCCCATTTCTTAGAAGCTGTTCACCTTTCATAAGCCAGTGCTTTCGGCAGTGTAAGTTAGTGAATGAAATCATAGCTGCCCTGAAAACCATGGGACTTGTGCCAACTGGGCTGGAATTTCAGTCCAGAACGAAGACTAGATCTCTCTGAAATGTGAAATTTTGGCCATAAGCCTCTCTCACTTTTAAATAAAGAGATGTATTTATTTATTTATTTTTGCAAGGGGCTTTAGAAGCCAATTTTCCTCCCTGGGAAGACAGCTGAGGCTGTGCTGCCTGCGTTGGACGCTCAGGGCCACTCTCTGAACCAGCCTTGCTCCCTGCTCTGGTGCCAGCCTGGCAGGATGGGCACGGTTGCCACAGGGTCCCTGGTGCACCCTGAACAGAGCTGAGCACAGCTGGCAGCTTGGCACAACACTGGTACGAAGTTTAGGCAGTTTATTTGCTGTCGTGAAGACCGGGCAGGCTGTCAGCAGGCTGCCATCATCCTTTTCTCTCTGCAGACTACCTGCAGACACATGGCTGGGGTCCGCCATGGTCCCGACTGGTACAGTTAGTTAACAACGGTGCTAGAAATACTCAAAGCAGCCATCTGTGCCGAGATGACCCTGTCTCTGTGTATTCATAGTAGCTGCGTAGATTTAATGTGCTGGTGTTCGTGGGTTGTTGTTAATTTTCATTTCTGATACCAGTCAACAGAGAAAGAAAAGTCTCTGGTTCAGCGCAAAAGCCAACCTAGGACTGTGAGTCCCTCATTAATCTCATGGTGGCTTCCATCAGTCTCCTGGTCTGACTGTTCTGTTGGCGGTGAGGACAGCAGGCGCTGAGGACATGGCTTGACGCTATGGATAAGATGATGGAAGGGGCTATCCGTTCCCCACAGCAGCAGACCTACTGCCAGCTGTCAACCTCACTGTTGGCCACACACTCCCGCCCTGTCCCTCGTGCCAGCGCTGGCTCTTGGCTGCCCCTGGGGTGAGTCAGTGAGTCCATTCAGGGGCTAAACCAGCAAATAGTTTTCTTTTTGGTTCGGTCTAGCTCTGAACAGGGCCAGATGAGAAGCGGTGTGAGCATGAGGGACAGCCCCAGCCCTAGTTTGGCAGCAGCTTATTGCCATACCAGTTGAGCTGAATCCAAGATGCGGAGACAAACTCTGTGCTGGTTTTGGACCAAACCTGACTTCAAAGCTATGGGTGGCTGGAGCAAAGATATGGCATCAGTTCGCTCTTTGCTTTCAAAGGGGATGAGCTGTCTGCAGTAAATCAGGCAGGTTTTGCTTACGACTCTTCCTGACAGTGCAGTCTCTGTTGCAAATCATTCTGCTGTTAGGTGGCTATGGTTTCAATTCATCCAGCTTCTAACATATTTTCCTGTTTATCAGTTTAATTGCAAAGGGCCCATTGCTGTGCTATCTGACTATAGAATGCCAATTTAAGTGTCTACAACCCTGAAAGTGCAGTGCCCATTTTCCCAGGCCCAAATCCCTCTGCCTCGTGCAAGCATGCTGTGTCAAACTAGATAAGTGGGTAAATGCTAAAAATTTAGCAATTTAGCACGCGTGCAAAGCTGCCAACTGGCAAGAATCCTTAGAGCGGTAAGATGAAATATTCCGAGTTACAGAACAAAATGTCTGTGCTGGGATACTGAAATACATGTATTTAATGTACTATTTGAGGTTTAGTGGCAAACCAGAATGAAAGCTATTTAAACAAATCCTCGCTTCATGTAACGTTGTTGTAGTCCAAGTCATTGCTCAGCATATCACGAAAGACAATATTATCCAGCTTTTGTTCAATACCAATTACTTTTCTGCTTCAAATAATAAGGAGCATTTTTCAAAAAAATGGGGTTTGCTTAGACATTAGGGAAAATAGAGTTAACAGACATCAGAACTCTGTCTTGGAAAATTCGCTGTGAGGCAGGCACAAGTATAACAAAAGTAATTATAAGTGAATGCTGATAATTTATTTACTGGGATAGTAGCATTGTTAGAGATGTCAAATCCTGTTTTATCTGCATCTGCATGAGTGGGGTTTTTGAAAGAGTTTCCATGTTTCCAGCAGTGAGACTCTAAGTTTCTAATGAGGCTGTGAGAAGTGCAAGGACTTCTCCATTGCAGCAGAGAGGAGAGTTCACATGGGGATTTGGAGACGAGTGGTCCCCATTTGAGAAGAGAAGCTCAGCCAGAAGGTCCAAGTTGGACTGGGCTCCTGCGTGCACATCAATCTGGGTTGCATCATGTAGGGATGGGTGTGAAAGTCACTTTGGCAATCTGAAGAAGGTTTAGTACATTAAGTAACTGTTAGACAGTAACTCTTGTAGACGAGACAAAGTGTTCTGATGTTCAATCTACCTTCCTTGGAGAGGTTAATCAGGAAGGTGGAAGGTGGGAGAAATGCTGCAAAGAGCCTCTGGCTTCATCACAGACCTTGAGCCTGCGGGCAACAGTCTTCAGCAAGAAGCCTCTGACTGGACATCAACTGATGCTTCGGTTTGAGGAGGGATGAGTGCAAAATGTGACATCTCAGCAGCTGGCGGTCCCCATGTGCTGTGCGAATGTGAGGGAGGGAGAGAACAAAGCAATCTCCACTCCTGGGCCGTGGCCAGTGCCTTTAGTACAAGCGATACTGCGCTGCTCCGTGTGCTGTGGCAGTCAGGGGACCACGGCCATGTGCTTTTAGTCACAGCCTGTCACCTCATCAGGTGCCCTGAGGCGCTGTGGGTGAGCTGCAGGGCCAAATCCCACCCTCATACCTTCCACAAAGGGTGCGTGGAGCTGTTCCTCAAAGGCAAGCCGTACCAACCCAGCTGTCACTGGGTCTGGCCCAAAGCCCAGGGAAGGAGAAGGACAGGTCCCGTGCTGAGGGTATCATCACAAAGCCCACTATGGAGCTCCTGCCACTTAGGAAATCTTACTCTAGCAGGGAGTTGCATTGCATCCCAAATCAACAAAGTATATATGCGCTTAACAAACTCAAACTCAGCCCCTTTCACAAACCAAAATAAATTGTTTCCATGCCTGCCCAGATTCTAAATTAGCAGAACAAACAGTCATTTAAAATGAATGATTTGCAGTCTGAGGAATACAAATCAGAGACTGTATTTCTTCTCGTTGGAAACATACTGTTACACCAAAAAATATTACCTAGATTTTCAATCTTATATAGACTGGGCAAAAGATCTTCATTATCAAGCAGTCAACAGACAATATAACCAGTTCTGGCATCACATCTGACATGTCCACTCCTTGACAGATCATTCCCTTTGGTGTCTTTACACATCGCAAGGTTTGCCAGCTACAGGGATCACATCTTTATTTGGCTTGTGTGGAGCTGGACCCAGAAAGGTTTTACCCCAGAATTCACCAATATGTGCTGTTGCTCTGCTCTGCTGGTCACTGCAGGGACCCCAGAAGCTGCAGCAAAAGATGGCATCCAGGTGTTGCTGGAGGGGAGTGGGGGTGCAGCAGAAGGGGTGGAAGGAGTGCCTGTGGTGTCCTGTCTTGAAGGCGAAACAGAAGAGAGGGACCAGGCAACATTAGCTGAAACTTCACACAAAGCCATTTGGGGCCCATTCTACAGCTCTGCCCCCAACTGCTCCCAACTCTCTTGAGCTGCAGCTCCATCTTTTCTGCCAGCCATACTTTCCTTCACCTGGGCCAAGAAACCATTTTTTGCATGGAAGGAGGTTAGTAGGTGATCCTGGCTCTTCTGAGGAAGTGTCAATCCAGGCAGGACAGCTATTTGGAACAGGTTATAAGAGGTTACCCTCAGGCAAGTATAGATGTGTGATGAACACATTACTCCAAGGGGAGCTCATAATTTGATACAGACCTTTGGAAGCATCGGTATCAAATTCCAGTTGTGCAAATTAAAACTCTGAACACTTCAGGTCTGATTCAGACTGCTGCAAAGTCAACAGGAGTCTCTCCCTGCCTCCAGTGGGTTTTTGATGTGATCCTTATCCAATAAACAATCAAGAAGTAAACACATATGGAATCTGATTACCTGGTCTCCAGCCTCTGGGTGAACTCTCTGCTGTGTCACGTAAATACAACATTGGCAGGTGAAATTCTAGCAACCTGCAGCAGCATTTCCATTGCCCAACTGAGCACCTGCGGTCAAGCTTATCTATGACTTCTGTTCCTAAGTCACTAGTCTCTGTTCTACAAGAAGTAAGACTCTCTGATTTACAACTGCCCTTTCTGCCCTTAATAATCTGTGATAAGATCTTTTTTTGCGTGAACTCCAAGCAGCTTAAGTGCCTGCACCAGCTGGTGAAACTGTCCCACAACCACTCACCCTTTCCACAAGTCACCATGGCTCCAACACTGCCAAGATGCTGCCCTGAGATGATCCGAAGGATCTCTTTTATTTTAACAGCACAACTATTTGTTATTCTGTCCAGGAGCAGTAAAGCTCCCGGTTGCGCAGTAGGAGAACATTTTAAAGCACACTAAACAGCAAATAATCCTCTGCTCAGGATATTAAAATATCACAAACCACAAATTTCCCAGTGTTATGACTTTGTAGCTGGCATCTGTGTGTTTTAGCACCCCAGTCTATAGACTGAGGAGGTGACATGCCCGTACTAAGCCTAGGGTAAAAGGGCCGGTACAAGATAGCCTTGTGCAGTCTGCTTCCAGGCAGGAATTGCTTTTGCAGACCCTTTCTCTCCAATATATTGAGTTATAGTAACTACCATGTTTGAATGGCATGTCTTCTTCACAATGGGGCTAGGTACTGCTGGATGTATCAAGTAGAGCCTTGGCCAGCACGTCTGACACAGACCACCTTGTGATGGAGAGGGTGTCTGCAGCCAATCCTGGCCTCATTTATTGACCCATCTACTTTTTTTGACCTTGGAATAATTGCCCTATTTGCATGCTTGCACTAGGTCTTTGCCCTCGACTACTCAAAAGCCGTTTTTAAGGCGCTAACCAAGTCAAGGTCTAAAGCAGCCTGACTGCAAGATGCCATGTTGTCATCAGAGGCTCCTGCAGGGCCCTATCCATCCAGACATCACGTGTACTGGTACAAGGTGTGTTACTGCAGAGAGAAGAGGGGAACGAGGCTATAGGCATAAGTAGACAGACAGACAGACAACCACACTCTCCTTCCAAAAAGCAGAAGTTATGCTTACAGTTTGTCCTTGTCAGTCCTTGAACAAGCAGAAAAATGTTGGTCACACTGTTAGATAAATCCTACAGATGTGGATAAAAAGAGCTTCCCTTACATTAAGATTGAAGATGAGTGGTGCTATCCAGGATTAAGGGAGAGATTTTGGAGACAAAGGAGGACGAAGTCCTGTACTACCATGTGGAAAGATATTGTATATGGCTTTGGAGAATGCAGGAAAAGTGGCGCATAGCAAATACAAGGTCTGGATTTTAACACCAAGAGTCTTCATGCTATTTCCTGTGATCCTCTCACACTGTGCAATCATTTTCTAGCCCTGACAATGATGGTCAAGGTTTGATAAAAGGTATAACTCATCAGTATGTGCAGAAGCATCTGCAAAATCCAGATGGGAAAATGACCTTGGCTCCTGCAGTTAAAGAGAAAATGAGGCTTGGGCCAGATTAATTCCCAGGGTTGCACATTGATTTCATTGGAGTTGCCCTGAGGGTGAGTTTGATTCTTAACTCCTTAAAGTTTCCAAAACAAAGCAAAATCCATGTAGGTGGCAATATGGAACCGATGGGGCTTTTTTTGTTTGTTTGCTTGGTTGGTTGGTTGTTTTTTTCTAGTTGTTTTAGTACAAGCTACCATGACTTAAAACTTATTCCTGCAGATGTGCAGGAGCAGGCAACTGTCTTAAAAAGAAAAGGTAAAGTCTTCACCTGGAGCAAGCTCACGCTGCCTTTGGAAAGATTTCACTTCATTGATGAACTTGTCTTTCTATTTAAAGCATCCCCAGCTTTGACTCTCAGGAGTGCATCCATTTGGTATCTCTCTGAAGCCACCACCCGCTGATGTGTTTGCAGAAGCTTCTCCCAAGGAATGTATTTCTGAACAGAAAAATGATTTTACTGAATTAATAATAGATGGGCTCAAGCTGCACCAGTTGAAGTTAAATTTCTATATGGATGTGGACTCCAAGTTTTGGGCATGTCTAGAGCTAGGTTATTGTGCTCCTTGGCAATTAGATGCATCCTGTACTTAACTTTTTTTCTTGTTTTAAACGCTACCACTTTATATAAGGCCCTGTCAATGCTGCAGGCAGAATAAAATTCTGAGAGAGTCCATTTTTTTTTATTTGGAGATTCAAGAAAACAGAGGCGAGAATAGGATTTAGAAATTGGGTTTGGTTTTATAGGGAAAAATATGGAAGGGGAATCCCAAGATGCTGAATTTGAACTAGTCCATCTTCCATGGCAAATGTAGGTCTCTGAGTCCCCATGGGGAGCTTTCCCTGGGAAGCTCTGGTTACACTCAGTGCACAGTTTGAATTCAGATTTAGGACCTACATTGCAGCCCATTGACCCGCCCAGGAGAATCACTTGAACTTGCTGGTGAAAGACAAGCCTTGCAGTGCCCTAAATGTGACCTTGCCAAAGTTCATTGCATACTCATGTGAAAACTACCCATCTGAAGCCCAGAAGAGCTTTTATAGATGTACGGCTGAGCTGGGAATCACCAGAGTATCCATCTATTTGTGAGATAATGTCTTGTGCTTCCAGACTAGAAGTCGATGTTTTCCCAGTGTGTTGCTCCCTATTAGTTCTGCTTTCTGTTCTGTCTGATAGCAGGAAGCGTAGAAAAGAGTGGAAATTAAAAATGAAGATAATGCAAAGTTAAACACACCTCTTTTTGATCTTCAAATTGAGTTAATGTCAAGCAAAGCTTGTACTCTATGCGCTGGCTTGCCTCTTTAACGATGAATTGTGTGGAACTATTTCACTTGCCAGCTTGTGCAGTAAGTTGGAAAATAAAATTAATAAAAGGCAGTGTCAGAGTCAGTGTGTAAGTGACCCCTTTGAGGCACGGTGAGATTGGAAGCTCTTTGCCTTTGCAGGGTCCCATTATCATATGATCAGGCCACTTCATAAGCCTCCTCATGATACACCTGCGGCAGGGCTGGTTGCCTGTGGCAACTTTGGGCTTTGGGCACCATGGCCAAAGAGTAGGAACAGCATAACAGGCGGGCTGACATCTCTGGCTCAGATTTTTGGGCTCTCACTATGGGGTCTGCACAAATCAGGGTGGGTCCTTGGAAGCAGAATTTTCCAGGACATTGAGCCTTGTTTTCTTGTCTTTCCTGGCATGTCTGAAGGAGGTGTATGGTGCCATGGCAAGGACTATCTGAGGAGCCCCTCTGGGTTGGGCCATCAGCTGAAAGCCTGCACAGGGTACTTGGCTTGATGTCCCACTGCTGCCCAAGTGGAAACTGCTCTGCCTTGTTCGGACCAGGATGCGCTGAGGACTCAGCAAGGACAAGCTCCCAGGGGACCTCTGACCCCTGAGAAACGAAAGCATCACTGCATACAAGAGCCAAGGTAGAAGCTGGATATAGAGACTTAAATGTCACCAAAGTCCTAGTTTAGGGACTGGCACTAAGATGGAGCCACTGATTGCTTTTCTCCCTGCAATTTTTCTCAGAGCTCAAGGAATTAAAATTCACCAAAACCTTAATTTCTGAAAGACATTAAGTCTGAAATACTTTGACCTTCACAATGTCATTCAGTTTGACTGTTTAACCAGTATTCTCCTCCTCCCCTGTGCTGTCCCTTTATTTTTGTATCAAGCAATGGGAAAGAAAGGCAGTAACCAGCTACCTAAGATGCAGATTACACACAAGGTTAGCACACCAGAAGCATACTGCCGCCTTCTGCTCAGTATTTAAACTGAGATATTTAGTTCCCATGGGGAAAATTGTACTAGAATAGAAAAAGGCACAGCATGCAGCTATTATTGGGGCAGTGATTGTAATGAGCATGGAAAATGGAACAATATATAACCCATTCTTAATAGACTCTTGGGAGGGTTATCCTCTGCTTCTCCTCAGATCCCGTACCCAGACGCTTTTTTTTTAATAATTGGAAATGCTTTTTTTTTTTTTTAAGAGCCCAGAACCATTTGTATTGCTCAGTAAATATTAATGACATTTTCCAAAGATGAATTATCCCCATGCCTGCACCAGAGTGTGGTTTGAATAAAACAACCCCCACTTTTCACTTTCCAAGCAGCTGTTTGACCGGAGTTCTTGTCCTTTCCAGAATGCCATAAAAGGTCAAATCTTTCTGGACTGATCCTCCAGTTGCCTCAGGTGGGAATGCTTTGGAGCCTGTGCAAGCACCTCACACCATCACAACGATCTGTAGTGTTTGCACTGGTGAAATGAGCCCTGGAGCCATGCTGACCTAGACCTCCTTTGCCAAAGAGAAGGAGCCTAAAGTCCAAGAGGGAAGCAAGCTGGCAAGATGGCCAACTTTCTGTGCATGCAGCAGCTTGTTACGCACGTATCACGGAAAGCAATGCTCTGTCCTGAAATGGTAGTTACTTAGCTTTAACTTTGTGGCCACAAAGGTTTGAGCAGGTTTGAGACGTTGAGGTGCTTAAATGTGATGCTAAAAATATATCAACCTCGCTGGGGGATTTTTTTTTGGTCCTTTCTCAAGGTGTCTAAGAAGAACATGGGAAAAATTGGTTGATGCTGTGACTGTTGCTCAGCGGTTGAAGCAGAGCAGTCAAGTTGTACTCCATGCTAGTGAGGAGGATGTAAGATTTGCTGCCTTTTACTCCATGGAAACAGCCTCCAATCACCCTGAAGGCTGAAGCTTTAGCGGTGGGAGAGGGAAGACATGAATGCCATGGAAACCTCCCTGCTTCACTGAGGAACTGCAGTAGTGTTTCTTTTGATTTTACTCATAGGTGCTTGCAGTGGGTCATCCCATAGCCGCAACTAAAGATTTTGGTCCTGTTTTGGGCAGGACTCTGGCCCTGAGGACACTCACTTGTGTCTTTTCTTGTTGTAATTTTTTTTTTTTCCCACCTTGATGCAAAATGCCACACAAACCGAGCCCCCCCACCTAGGACCAGGGCTAAGCTATGCTACAATTAATAGAGCTCTAGCACTGGACAAGTTTTGGGGCCAATGTTCGTCCACACCCCGTCCCATGTTAAAAGTCATGTATTTTAGTGTATTAGCAAAGGTTGGTTTTGTTTGCTGTAACTAATGATAAGTCTGAACCTTCTCGTTTTAGGAACTGCAGTCCTCAAAAAGACAGTTTTTACATGTCTACCATACGTATATGCTGCAGCTTTGCTGGCGTGAAACTAGGAAGGATGGCACTCTTCGTCTCCTGCTAGCTCTAATCAGCCCTGGGAGCTTACACCACCACTTGCTTCAGCTTTGCTCAGAGTGTGGCAACAATGTCTTTCTGAGGTGGTAACACTCCTCCTGCACAATCAGTGCAGATTAAGGTGTAAAGTGAGGCCCGTGACAGCTTGAAGGATTGCGTGGGGCTCCATCAGCCAGACCCTATCTGAGCACAAACAAAAAAGCGTTGTTGACAGACAACTTTCATAAATTGCTTTGTTGAGTGTCAACTTCGCTTTATAGCACATTTTCACATGCCAGTGCTGACACTTGTGGCATAACTTGCTGGCGCAGTATGGCATGCTTGTCGTGCTGGTATCTTTTTCTGCCTTTTTTTTTTTTTCTAGTAAATTCATGATGGTCCAAACTGGAGCCATGTTATGTGGTTTTGCCCTTGATGCATAAGTGAGAGGAGCTGTGTTGCATAGGATGTACTGCCAGAACAGTGCTGACATCATAGTTAAAAACCACATTAGGGTGAAACAAAATGAATGCTTTAAATGAACCCATATTTCTGTGCTGTGAAGTGTTTTCTTCTGCTGGACTTCTAACGTCCAAGTTCTTCCATAGCAGCATCTGTTATTCAAAGGGCAAAGGTTTGCTGCAGTCTTAGCAGAGTTAATAGTTACCATGGGCTAGGTGGGATAAAAAAAAAAATCCTTGTTTTTTTATCATTTACTTTTCTTGGCCATTTTTTGTGCTGGATCTTTGCCCAATGCCAACATAGCTAGGAAGAGAATTTGTCCCGATATTATCACCTGTAGGCTAGCTAGGGGTTGTAGCCACTACAATGTTAAACTGAGTCACAAAGCTCCCTAAATGGTTGTGTCCCTAAAGAATGAAACAAAAGAAACATCACTCATCAGGACTGACTTTGACGCTGAGCAACAACAGCGAGAAGCAATGAAGAGACTGTAAGAACCTCAAAGCAGGAAAAATCTCTGTGGACTCCCCTTTTCCCTGCAGATTGGGAAGTGGCAGGTGGGTAATCAACAAAGCCCACAGCACCGCCTTAAGATTTGGCTTGGGAGAAAGCTTGCAAGGCACTTCAGCTAAAAAAAATAAATAAATACACGAAGCCCTATGTGATACGTGCAAGCCATGGATCTCCCTGGGCTAGCCCAGGAATCTGGAGGGCATTGGGGCACCCAGAGCTGAGCAGCTCCCAGTCAGGAGCTGGTGTAGGTGGACACTGTGGAGCTGGGCTGTGCAGCCTCACTGGTTTTTTGGGGTTATCTTGATGTCAGGAATCCCTGCGTTACACCACGAGCTGATTTTTGCAGCTTCCTTAGAGATCAAGAAGTGCACAGGATTTCCTAAAGTATGTGGGAGGGTTTTATCACGGTTTGTGCTACCGACTGTGGCTCCCAGTTTGCCAGGGCTAAGCAGGCAGCAAGGAAAGCCAGCATGCACTTAACAGCACATGGCAGAAGACCTGCTCCGAGGTAGCACAGGCCCTGGGTGTGAGCAGGATTAATTAGCTCTCATTATGGGCCAGCTCAGTGTGTGTTGCATGAAGGTGATTAGCTCAAACCCAATGGACCAAAGGAGCAGATTATTTTGCTGATGATACCAAGCTGTTTGCTGAGGCAGACACGCTGGAGGGGAGGGATGCCATCCAGAGGGACCTGGACAGGCTGGAGAGGTGGGCCCAAGCCAACCTCATGCAGTTCAACAAGGCCAAGTGCAAGGTCCTACATCTGGGTCGGGGCAATCCCAAGCACAAATACAGTCTGGGCAGGGAATGGCTGGAGAGCAGCCCTGAGGAGAAGGACCTGGGGGTGTTGATTGATGAGAAGCTCGACATGAACCAGCAATGTTCTGGCCCAGAAGGCCAACCGTATCCTGGGCTGCATCAAAAGAAGTGTGGCCAGCAGGGCAAGGGAGGTGATTCTGCCCCTCTACTCCGCTCTCGTGAGACCTCACCTGGAGTACTGCATCCAGCTCTGGAGTCCCCAACATAAGGACATGGACCTGCTGGAGCATGTCCAGAGGAGAGCCACGAGGATGATCCGAGGGCTGGAGCACCTCTCCTATGAGGAGAGGCTGAGAGAGTTGGGGCTGTTCAGCCTGGAGAAGAGAAGGATCTGGGGAGATCTTATTGCGGCCTTCCAGTACCTAAAGGGGGCCTACAGAGAGCTGGGGAAGCACTTTTTACTGGGGCATGTAGTGATAGGATGAGGGGGGACTGGCTTTAAGCTGGAAGAGGGCAGGTTTAGATTAAACATTAGACGAAGTTTTTCACTTTAAGGGTAGTAAGGCACTGGAACAGGTTGCCCAGAGAGGTTGTTGAAGCCCCGTCCCTGGAGGTGTTCAAGGCCAGGCTGGACGTGGCCTTGGGCAACCTGGGCTGGTGGGAGGTGTCCCTGCCTGTGGCAGGGGGGTTGGAACTCGATGATCTTCAAGGTCCTTTCCAACCTAAACCGTTCTATGATTCTATGATTTTAACATCTAGGCCGGAATGTGGCATTTCCAGGGATTCTTGCAATGATTTGGCCAAAGAAAATTATCAAGGTAAAAGCCCAGTGTGGGAAGTGGTGAGACACACAATGGAAAAAATAAGCCCATGGCAGAACTGCTGTTGCCCGTGGCATTAGTGACCTTGGCAAGTTGCCCATGGCTGGGGCTAGAAGCAGCTTGTGGTCCCAAGGTGGGCCATGGCTGCTGTCTTCTGCAGTAGGTGCTGGGCTTTCCTTCCAGGAGGGCAGCTGAGAAAGGCCATGGCTCAGTGCCTAAATCATGGCCTGGGTGTTTGGTGGCTTGGTTAGTTCAGAAACCCGCTAGCCCAAGATGGTTGTCTTAAGGCTCTATTTCTTTGAATGTACCTCTCTCCAGGGAGTTAGCAGCCCCCCCCACCACCTGGCACCCCTTAATTTGGGGTGGTCTCTAGTTTGTGAGGGAGCTTAAATGTAGGCCATGGGTTGTATCAGCTGGGGCATGGGGTATGTTTCCAACCTGAACAAGTGACCTTGCCCCCGTGTTGTGGGACTTGGGGCTCTGAGGAGGGCAGGAGGCATAACTGGAAGCCCCAAATAACCTTAATTGGTGCTTGCTGTTGGCACGCAGGCACCGGTGCCCTCTGTGTCCCTATAGCACGGAGGGGCTGTCTGCAGGTGCAGCATTAGGCAGCAGAGCCACGGTTAAGAGGCTCTTTATTTCAAGGTTTCAGCTTTTCAAAACACAAAAGGACATGCTTGAAATTCATTCCTTCATGCTGATCCTGGGAGTCTTCCATAACCTTGAAATTTGGCTCTCTCCTTAGCTTTCCTTGCCTGCTCTCTGCCGGTACGGAGCCGCTCACCCAGCCCTGCCACACACCAGGGCCGGCACATGCCGCAGGACTGGAGGTGCCCAGGTCAGCAGCCACTTCGCCCGGAGCATCTCGGCCAGCCCAGGCACTCCCCGTCTCCTGCAGCCACAGCAGCTTCACAGCGTGTAGCCAACCGCCAGCCGAGGCACTGGCCGTGACAGCAAAGAAAAGAAACCTCAAGAATTAAGGTGGTATTTGTCATTTCACGTGTGCTCATAATTTATGAACGCCGAAAACATCCCCCCCCCCCCCCCGCCCGGTTTGTAACAGCAAGGCTTCGGGCTGTGTAATGGGCCATTCCAACCCGCTACCCCCTCTCCAGGCCCTTATTCCTTTTTGCCCTTCACCTCTCACAGGGGCTATAACCATGGCAAAAACGTCCCAGCCAGGGCAGTGCCTGTTCTTGTAACACCACCTGTAATCACCCCTATGATGTGCTGCTCCTGCCTGCAAGCCCTGGGTGCCAAAAGAGGTCAGAGACTGAAGTTAACATGTTTTTGGCAAAGGGCATCTGCCTGTATCACCCTGTTTCAGTACCACCCACGGGAGCAAGGGTGTGTGGTTCACCGCTGACCCCCAAACTCCAAGGAGAGACAGTGCCGTACAGGGAGAAGCTTGCAAATCCCCACTAATGCCTAGCTGCTGCGAGCGGGCTCAGTGCTGAGCATTCCTCACCCCATTGCCCTCTTCCTTGCCGGTCCCTATCAGTCAATGCATTTGTTACCTCTGAAGTGCTTCTCCAACATCTGCAATTCTGGCGCTCGGGAGACTCGTACCCACACCCATACCCAGGTTGCTGCAGCATCTCAGGGGTTCTCATCCCGTAACGGGCTTGGCTGCGAGAAGGGGTTTGTAGTCTCAGCTTTGAACATGTGTAAAATGAGACGTGTGGAGCCTTAACACATAAGGAACGCCCAGCTGCTAGAAGGAAACGGCAGCATCGCCTTGCCCTGGCACAGCTGGACACACACAACCACACACGTTCTCCTGTAGCTGCCCTCTCCTCTGCACACCCCACCTACTCCCTCCCCACACCCCTCTTCCCATCGCTGAAATCCCTGCCACCCCCTCACATAGCACACGCCTCACCGTTTCCATCTGACAGCAAGGATTTCAGTAGCATTTCATGCTTCAGTTTGTATTTTAAAGCAAGCAGCCATCTCTCCTTCCCTTTATCTTCTAACTCTTCCCATATAAATATGATCACTTCGTCCTGCGAGACTTGAAAACCCATTTCCAAAATTCCCCAGGCAACTAATACAGTAAAACAAGCCTATAAATATAAATAATTATGATAAAAAGGCATAAAATGCCAGACTTGGGTCAAACATACTCACGTAGTGACACTAGCAACAAATAACTACGCCGTGTTTGAATGGAGGTGGAAAAAGCTGAATACAGAGTAGCTAGTTTGTTGCCCATAACTGTCAGACTCCTAATTCGGACAGGCCATATTTTATTGATAGCAGAGCAAACACAGTCATAATCCGTCCCTACCTTTCCTGCTTTGTGCAAAATCCCATCCATCCCCAGGGAAGCAGGGATGGAAAAAACAGTGGTGTGAACGTGAGGTGAAAGTATAAGACAGAAAGCACAGTCCCAGGCTGTGTTTCCCATGCGTTTCTCGCACATCATATGCTAAGTTCAATTTTCCAAAAGCTTTGTTTTATTTTTAAAGGTAACATCTTTATTATTATTATTATTATATTTATTAGTTGTTGTTATTATTATTATTATGCAGAGATGAGATTTTTTTTTTTCCCCCTTTGATCACAGAGCAAACAGTTTGCTTTTGAAAATGTTAATGGAGTCCTGATTTAAAACATTTTTTCTTCACTTTTTTCTGTTGTTTTTGTTTTTTTTAAAACGTTGCAACAGGCAGGATCTGGGGTTCAATTTCCTCGTCCTACACAAAGAAAGATTCCGGAGTTCGGACTCCTAGCCACTACCGGTAGGTCCTGCCTTGCTCAGTTGTCGTCGTCTCAGTGTGGTTTCGCCAGGTGGGGTGGGTAGGTGGGTGGGAGGGGAGGAGTTGGAAGAAGGGAGGGTATTTGTCAGCTATGTCGAGTCTTGGTTAACAACTTTGCCTCCATTCATGGTTGGTGTCCCTGAACTTTTTCTTGAGCGTCCTTGTTTTTCTCCAATTTCATGCAGTGATGGCTCTCTGTACATGCACACTGCAAACAGAAAAGACACCCGTTAACAGCCCTGAAGTCACAGACATTAATGACCATAATGAATTATTTCTTCGTGTATGAGGCTGAAATTCCAGCCCCAAGACAAACACACACACACACACTTAGGGAAACCTCAGTGACCCAGCAGTAGATCCTGTTACCAAGCAGGATCTGTTACCTGCCCTTGCTGCCAGCCAGATCCTCCTTTTGTCTCTGGATTCTTCCAAAGGCACCGGTAGCAACAGGGGATTTCTCACAGATAAGTTTTTCTAGGTTTTCAGTGCTTTACGTCTTTTCATGTTATATTCATATATATAAAATAAACATTCCAGTTCACTGCACCATGTACTGTCTCGAGATGCTGATTATCCTCTAATAACAGGTCCAAGAATTACCCGGTCCCCTGTCCTTAACCTACAAGAAGCCCTTCAAAGCCTTGAATCAAACCTACGCTTGCATCTGAGCCATCCAAGCCTTCTGGGTGTTAAGCTCTGGATCTGGAAGTGGTGACTCAAGCCCGTTTGGTTCCTTCGGCCAAGAGCTGAGGTCTGCTCTCAGCACTTCTGATTTTTTTCCCCTGTAAATCAAGACAGCCAGCCAAGGCCAAAGCCGTGAGCAGACACATGGGGATCAGTGCAGTGACAGCAAGCCAGGAGCCATCTCAGCTCTGCGTGGTCACCTGGCAGCACCTGAGAACAGGGCACCTTCGCTCCAGGCCCTGGCTAAGCAATGTGTGTGTCCTACAAAAATGTACTTGCAGGAGCCTAGACAGCCTGAGAAGGCACCGTCTGCCCGAGGCATGGCACATCCCCATGTCCTGTGCAGCATAAAGCATTTAGCCAACTCACCATGTGGACTAAGTCCTCATGGCTGTCCTCACACCGTGTGAGGTGTGCCAGAGCAGGGGCACACGCTGAGCAGCTCAGCAGCTCACACCAAAGGGGAGCGTCTCTGATGAGCTCATCGCAAATGCGGTGGGGTGTAGATGTGATTGAAATAGTGAGGCTTCTCAAGGGCAGGCACATTGGAGTTGAGAACTTGCGGTAGGTCCAGACTGCAGATGTCATGACTAGATCTTTGCAAAAATTAGGATAGAAAGAAATGGTTGTGTACTGCTTCATTTGGTAAAGCCGTCACGTCACAAACAATGGCACAGAGCTCAAACACAGGGGATAGAGCCCAGCAGGTTTTGGTTCCGGGCAATCAACAAGAATAAAATTCCAAAAATTATCTGAAGAAATGGAAAAAACACCCCATGTTTAAAAAGGTGATGTAAGCGCTCATATTTATAACCTCCCCTGATTTGCAAATAAATCCTGGCAATTAGAGGCAGGCTACAAATGACATTATTGCTCTGCATTTTACTCCTAGCTAGATAAACAGTTGTAGCAGCGTGCAACAATACAGGACAGAGATAAAGTGCAGTCAACTGTGCATTAATAGGAAGGATATTGCATTGAATATATGAGCAGTGAAAAAATATTACTTTTCCCACAGAGCATTTTTCATGGGAGGCTTTCAAAGCAGTTTAAACGCACTAGCTGGGCCTCCCAGGGTGGCTGCAAGGCAGGGACCAATCTGCAAACTGTTATTGCTACTGGAGCTGTTTTTTGATGAAAATGAGAAAAAAGGGAAAATGAATGACCAGACCTGTGGGTCTGGGCCAGGATGAGCAATGCCAGGACTGCCCGTCCGCTGCCCAGACTATTGGTGCTGTCTGAACGGTGCAGAGAAAGCGTGTAGCAAGGCGGTAATAGAAGGAAAAGGGATCTCGCATCCCCTTTCAGTTGCTGAGCTGCACATCACGCCTTGCTGAGTGTCACTCAACAACCTGGTGATGGTGAATTTGCCTGTTGCGGAGAAGCACCTAGTAAAACGGTTGAAGAACTATACAAAGGTTAACAACTGAGAAAAACCCGGGCCCTTGTGATTACTTAGCCTGAGATGCAGAGCCTTTTGATGACACTGAGGATGCACATCACTTCTGCGACCGACCTGCTGTGGTTCGCCCCGCAGAGTTGGGTAGTTGCGCTGGCATTGCCCCAGCGCCCCTAACGTCCCGTACACTTCTGCCTCAAGCCCAGTGTCATCTTCACCCTCCCCTCTCTGGTCCCAGGCTGGAGCTGGAGGGACCCGGCAGGCTTCTCCCTCAGGCAGCTGCATGTGCCAAGCTCATCTCACCCGCACCCGTCCCCAACTCCCCATCGAGCTGGGCCAGATGCTTAACCACAAGGGCTGAGCCCCAGCAAAGTCCACAGCAGCAGCACCACAGCACGCTGCCTTTCCTCCGCTCCCTGCCTCTCACTACGGCCTTTGGGCAAAAACGTTGAGCTGCTAACAAGGCCCACAGGGTAATGAATATAAATCAGGCTACAGAAGTAAACAACGCTTGCAGCTAAAAATTAAGGAAACCCTGTACCAAGCAAGCAAACAGGGCAGGAATTCTGAGTTTATCTTCCAGTCTAGTGCATGACACAAGTACTGACATGGGGCATGGCAGGAGGCTGCTCACATCGTGCTTTTCAGACAGAGCTGTCAAAGCCTCTGTACCAGCCCGGCTGTGCCAACAGACCATGCCAGAAACATCGCAGCAGCATAGGCCGAGCGTATTTGCAGTATTTAGATACACCTACAGGATCAGTGTGCGCAGTATTTATATGGCATCACGCACAAGATAGGGCCTGGATATTTATTCTCCTGCACAAGAGGCTTGTGCACATGTGCGGAGCTATGGCCATCGCTCGGCGGTGGCTGCAAACCTGTGACACACAGGGGTGTCTATGCACACAGCCGCACGCGCGTGGGGTTTAAGGACAGCGGGACATGTTGTGCAACACAAGCCCTTGGATTGCGGTTTGCTCCTCCTTGTACTGAGGAAGCTCGAGTGTGACTCACGCGCGGAGATGTTAGTCATGGACCGGGGAGGGGGGGGTGTTTGCAAATGGAATGTTGTTCGTGCCCAGATCTTCCCAGCTTTAAAGTACATCTTGGTGGTTCAGGACGAGCAGCACTCCCTGACAGATCTGTTTGGGGTCCCTGTGTGTTTGTGTGTGCGTGCGTGTATGTGTGTGTGTGTATATGAAGCCACACTGCCCCCGTAACCTGCACCAAGGTAAACTAGCAGCAGTGTGACAGTCGGCGTGCCCAGGCGCTTGGCAGGTCTGCCGGTGCACGCAGCACAAGGCAGCTTTGGAAGGATGAGCGATTTGGCTGGAACCTGCTTTGCCTTGCTTCTCCCACCCACCCACACCCACACACCAAGCCAAATACAGCCCCTAATGTCTGGAAACCAAGCTAATGCTTTGGAGCTTCAATCAGATAATCAGCTCCTATGTCCCAGATTCTAATCAACACATCCATATTCATGCTTTAATTGAAAAGTGCCGTTAGCTTCATCTGCTGAAGAGCCATAGGCATAACTGGAAGGGGGTGAGCGGGAGCGGAGCTGTGCCCGTGTCTGGTTCTTGCGGCTTTCGATTCTCTGCTTCCCTGCTAACCAGCAGCGCCTGCCATTCGCACGCACAAGGAAACAATTTTGTACAAAGAAAAAACTCGCAAATTGGGCAGGAAGGAGACTGGGGGCCCGGGGGGGAGTGGGGAACCAAGGGGGAAGGGGGCGGTGGGGAGCATCCTTCCCCAAGGTGAAGGCGTGGAGGGGGCTGCCTGTCACCCAGGAACAGCTCAATCTCTCGCCCATGCGCTGGCACACGATCCCAGGCTCCTTTCTGCTTCCCAGGCATGGCACAGGCACACCACCCACGCGGGGAAACCGAAATCACCCTGCGCGGCTTCCCTGGGCGTCAGGGACTGCCTGAGTTTGGGAAGCAGGCACCATTTTGTGTCCTGATACTAGCATTTCTCAGTTGGCATCGCTGTCAGTTGAGGAGGTTCAGGGGATGCAACGAACCCCATTTCCTTTCTCTAGAATACAGGGAAAAGCTTATTGAAGGACCTTAGACATATCCCATCCATCCAGCTTCACTCCTGGCTCTCCCTGCCCCAGACTCGAGCGAGTTAGGAGGAACCCAATTTTTCCCGAGTTGCAGTTTAGCCGGTAGGCAATGTTGCTAGCCCTGCGGGACTGCCACGCGCCCCGATGGCAGCCTGGACGGGTGTCTGGGCAGGGCTGGGCACACGTCCTCTGGCAGGCAGCCCAGGAGACGGGCTCCTTCCCGTGATGGATGCCACAGCTCTGGGTGTCAGTATCTGCAGTCGCGGCTGCATTAGCTAATGCTTCGGTGGAGAGAATTAATTGTCTGAGCAGCAGCTAGGGGCAGGAGGGAGCAAGTGATTATGCACCCTCGTTTTCTGCCTGTAATTACTGTGTTCTAAACCCCGTCCCAGCTGATGCATTTCAGAGGCGTTTGAGCTCGCGTCTATCCAGCGGCTAAATGTGCAGGATGCTGCCAGATGGAATCACAGTTTGTTCAGGTAAGAAACGCAGCACAGGATGACAAAAAGCCAAGTGAAAGCACAGTTAAAATACATTGCATTTGCCATCTAATAAGATGATTAGGGGTTTGATAGATGAAGCGAGTTACCGTGGGATTGAAAACATACCAAAGCCTGCCTACTTGAAAGACAGACCCAAAAGAGGAGCTGTGTTAACTAAGACTGATAAAGAGTGTGGGGTTTGTCTTTTTTTTTTTTTTTTAAAGAAAGAACACTTTTTAGGATGTTTTGTGGATTAAGGTGATACCTTTGAAGCAGTTTCACTAGACCTAGCATATCTTCCTACTCAATAGTGTCTTGTACTTCTTTGCAACACCTGAGGACTCTGCTTTAACAAAACTGGGATGCTGCACCCCTGGGAAAACACATTGGGAAAGATCTGTCTGCTGTTCCGTGCACACTGATATTCATCAGTGGTAATAAATGGATCAGACTAGTCATTAACAGGTCACCTTCATATCTGAGACATGTTCATGTCATGAGGGCTGAAGCACCGTGAGTTTGGAGCTAGGGGCAGCTCCAAATGACTCAGATGGAGGAAGACTTGTCTTCTGCTTTCTGTGGCCGGATTTGCCACCCCAAATGCATTCTGTCTTGGGCCAGGTGAGAGGTGAAAAGTAGCTTATTTGGGAAAGCAATCTGGCAATGACGTCTTCAAGGAGAAGGAAATATAAATAACAGCACATCCACAATAAGCATCTGATAAAATTCTCACTGAAGCGACTGGAAAAGTCTCCTGTTGTTTGAATGGGTTGGGATATTTAAAAGAACAAGACGCACTGTGGAGAGTAGTGTTTGTCCAGCACTAATCACTACAGACACTTAAAGAGACTGAAATTGCTTTAAAGGATTGCTTGGTGTCCAAGTGACAATTATACTCAAGCTAATTTCTTGTGCAGTCTGGTTCAATCTATGTGTCTGCACTTTAAGGGATCATTTAGCTCGAATGATCAGGGATCAGAAATAAAAATATCAAAAGAAATGTGTTGCGTATGTGTGTTTTTAACCAAAACTGGCACCACACAGCACATTAGCTGCTGCCTGCCAGGCTGTTTGCCTTGGCTTTCCCTGCGCACAGATGGGACAGGAACGTAACGTTTCCCCTGTTATTACTTAGTAAGTTTTTTGTGCTTTTATATTGATTAAGCTTAATGCTATTTCCAAAAAACCAAACAAACGCTACCTACACTAAACAATAAAAAAACCCTCCTACCAACCAAAACCCAAAACTTTTCCAGTTGGTATGTAGCGACATTCACACGGAACACCTCCAGCATCCTGACAACCTACAGGAGTCAAAACACTGTGGGATTAGCACAGCATAAAACTGTAGCTACTAAAAGCCATAGATAACACATATACATACACAAATACCACTGTATGTATATGTTGTCCTTAGAAATTATCTGGGAGGATATTTCATATCTATTTATTAGTTTACTGCCCATTTGCATCTCTGAGGAGAGGACTTCTGAATTCCGAAAGCAGTATGAAGCCACAGGGGTCAAATGTGCTCTGGGAGCAATCTGGGCTTTTTTGTGTTTCCTTTCCCTGCAAAGGGTCTCTTCAATAAGCTGCTGCATAATTATTCTGCACGCAGCAAACAACTGGGAAGTTTCATCTGAGAGATAATTGCCATTGAAGTGGTGGGTGAAGTGATTCCTAGCAATGTATGGAACACCTCTCCTTCCCGGGGGACCAGATTCCTCCTTGCATACATTACTGTGTCAGCCATCATGTGGCGGGGCTACTGCTGCTGGTGGTACTGGAGCAAAAGGAAACCTGGGTGCGTTACCGCAGACAGAAGCTGCGAAGTACTGACCTGAATGAGCAGCAAAGCCCACACGCTGGAGCATGCCACAGCATTTAGCAGAAGGGACATGCAAATATAGCAGGGGAGTGCTTTGAATACTTCCTTAGAGTCATGACAAAGCGAAAGAAGCTGTTAGAACAGGGAAGGAATTGCCCTTTTTCTGTAACATCTCCGCTTGCAAGCTCTGCTCGCGGAGACTTTGATGGATGCAGCACAGAGAAGTCACGTGGAGCTGAGCGCGTTTTTACTCCAACCCTCCCCACAAGCCTCATGCTACCTACAATGAATCTCAGGCTGGGGAACAGAGTCCTCCGTCTGGAGTCACAGTCCCAGACAGCTGAATGCTTTGGGAAGCTGACACGTGCCTCGGCTTGGGAGACTGCCAGCCCTTTGATGCAGCAGCGCTCACAGAGGCTGACTGCAAAGCATGTGGAGGAGGGAAGGGGTGGAGGAGCCCTTAATTTGGCTGCCAACTTCCAAAGCGCTCACTCGCTCGGGAGGTTATGTGACAGCTGTGATTGAAGCAAGCGTGGGAGGATGCAACTGCAGGAAAGGGAAGCTCTCGGGCTGGGCTGGGTTTTTAAAATGAAAGTCAGAGCAGCGTTTGCTGCAACGAGGACTCCGCTGTGGGTCAGGCACCTCTATTAAGGCAAGGCTTTCCACGAGGAGAGCCACAGGAATGGCCCAGTTTAATGTATGCAGAAGGCAATTATTGAGCCATTCAGGAGACGCCACGCACGCTCCATCAAAAAAGCAGCCTGGATTCAAAGGAACCCACTGATCAGTGCCAACACCCAGCCAGGCAGCAAAGAAGTACCAGAAGGAGCTGGAAACCCAGCTGTGAAAGCTAGCGCTTGCAAAGACTCTTCTCCCAGCCAAGGCAGGAGAGGAGATGGAAGAGAAGCTGGTGACTGACCCCATGCCTGCAGCAGACTCTGTTCCTTAGCAAAACTCAATGAGGGCTTAAGGCACCAATCCCACTAATGCCTCAGATAAACATGAAAAGGCTCCCGGCTGCAGAAAAGCTATTGAAAACAAGCACAGGACAAGACGCTCCAGGCTGCTCTCTGCTCTTCCAACATCTCCATCTCCTGTGCAAAGGCCACAGATAGATACTCTGGGAATGCTGAGTTGGATTTCTCTCACCGTGCTTTGCTTCAGTGGTCCAACAGATGATTTCAGCCTGCCTTCCTGCACTGGCCTTTCACTCATACATGCACACTCGTCCGCCCCTGCGCCTGAGCTGGGAAGCTGTTAAAACAGCTACTAGTGCATGGACTTAGCTGGGGCCTCCACCACTTGTGAGTTGGTACCTGTCAGGAAAGCATCAGTTCGTTCCTTCTCTCCACGTGTCCAGCCCTGACCCCACAGCCAACATGGGGTTAGCGAGAGGGGACATGGAGCCATGCAGCCGAGACCAGCCCCAGGCTGCTGTGTCCCTGAGGTGGCTACTAGCAGGTCTGAGATGGGGTCAGAAAGGCGTACCTACTTTGGGGATCGAAAAGTAGTACTTTTTCCAAGCAGCAGGAAAAAAAAAAAGAGGTCTCCTTGCTTCCAGAATCAAGTTAGTACCTGCTAAGTACTAAGCTCATCACACTACATCTCTCCATTTACCAGGGGCCAGACCATAAAAACCAAAACCCCCTGGCATGAGCCTGTGGCACACTTCAGGAGTGTACAGTCAGCAGCAGGAGGGCAAAACCTCAACTCCATGACTTTCACTGAAGCCTCACTCCATGATGAAGACATATGGCGTAACAGCATCTCATCGAACTTTGGACATCTATGAGGTTTCTCTACCCCCCGGTGACTAACTAGGATGTCTTTACATATAAGAAAAAAAAGCAGATTTAAGTCATCTTAGGGTGGGCATATGAAGCACATCCACAGCTGTGCTGGTAGGACCCATTTCTCTTCTGCTCACAGAATGGTCAGGGTTGGAAGGGACCTCTGGAGCTCCCCCAGTCCAACCCCCCTGCCACAGCAGGGTCACCTACAGCAGTTGCACAACGGCATCCAGGCGGGTTTGGAATGTCTCCAGTGTGGGAGACTCCCCCACCTCTCCGGGCCGCCTGTGCCACTGCTCTGCCACCTGCAAAGTAAAGAAGTTCCTCCTCGTGTTAAGATGGAACCTCCTATGTTCAAGTTTGTGCCCATTACCTCTTGTCCTATCACTGGGCACAACTGAAAAAAGACTGTTCCCATCTACCCGGCACCCTCCCTTTAAGTATTTATAACCTTTAGTAAGATCCCCCCCTTAGTCTTCTTTTCTCTAGACTAAAAAGACCCAAGTCCCTCAGCCTCCATTACCATAAACAGTGTCAAAGTTTAAAATCAGGTGAGATAAATCCTATCTTTACTGACTCGACATGGGACTGGAAACCCACTGAATGATGTTGGGAAAATCCTCACAGAGAACCCAACGTTATGGTCACTGCTGGATCGGATTCCTTTTGAACTGCTGGCTGCTTGAGGGCTGCTTTCTTTTCCCAGTAACTTCTCATGTTGCTGGGCTTTCAAATTCATCCTTTAGCACCCCAAAGCTGAGAAACACCTTTAGGACGATGTGTAAGGTTTATTATATGGCAAAGAAAGGAGACGAAATGCTAACAGTGCAGCCCAGAACCCCTCTGAAATGTTACAAATATTGTCCTTACCTTCTGGTCTTGCAGCCCAACACCCCCATCCAGGGAGCCCCAGTTAGAGACTCCCCCTCCCCATACCCCCCTGATGGAGGGAGCGGGCAGATTCCATACCTTCAATGGGTTTGGGTACAAAATGTGATGAGGGTTTGGTTTTTTTTCACTCGGTTTCCCTTCATAATTTGACCTTCTTTATTGAGTCCCAGGAACCACGCTCGTCCGGATTCTTGCTGCCGGTACAGCGTGGAAGAATAAATAACGTAGTAGTTTTCAAAGACAGATTCCTTAAATTTGCACTCTGGTGTGAAAACATCCTGCAGAGAGAGAGAGAGAGAAGAAAAAGCAATGGAAAGAATTAATCACTATCTCCTAAATTAGGCATCACTGAGTGATACACGACGGTCACGCATTGCAGTTAGTTTAACAATAGAAAACAACAGGCATCAGCAATACCGGCTCCCAGCAATAACACACATCTAGAAAACTCCCCACTGAAAGGCAAGGCTCTCATTCCCTGGCAGAGCTGTGGTCTGCAGAACAGCCTACAGTGAATCGGCATGAAAAATGTGCAGAAAAAGTCAGGAACTTGCCAGGATTTACACTGACGTACTAAGCAAAATAGAAAAAGAGAGCTGAGAAGCAGAGACAGCCTTGCTGCTCACCTGCTGCTCCCCATGCCTTCCCCTGCCTTTGCTCTTCCCTTCCCTGCGACGGGCAAGAAACATGCAATAGTCGTTGCCTAAAACACTGAGGCTTATTCAAATTTTTGTGGGCAAAAGGCATTTTATCAGGGGAATTTAAGTGGATTCAGAGAAGTAGGAGTACAAAAGCAAATAAAGTATTTATTTTCAAGAGCGACGGGAGGAAATGCTGGCACCAATCCTGGAAATCTTTCAGTAAAGAGAAAGAAGTAATTTTAAGGATTTCTGACACAGGTATTTCTTCAGATACTGACAACTGGTCCCACACCTGTCCAGGAACAGAGGACACATGGGCCTGTCCGAGACACCCCCTGAGCCTGTGCTGGCTGTGGGGGCGGCTGTGCCTTTGCCACTTGCGTGGCTTTGCAGAAAGTCTCAAGGAGGAAACACCACTCAGCTATGGACCAAAACTGGTTACGTCCCAGTAACTTTTCAAGATTTTAACAACAGGGAAATATTAAACCTCTTTTAAAAGAACTGGCTGGCCAGGGGACTCTTGGCAGTGAGCTCCCAAACCTTCACTGAGTCAGATGTGTTTGCTGGTGGGCTGTTTTGTTTTTCCCAGATTTTGACTTTGAGCAGAAAATTCATCCCGGACAAACAAATTCTCCCACTGGGTTCCTTAAAACTGCGACATTCTTGCAAAAAAAACCCCAACCTCAATCCACAATGAATATGCATTTTCTGACGAAAAACTGTTTAACATTGAAGTCCTTTCTCATAGGACCCAGACAAGGTACCTCAGAGCCCCGTGAGAGAAGGAAGGTGCTGCTACAGGCGAGCGATGCTCTCTCCCTCCCAAGCCCTTGCCACTCAGAAGTCTTTGGGAGCTTCTCCAGCCGTGCTAACAGAAACTCATGACCAACATCTGAGCAAAGCATCTGGAGTAAGGCCACATATTTACTGCAGACCTCATTTAAGAGTGAACATTTTGAACATTCAGCAACACGCAGGTTTGTGTTCCCAAGTGCTTTGGGGGTTATATAAAGTGTTGCTGGTCTGACAATAAATCCAGCGTGCAACAGACCTACGGAGCCAGGCAGGCTTGAAGCCACAGAAGATAAAGCACAGCAGAAAGCGCGGAGCTGTGCTGCACACGTGAAGTTTGCATCAATCATTAGCGCCACACAGATAAAAACACCATCAGCCCAACAGGTCATTTTGCCCTAGCTGAGGGAGTCTTCCTTGCCAGAGAAATAAATATTTTAAGAAGAGAGTGAAACAAGTTAGGAGAGATCTAGATGACTTAGAGCACTGTAAAACAGTGTTTGAAGCAGCTTCCCAAAAGATCAGTGTTTAAGCGCTCCTGAAGTCTGCTCTTTATCTACAGGCTTTGTCTTGCCTCGGAAGACGCAGCTCACCCGGGAGCCTGGCAGTTTGCAGATGCTGCCTGGCTCGGGGCTTCTCCTTGGCATCAGGCCCAGCCAGGCAGCAAGCCCCGCCATGGAGAGCATCTCTAAAACCACACTGGACACCTCAACCCTCTTTCCCGCGCCTTCGTTACCCCATCAATAAAAACTTACAACGAAAATTCCTTTTAGGGTGACTGAAAAGTTGGTAGGCTGTGAAGCATAGCTACCAACTTGACCAAAACATGGAATTTACTGTGCACAAGTTACCTGGATTGTCAACATCTGTTTTTATTTCAGCATGGAACAAAGACTATTTATTTTATTTCCAACAAAGAAGATCTATAAAAGATAATGCATTTGGAAAATGTTGTTTCAGAAAGAAAAAAAAAAATCTAGATTTTTATTTAAAAGTTATTGAAAATCAAGTTTTCAGATAAATATATCTGTTGAAATCAACGCAGTATAATATTTTATGACATGCAGCAGTAGTCCATAAGAGCAGATGTCATATTTGTATATCCACTTGTACCAATACAGCAGCAAAATTATTATATTATTTTAAAGAAAATGTACTTAAAGACATCAACCTAATGAAGATTTAAGAAAAATAAAGAAAAAAAATAGTGATTTCTTTTAAACGTCTAGGCTCCCCCACAAGCAAACAAAACTGTGCCATTGTTTTTGTGAGTTGGCTGGTTGATTCCTCATCCCCCACACTTCAGCTGCAATAGCACTTCAGGACACTAACCATGGCAACACCACAAAGACATCCCAGCTTGGTCCATCAGCAGTTTAGAAAACCCACAGATTTGACAGCTAAGTTCTAGCTAAATAATGACATTTTTATTTATTATTATTATTAATTATAATTATTTTATTACATTATATATTATTAAAATATTATTTTATTATTAATGACATTATCCTTCTTCTTATGTATATCACCTCACCAGCAACAGCTAGTGTCCCTCTGTGCCATGTAGGGACAAACACACACGGGGATGTAATTCATCCTACCACCAAACTGACACATCCCAAGGTCTTCACAGGTTTGAGCACCAGAAACCTTTGGTGCGAGCAGTACCGCATGCAGATGTGACACGCAAGCACACGGAGGAGAAAAAAAACCACAGCTGACCAGAAAGGAGACGGGATAGACAAGCAGGACACAGGCAACTGTTTAGGGATATTTGGAGTGTCTTCTAAATCTATTTAACATGCAAACTTTTATGTTTTTCTTCATTGATATCTTCTTGGTGGCCAACGTCAAGCCTTCAGCTACACTGCATCACTTAGTTTCTGCACGTGCCTCTTGCTGATGGCTTTGGGGCTACCAATAACAAAAGGCCATTGGGATATTAATGGCAGAACCTCTCTACAAGCTTTACTGTCAAAATTAATTGTGGCAATTATGTTGAATCAGGTGGGAACTGCCGTTTCAGTTGTCTTGGGCAGAGAAGAGCTGGGAAGAAAGGGGAAAGTGCAGGTGAGCTTAACAGGCTTCAAACTAATAAAGCAGTTCTTAGCGGCCACTGCTGCACAGATTGAAATCTGAGATAACTGAAGGTATTTTTGGAAAAACACTGACCTATTGGCCAGACCTCTGGGGCATGCAAACTTTTTTGTTTGTTCGTTTTGTTTTTTTAAGATGAATTCAGTGTGGATGAAATGTGCTTGATGGGCAGACCTGGAGTCTAATACTTTCTCTTCATCCCACAGACAGAGAGTGGGTAAAACCAGCAAAGGGATCCTCAGGCTGTGTCCCCTACGTGCTTCTGACGGGATGTAAGGACATCCTCCTCCAGAGGTAATGATATGGTAAGCCATGGGGTCAAGAGCACCCACTTCACTCTCTCCCTTGGTGCAGGGAGGTTTTGAAACAGGCTTACAACAAACCCCGCTCAATTATTTTCCCGACTCTCTCCTTGACAGAAATAGCATGACCAGATAGCGAGAGGACAGATGGCTTCATCTTTTAATCACCGGTCTTTGTTCAGTCTTTAAACAAAGAAATAAATGGTGACTCTATTTTCCGCACAAACTCCATAGACCTCTCGGTTCCCTGTCAGCACCATCATGAACTCAGCTCACTCAGAAAACCCACCAGTTCTCATTACAGAGTATGCTTGTGATTTGGAGGGAAAAAAAACCAAATTTGCCCATTTTTATTTTCATCTGAAATATGTGTCTTTGACTAAATTATTTTTGCATACAAAGTAAATAAATGCATTTATTTGTTTCCTATTTGGAGATTTAGAGCCTGAGGTATTTTGTTAAATGTCTATAGATATTACTGAATGCGGTTTGAAAAAGCAGATTTTTTTAATTGTTAAAATAAAAACCTGCATGAAATATTTGTAAAAGAAATGTTAGTAATTTACATGCAAAATGATTAGCATCTGCCTGCAACTTGTTTTCTCTATCTCAATCCAATCCTTTGAACAAAGGCAATTCCAGTAAGAAAAGTAATTAGATTTGCTTTGAAAAACAAACATAGGTCTGGTTTGTGCTATCTCTAGTTTTACTGGAAATTGCACAGTCTAGAAAAAAATAAAATGGTAGCTATCACACAGAAAATTACAGAGAACACAATCAATGACACTTGGAATCAAAAGGAGCTAAATGGATGCAACTGCCATTTGGGGGGGATTCAGCGTGTCAGACCTGCTCAGGTACCATGGATTGCCCCAAAAGCTATTTCTGTTTTAGAAAAACAAGATATTTCATTCATCCTTGATCCCAGTAGTGTCTCCTGCTATCTGTAGATGGAAATGTGGACGGACTTCCAGGCACAAGCCAATCTCTGCATCACTTGGGCCACTCTGCTCCTTCAGGGAGGTGTTGGGAATGTCTGGCCCCATCTGCCCCACCCCCGGCATCACAGGCTGGGGGCAATTTGTGACAGGAGAGATTTTTTTTTCTCTAATCTACCTCAGCCTTCCCTTGCCCTGGTCAGGTAAATCTAAGCCAGCCTCTTGGCCTTTAACATAGTAAGTTTGATTTGACTCTCCTTTGCACTTCTGTAAGGCTGGAGAAGCTCCACAGACGTTGGTGGAGAAGCATCGCTGTCAAACCTGTGGACATGAGGCTGCATGGTATCCAGGGAATACTGCCACCCTCGGACAGCTCGGCTCCTTCAAAAAAATACCAATCCAATAGTGTCATAGCCCCAGTGTGGGCACAGCGCTGCCAGGGGAGTGGACAGCCCTGGTGCTGCTCTGAGCGAGAGAGAGCAGTGCCAGCCCCTGCCCGTACTAGGCTGGGAACATCACTGCCACTGGTACCCTGAGCATCCTCAGCCGGGAGGTGCAAAGAAGGGGTCCCCCATAAGCCACAACATGGTGCTCCTGGGTACTGATCACGAGAGCGAGCAATTTGCTCCCTTGTTTTTTAGACCAAGCTCTGACCGGCGCAGAAGCCCCTGACGTCCCCAGACCACAGCGGGAATAGTGACAGCCTTCCATGTGCAATGCTCAGGGACAGGAGGGAAGCCAGAGGAAGGCTGTCACTAGCTGTTGTACCCAAACCCAGCTGCTTGCTCAGCATCCCCCCTGGACTGGGCCACTTGCTTGTACCGCTTGCCATTTCCCTACAAACATTCTCAAAATTGCCAGCTAAATAAAGATCTCCACCCCCCCCCCCCAAGATCTCCTTTTATTATGGCCCAAAGGAGAATAGCAAATGTACACATCCATGCGCAAACCTAATGACTTAATAAATTTAGTCACTGAAACTAGCAGCAATAAAAGAAAAAGCCCATTCTGCAAGTAGTTTGTGCCACAGTTTAGGAAAGGGATGTTAATTATGAGTGTTGAAATATCTAACTAACACACTCCCAGAGTAACAGTTTTCCTTTGTTTACAGCACTTACGGGTTTCTCTTTTATGTTCTGCACAATTACTGAGCCAGATCTTCAGATGGGATAAAAGCACTAAACTGCACCAAAGTCTATGGCAGAGCAAGGCTTCCCTCCCAGAGAATCTGGCTCAGGATACTTACTGATGTTAGTGTTAATACTTATAGCTCATCAAGCCATTTAAAACATATTAAATAGGAATCATAAATATCATCAGAGCTATCAGCAGTGGCATTTCATTGTGGTGGTGGAGACAGACCATGGAACAACTGGCTCGTGTTCACTGTGTCTGTAAAAGTGCTACTCCATCCCAGGGGAAAGGATGGCATTGCAGAAGAGCATCTGCTTTATGGTGGTCTTTACCCAGTAAAGCCCATTCTACATTTCCCACTGACCTCAGCCAGAGCAGGGTTTAATCAACACCCCTCTGATGCAAACAGCACCGAGAAGTTCACCACTGGTATCAGTGTGCATAGACCTGTGTGGATAAACACAGACACCGGATTCTCAAAGACATTTGGACTCCCAGATGAAATGCAAATACCCAACTCCCACTTAAACCTGTGGAAGTTCAGAGACTAAACGTGTCTTTGAATATCTAAGAATTGGTGACCACAAACCTCATGCCATAGCACTCACTTTAAGGGTGGTAAGGCACTGGCACAGGTTGCCCAGGGAGGTTGTTGAAGCCCCATCCCTGGAGGTGTTCAAGGCCAGGCTGGACGTGGCCTTGGGCAACCTGGGCTGGTGGGAGGTGTCCCTGCCTATGGCAGGGGGGTTGGAACTCGATGATCTTCAAGCTCCCTTCCAACCTAAACCATTCTATGATTCTATAGCACTCGATCCTGGCCTACTCTGTGTAGGTCCTGTTCACAGGAGCAGCCCTATGCAGACCACAGCAGCAATGATGCCTCTCATACAGCCGGATCGAGTTCAGCATCCTCCTGCCTCAGCGTAGCTTCTCCCATGACCTGGGGTTGCATCTGGCTGCAAATGCTTTAAAATAATTGTAGCTGAGCTCTCTCTTGGCATGTGACCAAGGACCGCAAATGTGCATCCAAATTTTACATCTCATCACATCTTTGTCCAGATGGCAGGTGATATTCTACTGTTCACACTCCACTTCTCCCCCTTCTAGCTCCTTAAGAGATTGGTGACAAGTCTTCTTGGTGGCCTTTTAGAAGTAGGAGAGAGCAGATACGTTTTAAAATAACACGCTGCTGCATAGGAGCGTACAGCCCTGCTGCAAAGCAGAGATTCACTTGATGAGACAGTATGGTATCTGCAAGTATTCTGACTCCGCCTGGACCATCTGTGGGTTGGAGGGAACACATTTTCAAATAAATTGCCATCCATGCAGGTCTGGTCCCCAGCTCTGGGAGCTGAGAAGCAGCATTAGCAAGATAAATATTAATACTTAAATATATAAATATAAAATATAACTAGAGGGCTATCTGCCCTCGCTTTTGTGGGAACTCTCTGTGCTCAAGGTACATATTTGTTCAGTTGGCTTCATTTTAAAACACCCAAGCATGAGGTGGAGTGCAGGTCTGCTAAGTCTTGCGAGCTGACCCAATATTCCTAGCCAGGCAAAAAAATCAAGTGCTGGACAAGCCTCTGTAATTAAGCTGCAGATCTCTATATGTGGACACAAGCTGTCCTAAAGCAGCTTTTCATGTTCAAGGACTGATTAAATTATCCATATCAGCACAGAGGAAGCTTGTGAATGCTGGAGACAAAGGTGTGATTGCAGCATGGACATGCCCAAGGTAACCTTGCAGCAGCAAAGACATCAGCCCGGGCACACAACAGAGTATTGACCAAAACCCATGGCAGGCTCTGCAAGACACGCTGAGCTCTGTTCTGCCCCGGCTAACTGATTACTTAGATCAAAACGAGCTTGTATAGATCCACACAAGCTACAGTCTCGCATTTGGCTACAAAGTAGATGAACCCCATGAGTTGTAGGGATCTGAATTCGGACCTGTCCGTCCCACTGTATCTCAGTATTGTGTTCTGCTTTCAGCTCTTGGCCTGTCTGCTGTGCAGGCACATTTTCACCAAGTACTTCATAAAAACGCCCAAATTCACTGCACTGGCCTTTGGCGAGCTGCTCACGCAATCCTGGTAGGAACACAGCTTTCAACTTAATGAGTGCTGACAAGAGCATAACTCAGGACGACTCTTCAAGCTGGGCTGCTCACTTCCACACCTCCCTGGAGAGCCTGGCTAGGCTGGGTGAGAGGACAGGCTCCAGCAGTAAAATTTGGGCACCAATGACTCCACATCTCTGTGTACAGTGTTATCCAGGGAAGCCTGCGCATTGAGCAACACAGCGATGGGGCACACAGAGCAAGTGACATATTTTGTCCTTTGCTTCACTTTTTCTTAACGATGGAACCCGAATTCAAATTCATGGTTGGATGGAGTAAATTTTCATCTCTTCTTTTTTAAAATATAAACTATATTACGACTTTGATTGATTTTTTTATTTATTTTTAATTTGGGATCTTATTTCAAGCTGGAATTTTAAAGCCTTTTAAAATTTGGAGCTGTTATGAGCTGGAGTAGTGATGGCAGTGTAGCTCATTCACATGGCACTGGGCCCATCCAGTTCAGCATCACTCTTCTAGGAAAGCAACTGCTTCCGACGAAGGGGGGTTTCTGACAGCATTGTCCCTGGAATTGCATTCCTGGCAGCCTGGGCACCTGGTGAAACCCCAGGATAATTTCTCACCTGGGAATCCCAACTCATCCATTGTCATCTCGACATTCTGTTTTTCTGACAAAGTGTCTGAAATGGGTAACAATGTTATCAACTCTGCTTACTCCAAAACAGTATCCAGAAATACATCTTTGCATTCAGAGATAACGATCATAAGACAAGATGAGACAAGATGAAGATACGTTAGTTGCATACCAGAAAAACAGATTTCCTAAATTAGCATCATACTGCCTCATCTGCTAAAGCCTGAAATAACTGTGAAGAAAAATAATAATGTAAGAACCCTAGAAACACAGCCAGATGGGATGCTCCAAACCTGTGATCTCTCTATGGGGCCAGAGAGAGTTCCTTGGCATCTATTTGAGCCCGAGCACAGGGCACAATAAATTGATTTGTGGCCTTTGGTTACTTTCACGATATTATTACTTTTATTATGGTTGATAATAACAACAACAATGTATAAACTAAAATAATGATTATGCATTTATAAACATGACACTATTTTCTTCTGATAGTCAAAAGAAACCTCTCAGTGGAAAACTAGCAGTCAATACTAGATTTATCATGCTATTATTTACATTAAAATTCTCCTCAAAGGCTCAAACCAGAATGTGAATGCTTTGGGCATTTAATAAAAATGCCATCACCATGACAGGAGTAGAGAGGAGACCTCTCATTTTCTATATTTTCGTGCTGAGATCCTGAGCACCGAAAGACCAACCAGCTTGCTGGGTGCTCTGTAAAATAAGAAGTGTCAGAGCTAGTAGAGAAACTTATTTCCCTCGGGTTCCAGTTCAGTTTCTTAGGCAAAAGGCTTCTCTTTCTGATAGAAATGGAATAAAGCAGTTATAACAATGTCAGGGAGAAGGGGACTGCGAGCGAGTCCCAGTCCTTGTCAGGCAGAGCCTGCGGTGGGCGGTGTTTTTGCATACAGAGAAAACCGTGCTTGTTCCTACCCAACGGTGCGGAGCTGGGCACGGGGCACAGGTCTGAAGAAAGAAAATGGCCTTCGCCCAATTTTCTGTGTAGTGCATTTTTTGAAGTAACGTGTCACATGGGCAGAAGATAAGAGGACTTGCCAAGGAGCTCATCAGGCCTATTACAACCATAAGCTGCTGATGTACTGAGATAGCCTCTTTGCTTTGACTCTTGAATTCAAACCGCAAGACTCGGTGGAAACGCGCCATCTCCGACGCTCTCCCTATCTTTCCTAAAGCTGGAAAGATCTCCCCTGCATTAAACCAATTTCAGAGCTGTCATGAACAGAGCTGGAAATTCAATTTCTTTGCTGCTAAAACTTCCATCTTGAAAAAGAGTGGGGCTAGATTATTAATATTTTGACAGCTTACTGACAGGTTGGCTACAACTGGCCAATTAACAGCAAGCTCTGTGGTCTAAAGCATCCACTGAGGCTGGGGTGAGCTGGTCTTGGACAGGCAGGATCTTACAACCACGACGAAATGTTATGAAGTGTGACAATTTACGTGGCTTTTCCCTCGCCCTTGTACCAGCTGCTGCAGTGCCTACACAGAGAAAAGGGAAGGTTCATGGTATATTCCTGGGTGGAGGCTGGCTCTGCTGCCCACCAGGAGATCCAAAGGGAACCCACCAAGATCTGAGCCTCAAAGCCTGGGTCCCAGCAACGTTTCTGCTGAGAAAGGCAGCAAAAAAGGTCAATGGTGCTTCCTTAAAATCTGCCAGGGTGACTGTGAGGTGTCTGCCCCATCTATGCTGGAGGGTGCTTTACTGCAGCCAAGCAAAACACATACCCAACACGTCAAACCCCTCTGCTCATCATCCCAACCATCAGCGAAGGTGGTGAGTACGTGCCATAAAGGAATCCTGTGAAGAGGGGTTGCAAGCACATTTCTGTTGGTCCTGAGCAGCATTTACTGCCAGTGGAGAGAGTTTGTTGGTGAATACCTGTCACGTAACTGGGCCATTGGATTTTCATTTCTGAGAGCAGGCTTCTCTGCTGGTCCTGACTCCTCCAGGCTCCGTGTCCTTGAGCCAGACACTTTGGGCTAGTGTCCCATCTAATATTCTTTAAATTGCTCATTGTGTATGAAGAGCGTGTCTTCGGCTGTACACAATAGAGGGATATTCAGCCTGAGGAATGAATGAGCCTCCCGCGCCTCAGAACATTTTTGGGAGAAAAAGAGAGGAGAAAGAAAGTATTTGGCAGGAAGTGCAGACAGCCCTTTGTTCATTTATTTTCTGGGAATTCAGAAAATCAGCCAACTTTGCTGTGATAGAAGTCCCATCCATATATTGACCATAGTATTTCTGCACAGCCCGAAAGAGCTGACAAATTTCACAGCCCAAAACAACTTCACAATGAGGACTGGGCTTATTTATACCTTGAATGGATTTCCATGATACGCACGTGCTGACAACCTGACTTGCTCTTTTTCTGTTAGTTTTCTTTTGACGTGAAATAACCCGTGGACAATACACAAATATTTTGAATGGACCCAAACTATGCCACAGCTTAGATATGACTGTTCCAGCGTACGCAGCCAAGTGACCCATCGTAGCTGATGCTTTGCTTCCCAGGAATCAGACAGATGGAAGTGTATCATCAGGGATTTTGCAGTAGTGGCTACAGTGAAATTTTTCACTCTGTTGAACACTTTGCTAGAGAACTCAGATTAGCTTTGGCATCTGATCCTGTTCAGAAGCCAACTAATGACTGCAACTTCCAATCTAAGATAATATAGTCACTCTAGAGAGAGTCATATAATACACTAACTCTATTTGGCACAATGCACAGTAAAGCAGGAGACCATTTTATTGTGTTACTAGTATACAGAAGACTGTGCAACTGTCTTTAAATTATATGACCCAAAATACATCAACAAAGCAATGCAGAGTTAAAAATCGCTCTTTCCTATTTGTAGCTACTTATTGCAGCATGCAGTCTCAGTGAGATCCAGGGTTTACAATCAGATCTGTAGACATTTGATTTTGTTTTACAGAGGCTGTATCTACAATGCCAGACCGAATGCGTAGAGTGAAACTGTTGGTGGCAAGGGCCAGACACTCGCACTGTACACATTTCAGGATGGGTTCAATCTGGTCTAGTTGCCACCTGGTCCCATGGTCTGAATATCTGGCACTCCCCAGATATACTGAATATCTGGGGCACTCCCAGAGGGCACCCTTCTGTTTAGCTTCATCCAAAAGGAATCTGGTTTGCACTGCCTAAGACCACTTTGTGGTGCAAAGTGAAGAGCTGTATGTGAGGGTGACTGGAGGGATTGCCCCAAAACTGCGGTCCTGGTCTGAACTAGAACACTAATCCCACAGATGGCTGGGATAGTTGGCTTACCGCAACGGGGTATAATAAAGTGGGCATGTGATGGATGTGAAACGCCAGCGACCTACTGCACGTTGGTGATCCTTAAAAGGAGCTGAGGGCCCTGTGTGCACTCTGATCTAAACACACACTGGAAAACGGGGATGTGAGCAGCGTACTGTAATCCGGGTGGTGGCTGTACGCAAGGTCCTCTTCTCCTGTCACACGGAGTTTGCACTTCAAATTGTTCCTTTATGATCTGAAATGCCTCACAGCCACACTGGATACAGGAACAAGAAGCCTTCCAAAAAGCACTTACCACCAACATCCACAAACACAAAGAGAAGCAGCCACATTAGTAATAATAAGAAAAAAGGTCAGTTGTTAAGCCTGCCTATTTGAATCTCAGTACCTTGCTTGCAGAAAGCCTGGAGTTTACTACGTGTCACAGCTGAATCCTTCAGAGGTCTGAAAACATTTTTCTTAGCATGATAAATTTTAAAGAAATATCGTTCATCTGTTCTAGCAAACATGTTGAGAGGGGGAAGGAAACCTCAGGGCTGTCCTGACCATATCACTGAAGAAGGAACACATCATTACTGCTTTCTTTTATGCTACTCCAGAACAGGCAGAGGAAAAGAAAACAAACAAAACCCCCCACAGAAGAGAAACGATCTGCTCATGGGTGTAACAGTCCTTTCTTACTATCCACAATATTTCATAGTTTTCATATGTTTTAATCAGTGCTAAGTCCTGAATCATTAGTGAGGCAATAAGAGCAGAATTGGATCCTCTAAGAATCACTAAAGCTGGACTACACATTCTGTTCAAGGAATAAACACTGATTCATGAATGTTTCAATTAAAATGGATATGATCACTTTCATAACAAGGGAAATGAAGGAGAAGATTAGAATTCCTGTGGGAACATGACTTCTGGTGCTAGGAGAAAAAGACACAAAGATAACCTGTCCCCAAGTGTCTGATTTAACTCAGCCAAAGGCAGGGACTTCATGCGAGCAGAATGATTTAGCAAAACTCTGTTATCTGATGATGTATTCATACTAACGGAGCCGAACAGTCACTTCTGCCCCTATAGTCTATGGTGTTGGGGTCAGCAACAGGCACGTGGTGTCCCACCCTGTCCAAATCTGTCACACAAAGCAACAAACAGCGTAGCTATGTATTTCACAACACAAAAACATTTGGAAGGTAAAAACCTGTGAGGCAGAAATTCAATCAGGCAAGTGGCAGAATGCTTATAAAATCATTGGACTTTATTTACTAGCTGTACACTACTGCATCTCTACTGACCTAACCTAAGCATATTAGCAAACCGCTAACACACAAACACATGCAACAAGCCTGTGCACTTAGAGAAACACACAGAAAGTAAGAGCACCATGGGGATCATTTTACTTAGAAGAGGGCAGTTAAAAAAAAAAGAGGCATGTGAAGCACAAAAGAAAAATAATGAGAGCTGTGAGATTTTGCTTTTTAAGCTGGTCATAAAAAAATAAGCTTTCAACTGACAAGGATGCTTTAAAAAGTCCGCTTTCTAAATTTAACTTGGATATTGAAAAGTCTCCGGTTTTGTTCTTTTGTTTTTTTTTTTATTAGCGTAAACTTGATAAAAAACGAGGCGTGATAATCCTGGCGCTACACATTTTCAAAAACCATTTTTTAGCTCTAGCCTCTTCAGAGGGTGCAGATAACATTTGCATGGCTACAAAGCCCTTGCAGAAAGAATGTTCCTTAAGGGCATATCTGGCTGTAGGGCTTAATACAGTAGGAACTGAGATTCAAAATCAGCAGCATTCACATTAATAGCCATTAAATTATTTATTCATATCAGGCTCTGGAAGCCTGTAGAAAGACTAGGGTGTTCTGAAGGCCTCAACTCTCATAAACTTTGTTGCATGACTTACTTTCAGTTCCCGTTCTGAGGGATGTACGTTCATTTTTACAAGTCTTGGCATACACTAAAGCCTATTGCTCCTTCTTTCCCCAATTTTGTGAATGGGGAAAAAACAGTCTGTATACCCAGTACTGTCCACATCCAGGAACCAACTGCCGTGGTGCAGCACAGCCCGTGCTCCAACGCAGCAGGACAGAGACCGTGCAGGGTGGAAGAAGCTCCTTGAATTATTTGACCAAGTCCTTGCTATGGCACTACAACAGCAGCTCTCAACAAAGCTCCATTTATAACCCTCTGCTTTCTTTCCCCCACAACTCATACGACAAAGCTCTTTTGGAATCCAACTGCTCCAGGAGCTACAAATCTTCTGCTTTCTGCCCAAAATCTAGCCTAAAGCCCCCAGTGACACAGGTGTCAGGTTCAGGGGTCTTGAGTGATTCCTTTGGAAAGGCTCTGCTAGGAAGGCAAGTAGGCTTTTCAAACCAACCGACCGCCTGCACCCCACCAGGCAGCCGACCGTGGTGCTGCTGCTGGCCACCTCACCATCATGTAAAAAGCATCACATCTTGCCTGTGAGGCCAAAGGGACAAGCAGCAGGGCCACAAAAAAACTAACCTGAGCTGCAAAAGATGCCAACAAGGTGGTATTCTGCACTAAGAAGTTCTCAGCCTTTTTTTCCCCCCCTACTTGTGTCCTGAGCCCTACTGCTGACCTTGATCCATTTAATTACCTCCATAACCAAATTACACTGTAGCAAGAATGTAATTATGCAATCAAGTAATGAGCTATGGTTTTGCTCTTGGTCTTGTATGCAAAGCCACCTTTGAAGAGGGCGATAAAAGAAGCGATTATTATAAAAGGACAGCGCAGCCCCATGTACCAATTACTGGCCATGATGCAGAGGACAATGTCCGCTGGCAACACTGATCCATCAGCTGCTTTTCGCGGGCAGCTGGCAACCTTCTCCGTGCCGCAGCCTCACAGCCAGCGCTGTGCGTTTCATCCCGACGCCAGACATACGCTCACGACAGGCATGCTGTGCGATGGGGCAGCATTCCTGGTACCAACTTCTCCAGTGACTCGTCTCTGTTTCAAACACGCTTATTAAAACTGACTTAAGAAGAGCTGTGCTGAGCCAGACCAGCAGCCTGGCAGCGGCCAGCAGCAGCGCCTAGGGAAAGGTATAAAACCAGGTCAAACATGTAGTGAAAGCTCCTCCTTGCTCCCAGCAGCAGGGAGCTTATGCCTGCTGGATGCGGTGACAGCGCCCTGGTCCGCAGGGAAAGCATCCAGCTTCCCACGGGAATGCACAAGCGTGGTGGGCGTTGTGTGCCCAGAGCAAGGTGCAGGAGCTGATGTAGCTCCCCGAGGAGAGGCGAGAAGGGTCTGAGCCAGGAGAGGCATCAGGGAAACGTTTACAGGAGGGAGGTTTCCTGATGGGGCTCAGCTTGGAAGAGCAGCTCCAGGATTGCTGCCCAGCTCAGGGGAGACTGTGCCCCTGTCAGATCTTGGGCCATGGACAATTCATCTGTGTCACATTAGATTTTGGGGTGGGTAAGAGGAAACGGCAAGAGAGAATATAATATTTTAGGAAGAAAAGAAATTGCCAATCGCAGTTTTGACCATCACAGTATTTGTCTGTGTCGTGCTAGACTCGCATTTACACAAGCAGCTTGGTGGGACAGCAGCAGCATCAACCCCATAGTGCCACAAGTAAGGGTGGAGGTTTGTCCCTTTAGGGAAACAAATGGTGCCGACCAGCAGCGCAACTGAATACTTTCATTTACCTCACTCACACAAGGGTCCTACGAGGGATTGGGACAGTCCCACCTGGGTGAGGAGGTAAAGGACACAGAGAAATGAAGTCAGTTGCATAAGATCCTTGGAAAGGCTGTGTCAGAGTCAGAACCTGGATTTTCTGAATCCCAGCCCAATGCTTTCAGTGTAAAAGCTTTTCTCTGCCCCATTCAGGCCAGTCTGGGAAGGCGCTGGCATGCCAGACAGAGCAGGATCCACTGCAGCCACAAAACGCTGCCCTTTACATCCAGTCTGCATGAAAGCTCCACTTTACATCACCTTCTGGACCCAAGAGCCCTGGCACTGTGGGACAACATTGCTGTGGCCCGTCTCTTTTTTTTGACCCTAGCAGTAGTGGCATCAATATTTGGGAAACATGCAGTCATTCAGCAGCGATGCCGAGCACATGCACATCAAAAAGCCCCGAAAGGTCCGTGGAAATGAACTCCCTATCATCAGCAGCAGCTTCTCCCTTTGCAAAGATAAATAGCTTTTTATGTATGCAGTATATGTGCTAGCATGTTCTCTACAGCTGACAATGTTCAGCCTCCAGTGTAACTTGTCAAAGCCTGATACGCCTTCCCTTAATCAATGTGGCAAGCTCCTGAACACCATGTGCTTCAAGCAGTGGGCTGCTGTCCCTGTAGGCAAAAGGATGAAGCACACTGTCATTCTTGCTGCTGCACTTCGACACATGCATCTCCTGGTGATCAAAAGCCAAAACAGAGCTGGATGCAGCTCACAGCTTCACCAGCACAATCCCTCTAAGCTGTGGCTCCTCAAAAGGCCCCAAGAGGAGGTGCTGTGACATCCCTTGGCTCCGTGTGAAGACACAAACCAGAGAAAGCGGTGACAGGCAATGTGGGATGGCCACAGCGCTTCAAGGGCCTCTTCTTGTCCCAGTTCTAATTGTGCCGTTTCTTGCTGTTCATTTTCAACTGAATAGGATGAGGATCATCCCAGCATGAACAATTCATAAAGCAAATTCCCCCTGTATTAGCTGCTCCACACCCCTATGCAACGCTGGGACAAAGGATGAATCTGTGCAGACAGTGACTAGAATATTGTGGGGTTAGGAACATTTGTGGCCAGATACTCAGGAGTGTTATAAGGGGAATTGCTGAAAACTGACGATTTATGAAAATCTGAAGACCACAGAGCAGCTGGGGATACCTGAGGTGTGGCAGGCAATCCTGCAGATCCAGAAGCCCTTTGAAAGCTAAAGGTGTGCAATCAGGGACAGGGCACCCGGGAGATGTGTCGGCATTCACAGGTCATGCAGAACGACTGCACTGACTGCACTTTCAGGAAAAATGTGCTGGGGACAGCAGGGAAGCACAGTGATTTCATCTTCATCATATCTGACAATAGCCCTTTCAGGGATGACCCTGCAGGGTGTTTCTTCTCAGCGCTGTTTGGACTGCGAAAGGGATGTGCTCTCTCCCATGCTTTTGAGGATGCCAGTTTGCTCTAAAAGCCCTAAACAACTTAGCTCTTTTCAGTCTCACAATATGGGCAATGCCACATCATACTGACTTCTTCCCCTTCCTTCCACTCATAACTTGCATTATCTTTTTTCCACTTCCAATTCCTCCTTCTCTATTCCCTGGCACTTTGTTTCACCACAGCAAGCCTCTGTTCCCAAGCCACAGTTTTACACAAATGAAATCACCCAGAAATGCATCTGCTCTGCCGGGTCCCTTCAGGCCCAGGTCATGCTACGCCGTACCCTGAAAACATTTAGACAGAAAACCCCTTCTGTTTCAACTTCAATTGAATGGAAGAAGCAACTTCTCTTTGGCCACTTCCATCATACAGGAATGTGAGACAGAAAAAGGGCTTTTTAAGCATAAAGAGAAAGGGACACGTTGCTCTCCCATGGGAAACTTCCTTGGCGTGACAGAGCAAGAAAGTTACAGGAGCAAGGTCATTGTCAATGTCTTGTCCCATCATGGAGAGCCTCAGCTGGCAGTCAGCAAGAAATCTCCAAGTGCTGCACACATGAAATAAGTTTTCATGCAACTGATTTCAGCGCATCTATTACCCTCTCTCTGCTGCAATCCGGCATCGCGGCACAGAACAGTGACAGACAGAGGCCCCTTGGCTGGCAGCCTAACCAGGCGGATGGGCAGGAATTTGGGAAAGAGCCCCTGAAGAAGCAGATATTCAGGCTCTGCACTTCTCGAGCCAGCAGGGATCCTCCTGGGGGACCCTGCCGCAGGTGAGCAGGGCATCCCCGCAGCCAGGCCATCCCTACGGCCTCGCAGGACACGGGAGCGCTTGCCGCACTGTGCTGAGGCTTATTCATCCCCTTCACTCCCCTGCGGGAAATACAGACACACGCAGCAAACACATATATTCAGCGTGTGCCAGTGCATCAGTACTGTACAGGTGCTGCATAAAAAGGCTGAATGAGTTCAACACACGCTGCATTTCAGATGCACCAGCCTGACTCGTATATATTGTGTCACCTACACATGTGCAGCGGCTGCTCGCGTGGGATTTCTGGAGATTTGCTACCCTGGATGGAAACCTCAGCAACAGCCAAACCTCTCTGCTTCTGCCTGGGGGAAATTTTGGTGTGGAAAAGGAGTGTCCTGTCCTACTGCTGCACTTCTGGAGCCAGGAACCCCTGGGCCGACCCCACAGCTCCTCCACACCACATGCAACACCCTCGCAACAGCTGGTAAGTGGTGCAGAGATGTGGCTCCTGCCCAAACACATGACAGTTTATTGCTGTTGCTGTCAACTCACTCTGTCGAAAATAATACAAACGGCAACAGCAAGAATCTTCGGCCAAACAGGTTAATTTCCATGAAAAAGCTGTTTCCAAAGAAGAAAAGAATCAGACGCAGCGTGCAGTGATCAGCCGTCAGAACCAACCGTGCTCAGAAATTCAGACCCTGAGTGCGTTGCCGGGACTGAATGGGGTTTGCACATAATGGCCCCAGTGCAAGGAGGCTCTCAGCGCCCTCAGGAGAGAAGGAAAGAGCAGGAGAGCAGAGCTCAATTGCTATGGCCTGGCTGCTCTCCTCTGCAGCACGCAGGGATGGCAGTCCCAGAGCTGGGAGTGCACTGTGGGCAGCCCCATGGTCACGTGGAAAAGATAATCGGAAACTGAAACACAAATCAACCTCAAAAACACTGCCTCCCCCCAAAAAGATAATCCCATTGATTTGTCAGTGTGGACTTCTATCCATTACCCCACGGCACTGGTACACATGGAGTAGAAAAAGCATTTTTTTCCTCTTTCTGAACTGCTTTCATATAACCATCCCCCCTCAGCTACTGGGTCCATCACATATCCAGCCTAAAAATACAACAGATAGGCAAAATGTGCCTGGACCACTGCAAACAGAGGCATCTTCTCTTTTCTGTCTTTACCTATATGAAAGAGCACATCGCTAGAGAGAATTTCAGTAACTCTTGCTCATCAGTTCCTACCTTATCCAAACAACAGTCTTCCCAGGACAACCCCGCTGAGATTAGACCTTGGCCTCAGCAAAGGCAACATTGCCACTACCGAGAGAAAGCAAGAGAAATCAAAATGCTAACCCAGCTCAGGGTCCAGCAGATGCTGGTCCAGGTCCTGGATTCCCATCTGTCCTCTCTTTATTAAAACTGATACAGGCATTTGCCACCAAAAAAAAAAAAAAAAATCTTTAAAAATAATCTGGGCAAGGCCTGAGGGCCCGGTATGGATGGAAAAGGCAACGGAGGAATGAGTGTGGCTAGCAGAGCCACAGCCTCCATGTCCCGTCACACCCGGTGGCTCTGTGACAAAGCAGGGGATCTGACATCTTCTGGAGAAAGCCACATTTTTAATAGAGGCTCTCTGCACAGACAGCAAGTTTGGTGCCAGCAGGTTACATGGTTTGTGCTTTTTAGGTTTGATTTTGTCCAAATTCATACACTCATTGAGAGAACAAAAGCGGCGTTGCAGTGTGTGGTCTGTCTGCGAGGATTTCATTGCAGTGTGTGTCTCCTCGTTGCTTGGGGGCACAGAAACCAGGGACCCAACTCTCCCGGGGAATTCACAATGTCAGCATCATCCCTCTTGTAAGCAAGGGAGTATTTAGGGCGATGGTTCCCAAAGTTGGAATATTTTATTGATGCTGTGGAGACTGGAAAAAACATTAACATGCACTGTCTCCATCTTGGATGGAAGCATCAAGGATCTCAGGAAGATTCTGAACGTTCACCTTGGCCTGATGGTGCCTATGCTAAGCTGCAATCATTTTGGTGTTAGGTGAAGGCACCAGAGGTTGTTCTTGGAAGGTTTCTACTTCTGCCAGGGAGGGGATAGGTTGTGGCTGGCTGTGTCTGACAGCAGGATTTCCCTGCTGTTCTGTCAATACAGGTATAATATTAATTGCAATTTTCTACGCCTTCAAAGAAGACAAATATACTACCCACAGATGGGTAAAACTTTTCCGATCTCCCCTGACCTTGAAGATCCCTTGGCAAAACTTTCTTCTGTATTTAAAATGCTGTTTCTATATTATTGATGAACCCTTCAGTCACGCCTAGTGAAAATCCTTTAGACATTCAGAATATCGGAGATTGGCTATTTGGACAGGTGACAAGCCCATTTCTGCTAAGCCAATATTTTTCAAATCAAGAGTCACCAAGCAGTGGCAATAAGAGTGAAACAAGATGAGAGCTGGAGATATCACCCCGGTTCCCAGCTGATTTCCTGAGTGTCCTGCCAGCCAGAGTGTGCTTCTGCGCTTGATTAATTTAAATTGGGAGTTTCTGAAAACAAGAAGTGTCACACTCAGCTTCTAATCAGAGCGTAAAGGTCCCGCAACTGATCAGCAGGCAGTGAGCGCTCAACCGCACTGCAAGATACTCATTCTTCTGAGATCTTTTGCCAATAACGATATTTTCACTGTGCAGCTCTTTAAACCGAGACAAATAACCTCAACAGCAGGGCAAATAACCTCTCACAACTGTGGCTCCCAAGTAATTACTCCGGGGACCTCTGTGCTGCGACAGCCCCACTCCAGGCACAGCCCCTGCAGCTGGCTTTTCCCGCAGGACGGAGCTGTAACGGAGCCCAGCGCATCCCACCGGTCCTTCCAGCTGCTTTCCACGGTCCCTCTACCTGTTCGAGTTTCCATCTCAATTTGGAAAGATGGACTTTTCTTTATCCTGCATGTTCCTGGCCCCAGGCTATCCAGCTACCAGGAAAATACAAACCAGTGGCTAACAGAAATGGCTATTACTAAAAGGTTTCTTGCTACATTACTTTTTATACAGACTCTCATTTTACATCAAAACAGCCACCTTTTTATAACGCATGCATGCACACTCAGTAAGCTGTGAAAGTACAACTTTATTACCACGGATTTACCTCAAAGGGCAAAACTGAGCCAAAAATCAATTCAGGTTTGCTGACAAAAAGCAAAATGCTAATACTGGTGTTAGGGAATCAAAATGTCACTTCTTAGCACCTGCATGAATATTAATCATCTCAGTTTTTACATAATATTTTCCTTTCCTTTGCTCCACAGCTACTTTGAGGAGCAGCTCTTACCTTTCTAAGTTTGGCCTGGAACCAATCCATGCCATTTTCTGTGCCAGATGTGGTTGCAGGTTTGAGGGTCAGAGGCCCTTGGCATTAAAATTAATTGATTTTCAGTGGTTTTTGTCATCGGCTCAGTAATAAGCCCCAGGTTTAATGGCTCCAGATCTGTATATGTAATATCACAGTGGATGGTCACAAGTGGAAATCTGGCCCTGGATTTTTAGACCTAAAAGCATCAGTCTTTCCTACTTTAATTACTGTCATAGACAGTCTATACCAGAGTAGAGTATATGCTTGGATGCCCATCTCCCAAGGCAGGTATTTAGCAGTTTTGACATATAGTTCGTTTACTTACTAAGGCAATGAAACAGCTTTAGCCCCTAGCTTCCACTGAGCGTCAAAGGGAATTAGGCACCTAAGTCATTTAAGCACATCTGTAAATCCCACAAAGCTTCCGTAAGCATCTTTCCACATCCAAACACTATTGGAAATCTGTGTTGTAATGTAGATGAAGTAGAAGACGCACAAAGATCAAACTGTTAGTGCTATTAAAGACTTGCAAGTGGCTATGATGTGTTATATACACAGGGCTCATTAATAACACCAGGATGTGGGAGGAGGCTTGAATTCTTACACAACAAAAAATAGGCAGTAAGCAAATTTCTGTCCGCAAAACTGGATCATAATTATTATCCTGGTCCAAAACCGTATGAAAATCTTCAGCCTCATCTGAGCAACCGAACAGACTACAGGAGAGCCATCTCTCAGGGGCACGAAGCATTTGCAGCTCTTTTTCGCCTGGTCCTGACGGCCCTGCAGCAAAGCCCGGCAGCACATCATCTCTGCAGTGGAGGCATTAAACTTGGCTGTGCTCGCTCTCACCGTTTCAACTCTTTCAAGGGGAAATGTGCTTCTGTGATTAACGGGGGTTATTAACAGTGCTCAATGACGTGTAATGCCACTGGTAATCAAACAGGTCTCAAAAAGTGGAAGAAGAGGAATTGAATGGAGTTAAAATACACAGACTGCCTGCAGCCCGTCATCCCAGGTCAGCGGCGTGCCTGTGCCTACAGCCTGCTATGCATATACGGAAATTAATTCAGTGACTGCAGATGTACAGATGAGGACAGAATATGATTCCAAATGTCTTTGCTCAGAAGACACTCGAGCAGTCAAGCATCATTTTAATGTGAAAATACCGCTGTCATATAAATCACTGACTTCAGGGCCAGGAAGTATCTCTAGAGACCTCAAATCTGTCTATCTGCTCTGAAGCAGGAGCAAATATACCAAAACCAACCCTTGCAGACATTTGCCTAACATGGTCTTAAATATCACAATATCTCTAACTCTTTGGTCCAGTGCTCCCCTAGCAAGTGGAGTTCTTCCTTCCCTTGTTGTTGAGGGTTAAACCTGTCGTTGTTTGCCATTCCCACAATGGTCACACAGAACAATTGGTCACAATCATCCTAAGAACAATTTCTATGTCTGTGAATGCTGCTCTCATGCCTGTCTGCCATCCTTCATGCCTCTGTGCCATACTTGACCTTCTCTCTTCTAAGAAAAAACAAAATAAATGCACTCCGTTCTCTCACTATTTCACATTTTTTCCTCTCAACCTTACTGTTTTCCTCTGGACCTCTTTTTTCCTCCTTGCCTTCTTTTTTTTTTTTCCCAGTTTTCCTGTGGTTTTCTTAAGCTCAGTACCCAGAAATGGCTCCAGGCTCCACCTGAGGAGCAGAATAACAACCCCTTCCCAATGGCATCCATTCAGAGCCAGGATGAAAGGTGCCTTTTTTATAAGCTTCCCATGCAACCTTGACTCTTGTTCAATTTGTGGTCCGCTGTAAGTTCCTGTTTCTTTCCTGCACCGTTGCTGCCTTCAATATTTTTCATTCTCTATCTGTCCACTTAAATTTTCTTTCTAGAGGATAGCTCACAAAAAACTCATCTTTACTGAATTCTACTCTATTGATTTTGGACTACTTCTGCTTGATACGGTGATACTTTAATTCTGACTATATCCTCCAAAATTAATCCCAATTTGCCACAATCCACACATTTTTCTAGGAGTACGGCCTCCCATCGCATGCATCGTTAATGAAAACATTGGCTTGAACCAGACTCAAGACAAACTGCTCAAGACTCCTCAGAGTCTGTTCCCCATTTAACTGCAACACACTGCTATGGACTGAGGGTGATTTTTGCAAGTATGTGTCCTCCCATCTTACATTAATTTAATGCAGCCCCCTTTTTGCCCAGATAGGAGTTCCTTGTGGAGAGTTCTCAAAAACTAACATCACTGGGTAGATGCGATGGGATTGAGAGCAAAGTAAGGCCTCGGTTTTTCAAACTTATATACTTTTTAGATACATCAATCTTTTCTGTTCAGAAATAAGCGTTCGGGCAGTTAATGGTACTGGAGTGTGAAAAAATCAAGGTAAGTCTATAAAAAGTGGATGGACTTTCCTGCAGCTAATTCTTTATACAGAGCTTTCTTTACTTTATTCTCCAGCTGCTTAATAGCTATTTCCCTTGGAACGGCCCCTCTGTGTCCTTGCTTTCTCTTCTTTTTTCTAACCCATCTTCAGTTAAATCTTCCCAACCCAGCTCTCCTCTGAGAGAGGGTTTGAAAGCTGCCTAGCTAAGTGATTTGCCCAAAGTGCTCCGTTTGACAGAGGTGGGCTATGAGAGCTGGGAGGAAGGGCAAGCCCCGAGGGGAAGCAGCAAGCAGGTCCCTGGAACTGGTTCAGGTTTTGTTAATGAGCCTCGCAGGTGAATGGAAGAAGCCAAGTGTCTATTTGGCTTATCAGCAAAGACCCTTTCTAACCTCTAGTTAATTGGCTTTTATTGATTTTCAGGATAAGAGAAATTTCTGTGAGATTCTGAGCAATTTTAGGGAACGTGCTGGACGGCTGATCAGTTTGGATTCTCCCCCACCCAGGACCTACGATTCTTCTATTTGCATTTTTCTCTCTCCTTTCACCTTTTTCCAGGGCTGAAGACATACATGTGGTGAGGAGAAGGACTGGACACAGGAGAGAAATGTCATGTGCTTGAGAGCTATGTAAGAGAAATCTGGGTGAGCGTTCAAGCCCAGGCAACTGGCGGGATGCTACACGTACCCAGTCCACCCAGATAGGTAGAGATGGGTTCATGCCCAAATTGCTGTGGCAACCCCCTGCAAAGGCACGCTGCTGTGTCTGCACAACCCCTGGCCCACAGGTCTGGGCTGCACACGGTGCTCCTGTGGCTCCGTCACACCATCATTATTTGCTGTGTGTTTCTTCAGCTCCAAGTCCTTGAAATAACGAGAGGGTCATGGTGAAACCCAGTGGTGATGGTCTTAGAGCATGGGACCAAGCGTTGCCTGCTCTGGGCTGTAGCTTGTGGGGATGTAAGAGGATACATGACCTGCCAGGGTAATTTTGGAAGGCTGCACAAGGATTGGAAGAAACCAAACCTGGTTTGCTCTCTCCTCTGTACTGCCTCTTGGGGAACGGTCGCTAGCCCCACAGCGCCAGGGGAACTAGGTCATTCACTCCAAAAAAGAGCTTAGGAGCAAGCTGCCATCCATTCAGTGCGAATAACTGGGGAAACTGAGCCAGGGAGCACGACGGAGAGCTAAATTACCTGATGGCACACAAATGGGGTAGGGCTGGCAGATTATCTCGATCCTATCTGCTGGATAATTTTTTTTTGTCTACTCTGAATGAGCAAGCTACAGGATGAGATGGGAATACAGGGTTGACCTAGTCTGGCAGTTGCTGTGCTATGCTTTTTTATTATCATAAGAAAGGTGATTCTTGCTGTGTTTACCATACTAACGATGCAAGAGGCACCACAAATGATTGAGTTTTGCAAACTCCAAAGCAAGGGTTGACATACAATAACAAAAAATAAAAAGGCAAAGGAGGAAGCTGACAAGACACGCTCTGTTCATTTACTTGACACGAGTAGTTTGGTTTTTAATTATGCATGCCACTGCTTCGCAGGGTGCTGGGGACCATTCCACCGCAGCTTATTCTGAAAAGTAATTTAATTCTTAGTAACAGGAATCCTCACTGCTGCTCTGCCACGGCTGCTAAATCCTTGCTCGAGATCAAAATAGAAACTATCAGCAGCGTACGAGTGGACAGGCTCCGTGCAAGCCGGGGAAACATACATGGATGCACACATGTGCTACACACGCACTCGCACAGTGACAGTCATCTACTAGTCATGAGGGCCGTAAATCCAACGAAATGATTAAACTTAACTTTGTCCACTACCAAATTCATTTGTAAGTGCATGCAAATGTGTATTTGCACAGGCAAATACATCCTACAATGCCTCTGTTCAGCATAAGTCTTGCAGACTTAAGTAGTAGGTAAATAATATTATTAAATATAGGACTGCAGAACTGCAATCTAAGGGCCCTGCAATCAGAGAGGAGAGCAGGGATTGTGTTTCTCATCCTCCAGCAGTCTCAGTCCTCAGCTGGGACAACAGTGTCGAATGCCAGACACCGACTGTCAGGGCAGAACAGAGGGAAAAGCATGCCCTTTGAGCTTTTGATGATTTTTACCATTATCTGCAACCAATATTTGGGCTCTGCTGAGACTGAGAGGATACTGGTTACTGAACCAAGGGCAGGGGAGGAAGGAAAAAATATTTGCAAAAATCTAGTAACATGGTAATTTCAAATCACTGCCTCTGGGCGCTGTGCTAATGAACGACGGTGCGACCAGTTGTGCGGAGCTCAGCTCAATATTGATCCTGACAGACTAGAAAATCTTTTTCATGTCTAAAAGGGCACAAACTGTCAAAACCATCAAAGACTTCTTCAGATTGTATTTCCTCCTTTTTTATTTGCCATCAGCGAGTCCCAGTTAATATCTGTATTGGACGCAGACAACTCCAGCTCCAGATTGTATTTTTTGCATGCAAGTTCTCTTACTACATGTAGGAGTTGCCACATCAGATACTATCCTGGGGGGTGTCCAATAAAACATCCCCCTTCTAAGCAGCACAAGCTGCTTCAGAGACCGTGCAAGTGCTCCCACCATGGCAGTAATGGCATAACTTGCCTCAAGAAAAATTTCCTCTGTAACCTCAAAATTTAAAGGTTGTCTTAAATAAAAAGTCATTGCATCAATGCAGCTCCTGGGGAAGGCAAATCCACAGCCACAGCATTTTTGAACTTCCACGTTCTACCACAAAGCAGTTCATTGCAGAAAAGGAGACTGAACTGATGCATAAAAAGGTAATAGATTTTTAAGTAATAGAAGGGAAGATAATGTGGCCTATAAAGGGCCATCATAAAAAATGTCACACGCTGACCAAGGACGGAAAATGACACTGGCAGGTCTGCCCAGACACATTGCAGCTGCAAGGATTGAAGAAAAAAAAAAAAAAAAAAAGCAAAGAAATGTTACCACCCCATCAGACCTGCCATTTGTGTCCATGGGACCATGAGTTCCGCAGCTCCATGTGGACATCCCCGCTGCAGGGTGGCCCCATTCCCGCAAAACGCGAGGCTCTGCCTGAGGAGTTTCTCCCATCCCTCCTGAGCGGGAGCGGGACGGCTGGATTAACCTCGAGCGGCACGTTTGATGTGCATGGAAACCCTGCCAAGGCAGCCTGTCACTTATTAAGAACATTTGTCAAGGTTGTTAAACAACCTTGACAACAAACCCAGAGGCAGCAGCAGCAGAAGGGGGCCTGCGATGCTCCCTGGATTTGCTTTATTAAATGTAGCCTCATTTGATTCAAACATCAAATGAACCGGCTGTGATCGCTCCTGTCTGATAGGGAGGGTTTGAGAACCGCCGCCTGCACAGGTGGCTGGTTGTCACCTAGGAAAAATCTTCCTAAATCCTCCCAGGAGAACACCCACACATGCTGGCAGGGCACCTTGTTCCTTCCCAGTGCCTTAAACCCTCTCCTCTGCCCTCGCCCCGGGGTTTTGCAAGGAGGATGCTCCCTCCCTTTTCAGTCTTTCCATCTGCTGGTGAGGACAGGCCAAGGGGCAGGTCCGCAGATGCGCTCGCTCGTTTGGAGGCAGCAGGGCTGGATTAACTCGGCACGGAGGGAGGTCGCACCTGCCAAGCCCCTGCAGCGCACGCTCCGCACCCACCCACCCACCCACCCTCCCGTCCCCATCCCCACCAGGGCTACAGCCAGCCCTGCCTGCTCGCAAAGGGCTGTATGACTGACTTTGCGATCTCCAGAGCATATACGCGTCTCATTTTCTCAGGCTCCTGTTCAGTGGAGCTGACGAATAAGCAAAGCATAGCATTGCCTAAAAAAACCAAAACACAACAACCCAAAGCTTAAAAGAAACTCCTTCCATTGAAAAGTACTTCACCAAAATCAAAGTATCTGTGCCTTGCACAGAGTTCCAGCGGGAGGTCTGAGGTGTGGGTCTGTGTCCCCCCACCCTCCCTGGGTTTGGGTGCTCCAGGAGAAGGCAGGCACCCCAATCTCAGCTGCTCTCCCCAAACTCTCGTGCTTGTGTGGCACCGAGAGCTCTGCGGAACAGAACGATTTTCCAGCTGCCCCTTATCGCTTTGCTCATTGAAGTCTGGAAAGCTGCTCGATGACAGGCAGGAAGAGCCCTCAAAGGAGAAGATTTCGGAGAGCAGAGATGCTCTAGGCAAAGACTTAACCTGACCTACTACCTGGAAGATGAGGCAAGAAAAACAGATGAAAACAGTCCTGGCCATGAGAGTAACCACTAGACATCAGTTAGTCCCAAAGGTTTGTCCCCATGCTCCTCTTCAAGACAGACTGTTAGTTAATAGGATATTTTTGGTTACTTTTCCTTATTCTGTTTTCCACTTAGCAAACAGCTGCTGGGAATACCTATTAAGCTTTCCCCAGTCCAAAACAGACCACTTTTACTTATGCTTTTATGTTCTATTCATAAACCTGTCGGCAAGAAGTAATGAATGGTGTCCTGTCCACTGACAGTGCAGAGGACCAGCACCCAGAACATGGGTGGTATAGAATAGATGAAGCGATAATTTCCCTCTGGCTATATAGGGTGGGTTGAGAGTTAATTCGCAGTTCATAAAGTTGTTTGCAGTGTCTGGGTACATTCAGCTATTTTAGTATTAGGGATTACATATTGTAACAACAGGAGGCCAGCAAAGGTTTAATTAACTAAACTATTAGCATCATTTTGGTCCACATATGCGTAGTTTAGCTGTATTGCTAGAAAATTCTGGGCATTAGCTGGTTTATGGCTGACTATATGAGCTCAGTTCTGTTCCCCCGCACATGCCTGTCCTTGTTTCTCCTCTCAAACTTAGCCTGAATGGAACCATTTTCATCAACTACAGACAAAGAAATCAATGTAATAGTACGTGTGTGAATGATATCTGAGGAATTACATATTTTATGAACAGAAGAGGCGGGCAAGTGGATTCTCTGACGGATATATTCTTCTAGATAAAGAATCTGTCTGTGTTTGGAACATCCTGTTTGGGAGAGAACAAGAGCTACTAAATAATATTCGGTCAAAATGTTCCAAGCCTTGGTTTGCATTTATATAAAAATATTGTTTCTTTATGCAAAGTTCAAATGTGATGTCTCATTTCTAATCCTCTGTAGTCATAAAATTAACACTGTTATTGTGGCTTTTGGCATTTCCTATTATGTCCTTTAAAACTGATCCTTTTAGAGAAGCATTTGTGGGACTCAGGGTGGATATTCTGTGAATAAAAGTATGTGACATAGTTACTTGTAATTGTAAAAGAGCAAACATGAGAAACATGGTGTATACCTCTCCCCATTTGTTCCTAGGACACTTTGACGCCTCGTCAGAGGCGATACTGAATTGCCTTATGTCCGTATTCCCAACTTTTGAGACAAGCCACACTCCTGTTTCTAGATGTCTTACTCATTTCTGCCCGGCTAAACCACTATCGTGGTTAGTGGGTATTCCATAGCCTCCATCAACCATAGGAGTTATAGGTCAGGTCAGTAGGTCACAAGGGAAACCAGCTGACTCTTCTTAGATTTGTGGTTATCATTCCTGAAGACTTTACATACGCCAATTTTCATCCTGACACGAAACACCAACACCTGTGTGCAGATCCATGTAGATCCACCACGGAGCAGGAAGACCTCTAGAAGAAGTGGGACACAAATCAAAACCTTAGATCAAGTTTAACAGGTAGTTTGATATAGAAAAACCTGCAGGACCCTTCTCTCAATGCAAATAAGGCTGAAAAAAGACTGATTATGGACTTCTGAGGGCTCTTCCATCCCAGTCACTCTGAAGATCAAAGACTGAGCTATCTCCTCCTTTGGCACGAAGGGGAACAATGTTCATGTCAGTGATGAATCAGCCTTAGCGCACATGAAAAGAGATATTGTTTTGTTTTGCTGAGCTTTATTATGTATGTATCGGGAGAAATCTTAAGGCAGGATGAAAAAATATTCTTCTTGATGTACAACTAAATAAATACCTTTGGGTTTAAGACACTTTTTCTTTTCTTTATGTCTTTAAGCTTGGATAATTTAAAACTAACCCAGAGTGTATCATGATTGGAAAATACTCTTGAAATGCATGATGAATCTAAATCAACATCATCCATCTCAAATCAAGAGAAGATCACTGGTGGCTGCAAGAGGGACTGGCAAAAACAGGCGCTGCACAGCTGGGCCAAAGTGCTGCAGAAAGCTGGGGGTTCAGCACCTGGGTCTACGTTCACATTTTACAAATGAGGTCTGTATAAGCTCTGTATAGTGACAGCTCTGCAGAACCACAACATCTCTCTCAGTTTAGACTAGATCAATATCACTATAATGGAATGGCAACTTTTTAAAAATGCCTTTGCATTCACCAAAATCTCAGCCCTCATTCTCCCCCTGGATATTTCAAATCCAGGAGCATGAACAGAGTACAAATGGATGCATGTAAATGGCTGCTTGAGTTCAGGAAGGTGTGGAAGTGTGGCCCCGCGAAACGTGAATTCCCACCTCTCACAAATGCATGCGAAGCGCACATTGCAGGGAGAAGCTGGAGGGCTCTTCCCACTTGCAGCACTGTGCCAAAAATAAAGTAGTCCCATGGGAGGCCACCACACCACCACACTGGTGGACAAGCGGTGTGAAGAGCAAGTGGAGTATGGGAGGAGAGGCAGTAAGAGGACAAATATTGTGGGTCCTTAGTAAGTCCATTGCAGGTACTTGGCAAGATTTTTTTCCACTTATCACCTAAATTGAAGTGCTTGCTTGCTCCTTGCACTCCTTTATCTGAAAGTCTGTAACAGTCTGATCCACTCCCTCTGCTCTGAATGTCCCCCCAAATGAGGAGATTCTAAATCCAGTAGCTGTATCAAGCCTCAGGAAGAAAATCAAATCACTGATCATCCAAAGTGACTTCTGTTACCCATTTGAGGTCACTGAGGCTTTTTTCCCCTTCCATTTTGTCCATTCATTTTAATGTTTTACATAAAACAACTCCCATTTCCACTGCATCTGACCAAGTGGGAGTTCTAGGCTCTTTATGACTTCTTTTTAATCTTGTATTTTAAAGAGGAAAGTAGTTTTAATGGAGAATTGGGATTCTCAGCTAGCGGTGGATGAGAAGGAACCAGAGGGGCTGCTAAGATGGCAAGCGGGGAGAAAACGCATGTCCCGTGCCAGAGGCTCGATCACTGGAACTAAGTACGGGGACTGCAGAGGCCCCTTCCAGGAGCAGTAAAAAGCCTCCTGAGACCTCTGTGGAAATTACAGGAATTTATTGTTATTTAGGCAGTGGTATTAGCACGTATGGTGTTTTACACATGGTACAAAGAGACCCCAGACCCGAACTGTGGTTTGTCCGGCGCTGAGGCAGGGAGGGGAGCTGGCTGCCCTCCAGGTTCAGCAAGATGGGCCGGCGGGGTGGTGTAGGCCCTCACCGACACTCGCTGCACGCAAAAGGCATGGCCAGCCCACCATGTCAGCACATGGCAAGTGTACTGCAGCTGGAACTGCACTTCACTCTGCCACTTGGTTTTACCCTGGATGGGGACAGAGTCCCATGCTGACAAGAGAAAAATCTATTACAACAACTTTTGCAATAAAGACAGAAAGGCAATTTAAAATAATGTGTAATTTTGCAAACCAGTGGGTCACTCCACCGGCGCTTTGTTTGGAAACTTAAGCCAGTTACTGCTCACAGGGTGATGAAAGATGAACTGCAACTGTTTTATTGAGGCCGGTGTTCAGGATGTGTCTATCTGCCTCTCCAGGCACCAGCAATGGTCACACCTAGGGAAGACAACCTTGTTCCTCCAGAACAGACAACATATTTTTCAGTGTTTCCTCCTCAGCCTTGACTTCAGGCTCTCAGTACACAAGCAGCATCCCTTCCTGACACCATCTGACAACCGGATCTGCAGATAAAGATGGCCAGCTTTTTGCCACAAGTACAAAGAAAACATTAAAAGTTCCCTTCATACTTAAATTTTCACGGGAAAAAAGAGTCTTGAAATGAATGAGGATGAGCTGCTAGGGAAGGAAGACGAAAGTAATCTCCCAAGAGCATTCCAAACTGCATTGCTTAAACTTACATTTCCTTGACATGAAAACCCAGAAAAAACATTCAGCTAATTCTCCTTTCTGACAGCCTAATATTGATTTTAGACTAATTCTCTATATGTAAATGAAGTCATTAAAATCCCCTATTCTTTGCAATTAGTCTTTTATTGTATTTTTCTAACAAGCCAAGCCTTTGAGATGGGCAAGAGTAAGAAGAGATGGATAGGAAAGATGAAGGGGTTTTATGCATCTCCTCGATGTTTCACTAAAGTATCTCGAACAAACTGAGACGCAATGAGATCCATCTATAAATCCTCAGCCATGTCCCAAAGGAATGTGATATGAATCAGTTTACCAGCTCTTCTTCCATCCAGCAATCTTGCTTTTACCTTTCTTTCACTTTACTCTTTAGCCTTAAGAAATATAAAATGCTGCACAAGATTTAATTACAATAATACTTTGGTCCCAAGGATGTGGTGGGGCCAAATTTTGCCACTGTTTTGCTCTCCAAAAGAAACAAAATGGTGAGATATGTAACAACCAGAATATAACGCAGCACAGGGCTGCAGGACCTCGCATCACAGGCTGAACATTCGCATACATGACAGTGGGAGTGCACCACCAGCCTTCCTAGGAAAAGTTTCTTTTTCTGGGAATCTCTGGAATGTTCTTGCATCAAAGCAGGACAAGATATTGATGTATTAACCAGTCAAAAAAAAAAAAAAAAAAAAGTCAGGAAAGGCAAAAATGAAAGTGGAATCAGTCACAGCAGAAAGGACATTTTCAATCAAATCATAATGTTATGACATATCAATGCCAAAATGACTTTTTTGTTTCAATTCATCTAATTGAAAAATTATAACATCTCGTCAATTTGTCATTCTCCCTTTGAAAAAGTCTAGTTCTGTGAAACTTAGATTTGCCAACTAGAAAATGTATTAGATGAAAGAGTGGAACTAGCTGCCTGCATGACCTGCTCTGACCAGTGGATTACACTGAGTATGGCTTCAACGTGGCATCAGTCCCTGTGACTGTCAGATGGTTCCAGTTCTCATGGGCTTGCTTAAACTGGGAGGTTAAAACAGGGGTTTGCACTTTTGCAGCATCTTTCGTCCCAACATGCCTTATAAATTATACACCTTTTAATGAAACGCGTCCCCGCTGGACGACACATGACAGTAACACATACTATCATCTACGGTCTGGTTCCTCGTACCTTCTCAGGTCATTTATATTTGAAGGCAAAGTGCCAGCTAATCAGAAACATGTTGAACATTTATACAAGCTGGGACAAGAGGGCCTCTCTGTTTTCATCATACCCATGATAATATCACTACGTTCTGTGAATATGCTATATTCTATTTGTGTTCCTTACTAAACCCAAGCCTGCCTGAAAAACGAGTGGAGCCTGTGTTAATATTGTATGACACAGTACATTAACAACAGACAGAGAACAATTTCAGTGTACCCTATACAGACTGATTCGGAGATGAAGTTCTCAAAAGCCAGCCTGGCAAATACAGCATCCTTTTAGTGTGTATTGTAAAAGGGCAATAAATTACAAACGTCAATATGGATAGTAGAAATCGGAGCCTGTGGGGCAATCTTGTGCTGAATTAAAACAAATATCTCCTTGACTACAGCTGAGGGAAATGGCAGTGGCATCATATTTCATTTTAATAGACTGCAGAGAGGTTTGCCTGGGGAGAAATCAAAGTGACTTGATTATCCCATCGTGTTAACTAACATCTTATCGCATACAGGCTCTGTCCCTAAACCAATTTAAAACTCTACTATAAGAGGCTTTCAAAAGGGAGAACTGGGTTAAAAAGCATTCAGAATAACCCCTCTGCTTTTACCCTTCATCCCGTGGTGTTACAAGCAAATGTCCAGGTAGTTTTAGGCTTTGTAGCAGAAAGAGGACAGAGGAAAAGCACTAGAGTAAGGCATGACAGCACAGAACCTGATGCTGGCAGCCTGAATTCAACCAAAATTCTTGTTTGGGATCCTGTGAAGACGTGGGTGCAGGGTTCAACCAAGGCTCTGTCAAAAACCCTGCACCACCTTTGACGAAAGCTCTCCACTACCTTCCTCCCAGTGCTTTTGCTTTCCACCTTCCCACTTCCGTTGCTCTCCAGGTGCAATTGCAAACCTGGAGGAGAAGGTGGACTCATGCAACCTCTCGGCTGCTTACACCTGCCTGCTGCAAAGATGAACCACTCTGCCCAGTAACTCTCAGGGGCTTGTGACTGAGATTCATGGTCTGCAGTGGTTTACATATGATTTACAAAGTGGTGCAGCTGCACAGGCTGGGCTGGTTTTTCAGGGGGACTTGATGGACCTTGGCAGCAGGAGCCAAGGAGGTGCTCTGCTTCCCCTCTGCACTCAGTTGGCCACCTGAAGCAGCCATCCACTGAGGAGCAGCTCTCTGTGTCTTCAGTGGAACTCCCCATGGCTTTGAGTTTTGATACATCTGTACAGAAAAGCCCAAGGAAGTGTTTTGTGATTATCAGAAACAGTAAAAAAGATTTTGCTAAAAACAAATAGGGTTTATCAACCAGTTTGAGAGGAGGGAAGACAGTGTTATGTCTTGATATTTCCCTCCAAGAGAGAGAAGAGAAAAAAATGAAGGAAAGGAAAAGTTTGATGCTCTCAGACAGTGGTATTTTTCATTCCCTGCAATCTAAAACTCAAGAAATGTGTTTTTTTTTAACAAATTAACATCTTCACTCGTCTACTTTCTACCCCAAAATTTTCACTTAGATGACTTCTCCTTTTTCAGACAGCTTCTTTTGCCATCTGCAGCTGTCAAGGCCAACCATGTGGCTAGTCCTGTCTTTGAGGGAGCAGGAGGGAGCCAGGACACAGGTGGTTCCGCCATGCTACGTCCTGTCAGCTCATGTACAGAAAAGACAGGATCTGCGCCAATTTCTATCACCGTCCTTCTATACATCTATTTTGGTTCTTATGCAGCATCCATAACCATGACAACTGTCTGCCTGCCCAAACTATCAGACATATGCAGAAGCTCTCTGGTTGTCTAGGCAGCAATGTTTCTGAAGAGGAGACCAGCTGAAGGAGAGCCTGGGCTGATCTCTCCAAACCGCGCTGCACAATTCAGCCCATTTAATGAAGAGAGTGAGTGGAAACAACTCCGCGTTTCCCACTAACCTTATCCCACTGCAACGCTGGTTCCCTGCGGCAAGAAGAAAGTCATAAGCTAATGTCACAGCAAAGCGCTTCCAACACTTTCATGCGGGCTCGGCTCAGCTCATCACCATGACCATGATGACTCATGGAATCTCCTCCTTGCAGAACATTTTGGAAAACATGGGAGCTGGCCAGGTCCAAGGTCTCTGACAGCGACGGCAAAGGGAAGTACCCTATATCTGGTCTCATCCTTATCTCTAGCAGTTAGAGAATGCCTTAAAGCTCAAAGCACTTTCATGGTATCTTGCTACATAGCACTGAGTAGTGCACAGAGCCTGTCTTTCTTAGTTCAGCTCATAAGCACAAACCGGACTCGACAAATCTGCAGAAGAGTTTCAAACATCCTCCCTACAGCCCCGGGCAGCTCACCAGCTGGTGAAAACTCCTAAAGTCCTTTTTCTTTGCCAGAATCACCCTCACTTTTCTACTTTCACATTTTTGGACACATCCTGTTGAAACACAGAAACTGAACTTGTATTAAGTTACTGCTATCTGTAACAGGACAGACCAAGGGCAACAAAATAAACTGTCAAGAAACTGAGCAAGAGAAGGTGAGCACGATTGGGAGGCGTATACTCCATTTGTCCCATGCTTTTTCTCTTCCATCTACTCAGCAAAGATAGGCTAAACTGACACACGGGCTCCAGGATTAATCTGTTCATTACACTTGAGCAGAGGAGAGAAGTACACAAGGAGGAAACCTGCCGGCGATGGATATCTTGTACTGTCGGTACTGACACTGGAAGAAGTTAGAAATTCTACCTTGCGAGGCTCAAACCAAATTGATAAATGGCCCAGAGTTGCTATCCCGGATCTTCTCGGTTAGATTTGCTGGCACAGCCCGTGCTGTCAGGGAGGGCACTTTAGAAAATGGGATGGCGATCCATCAGTTTGGCACTGCCACAAATCTCCCTCAAACCTGAGCCGCAAGGTGGAAATGTGACCGGTGACGAGGCTAAGGTGTGACACAGCGCTGGGGACTACCCGCAGCATGGGTTTTGCTACACTTGCATCTTAGGAGTACCACTCAGGGGTAGGCTGTTTTCCACTTTGTTACTATGCTTATATAAAGGTAGAACCACAGCCTTAAGTGCCAGGGTACTCGTGCTTTGCACTCTCTTAGGTCCCATTTATCTAATGGTGTTCATCCGTGCAGTGCTGATGCCTCAGAATTGCATTGCATTACCGAATTTTGCTGTTGCAGGTGAAACTATTATTAAGGTTGTCTGACAAATCCCATGATAAGCCCCTGTTTTCAGACGCTTATAACTGTGCCAAGTTGTAACTGTTTGACTGATAATTTCAACTATTGCAAGATGAATTCACCTGGAAACTTTCAGCCATGACAGCTCATACATTTCCAGAGAAAAAAAGTAAGAAAAAAATATGTTAATTCTGGTGAAGTTTTCTTGCAGAAACATCCCTCATCCTCATCCTTTGGAGTAAAGAATATTCACCCAAGCTTTAGCTAAACTGATGATCTGTGAAAATGAGCAGTTCACACATGAGTACAGGGGAGATGTGCTATAGTTCAAGAGCTGTTATTTCCTACTGATTCTGTCCAAACTGAATGCATTCCAGTGAACAAATTCCTGGCAATTTCAACTCTGGATGGTTACAGGCTGTGCCAGGACTGCTCTGAATTGACAGCAGAGAGATTTCTTTTCATCTATCTTCTCTGCTGGATCCTGACAAAATGGAGGAGTTGGCCAATTTGAATACAAATGAGAGAAAGCTGGACCAGCAACCAGAAAGAGAGACAAAGGGAAAAGTAGGAAAATGAGGAAGGCAAGAGGTAAAGTGGGACTGACTGGGCAGGGATTAATAAAGGGAGCTACTGAGATTATGCCATTTCAGAGGGTAAGACAAAGGAAGAATTAGTAAGGAGACTGCTAGGAAGAAAGAAACCAGACCAGGAAGAAAGCAGGGCTGGACTGGAAGCGAAGACCACTGACTCTCTCAGTCCAACAATCGATGTTTTCTATGAACTGGAACATTTGCCCCAGGAGACACCAAAACAGCCCAGGCTCAACACATCATACCGCCTGCTGGTTACGCCACCCCTCTGCAAGTGCTGAGGCCTCTGTTCAAAACCCTGATCCACCAGATATTTACTTACACGAAGTCAAAGTGTACCAGGCCCAGCCCTCCCAATTGCTGCTGTTTCACATGATCTGCTTGGAGATGCAAGTCTCAATGCTCCCAGCGGACAAGGGTCCCCCTTATCCTGATAATGAGTGACCCAACACGAAGTGAACGCTGCCGCATAGCTCTCCTCCAGAATTTTTGTTTTAATCTAGTTTTGTCAAATCTTTTCCCATTTCAGGTAAACCAGAGAACATAGCCTGAATTCCCATCTACTCTCAGAACAGCAAACAGATACTGAGGAAGAGGGGGACAAAATTTTTAAATTAATATTTATATCTATTCACCTTCAAAAATGACACCTAGCCTTTATACAAGCTTCTGGGGAGGAAGAGCACAATCCACACATGGCTTGCCCTTCCCTGCAGTCAAACCAGGACACCGCAGGACAGAGCCCTCCACTCCTGCTGACAATTCAGGGCCGTACCAAGGGAACATCGCTAGAAACAGCTTCCTCCAACATAGCAAACTTTCCCATCTAGCCTCTTACACACTCCCTTCTCTAATGCACGTAGGTCTGAACTACAGAATACTCCTAGCTGAGCTTGATGTCATGTTTTCTGCATCTTCTGTCTTCACTGGTTGCTTTCCTACACAATTAACTCACCAGGTGGATAATAGCAAGAGGAAGAAAAACAAACCAGGCTGACTTAAGTACCTTAAGTAGAGCAGGAAATCGCTGGTATCCATAAACTCAGCAACTTGCAGAATATTAATCACCGAGCCACAAGTGAGATGAAAACATCATAAACATCTGTATCTCTCAGCAAAGAGCAAGGGAACAACAGAAGATGCAAAGTGATGAGCAGGTGATTAACTTCATTTAGCTAGGGGAAAAATTAACAGTTTTCTAAAATAGTGTTCAGGTGGAATTGCCAGCACAGGTCTCAGCCAAGAGCATCTCCCCTTCTAAAGCCCCTGTTGCTATATAGATAAAAGGTCTGGTATGTGTAATAGCTCCTGCAGCTTTCTCACTGAGGAGCTCTAACCAATGGGTTGGGTTCAGGCACCCAGAGAGCAGCCCAGCTTTCTGGTCACAGGACTCCACTTTGCCTTCGCCTAACAAGAAGAAAGCTCTCCCACATGGCACACCAAGGCAGGATTTACAAGCCCTTTCCCATAGCCGTGGACATGCCTGAGGGACCAAGACTGCTGGCCACCGCTCCTGGCAAAGCCTGTGCCATGGGCACGACAGGCACTTGCTGGGCATCCAGGCTTGTCCTGCACACCAGAGACAGCCGGGGCACGGGCAGGAAAAGACCCTCAGTGATACATATGTTTAACAAGAGGAAAATAACTTTGGCCATTTACACAGGCTTACATTGCAACACCCTTTGGTAGCACCGTGACCCGTGTTTTATAATTTCCTTCCTTTTGCGTGTTCCAATTCACAGGCAGCATCCTGCAAAGGTGCACCTACAAGCACTTTTGCAATTTTCCAAGGCAATACTTACAGGGCTTTTGCCATTTATAATTTGCTCCTCGATGTCGTTTATAAATTACTTCCATTTAAAAAAACAATCTCACCATAATTGGACTTTTAGCTATAAAAAATGGCTGTTACAAGACAGAGGAAAATTACTAGAAAGTACCCTTCTGGTTCACACTGTCCAGTTCCTGGCAATATCTCATCGTCCCTTTCATAAGTCCATCAAGTTTCACTTTTAAATGAGTTATTGGGTTGGATTCACTGCCAGGCAGTGACCATTTGTTCTTGTGCCAGCTTTGGCCTTCAGCATAAACATTGCTGGTGTTTACCCCCTAGTGTTAATTTATACAGTAATTATAATGCATTTTCATGTTCCATTTTGCTGGGGACTAAACAAATCAGTTGAATGCAGATCATATGAAAAGACCTTCTCTGAACTTGCTCTGCTCAATCTTTTAAAATACAATTAATCAGAAATGCATGCACAAGTTAGGCTGGGTCTTCGTGGCGATGTCTTTAGCATTCCAGTATGCCCTTAGCTCTCTACAGGTCACCTGTGCCCATTACAACTTGCACTGTTTTTCAGTATTTTCTGAGTTGCATTTCAGGAATGGTTCATCATTGCCTGATGTAAACAGTACAGCCAACGTTTAAGCTGTTGTTTCCAGCAAACTTAATAATTCAGAGCACAAATTCTTATTATCAGGCCAAATTCTCATTATCAGGCCAAATTCTCTAATATCGACTTAATATGACGACTTTTTGTGTAACTGGTGTTTCTATAACTCCAGTCCCTCAAAATTACCCCGTTCTTCCCATGCAATATTCCAGCTGCCGACTGCAGTGGCAGCATCTCCCAGGTGCAGCTTCATCACGCGCTTCCCTCACCCAAACTTCAGCAGCTTTGCAGCCAGGCCAGATGCACCCTTGCAGCACAACCTGTTGTTTATCTCCACTGCAGGGATCCTCACTCCCTTTGCAATCCTCTCTTCTGCTAATCCTGCCCTTCCCAACTGGACTAGTAACGCATGTGACATGACAGCAAATGCTCTACTGAAATCCAGATAAATCAGATTTACTCCATTCCCTCTATCTAGAAAGTCAGTTATTTTGTAAAGACCAGTAACACAGTAATCTGCACAATCTATCTTTATTAAACTCAGGTTACACTTTATCTCATTATCTCTATTGTTTTAAATGATTCTTCCCTTTTTGGATAACACTGAAATCAAAAGGATGAGCCTGTATATGCCCATAATGCTTATTTTGCTGATTCTTAAATAAAATTCTTGCACTCTCCAGTATGAAGTACATTTCCACACAGCCTTCAAAAAATTGTATGTCAACAAACTTGCAATTTGGCATGTCAGATCCTTCAACAGCCTGAGGCACTGTTTCCTCCTTAGAAGCAGTTGCTTCATTCTTCTTAATAGATACTCGCTTTCTCCATCCTCTCTGGCAACACGCTCCCTGCTAAGCAATGAAGAGCACTATTCCTTCTGTTCACATATTTGGGGATCCCTTTAAATCACCTTCGGTCTCTGCTGGCTCTTCATCACAAATCAGGTCTACTTTCTTGCTTTGGTTTTAAAGGCTAAACAGTGTTTTACTATTATTATTTTTTCTTTTTCCTCTCGCCCTCTTTTTTCCATATATGTGTTTTTTCTAACTCCTCTTCATCACTTGTAATTCTCATTTCTTCCCTATGCTTTCTGACCAGGCAGCAATAGCTATTACTCTCTATTCTTTGCCGAATCACATTTTGCATTTCTGTGGACTTCCTGCCTGCATCAAATATCCCCCTTTTTAGCTTTCCCGGTGTTTGGATTTTACTTTAAATCTGTTAGACTAATTGTCTTTCCCTACCAGATTTTTCCTTTGTCTAGTATATTAATTCTACAGTTTTTTTCCTCTTTCACAGAGACAAAAAAAAAAAATCCAAGCCACTTTTGCATTCAAGTCTGGGGCACTACAGCCCAGTTTGCCTCTATAACTAGTTTTTCACTTTTATGAAACAGTAAATCTTAGTTACAGTTGAATGTTTAGCCTCCCATTTAATTTAAATTGAAACAACTAATGATCTCTCAGCTGAAGGTTGCTTTCTATGTCTAAGTCTTCTATAGTAATCTCAATATATTGCAAATCTGCATTGCTTTTTCTTAGTTTAATAACTATTTGGAAGAGAAATCCATGAATTATCACATCCTGGTATATCTGGGCGCAGCATTAACACCAGTATTTGTTCTCCAACACCTATCTGGAGATTGAAAATCTTGCAAAATGACATAATTTCTGATCGTTTTTCTCTCACCAATAATATGAATGAGATTTTTGAGTCTCAAATATGCCTTAATACAATGAAACACATTTTTTTGTGATTGAGTTTAACCTAGAATAATTTCATCACAAAATTACAGCCAAATCTCATTAAAGCAGGCTGACTACATATCTCTGCACCTCTGCCTTCACAAGAGCACATTTGAAAAAATTCTGACAGTTCATATCCTGCTGAAAGAGGGAATTATTTTCCCTGTTAATTCCAATTAAAATAATTAAATTGTGCAAGCCATTGTGACCTAGCAAAGTTCTGTACGCAGTAGTGTTACTGGTGCCTTCGGCTGCTAGCCCTGGGAACCAAACGGTCCCAGCTAGGAGCAGAGGGAGATGTACCCACCCCACGCCGTGTGCCAGAAATCCCTGTCTGCTCCTGCTCCTGATGGAAATCCGCTCTGAGGCTCAGGGCAAAGACACCTGCACCACAGCACGGCCACCCTATGCTGGAATCAAGGCAATTTGGACTCCCCTTCTCCCCCAGTGTTATTATAAGCCCACTTCAATCACGCCGATATAGATCCAGACTGACTCGCGCAGCGCTGCGGTGAGTAATTCTCACTTTTCCCTGGTGAAAATAGAGCTGGGGTTGTCCTTTCTGCCTTCCCAGGGAGATGAAGAAAGGAGGTGCCAAGGCATCAGACTGAAACACGCTGCTCGCATCTGTTCTGATGGGCAGCTGACAAGCTGGGACAAATCCTTGCCGGCACCCCTGGTGCCTTTTTCAGGTTTCCCATGTGCCCTAAGCAGAGAAGCCCTGTCCCCTCAAGGGGAAGCAAGGGGTGTTCGCAGAGCAGCCCCCACTGCCTCAGTCACCACCGTGCTTTCACAAGAAAAGAAGTGGCACAAGAGGTAAGTAGCAGGCAGTAACTGAGAAGAGTAAAAAATTCTAATGCAAGGTCATAAATGGAGGCCACAGAGCGAGCACAAGGAGATGCTCGTGACCCTCAGCCACAACTAGAGGAAAAGGAAAACAGCCACCTTCCCCTCCCTGCCACGCTGGAGCCCAATAGTCAAAATTCAGGATGACGGCAGGTGCTGTTCCCCTAATGAGCTGGGAAAACACCAGCATCACCTCAGAACCAGAAGTCTAGAAACTAGTAGTTTTTAAGATCAGCTGCACCTACATTAGACAAGCACGATGAATCTGAAATCCAGCAGCCTAGAATGTATGCAGCACAAACCAGAGCCGGTGCTTCCAGGAAAAGCCAACAGGTATAAAAGGTGGGTTAAAAGAATACTGTCATCACTGAAATGAAAAGCTGCCAAGAGATCTAACAGAGCTAGGATGGAAATGCTGCCAGCATCCTTCTTGCAGGAGGATTGCTGCAGGCTCTCCTCAGTTCTGTGACTGGGCTTCACAGCAGATCCCAACATCTTTTTTCCAGAGAAGATGGTTAAGAAGCAAAGTGGCAGCTTCAGGGCATTTTACTTAAGCACCTTCTACAAGTAGTTCATTCGTGAGACAGACAGTTAATTAACACACACTCATTGGAAAAGAAAAGCTTTCTTCAGCTCGCAAATTTCTTGTTATCCTTTGCAAATGACATGGATTTTTCTTCTGTTAAAACAAAAATGTCCCTGCATACAGGTATCAAAAGCGGGGGTAATAGTAACCCTTGCCCCTCCCACCCTCGGTTATGGGCCAAGTCAAAGGACACATCCCTAGCAGTGCAAAGATGGTGATTCAAATCACATACCTGTATCTATATTCCCTACACACCTGGAAACCTCCATTTTGCAGAGCTAAAAATCACTGAACGAGTGCACTCCCACCACCAGGCTGGAACTTGCTATGTAACTCTTGCAACGTTCACGTTCACTGCTGGTTTCCTGAAAACATCCCCATTCTTGGTCAGTACAGCACATTACGTGCTCAATTTTCTCCCTTACCAAACGCTGATACCTTGCTCTCTCTTAACACATCCCCTCTAACCCAACCCTCAGCCCTCTAACTGTTTCTGTTGCCCTTCTCTGAATCCTTTCCAATCTCTGACTCATAGAGGAGGATTTATTGGACCTCCTGTCCTGTCGGATTGTGACTTGGAACAATCCACGACAGCAGGTCTGGAGGAATTTTGCTGAATAAACTCACAGTCGCAGAAATGTCAGATACATAACAGCAGGAAACATCCTTAGAGGGAGAACCTGGGTGACTGGGAGAAAATGCCACAGAGGGAAAAGAGCGAGACAGCACTACTGACCTTAATAACTTCTGCTGTGAATGTGCCCACAGTGATCAATACACAAATATGGAAGCAATTACACACCATCCGCGTATAACCCCTACTCTCCCCCCACTACAGGAATCACTGGGAACAAATCTCAAAGTGTAATAAAAACTCACAGATGGTTTCTGGAGACCTTTTAATTAACACTGCAGTATCCAAACCGAACAAGATAATCTCCCTGGATTCTCACTGAGTAACAGCAACAAATGAGCTCCCTTTAAAGGCAGATCATTGGGAACGTTATCTCCTCGTTTTGAAATGAAAGTGCAAATGAAGTGGCAACATTTTTATTACCGATGATTGCAGGATCATCTCAGAGCTTCTGGAGCGTCTGGGAGGAGGGCTGGCACACGCTAAGGGAAGCGACACACATATCAACACACTATTCGTTAAAACTTGGTAACACAACAACAGCAAGTCTTATCCAAGACATGGAAATGCAGCACGGATAGCGTTGGGCAACAGGCAGCTGTACCGACTCCTAGACCACACATCGCTGGCAGCAAACATTTCTTAGCACAGCCAGAGAGACTGGTTTCTCTCCCGTCCCAGCCAGTCTGTTCAGACTGAATTTCTATATTGGCAATAACGACTAATAGTAATTGTCACCAGTGACTAATGACGTGGCCTGGATGTGGACGCTAGCCAAGAGATGGAGATTTATTACGGTGGTATTGAGTTGGACAGAGAGGAATCTGGACACAGAGGCGGTAGGTTTTGCATCACGTAACAAATCTCCTCCACCCCCCACTTTCCCTTACCCAAGTCTTCTCTACCACTCCTGTCAAAATGTCCTTCCTCTCACTTTTTTCTTACCTCTTGGAAAAAAAGGCATGTTACGGAGCAGAAAAAGGAAACTATTTACACAAATGCAAAATTTCAAAATTTTGGGGGGAGACATATTTTTTTACTGTTGCTTTTTTAATGGTAACCAGATTGCTCCTTCAGAACAACCAGGACTTTCAGCAAGTTAATAGCTTCAGTCTGTATCTGAGCTCTCTATTAAAACTGCTGTGCCTCCCTCTTTTTTTTTAATCACCTAAAGGCTGATACTGCAATACAAAAAACATTCATGTAGCATAATGCGGAAAGAGGCCCATGTGCTTCTGAGACACTCAACACTGATTATTACCTCTCTCCTTAATTTCTGGCTTCCCTGGTAAGTTTTAGTGGTCTTCGCAGATGGCTCTGAACCTTTCTGCCAGGATATTTATGCCCTAACTTATTGCAGCAGGTTGCTCTGCTGCTGCATTTGTTTTACTGGGTGTAATCTTGGCAACGTATTTGCATTTGCACTTCAAAGCCATCTAAAGACATGCCATAGCTTTATTCTGTTCTGTGGTCCTTGGTTAGCTACCACAGCCAGGAAGCCACGTCTGCTGAACCTTACAAACCATCTCCAGAGCCACCCGCAAAGACCACCAAAGCTTACCAGGGAAGGCAGAAATCAAAGATGGAGGGAATCCCCCTAAGGAGGGAAACTCCACAACCTCCCTGGGCAACCTGCTCCTGTGCTCAGTCATCCTCACAGTAAAAAAGTGTTTCCTGATGTTCAGACAGAACCTCCTGTGTTTCAGTTTGTGCCTATTACCTCCAGCCCTAGAGCCAGCTGGAAAATCCAGCTCAACCAAAAATGTTTACCCCATTTTTTCCCAGGCCTGCAAGCTAACGCCCTCAGCATACATGACATCGAGTGAAAAGACTGTATGAAACATGACAAGCTAGAGAGGAAGGAGACTCCAATGGTTAAAGCAGGAGACTGATGAACTTCCCCCATGATTCTCAGTAAACGCTTAGGTCCTCCACAGACATCCCATGTGCCACTGGTGGACTTGCATGAACTTCCTCTAACTCTTGCTGTCCTGCTTTCAAATGGGCCTAGTCATAAGCCCTTTTGTCAGAGGCAGTTTTGCTGACACCCCATCACTGTTTTTGAGGGGCACCGGGAGGTTATGGAAAGGTAAAGGTTCATTCAGGGCATCCTTTGCTACCCTTTTGCTTTTAGACCCTCTCGAACACACAGGTTCCCTTCTGTCAGAGGTCCGTCTAGATGACTGGTTTGTTGCTGGCAGGGACCGGTACTGGATATACTAGCGAAGAGTGTAGGAACACGGCCTACAGCCCTGAATCTCCAGCAATCTGTGGTATTCTTGTTTTTAACAGCCATCACATATTACGTGAAGAATATTCTTTTCCTCTGTTTTAAACTCGCGAATGTTCTCCTGGAAAATACTGGCAGGGATACTCAGAGAACGAGGCCTACCCTCCTCTGAAACTCTCAGTGGGGCTGTGTTTGCAAGGACTCACCTCTAGGCTTCAACCTGCCTCCTTCTTCTCTTTCTCTTTTCTGCACACAAACATATATGATGCTTTCGCTGACTCTAAGACCTGCTTCGCCCCACTGTGTGCCTACAGCTAATTAGTCTCCTATTTGCTCTGCTCTGTCACATCACATGAAACTTTCCAGGCACCTTCCAAACTGCTGTGAGAGTACAAGCAGTCACTCAGCGTATACTGCCTTCCTTAAAGGATAGATGAAAACCCTCCAGTCTTGGCCCAGCCGCTTCATTAAAATATTGCTCCAGGTAAACATGATTCAACCAAGTTGGACAGGGGCCTCACAGCTTGCTTTCCACAGAAAGCAATCACACTTTCTGTCTTACAACTACTTTCTCAAAGAAATCTGCAGGTATTCCAACTCCAAAGGTGATGGGATGTGTCCTAAGCAGAAAAGGGACAGACTGACAAAGTTACTGAGATGCTGTTGTTCTGGGCAATGAAAATCTTCTAAAAAAACCCCAAACATGGAAACAATTTAATGGTAGAACTTCCTTAGGAGTGTACATTTCAGTCAGTTGAGGTTGAAAAGGGCACAGTTATTGAATTGTCGAAGGCTGAAAACATCCAGGAACGCGCTTCTTCTCATTTATTCACCGTCATCTAAAGAGCAGGTTAAATAAGTTCTCCTTTGCAGCCTGGACAGTTATTTTCTGCTGACTCTGCAGTCACACACTAAAGAACTATTCAATGGCTTTTATTGCCTAGAAGTCAGAAAAGGCTCAAAAAAAATAATAGGAAAGCGGCTGTTAGGGAATTCTAAAATGGTATCTAATCAGGAAAGAGCATCATTTCAAATGCTTTCAAGCCAGAAAATACTGTAACAGGGGAAATAAAAACTGCAGATTTTTATTGGATTTGTGGATAATCCCCCTATTTACTGAAATAATTGTTTCTAAATCTTTATTTTTCTCTGAATATATATATTTGAGGAGTCAGACTATTGTCTCCACCATGTATTAAGCTAATATATTAGCTGATTCATCTAAATGAACAAGAACTGTATATAAGCCCACTTTTTCAAATATGTAAATCCGGTTTGTCCCCTCAACATTATCGTTATGACAGCCTCAGCGTATTATAATTTACCTACCTAGCATGCACACTGTGTTCTTCACTATGCAATTACCCATTGAGTATGTAAATTCATCTTTGTCCTGGTGAATGTGGATTTAGCTTTGTATAGCTGACAATGCAGTTCCACTGAGGCATTCCTCCTTCCTTCCTCCACAAATTTTTCAAAAGAAAAGTGGTCAATATTTGCATTATAATCACAAGATTAGGGGTAGCTGGGATGTTAATTTTAAAAATTACACTGCAGATTTGAGTGGTGAAAGCAAGCAAGCAAGCAGCTGTAGGAAGGCTGCACAGTGCTCACCATGTTCTAGCAATCATTGCATCATTGGCTTCATCATTAGCGGACTCTCTTTGGATGGTCAAACTCTTAAGCACAGCCATCCGTTAGTGCTTGGGAAGATTAGAAAGACAGATGGCTCCTACAGAGAGATGAGTTAGAAAGATGCAGGGAGGGATATTTTCACCAGATGGATGCTGCTAAGTTTTGCAGGGCACAAGAGGTGCCCTGCAGTCTAGATCGAAACCTAGTCCCCCAGGATCTTCTGGAGGAAAATAGTTCCTCAGTTCAGCCAAGTGCTTGAGCAGAGGAGTAACTGGAGACACAAGAGTTTTCCTACTGAATTAAGGATGTGCTTGTGTCCTTGTATAAGGCCACTGAACTGGCCAGAGAAATATCCAGCAAGAAGTGGGCAGAGTACGAAGGGCTCCTGACTCCAACTGCTAGCCATGTATGTGAGGAACTGCAGCAATGGCCACCGTGGCCTTCTCTTAAGAGTGTTTTCAGTAAAAACACAAAGGATAAAAGTGAATGGAGAATCCATGCAATGCCAGTGACTTACAAATACGCCCAGAAAGCCTTTGTTGGCTTGTGCTCACATTCTGGATGTTTCAACGACTCAACATTTAAGAGTTGTGGGAGGGGAAGCACGTTGTTGATAATTACATCAATGCATTGTTCTCAGAAAATGAGAACTGTTAACCACAAAGAATTTTACAATTTGAAGTGACACTATCGAGAGCAGATTATACTCAAGTATTTAAACATATGATTGATGACTACAGGTACAGAGAAAGGGGATACTGTGAAAGTGAAGATAAATAAAAGGACATAATAACCTAAAAAGTGCATGCTGCAGACTCTCTAACAGGGTCTTTGGAAAAATGTACGTGGTTACTCGGTTTCTCCTCTGACAGTTGTGTGGCTAAAGCTCATGCTGCAGAGCACAGAGGTCTTCACAGCCTCCTCTTGCTGCCCTCAACGCACGCACCTCTCCCGCTGCGCATGCGAGTCCTCTGCTGCAGAGAATGACGACTTGTTTTTTTCAGGGGAGACCTGAGGAAGGAGATGACCTAATACCCTGCCCTAGATTTCAATGGGGTCTATAGCTGTGACTATCTAAAGTGCCCATGCTAGTTTGGCTTCTTATGTCCCAGAGATCTCCAGTATTTGGTTCCCTTAGAGGAAACTTTGAAAAGATCTCTTGGCTATAGAAAATTTCTTTCGGACAGTCTCCAAATGGATGTCAGAAAACAGAGTCCTAAATGATGAGCATAAAACTGAGCTTTTGAAGTCTGTAAATAAAAGGGGAAAGAACTGCAGGGATAGTGATTACTTTGAAATCCCGCTGAAACCACAGGGAGCTTCAAGTATTTACAGCACCACTGGCAATGAAGTAACTAGGTGCCAGAACAGTGATTTAGCTGAAAAATAAGATAGCTACGTTCTGGGTTTATTCTCTCAGGTGGTGCCAGGTCAATTTATTCCATTTTGAAGTCAAATAGTGATTTCCCCACTTCCCTGCACCATTCCAACTTGGCAGACTTCAGAACCAAGAGCCTCCTTTTGCCTTTTCTGTTTTGGTTTTTGTTTTGTTTTGTTTTGTTTTTTTAAATGAGTAATACAGATATCCCAAATGGAAGTGGTCTCCAAATGCTGCCGAGGCATACGCACACTTCTGTGGTTGAGTAACGTGGGGCAAAGAGGTCAAACAGGGCCAGGATGGCTGGACTCAAGAGAAACACAGCTACATCTGGAGGAATGTCAGCCCGGGAAGCCTTCAGGTGTGAGAGGCTCATGTGAGCTCATCTCTCTTTCACAGCACTAACATCCTGATAGGAAAAGGACACGTGAAGGAGAAAATCTTTTGAGGTATAAAACAAGGCAAAAAACCCCTCGTGCTGTCATGTAGTCACTCTCTTATCTATTCAAGCTCTTATACAGTGCCCTCAACATAGCATCCGAGTGCCTGTCAATCACCAATGCGCTTATCTCCATACTGTCTCTGTGGGAGTAGAAAAGAAATCTTATCTCCACCATATAGATGTGCAGCTGAGGCAGAGAAATTAAGGGCTTTATCTAGTTACCGAAACATAAGTTTCTAGTGCCATCTAAGATGTTCTGGGGCATGCAAGACATGCACAGGGCTGGCAGGTGCAACACAGGACCTAAGGGATATCCATGGTGTTCTGGAGGCCAGGCAGGCTATGCCGGCACATTGCAGATGGAGATGAATGTCTAGGTTTAGGGAACTGAACTGAATCCTGTGGTCAAGGCAAGGCCTTTGTGGCAGAGCAAGGAGCTAAACCCTACGAACTGCCCTGCTACCACCCTAAATGCCTTCCGTCTGCAGAGGGACACAACCTTTTTTTCATGTTTTGACTACAGGCCTGTTTTATTACCAAAGCCAAGTTTCCTGTGCCAAAATACTGTTGTCAGGAGCCTGTGTAGTGCCTTTTTCCTGGCTGAGTATGAACACATATCCATATCATCTTTCAGCCACTATCAAGAAGATCCCACCTATGGAATATGGAATTATTTAATTGTCCAACTCAACAGAAACACTTAGATAGTAATACAAGGAGCCAGAATCAGTATTAGAGTGGTGTTCGTCCATGTCCAGAAGCCCAGATCTCACACTGAAAGGTGAATCTACCTCCTTGTGGCAGTATTTACAGAAAGACACTTTCATCGTAGCTTATGGCAAAACCCTGATGACAATTTAGGAGCTTGTAATGAGCTTACTGAGGAAGAATGAAAGGATGGTCAAGGTCATAGCCCCCATAGGAGCGCTATCAGTCTTGACATGTACAGCAAATAAGGTTCTCAAACAGCTGCCAAATCAGAAATAAGCTGTATGCAGAGAAGCTGTGCTGGCCTTGCTGCAGGCTGTTATTTTGGTGCATTAGGCTGAGGACAGATTTGCAAAACCACTCGAGCAATTCGGACATTTGGTTCTCCTTTGAAACGGCTCTGTGAAAGAGGCGGTGGCGAAGCACCAGCCTGGCAGGTCTGGTTGCTCGAGCAGCTTCCTCCAGTGCAACCTGCAGCCACACGAGCATCTCTTCTCTGCTACTCACCCCTACTGGTTTGGGCTGTGCCCCCACACCTTGCAGGTCTACATCCCAGCTGCTACCTAGATACACAGGTTTAACCAAACAAACCCCAGGATGAGGCTGGTTTCAATCCTCCCTCCTGGTCTCTCTGCAAAGATAAAAGACTCACATCAGACACAACTCTTTCCCCAGCCACACCAGATACCCTCCATCGTATCCACAGCTAGAACGTTAGGCAGAATCTGATCAATGTCTTAATTTACTTAAGCCTCCCAAATACTTGAAAGAGGAGAATTATTTTTATGTTATTATTTTTTTTATATGTGAAATCTGATTAGAATAATCCTGGCAAGGCAGAGTGATAAGCAAATAGAGCAGGTGAAAAAAGGTAGTTTTGAAGGAGTAAATTGTTTTCCTTCCATCCCTCCAAATCTGAATAAACTTTCACAAAGAACTTCTTTGCAAGAAACTCCTGGAGATGCATGAAACTGTAATTAAAATACTCTAATAAATCGTCTCTCAGAGCTCCTTACAAAAATAGAGGTTGCTGCAGAGTAAAAAGTTTGAGACATTCACACTTGGAATCCAGTGGCCAACGCTTTCATGGGGGTGCAGAAAATTTTGAAAAAACACTTGAAATTAGCCAGTGTCATGCAAGACACTGAGGCTATGGGAATCTGGGTGCTTTGCCTGCTTTTGCAACTAAGAAGTTACAAACCAAAGAGAAGTGTGACCAACAGGCACCTTTCCCTTTTGTACACCTCTGTTTCTTCTACAAGAAAGTGGATAATTGTGTCCTTTTTCTGGAAACCACTTTGAGCTTTCTGGTAGAAAAGCAGATCTTGCTATGACTTCACAGAAAGACACAATGATTTCCAGTTTCTGAAACAGGCACGATTTCTAAGGGATCACCATTTATTCACCAAAGTCCTAAAACGCTACTAAGAAAGCAAATTCATTGAAAATTCATATTCTGATGTCTCAAAAAGAAATTGGTTTCCTATATACGTAGTAGCATGAGCATGCATGCATTCACTGTACGTTACCCAAATGACTGAGCAGACCATGGTCTCAGCTATGCTGGGGTAAATACACTCATCTCGGTTTTCTGACTACATGAACATCCGTTGGTTTATTATAGATACAACCCAGTGGCAGAGACATCAGAAACTGAAATATCCCACAATGCCACAGAAATTGTACTCTTCCTTCCACCATTGCCTTGCTGTGTGATGCTTTACGGCCATGCTTCCACTGCTAAAAAAAAAAAAAAGGTATGGAACAACATTTTTTGTTGATTCACACCCCGTCCACCTCCAAGCAAAACCGCCAGCGCAGAGTTTGGCCCACAGCTCTCATTAAGTCCTTGGTCATGGCTGGATGACACAAGAGAGGAAGACACAGTGCATGGCACCATACCAGGGCTGTAAAGCACTACTGAAGCACCGTGAATACTGGACAGACTGCCCAGCAATCCACCTGGACGGTTTCCGGTACCCAACCTAGCTCTGAAAAAAAATCAGGTATTTCTGCACAGCCTAAGGAGATGTTTTCTCACTGGACAGACAGCTCGCTGTGCTACTGTCTGTTAGCGGTTTCTCCTAGCTGTCACAATGAGTGGCACCTACTGAAGCTGGACACTGAGTTAAACGGACACACGAGGGCCACCCTTATGCTCATCTCAGTGAGAGCAAGGGCATGCAGTGGGTGCCCAACGCCTCTGAAAGCAGGGCTTTAAATTGTCTGAAAATCCATGCCTGATTTTGTTACTGGAAACGGTTTTCTTGCAAGACCTGGCTGTTCAGGGGGGCATCAGCACATTACAAGTGCTTCCTTCCAGAGCGCTGCTGCAATCCTGAGCTTCTCAGGAGCTGTTTCCAATTCTCCACCTGCTATCTTGTGCAGCCAACACCATAAACAGCCCCAGCTCCTTGGGTGGCTGAAAAAGAGATATCTGTGGAGCCCTGAGCAACTGCACTTGATACATGGTATTAAGATGTGCAAGGGAAGATGGCTGGCAGAGTACGACTCTCCTGTGGTTCTTTTGCCTGCTCCCATTATACTCAATGAAGGTTGCTAGGGACAGAAATGCTGAGGAGCCAGAAAAGAAGTGAAATGGGAAGACAGAGAGGGAGAAGCAATCCCTGCCTACACAGCACACAGCTTTCAAAGCAAACTGATTTGCTCAGACACAAGATACTACACAAACAAGTTGTGGTGCTGCTGCTGTACCAGTTCCCTGAATAATCGCAGTGATACAAAAGAAAGCTTGCGATTAAGGCAAAGAATTAGGATCAGGCAAAACAGAAGGCCTAATCCAGTCTCCACACATGACCTTGGGCATGTCGCATCACTGCTCTATGCTCGGTTTCCTTAACTACGTGATGAGGCTTCCCAGCATAAGTGGAAAATTATCTGAGAGCGTGGGAGAGCCCAGGAGCAACTCACAGGTAAGTGATAACAGATTCTTTTCGAGGCCCACACCATTGGCCTCTGCAACCCCAGCTAAGGTAATTCCTCCCACTGCCAATGATCCAGGTGACCCAGACACCCTCAGACCAGCACATTCCAGAAGGCCAATCATGAGATATAGCTTTAGGCAAAAGAACTGCATTTTAACAGCTCTGTATCTACCAGACACGTGAGAGCCACAGGCTGGGTCCTGCATTATACTGACAGTATTTGTGTGGTGCTCCCATGAGAGACTGAAGTAACACAGCACTTCTCTGACCTGGTCTCCCATCGAAAGCTGGTGTTCAACATAAGCTCTCCCTCCTCCTCCTCCTAGTCCAACACTGGCAGTTATCACCAGACTACCCTACTTCTGATTTCACCACAAGTACTTCTAGAGCCCTTCCCTTTGCTCCATTCCCTTCTTACTCACCACGGCGTACAGTGGGATTTGCCAGCATCCACAGGGAAATTCTGTTACAGGCAGTAAATGTAAACCATAAGCCAGGTGACAGGATTTAAACTGGAAACAATTGCAAGTGCAACAGGACCATAAGCATCATGACAGGGTTGGCCAAGCTGCAGTCTGCTCTCAGCGGTGCTTTATATTCCCCCCCCACTAAAAAAGAAGTTCATAGATGTGATTCCTGCAGTGACCCTCCACCTTCTCCACCTGGAGACACCATGTCTGCCTTTGGGTTCAGTGTCTGCAGACTGCTTGCTAGGGCAGAGCACTGCATTGCACTCGAGGACTGGGAAAATGGGGAGGAAGTCCCTACACATCCCTACACAAGGTCTCCAAGTAAGGGCATGTCAGTTCCCAGACAGTTCTGCAAGTTGAGAAGTACTGGATGGCAGTGGCATTTTAGATGCCTTCCTGTCAGACCAGGTGTCTGCAGGACATCCACAGACATCCCCTGTGGACAAGATCCTGCTAAGCCTCTGAGCAAATGCAGATCAGCAGGCAGGAGCTAAGAAAGACAAAGAGCATCACTCAAGACAGCATGGCCAGTGCTATTCAGCTACACCTCCCACTGTATGCTAGGAGAGGCAGGGAGGAAAAAGAAGGGTTTTGCCCAGCCAAAATGCCCACAGCAGCAGTAAGAGATGCAAGAAGATGGAAATTGCTTTGGACAAGCCAGCAGAACAGCTGTGAGCCGCCTTCTCCTAAGAACTAGGAAGGCAACAACCAACATTATGGATCCCAGCTAGACTGGGCTAGCTACACACCTGCACAGCACCTTTCTCCTGAGCTGGCTGGATCCCTGACAAAAGTCCTTCCTCCAGCCAGTCTGTTCTGCCCTACTGGCAAGCAAGCCACTCTGCAGCCATCTACCTGACACAGAAACAGGCACAGTGCAGAAGAGAGGGGGCTGCAGGAAACAGTATCCCTCAACTGCAGACGGTGGTGGTTCTCCCTGGCACCAAATACAGTCCAAAACTCAAAACCCATTAGCTGCCCCAGCTCCATCAACAGTAGTTATCCATTGTCAGGAGGAATGGGGGAACACCTTTTCAGTGCACATGACCCAACTTAGAGCAATACAGGACAACTCCTCAACCCACCAGGAGCAGAAGACTGTCACTTTAAAATGCACATTATGTCTGGCAAAAGCACATGGGCTTTGAACACTGCAGCAGAGATACCAAGAACTGCCCTTCTTGACCCCTACTTGCTTTGGAGAGCTTCCTGGGGAAGCAATAGCCCAGCATGGCCACTGCGCTTGTGGGAATGTCAGAATCTTGCTCCTCACCTCACTTTGCATGAGCCTAGAAAGTTGGACGCTATCTTTCTCAGTGTCTCCTCACCTAACAGCCTTGTTCAAAACCCCTGAGGTTCTATTTTTGTCTCTTCTATTTCATGCTTACGATAATTTAGTGGTGGAAGAGAAAAGGCTATGCAGGAGATTCATGCTGATTTCTATCTCAGAGGCTTTAGAGAGAAGCAGGCAATCTTTGTCCAGCTGCAGTAATTCCTCTGCAGTGCTCCAGACAGCATCTGGGAGTCCGTAACATGTGCAAAGCCCAAGTGCTGTTATCAATAATGCATTTGATGTGCAGCCTTCAGAGGAGCTGACCAAGGAAGCTTCTTATAAAGAGAAGTCAATCCTTCAGTCTTCTCAGGAGGAAAGTGGTGAGGAGAAAGGAAAACTTAACATCTTCATGCCACATCTTATTTATGTCAAGAGGGTGTTCACATTTCAGAAAGCTTTTAGCATGGGGCTGATGCCTAGGTATGTATTTGGGGGATTAGAGAGCACATTGTGAATATTAAAATACTTTCAACTTTCTGGGATTCAGCTAACTTATAAAAAAAGAGCTGCATGAAAGCCTACCAGTGCTCCCCAAGCACAGCTCCTCTGCACCTTGGATGCCATTGGTACATCAGAGGTGGCAGAACACCCTCATAGTCTCTTCACTGCTTTCTTGATGGCTGAGATGTCAAACCACCAAATTAACCTGTGACTCATGTGTGTGTGTGTGAGAGGTTTATCGATTTCAGAGAGGGACAATTAATTTAATTTCATTCAAAAGTTTCAGGGCTTGTCAGACTTTTCCACAGAAGAGTAGCCATTCCCACACAACAAAGGATGTGATCTGTAGCACATCACCAGGCAATAAGGTCCCCTTTTTAATCAAGCAGAAGCTGTAGGGGAGGCCACAGGCATAAGTCCACACAGCATCCACCCACTGAGATCAATCTTTTGGTTTGGGTATGCTTCCTGAAACATACTGATGTTAAGATTAATGAAAAGTGGTTAAGGAAAACAAAAAAGGAAGACAGCAACAAGGCAAGCAGTAGAAGCTGTTGGAAGGTGTAACTGCAGAACAGCAAAACGTAACAGAAATCAGCCCCAAAAGATCAAATATGTAACCTAATTGCAGGCAGAAACGGGGATGACACCCATATGGCACTAATGGGTACCACTACAATCGTGATTGCTTGAGTTTCTAGTCCTATGACAAATCCACAGATGACTGCTGGTGCAGCAGAGGAACTCTCATTTAAGCTTGCAAAACAAGGGCCAGGCCACAAGTCCAAACTCTGCTCTGAACCATCACATCCAGGCTCAGCCTCCAGAAAACCAAGGATTTCCTCCTCCTCATGACACAGAAGAGGCCATGACTTTACTACCAGAATTTTCAAAATCTCCCACTTTCTCATAATCCTACATTCATGATGGTGCCCCTACTCTCACCCCCACTGGGATGTTTGTTGAACCGACCTGCTCTGTCTGCAGGGGGTTCGGGTTAAAATGAAGTTTTGATCGTACTGATGACACCATTGGGTCATCCTTCTGCCGAGCATCCCCAAAGAACCTGCTGGTCCCCATGGTGTTTGGTGGCAGCATCTCAGAACTGTGTGGGCCCCACTCTAGAGCCTCCTGTACCATTCCAGAGAAAAAACTACCAAGGAGAAAAAAAAAAAAGTCTTAGAGCTAAATACTTTTAAAGACCTATTTTAAGTCCACATTCTACCCAGTTTATTCATTCATTCAAAATTTACAAGTTGGATAATATAATGAAATATCCCAGTAATAACCAGCAGATATAAAACAGCCATTTCCCCTCGGGGCTGACGTTTTCAGCCTTCCATGAGGGCCAGGCATATTTTTAAAACAAAACTCAACCGCAGTGTCAGCGGACACAGCAGGTGGGGAAGGATGGGCTCTGCCTCTGATGCCCGCTGCTCTTCGGCAACCCTCTAACCCACTGCCACGAGGCCAGACCTGGGCTCAGCCTTGGCCAGCATGTACAGAAGAGAAGACCTTGCAGGGCCTCTTTGGTGCACCTGGTACCACGAAGCCAGCTGCAAGGACCGGGCATGGTTCAGGAGGGCCTGGAGCAGGTCCAAAGCCATGTCCTGCCTGCCTGCTCTGCTGCCGGGATGCCTTCGGGCAGTGCTGCTGGCAAGGTGCCTCCCCGCTCACGCACAGATTGCAGGCTCCTTGGCAGAAGCACGCCGGCCATCCCACGCGCTCTGCGGAGCCGAGCACGCTGTCATCATGCAACACATCACAGCAGCGACTGGCTGCCAGTAGTACGAACAGATCCCTTCCACCCCGCTCACGGCTTCACAGATGAATTCATGGCAAGAAAAGTTGGGTAGACAAAGAGCTCTCCTTGCAGTAAGGAGTGGCTCTTCCAGAAGAGATGCCAGAAGAGGGAACTGAAAGTGGCTGGTGTCCCCAGGGCCTGTGTCCCTGCATCAAGGGAGACCGGGGAGCACAGATTCAGCAAAGCATCAAGGCACAATTTCAGCGCTTTGCTGAACTGGACCTTGTATAAGGACATTTCAACTCCTTGGCTGGGTTCATAACTTCCACCAAGCATGGTGACTCCACCAATTTCAGGAGGCTCCTGCGAGGCACCGTACCATGTAACTACAGGTGCCAGAAGCCAGCCCTGTATCTTGAGACTCATGGGAACTAAAAGATATGGGACCTGAACTCAGTTCCTGTGATTCAGAGACTTCAAAAAAATTACTTTTGCTTTGCAAGTACTTAGTCAGGATAGTACCCTTTCACAGCAAAAGCAGGGCAGGGATGGTTCAGGCTTCCATCCAGGCCTTTCCGCTACAGTACACTACATTCCCCACTGATTCAGCCAGTCTGGCTTGAAATAGCCCAGGCATTTTGAACCTCTCTCCCTTTCCCCTGGAAAACTGCATTACAGTCCAACAATGTTTCTCATTTTAAAAGTTTTCTACCACTTGGCTCCCAGTTATAATTACATGCACACAGTTGGTAAGGTTTCTTCTTGGGTTTTTCAGCCTATGACTGTTGTATCTCCTGCTTTTGCCTCCAGAGCCATTAGTCACTGTTTGGCAAAGGCACGCCATTCACTAGTTTCATCCATTCTATATTTGACTTTGGTGTTATCAGAAAGGAGATCCGAGCCCCTTCATTAACACACACCTGACCTCAGCCAAACATGTCCTCGCTCAAAACTTTCCTCCTTTCTTTTCATATCAAACAGAGTCCGGGACCCAGGAAGGACAATATTTGTCCACCACTAAATAAAAAGTTAATAATGCCACTATCACCCCGATGTACTGGAGTTTAGTCTAGATTTCACTCGTGGAAAACAGACAATAACACTATTTATGGGCAAGATACTGGATAAATGGCAAAGCAGGCTGAAGAGTTTGAAGAAAAGCAAAATATTAGCTCAGGGAGAGGAGCTTTAGTTACTGGCCCCTCCTGCATGCCCCAGCCAGCAGCATGCAAAGGGAAGGCGATGAAAGGGACTTCTGCTGCAACTACCTCTCCAGAGCAACATCACCACACTCAGCTTTTTGGTTCTTGTTTGCTGGGATGAGTGCTTCACTCGCACATCATCTCTGCTAACTCGGGCTTCCCTGCACACTGTCCCATCCTCAGTCTTGACATTTCCTAGAGTTTTCTTCCAAAAATCTGACTCAAACATTGTATTGCCATCAACCGCTCTGCTTTACCCTCAATTTCCCCTGCAGTGGTTAACTGATCACACAATGCACAGGAGAAAAATGGGTAAGCTCTATGCAATGCTACTGCTGCTTAGTACCTGCTCCAAAGACTTCATCTGCCTGCTTATCTAAGGTTAGACCTGTACATCTGGCCTCAAGGAAGTCAGCAGAAGGAATGGCCACGCAGAAGACGGCAGCTACCACATTCATCTCTGCCATTCCTACTCTTGTCTTCCTTCCAGTATAGAGCAACCCCTCCCTGATAGTGTTTCACCCTCTTCCACACTCATAGGAAATCACGTGGGATCAAAATGCTCAACCAAAATCTAAACATTTTGTTCTGATTTTATTACGAATGGTAAAGCAATACAAAACACTCTGAACTTCCTTCAAAATAGGAATCTGTAACCTTTCTTTGGGGAAGTGTCAAAATGAGGTGAGTCAGCACCACTGGAGCATTTTTCCCCCGATTTTCTTCCAAAATGAAATTTCAGCAAAAGATCAGAATGCCCCCCAATACTGACAGACCACTGCTCACAAAGGGAAGATTCCCATCCCCACTCCTCCAGCTGGCATTAGGTAGAACAAAACACATTCCTGAATATCCTGTGCAACCAAGGTTAAGAGAAGGCACTTCTGATTGAAGCATCCTTACTCTTTATAATTTGCACTGCTATCGTATAAGACAAGGAACATCTAGCTAGGAAAACGAGATTAGGTCCTCCTGTTACTGATTTTGTCCTCTGAACCATCTCTTGCTTGAATAGGTGAAAGCTAAGTCTGACCTCACTCACCCCAGACATCGATACAAGGTGCAGAGCAGCACCCTCCCTGTGGGAGCCCCACCGTCGTGCTGTGCTAGGGAACTGCAGGGAATACAGGTCCCTCAACAGGATGCCAGACGGGAAACCTGCCCCAAAAAAGCCACAGCATTGCACTGTCCCGGCTCTCCCCACCTGACGAGCAGTCCAGGCGGTCCTGCCACGTGAGGTCGTACCCATTTCTAGCTCTTACGACATCCTGAATAACTCCTGAGCCGGTGTGGGCCAGCACCGGTCCTGCCCGACTTGCACCAGTAACACATGGGATGGGGGAGCTTGCACTGCTGGGGTGAAAGGGAAGCTGGACTGATGAAGAGCTCCCGAGAGCCACGCTGAGCAATGCGGGCAGCAGCACCTCACCGAGGGAAAAGGGACCACTTTGCTGTCAATAGCCATATTTACAAGTTTCCACACTGCAAGGGTGGCATGCCAACGTGCCCGCCAGGAGCTGTATTTTAGGAACATTCGAGGCAAGGCAAGAATCTGCTCCCAGGGGCTGGCTCTCCTCAGCACAGCTGCTTCCCCGAGCATCCATTTTGTTCCCTCCATATTTATGATTAAGCCAGGGGACAGGAGGAGTTTTACATCTCCCATTTAATGCCTTCATTCAGCGAGCCCCTTTAAACAGCCAGTGAAGAAGAGCAGATACTCTGGAGGGAAATTAAAAGCACATTACATCGGGCTCCTGCTGTGCTTTGCCTTTGGAGACACTTCTCTCTCTCCACTGACCTGGCTCCCTAATGAGGCATACAAACTAGGGAATTCCCCCAGCAAGGGCGCTTGCTTGCAAAGACCGCAGAAGGGAGATGTCCAGGATACCCGCCTGGCCTATCTGCGCTTCTGACCAAATCAGCTAGCACCACTGGAGGTCAAACAGGAATTAAAAGAAATGGCATTGGCAGGAGCAGGTTTAACACCCCAAACCTATTAGAGGAGAGAATGCAGCATATTGATTCCAGCCCCTGACCTTGAAATGATGTAAATAAGAGTGCAGCAACCCTAGAGGAGTTGTAGCAAAATAGTTATAGCATTGCAAGCAGATTAAAAAATACAGTTAATATACATACTTCCCCAGATGCTTGTTTATTATTATGCAAGACATGTTTATTATGCAAAATGATAGAGCAGAAAAAAAAACAGAGAAAAAGAAAATGCAAAGACACACTGAGCTCTTAACGTGACTTGGGTTTTTTCAATGCTGTTTAGATTTTTTTTTATTGTGCATAATCATTCCCTTATTAGCAGGAATCTTTGAAGTGATTCAAGCTCTAATTTCAGCATTTCAAACTCACAGGTTTATACTGTAAAACCATACTGAGCTCTCGTAAGCGACCCATTTTTTTCCTCTGTATTCTGTATCTCTGCTAGGGTTTTCTCGGTCTTTCCAATAAATTATGTATCACAATTTGCCATTTCAAAAATAATTAGAACTCCGAGTTAAACAACAAGGAATATCTGAGAGCAGTACATTTTAGAAGAGAAGTGTTATGCACTTGGGGCAAAACCAATCCCAGCTGTAATGCCACTGAATTATACATATCATCATATTGAAAGCTGCAATTTCAGTGTACTTGGAGTGACTGGGTGGGCCTGTGGAGGCTCTACAGCTTCACGATGAGCATCTGCTCCAGGAGAACCAGGTTTGTCTCGCAGGCAAAATACTTTGTAGGTGCTCCCTTCCCCATGCCCCTGTGAGTTGTTGCTGCAGGGGTAATGAAGAGAAACTTCACAGAGAAAGGTTATACAGGAGTAGGAATTAATTTGGTGGTGGAACTATTAACTCCAGACAGAGACAGGAGAGCGTGTTCTGTGTCTTCTCCCGTTACGATTAGGCTGTAAACTCACTGGAGCAGGACGTACCTCTTTATTCTGTGTTTCCCTCTCCTCTTCAACAACCAGCCTTTGGTCTCAGCTTCCCAAGCGCTAAGACAATACAAGTAATACCTACTGCCCTTCATTCATTCTGTGTATTTTTACTTTGGCATAAAATGCTAACAGTGGATCCTCAGGAGAGTCATGTCTCTCCCCAGAACAGGTGCTGATAAAAAAAACCCCTTCATGCACCATCAGGGAATTTGCAGCTGCTCTACATTATAAGAAATCAAATGGGAACACACCATTGACTCTGCAATCCTGCTATGAAGACAGTGTTTTGCATCCTACTGTCTGCCAAGCCAGGTGCCTCAGACCAAGACCTGATTTTCTTGCCTACTAAGCACCTAATTCCCCAGCAGACCTCAGAGGTAGCAATAAGCTAGTCTGGAAAAAGAAAAAACATCAGGTATCCGGTGTAAGTAAACAATGCACAAAAGTCATAAACAGCTTTTTCCCAAGGAAAGAAGCTTTGGCATCTAATGCATTTAGGCCTCTGAAGCTGGCTAGGGATCTATGGTTGGCTTCAATCCAGCAACACAATGCCACACTGTCCCTACCCATCCCTAACAGAACAGAATAGATGAGGAAATTCACACTAAAGGTATCACACAATGTGGCCAAGCACATAGGAGGGTCTTGCATGTTTCTGTAAAGAGCCTTCTCAACAAGTTTGGCTTTAGAGGACCTCATTCAGCACTGCTTTTATGCCGACTGGCACCAGGAAGACATTTTCCAAGGGCTAGTTATTTTAAATGCATTCATTCAAGAGCCCATTGGCCCAAACTCAGAAGGAGCTGGCACAAACCATCTCCGAGACCAGGCTGATAATAGCCTCCGGTTTGATCCAGGGCAGGGGATGTCAGCCAAGGTCTCAGCTGACGCACACAGATTAAGCATTACCAATAATACCCCACCAAACAAACCCAAAACAAACCCACAGTGATGATGTGTTCAGTTCCAGACACAATCTGAACTCAAGAAGAGGAAAAAAAACCCAGAAACACACAAAACATTTCCCTGGACAGTTGCATTTTATCTGAAAGCAGTCCTGGGCTTGAGGGTGTTATAACAAGTCCTAGCAGGGCTAGGCCTGGGACAGACAGCAGGGGAAGCAGCCAAGCAGCAGAAAAAACTTAATTTATCAATGGATCTGCATGAGTGAACAACATCTATTGGGAATATTGACCCATTTTTCAGAAATCCCTCAGAAAAGACCAGTGAAATAAACAGGTACATGCACAACACCAAAGGAAACCGGCCGGAGACCGAGCAAAGCTGTAGTTTAGGGTCTGCTAAGCAAAGGAACGGTGACGATGTGTTCTTTGCTGTGGGCAGCAGTCAGGTCCAGGCGGCATGGCCAGTGGCCCTGCTCACCCCAGAGAGGAACAGACTGTCAAGTCCTGCCAAAGCAATTCCCCGGCACAGTCTTCGAGACTGACACAGCCGTGCCAAATGTTGGCCTGGAGTGGGATCCTGGCCCCATAAGGAAAGCTGCAGCATCCAAAAGAAACTGCTTGAACAAGCTGAGCTCTTCTCAGCCATATCCAGTTCTCTTATAGGACCCTGGTCTCATCCCTTGTCTTTGATACTATAAGTGGCTTGACCCACACTCCCTGGTCCTAACAGAATTCATCCACGGGTTTTTTTTCTTGCCTTGAGGTCTGCTCCAAAGCACAATTAATTCATTGATTTACTCCTGTAAGATAGAGACAGAGCCACCAGTCAATACAAGAAAATAGTGTCCAGCAAGTTCCATCTCTCTGGAGTAGAGATGTGCCAGTAGCATCCATTTACTGCAAGCAGAAACCTTGGATCATGTTGACAAAATGAACAGTTTAACTCTTATTAGTTCAGACAGAGCTGAATGTCATCAAGCCATGGCATGTAATGAGGTCCACTTCATTAACCACTGGCCATCAAGGTGCATCCTTAGCCTTCCCTGATTAAGCTTCCTGCTTAAGACAGACACGCTTGCTGGGAATAAGCGGGCCCCATCAAAACACCCTCATTTGAACACACATATGATCTAGTGCCTTTCAGAACACTTCATATGACTACCAGAGGTGTTTCCTGGACACATGGTCCTCCTGCTGCCCACCATCTCTTGGTATGTCCCTCCCACTCTTTGCACCGTCTCACTACTGCTAGCAAGAGATACTTTTCCTCTGTATCACCTCTAATCTCTCAGCTATGAAACATCACATTTCCAACTCTTCATTTCTTCTCTTGCTTGAGCCCCACGCCTTTCCCTCCCGTGCACTATTTGTTCAGAAAAATGCTGACCCCTCATTGCTCCAAAAAGACACCCCGCAGGCTGGATGAGGCTGTGACGCACACTGCTTTCCTGCAGTCCTCATTTATGGGGAACCGGCAGTACGAGGAGCCTCAGCACCGGGCCAGGCCCCTTTATGCCCAGTACTGCGCAAACACAGGGCAAAATGTCAGTCCTCCTGACCCCCCTGACTATGTGCCTAGAGGGAAATACGCACAATACTGCAGCACCACACCACGCTTGGTATTACCTTTAGGACTCTGATAGCTTTACACAAAGAGGAAGTTTTCATTGTTAGTAAACCGATGTAATTTATTTAGAAGCAGTCATTTATGTTTACTGGGCTATGAAAGAACAGGAAGCGTCTGGCATCCACAGAGATCCAGATTGATCTCTCTGTCTCTTCTTGACAAGCAGCCAGTTTTGAGACCTATCTCGCCAGGCATACTAACACATCCACTTGCTGTTTTCTGCCCTGAGCCACTGGGGAGACAGAGCTGTGTTACCTCTCGAGGGAAAGGGGGAAATCCCAACCGTGTGAGCAGTTTAAAACTGGCCAGGAATGGAGTGTAAAAGTTCAGAAATATTGTGTAAGAGCAACTCGGACTGTTGTCCTTTCAGTGGTCCTATCTCCATTCTCACGTATGCTTTTAAAGCAAAGTAAATGTCTAGACAAGAGCAGAATCGCTGCACTGTAAATTTACACAACGGCAGATGAGATTAGAATCTTGGCTATACACTTTAAAGATATCATAGCTACAGAAATGAGAAGTGTATTATTAACTATCACTTTTTACTATGTAGAACTAGAGCAAAGTTATTTGAAGCATAAAAAATTCCAGCAAAGGGCTGCCATATTTAATAAATCACTGAATCAATTATTCACTGTGAAAATCAATTACTTACTTCAAATGAGAATCTTATGAATAACCTCATGCCCTTTCATGCCATCTAAGAAAGTTATAGGGGAATTAGTCAGTAAAAAATGCCTCACTTATCTTTTATGTGCATTAAAGAGACCACACAAATAGAGGGAAATTCTGCCAACAGAATAGTCCAGAACCATTTTAATGAAGTCAGGGTATTGCTGTGGATTTGCACTGCAGTCAGAGCAGAGTATGACCCATTAGGACACCACCTATGATCAGTTATCCGGGCGCAATTCAGAAGCAATTCCATTCAGTCCATGCCATTTCACAAATGTGAAACCAGAATATAACCAGCCAGCCACACAACCTCCTCTACAACGTGACCTACATTAAGTAACTACTCAAAGGAATACAAAGTGTATCTTCACAGGTCAGGAAATATTGCCACGAATCTCCGTGGAGACACTTTAAAGTGAATATTGCATGGCCATGCAGCATCTCCCCCTGTTCCTGCTTTCAAAGGTTTGCTGATACGTGACCACTTTCAGAAAAAGCTGCAAGTCCCAGTGCTGTCTCCTCCCTCCTGTCTACAAAACCAAACCACTCCAGGACCCCAACAGCACAAAGTACTTACTGAGCTGTAGAGATATCCCTCAGCGTTCATGGCAACGTACAGACCTGCCTTCACCCCTTGGATTGCCACCACGCGAAGACCCACAGGAATTAGATTGAAAAGGGCTGCAGAAGGAAAAGAAAAGCAGAGGTTATAGAGACATCACCCTGCGTGGCCACTGCTGCTTTTTGCCCCCGGGCTAGCCCACCCCACTCCTGACTCTTACAAAAGATACTGAACTAGAATCAAAAGTCCTGCTTCCAGCTACATGACAGGTCTGCAGTCCTGGGGCCAATGTTGAAAGCAAATTTTAAAAGTGTACTGAATTTGGCTGCCTCCCAGAAGCCTTAACACACCCATCAGTCCATCTGATCACTTTGCAATGCCAAGGGCTCACACATGCACTCAAGCTAGCGCATCTCAATGGCTTTCTGTGGGCCCACTGAGCTGTGGTAACTGCACATGTACACGTCTTTACCCACGGCAAATGCAACGACAACTTAGTTTAGTTCACCCTGAAACACATTTTAGCCTAGTCACACTTTCTTGCATTTGCCATATGCTATAAGAGTATATAGACAGCAAGCACGGCCAGAAGGATGCAAATTAAGTTGACTGCGTGTCTGCCCCTGTGATCCCTGCTGTTAAAGGAATGAAGAGACTCAGGAAGAGATCCTCCTCCACTCCAGGACCAGAGCACGGCTCCTCATTCAGAAGCAGCACTACATAGGACAGAAGGGGACAAGACCTTTCAATACTCAATTTCTACTGCAATCTTAAAGTATTGCAACCACTTCCTCCCAATTAATTACTTTACTGCTTTATTTCAAGTAGAGCATGTATCTCATTGGAAGACTTTTCCCAGGAGCATATACGTTAATGTACAGTCAAGCTTTTGCTACATTTCTAACAGAATGGGCTCAAAGAGGGAGAGGACCATCACTGCTGATAGACTGAACACTGAGGCACTAGCAGTTTTGTTTCCACTGAGGTTTGTAGGACAAGACTATCCAGATGTTGCAGGACCCCTTGTGCTTCAGCTTATCAAGAGCTAACTAGACCTTGTCCCAGGGAGCTCGGGATATGGGAAGAAGGACACAGGACTGGAAGAAACATAGGCGCAGACACCATGGAAATGCTTCACTCAAGGTCTCTTCCCACACAACTGCCCTGAAACAAAAGTAATTTTTCTGGTTCCCTAGTTATGAGGTCAGAACACCCCTTCCACATTCATGAAGCATTTCTTGTGGCTTTTTAACACGCTCACTTGTTTGCAAAAGCCTGCTTCAAACTTCAAGAGCTTTGGGGTGTTCCAATTAGCCCAAGGGAAGCCTGTGAATGGGCAGAGTGCAGAGGAAAGACTGAGTGACAGAGCACACAGGGAAGCATTCCTGTTTTCCAGCTGACCTTTAAGGACATCATCCTCTAGCTGATTCATTTTATAGATCATTTACGAAGTTTTATGCCTGACACGACACATCACATTGGAGCAAGCACAGCACAAAGAGGTCTTCTGTAATGGCTGTAGGAGAAACAGTCCTTCTCACTGTGCCATGTCCCAGCCTTTCTTTCCCTGGGAGACGGACCACTGCTGATTTAACATCAGCCCTGAAGGATAAAGCAGCTTTTGCTGAAATGGGCTATTCAAAATGCTACAGCTCGCCAGGCCAGGCTAGTGTTAATCCTGTTACGACAGGAGGGAATTGAGACCAGCTCAGCATCAATCCACCGCCCTGAGGAGAATGGTTAGATGTGCACATGCCAGGTAACACACGGATTTAACTCAACCATGGGATGTCCCCAAGAACGTCCCCTCATGTACAGCACATGAATTATTGCAGAGGGGAAGATAAAGTGTGTTGGAACTCTGTTCCAAAGAAGAAAAAAACATTTATAGCAAACATGGAGAGAAAGGAGGGGGAGAGGGAAAACCCAAACAAAACCTGAAACTGTGGATTGATTCTTCCCTTGCAGCCAGTGTGATTACTCCAAAGTCCCAGAAGTTGCACAATTTCTAATAGTAAAAGCAGAGCCCAAAGGCTGTGTGAAATGTAATGGGCACCTGGTTATGTTTGACCTGAACTCATGGTGGATTTGCTTAAAGGTCAGAGGCGGATACCTTTTCAGAAGTAAAACCTGAAAAATAGCACAGGAGATAGAAAGGCACTTCGCTCAAGGTACCTAACAGGTGCCCTGGCTAAGCTGGTTTTAGGGCTGTCTCCAAAAAGGAATTAATGAATCCCATTTTCCCCATGAAGGCTCTTTTCTCTCCCTCGATTCCCAAGGAAGGCTGGATGACTCCCCTCGGTGAGACGCCTAAAAGGGAGGCACCTTGAGCCTGGTGAAAAGAAACCTACCCCTCAGCCTCTTTTCATGCCTTTAAGCACCATATTCAGTAAAATATCAAAGTGTGTGCTGAAGTCTCACCAAAGCCAATGCCTACATTTCTATGTGATTTTGTAGGAGGACATCAACAGATATACCTGGCAAATGAAACCCAGGCTGGGTATTGGTCCGTGAGCACCTGGAATCAAGGATGGTGCTGCTCTGATACTGTCCCCAGATGAGATAAACACACCCCAGTATAACTACTCAGCATTAAAGAGCTGCATTATAGCGCAGGTCTACTGCTGGAAAGCTCCCTAACCAAGGCAAGCTTATATTTCTGTCACTTTCTCATTACCATGAAGGTCTAAAACCCTCTGCAATTAACAAGTCTATTTATAAGCAATTCCCCTTCCCTAATTTCCCCCCCCACTGAAAAATGGAGCATATTACTGCTAATAATGAAACCAAATGGGCATCATCATTCATTCCCTACAGCCAATTTGTCTTGCATAGAAAACTTGTGACAGACCATTCAAAGCATTCATTAGGCAGCGAGGTGATAATACCCAGAATTAGTGGGTGAGAGAAGTTCCACTTGGAAGCACCCACATGTCTTCAAATCTCTTTCCACCTGTGCATGCCAAGGGAGCACAGGAACATTCCTGTTGTGCTCTGCGTTGCAGTAGCGAGACTGCTGCCAGCTCCCAAGCTCCCTGGCACCCCGCTTCAGTCCACGGTAGCAGCACCCACAATCATGGCTTTCAGACACGGCAGAGCATCTCCTGCAACATACTGCAGAGCAGGGGAGCCAGCAGGAGGACATGCATCTGACACAGGTAACTGACAGCCAAAAAAGTTTTAGGAAGCAAGTATCTTCCCCTATTAAAAAAGTGGTTTGGCTCAATCAAAACTTTGTAAATTCTCAGAGCTGTTTCTGCATTCAAATCTAGAAGTATCTTTGAAAAAGTTGAAGCCATTTGTTACGATGCTTCCAAGAGAATATTTCATCTTGTTTTGGAACATATTTCAAAGCTTACAAGCTTTATTGTAAAAATGGGGGGGGGAGGAACCCTCGACCAACCTTGAAAGCAAGAGGTCTCATTTTTTGTTAGGAAAAAAAGATTCTGGTTAACATGAAACAGAAGATGGGGAAGAGGACTAGCTGTGGTGCAGTAGGATTGGACACGGGATGTGCTGATGTAAAAGAGAAAATTTAACAACTGCTTTTAAAACTCTCTCTACAGCAAATGGTACATTTTCTACGCCATCTGCAACTGCATGGAATAGACATGTTCTCCTACTTCATGGGCAGAAGAGAAAAAAAAATTAAGGCATTGAATATTTCTGCCTATATTCCTTCATTACATCTTACCATTTTCAACCATCAGTAGATTTACACCTAGTTATTAATGATACTACTCTTAGCACACTCCAGTCCTAAACCTTTGGACATGAGTACATTATTCACTGTTATGTTATGGCAGTTTACCAGCTGCATAACATGTTTTTAAAATCCAAACGCATACTTAGCTATGGGTCTAGGCTGACTTATTTACAGAAATGGAAGAGTAAGACAAGATATGCCATATATAAGATGTGGTCCATACAATCATCTGATTTAACCAGTAGTAAGTCAGAGGAGCTAAACTAATTTATACCAGGTGACTTGTTCTGGAGCAAGACATTTGTTCTGCATGTGAATAAGGAAGAACTAACAGAGGATGCAATAGGCAACAGCAGCCTTGGTGCACCATGAGATGGGGAGGTTTAAGATCCTGAGGGGAGTGAGGAAGGCTGCTAAGATGGTCAAGAGGCTGTGGTGCAACACATGTTTGAAGAAACTGGGAATTGGGTTTGCTTAGCTCAAAGAAGGGAAAGCTAACGCTGCCAGAGATAGACTCTTCTCAGAGGAAGATCGTGAAAGGACAATAGGCATTAGACAAAAGCCTCAGAAAGAAATTATGACTGGATATAAAGAAAATTCTCTACAGTGAGAATAGTGCAGCACTGGAACCAGACAGGTTATGAAGCTATGGAATAGTTCATTGCTGGAGACACTTGAAACAACTAGACAAGGCTCTGTGCAGCTGAAGATAACCCAGCTCCAAGTAGAATGTTGGACTGGAAACCTTCAGAGGTTTCCCCAATCTTAATCTTTTTGTGTTTCTGGCTGGAAAGGCCAACACAATATCCTAGAGCTGCTGGGCTATTTCCACCTGGTCAGTATAGTTGATTTGTCCTTAATGTACTGTCCGTTTGCTGAGGCTTTTCAGGTATTCAGGATTATGCTGGCAAAGAAGTCCAATTGCTCTCACGAAGAAGGGGCATTACCCTGCTCAGCCCAGGAAAAAGCAATTACGATGCAAGCACTGATAGAAACAGTAAGCCCCGAAAGACCATTTCAGATCACTGAAGTTGGAAGGAAAAGATACTGCCCCAAATTCAGGTTCATGTACAACATTACTAAGAACACAAACAAGGTCCCCGTACACCATGAAAACTGCACTCCGATTAAAAGAAAATTCTTCATATATTCCAACACAAGTACGCAGAGAATCTGTCTTCTTGCTTACATTAAGATGGCGTGCCTTTAACTACATGGTATAAGGAACAGATGTCCCAAGCGCTGTTTCGCGGGAAGCTGGCTGGATGCCCATTCAAATGCCACTAGAACTTGGCTTCTGGGTTTTTTTTTTTCCCTTTTTCTTTAAGTGAGAGGAGGTGGAAAATAAATGCCATCAGCCTCTCAAGAACACACATAAAATGGGCACCAGCTAATTAATTTACAAATGGCTTAAATATTAGCAGTTCCTCTTATATAAATAACTGGCTTTTTATTAGAACTTTTAATTGCATCAGACGCATCTGAGGGACATGTCGTGCCTCATTTTAAACGTTTATTTTGCCAGAGTAAACCAACCTAATGTATTCCATGAAAATTAAGCTTCCTTTCATAATGCTAATTTGAATAATCAGTGTGTGGCTACAGAACACAGAGCAATGTATGGAACATGGTGTTCACTGCATATTTAACTGTGCTAAGATGGCTTCTGCATGGAGAACAGACGGTCATCCAGGGTGGGAAGGATCCTGATGCGGCCATCAAGGTTGCCCTTCTCTGCCAGTGGATGCGAGTCAACCAACCCCTCTCCAGGGACAGGGAAATATTATTTATCTAGTCTTTGAGTTTTGCCCTTGCACAGAAATACTGCACAGACTTCTGACTGGCTGGTCAGGAATGTTCTGGAGAAGTATTTTAAAACAGAAAACATCACTGAAGCAAATCTGTAAGCTGTTCACTTAGACAAGTGAGTTTTGATTTTTTTTCTGGTCAAGAATTGAGACGTTTAGAGGAACAAAAAAGGAAAAAAAATCATCAGTATGCTTTATTTTGGCATTTCCAAAGTGAAAAATGGGATTTTGTTTTGAAGCTATAACCGGAAGCTTCATATAATATAAAATGTTGACCCAAACTGAAGATTTATAAAGGAGAATATGTAGTAAAAAGTTAAAAAAAACTAAATTAAACACATTCTTCATTTCATTTTCAGAAGCTGAATATTATCAGGTTTGATTTTTTCCTCTTTTGATATCCTCTGAGATCAGGAGATGGGGAATTCTTTGGCTTCAGTCTTCTCTCAAAAACTTCACTAAAAACTTTCCAACATAGCCCATGACTTTGAGCAAGTGGCTTGGCACCCTTCAGCTAGATGCCTCCTGTCCCACCAAGCTGCCAAGGCTGGGCTGCCATCTCACCAGATAAATTTACGCTCTAGAAGTGCCCTTCAGCCCATCTATTTCCAGTTAAGAAGACTGGGTGGAAGTGGCTCGCAAACACTCCGTACCTTGCCAAACTGACCTCTAACATTTCTCACGGGATACATAAACAAGAGCTGTTTGGGTGTTTGGGGCCCAACCTGTCATGGGGACTCAGGAGGTTCCCCTGCACCGACCGAGGCACAGCCAGAGGCAGCTTCCCTCCTCTCCCCTGCCAGCCTGAAATATTGCAGAACTGCTCTTACATTTTATTCTCCTCTGCTGTTTACCTAAATTCATCTCTGCTTCCATTTAAGCCCATTACTTTGTTGTTCGGTCCTCACTGATAGATGAGGGTAATGAATCCCTGTCATCTCTAGCAGCTCTTCCCATGTCGTTGACAAATAGGCCTCCAATGGGATTTTCTGCAGATTGAGAACACCCTATGTCTTCTTTCTTTAAGAAAAAGCAGCTAATACAACCCAACACTGGGTCATTACTCACCCACTAAAGCCCACTGAACTCATCACATGCGTTGGTGTCTGCCTGAGAAAACCACAAGGCCAGACTCTTCTTGTAGGAAGAGACCTGCTCATGGAGTAAAAGTACGTGTGTGGAGGTCCACAGATTCTCCTGCTCCAATGGAAATTAGAAGCTGTGTCATTGCAATTTGTGGTATTTCATTTGTTCAACACCAGCATATGAAAAAGCAGACTAAAACCTAACACTTGCATCTGCTACAGGCCAAGTTTCTGGTGAATACAGCCTCTTGGTCATTTCACAAGGGCTTTGCCAGTCTCCTGCAATTTTAGTTGCCATCTTCTCAAAGCTCCTCTCTCATGCACTACTTTGCACATGGACCCCAGCCCTGAGATGGCTGCAGCAGAGCAGCCCCACCACACACAATGCTCCCACCACAGCACCCTGCCAGCTTCTTGGGGATGGGGAAAACACCATGGACATGGGGCTGCCGCTACCTTGCCCCCTTGTCCAAGCACACCTTCACAGGACAACATCCATGCCCTGCTACATGCACTGCATCACTGCAGACACCTCTCACCAGCAGCCCAGGCCCTGCCTTCCTGAAGGAACAGTGCCTTCGCTCCAGCTAGGAGCTTCTTTGAGCTAGAACAAGATTTGTCCCCAAATTCAGTAGGTTCCACCTTTCACAAAGTACATGAAGTTTGCTTCCATCAGTTCTACCACACAGATCAACTTCTGTTCACCTCTAGTAATGACTGGGAAGACACCTTCCATGCTGGACATGCTAGATACAATGTCCCTTCCGCACTGGCACAAGCAGCTGCAAACCAATATAGGATGATCCAAACCAAGACTTGAGCCCTAGTCGATTGATGCAGCTTGTGGCACCAAGGATCTGTGCTTATTACTGCCCTCTCGGAAACATCAATCTGAGGTCTATGAAATGAAAAGATGCTGTAGAAAATATCCTGCACCTTTTTTTAACCTTTTGAGGAGCTTTCATATTGACAAAACTACTTCTTTGCAAAAGAAATATTGGCGAGTGCTTTGCATTTTTTTAAGCCAATATGGCTCCTGCACATGAGCATCATTTTTAAACCTGGCTCTGCTGCACTTCGTTGTTCTTGGCTGGACACCATGAACCCAACCCCTTTGAACAGGGTTTTAGAAGAGGACCCCCTTTGGAAAGGTCATTTGATACCCTCAGCCTTGACACTAGCCTCAAAGCACTAGACTTTAGTGAACAGCTGGTTTTCTCCACCCTGGAAGTTTCCAATGCTTGCTGAATTTTTCCAGGATAAAATAGTGAATATAATTTTCTTCTTTTCTCCTCAGAGAGAGAATTCCCCGTATCTTTACTCACATGGCATGTGTATAAATATAATCTCCTTTCTCTTCTGGCAGCAATTCAAATCATGGGTTTTATTCTCCACCCCACCCAGATGGCAGTTACAGAATCGGGCGGGAGGGAAGAATAACAGAGAGGAAACATATGAAATTACACAGGCAAGATTTAAAGGGGAAGGATAGATAGAAAAAATGTGCAGAAAACAGCTGGCTCCTTCCTAATTTGATCTTTTAAAAAAAGAAAGCTGCACAAGAGAGACCCACTAGGTGATGTATTTGATTGCAATTGGGTTGCAAAACAGGCTAATTTTTCTTACTGTAGTCGCTGTTTTCGTCCTTGGTCCCATCAATTGTACCATCTGGGTGCATCTGCAGGAAGTATTCCTGCTGGCTGAATAACCTTGTCACAATTCCTTTCAGCTGGGGTTCTGCAAAAAAATAATAATAATTATTAGATATACCAAACATGCAGCAAGTAGCAAGAGACCCAATTTGCTCAGCCCCCATTAAGCCCTGAGTAAATGTAGAAGTGCTTCGCAGATAAGACAGCTTTCTGTGATTCCTTTCAAGCGTGGTTGTAAAATATTCATATATACATAGACGTACAGGCAAGTAAAATTGAGATCAGATGAGCAAGTAAAACGCAATGCATAGTTGGTGCAGCAGAAAGTAACAGATTTATGGAACATCGCTTCACTGAAAGTTACCTACCAAATGAAAGTCTTTAGACAGCTTATGTATGCCACTCGTTCAGAAGAATATTTGATAGCTGTGTTGCAAAGAATTTGCTTATTGTTTCTCATTCTGCCTGTGAAGCCAACTACCTTGCTTTCTGTATCGTTGATTCACTATCGTGCAGTTCCAGTTTTATGCCAATGAAAATCTATTTAAATCACTGGTATTACAGTGGTGTAAAACCAAAGTAACTGAGTGCCGAATCAGGCTGCATGAGTCCAACTGTGTGGGACTCAGGGAGCAAAATCCTGAAAAGAACAGATGCAAGACACCTCCAAAAATGACCTCTGAAGCATTTACAGGCACCTTAAAACGCCTCTGTTTTAAAATCCCGCATGTTCCTCCCTCCCAAAACACGTGCCACACACTCTCGTAGATGAGAATCACTCTTTGCCTCTCACAGGGTCCTTTCCCAGCCCCTGCACATCATGAGCCAGCCATGGACTGGCTATGGGCTTCCCCATTGCCTCGACAACATTTTATACCTGTGCTGAAGAGGAAAAGGAAACCACTAAAAAAGCAGAAACAACTTGAACTTCACATGACAGATCTGCAGCATTACCGCCTGTCTCCCTGCCCTCCAACCCATCAAACTCAAATTAAGTGGTCAAAAATAAATTCAATTTTAATCATGCGAGTCTTACAATTTGTCACAGGCATTACTTCTGGAAAGCAAGCTAGCTGGCTGTGTGGGAACAGACACACTAACCGGATGGCAGAGATCATCTTTGTGTGACAGGAGTTTGTAGTTTTATGTGACCACCCACCAAAAGTAAATAAATAAGACCTAGTTATTGCTGGCTCAATAGACAGGAAAAAATCCAGTGTAGCATACCAAAATCTCGTCAGCCTCCCGCCTTTCATGCCTCTAGTGAGGCTGTTTAATAAGCCATAGTCATTATATAACTCCAGTCACGTTGTGCGTTAAGTGTTTCCATTAGGAGCCTCCGTCTCTAACAATTTTGCACCGCGCTGTACAACTTCCATCTGAGGACGGCACTCGCAGCCTGCGCTTCTGCCCAGGCAGAGCCCCCTGCAGCAAGCGGGGACCTGGGATGCAGCCAGGCTGCAGGTGCAGAGGATCTCTGCTTCAGCAGCCCCTCCGCCAGCCAGGGGAGAGGCAGGTACTATTTTGAGGCTACACAAGCCACAATCGCTATCGGCTGGTTTCTATGCTGCCTTAAAAAAGTGATTTCATAGCAATGAGAGTGTTGCAGAGCGCAGGCAGGCTTTCTCCCAGCAAGACTCAACTGTGGGACAGTAAATAAGTACAACTGTATTGGGCATCTACTACAAGCTAACGTTGGTCAAGCCAATTTATGTCAAATTGAGACTGAGCTAAGGGTTTTGCTTTCTTCTTACCAAAATGAATTATCTATTTGGTTGAGTGCAGAACCTTGATTTAACTTGCTTTTCTAACAAACACATCAAAGCCAGAGGAAATGAAAAGCTGTATTTCTCAGGCAGATGACTGCACCACCCTCCTCGAGCCTGTCCCCTTCCTCCCTTTTATCTAATACCACAATAGTAAAGGCACTAATACAATCATAGAATCTTTTAGGTTGGGAAAAAAATCTATCAAGTCTAACTGCCAATCTAGCACTGGTTACACCACTAAACCACGTCCCTCTCCGATATGAGACCTACTTTTGAATCCCTGAATGAGTCTTAGCCTCATTTTTACTCTCTGGTTAAATTTTAATGTTTAAGTACTTTGCACAAAATGGAAAAGCTCCCAACAGGAGAGATTTAGAAGATGCTCCTGCAGCCTGAGGCTTTCTGTGTGCAGGGGAAGGGGGGAGATCTTGTCTTAAAGCCCCCTCAAGGATAAGAGGAATGGAGATATAAAACAACCCTGACCTTTTCCCCTTTCTTGGGGAGATGATTTAGCCACAGGATAGAAGCCCCTTCTTCTTCGGGGTGCAAACCATACTTCAATCATACAAATCATTTTGGAACAACATGAAAACCTCTTCCACGTTTACCAAATAGCCTACCAAGTAAAATATAGAGCAAATCTGCTCATCATTAGAAGCTTCATGTCATTTTTAAAGTTTATCAGAACAGCACCCGAGATCCCCCGAGGCCCCCCTGCATCTTTGCTTTAGATGCAAAACCACCATTGCACCAGAAGGCTGCGTCGCCATAGTAAAACACAGGGTAAAGCCCCAGGGTCCCTTTTTGTTATTGATCTCACACAGACACACAGTCAGGTCTGATTCAAGCTTTAACAACTGCCCTTTTCATAATCCCAGGCTTTTCCGAGTCAATGCCTGCCTAAGGACAGGTTGGAGGAGAAATCTCATCTTACACATGCACTTTTTTTTTCCTGACCTGACTGGGTTTTGCTGAAGTTTGAGGCTTATGCCCAAACTCAAAACGAGTGAAGCAGAGAGTTCTCAGCCATACACAAACCCACCACATTCCTCCTGGCCCTAACGCAGTCTGACAGCAGCAGCGTTCCTGTCTTTCCTGGCTGCACAGATCCTCTTCTGCAGGAGCATCCCTGCTCTCCAGACTCATTTAGGATGCCCTGCAGCACCAGCAAACAAATGCCTTTTCCAGACACCAAAGGGTCAGAAAGCACTTTGGAGACATACAGATATCTCCTTCCCTCGCTTCTGTATTTTGTTGGATCCCCTTCTACAGGAGAGAAGTGCTGGTGAGCAGCTGCACCTTTGGGTACCTACCTGAACTAAGTACAAAAGCAGCATACAGACACGCACAGCCAGCACCAAGTTCCGTCCCCTAACGCAGAGCACAGCCCAGAAGGGTCAAGGAGTTTTCTGGGCAATGGGTGATTCGTCTTACCTAGCACAGCCATCTCTACACCTGAACTGGGCTCACTTTGCATCCCAAAAATCAACAGGCAAGCCAGGTCAGGTCCATAGGGTCCCCAAACTACCTGCATCCCTCCACTGATTGCAGAGGGACCAGCTTGAACACAGCTACGCTGGTGACAACAGCCAGCAGAAGTAGCTGCTGCCTACCAGCGAACCTCCTGCCTCATGTCTGGGCATAAAGTGGGATATTGGGATTTGTCATTTGTACAGCAAGCGGTGTGGCTGGGAGGCCTACAGACAAAATTTTAGCTGAAGGCAGCTTTTAACAAGGAACAAAGATTTACCCATCTTTCTCCCCAAAGCTCACTACAGAATTATTACCTGAAGAGGGAACTATATAATCACAGGACAGGATTTTTCCAACTAGCCCAGAGGCAAAACTCTGCACATGACTTTTAAGATACTTACTTCTGTCATATCATATATTTTAACATCACTTTTTTTCATCTATAGAGCAACTTTATCACAGTCTTCCAGCATTGCTATCCCCTTATACTGCAGCAATCATGCTGAAAACCACAGTTTGTAGAAAAATCTCAAAACCAGCAGGTCTCCTTGTCAATTAAGGATGGTGGGACACATCGATAAGTTAGAACAGAAGGCAGAAAGACAATGAAATAGACTGAGAACTTTTCACAGTTTTGCAATAAAAGAAAAGAACAACCCCTCCAAGCAGGCAATATTCCCAGTGCTTACTGGAGCACTAGGGAGAAAAAATTAAAATAAAAGCCCTCAACCTTGATACTTTTATTTGTCTAAAGTTCCCTCAATGATACTGTTCCAGGCTATAATCAATAAGAGAAAGAAGCAAATCATAAAAAAAAGGAAAAAATGCAGCACAGATAAATATAAACCCTGCCATGAGAATTTTCTTTCTATAATTCACAGAATTTACCAGGAATCAAACTCAAACATGATCTCTAACCTCATCCTTGTGTAGCAAGGGGGACTCAGATGCTCTTGCTTTTAAAGGAGCAATACTGCATAATGCACTTGGGATAAACCTATTCCTCCCACTCAGGCTCCTCCGTGCACTCTTCTGTTTTGCTGTAGGAGCAGCTTTCCCTGCAGAAATGGAACTGAACTAACGTGGACAAGACTTCAGCACCAACTTAGCATCTCTCTAAACACAAAGTCAAGTACTTCAAAATGGACTTAAGAAAGACGTTATGACTGCCTTGATCCCAAAGTACCAACTAAACACAAGAGATTTCCATGCAGTGTACATTCCCAGGGCAGACCCCATGCGATATGCAAAGGGATATTTTTACCTTTATTTTATAAGCAATGCTGTTATGCTTTTGGATGCTTACTTCAAAGATCTCATCCTGGTTGCCTGTACACAGCTGTTTGGGGCTGGGGCATGTTGGAGAAGCTCAGCAGACTCCTTCCCTGTGCTGATGCAGTGAGCTCAAATCCTTCCAACGTAGCACTCCGAGAAGATGCAGGAGTAGATCACAGTTACAGTGCAGAACAGACCAATAAGAGTAGCAGGGAGCAAGAGCTAAGCCATAACTCTGCTCCTGGCCTGCAGCATCTGTCAGGCTAGGGGTTTTCCCTACAGCAAAGACACAGTCCTCAGATGATGATCCTGCTTAGAGCAGTCATCCAGTGAGCAACTCACTGCACATCTGTGAAAGGCATCCTGCTTACTCCCGTTTACCACAGACCAAACTTAGCACCTCTGCCTGCCCTGCTTTTAACTTTCTGAGCCCTTTGACACAGCTGAGGCTAAGTCATGAGCTGATTGCTAATCTCCTTGTCTCTACTTAAATGGTAATGTGATGTTGTCATTATTCATTTCAGCTGTCCTGCTGCTGAGCCTTAAAGTCATCTCAGTTCACCATCAGCTGCTGTGCTTCTTGCCTTACTGTACAGCTGCACAGTGATTTTCACTCTCCTGGGGCTTGCCAAGGATGTGATAGGTGCAGGGTGCTCACACATACTTTGTTTGATCTCCAGGGACATGCTCACAGAAGGCCAGGGGATCGCACCCAAATCAGCTACCCCATAGAGTCACATCCCTCCCCTGCCAAAACCACAGGCAGTGCTGAAGGTGTTCGCTGTGTGCTATGAGGAAAAGAGCAAGAGCTCTGGCAGGGATGCTGGCAGAAATGTTTTGTATCAGAAGCATCACTGGCTCTTCAGTGACCTCTTCTTTTAGTTCTGCGATTTAAGGTGAATATGGAACTCACCCCGTTAACTGCAAAACAGAGAACACGCAAGCAAGGTAACGTCCCTTAAAGCAGAGAGGAGCACCAATGCCGCGTTTAGCAAAGCCCCGCTGAGGGCACTAACTCTTCCTTACTCCCATCAGCAAAGCAGCAGCACAAACCTCACGGTGAGGAACCCTACACTCTCTCAAGCGCTGTAAGGTGGCTCAATCCAATCCAAACCCTGAGCTCCGGAGGGCCAAGGAATAAGGCACAACACTGATTTCCAGCTGAGACTCTGTTGTGGGAGGCAGTCTGCCACAACCTCGTTTCTTGCAATTCACAGAATGCTGCTCGTTATGGCAATATGAGGCTGCAGCAAGCCAGACCCCACTTCGCCTTGGGCTGGGCAATCTAAAGGGATTCAACAAGACCCTACTCACAGAAGTCACCTTAATCTGAACTCTCCGAGTTAACGGCAGGGATCTCAAAGGGGCTGCTTTTCAATCATCTCTTGAAAAGATGAAGGGCTTAGTGACCTTTCAGGGATTTGAGCCACTGGCTCCAAGGACTCCTGCAACTCATAGCGATGCTCCGGTTGGCAGGCAGGCCTCCACTTGAGGTTGCTGGTGCAGAACTGCTTTTAAATCCACTCCAGAAGTCACTGTGCTGAGTGCCAGCAGTACTCTGTGTTGGTTATGCCATAAACTCTGAAGCTCTTGGGGTTACTGTTCTCCGCACAACGAGCTGTCAAACAACAGAGGACTCCGCTGGCTCAGACAGCAAGCAGCCATTTTATACTCAGCAACCTGCAACAAGGTAGAAGGAAGGTACCGACTGCCTGATTTCGACAGGAGACCTGCCCATTTGTTTGCTCTCTTCTTCTGCAGCGGGAACACACTCTGACTCAACACCTCTGCCCAGTCGTAGCACAGCAAGGCTGTCAGAGACGCCAGCGGCAGGCTCCCGAAACAGTCCCTCTGGTACCTGCTAAAGACAGAAGTCTGGCCAAGCCAGGAAGCATCTCCAGCCCTGATCTGAACCACGGCTGGGCATCACACTGACTCTCTTCTGCGCCCGTGCAACAGTTTTGCTGAGGCTGTGACTGCAAACACGGGAACTGTAATGCGTCTCAGGAGCATATTTCACCTAAATGTTCTTTAAACATTTGTTTATTGCAATTAAACATTTTAGCGTGGAATTTACACATTCCATTATTCTTATTTTCCCCTGTTCAGGCTGCAGCTGTCATAATGGGAGGTTGATTTATGACTCATCCAACCAGCACTCAAACCCTTAACGCACCAAAACCAGCATTCAAGTCGGAGCATAAACTGCTCCTAATTTACTTAGATTAACTCCACGTTTAAAGTGCCACCACAGAAACTGCAGTTCCCCTCCCCTGAAAAGGATGGGTTCCAGAATACTCGATAAACCAAACACTGCAAACACATGCAGGCAGAGAAGGGCACCGAAATCCCTCCTTCAGGAGTACAGTATTAATGAAGGCTTGTATCAACTCAGCACGAAAATGCATCAGTGAGCTCCATGCAGATTACTATGGTGACAGCCATCAGCACAGAACTCAGGGAGAAAGAGAAGATGAAAAGCTGAGGGAGAAAAACGTTGGGTTTTTTTCCCAGCCAGGAGCTGCTAAATTCTCCAGGGTGTTTGGAGTTAAGATGAAGTAAGTGGCTGTCTCCAATTAAATGCATCACTGTCGGCATAAGTTTAATACCTCAACTCACTACGTTGTTTCACCTAATCCACCCAAATGGGGAAGCTCGGGAATAACAGCACTTGCAGCTGTGCCAGGAGCTGCTGCCCTTGAAGACCAGGGATGTGTTTTCCCCTGGCCGAACACCATGCCCAATTCTTCCAAGCTGGGACCACGGCAGAGCGTGACGTGGATGTCTGTGCCTGCACCTGCAGTGAGTCACGCACGAAGCAGGTCGAAGCCTCCTGAGCCACACGCGGGGATCCTGGAGGACACTCCTCAACTGTGTCACTCGGGTGCGGAGGCAGGAAATCCTGCTGCAAAGCGCCGAGCATTTTTAGCTCCCACGGGAGTCACTGAATGCAGAAAAGCACACAGGCGGAGGCAAGGAGGACGTTTCCCAGCCCCACAAAATGTTTTCCACAGCTTCTGTGGCTACACTCAGCAAAATTGCCTGAAGCAGAAGGACACACTGTGCCTCCAGGAAGCCTACAAGCAGGTGGCCTGGATGAAGGGGGCAATGCAGCCTGTAGCATCCCGAGTAACAGGCAGGGAGAGGGCAAAGGAACTGCAGAGCCGAGGGAGGTGAGCAGCGTTGGTGGGTGTTTGCATTTGGATGCCTCCTCAGGCTGCCTGCACAGACATCCAGTCTTGGCGGGCGACGGTGGCTGCCCGAGCATCAGGAGGGGCTCCATAGCAAAGCCAGGCATCCAGCCCCACCTTGCCAAGCTGCCACGAACCCCTGCAGTTTAGATACTGCCATTCAGCTTAACACACGGACACATCACCCAGCCTGTGGGGAGGATGGAGAGATGTAAACAGACTGACAGACTGATGCTAAGATTTATTCCTGAGGTCTGTGACTCTGGGGACACCAAACAGTTGATCCCAGCTCCTTTCCCGATGATGCAGAATGAAGGCCATGCCCAGCTCCAGTTCAACGCGATTACAGGGTTAGTGTCACCCTCCAATTACGGGGAATTTATTTTGAGAAGAAAATGACTCTGGGACAATAGGGCTGCATGGCACACTCATGTATTTACTCGTCTCAAGCGCAAATCTCCACCCAGGGCTAATAACTACAGAGAGACAACTGGTGTTTCCAGGATGCATTACATGAAATAACAGGCTGCGCTGACAGGGATGGCCTCCGCGTTTGAAGGACGAGCTTCTGAAAATTACATTTCCCTAACTCAGAGGGATGATGGGCTCAAGCCAACGACAACACCCATCAAAGCTGTCACCATCAGTGAGTCACTAGAGCAGAATGGCACCTTGTAGGCAAAAAGAGCATCCAGAGAAGTGATTTCCTTTCCTGTGCTGATGCCTGCAAGGAGGAATAGTAATTAGCCCTCCAGCACTGAGCACAGCTGCCTGCCTGCACCCTTCTACCACGGAGCAGACGTGCAAAGCTCTGCACTACACCTGCTTTGCTCTTACAAAGATGAGTCCCTCCAGGGAAGTCTATTTCTCACTTGTAGAGTAGGTGGAAAGGATGTGGTTGCACAGCACTGGCATGCGCGCAGGCTCTCCCATGTCCAGGGAATCAGCTTTACACAGATATTAATACAGGTCCGAGGTAAGGGGCAGAGAAAGGAATCATATAAAGGATTGAAAATGGGGGGTGCAAAATGGGATCACATCTACATGTCTCCTCCAGACCCCCCTTTTCCTAGAAGCCTATGGTTGTTAGGACTTAGAGAAGTCACCCTGCAGCTCACTTGCTCCCCAAGCTCCTGACCCCATGCCGCCTAAGGTCCAAGGCTCAAGGACAAAGAGGTCCAAAGTCTTGGATGGGTTTTCCTAGAAGGTAAATGCCAAACTAACGTACATGATACACGAGCTACTCATTCTGAGCATTCCCTGCACACAAGCTAAGGACGAGACAGCCATCTCAAGCACTGCAGGGCCAAAAGGGGTCCCCAAAGACCAGAGCAGGTGAAAGCAATGGAGTGGCAAGCAGAAGAGAACTGATGGCCTAACTACCACCAGCTGTTCTGGCACAGAATTGCTAACTATCTCTGGGTGAAATTGTCTAGCTGAATATTTTGTTAAAAAAATCTGAGTAAGAGCAGCTGAAGCTATACACAAACTCTATCTCATTAACGTGGAAAAAAAGGAGATCTGAAAATAGTGAAAGTTTTGATTTTCTCTTTTGAGACAATGTTTTGTTTGGAAATGTAATGAAAAAAAGAAGATGTTAAAAGAGCTGGAGATGAAAGCCAAAGTTTCATTTTAAATAGACTGAAATATTGCATTGGATCTGAATCCCCTCCTCCCCACAAACTTCTTTTATTTGACCAGAGAACTAAAAAATCAATTCTTCATACAGCTGCACTCCCGGGTTTGTCTTTGCCTCCCCCAGGACATGGTTTGTGTTGCTCTGTTGATCCAGTGTGTTTTACCAGCAGTCAAAATTTCAAAACATTTCCCTTTAAAGAGCAATCTTCTACACCTGTATTGACTTGAGCTCCAACAAGGAGAAAACCAAAGCCTGACAGAAATGGAAAGCATAAAGGAGAGATGTATGGCCATTCCACGGTGAGCTTTTTCAGGTAAGGGAATTAAAAAAATTAAAAGTTTAATGGAGAAGAATAGGTAGCTACAGCTCCTAAGCTGTCATTTTCCAGCACAGTCAATGCTTTGGCTACTGAAGGTTACAGCATGCTCATAAGTATGGATAGCAGAGCACACAAGATATATTATTTATTTTGAGGAACACCCTGCAATTATTCCTGACATATTGTGTAATTAGCCAAAATTACAACATATTCACCCAGAGTGAAACAGAGGATAGCATAAATATTATGTGTGAGCCCACAATCACACAGCGCATTTCATTTGGGTGCAAACGTGACTCCGTGAACCAAACAAGTGTGTGCCTCTTCACGGCCGCTTCTCCCTGGCCCCTGTGGGCTGTGCCAGCTCCCAAGCGGGCACGCACCAAGGAGAAACATCAGGAGTAAAATCCAGACCCTCCCCATGCCAGCAATGAGAGCTCACGCGCTGCATGAAGACTTAGCAAACGTGTGCCTCCACCCTGCAGCGCTTTTGGGTTGAGGGACGATTGAGCCCAAAGCTCGTATCAGCAAAGAAGGGGCCACAGCTATGCTATCCCCAAGGGATTGGGGAAGGAGGCTCAGAGGACGATGCCTGGAGATGCCGCTTGCTGGGCTTTGCAGAAAGGAGAAATGGAAGAAAAGCTCTGCCCTCTCCCCATGCCTGCAGCACCTCTCTCCCTACACACGGGGATGGAGGGGGAGAGGGTTTCCTACAGGGCCACACGTCACCCAGACGTATCCTAAGGAGTTGTTTGATGGGTCAGAAATCCTGGGCAATCTTTTGGGAGCGTTTTATCGCTTGTACGGTTACACAGGCTGTGTTTTGTTTCATTGACACCAATGTGCAACATAATACTTCCTCACTGTCACTTAAGCAGATTTCTTCCTGGTTTCCTACAACGATTTGGTTTAGATATTGGGAAATTCTTTCTACCTAGAATTTGCTCCATGGGAGGATGTAAAAAACAGGTTAAAAAAACATCTGTCTGGGGAATGTACGTCTGATGTCACTGCAGGGCTGTGGTTGGATTAGTCAACCTTGGGGGTCCCTTCAGCCTTGCTGCTAGGTGACCACGACTTGGTGACATTATCACACTTCTGCACCCCAAGTTTTTGAAGTGCCCCACAACAGAGCCCCCAGCTCCCCTCACCTTGAAGTGCCGCACACAAGGCACGAGATCACTAATAGTCCTCACACGAGCAGAGCAGACGCCATCCCTGCTGTTCACGCCTGCCACCGCGCTGTGATTTGTGCTATTCTCAGACGCTAAATCTCTCGACTTCCTCCATCAATCCAACAGGCCTGAAATACTGCAGAAACGCCGAGAAGTCCCTCACACAAACAAAACACGCTACGGAAACGACTACATCGGTCTTCCACCTGGCTCCACACACCTAGAAAAGTTAATTCATTAAAATAGAAAACCGATGGAACGTGCTATCAACAAGCACTGACCAGAAATTAACCACTTAAGATGCTATCGGTCTTGGGCAGTGTACCTGGTCCTACCAACACCAGCTCACAGAATAGCCCTGGGTAATCACCGGATGGCAACTCAGGGCAAAATTTGGGTCCCAGTGTCATTCTGCAAGTGTTCAATAACACCAGGCAATAAACTCCCCTTCTGCTACAGTATTCCCCATGCACTCCTGCAGCATTTTCCAAAGGGACGAGAGATGTGAGACTTCTTTATTTAACAGGTAATGAGTCTGTGATGTGGAAAAATTAAAGCTGGAATCAGTTGGGTTGTATTATAAGAATCTTTTTGCTCACTGCACTAATGCAGCTTAAGCATTCCTGTAGCAGTTTGCAAGCGTTTTTGGACCCAAAATTATGATGTTACTAAATTTTGACAAATCTTACACAACACCCAAATGCATAAAGAAAATGTGCTGCTCGTGCCACTCTGGTTTGAAACATTACACTTCAAAGAGCAAGATCACGCTAAAAACGGCCCAAACCCACCATGTGACTCAAAGTTCATTCTTCTTTTCTTCTGCTTTGTGAAAACACACCTTTTTTTACCTACAGAATGATTTTAATTTTCTCTCCGAGCCAGAGGTTTGCTTCCACCTAATGAAAACACTGACAGTGTTGAGAAAGCCATCACCCACCTCATTCCACCTAAAGCTCTGGTTTAGATAAGGATGGTGTTTCACAGTTTGGATCTCACTACAAACACCTCATCCCCCATGTCGGGTGGCCCCCAGGACTCCAGCGAGACAGGCAGGTTCACCGGCCACTCCGTTGCCGTCTCAGAAGAGAGCTGTAAAGAGCGAGCTCCCTCCCCGGGGATGCTTGTGCTCAGGGATGACACAGCGCAGACGGAGCAAAACCAGAAAATCTGCCTCTCCAACAGGTCTCCCAACGCAGCTCCTGCTCCTCCGGCTGCCCAGCAGCCACTCGCCGCCTGAGGGCTCGGGAGCTCTCAAACTTCACCTGGTGGTTTCTAATCATTCCGGAGCCACTATCAGGCTCTCGCTCTAAAAACTAAAGTTCATTTCATGGAAAGTAGAGCTGTGGTTTTGAAGAAACAGAAAGAAAACTAGTAGAAGAAATGTTCAAGGAGATGATAGGAGCGGCACAGAAGGAAATTAAATAAAAGCCAAAATAAATGTTTATAAATTTTTAAATAACTACACTGCGTGTTAGCCAGCAGGCAGACCCCATACTGAAGCGCATAAAACCAAACCATAAAAAGCCAGCAGAGCACTGGTGGTTATACCACACGCTCTGCCAGCCCCGTCAGCCACCGTCACAGAAAATCCCCACAAAAGTGTGATGTCGGTCACCAGAGGATGCCCGCGTGAACGGCTGCAGATCGATAACTGAGGCGGAGGGCGCAGGCAGCCAGCGATTCCAACCCCGATCTGGTTACAGGAGCTGTGCCAGGGAAAGGACCGGCTCAGGATCGGGTGGACGGTCCAAGCCCCTCTCGCCTGCCAATGTGTGATTCCTGCATCTCCTGCAGCCCAGCGGCTCCCAAGTCCCCAGGGAGCATCCTTCAGCAACCGCCCTGTGCTTCCCAACCCCGAGCCAGTCCCTGGAAGCCAAAACCACTGTGTCTTTTTGCTAATTTCTACTGCTTTTCAATTTTCTGGAAGATGTGGACTGGCTTTTTACAGCCTGGCTTCACTTGCAGCAGTCCCATACTGCTTGCCCTTTTGCAAACAGTTTTGCTTTGGGGAATGAAGGAAAAGTATTTATTTGGCAGTTCGGACAATATGAGTAGCAATTGCTAAGCAAAGAAACTATCTGTTCAGCCAGCACGGGCAGGGGACTGCAAACTATGCTGTTCTAGATAAATATCAATTAAGTGAGCATGTTCTATTAAACCCAAGACCTGGCTCTTTTCTTCCTTCATTTCAATCCAAAATGCTTAAATATTTCAATAAAGGAACGTTTGGGTGGTTTTTCTATCTTTATCACAACCCCAACCAGCTTTCAGCTGGGAAAGAGGAACAGGTAATGGAATTACATTGCCTCTCTGTGGATATTTTGCCAGTTCACAGCATGTAGCCGTCCACTGGATGCAACACATCCCCTTCCCAGAGCACGCTGGAGCGAGGGTGAGACAGCAGCGCTACGGGGACAGAGCTCTGCACATCGCCCTCCATGGATGTTGCTGCGTGGTGGGGGAGAAGCTCTCTGCTCTCCATCACCGTAACAGCTGTATCTAGCCCTGGATCTCCATCCTCAAATCCAGCTCCCTGGCCATTGGAGGCAACCGATCATTTCCCATCTCCCCTTTTCTGACATCTATCAGCGGAGCGACACACACCAAACACGAACCATGGCACTGAAAAGACCCCAGGAAGAAAGATGGGGAGTACGGGCAGGTGGCAGCATAACCGCTCCCTTCCTTTCACCACGGCCACCCACCTTCTGGCCAGAGAAGTGCCACAGGTCCCCAGCTCAGGGTTTCTTCTCGAGAACATGACGGTGCCAAGAACCATCCAAAATAGAGTTCACCCCTGTGCTCAGTAACGCTAAAGGGGAATGGGGCACTGATGCAAGGCAGACTGAAGGAGGCGTCTCTTGGACAAAATCCCCCCTTCCTCCCTCATGCAGCTTCAGATACCACAGATGCACGTGCTGCCGAGAAGACAGAGGAGCTGCTACTGCTACCTCCCGCCTTGCCCTGACCCAAACCAGGGTCTGCACAACAGCTCGACACTCCTCCAAACTCAGATCTCTGCCAGGAGCGGCACAACCCCATACACCATCTCCTTAGAGGGACCCTAGGCACAGCGCCACAGCCATCTCCCCGTGATACGGGGGGAAAGGGACAAACCCAAAGCCAGAGAGCAGGTGCAGGAACAGAGCTGTGAAGCCCCATTCAGCGATGATGCTGTTTCCAGCCTTAACCCCCACCACGCAGCCCAGCCCACTCCGTGGGGAAAGGGCAGAGAGCAGAAATGCCCGGAGGCGCTGCACGGAGTCAGTCTTCCCCATTGCGCCAGGAACCAGCCAGCAGCTCATCCTTGAGGACAAGAAGGGCTCAGGGCTAGGGCCACCACCCTGCCTGCGAGCCTGTGGCTTTGTCCCTCTGTCACCTTTAGCCAGGCCATTCTGGAACGAGCAGAGGACAGCAGAGGTGTCTGACAGGTGTCAGGATGCTTCCAGCTGAATGTTCTCAGCAGCCACACAAGCTCCATCAGGGTTTCACAGAGCCCCAGCTCAGTACTTGGAATAGGCATGCAGATATTTGTCTGCGCTGCAGCGTGGGGGCTGGAAGAGCCGGAGTGGTCTGCCTGAACAGTGAATACCACAGTCGTGTTCCACAGCTCTCTAGAAAGCTGCCTTCTGGTTTACCGTTTTAAAAATGTGTCGTAGCTGCTATTTTCAGAGACAGCGCTGCCAGGAAGCTGTAGGGCCCCACAGCCCTGCTACCACGCGGCAAAAATTCAGTGTCCACATTGACTCCCCCCAAAGCACAACACCCCCTTTTGAAAATCATTTATTCCAGGAGCCCCCACTAGCGGTGTTCGCTGAGTGAGGGGCACAAAGCGTGTCCATGGCTCTATTACAGCTTTTAATAGAGGCGCAAAGTAAAACCAGCCTCTGGAAAGGCCGAGTTATTTCAGGATTCTGCTACGTGTCAGAACAGGGTAAAGGTAAGACAATAGATATAGTAGTCTGCTTTATACCCAGAAAGGATAATGCATTAATATGAAGAATATCACGTTAGCTGGGGAATAGAGACAAACCATGCATTAAATAGGAGAACAGAGCATGTAAGTATATAGGTACCATTCCTTGATAGACTGCAGTGTCTGCAGCCCAGGTACAGAGTAGACGATTTTAGTGCAGGTCACTTCACAAGAGACTTTTCAAGATTAAGGCACGACAGTAATGCAGCCATGCAATGATGCTAGGACAGAACACGGGACCACGGAGCAAACGGAAACGTATGTGTATTTAAAGGTTAGTTCTCTGGAGCTGCTTTTCCTGAACTGCTCTCTTGGTCACCTTCTCCTGCCAAGCCACAGAGCTTGCAAATACAAAAGGGATGTCAATCTCTCACATGTTTTGCTTGTTAAAATTCTCGCTTTGACTTTAATAATAATAAATCACAGCTTGGCTTCAACTGTGCGGGAGTAGGAAACTCGCAGAAATAACATGCACGTGACCATTCAGAGGGATAGATCAAATGGAAGGAATGCCAGAGGGGTGGAACAAACGCCTACCTGGCCACCATGCTATCTGGCCGTTCATGGTGTGCCCGTTTGCGGAGGGGAAAGAAGGAAAGAAGATAAGCCCAAGTGAGGTTGCACTTGCTCCTCAACATAGTGAGACTCATGATCATGTTTGTCTCTCACAGGAGTGAGATTCTTACAATCTCTTCAGCTCCCGTGGCAGCTCTGCTCTCCACACTGCCCGAGTCAAGCTGTTGAGTTTTTTTGGTAATAGATACCTTATCTGTTACAATATGCAGTATCTGGTCTACTGAAACTATTCTAAATTCATGCTGAATTCAGCAAAGCAAAAAAGGAAGGAAGAAGGAAGAAAGAAGATCTTGTCTTCATTTCAGTATTTTTGGAACTCACGTTTTTGGGGTTCTATTTTAAAACGATACTTAATTTAGAAGTATACCTGAAAGTTAAATAAAAAATATACAATATTTAATTTAGAAGTATACCTGAAAGTTAGAGAAAAAACATACATATAAAAAACCTCCAAATGAAATTGCACCTTTCCCCCCCCCCAAAACCAGTTATATTAGTCAATGGTAAACTGATTTATATGGATCTTTTATTTTATGGGGAGGGAAAATAATCACTCATGAACCTCTTTTCTCCCTGACTTTTCCATTTGGCTGGTGACGGAGGAATCAATCATTTGTATTGCTCTAATGGTGAACCTCCTCTGCTGGCTAATGATTTTCACTGCTCCCACAAGCACAGCTACCCCTGAGGCCATGGGGGGAGAAGATACCCATCCCTCTAGGAGCTTGGATGACTTCCACGGATTTTCTTGGCATCAAGCAGTCCAGAACTAGTACGAAGTGGCTTACTGACTGACACGCTCACCAGCAAGCTGTGTTGCAAAGCGGGCTGGCCGCTGAGTTTTCCATGCTCTGGAGCAAGTCGGGAGCCTGCAGTTCTTCCCCAGATTTTAGAACCGGAGAGTTCGGGGTTGCTATCTGACCCCCCCCCCCCCCAGTAACCAAGCACAGACACACACCGTGACAGTCACCACATCTGCAAGTCACGAACGTGTGCCATACCACCCCCGGGGATCAATTTGATAAAATGAAACCCATCTGCCGAGCTGTCACGAGCAGGAGGATGCCTTTTCCCCCCTCCTGATTATTATTTCAGCATTCATTAGCACCAACGGGTGCAGAAGGAGCTTACAGCACCAACGGTAGACCTCACCGACAGACTGCCCCAAGCAAGATGGACGGACACCCTCAAGCAGTGCCCTTGACGTTATCTAGGCTCGTGTTTGGCCGGTCACTTGGCATACATGCCCTCATCTCAGCTAGTACTTCCAAGAGCTCTTGCTGGCCAGGCGATGCCAGGATTTCAAGGCATTTCCACTCCCCCCAGCCACTCAGAGCCGGGGCACAGCACCAAATTCTGCAGCAGAGCGGGCAGAAGAATGGGAAGGACCCCCGTTGGCTGGGCACACACCCAGATATGCCTACACACGCTATGGAAAACTGATGGGATCCAGCCTGAATCCTACTGCAGACAGCAGCTATGCGCTGAGATAATGTAGCTGGCATCAGGACACTGTAGCAACAGAGGGGCCAAATTCCACAGGTTAGGCAGATATTACAGCTGTTCTGAGATGCACCACTCCAGAAAAGCAGGCAAGGACTATGACAAATTTAATGGGGAACTAAAAAGGTGGGTTTTTTCCACGAGCTTCAATCGTAATTTTCACCCTGCATGAAATCAGAAAGGACTTTAGGATTTAACTCAGGGAATTTAACAGCTTGCAGAGATGACAGACTTCTCAAACGTTTTAAATGAATCTCCGAATGAACAAAGTCCTTCTGTGTCCTTCAGCTAAAGTTGCTCTCATATTTTCCTTACGCTGCTGCAAAAATATCTACATACATATATTTTAAATTCCAAATCTCCATTTATTATTTAAAATGAGAAATACTGCAAAGGGAAAACATGTTTTAAGTTACTGCTTTTTTTTCTACGTGTGAGCCATTTCCTTCACTTTGGAAGAAGCCTTTAGATCTCCTTAAGGAAAAACATCCTTTCCCTAGAGGAGCACAAAATAGATATCAGACAGGGAAAAAAAAAAGGGGGGGGGGGAACGACGCAGAATTTTTTTCTTTTTCCTGGGGTAAAAAACCTGCTTGAGACTGAACTCTGCATCCTGAGCTGGAAACTCATCTATAGAAGCAATGCCTGAAGGGACAGAGATGATGTTACACCCGTGCCTGGCACCCCTGACCCAAAGCTGCCTGAATCCGAATATGATTTCCCCAAGCGATGACACCCTTTCAGCAGGCTTCACTCAGATAAAATTCCCCCCAACCTCCACAGATGCTGTGCCTGATGCTCCAGCCTGTTTCCCTTCATGCAAGACCCGCAGTGGCCATGGCATGATGGAAGGCCAACTCCACCCCAGCTCTCCGGGGTGAGCTCTGCCTCAGATGATGATGGTCGGTGAAGTAACAGCCACAGCTCTCACAAACAAGCTGGACCCACCAGCCCAGGGCTTCCAGCCTATTACAAAACAGCTGAAGAAGGGATGAAGAAGACACAAAGGGGTACAACTACTTGGTTCAACCATTTGTTGGCAGAGAAGTCACATAGAGAGAGCTGCTTTGTCTAGTCTTCTGCATTCACCTCTTAGATCTATCGTTCCCTGATGAAGGATCCACCTCTTGAACCTGCACCAAAAAGCCATGCCATACAGCAATTTCTTTTAAATCCTCTATCAAGTTACTATGGTCAGAGCAAAATATACAGTTTAATTTTTTCTAGCTGCACTTTATATATGTCATCAAAGAGGTGCTGTTCAACATAAACGTATTTTGCTTGGCACCTGCACAATTGCGGCCAATGACCTGGGTTAATTCACGATAATGGGATTAAGTCCATGTGTCCAAATTTTCTGCTTAGTCCACAGCACTCAGCATCCTTATTTGCGTTATCTTAAACTGATAAATCATATCTTAGAACCAAACACATGCAAGAGACATAGGAGAACACAGAGTGTGCGTGTGAGAGAGCTGCCTTTGCCCATCGAAAAGACAGATGAAACAAGAGCTCCTTTTACAACATGGTGCTTATTGCAACCGACAAATTAGATGTTTCTGCAGTCTGTTTTCCCTAGGAGCCGATAGCTTTGATTATACAAAATGCCACTGCACAGACCTGGTTCCCCATAGCTTTCCAAAAGCTGTGACTACTCATGCCCACCGCCAAGCGAGCCTGAACTTCTAGTGGGTGCGAATTCTCCCTTCCCATATGAGAGCAGGAGTATTTCACTCCTGCTTCACGCAAGCTGCGAAATGAAGCACAAGGCGCCAACCAGTGCAAAATGTAACTCTGTTCACACACATCTTTACTGAATATTTTAGTTACAGCACTGTTTGAGTCGCATATTAAAACCCACACTTGACGTAAGCTCACACAGTTACTTTTACAAAAGCAACGGGAACATGAACCACCATCAGAGTTGTTTTTCTGTAATAGTGCAAGTTGCTACAGCTCCACCATTGCCGCATTGTCACCTCACTGGCAGCGGCGGGCCCAAAGCGCGGCGTGCTGGAACGAGCATCAGGAATTAGGTCTCTGTGTCAGGTAACTGCTCCGTGCCTTGGTCTCGCCTTCTGTAAAATGGGAAGAATCCTCTCCATTTGGTAGAGCTTGGTGAGTACTACAGATGAAAATCACTCTGTAAATGTGAAGTATTTTGACAGTTACTCCCCATAGCCATAAAATGAGGTCATGTTTAAAAAGATAAAGATAGTTCCCCTAGCACTGTACCATTTCCAAATGGGATTGTATCCCTTTTGAACATGGATGTTTCTCACGTTCCTTTCACTGACTTGCAAACTACTGAGCCAGCGTATCATTAAGTACACATAATCAGTGGGGTTGTGGGTCACTGCACAATGTATGCACATTTCTTTAAACCAGATTCAAGTCATTTGCATATCATTTTCTATGCAGAAGAGTGACTCTGCAATGAATAAGTTATCTGGGCACAATACACTCCCTGAATAAACAATCCGAGCAGCAGCCAACCGAGTGGCACACCGCCTTCTGAGCAGCACACCTGAGGCCGCGAAGAGGATGAACCACTGAAAGAAATCTCTATTTAAAAGACAGATATAGGGAACTAAAGCAGACACAATCCACAGCCTAGGAAAGACACTTGCATTTTTTTTTTTAAAGCAACTTAATTCCTCTACTTTAATTTTATAAAATGAGTACAGTACTGGTTACGAATGATTGACTGACAGCTCTAAAGATTGAACAGCTATATTTTTACAGCACTGAGTAGCATTGATTCTTCTTCTAAGTCAATAAAAAGCCTTCCTTAAATCATCCTAGTCTGTAAGTTACTGAACAGCTTCCTCAGCGTGAAAGTCCATGCAAGTTGAGGGAATTCTTAGAATTCATCAATTCTTCACAGGCATTTAGTGAGTCCAAAGGAAGTAGAATCGACCTGTGCAGCTGGGAGCACCGTGGTAGGACCAACAAAGACTCACCAGCCACACCCTGCTGTAAAGGCACTCAAACTTTAACCCAACGAAGTGTCTTGAAATCTAGGTAACAGGTCCAAACTTCCCACCTCTTTTAGTCCTTGGGGGACCTCATTCAATAGGAGGCGGAGATGAGGAGGGATGAGGAGGAAAGAGGAATGGGAAAAAAACCCATCAGTGAGACTCCCAGGTCCCACTCTTGATCCTACAAAGAGTGATTCCTGAGACAAAATGACTACACTTTTTGGGTGAGAGCCATCTTTTGGGCTGGGCTCACGGGTTAACTAATACATAGGATGGTCCACAAGTTGCCACTCATCATAACTTGAAGAAAAAAAAAGGCAACTTTTTCCCCTTTGAATATTTCAAGTCATGCTGCATTTCAGGTATTTTGCATTCTCTTTTGGCAACTGCTGTAAAACAGATTATTAATCAGTCCGGTTTTCACAGCCTAACCCATGCATTGCAAGTCTTGAAGTATTTTGGTAGTTAACTATAGTCCCTGCCCCAGAGCCTGTGAATCAGGAGTGCTGACAGCAATCCAGAGTAATTCTTCTTTCCCCTTTGTTGACGACAGTAAGTGGCCTTCTGCAGTGAGAGGCTTTCCCCCTATTTCTTTTTGTCCCTCACTTGAGTACAAGTCACGTACCTCAACCTACAGACCAGAAGAGCAGCCCTCAGCTAGCTCTGACACCTTGCTGTAAAGTCACGACTGACAGACTTCGGATGTGGAGAAGGGGCCTCATGGAGAGACTAATCAACAAACAAAATATTAACGTACATGGAAAACATGGGAGGATTACACAGGTTGATGGTAGATCCCAAAGAGCTGAGTAAACAAGTACCGCTCTTTTTTAACCATGATATTAATGGACACCTGAGAAAAGTAAACGTTCACAGCAGCTTCTCAAACCAAGTACTGTTTTCTTACCTTAGTAGTGATTTATAGCAGTGAAAAAATAGAGGAAGATGTAAATAGAGAAATCACGGAGGGCCTACTCTTGCCAGGTACTGAGTTCTCACACCTACCAAGGACAGCTGAGAGCACAAAACATCGCTCAGAACTGAAACTGTGCGTGGTGGGACTTCATTGTGGAAATATGAGCAACACGTACGCTAGGGCTGAAGTTTTCCACAAGGAATCAAGACTGAGTGCACACACACACAAAAAGACAAAGAAAGCTTTTTCCTTTCTTTAGACTACCCTAAAATGCATTTCTAGGTCCTTGCAAGCTCCCCGTTAGGTGCAACCGTCATGCAGCTGCCATCTAGACAGCTTTCTGAGCTAGTAAAATTTCCTATGCAACTCTGTTCAAGAAGTAGCACTTGATGGATCTAGTTATCAAATGACCACAATTCTAATTGATCCTCAGTTTATCGATTCCCTTGTCACTATGCAGAACATAAGAGGAGGCTGTTTAAAAAGCATCCCTACAGGGAGGTGGAAAAATACAATTCTGGGTTAAGCTAGCACGGATTAAGCCGCTTCGGACCGCGGGGGGAAGGATGCTGGCACCTGGTCTCTGCCCACCCATCCCACCAGCCTGGGGCAGGAGACCCGCCAGCACCCAGGCGAAAGTTGAGCGCGGAGCAAGCCTGTCCCCAGACGGCACCCAGGGGAGCCCCGGGACCAGCCTCCCCCCCCCCCCCCTCCGGGGAAGCCACCCCAGCGGGTCCGGGGCTGCCCCACCCGCGGAGCGGGTCCCCAAGGGCCCCGGCCCGCCGTACTCACCCGGTCTCCTCCTCACCGGCCTTTTCCTGCCGCTGCAGAAGCGCACTTTGCTGAAGACCCCCAGGACGTGCCTCTCGCAGAGGGAGCGCCCATCCTTGCTGGGGCTGGAGCGGCGCTTGGAGGCGGACACCCGGTCGCTGTTGGACTCCCTCGCCTGCCGCTTCTGCCGGATCAACGAGCTGGCGATAGCCGCTGCCATCGCCGCTCATGGGCCCCCCCCTCCCCGGCCCTGCTCCGCGCCGCTCCGCTCCGGGGGGCGCCGCCCGGGCGCGCTGGGGCCGAGCCGCCGCCGCGCCCCGCGGGGACGGGGGACGGGGACACCCCGCTTAACGCGCTGCAGCCCCGAGTCCCGGCGCCGGGGAGGGCTCAGCCGGCCAGGCGGAGCAGGGCGCCCGGGCTAACAACCATGGCTGGCCGCCGGACCCCGCCGCCCATGGGTCTGTCCCCGGGGGAGCGCGAATCCCGGCGGCGGAGACCCCCGGCCGGGCTGGCGGCGCCCCCGCGCCTTGTAAATCCGGGAGGCGGCTGCCCCGCTTGCAAAAGGTCCGCCGGCGGCAGCTGAGTCCAAAGGAGGGAAGGAGGAGGTGGGGGGGCGCGGAGAGGATCCGCGGGTCCCTGCGGCGCGGTGCCGCTCCGCTCCGCCCGGAGGCGGCGGCGCTTCTTTCCCGCCGGCCGCCCTCCGGTGAGGGGCCGTGGGATGAGTCAGAGCCCCCCCGGCCCGCGGCCAACCCCGGCCCCAGCGCGGTGGCTCCGAGGGGCGGCGCGGCGATGCGCGCACATGGACGCGGCTCCGCTGGGCTCCGCTCCCGCGGCCGGGCTCAGGGCGAGCCGCGCTGCATTTCTGTTCGCACTCCTCCTCTTCCTCTCTTCCCCCCCTCCCCACTCCGCTCGCAGAGAGGGCGGGAGGGGAAGGAAAAAAGCAGCCACAGGAAAAAAAGCTAGCAAGCCAGCAAGCAAACAAACAAACAAAAAAAAAAAAAAAAAAAAAGGAGGCGAGACAATAAAATTAAATTAAAAAAAAAAAAAAAAAAAAAAGAAGCGCCCCGGCCGCGGGTGCGGGCTCACATCGCCGCAGCTCGGCGCCCCGGGCTCACAGCGCCATGGCTGGCGCAGCTCCCCCAGCCCTGCTCGCCGCCTCTGCCCCGGCAGCGGCTCTCCCCGACGGCAGCAACCCACATCGTCCGGCCCGGCGGGAGGCCGCGGAGCGCTCGGCACCGGGGCGGCCCCGGGCCCGGCTGCCGCGGCGGGAGGAGCGATGCGAGGCGGGGACGAGGAGGAGGAGGAGGAGGTGGTGGTGGTGGAGGGCGGGGGGGTGCGGCTGCCGCTGCTGCTGCTGCTCCGTGCGGGGCTCAGGATGCTCCGCGGTGCCGCCCGACGGCGGCGGGGCGAGGAGGAGCCGAGCCGCGCCCGCCGCCCGCCCGCATCCTCCGGCCCGGCCCGGCCTGGGAAGGGGGGGGACGGACGCCGAGGGGGAGGGAGGGGCCGGGGAAGCCCCCCCCACGGACGCCCACGCCGCGCGGGGCTGCTGCCAAGGCGGCGGGGAGCGCCGCGGCGGGTGGGTGCCGGGCGAGAGATGGGGCTCCGGGCTCGGGGAGAATTGCAGCTGCTCCCGTTCGCCCTCCTCTACGCAATCCTACGTGATCGAGGTTCGGATGAGAAAAATCGCGCAGGCAGAACGAAGCAACTGCAGCTCCCGCGGCGGCTCTGCCCCTCCGCCCGGGCAGCCCCCGGGCCGGCCCGCCGCCCCCGCGGGGAACCGGGCTTCCCCGGAGCCGCAGCCCCGCCCGTCCCCTCCGGGGGAGCCGCCTGCGACTTGCGCAGCCACCCCGGCCATTGCTGTAGGTGCCCGAGCACCTCCAGCAGCATCTCCACGGCTTTGCCTGCTTCTCCGTGCAAGCAGAGACAGGGCGACAGCCCCCGCCCGGCACCCCAAGGGCTGCGCCGCCGGGGAAGAGGGGTCGGTGCCCCGTCGGGGGGCGCTGGAAGCCGGCTGCGGTGGCGGGCAGCCCCAGGCTGCCTCTGGTACGAGCGGTCCCAAGGCAGACCACCGGTTCATGGGCAGGTGCTCTGCTCGGGGCAACCCGCATGAGCTGGGCTGGCCGCCTCGCATCTCCAGCCGCACACCGGCACTGAACGACATTTAAGATGCAGGAATCTGTCCCTGGTTATCCAGATAAGCAGCTGCTGTCGCTGCCATGAGAACGGTGCTCTCCACATTTGAGGTTCAAGTTACAGCTAACGAGTGTATGTGCAGAAGGTGGTGAGCGAGATGCTCGGGGCAGCGTACAGCGGTCGGGGTGGAGGGAGAGGGGATCTCGGCTGGGAAGAGGAGCCCTGCCCCAGCTACGCTTTGGCAAAGTACCAGCGGCAGGATGAGGCTGAATCCAGCCCTGAAGCTGTAGGGGTGAAGCATGTACCCAGCTGAAGAGGGCACTTTAAACCAGTTGGTGACACCCCCTGGGAATTACCAACTTCAGCAAAATAATCTTTTGTAACTACTTCGTTGCAAGAACTTCAGTTCTAAACTATTATAATGTATTGCAAAAAAAAAAAAAAAAAAAAAAAGGCAACTGAAAAAAACACCCACTATGTCCATAAAGATTAACTAAACTCTGGCATTACTTCCTGATTTCACTCTTAATCCCTATGCATGCCAAAATGAGGTGGAATCAGGTTCTCCAGAAGAGAACAGGGGAGGAAGATATTCAAAACCATTTGGGAGATATAAATGTTTGGCTGTTGATCTCTTTTTAACTGCTGCCAACTTTTTTGAGCAGATTTCACTGTCCCAATCAATAAAGATTTTTCTTCCCTTTCCTGTAACTAAAATGCTTCATATTTTAATTTTCTCTGCCAGATTATTTCACTTGACATCAAAGAATGTTGCAGTACAAGGTACAGGCATGGCCTAAAGAAAGCTGTTTGCAATCAGAGAATCACTGTCTGAACTGCCAGTGAATTATCCAAAGCTTCATCTTCAAAGGATGTGAGCAAATCTGATATCTTCCCAAGAAAGAGGTTTTTCTGTCTATATATAAAGATACTTTTTTGCCTGTAGTCTTCAAATCTCTGGTGAAAGAATGCTGTTTTATACCCCCTCATATTAGATAAGTTTCAGTTATTTTGACATGCAACTAATTTGTTTTCTTGTGTAGCTGTAAACTAGGAGCAGCAGCTCTGCACTTAAAAATGATCCTAATCAGTGATAAAGTTGGTGACAGGGTTTTTTTTTTTTTCTGGTGATTTGTGGATCTGAAAAAAGAGCTGCTGCAACTCTTAAGAAGAAATGCTTCTCCCAGGTCTCTGTCTCTGCAGTAATGGAATTAAATTACAGCAGAGCTTGTGAAACTGAATATAATGTTGCATTTGCTAACATGCAGGTCTGTTTTTATTTATAGATGGCCAAGGAGTCCACGGGGTTTGGTTCTGAACACGGGCACAGTGCCATGAACTCCTGGTGACATTACTGGCATACGCATCTGCTCTGCACCACTGTGGACCATGCCCCAACTTCACAAAGTTTTCAGAACAGCCCATGCTTTTACAAACACCAAGCAAGCCCAGAGTGGTCTTGAGCTGGAGAACTGAAGGCCATTCTCATCATGCACTGCAGCTCTCCTACACCATCATTCTTGCAGGTGAAACATTACCTTAGGTGGACTGCTGAGTGAAGCAGAAAAGCCTCCATGTGCATTGGTCTCTGCCATTGGAAGTTCTCTCCTTCAGCTTCCATTTGGGTAAAATGGGTAAAGGGCCCAAAACATCTCCCATTTTCATCTGTATCAGCTGCTCCTCCTTGAGGGTAGTGCAGCCTACGCTGTTCCATACCAAGTAGCCCCTGCTGAATCCAGGGGCTGCATTCCTCGCTGCCGCCGATGGAAACTGAATTTTTTGACCAAACTGGGCCAATATGGCATTTTTCCTCAAGGCACATTTTATTTTTTTACATATTTGTCTAACTATATTTAATATAATATAATAATCTCTATACTATATAATTATTAAGGCAATTTTTCTCCCCTGGGCTCCCTCCTCACCTCCAGTCCCAGTCAGGAAAGCTGCCCAATGCACGCTTTGAAGAGAGAAGGAGAGAACAGAACTGATTCACAAAATGAAACAGCAAGACAGTGTTTTGATCACGCTGGAGAGACATGCCAACGCTCCTCCTGCAGTTTGCGGAGAAAGGCCCCATCCTGCACCAAGGATCAGGCAGAGGGGTCAGACTCCCCGTGGCTGTGGGAGAATCAGACTCACAACGCTTATTAAATATCCCCGCCGCACCCTAAGGCACGCAGGAGCCTGTGCGTGAGGCACTCGCTATGGACAGAGGCCAATATAAACATTTCAAGACACTATCATTTCTGAGGTTTTGTTCACTTGATAAATAAACTCTTCTGTCCACAGTGCTAAGGTTTAAAACGAAGGCCTGGCTGAACGTCAGGGCTTTGGTGGCTTGAACAGAGAAGAGATCTAGAATTGCATTCCCTTACCTTCCTAACCAGAACGATCTATCTAGGTCAAAACGGAGGTTATTGGCATCTTTCCTTAGTGAAGTGCAATAATTCCCGCAGGGTTGCTAACAGAATATCCTGTTTATTTTTCATGGAGCCTTCATAAGCCATGGGCTATGTTCTGTAGATTCAGTCATTAGGCATATCTCTGCTTTCCTAATTCTGCACACACAGAGCTAACTACAGACAGAAGGGTACGCAGGTTTTTTGCTGATTTGTCTGCGTAGCTACTGAAAATGCATACATGAAACTCAAGGAAAAGATTTAAATTTTAATACCGCTTTTAAATGTATATGCGTATTGCTGTCGTTGATGGGGAAAAAGAAAGACGCTTGTCTCTGGCCAATAATTATGAATGGCCTAATTCACCATTTTACAGCAGCATAGCAACAAATCTCTTCCAATAGGAAGGCACTGTTGAGTTTGAAAGTCTGCATGCAGACACCTCTTAAGAATTGTACCCTATTTCCACGCTGCGTAAATTACATCTAAAATGTGCATTGCCAGGGCTGCTTATTAAGCAGAATTAAGCCCATATCCATGTTTTATTAACTTTACTCTTTACAAGGTAGCCCCTTGTTGCATGTCTAGCATAATTAAAATTCATGCAGCTTTGGCATTCCCCAATCTTTCTGCGTGGGTGGACTTTTTTTAAAAACAAAACAAAACAAAACAAAACATGCCTGGGTAACCTGATAGAGAAAAGACATGACCTTACAGTATTTTTGCTCATTTTATGTGCAGGGTAATTCTGTTTACAATGCATGATTTTATATCTACGTTTGGATGCCTAGTAAGAATTCACATGGCCACTTAAAAACGTGCTGTTCGGGGAGAGAGATCTGGCCCTCACACAGCAGCGGAGAACGAAAACCGGCTGGCTTTCTGCACTCTTCTCGCGCAGCTGAGCGCTGAGCTGACTAGGCCTTTTAATAAACACAGAAGAGCCTGCATCATCTGATTGCTATATTAAAATAATTTATTTCATGGGCCCCTCACCCCCTTTTTTGGCTTCAAAGATTCAATTAAAACAAAATTTGCAGCTCATCACGAGGAGTCTTCATTAGCCTACCCAGTGTCTTCAAAAACAGCTCTAGCCTGGGGAGAAGTTGGGCTTGCCTGTGTCTTAAAGCAAGTGACAGGTAAGCAGTCATGCAGATTGGAGAACGAAACTGCTGCTGCAAAAACGGGGCCACAAGCAGCACCAACACAACAAAAACAACTGGACCCCAGAAAAAAGAAATAATTCTACTCAGATTTCCTATGTTCGTATATACTTTCTCCTTTTTAAGAGAGGATTTCTACTTAACAGAAGGTTTTATTTCTCCTCAGTGACTTGTGGCCTACACCAGGTGGAGGCAGCAGAACCCAAGAAAGCTTTGCTTCACCGAAGGTAACTGTGGCTGTCTAGGAATGAAAATGCCACAATGCATTTTTCTTCAAGAAGCCTCATGTATGGCTGAACAGACTTTGTCTCCTGGGTTCTGGAAGCACCTGCTGGAAATGGCAGGATGGGACACCATCTAAGATTGATTCTGCTGCCTACATCTTGGTGCAAAGGTTGTCTCCCTGAAACAAAGGCTGAAAAGGCGTAGATAGTGGGGTGGCATCTGAACCCATTCCCACATATGAAAAGAGACCTCCCTGCAGACAGGTCAGTGCCTGTCCCACATGGCTCTAGACAGGTTCATCTCAAAGCTGCTGTTACCACCCCACCAGCCCTGTTTATCAGCCACTCTGCCATTGCCTTCCCGAATGGGATCAGGGCATGAAAAACTGCCGTCCTTGCAATGATGTGCGTCAGTTGTGGCTTCATTAGTGTCAGGAGTCCAAGTGAAAGAGCCTGCAAACACCTGCCCACCGACAGCTCCCACACAGCACTTCAGTCATTAGGGCAATGCAGGGAGGAGGCCTCACTGAGGGGTCTCCAATCAAGGAGCAATGAAAGGATAGGTACTCTCCTTGCAGATAACCTTGTACAAGGCAGAGCTGAGAGCCCTCTTCCTGAGCAAGGGACACACAGCCAACCAGCTGCTCCAGGCTTAGAAGCACCCAGCAAAGTGTATCTCCTTGCCTGTACTACAGCTGCTGAATTTGAAAGACAGGACAGACATCTGCCTCCCTTCCTTCCTCTCTCCACCTCCTCTTCCTCACTGGTCTCCTCCCAACATCCAACAACTGCTTCCATCCATCCCCTTAGGGACTTTTTCACACATGGCCACCCATCTAATAGCCCTAAGCCACAGGAACCACAAGGAACTGGAAGGGGAGTGAGAATGTGGACTTGGTATTTCATCCCAGGTCTTATGTCTGCATTCACAGCACACACAAAAAAGAGGCAAAGACCACATCCCTTGTGCTTTTAATGCAGAGCAGCAGCTTGAGGCTGAAATAGGTGAAATAGCCACCACAGAACAACCCCAATTGTGAGCCTGAGACTAAATACACACACATTATGCCCTTCTCTGGCTGAAGCAGAGACCTAGCCCGCAGACCTCAGGGTAGCAGCACTTTCATGAACAAGAGAACTCCTACAACCTTCCCCACCCGGAAGAGGTCAGCCACCCCCATCGCTGTCTTTGAACCCTATCTGATGGCAGCCTGTAGCCCGTTTTGGCCTACACTTTCAATAATGCGAGAGGCACCCAATTCCCGTGGACGTTGAACTGGTTGTGTCTAGCTTTACATCTCCCTTGCCTGAAGGTGATGTGGTCTGGGTGGAGATGGCAGTGTGACCCCACAGTGCAGTTTCAGGCCCAGGGCCTCCAAACCCCTGGGATCAGGTGATCTAAGGGTTCCCCATGCTTTTTCCCCCCTCCCTGGGAGGAAGGAAAGCGGCTCACGCTGTGAAACCTCCTCACGTTGTAACCATGCAGCCAGGTGCTGATTCCTACCAAAACCATTTTCAAGCGTGTCGGGAAAAGCCTTTCAATTTAAAGTTTCCATCAAGCTGACTTTGCTGAAAGTCAAACAGATCCTTCCTGATTAGATCTTGGCTGAGGCAAAACAGCCCGATTATGTGATTGAGAACGATAAAAAGAAGGGAGGGAGAACGAAACCCCTATCACGTTCCTCCAGCAGGGCTGTGGGACCATCTGCTCCACAGCAAGTCAAGGCTTGGAGATTGGAGGCAGCAGCCTTGCTAATGCACGTGTGTTGCACTGACATAGGCCGAGAGGGGAGGAAGAGGGAGAAGCTGTCAAGGAGAAATAACAAAGTCCCTCCAGACCCATAAATCTCTCTATCCGCACACAATGGATTCTGCCAGACCTAAAGAGGCCTTGGAAAGTTCCCTGACCCCAAACTTCACTTGGCCCTTCATGCAGCCTCCAAATCCATAAGAAGCCTAGCACTCGCATCCTGAGCCAGGTCATATCTCAGATCCTGCTGGGTCAGAAGAGCAATGCTTCAAAGGGGCAGCCCATTGCTCTCTCACCCAGCAAAGACTCGGAGAGCTCGTGGGAAATGGGAAATGCAGAGACTCTGACAAAACCTAGTACTCCCACTGCCATCAAGCTCTGCAGAACAGGAGTTCTGGGACATTAATCCTGCCCTCAGGATGCCTCTGAAGTTACATGCATCCAGATTGCATTTTATTTAACCAAACCTGCTTATTTCTCCCACATACTGCAAGGGCATACACAACACTAAATGTAAATAAGAGATTACAGCTGACATACAGCTAGGACAAGGTTTGAAGACTCTCTCTTCCCCCACTGACTTAAAGTGCTGGGTAAAAATGATCATATTCACATACATCGCTTCCCCCCCATACCCCTGGCCTCCAAACACACCTCATGCTATTTGCATTGTAATTTATTTCCCTCCCCAGCAATAAATCAACTTTTCTATCTCCCCAGTAAAATGAAATCCCATGTCCTCTCTCCCCAGACTCTCACAGCTACTGCAATCCAGACGCCAATAAAGATATCAGTGGCCTAGAAGTAAATCTAAGTTTGCCAAGGATACAAAGACTAATGCGGTAGTAATTAATGATCGCAGCAAGTCTGGTGAAGAGACTAAACTGAACTGACGTGGAAACCGAGTTCATAGAAACAAGTTTCATTTTAACACAGCCAGACCAAACCTCTGGGGATAAACTGTGCAGTCTGTATTACTTCAAGACCGGGCACGTATTTTTTTTCCTCCGAAAGCAATGGCTCTGGGAATCGGGAACCATGAGAGAGAGACAAGTGAACAGGAGCCTTCTCCACAGATCTGCAGCTAGGAGAGCCCAAGCCCAAGCCCAAGCCCATGGGTGCATGTGTGGAGCAACAGGGAGCAGAAGCAGAAATGCTCTGTCCCATTTGTACCCAGTGCAGCAAACATTGGTATCGCAAAAGTCACAAAGTCTGGTTGCCACACTTCAGAAGTGGCAAGGATCAGAACATAGCTGCAAGAGGGTCTAAGGTCTACAAGAAATATGAGTATAGTGAAAGACTCGATCAGCTCAGTCTCTTTGTTGCAGTAATAACCACATCTACAGGGGATTAACATGGGGCAACCCTGTGAAAATGCTGTTGGTACTCAGCTGTATTTAGCCCATTAATACTGTGGCCGCTGATAGTTTGCTGTTGCTGAAAATCTGGTGACAGAAGAAAAATGGTTGAAATCTTCTGTATCCAAGAGAATGACAGAGAAGACTTGGCCCTGGCCGATAAATCTCTCACCTCTCAGTAAGAACATTTTCGAAAGGAGGGGCTCTTTCAATCCAGCAAAGTCAGAATGAGATCTGGAGACTATGAGTCAAGGCAAGGCTCATGTTTATTGTTAATAACAGATGTAATTCATCAAGAGAATGATATGGCAAGAGGTGTGATGGATTTTCTATCATTTCACCCTAAAAGCCAACCTCTTTCAAAAATAGATGAGCTGATACCATAGCGCAGAGGGTACAAAGGACCCTGGAGAGGTCACCCCTGTACTGTGCCAGCAGTACCTTCATCATCGCTGACAAGGTTGGTCCGGTTCCTGCTTAGGGACCTGCAGCAGTGGAAATCCCACAGCTCCCTTGGGAATGTGGCTCTGCACCACCCTCAGCTAAGAAAGGCTCTTCCTAACATCTAGTCCAAAACACACTTATCTAGAAGTTTCTTGCCCTATTGGCATGCCTGTCACAGAGGACTTACTGGGCTTGCTCTGTGCAGTCCTGACTCAAGTGAAGCAGGAGACCAGACTGCGCAATCACAAGTAGTCCCTTCTGTCTGACTTCTGAGGCTCACCCAGCGTCAGTCAGTATTAGACATAATATGAACAGAAATCCACTTTGCAAAAAATCTTGGGTTCAAAGTCATGTTTCTTCCCCATGAGGAATGAAAATGAGACCCTCCGGGAGCTCACTATGAAATGCCAGAGGAGCAAGAAAGCACGCTGCTGTGGGAGAACTGGTGGTCTCACCACTTTCAAGACCAAGACTCAAATCTCTGCTTTTGCACTAGGCAGAGCAGGTCATGAAACTGGATCTTTAAATCCCTGTGCAATGGGCCCTTCTGAAATGACTATTTCCTTTCTCTCTCCCACAGTTTTGATAAAGTGGCATTTTTCAAGGGAAAAAAACACCACTACCAATAGTTTGGCTGCTCCTTCTGCAGGCATCCATCACAGCCTCCCAACCTGTATCACTCATATTTGTGTGTCTGACAGAAATTACAGCTTTGGCGTTTTCTGCCCTCAGACTGCTGAACTCTGAAGTGCTTAACGCAGAAGCTGCAATAGCTGCTCTAACCATTTTGTAGGGTTCTTCTAGGGCTTTCCAAGAATAGCTTTTGGACACGGGCAACCCTGTCTCCTTGTGTCCTTTATTCATGACCTCTCTATAGCTCCTGTCTTGGACAAGGAATTCCTGTACAGTGTGATTTCTTTCCTCCTCTCTGGCCATGCTTGCCTGTCGTCCCCCCTTCATATGCACATTTCTTGACTTCAGAGAAAGAGTCAGTATCTCTTTGGTCTTATTCCATCATGTAACACTAAAAATATTATTCAGTTAAAGGGCTGTTGGAGCCTGCTACGGACAAGTCATTGATTTAATTCAGTGTCCAGAGACTACCCCTGTTAAAAAGTAGAAATAAGCGAAGAGAGCAATGCCTTCTATCTGACATGGAGAAACAGGCATGGACCCTGCTTACCCATCAAAGTCATGTCCTAAAGCGTTCCCTTTTGAACACAGCCAGGTCTTTCATGATGAGAGGACAGGATCCCCTGAATTTCCCTTTCTAGCCCCACAAAGAAGGCTGCAAATTTGGGAATGCTCCCTCCCCATCACCCCAGGGACAGTGTCAGCTGCCCCTCCTGTGGCACCGAGCACGACGGCCATGGCCATGCCACCTGCCCCACGGCATTTACAGGAGCCTGTGGGCACTTCTGGAGCAGCTGTTTGCTGTGTGACACTCCTGCCCCAGCGCAGGGGCAAGGGGCAGCCCCTGGTACCGAGATGAGCTGGCAAGGCAGCCAGCAGCACTCCAACAAAAAGTTCTGTAGCATTGCCAAGTGTTGTCGAATGCAGGGGAACTCACAGCAAGAGCTTTCATCTTTCATTATGATTGAATGCTCCTGCTCTAGCCTGTTGGAAACATCATCTTCTGAGATGCTATGGGCTCGCCAAAGTTCATGCAAGGTAGTATAAACCAGGGGGCAAGTTATTTGCATTTTCTTTTGGCAGAAGCTTATACATAAGACTAGCTGTGCTTGGCAATTGGAAAATGTACGAGTGTGGGGGTGGGGAGCCTAAATTAAAAGCCACTTAAGTGGGTACTTGAGTAATTATTGGGAGGCTTCTGAAGAGACATTTTTGTCAGTAATTAAGGAGAACATGGCTTTGTGCTGGGTACAGGTGGCAATATGGCAACGGAGATCATCGGCACTCTGCACAGAGATGACCAGCTATCCATTAACTGCAGAGGCATGTTGGGATTTTCTGCCCAAAGAGCCTCCTTCAGAATTGAAAGAGGGCCAGGCCCACAGAGGGGCTGAAATCCTGATACTCTCACAGTCTCAGAGCCTCCGCACCAGGGAAAAGGATGCCCAAAATTATTTTTATGAAGCCACCTAGCTCCCGAGGTCCCTGTGGCTCAGCAGAGGTGGGTCCCACTGGTGTCTCTTTCTTCAGCAACCCCAGAGGCCTTGAATTCCTGGAAAACCTCCCAACCCAAAGGAAGTGAAGGAAAACATGCTGGGCAGTTCCAGCGTGGAGGAGGGTTGGCTTATGCCTCCCATCAGTGGCACGGGCAGGTTAGTTGTGACCTGGCTCCAAGGATGCTCTCTCTCTCTTCCCTGACTTGTTTTCATAAGCCTCATGCAAGCTTTGTCTCCCATTGGCTTAGCTTTGGGGATCTTTCTCTTTGTTAAAGAATGCCAATAATACATGCTTCCTTCTCAGTGTTAAGAGGCAGATTATTTCTTCAGTACATTATAGCAGATACTTCTAGAAACCGGTGCCTCTAGTACCCACTCCAGCCCACCTCAAATGCTGTAAAATGTGGGGTGCAAGAAGGTGTCCTCACATGAAAAGACTGATCTGACAATGAAGGGACTGAGAAACAGAGCTACTTTTAAGTCTGCAGCAACTTCCTCATGACAAACTCAGGCAGTTAGGAAATTAACTGTGACGATCTGTAGCTACCAGGGCGGTGTCTGCCTCCTCATTAAAGATGCAGGTAAAGAAGCCTGAAGACAGCAGCAGTAAAAGGAGCATATGCAACACAAACATGTCCTTGTGAAGGAGCATATTTCATAGACACTTCATTACCTTCAACAACTTCCAGGTCCTTGCTTATTCATCAGCAAGACTTAACTGTCATGAGCCAAAAAACGTGGGCTGAGTTTATCAAAATGGACAGAAATGAGCTAGACTTCCAGATCTCGCTGGGATGCTCCAGGGGTCCCCCCGCAACCTCCAGCCTCAGCCCCTTGCCCTACCGACACTCTGTGCTGAACGCGGGGTGTGCGAGAGGTCCCTGCCCAGCGTGCACCAGCTCTCGCCCCAATTAAACACGCCAGACTGACTCCTGCAAAGTTCCCCTTCAAAAAAAAAAAAAAAAAATAGTTGACATAAGGAGGCGGGCACCAGGCATTTGTTCTAGAAAAGGCTACGTGCTACTCCCAGCCTTATTATTTGCACTTGGATGGCTCCAGCAACTAATGCAATCCTCTCACTTTTCTTTCTTGACCCTTGGCACAATGTAGGGTCTGAAAAGTCTTCTTTCTGTCGTTATTTGTTTTTATTTATTTAACCATTTCACATGGACTCTGTCAGCTTGAATTTGGCCCGGCTTCTCAATTTTGGGGGGGGGGGGGGGGGAAGACAAAAAAACCCTGGAGCATTCATAAACCTTCAATCAAACACAAAATATGCCCACAATATCGTACAGCTTGAATGAAAGCTTTTCTTTTTAAAACAAAGGATGTTCCCTTGTGTTGCTTGAAACCCTGGCACTGGAGCAATTAAGAAAGTGAAACTGGCTACAAACTAAAGCAGAATGGACATGTTTCATAGATCTTCATTGCCCAGGCAGAAAGAAATGTAAACAGGGCGTAAATTACAGCAGCCAGAGGACAGATAAGCTGAAGGACAATGCTGGCACAAGAGCAAACGGGTAGAAACTGGCCAAGAATAAATTTAGACTAGAAATTAGACATGGTTTCTAGCGATCAGAGGAGTAAGATGCTTCCAGTAGGACCAATGGGCACCGTGAAAAGACACTGTGACACAGCCAGAAACAACATGAGCCAGGAGACCCTTTCTCTCATCGCTAACACCAATACTTTTGGTCTTTAAAAGAATGGGGAGACATCTGACGCACACTCAGTAGGTTTTTTTTTTTAATGAGCACTGTCCCTTTAACCTTTGCTAATTATTCCATCTTAAAATATATCTATCCTAATAGCCTTGCTCATTTAATTGATGAATTAAAGCAAGCAACAGCAATTATTGAGTGTTTTTATTTAGCGGTGTCGTTAAATAAAGCAAAAGAAAACAAGTTCCCATAAAATACAAATGGTCTTATATAAGTGTTGTTAGGGATGCAATGACAGGAGGGCATTCAGTCAAGTGCTTATATTGTTACTATCATTCAGACATCAGCTCCAAAGCTGATCTAATTTGAAAGCCACTCCTGCAGATCTTTGCTATTGATTGGTGCAGTCTGCAGAGACGCCGCTTCCCACAAACTCATTCCAGAATCGGGGAGCTGTCAGCTCCCACGTGTGGGGTCCCTGGCCAGGCTGGTACCCACATCTGTCTGCATCTGTCTTTTCTGCTTGCCGGATACTTTGGGGATGCCCAGTATCATCTGACGGCGGGAGGGGGGGGTATTCTGTTGGCAGGGTGAGTTAGGGAGAGGCGTACCCTCAGCTCTTCACCCCAGATCTCCCCTGACCAGGATTGCTGCCCTCTCGACTTAGTTACTACTCAGACTAAGTAAAACTTGTGTTTATGCCTGTAATTTCTGCACTGAACTGCTATATTGCCAGTTAATGTTGTTTAGAAATGAATTGCTGCTGCATAATGTACGGCAGAACAACAAATACACATTAGCTACATATCACAAATCAGATAATTACCAACCAAGATATTCTTACGCGTGTTCAACCTCTTATACGATGTAATAGGACACTATCAAAATAGAGCTCGCATTACAATGACAGTTTTGGCTTCTAGCACTTTGGCTTTTATTGTAATAAATTCTAATTTTCTGATTTTTATCTGCTCCTCCCCCCCCCTGCTCCTAGTGGCACAGGAATTATGATTATGCCAGCTCTAAAACTAGACTGCCTGTTTTTAAAGCAGTTATTCTGCCTGATTCACAAGCACAGCACTGAAGCATTTGAGACACAAACATTGCAGATCATCCTCAATGCCAAGAGCAAAGCACAGAGCTGACAGGCTTTGCTTCGACTCCCACCTATGCCACCAACCCGCAGAGTGACCACAGCTCTGTACCTTCATCCCCACGCTTCTAATTCCTCCCATCCCTAAAACGAGGGCGATGATACTACTTTTGTGAGCCTTTACCACAGCAAAGCTTGAAAAGATACTTTTGGGGGGTGGGGGGGCAGGTGAGGGGGGGTGTCAGATGGATTTTAGGGTGGGATTTTTCAAGCAATGCAGGCAGGTGGTGCCGGCGGAGGAGGCCCCACTTTCCCCATGCTCACACAGATGGAGGTCACAGGAATGGCCCCTCCTTTCTGAAAGGACGGACACACTCTTCAGCTGACACCTTTGCATAGCATCCCCTCGGCGTCCAGCTCAGCTCCTCTCCTCTGCGAGCTGTGACCCTGTCACATCTCACCTCCCCCTGCGAGGCCATGAGGAGAGGGCTTGGCAGCGCTGCTGCAGAGGACCGCTGGCCCCACCAGCCACGCTCTCCCCTCTCGCCAGCTCGTCCAGCGTATTTACAGCTCGCAGGACGTCTGTGGCACTGATGTAAATGACAAGGTTGCCACCTCCCTTCACAAGGACTTTGGTTTTTTTGCCCCATGGTCCCTCTGCACCCAGTACAATGACACACGAGCTCTACTGCCCAGCAGTGGGGGAAGAAGATGAAGGTGCCAAGCCAGGCTGGGGCACACTTCACCCTGGACCCTGACAGCCACCGGACAAGCAGCGGGGACCCACTAGTCCCACCCAGACTCCCGCAGACCTCAGGGTTGCACCAACAAAATCATTTTAACTAGCAAGGGAGACTGCTCCTGGGTATCGGGGAAGCCCTGTCCTTCCCGCACGCTGAGTGGGGGTCGGTGCCGCAGGCTCCATCCAGCTCCTGGGAAGCACCGGGGCTTCACGGAGGTGTTTCCCACTCAGAAAGATCCTTTCCCATCCTGCACAAACAACTGAGGAATCTGACTACAGCAGCACGGCAAGAGTGAGCGCACCCCAAAGGGTTGTAGGATTAAAGTTCTCAGCATATACAATTTCAGAAGTTTTTCGGGGTCTTTTTGTGCATGTGAGGAGAATGAAAAATAAGAAAAGTACATAGTGTTGCACTGAGTCCTCTTTTTTTTCCTACAATGAATTAAAAAACCCTGGAAATGAATGTTGGGCTCACAGAACTATTTTATTTTCCTTGAAATTAATCTTGTTTCTTTTCCACATTATTTAACCCTTAAAAGGTTAATTTTGAGAAAAACCCAAAAACTTTTTAAACTTTCCAATGTCTTTTTTTTTTTTGGGGGGGGGGGGGGGGGGCGTGGATTGCAAAATATCTTGGAATTTGTCTGTCATGGAAAAATTTGAAGTTCAAATAGGTAATGATTTGAAACAAAGTAAGCTCCCCAGGTTATGGTATTATGTATTTTTTCTAAAATTGGGAAAACATCTCATTTTGCCTCTAAATCCATCTTTTTTTTTTGTTTGTTTGGGGGCATCCTGGTCACTGCTGCATTGAAACCAAAGCTTTCCCAGTTTTGGTTCCAATGGTCTGTGGGTTAGAGCAAGCCCATTTTTTTCTTCTTCCATATGGAATAGTCCAAATCAGACATTTTTTTTTTGAGATTGGAAGGGGCTCAATTAATCCCATTTATAATGAAGGTGAACAATCCCAGGACATGAGGATCCACAGCCTGACATGCAACAGGGGAGGGCGGCAGCCAGCTATGGGAGCTGGAAAGGGAGAGAACCTGCCATGCAAGGTGAACCGACCACACCAGCGTTGCTGCCCAAACTGAGCAAAAGTACAAAAATCGGCAACCAAATGAGGAAAAAAACAAGTTTGAGTCTCTTTTCCCCAAGCTACAGCAGTGTCCCCCTGGGGCTGACCATGTACCACCTACCTCCGCCGCACCAGGAGACACAGAAAATCCGCTACCTGGCAGCAGCCCAGCCCTGTACCCGGCGCAGCAGTGTGCGCTCTTCGTGCTGCAAGAGACGCTGAGCATCCACGCTCAAACCCACAGGGATTTAAGAAAAGGACGATTAAAAAAAAAAATCCCAGCCTATTTCCATCAGTCCAGATAGGTGCATGCACCCCTGAATTCACACGGGAAGGACACCACTAATGATTTTTATCTTAAACTACGCCCTTTTTGAAGCGCCTCTCTCTCTCCCAGACTTTCTTTCGGGCGGCTGCGGAGCGGCAGTGCCGCCCAGCGGTGGCTGAGCCGGAGGAGCCGCCGCTGCCGCTCCGCAGCCGCGCACGCACCGCGGGGCGAAGAGGAGCATCCCGGCTGGAGGGGTCGCCTGCGCCCGCCTGCCCCCGATTTAAGGTAAGGGGGGGGAACATACGGGGGGGGGGGGGGGGGGGAGGAGAAAAACAGAAAAAAAGAAGAAAGGGAGAAAAGAAAAAGGAAAAAGGGAAGAAAAAAGGCAAGGAAGGAGAAAAAAGCAAGGAAAAAGCAAGGGAAAAGCAGGGGAAAAGCAAGGAAGGAAAAAAGCAAGGAAGGAAAAAAGAAAGGAAGGAAAAAAGAAAGGAAGGAAAAAAGAAAGGAAGGAAAAAAGAAAGGAAGGAAAAAAGAAAGGAAGGAAAAAAGAAAGGAAGGAAAAAAGAAAGGAAGGAAAAAAGAAAGAACAGGCAAGAAGAAAGAAAAAAGAGCAGAAGAGGAGGAAGAGAAGGAAGAGGAGGAACAGAGGAAAAGAGGAAAGAAAAACAAACCCCCACACCCCTGAAAAAAAAAACAACCCCAACAACAACAAAAACCCCCCACCAAAACCCTGGAGTGTAAATGCAGAGGAAGGTTTTTTTACAACTGTGTGGAAGACCTTTTATTCATTTAAAGTGGGACTTCTGCGCACCAACACCCCCACAAGCCACTCTAGGAGCTTGCCAGGGTTCACCCTTTGAGCATCGCCCTAGCCCAGCTGCTGGGCCCAGGCACCCTCTGCTGCCTGCTGGCGCTGCACGAAGGCGCTGGGTCTCACGCAGGCAGCAAAGCTGCCCCAGAGATGTTACCAGGGGCCAGGACGTGCTGGAGGGAAACGGGGCTGCTGGCAGCGGGAAATCCTCCTCTAAACGCCTGTGTTCGAGAGGAGGGAGGAAAATGAGGGATCTGCTCCAGTCCCACAGGGCTGGCCGGGGCACAGCCGAGGCAGCTCGCCACCCCGCTTACCCACCAGGCAGAATTTGCAGCCCCGGTTCGTTGCGTGCAGCAAATCAGCACCTTTGCCACATCCCAGGTAGAACTTGTCGGACTCAAGCCCTGCGAGCTGGGGGGCTTTCTGTCGAACAGAAACTTGAGATAAACAGTTTGGGCTCAAACTTGGAAAATACACATGCCCTGGAGATCAGTGAGAGGAGAGGGAGATGCTCAGCACCTTCAAAGGAGGGGGCGGAGGGACTTCGCTGGAGAAGCCGGGCCGCTTCCCGAGCAGGACATTCTCCAGCGCCCCAGCACCCCGCAAGCCTGCAGGGGCACCGGGGAGCCCGGGAGGGGGACCTGCTGCCACCGCAGCGGCTCTCCCTGCGACAGCACTGCCACCTGGTGCCCACAGGGACACACTCGCTCACGCTCACCCGTGGCACTGCTCAGCAGCAGTCCAGCAACCCATCCGCAGCCCACAAAGACCTTGCCCAGATCAACCCATCTATCCCAGATCATTTTCTAAGGCAAGAGTTTCTCCAGCAATACCATGGCTCTTCTACCTGCCCGGGGCCACCACTTGCTCCTGGTTCAAGCGTTACAGCTTTGCATCATCCTTAGCAGCGCTTTCCCCTTCATCCGATAAGTGGCTCTTGAGCCTTTGTGCCCTCGGCAGCTCTGCGGCAGAAGCGCAGGTGCCCTGTGCTGCAGGTGACAGGGCAATGAAATGATCTGTCTTATCATCTCCACGTTTACAAAAAGACAGCTGCATGTGGTTTGACCAGAATATTTGGTGAATTTGTGCTAGTTTGAAAAAAAAAACTTGAAAGAACTGAAAGCAAGGGAAGTTTTTTCTCTGCAAGCCAGTTGCTTGCCTATTCTTTTATTCAGGCTGCTTTATTCTAAGTATTTTTAACAAGTTAGAAACAGAGTGTGTTTCTTTCTGTTGGAGTTTTGGACTAAGTGTTTCAAACCTCATTCTTTCCCTCCAAACTTTTTTAGCACGGCACGAAATCCCAGATCTGTTGTTCTCCCAGCACTACGTTAAACTATCTCTCCCCTTCACATCACGCAGCCCTCGTACTCCCTACCCAGAGAACCCGAGTGCAAGTTCTAAGCTAGAATTGCTTGCTGCTAAACGCAAAGCTCCGTAACTGACACTGGAAATGCCTACTCACCTCTACAGATCTTGCTCTGCTTTACAGACTCCAGAAAACTGAGTACTCACCAAGGTGACCTTCACTCCCCGCTGAAAACGCAACCAGCAACAGGGGTGGAACAAATCACCCATTTAACAGCTCAGAGCAACACCCTGCAATGTCCCTGCCACACCAGCCAGGGGACAGCACAGCGAGGGAGATGGGGATTTTTGAGCAAGCCATAGGCAGCCAAATCAGAAGCTGACCGGAGCCTTGGAGCGGGCATCATTGAACACCTTGGCCTTGTCTTACAGCTAATCGCAGAGACCCAGAGATGGGTTTCAGTGCTGCTTTCTACCCCAGAAGGGGCAGGCAACCGATTCTTACACTCCTTCCCGGTCCTGGTCGCTCCAAGCCAAGACTCACTCAGTAACAGGAGGCAGCTGCCCAAATCTGAACCTGCGGCTGTTTCATACACAAAATTTACAACAAGGGAGACAGCGTTTGCCCTTTTACCATCCATTGTAGCATAGTCACCCTATACAAACGGTGAGAGCTGGGAAGCTTAGGTTCTGCACTTCAGCTCTCTGAATACATGGCCAGCAAAATCTGGCGCGTGCCTCTGGGTGTACCACCCAGCAATAAGGGACACCACACACACAGATGTACTGCTACATCAGCTCCGGCTATTACAGCCTGCAGGGTAAGGTAGGTGCCCAAATTACAGTGAAAACTATTAGCTAACTAGCTTGGCCTTAGCTGTATCGCTTGTTCATTTGTCTGCAAGCAAGTTGTGAGAGTCCCCGCTCGCTCTGTTATTCATAGCTATTTGTTTATGTTGCCTTGAGCAGTTCTTGCTCTGCCAGTCATGCAAGCCCAACATTTGTAATTTGTCCTATAAAATAGGAAATTAATGTAGGAAAGAGGCTGCATACAGCTTTCCACCGCAGCATTGATGTCAAGCATGATATTCCATTTTAATGGAATAAAATGGGTTTGTGCTGTACTGGCTAGTTGCTTGCCTGGGAAAAGGAAATTTCCACAGTCCTCTTGGTCCCATATCCTGACTCTGCAGCACGAACTGAGAACAGATCACAGGGGCAAATCTTCTAAGTTTTTTTCTCAAGAGTCTATTTCTCAGATCTATTCAGTATTTCTTGTTCAGGAGATCTTCAAAATTTGCAGAAAACGAAACAGAAAAAAAGCCACAAATGCAGCTATTCCTGTCTGAATACCCGTTTCTTCTACACAGAGAAATGTGTTGGGTATTGCTTTAGCTCACCACCGAACAAGTACTGCCGAGCCACGCTTTAAACGAACTTACGCTGTAAAAAGCAGTGGCTTTACTGCTAGCTGCTCTCTGACTGGCAAACATATTACAAAGTGAGAATGTAGCAGTCACTCACATCTCTGGCCTATTTAAATAAATCTTTGAGGTTACCTTGCCCAGCAAAATCACACTGACAGAGCCCATTATTTCTAACGCACCACTGCTTTCTCTCCTGGGTACTCTTTTCCTTCCCACTATAGCCTGTTTATACAATTAGGCGTTTCCTACCCTGGGACGCAGCCTTTGCAGTGTCATTGATCACAGCAAATAACAAGTACACGCAGGATGCTGCAAAGTCTCGGTGGGCCAACACTGAGCCTTCCCTTTTAGCAATTTTTCCAGCAGATTTTGTTTTGAACAAGGTGTAAGAACAGCCAGAACAGCCTCCTGTGTACCTGCAGCGCAGCCCTGGGCACAGCACAGGTATAAGAGCGCTAACTCTATTTGGAATAAAATGACCTGAAAAGAACACAGCTAGTGCTCTACCTTGTTAGCTTTATGCTAGGGGAAGTAATTAGGGTTTCTATGAGATAGTTACATTTTGTAAGATTCTTCCAGTTTTCTTGCTGCTAAGTAATTACAAAGACTTCCCAGCCAACACCTGTTCCACCAATGCGAACAGCAGTAAGGGCAGCCGCTCCAGCAGGACCCTGGCTCAGGCACGTGATGCCCCACCAAAAGCGAAGGAGGCGCAAAATGCCGCTCCTACTTACGCTGAAATCTGGGGAGTCACCCTGGGCTTGCAGAGGGGCTGCCAGGAGCAAGCACGAGCACCCCTCACGTGTCTCACGCTGATGAGTCTGGCGTGGGCAGACACAGTGCCGCGAGCTACTGCGTGCTCGCCAGGGTGCCGGTGGCAGCCCCGGCACGCAGCCTTGCGGGCTGGTATCACCCTCAGCAGCCGGACCGCGGACACTACACAAACCACCTTGCCTAAAACTCATTCAGGTACAAATCACAGTGGTATCTTTATCCCATCCTTTAATACAAGTTGGCTGCGGGCTTCCCTCTCCTCCTCTCACCTTACAGTACTTGAGCTGGTGGCTTCTGTCTCACAGCAAGGAAAAACGTGCCCTGCAGTGCGATAGTCCCCTGGTTCCTCTGTGTGTCTGCACAGCTGGAAAAACGTGGGTCTGGGACAGCTTTGCTTTTTGCACCACAGCACAGCAACCCAAGGAGGCTCCTGGGGACCCTGGAAGGTTCATGCTCTGCTGTCATTGCCTCTGCGAGGTCATGGCGGGCTGGCACAGTCCTTCAGCCCCCCCCCCCCCGCGCCCCTGGGGAGCGGGGTACTGGCCTGGCAGGAGCTGCTGGTCTGCCAGGCTCTGGAGGAGGATCTGACCCTACGTGCCAGCATGGACCGAGCCCGTGTCTCGCTGCCGTGTCTGTGGTCCCACAGGCGCCTTCTTGCAGCCAGTGAAAATTCAAAACGACTCCTAGTGAATAATTAATTGTCATCATCCTGGATCATCTTTAATGAATGAAAAAGCTGGAAGCCTGCTGGGCACAAGAACATGGCTCCGTGATCGGGGCACAGATGTGCATTTCTGCAGGTGTTCCCTGAACTCCCTAGTGAGAGATCCTGGGGCTGTGGGTTGAAATCCCGTTCGTTATGTCCTCTTGGGACCCAGAAACCTGAAAATGCCGCGGGGAAAAATGTTCATTTTCACTAAAGATGTCACACGCATCACAAACTGAGCATAGAAAATGCAGTTCCCTGTGGAAAAGGCATTCCTGTGACCGGTGCAGAGAAAGAAAACAGGCTGGGCTTGGCAGTTATGTTAAGCGACTTCTGTTTAAGCACGGGTATTTGGAGCGCCCCGAGCCACGTGCCCATTTTCAGGCTGTCCCCCCACAGGGAGAGGCATCTCCCAGCTGCCCGCCAGCTGCCACCGCCGCACCCGCTCTGCAAAAGAGGGTTAATCTGTCCCTGCCGCCGTGCCACCAACACGCTGCAGAGTGCATGGCCCATTTATCCCTGCCGGGGCTGCCGCAGCGCTGCCAGCTCCGCCGGGGATTTGGCCGCTGATTGAGAGACTGAGGCTTAGGCAAGGGCTGACGGGGGGTTCCAAACCTGCGCAGCTTTCCAACAGGCGTGAGCGTTCAAAAGGGAGCGATGAATTTCTTTGTGTCCTTAGAAGCCAAGATACTTGTTTAAGCAGCAAAATGAGCTCTCAGGAGCTCACCTTCCCCTTCCCAGTGTTAGGCTTTGCAGGTGACAGCAGCAGCACCCTCCCCAGCTGCTGGAGGGGCAGAGGACAAACCATGCTCCCACCCGCTCCCTGAAGCCAGGCGGCCGAGCAGCCACAGGGAGGCATCAAGGGGATGCTCTGGCTCCTCATTAAACGAGGAGAAGGAAGGAAAGGCCTTGGGCACGATTGATTACCTTAACGAAGCTGGCAGCTCTGCACGCTGACAGCACCCGAGGCGCGGGGTTTGACGTGCAGCACATCCACCCGGCGCCTTCAGAACCCTTAAAAAGCATAAGCGCCCGGCAAAGCAAATACCTGTCTGAAAGGAGCCTAGATATCCGTGCTGCAGAGCCGGCAGCGAGTTTGCCTTGTAATTAAGCATATGTTCGTGGAAAGCATCTGTGCACTGAGAAGCCTCAGCGCTTCCCTGCTTCTACAGAAAGCGTCTCCCCCGCCAGCAGCTGCCTCCCGGCTGGGTAATGATGTGGGTGACATTGGCCTTAATGCTCGCAGGAGGCTTGCAGGGTGCCGGCAGCCACAGCACAGTCAACAGTCAGAAGGTGATTGGTTTTTTTTTTTTGTCTTTCCAGCCTTTAGAAACCACCAGTGACCTGCAGGTGATGCAAAACTGGAAACTACGGAGGCAAAGAGCACAGTGAGTGTTCTGGAGAGCCGACAGAACAGGAACATCCCGGCATGCATCTTTCGGACTCGGATTTTGTGTCACGCACAGCCACAGGTTCGGCTGGCGAGCACAAATAGCACTATAACATACGGTAACGAACATTTTAAAGCCGCGGCTGCTCCCACCCTGATCAGACCCAGTTTGCAGACGGGAGATGCGGAGGCTGCTCCTGCGCGGGCTGGGTGAGCCGTCGGCAGGGTTCGATCCGCCTGCCTCGCTGCGGGATTTTTTGCTTCGTTATGGAAATGTACCAGGACACATTCAAGTTCAGTCCGGCTCTGACAGGACATTCTTCAAAACCGGATTGATGGGCTCCTCTTTCCTGACCATCACAGGAATTCACAGCAGATATTCCCCATCTGCATCTCTGCTCCCCATATTGTACTTCCTTTGGTTCCCTACACCGATTATGTAGGTATTTGCACAGTGTCAGAAAAAGCCGAAGGAGCACAGGATTTTGCACAACTGATTCATCCAGATAAGCATGCAAAGCACTTTAACAGGTATCACAAATTACATAAAAATGCTCTTCTCAGTTCCTTATTTTTCTTCACTCTATGAATATTACAGTACAGACAAAAACCAGTAAGTAAATAAAAGACAGAAATGTGGACTGGTATTTTAAGGCTATGGATGCCTCCAGGAATAGCTATCAGTCCGTAACACTAATTTTCAAGCTTGCCAAGGGTTATCATTAAAATAAAAGGCACATACATGCATCTAAACTAGGTTATAGTTTGAAAAAACATCTAGCAGATTTGGATATGTATCTTCTGCTAGTTTCGAGAATAGAAATTGAAGGCCAGTAGAGAAGGAATAATAGCCACAAAGTTAAGAATATTTTTTAGAAAAGAATTTGGCTGTGCTTTTCTATCAAAGAAGTGGAAATATCTGACATTCCCTTCAAGTTGGTAGAAGCTGGGCATGTCAGGGGGTTGGCTGAACATAGCTGGTTGCTCAAAATTTGTCTGTTCTGGGGATAATCACATTAACCCGAAGAACGCTAACTCTGGTCCAAGACAAGAGTAATCCTAGTGCATCTTATGGGATGTAAGTTTAACTGGAAAGTCCCATGGAGAATAGGTCAGAGGTGAAGTGTTACTGAACTGAACTGAAGGTGTATTTGAGCTATTGGTAGGCACATCTAACTATAATCTATTTATCCTGCATAATAAAAACAGCAGAAAAAAATAAAATGCTTGAGCTGCAGCACAATTTATACCGACACACTGGATGCTCTGGGTATGTGCTTATGTGATGAACACATCAACACTGCTATTGCTGTTAGACCTAGCTAGATTAAAGCAAATTATGCAAATCTCTGCTCTGCACATCCCCAAATTCAGTGCAAACATCCTAAAGGGGAGAAAAAAAAAAAAAAAGACTACTACTACAAAAAAAGATGGAGAGAGGAACAAGTCCAGCAATTGCTAATGGATACTCCAGGAGACAACATCATTGGGAGACGTTACTCACAAAGGTGACTCACCCAAGGAGGGGACAGGTCCTAGGCTGGAGGTCCCAGCTCTGCACCATGAGGGGCTGATTAGGTCTCAGAGACAGAGCCTCTGAGGAGGCTGGCACTGCTGACCTAAGATCACCCAAAGGAGCATAACACAAAAAACCTTCAACAGAGAGGTACGACCACCACGACTGCCTCTACCCCTCCATCAGAGGGGAACAGTAAGGACTCTTGTAACCAAAAGGCGCGATTACTCCCAGGTAGGTCTGAGGTCCCTGTTGACAAACGTGCCCTGTTCTCTAACAGGACTGCAGCAATGCTCAGGGCCAAGGGAGGCTCTACCCCACCACAGCACCATCCCAAGTCTCTATCCCTTCTCCCATTACCAGCCTCTTGTCAGCAGCTTAAGGGTCTCCAGATGGTTGCCAAGAACTGTGGGTCTGACAACCATCCTGCTACTGGGCCGCTGACACACTTCTCCACCGCCCTGTACACTGTTCAAAGGCTGTCCTGCTGCCATGTAGCTTTCCTGCAAGGCTGCCTGCAAATTTCCTTCTAGACCCTGCAAAAGGCAGAAACCTCCTTTGAACTGCCGTGTAGGACAGGCCCAAATGACCACCTGAGATGTCTGTAGAGAGACCAGGGACTTCCCACGTGCCGCTGGACCTCACACTCTATAAGTCTCATCTGACTTCACAGAAAAAAGGAGAAAACTCTCATGTTTGATCACCAGAGCCAAGCAACAGTTTTTCACAGCTCCGTATCACACGAGCCGCAGTGACGGATCACCCGCATGACATTAACCTGGACTGAACCACACGACAGATACCCTGGGCTCCTGCCCTTCTGAAACATACCCCCCCAGCCCGAGCTGGGGAGGCATTTCTGCTAATGCGACTGGGCTTATGACACAGCTGCTGAGAGCTCACCCCAGGCACTACAGGCGTGGGAGCACACGCACATACACGCTCACCTGCCGCTTCATGACAGAATGTGATTTGTAAAGCGCCGCTGCTTCCACATCCTTGAACCTTTAGGGAAAGACTTTTTCATCAGTAAAAACGCACCCGCATTTTGTCAGAGGAGAATTAGATGTAGGAAATATCCCGTAGAAAGATTGTTCCTTCTATAAGAAATGTCGACTTTTCCCCAACAGACTAAAAAAAAAGAAAAAAGCAACATTTTTTAATTTTTTTTTTTTTTTTTTTAACTTATCAAGTTACATTATCATGGGAAAAAACAAAACTCCAAGTCCAAATGTCATCTTCTACTGGCTGTCCCATCTGTTTTCTTCACTAGGGGAGCAATTTCTAGAGAACTTTTTGAATCTTTGGGAGCAAAGCCAGGAAGCATCCCCCATGCCCTGCAGACTGCTGGGCTCAAATTACTTAGTGGATTATCTCTTTATGATTAAAGGATTTTGGCTCATGTTCAGAGATGTTACAGTCCTTCCCATGAGGGGTCCGGTTTAGTCAGCTACATCAGCATTTGATGCAAGTGTAAATGCTTGGAGAAAGAGGGACTAGCCACCGATTTGAGTTTGTTTCAGTATGTTCCTGTGAAAAGCTGCCAGGAGGTGCTGGGTTTGGGCAAAGGTTGGGCACAAGATGAAGGAGAAGCAGGTATGGACTTGGTTTTTGCCTCATGGGTGCATTTGTTTCCTGAACTGTATAAAAACATAAAAAAACCTCACGTGCAGAAGGGGTATAAGAAATAATTGATTCCAGCAAAGTCATAGGATCACAGAATCATAGAATATTTTGAGTTGGAAGGGACCCATAAGGATCATCGAGTCAAGTCCTCAGAGACCTTCAGGTAGAAGCAAGGGAAAAAACATATATTTTTACATCTGTTGCATCTTTTCTTAACTCAGCACCTGTTCTATATAAATATTTATCCTACAACTGGCTGCTCTAGAGGCATACAATAAGATACCATTTAATGAATTAATTCTAAACCAAAATCAAACAACATGCTGTACCTACCCAGCTTACTGGGAGGCCTTTCAAGCCCTCCCTCACAAAGCCTGGCAGAGCTAGGGCACGGCTGCTTCAGTTGCTGCTCCTCTCATCCTTTCAGTCTTGTCACAGCCCAGGGACTTTCTTTGCATGGCACAGGGCATGTGGGCAGGAGGAGGAGGGGACTCATGCTCCAGAGAGTCCATCTTGCTGGCTGATGCTCCTCCAGCCCTAATGGGACGGGATTCATAGGACTGCCTGCCCTGAGCTTAAAAATAACTCAACTGAAGCTGGTTAGAAAGATGTATGCCTTTCAGCGAGTATCTTGCTTCCAGCCTGTACACCAGCAATCTCTTGACACAGCACAAAAACATCTTTATTTTAGGAACAGGATGTCATCAGCCTGTTCACAAGGGCCATCCTAAACCTGATCAGGTGTCTTTGCTCCACTATTTGTCTCAAACACTGGGCTGAACTTGCCGCCTGAGTGGCCAGAGAGCTCCTAGTTGCCAGGTTGGCCTGGTTCAATCCTCTCATTCGTTCCTGTGTGTTTAACCTGATTGCCATTGCATCAAAAGGTCATGCAGCTGCATGTGGGCAGTCCTATACGAAGCCCCACAGGTTGTGTGCAGGTCTGGCTCAAGTAAATCCTCCAGAAGCCTGGATGAAGCTGTCTGCAGGGACAAGCCAGGAATTGCCTTCTCCAAGATTTCTCCTTCCTGCTCTCCTGCTTCATGTGGCATCTTTCTTTGAAGCTCAACATTGCAGTGTTAGGAGTCCCACTGCCCAGAAGATCACCCAGGAGTGTAGATGCTCTGCGGACCTCCCATGCCTCAGGCTGTGCTCCCGCCTGCCAAGGCAATGGTACTGCACAAAGTGCTATCTAGTGGGCACAGCAAGGGGCTGCGAGTATCAACTTTTGCTGTATTTCCCTGCACACACCGAGTTGCTTTGCTCTCCTGCACAGAGATCCCCTTAGCAGGGGTCTGCCTGGCAAAACCCACTGCAGGCTGGCTGCTACCAAGGGCAGGATATTTATCCTGACTATCAGGAATGGATAAATATATAAAGATAGGTGCTAAGTGCAGGTCAGGCTCTTGCTGAGATAACCATGTTGCAAGGGTAAGTGCAGAGACAAGTAAGTGACCTTGGTTTACTTCATCACGTGGCCAAATGAAGTCACTTATGAAAAGCCTCCACGTGGCCTTTTGCATGTGTAACCATTTTGCCTTTCCAGTGGGCAGACACAGCTCCTTTTAAGATTCAGACGGCATGTTGGTGAGCGCTCTGAATGCGCGAGAACTTGCATTTCCAATGCAAAATGAAAATGCCTGAGTCACCATTTTATCAGGTGCTGAATAAGAACAAGTTTATTTTTTCATGTCTATAATTATACGTTTGGAAGGGGCTGGAGCAGCTCTCAGAACAAGGAGGGAAGATGCTTGAGTGAGCTGTGCTGATGGAGAGGGCCCTTGGTTGGACAGGGCAGGGGGAAGAGCAGTGCTGGGGCCAGCAGAAACTGATGCTCCCTGGCAAAACACGCTCTGCTTGTTTCTTTCCAAAATTCTTCACAGCACAATAAACGTTTGTGTTTTGGGAAGGATCAGAAGGACTGGGCAGGAAGAAAACAAAGGTTTCGTTTGGCTTGGGGGACTTTTTGGCAATGGTACTACATTTCTATAATTAAATCAGTCCCAAACCAGGCCAGGAATGAGCAAGGACAAACAAGAATCAGCTTCCCCACTTAAAGTACATTAACATCCCAGCATTTCCTAGCTAGCAGACAGGCCAGGATTGGCATACTTAACGTCTCATCCCTAGAAGTTGTTTCTTCTCATCAAGGAGAGAGAGCACACAAAAAAAGAGAAGGAAATACAGTGCTCGTGTCGTTCTTGACATATGGCTATATCTGGGTGTTTGCTTTCGGCAGTTCAGTGCCTGCCACATAGCACAGCCCCTCCATCAGACAGCTGTCGATACTGGGAAAATTGAGTTTACTCTTAATGAAAGACCACAGGCAATAAGCAATCAGCCAGCGTGCTCTCCATCCCATGATTAATGATCCAGGGGATATTTGTCTTCTACAGCACTGCCACCGCTCTCCCACCTCTGCAACTATAGGTCTGAGTCACATCCCAAAAGGGGAGGGGCACCTAATCTTTAGATTTGACTTAGTTGTATCTTGGGATGGAGAAAATTTCAGGAGCAACAAACGCGATGTGAATGGAGGCGGGCAGTACCCCATCGCTTCAAACGCTGATAAGCTGGGTAGCTGCTAACAGGGGCAATTCCACCCATTCCTCTCCCCGCGTCCCGCTACACCTTTCCTGCTGCTTCCCTCCCAACAGCAGCAGCGCTTGTGTGGCCACATGATGGCTCAGATAAGGCTGATCTGATTGAAAATTAACCTAATGAAAAATAATTTAGAAAAAAAAAAAAAAAAGAGGTTAGTTTTCTGCTCTGGCTTACCACCCAGCACTAGCATCAGCATAGGGAGGGAATACGAGTGTGTGCCCACAGATGATGGGAGCAGCATAGGGTCATCCCCCTCTCTTACACAGTTCCACTGAGGAACCGCAGCCTCAGTACCACGCTCCTACAAGAACAACCTCTAAGTCAGCTCAAAGATTGAACGCGCCCTGCAAATTCCTAACCCGAACCAGGTTTATCAGCCTCCCTGAAGAGAATACTAGAGACTCATCTATCCTTCCGTTTTAATTCATCACATATTTAAAACAAAACAAACCAAAAAATCCCACCTTGTCACCAATAAATGTCCCCTGCATACACACGTCTCCTCAGGAGGGAGTGAGAGACTTGACAGATGACAGCCATGATCCTTAATGCGTGCCTGGAAACTGCTTAAATATAACTATGGCCATTTAAGAATCTATAGAGACCCCGCTGGGATCTGACTCTCTAAATTGCAAGATCAACCACTTAGGTGAAAGAACCTCTCTTACGTTGCGTCAAGTGGAAAGAAGCAGAAGGAAATAATCACCCACGTTTTAACAAACATCTGAAAGTGGAGAGGTAAGAGATGAAAGGAGATCAATAAACATATTACCAAATTAAACTTCCATGGGTAATATTTAGACATCATAGAACTGGCACCTTAAGAAGAAGAGAGAGAAAACAGATCAGAAAAAGAAATCTTCAGAAGTCTGTTCTCAAATGGCCATTTCCAATGGCAATCACACTAATTGCACACACAAATTAGGCAAACAATCATGAATGCATTTTTCAAAATCAAGCCCCATTTGTGTTACTCTCACAAGAGTTTCCAATCAACAGTTTTCAATTGCAAATACAGAACAGTTTAGTCATCAAAAAGCAAAAGGACGAAGAATATACTGAACACGAAAGAAAAAAAACAATCTCTTCCCTATCTTTCCCATGCTTCTGTAACCAATTCCTACTGAACATTTAAAGGAACATTTTCTATTGACACAAGCCATAAAAAGACTGGTTTAATGAGCTCCTCTCATCTTAAAAATAAAGAGATAAAAATGTAAATGCACAATAGAGTGTTTCAAGTAACTTTGAAGGGGCTATTATCGAAGTATAAACATGACTATCTACCATCTGACATCCTGACTGCTACTAATATTCTTTATGGAAATTTAAATAATTGTTTCAAAGCATAATTTACCCCTTTCATCATTAAAATCACTTACATGTTATAATTCACCTAGCTTGAGCAATGAAAATACAGTCTGCTTTCCTTCTCTGAATAAGCACAGTTTTAGCAAATCACTTAAGCACGGGCTTAAAATTAACTAGCTGATTGAGGTCACAGCCCACTTTGCCTATGCGTTAGCACGCTGCTGCAGGTGATGTAGAGAGGATAAGCAAGCCCCAAACAACAGAGAAAATCCTGTTTTCTCTGAAATCTACCTCCTCAGACATATCCATTAACATTTAGTGTGCAGAAGGTGTAAAAAAAATCAGTACTGTTGCTGATTCAGTGTTAGAAACCTTCACTGAGCAAAGGCTCTCTTTGGAAGGATGGAAGGACAGGGCATTTGTTACCCACACGTCCCTCACTGTGCTATCCCAGCTGCTGGCTGGCCACTTGCTACCCCTGCAGGCCTTGGCTTACAGGTCACACTTAACCCTTAGAAAGCAATTGCGTTCATCTGTTTCTCTTAACCGGCAGCCAACATATTCTCCCTGGCAAACTGCACCCCTACTGAACATTACAGACTTCTACGTGAGAAATTTAAAAAGCTTTTAATGGGAGCTTACTGAATGGCTGGGGGGCTCAAATGCCTCTTAAAGCACAAAGGAGGAGTCTCAACTGTACGCTAAAATTCTCATGGCGCATTTTCCGCTAAATGCCTAAAATCCTAACCCATTCCCCCAGCTCCACTGTCCAGGCAGAGTAATACCAAACTACTTCGAAACTTACAGTTCTTCAGTGGTCCGTACAGGTCCTGGGTTAGTCCCACAGCTACCTTGCAAAGGCGGCAGCATCGTCTCCAGTGTACAGACAGGGCAACAAGGCAGAAGCAGGTGTGGTGGCACCCAGAGTGGACTTACGTGCAGACACACACAGCCTAAATGTCACACTGAGCAACTCTCCCTGGCTTCCCCTACACTCGGTGGAGATCTTGTCAATACAATCAATGGGGTTTAAGCTGCAGCTCATCTCACCACGCAGGAGATGCATACTACAAAGGAGCTCAGTTGTACCCTAGATATTCTGGTTCCTCTCCTCGGGTTGCAGGGCAAGCCCAGGTCAGCTGCAGAGATCTGCACAGGAGAGGCAACACCTCACCCCTTGCCCCACCATCTCACATCAGCACGGAACCGGCTCCCCGGCTCTTGCTCTGGTCCATGGGCAGCTGACCGCCACCACAGCTCCTCAGGCAGAACGGAGTTCAAAGCATTCAAAAGATGAAACCGCGTCAAGGTGATCCCCCACGCTTCGTCACACACAGAGCTTTCGGCACGGCCATCCTCATCTCCTGATGTGGCTAAACAGCTGACTGAGGCTGTGTCCACACACAGCTTGAGATATCAGTTTAATCACAGGCTCGGAGGGACTAACAGCTACAGAAACTCGTCATTTGGCCATAATAGCCTATTCACCAGCCTGCTCTTCCTTCTGCACCCCACATGACAACTACCATCTCTCCAGCTGAACTGACCCCACTGTTTGTGAGCCCATGGGGATGGCAGCAAGGTCCCATCTGGTCCATCATAAATGAAAGCCAAGCAAATAGATGCCTTGCCTTGTTTTTCTTGGTGCTCGAGGCAAGAGAAGGAATGAAGGAGTGAGATGCCTGCCTATGGCCCCAGGAAACAAATGGAAGAGCTGCTCTTGGCAGCGGGCACTGCCAGGTGAGGACGGGGAGTGCCACTGCACACAGCATGCCATGAAGGACAGGCTGGCTCAGGTCCTTCTGCTTTTCAAAAAGGGACTTCTCATTCTGGAGGACACACTGAACTCAATCATGGGGCCTTGGATTTACCTGGGATTCATTTCTCCTCCATGGCAAACTGGTTTGCACGAGATGTCTACCTGAGCTTTTTGATGGAAGTGTAATTCAGAGTTGGGCTGTTTGACAATGCAACCACTTTCCCCTTCAGCTCTAGTTCAGCCTCTGTTGGAGAGCTGGGCATGCAGCTGACAGCCACTTAGAGAGGAGAAATCATAGGGAAGAACATAAACAACAAACCTGAGCCACCAGTAAACCCAAGAGTATTTCCCTTCCATGCACAAGAATCAGAAAATCATTTAAGGGGGAAAAAAACCCCAAAACAAAAAAGAAGCACAAGTGGAGGTTTCCGTTTATTTTCCCCATTTACCCCTGCAACGTTGAAGCTATAGTTTGTGCGTGCTGTTGTGCTCCTCTCATTGCTACAAGCATTTGCTAGAACTGAGAATGGTTTAGAGAAAGGCAACAAAGATGATGAAAGGCTCTTCAGACTGCAAGAGAGATGGCTTAGCAGGGGTATCCTTGAGGTCCATGAAATTACAAGTGGAATGAGAGGAGGATAGGAACTGTTATTCACTAGCTCCTTCAGTACAAGGTCTCAGAAAAGCATCAACCCAAGCTAGCAGGAACCAAGTTCAAAACAAAGGAAAGGAGGGGCTTCTTCATGCAACAAGTCTGGGGAAATCCTTTCCACAGGACATGGATGCTAAAAATGTTGTGAACTCAAAGGTAGTCTGGTCAAGTACATGGAAGAGAAATCCACTGAGAATTTCTAAGTACACTGAACCATGTCTGACTCAGAAAATTTTCTAAGCTGAAAATAGTTGGCAGCTGGGAGAGCGTTTGGGGGACATGTCATATTGCTGTTCTATTACTTTTTTCTATCTGATACGGATGGAGAAAGACTACTGGGCTAGATGGACACTTTATTCTGGCCCAGTTTAATTGCTCTCATATTTTTCTGTGAATTGATGCTGCCTTCATATGTCTTTTTTTTTGGTGACTTTTTTCAGAGAGGCTTCTTTTTTTGCCAAATAATGCTCTCCAGACTATATTAAACCCAGTGGAGATCTGGCTCTATAACACAACAGTGCTGTGGATAAAGTGAAGCTGAAATAGGGAGTAAGACACACTGGCTCCTGGTCTCAAGGCTTAAAGAGAGATTATAAAAGTGCTAAAACAGAAGACTGTCCCTTGGCAGTTAGCGGGGCAACATGTGCTCACTCAGTAGCAAGCGCATCTTTGCTCTCTAAAGTTTAATCCCAGCAGCGTTTTACCAGCCAAATGAACATTCCCATAAATAATAGAGACACTGCTGCCTTTCTCTCCTCCCCAGCACTGTGCCGTCCACCCCTTCTGCAGCCTGGGAGCAACGAAGCAGTGGGAAAAGTTTGGTGGGGTTGCGGCTTGCGCTGAGTTTGGAGCTCACCCAAGTGAGCAGCACAGGAGAGAAAGAGAAGTGATGCCTCCAGGCTGAGCAAGGGGGCTGTCCCCAGCCCTTCCTCCCTGCTCTAGGTGGCAGTCAGTCCCACACCTGCCTTTCCACTTCAGGGCTTAGCATTTCTCTCTCTGCATCCTGCCAGGCCCTTGTCGAAATAGGATTTTCTTATTAAAACCATTTTTCCTCAGTGGATGTGTATGTACATAGGCAATGAGTTCTCCCCGCAGCGCAGGGGCCACCTTGTGCTGGTACAGCCCCTGGCACAATCTCCAAGAAGCACCCTTGGCTATTCCACAAAGCAGTGTGCCTGTCTGGATCTTTCTTCCAGTTTGTTGGGGTTTTTTTCCACTACTAACAACAACAACAACAACAACAACAAAGCACCTCTGTTTTTAGTATTTTTATATTTAGCAGACTGTCATACACAAACTGTGTTTCCTGACCTTCTCTGGGAGGTCGGAGGATCCCTCACCGAGGGGACAGCTTGCCTTGCCAGCCAGCGTGTTAGACAGAGAAGTATCGACCCAAAGGGCACGGGCTGCGGATGGGCAGGAGGGAGACTCTCACGGGAGCGCTCTCAGCAAGACCCACCACTTGCCAGGAATGCCAAAGAAGCGCAAAATTCATTCACTAAACTGTTTCCTCCGAAAGCGACAGGCTCCCACTTAACTGTGCTTCACATACCATCTGAAGAAATTTGATTGTTCTAATTCACCTTTTCTAACCTCAAAAAAGCAGCCCCAAACCAACACTAAAAAACAAAGTCACGGCACCTTCTGGGCCGAGGCACTGTGAATGAGTGGCAGGGCAGTAACACATCTCCAGCAAGATGTTGTAAGATGCGCATCAGCTATTTACCAGGCAACGTGGAGGCAGGGAAGGTGCATTTCCCCAGCTGAGCAGCCCGCAAGTGGCTGGGAGACATGAATTATATCCCCAGAATGGCCTCTTCAGGGTAAGGGTGAGAACAGTAAAGGATTCATCACAGAAACTCTAGCAAACACAGAAACAGAGGAAACAGCAAACCTAGTTTCTTTGTTTTATCCATAAAAGGTAAATCCCGGTTATTAGAGAGGAACACCCAAGCACGGGCTCAGGATGTTGAGCCATATGTGAATATTTATATACATATTTGTCCTCAACCAACCAAATATTTACAAAGATTATACCCTGCTTGCACAGAACATAAACACCTGGGGAAATCAACCTTTTAAAAGCAACGCGTAAGACTCCCTCCAGCCTCACCAATACAGCACCTGGAATACCCCTAAGCTATTCCTAAACTCCAGAAGCAGTAAGTAAAGGGCCCGGGCACACAGAGCTGGGAGCGAGGGGAGCACCGTGCACCGGGACAGAGGAAGGTGTCCCCAGACTGAAGGGTCTGCACTTGAATTTCACTGCTGCAATTCCACATAGGGTCAGGTGCACTTACAGATGCTCTGACTGCTACGTGATTTTGTTTATAAAAGTCCATGATATGCTCCTGCAAGAGACCGGAGCCCGTTGTGTCAGGGCTATCCACACAAAAAATGAAAAGCTGCTGTCTCCACCAGCAAAAAAACACCATGGAAGAGGATAAGCAATGACAACAGCAAGTCACAGGAGCTCAGAAAAACAGTGGCTGTTGGCTGCCCAGTCCCACCAGCAGTATAACCATTATTATTTGGTTTGGTTTTCATTTCACATGGCAACAAAAGAGGAAATCCAGAACTTGAGAAGGGATTTGTAGCAGGGAGGACTGGGGAATACCTTTCCAGTGGGCATATGGAGATGCACCAACACGATAGAAACACTTGGGTGTCGTCACTGTGGGAGTGTCATGGGCGCTTTTGATCTGTGTGCTTTCCAGGTTGAATGCTCTGTTTGAGTATGTTCAGCTCTACCTCGAGCCCCATCCGGAAGACTGCTATAGCCTGGCCCTCCCTCCCAGCATATCTTGGATCCTCCCAGCAGACCTACCCATCCCGAAACATCACTAGACTAAGGCAAAGCAGGGACCACTGTGTTGGGTACCTTTTATCCCCAAAGAAAGCACAACATGTCCAGCTACACTTTTTAAGCCAGTTTCATTAAAAGTCCCCCTTCTCCACATCCCTGTTCCGTCGCGCTCTCAGCTCCTTATTCCGCCCCTATGCTCCGTGTAGCACTCCCACACTGTCCATGTCTTCTCCACACACTCTGTGTCCAAGTTTTCCATTTAAAACATTTCTCTATGCTTCTGTATGCCCCCACACACCCATTTTCTTGCTCCTGGACCTTTCTCCTGAAGGACCCAGCATTCCCTCTGCATCCTGCTCACGTTCCCTGCAGGTGCACTCGCACGGTCACTGGCACACCAAAATGTCTGTTTGAGACGACACCCTAGAAGACAGGCTAAAAACTGGGACCGAATTGACTACGTTTGTCACAATCCCAGCACAGGGCAGGGGATTTTCATGTTCTCTCAACCCCTTGTCCTATCTCCAGGAGGACCAGCAAGGGGGTATCAGGCCTATGACCCTGGGGATAAGGCCAGGGTGTTTCTCAGGTACAAGACTCCCGACCTACAGCTAACAGATTCCCCAGCCGGTCCCATGCACAGCTGTGGCTTTATAAAAAGATTCCCTGAGAAACTAACAGGACACAGACAGGAACAGAGAGCAGAAACTCCCCATCTCAGCTCTGCCAGAGCCAAGCAATGACTTCAGTCAAGCCGCTTCATCGCACTGTACTTACGGCTGCCCACCCATCCCCTCAGCAGCACAAAGCAAGCTGATTAGGACTGAGCAGCGCAATTGCTGGGCTACGCACAAGTGAGTTTTCATGTGAACAAATGGCTGTGAATGCACATTAAAGCAGGAAGAGGACACTAATAAGGAAACAATTAATTATTTCATGGGGTTTAGAACAGATTTTTTTTTTTCCCCCTATTCTTTCCTCTTATCTGGAACAAACAAAGCTATGAGGGAACAAATACAATTCCAGAGATAATCCACACTTTGGATCCTGGAAGCGCTTGGTGCCGACTTCTGGAAAACAAAACAATGATAATGACTCACGCTGGGCCTGTGGGTGGCTCATCACAAAATTAGCAGCAGCTTCCATGCTCCCAGCTGAGATTGGCTTTGCTGGGTTGTTTTCACAGATCTCCAGGACTGCAATTTAGCACATGCAAATAGGCCCAGCAGCCAATCGCAGCCACAATACTAGAAAGGCATAAACATACCATTTAGAAAAATGCTTTGCCGTACAAAACATGATTACCTCCTTCCATGCCATTTCAGGCTATGGGAAGAAACACTATTTTTATTATTAAACTTTACACATCTCTTTTCCTCCAAGGGGAAGAATCTATTTAAAGGCCTTTTAAGCAAACATCTATTCATACAATTGAAAGCTTTGTGTACTACCATCACGTAAGCAATCTCCTCCAGCTTTCAGAGCCTGCTGAACTTTTGATGATATCTGTACGACCTGGCTTAAAATGTTTACAACTAGCACCAGTTTAGTAACAAAAAAAAAGAACAGGTTACTTTTGGAAAGCGGCAGAAAGGGCCATGGGAAGAGAAGTGGACTGGTTTGGAAACAAAGTTCAGTTAGCCAGAAGTAGATTGTTCTCACAAACAAAGCAGTAGGATTTGAGTTTCTTTAACAAACAGGGCTTTTCAACTGGGAACTGATGGCTTTCAGGGTCTGCTGGAAACAGAAAACAAGCCTACCATCCATGATCTGTTGGACAGGGAAAACAGGAAGAATTTTAGGGATGATACATGTTAAAAAAGGTTGAAAGCCACTCATATAAAACAATGACTCTGGTAAGTATTCAAGCACATGATCATCTTAAAATGGGACTAGGTGCACGCATAGAGATAAATACGCACTTAAACAGTTCGCTGAACTGAGACCTACCTCCGGAAATACTCCTTGGTCTTTGAGTGGACATGACCTAATGATCTTCACACAGCTCTTAAGATGAAAGCATTTGCTCTGGAAGTCATCACCTTAAATATCTGCTTATGAACCTAGATTCTTTTGTTACTCTTCAATTGAAATAACAATAACAGTATTTTATGTATACAGTTATTCAGAAAAACTGAGGGAAAAGCTGGAAAAATCTATCGTTAAATTCTTGGTTAATATTTCCCACTCAGACTTACAGTTTATAATGTATCACAATTGCACATGGTGTTTAAACTGAGACAAACTCTTCCTCTTTCCTTGGTTTAGTCTGGGAAGGAAGTTAAACTTCATTCATTTGCAAAACCATGTAGACCTCCAGGTGAGAAGTGCCATACACCAGCCAACCTCTGCTTCAGAGGGCTGTTTATCATCTTGATTGCAGCTACTTAAGAAAATCCATATGAAGCTTATTTTGCCTGAATTTGCTCATTCACTGAAAGCAAAGCGCTTCACAAATATGATTTGATATCAGTGACGCTCTGATAGGACCCAGACAAGTTTCAAGACTCAGAAGACCGGGTGAAGATCCAGCAATTCCAGATGCCCAGCTCTGTAAGCCCAGACATCTGGCTGACAACTGGGCATTGCCAAAGCACCTTTACACCCAGGGAGTCCCTGGACCCGCATTTGCTTTTGAAGATTCATGAAATATTGTATTGCAAACTGAACAATAAAATCCTGCATAACATCAAAGACTTTCCTTTGCATAACTGGACAGAACTGGCTATAAGTACTTTAAAAAGTTATATGCATAGAACTTTAAGTTCATTATTATCTATATCACTGAACTTCTGTATGATAGAAACCAAGCAATCCCACCAAATAAAAACTCTATCAAATCCATCATTTCTAGCTCAGCCAGGATAGATTTTTTTTTTCACAAAGATGCACAAGCGCTATGGGCTTCCAGGAGAGATGTTTAGCATATGTCTACATGAGAGGGTTACTTCAGAATAAAGGAAAGCATAGATTTAAAATGCTACAGCTATTCTTGAATAATACCCTAGAGGAGTGCTCCTATTACAAAATAAAAAAGATTTTTTCAGAGTTTTGCTTAATTCATTTCCCAGGAGAATCAAACTAAATCATACAATGGTATTCTTTCCAGTAGCATACGAGTGTCAACAATAGGCATTATCCTGCAACAGCACAGGTACTTAATTTCCACTGGTCAGAGTGTTACTTTTCCAAAGACACACAACAGGAAGAGGGAGCCTGAGCAAAACCTATGCAAGAACACTGACACGCTTTGAACAGTGGCAAAGAAAGGCAGGCAAGGGACCCGGTGCGGGGAGGAAAAAGTGCTGATGATGCCCAGTGCAACACACCACCACTTCTCAGCCTTGGGACCCATTCCCATCTCCAGTTCAGTGGCATTAAGCCACCTTTCCCATCTCCCTCCGGCAATGCACATACCACACTCTGAACTGCCACAGACCAGAAGGGCTCTCAGTGCTCCCTAAACTCAGCAAGGAATTGCGAGTTTTACTCTGTCACTTACGTACACAGAGCTATTGGTTCCATTAATTTGACGCTGACTGTACAGTATTTGCTATACACGATAACCCTCTGTCTACTCGACTAAACAGCAGTAGGAAAATTTTCTAGAACTAGTGTATGTAAGTAAAGGGTACGTGAATACATAGATCCCTGCACAAGCAAGACAAGGAATGCCTGTTCTGCTCATATGGCAAATACTAATCTTGAATATGCAATTGTACCTCTTATGTGTGTGATTCCATTTGCATCTGCAGATGAGATGTCTTGCACAGGCAGACACTGCAGACACATTATGACAGTGCCCCAAATAGTCTCAGGACAAATACAAAGATGTGTACTGGCAGTAACAGACAGGCTAATAGCAGAGCCGCGATCTGACCCTGCCTACCTAGACAGAATGCTTGTTCCTATTGCCCCAAATATTAAACTCAGTGTTGTGATGCCTAGAGAAATATGAAGACCTACTGTGCCAGACATCGTTTTAATTTGCCATAAGGCCAGTATCAATGAGCATATTTCCAGCGGCATCTCCAAATTTTAGCAGTGTGAGAGTCCCAGGGAAGCCAAATTCAGGCTTTACTTTCAATATGACCTTAATTTCTATTGAAGGCATTAGTTTGCAGAATAGGGATTTAAACTGAAAAGTATGCTTATCTGAATGTTTAGGAATAGATCAGTTTCTGGATACAACCAGGCCTCTGCTACTGAAAACAAAGCTGAAAATGTGTTGCTGCTGAACGTTGTTGCTAGTTGATGTGATGATGTGAGAAATATCTGTGGTTTTAGCAATGATGCATCCCGCAGGAGAGTCTGTACAGGAGCCAAGGGCAGAACAGGCATGAGACAGAACCACTCGCACAGCTGAACAAGAAGTCCTTATGGAACAGGACTGAAACAGTCCCTAGCAGAAATCTCCATGTAGTCTATGGGTACATGGCCTTTTGTGTCAAAGTGGCTGCAAACCAGGTACAGGTCACCTGAAATGTTTTTTTCACAACTCTGTTCACAATTATATCAACATTACAATCGTTATCCAATGTTTACCTTGAACTTAACAGTGTATCTATGTCATAATGTTGACTAGGAAGCCAAAAGCAAAAAAAAAATTCTGGACTGGCAAACCCCAAGCAAAGAAGAAAAAAGATGTTAGCGCAGAAAATAAATTAACTAAAAAATACTTAACAAAATTAATTATGGTTGCACCATCCAGAAGGGAAGTATCTCTGCACATGCAACACAATCAGTCAGCTTACGCATTCTGAAACGAAGATAGCAAGTGAAGTACCTGGAAGATGATACAGGGTGTTGTTGTGCTAAAATACTTGCAAAGAAATACACAAAGGACTAGGAATAAATCTCTTGCTCTGTATTGCTATAAATTACTTGCACTTTTGTGGTGCCTTGGAGACCCATTAAACCCCATTTTGCAAGGTGCTGCTCAAGCAACCAAAGAAGCCTGCCCCTGCACAGACTAAGACAAGTGTCTGCAGACCTCAGAAGCGGAGCATAAGGAAACAACAGTCTATAGTTCGCTAAGAGTAAGGGTGGGAGGTCTTAGCACAGCAATAACAAAGATCTTGCTAACATTTTTGCTAGCATCACAACAGAGCTGCATACTACTCTACAACTATCTTCAATATTTCACTGTTTCTCTTTGAAAGTATCACACATTAGTTTCTGTCAGAATCAGGAGTGGTCTAAGGCTCTGAGTCAGCACAGCACACGAGTATGAATCTGACTTTAAACATGTGCTTACATCCTTATGACTTGTTTGCATTAAAGAAAACATAAAGAGGAGGAGGGCAAAGGGCTTGGTCAATCTGTCATTCAACTTAAGTGCACGAAGTGCCAAATAGTTTGGCATAAACCACCTACTATCAGGGTAACTCTTCAGATCGGAGGATCAAGGACATGTAAGCAGTTCACAGCACTCTATCACTTTTGTAGTCCATGTTTCCATGGTCCTTCCTCTCCCATAATTTATAATCCTGTTGTTGATTTACATCACTGACCGGCATAGCCCCCACAGTGCCATGCTGGGTACAGCACTACACCTTTAGGGCTGTTGCAGGAGTATACACCTATGTCCTGAGGCATACTCGCCTTTCGAAGAAGTAGTAAGGAGATCTCGCCTCCACCAGGCCTGGCCCGCAGTGACCCCTTTATAGGTGGAAACTTTCATTTTTATTGTGCGTTTTTCAAGAACGTAAAACCCAACCTTACTGGAAAAGGAACATATGCAGCCAAGAAGGAGGAACGTATTTTAGCAGCCTGCTTCAAAGTACCAGACCACATCTAGAGTGCTCAGGCTCATGGCAGCATGAGGCTAGTACTTGGAGAACAATATCAGCTAGAGATAACAATAGGAGATCATTCCCATAGACTTCCCCCTTATAGCACATCATGAAATACAAAGACTACACAATGTTCAGTATCACTCCAGCAGAGCAGGAGAGATAAGGAAAGGTTCAGTCACCACACATACATCAAGCGTGCTTCAGCACAAGATCCACCAGTACAGCCAAACCAGCTCAGCAGGGCAACTATTAGGACACTATCATCAGCTTCTGGTTCACCGAAGTCACTGCCTAGCGTGCCCTATGGCCTGAGCATTTTTACCAGTAGGTTATTGTACTCTTTACTGCCCCAGATTTCTAAATGACACAAATAAACATTCACACATAGCGCTATGAAGAAATCTCCAGTATAGCTTTTCACTGAAAAGAAGGCTGTATATAACATTTCCACACAATTGCCACAATTTGTTTTATTTAGGGTGATCATATCTTTCCTCAAAGCAGGGCAGAAATATGTTCAAGGGAGCCAAGCCTACTCTCTCAAAGATTTCCAGCACATGCCCTATTGCCATGAACCAGTCACAGACAACAAATTGCACGCACAAGTCTCGTGAGAGGGAAGGGGATACTGAGGCATAAACACGTGGCTATAACCATTAACAAATTCTCCTTAGCAGGGCCAAAAGGGAATCCAGGCTACCTCAGCAACAGTGTTCCCTCAAGCACAGCCTTTCTCTTCAATGGACAATACCAAGAGGCATGGAAATTTTTCTCCTCTACGACCAAGATCTCACATAAGGAAACAACACAAGCGTTAGCAAGCAATACACTAAAAGACAACCGTATAAGCATCTGGTGCCTGAAGATTACAATGGTCAGGGTTTGATAAGCAGATCTAGACAAAAGCCAAGTAGGAACTAAAACCCAGCCAAGCTCAAAGCAGTAGGGTTAGTGCTATAACTTCTGCAGATCTTAATAATAATGTGAGGTTTCTTTCTCTAAAAGTTTATCCAATATTGTAGAAAAGGAAAGTCAGACTCATGAAACATGGGTAGTGCAAAAGAAATTGCAGAGACACCACTTAAAAAGCTTCAATGAGATCACCCTAAAACTCACGGGTAGTGCCACACCAAAGCAAGGTACTCGCGCGCTTATTCCCCTCTTCAAGAAGTGCTCAGACACAGCTCAAGATCAAGCACATCCTTCAGCCCTTCACCCCACTGGACTTTCCATCCTGGTGCAGCCTCCAGCAATGCTCCCTCCCCAACAGGCTGGGAGCTGAGAGGTGCTGGGAGTCTCCTGGCCACCCACCAGGAACAGCCAAGGACTTCCCTTTGCTTCTAGGGGTATGCCCACTCAAGAACATGTTTAACACCCTCCACCAGGAAAACGTCGCAACGTTGCTACCACAAACACAGGGTACAGAGAGCTATAAGCAGCGGGCCCAACCCTAGAGTCGTGAAGGGCCATAGGCAATCTGGAGATGGTCATCCTTATCCTGACCGGGTGGTAACGGAGGCCATGGTTGGGTCGCAGGTGGGATAGAGGGATACAGGGGTCCTGTGTGAAGAAGAGGGACCTGTGGGGATATTCTACGTGGGTGAGGGCTGCAAGTAGGGTACGGAACCTGGGGAGGGGTGGGGGACACAGGTGGGGCGGAGGCCTCAAGTGGATGGAGGTCCGGGTTGCGGGTGGTGCCACGAGCGGGGGGATCCCGGGAGTGGACGGGATCCCGGGTTGATGGGGACTCGAGGTCGGGGAGGGGGGGAACGACAGGGAGGGTCAGCACCGCGGACAGCGCCCGGTCCCTCCCGGCCACCTGTGCGCGGCGGCGGCGGGGGAGGAGGAGGAGGAGGAGGAGGATGAGGAGGAGGAGAAGGAAGATGAGGATGATGAGGAGGATGATGGGGGAGGAAGGCGCGGAAACGGGGCCAGCCCGGGCCGAGCGGCGCCCGGGCAAGGGAGGCGAGGGCGGCGGGGACAAGGACGCGCGCTCCCCACCTGGGCTGTGGCTGGATCTCAGGCGCCTTCCACAGAGACACTGCAGCATATGCGAGCCTTTCTCCAGGAGAAGCCCGAGAATCCTCATGGATTTCACTTTGTGGCGCCCTCCCGCTCCTCGGAAAAGGGACCGGCCCCGGAACGGCCGGCTTTCAGCGGCGGGGCGCCGGCCCCCCTCGCCGACAAACTTCCCGGCCCATCGCCGCGGCCCCGCCGCGCCCGGGGGGAGGGTGCGGGACCCCGCCGCCACTTCTGGGGACTTCTCCGCTGGGGGAGGGCAGGCTTTGCCGGGAAGGGGGTCGGGCTAGCTGGAAGGACGTCAAGCCCTAGAAACAGGAGCGGCCGGCTCCCAGCCCTGCCCCCTGCCGGCACAGCCCCCGCCGGGGCGGGGAGCCGCCGCCGGGACCCCCCCCCTCCCTCGCCCCCCGCAGGCTCGGTCGCGCCCCTCCACTGGCGAAAACTCTCTCCGTTTCCCCTCCCGCAGCTCCCTCCGCCGCCGCGGAGAGCCCGGTCCCGCCGCCCCGAAGTTGTGCGAGTCCCGGCGGGCAGGGAGGGGGAGAGGCGGTCCCCGCGCCCCCGCCGGGCAGGGGATGCTCTCCGGGATGCTCTGCTCTCCGGGGCAAGGCAGGTTCGGTGCACCGCGGCTATTCCCAGGGAGAGAAGGACCACGTGCAGGGCGCAGGGAATACGGCCTTTCCGGGGCTCCCCGCCCGGCAGAAACCACGGGACCTGCAACGTGGCTGGGAGGAAGACACACCTCTTGTCTTAAATCACCAGTAGGAGCGAGTGCCTAGAAGCAGGGGTGTTCCTATCAGCACACGCTTTAAACGAGCAAGTCCCCTTTATCTACACTTAAGGACCCTCAGCCAACAGCTTCTTGCAAAGGTCACTCCACTGAAACTGAGGTTTCATTCTTTTTTTTACCCATTTTTAAACTATCGCAGTTACAGCGTTGCAGGCTTAAGTCCAGGCTCAGTTTTTGCGCTTCACAGAAAGGTAGGGCTGATATTTCATATGCAAGGAAAGTTGGGGAAAGGCACTCTCCTTAGAGCTGTCTTCGACTCATGAAATTACCCAGTGCAAAACCCATCACACAGGGCTGGAAATCACAGGAGCACAGAAAGCTCCTCAGACGAAATTGTATTAGCATATACAAAAACCTCTCAAATGAACCTTTCGTCTGAGTAGACTCCAATACTCCACTGAAAGGCAGCTGCCTCCAGGACAAATCTGAAACTTCCACCAGGGTGAATTTCTACCTGGATTACCTTGTGCAGAAGCAGGGTTACCTGCTCATGCACCACTTTCCAATGCTGCCTCTGTTTTTGTTTCTCCTGGCACCTGGCAGAAGCAGCCAGGCTTCTCTGATCAGCACATGCAAGGGAAGTTTTTCTAGAGAGTGCACTCTAGGATATAACAGGCTTTTGGCCAACACCCCACAGGGATGCAAGAATGGGGATGCAGACTTTGTTGTTAACACTTGCTAGGATGTCTCTCAAGTCAAAGCAAAAAGAATAAGGCACAGTCAGCATGATATGGTATGCAACACTGGTTTGCTTACTAGAAATCCCATTAGGATGGAACAGTAAAAGCTATAAAATACATGAAGATCAGAGTACTAAGGCACACAAACCAGGCATAGCAAAAGAAATGCTGTTCTAATGTAGAAGTCAACTGAGCATTTGTGGCAAAAACAGTATTTGTGAGAGCACCTGGAGTCTTTCCTGCCCTCAGTAAACACCCTACAGTTTTTCTCTAGAAGAGAAAAAAAAAAACAAACTACCACAAAAAAACACCAGTTAAAATGCTAAATGTTTCATGAAATGGAAGCTCCTATTTTCCAGTCAGCCATCCTTCATATGCTGAAAACAGCACTTAGCTAGAAGCAAAGCCAGTAGCATACAGTTCAGGACTGTTAAAAGGATGCAAGGTATTAATAACTAATCCCTGGGATCCATGCTAAACTCAGTTTTTGTTGTCTGCTCTGACTTGTGCTGAAAATCATCACTCCGTATGTCTTAATTCATAAGGTATTTTACACAGGACCTCACTCATGCTTCAAGTCACAGCAAAAAGCTAAATGAAACTGTCCTTCTCCCTCCTCTCTACACATCCCCCCTTACCCAGGATCACTGTTCCAGCCATGCTCCTTAGCAATACCTGCTCTACAGCAATCACAGGAGACTACTGTGCCATGTCAGGGCAGATACCAAACTGAGACTACAGCTGTTACCTCTCTCCTTCACCCGTGGTTGTCCTTCAGTTCTCCACTATACCGGATCAGTGAGCAAGCCTGTAGTCCCTCTGGAGCAAGGCCAAAAGTAGTTTGCACAGTGAAGCCCTAAAACACAACCGGTGGTTCTTAGGTACTTCTGTAATAGCACAAAAAAGAATAGTCCTCCTTCTGCAAATGCATCAGCAGCATGTTTGAGATGAGAACAATTCTGGATCTGGCAGATCAAGGACAGTACAGTGAGATCTGAAGTCAAGGTGCCCTCCTTGCTTAGCAGCCAACATGGAGCTTTAAGTGAGGGGGCTCTGATTTAAAGATGCCTGTACTAAAGTGCAGCACCAGGTGCCAGGAGAAAGACGCACTTAGATGTTACACATATTAATCTTACATGGGCACAGGCAGGCATTACACTTGTCCTTGTGCGTCCAAGTGATATCGGACACAATACAGATGTTTGTAAGAAGAAAAAAAAATGAGAATGCAACAGGTAGCTGAAGTTTGAAACGTCTGTTCATTAAACTAACATAGCTGTTCTTGGAAAATCTACTCAGAATAACCCACAAACCAACTAATAAAATAATCTGTGTTTCTTTGCGGGGTTTCCACCACATCGCAGCAAGGCTGATGATCCAGGCTTAACAGGTACTGCTCTGACAGGACTTGTGCATTTGTGGGCAGGCTCCAAGGGTCAGTTCCCGATTCACACCAGAGTAAAGGAGAGCAGAATCAAACCAGTGAAAAGAATGAATGTTACTTGACATTTCCAAAGAAGGGCCATGAGGACTGCAACAAGCACATGTTCTTGTTTCAAACTGAGTAGGTTTAAGTGAGTTTAAACAGCAAAATGGAAGCATAAAAATGGCAAAGGATGATTCTTTAGGAACTGTGATGCATATGACTCAAGTGTTTACATGCCACAAAATACTCAGTAATATTATGTACCCAATTAGGTGAATCTTAAGCCAGTAAACAAAGCTGATACAACTTGGAAAGATAAATGGAGCTGACATAAATCAAGATATTGCTAGATGAGTTAACTCATTTTAATCCAAAACCAAGGTAAACCAAAATAAAATTTATTTCTCTGCAGAGGGACAGCATGTACCCAAACAATATTTCAATAGGACATAAGTGGCATATAAATCTAATTATGGCTCCATTGATGGGCTTGCATTACTAAAATAACAATGCAAATAACTTCTCAAAAGTTAGTGTGAAAATGCTAGATATTTAAATTTTTGCCCATCGGTAGAACACGGGTATTAGAAATTATAGTGTTCTTCAATAAAAGCAGAGATTGCATTTGCTGGAACACAAAGAAAGCTGTGAAAGACTCATTGAGGTCAGAAGACAGTTACAGGAAACACAATGTCATGTGTGTTTCTCCCTTATTAAATTAAAATGCCATTGGCCTTCTGAAGCACAGAACAGAAACGAGAATATGTTTGGGATTATGGAATTTAAATTAATACCTTCTACTAAAAAGAGGAATGCACTGTGCTCTGATCAGAGAAAAATAAGGTGATTTAGCAGACAAGGCTCTTTGCTAGGTATTAAAATAGCATGATGTGCATGAGTTCATCAGTTACAAAAGCCAAAAAAGAAAGAAACTCTACAAAAGCTCAAAGAAGAGAGTAGTCAGGAAAGGTAATTTCCTTGTGTTCATACAAAAGCAGGTAATAATGTTTCAAGGTGCTGGGTCCATGCTGTTTCTGTTTTCACCCATATCGACTACCTGTACTTCTTTGAACACTGCGATTGGTACGGAGATAAACAGCCTCTGCAGGTGCACTTTTATTTTTTTCCTCACTGAGTGTTTGCCCTTCTTGTATTTTCTGGATAAACGCAGGCGGATATGGTGAGAAATGGCCCATTAAGCTCAACAGCTTTGTCCAAGTTAGTGCTGAGGCAAATCTCAGCCCTTGTCCCTTGGTTTATAAATTTACAAAACTCCTACGGGAGCACCCGGTGCTCATTTCTTGACACTCACTCCATGGATCTGTTTGTGATCAGTGATGGTATAGTCCTCAGTGATGGCAGATAACCACTTCTCAGCATCCTTCTTTGCAGGAGCCATTTGGGCAAAACCTACCCTGGAACAGACCTCAAAAATACAGCCTTTTTCAGCGCAAACAGGTACTTACCCCGCTGTCATCACTGTGCTCGCTGAGTATTTCTGCTTACGCTTTGTCCCTTCTTTATGAAGCAGAGCACTGCTGACAAGAAGGGATGGCAGGGTCTGCTCCAGAGCCGTGCTACCCGTGAATACTGCATCCAGCTCCAGCAAAGCGCAGAGCGCTCACGCCACAGCCAGTGGGAGCTGCAGCACAAAGTTCAGGGGTTTGCTGAAGGTCACACAATAAATTTGCGGCCAAGTAGGGAATCATCTGTCAGTCCTCGTTCTGGTGAATTAATGAGAGGATTAGCCTCTTCCTGATCAGTATAAAATTGCGCTCATTATAAGGCAAAGATCGTAGCTGTTCTGCTGGAAACTCTACCATGGAAAAAGGTATAACACACACCTTCTGACAGCAAACAGAAGATGAGACAGAAAAAAAGACAGAGCTTGATTTTGTACATCAGATGAGAAAGACCACTTTCTTGGTTGCTTTTTTCTGTGGTCAAAAAGCAGTGCTATCGCATGAAAAAGAGGGAACAGAAACCACTCACTCCAGCTCCTGGTGCAGAGACTGACTTGGTAAAATCTCAGCCTCCTCTCAGCTCACCAAAGCAAATTTAGGAGAAAGAGAAAAGACATCCCAGAGCCTTGATCATTTAATAGGTTTATCCTCAGACACCTAAAAAGCTCATAGTAATGAGTACTTAGTAGTTGCGTTTCCAGACATTAAGAAGAAATCTAATATTACACGTAAAGAAGGCTTTGTGTATCAAATGTCTCCAATCTGAATTAGTGAGAAGTGGTTGCTCGGGATATTTTTTAGCACAGCTGATGCTTCCTCAGAAGCTGGAATTTCTAGGACTTCTCCAACTGTATTTCCATAGTAGTACCAGTAGCTTGGGACAGATGTGCTGGAAAAAGAAGCAGCCATACATTTGTCCTTCCATTTGCTTCCAGTGCCCTACAGCTTTGCAATTTCCTCATCCATAGGATGTCTCACAACATGCTTAAGAAACCTTGATGGATTTTTCGGCAACAAGTTTTTATAATTGGTTTTTGAAGCCAGCAATACTGTTGGCTTCCTCACTGTTTTTTGGCAAGAAGTTCTACAGGTTAATCATTTGCTGGAAGAAAGCTTTTATTAGTTTAAAACTGCTTCTCGGTAGTTCCATTTAATGCTCACCTTAGCGGTTATATTCTGAAATGGTAATTTTATGTTCTCCATGACAGTCATGGTTTTATATGCCTCTCTCGTATTTCCCTTCTCAATTGTTTCATTTCTGAAGACACCTGAAAATACCTAATCTGTTCCATTGCTCCCCGGGCAGCAGCTATTCTGCACACTCCTCTGACCTTGTCGCTGTTTCCTGTGCCTTTCTAGATCTATCGCATCTTTTTTGAGACAGGATAACTAGAGCTGCACACAGTACTCAAGGTGCGAGCGCACCAGGGATTTCTAGCAGGGCAGGATGATAGGTCCTATTTGCTCTCTGTACCTTTCCCAGTAATTTCTGCTTCCCTCTGCTGAGCTAGCACTTTCAGAGAGATCCACACTCTCTCTGTGGTCTTTATCCAGAGAGAAAATGGCCCCAGTAGCACCCTTACCATGAGTGACCATAAATACACAGGGTTTTTTTGTTTCTACCCGTGCGTGCATTACCCTGCACTCCTCAGTTTATACTGCCATTACGTTACCAGACATTTGGTATCAGGAGATTCTTCTGCAGCTCCTTCCTGTCCACTTCTGCTTTTCTTATTCCAAATGACTTTGTTCTGCTCAACAAACTCTGTCTCCTCTTCATCCCCTCGCTCTTCAAGATCATTTAGGAGCACGCTGGACTGCACAGTCCTGTCCCTCTGCACTGGTAATTTCCCCACTTACAAAACTTGACCTTTTTTCTTTAGAGGAAACACCCACTGAGGGAAGCATTTTAGAAATTCAAGTCCATGAATTCATGTGCATCACCTTTACTCAGATGCTCAGGGGATGCCAAGAGATTTGGGAGGCATCATCTGCCCCTTCCCCCAGATGACCCGACCTGACTGCCAGACCCCCATGGGGTGGGGGGCTGTGGTTTTTTGCAGGTGGTTGAATTTCAGGGCAAACCCCCAGATGTTGCCACATCTGCCCTTTCCACCCAAGAGTGGCAGAAGCACCTTCCAGAGGCACCTCCTTGGCAGGTGTGATTCCCCTGCCAGCTCCGCTTGCTGTTTCCCATGCGATCAGTCTCTGCAGCCCCTCACAAGGGAAAACCATGCAGGGAGGCAGAAGATCTCCCCCATCTGCCCATCCCTCCAGGCTCAGATGCCATGAGGGAGGAAAGCAGATTAAAGGGCTGTAATGCAGCCAGCAGGGGGAAGATCTGACCCACAGCACCCTGGTAATTAAGGTTATTACCACGGTAGGTAACGACAGCTCAACCCAAGTTTAGAGGACAACAGCTCGCAGTTGTGCCAGGCTTTTGAGGTGGGCAGGCAAGCGAGCTCACTGGCCGGCAGGGCTGCCCGGACTCTGCCCATCAGACAGCCCCTTGGCTCCTTTGCTTTCAAGCAGGCAGACATTGAGGCAAAGCCAACACTGGAACCAGGACATCTTCCAAATTCGACCAGGACATGCTTTTGGCTTCCCATTGATTCGCTGCATGAAATGTGAACAACTGGCTTTCCTCATCTAATAGTGCAATTAATCCACCCATCTCACAGGGAAAAGTCAGGAGGCTTAATAAAGGAGATTTTCTGAGGGCAACTACAATAGACCACCTCTGCAAGAAACCAACTCCCCTTCCCCTCCAGCAAACTCACTCCTAATGTTCAGGAGTGCATCTGAGGTCAGGAGAAGCATTCATGGAAGTATGAACCTCCCCATCTGCCTGCTTCCAGTGACACTTACAGAGCTTTTTACTGTCATCCAGGTCTGAAGTGTATTTATTCTGGCGTGCTAATACAACACGCGTGGCAGAGCCTCAGAGACAAGCAAGTAAATTCCTGCCTAACTCCCTGCCTTGGGAATGATGGTACAAGAAACGCTTTCTGCTCCAATTCACAGCTTCTCCCATCAAGTAAAGCCACTACCAGGGCACTCCAGTTCAGACCCTCGCTCATCGGCTGGCCATCATGGCTGAAGAACATGAGAAGACACGTTTGAAACACAGATTGCACTGGCAAGACTGCTACTCTGCAGCACATAACTCCCAGTCCCTCCAGTGTAGCATCGCTGAGGCAGCAGGGTCTTTACCAGACCCACACACAGCTTTGTCCCTGTTGGATCTGAAGGCCAAAAATGACAAAAGCTAGACATTAAATAATAAAGTTACAGAGTCATTATAATGTGTCTATGTATGTAAAAAGAAAGTTCATGTTTCAAGAGAATTGAAGACTGGATTTACAAGACCTTTATAAAAGCCAACTTTGAAATCCTGGCTTCTTAGCACAAGACTTCCTACTGCGTACATTTTTTTCTAGGTGAACTTAGTTAAGAGGACTTTTTGCCCATGAATATTCCTTTTCTGAGACTGCCTCATGCATTGCAGCCCTCACCAGAATGCAAGAGAGCTAAGAAAGAAAAAGATATTCAGATTTTCTTTCTCAGGGAACACTTGCTTTTGGGCAGGTGCTCCAAAGTAGTAAGAAAAAAAAAAATCCACACACATTATTTTTCCTTTAAATGACACTTTCTAAGGTATTTCAACTTTGCTGAAATATTTTGACAATATTATGAAGTTGCAATGAAAGGTTATAAAAATTAAACATTTTCATAAGTTTCTTATATGAAAATTGACAATTGAGAAATACCCAGGAGTGTTTGGTTGACACTGGTGTAAACACAGAGAACTTAAATCCCACCCCATTAGGCCACCACTTCCACACTGCTGCTGCAGCCCCAGCCCCGTGCATGGCGACATGCGTGTACCACAGACACGGAGTATCAAGCTGGCTTCACAGGAAAGAGAAGATTTTTTTTTTTTTTGCTGTCCATAGTTCCAGGACAAGTGGCGAAGGCAGTCAGTATTCCCAGGCTCAGACATTGCCAGCCACAAGGCAGACTCACCTCCTCCATCCTCTGCTATGAGAGTTAAAACAAATCTTCGGGTTGCTTTCTTGCATTTGATTCATGGTTTAAAGTCTTTTAAGGTTTCTATTGTTAGTTTTTCTCGGCAGCCATTAGAACCAGAAAATATCTAAATATGCCAAGTTGTGATTCTTACATAATGGCTCAGGGATTTAAGAAAGGCCCCAAATCCTCTAAGAGTTAGCAACACCAGTTTACAATAATCACACCAGTGACAGGTAACACGGCTGGCTCCCAGAAACAGGAATCATTGCTGACTTGTGACATACTCGGTAATGGCCTTACTCTGCTTCTGCTGAAAACAGAGCGGTGCCAGCCCAGACCGTGGCTTAGACTGATTATCAGCCCCTGGGAAGTTCTGCTCCCCTATGAGAAGCTAAAAATCTTTTTTTTCCTCAGCAGCTGAAGACATTTCACTTATGCTGGAAGGAAAATTCCAGCGAGTCCCATTCCAAAACATGCATAATCTGGCAAAATTGGGGAGGAATGAAAAGCATTCAAGTGAAAGATGAAGCACCATTCTACGGAGATTGCTGTGGAGCACAGCAAGAAATCAGAAATCACAAAAGATGAATGACCAATGGGTGGAATTTCATGAGGGAAATAAAATATGAGAGACAAATAATTCTGTGTGCAAGCAGATAAATCAGTGAGACATTATTAGCAGGGAAACATGCACAAGGCATTACCAAAGGCCTTGACGGTCAATCACTGCAGTGGCCGTCCACTTCCTGCAAGCAAAGTTCAAAACCTGGACCATACACAAAGCACGTGCGACGGACCTGGCACAGCACAGGATGCAGCTCAGCACAAGCAAAAGCTGTAACTGCAGCAGCAGAACGGACCAAGGAAGGGTTGGAGGAGAGAGAAGTGTCTGCAGAGAACTTACCAATAATGTTAGAGAGCCAGGGCCAGATTCAGACCCGCTATAAATTGACACTGCTCCATGAAGTCTGAATTTAGCCCATAAGTTTCAGGCACTGATTTATTTATTTATTTTTAAACAGGCACTGTAGGGATTCGAAGCTGGAATGATAAAGCTAAGCTGCTGCCCTGTCAGCATGTGCTAAGCTATTTATGAGTCACTAAAACACACCTTTTCTAATTCTCACCTTAGCTCCTGAATGGCATGTGGCCCATGCACCCTCTCTGGCTACTCGAGAAAAGTCACCACAGCATGTTATCTGCTGAGGCCATTGGCAGAGCCACTGCAGCGACTCTGCTGCAAGACATGTTTGACCTCCATCCAGTCCTGCATTAGCTTTCTGCCTGTTTACATCGGGACAGCCACAGACATTGTCCGAACAAATGCCACACAATGGCAATGCTAAATTTTAAGAGGTTACTTTGCAACCCTCAGATGAGAAAGCCCCTGCAGAATCAAAAACCATGAGTGCAGACCTCAGCCATCCCAAGTCCTCAGTGCTACCTTGCCCCATGCACCATTTCTGTCCCCGCACAAGCGGTCCTACCAGGTATACTGGGTTCAGGAGGGAGTGGAACCACAGCCATCACTCCCCGTTCCCAAAAAGCTATGTCCTTCAGTTCAGCAGGAAAAGAGTAGTTACAATGGGGAGAAATGGCCAATTAAAGCAAAAATCTTCTGAGCAAGCTCCCACATGTCACATACCCATCCCCAGACCACTGCCAAAATTATTTCCTTCCAGCTGGCATTTGCTTAACCCCCAACACAGAGACAGCCTGAAATTATGCAGTACAGGGGTTCACATAAACCCTCCTTAGACGTTATATAGCTCCCTGGGAGCAGTGGAAGGAGCCACAAGGCCTCCCTTTGCTCTACCTAGTTATTTGGAAGGCCAGCCCCACATTCAAATCCCAACGCTCAGAGGCTTGACTCGCCCTTTTGCCACCACTTTGGCTCTTCTGCTGTTATCTTGACTCCCATAAGGGATCTCCACCCCCCAACTCCCCTTCTCACCCGGCTGCCACGCACAGATTGAGCAGGGTGACTCAGGCCTAGGGAACAGCTCAATGTTCTCCTGCTATAGAGCAATCACTGCTTATCTCCAGAAGGTCCTCACAGGTCTGGATTGGGGCTGCTGTGCCAGGGAGAGGGAAGCAATGGTTGTTTTGTGAAGAAAAATAGAACCATAGCAGGGGACCTCCAGCCTGAACTGCAGCTCCTGCTGTTTCTCTCTGCCACGGTCCCAGCTGATCGCTGCTTAAGTCTCACCGGAGCAGCTTGTTGTAAAATACAAGTTTAGCTCTTTGCTTTTCACAATGGCAAAGCGACAAAGCTTCTGAGGGCCGTGCCAGGCACACTGCGAGGCAGCACGTGACATTTGAGGGTGTGAGGAGTGGAAAGGCAGGTTCCCGGGGGGGGGGGGGGGGGGGGGTCTTGTCTTTTCCCCTGCTGAGTTACAGCAAGTGTCACAGGCACTTCATCTATTTTTCATTCCCTTGTGCTCAGCATCAAGCCATAATGAAACCATAAGGAATCCAGCATCGCTCAGCAGTGTACAAAAGCACACTCGGCAGAGCTGGATTGCGTAGCGTGCAGTGTTGCAGGAAGAAGACTCTGATACCAAGAGCCTGGCTCTCCATTTTTATTTGCTGCACTCCTTTACCAGTAACGATGGCAAGCGAGAGCAAGGCATGTAGAGAAAAGCTTTGCTCCTCACCCTGCTCCCTCAGGCACCCTCCTGGTTACAGTGACAGCTGCCAGGCAAGACCACAAATGTCCAAGATGGTTAATGCCAACAGTAAACTACACAGAGGAAAGGAAGCAAAAGCAGAAGGATTGTTCTCAGGATGATGCTCTCAGAGGACAGATCGTCCAAGGTAACTTCTGAAAGAGCTCACAAGTGGGGCTCCTGGGCCTCCATCAAGCTGCAGTAATTAGGCAGCCTTTCCCCAGACCCAAGCCACCGCTAACGCGGGCAGCGGGGGAGAAGGGTGTTTCCTGCTGGAGTCCATAGACCTGAGCCGGAGGCAGCACGGCCAGGAGCCGGGCTCTGCACGCAGGGGTGCAGCCACCGCTCACGGCAAGACCCGGCAATGCCTCCTGGTGCTCAGCCACCCCTGTGCCCCTTGGCAGAGCGCCTCTGGGCTCAGGCAACAGGGCACCTGGGCTGCCTCTTCGCCCACTTATCCATACCAAAAGAAGTGGGGACATTTCTCAGCAAGCACAGAAAGCGTGACAGCCCCTGGTCTCCAGGTAAAACATGCGGCTGCCTTTGATGAGAGGCAGAACAGACATCAGCTTTACTTACACACCATCGGGGGAAGCGCCTGGTAATGGGCCTACATTAAGACAGAGTAAATTAATAATCAGGAACAATCTCTGAGCTGACGTCTGCTCCAGCCTGTGAGATAGTCTCTAAGCAGCTGAAACTAGAACAAAGCAATTCCTGGGGAACAAGTCATAGGGAAAAGCCTGCACCGGTCTGTCAGGGATGTAGGCAGCAGTGCCTGGATAATGTCATTTTAAAGTTTCTTCCTTCTGCTCTTCCCCAGCTTGCTTTCACAGTTAGGTTCTTGCCTTGTAGAAACTGTTGGATCACATCTCTGGTACCCCATGATTTCTTCCTTAGTGCCGTTCTCACCAAAGGATGTTTACTGCAGGATGTCTGCTGAGGCCAGTTATCATTTCTTTCAGGGGTGTTTACAGCAGCTAGGATTGATGGAGTTGGGCACGTAGTGGCTCAGCCAGCCTGCCGCCCAGCAGCTGTGTTTGCACTGCACTTCACCAAGAGCCTGCTATTTATATTTAATATTCCAACTTCCTTTTATTCCACATTGCACGTTTCATATTCCTTCATGATCTCCTTGTAATTCCATGTTCCTGTTAAGAACTCACTCACCCATCAGAAAGATCATGCTGAAAAGAGTGAGATTAAATAAGCAGGTGATGATTCAGCCCAGGTTCAGGGTAGCTAACACAGACACAAAATGCTACACGTAGACCAGTATAAGGCTCTTCCCTTAACGCACCACAAGATTACAGAAGGTAGAGCAGCTGCTGTCCACTTTTGCAAGGGCAGTAGCCCTTCATGCTGGTACTGCTGTCAGAATCTTCCCACCCTATAATCGCTCTTGAAAAATGGGAGAGGGCGCTGGTGGCTAGGACCAAGCAGAAACAACAAGGATGCTGTTTCTGTATGTGGTGCAGTACACCAGTTTTATAGTGTGGGAGGTCCAACTGGTCAGCATGTCCTCTCCAGTCTTACTTGGAAAAGGGAGAAAAGGCTTATTGTGAAGGTTTTGCCCGATTCTTATTCTTAACACAAACACTACGACCACAGGTTAAGCATCACAAGGGCTTACAGGAGCTTTTCCCTTTGGTGGTATAGGGCCGAGCAGCAGACTTTCTGCATAGTTAAGGGTTATGAATGACACTATCCGTTTCTAAGACTACAGGCAGTACTTTCCCATAGCTTAATAATTGCACTGAGATGGGCCCTTGACTGCCAGCAGCAGTAGGGTCACTGTAGTGTGTTTTAAATGGGAGAATTCAACTAAAAATAAAAACGTAAGGAAAAATACTCAACAAGCTGAAGCATCTTGTGACAACTCACCCCAGAAGCCCTGTCAGTCTGCCAGGACTGCGCTACCAAGGAGTTGGGAGTGAAGCAAAACCGTCCACTGTCTAATGCTCGAGAGCTCTTTAACCCACTCCATCTTCAGCTGCTTTCTGTTGCTGGCTGCTTTTAACCTAGTTTTCAACCTCCAGAACTCTTATTTCTGGCTGCAGCTTTCATTAGCAGAGACATGCTCCCCATTCAGTTCCTTCCAGAGATGTAGGCTACATCCCCGAAGTGCCTTTTTGGAAAAGTTGTCTGATGCACTCGCAGACCGAAGGTGCAGTGCCCTGGAAAACAGGGAGGAGCACAGCTTCAGAGGTGCATTTCGCCCCTCAGTACTGAGGAGCCAAACCCCACTGGCAAAGCTTTTAGATGAGATTGTTCTTTCTTAACCATTGTCAGTTTGGTTTCCAAAACCGATGCGAAAGACCGATTTTTAAGGACACAGAGCCCTCTTTTCCCTTTCTTTGTCCTCTTCCCCTCTCCTTTTGGAGCAGTTGGTGATGAAACAGTTCTTCCTCTGCTTTTTCACATCACCATTTTTGATACCCTCTTATATAGGCAGCTGGGGAAGAGCGTACCTTGCACAAAAAGGGTCTCTCTGCATGGCAATGCAACAGCTTGCAGGAACTCTCAGTGATCACAGATAGACCCTCAACCCCAGCCGGCAAAGTGCTTTCCTGCTGATCCTGCAGGAATCCCCATTTCCTGAAATCCTCCTGATTTCCTGCAGGAAAATCTTCCCCTGTTACTAAGCAGAGAGGCTCTGTAAGGGGGAGCACAGCGGTCTGGGGTCCCCGCTGCAGAGGTGCTCACACACATCCCTGGCATCTCCCTTACTGCCTTTCTTTGAGGCTGTCAGTCCGCGTCTTGTCTTCCTCCAGAACCAGCTGCGGTCTGACAGGATTGAGGTGGAGATTGGAAGTAAAAAGTGATTTTAAAGTGTAAAATGCCTCAGCTGAAGCCTTCTCAGTTCCACACTCTCTGCCATCCACTTGGTCACTGAACCCAGGAAGAGGGTATGGGGTGTCCTGGTTTAACCCCAGCCAGCAACTAGGACCATGCAGCCTTTCACTCCTTCCCTCCCTCCCATTGTCCCCACTGTGGTAGGGTAGGGAGAAGAGGGAGAAGGAGGAAAAAAACCTCATGGGTTGAAATAAAGACAGTTTAATAGCACGGTAACAGAAGAGAAAAAAAACAATAATGGTAAAAGAATACACAAAATAAAGTGATACAATGTCATTGCTCTCACAACCCGATGATCAATTGCCCAGTCCATCCACAGCAGTGATTGTGGATTCCTGCCCCCTGGACAATGCCCACTTATATACTGAGCATGATGTCTATGGTACAGAATATTCCTTTGGTCAGCTTGTGCTACTTAAACTCCCTCTCAGCTTCTATGAGAAGCTGAAAAAGTCCTTGACTTAACATAAACATTACTTAGCAACAACTAAAACAATATGTGTTATCAACATTATTCTCACACTAAATCCAAAACAAAACAGCTATGAGGAAGAAAATTCACTCTATCCAAGCTGAAACCAGGACAGGGGGTTTCAAATGCTGGTGCATGCGTTCTCTTTTCAGAAGGGTCTACGATCTCTTTTGTTAGCAGTTTCCCCGAAAGGGATGGATGTGAACTGTCTACAGTCCCAAAGCCTTGTAAGCATGTCAGCAAAGCGCTACACTGAGCAACTTAGGTCTGCTGGGAGAGTGGATTTATCAGCTGAGACACCCAGGCAATTACACAGCCTGCAGTCTTGAACCAGACTGAGTCCAGCCAGCCCAAAACACAGCCCAAACAAGTTTGCATCTGGCTGCAAAAGATTGTGTAAGACATACCCATGACTACTGGCATCAGCTCAAAACACTTCTTTGGTTTAGAAAGCATCAATGCCAGAAGATGGATTGGGGATGCTGAACATCAAGAGCAGAGTTGTTCCCACAACAGCTGTGTATGTTAACAAATCCTTACAGTACGCCTTGGCAGAGACGCTGAGGTTGGCATTTCTGTCCCCTCTTCACAAGCGGGGATATGGCAGCAGGACTGAAATAAGCAGCTCCCGGAGCCTCACGCAAGCAGCCCACGAGACCGTGAAAGGAACTGTATTACAAGTGGCTTTGCACTCAGGACTGCTGGTGCCACATGCTGGGCTCAGACACCCTGCCAAGAACAGACAAGACTCCGAAACCTAAGCGCATGTCCCACACCTCCACACTGACCGCCTTTCCATCATCTCCTGCGGGGTTTCGAGTGGCTTTAAAAACAGCAAGTTTGGCCTGATGGAGGTCAAACCACAGAAAGAGGTGGGTCATCTGCTATCGCAGCATATTCTATGGTTGAGGTATTCCAAATGTACTGCATCCCCTTCCCCCGCCTGAACCACAAAAAACTGTTTTTTTCCTTTAAGGTGGCCTTCTAGCTGTGCTTACTGCCCCACCAGGCTTGAGGTCTTTCTCTCAGGGCTTTTGTTGGTTCACCCACCACAAAAGGCACTGGCTGCTCTCCACTCCAAACCTCTGCCGGGGTGAGAGATGGATGGAGCTGGTTTTAAAATGTAGCGTGAACTAGAACAGTGTAAGAAGCCAACAACAATCATTCTGCTGAACGTGGCAGCCTACATCCCAAAGAACCTCAGCACAAGTGATTTACAAAAAACCACACCCAAAACAACAAATGCTTTTATATTTCAAGTCGTCTCTTGTGCAACTCAACCTCTGCAGAACTTTTGCAGTTAGATCTCATTTGAAAACCTGTGTAAACCCTCCCTTACTAATTTTATGTTTTAAATTTGTGAAACCTAGAAATACCCCATGCAGACGTGCACTGGGGAAAAGCCCACACATCCTCCAGCAGTGCCCTTGCATTGCTTTTTTGGTGCCTTCTGTGCAATGCCTTTGTGATTTCACATCACACCCCACAACTTCTTAGTCAATAACACTACCAACTTTTCATTTCATACAACCAAGGTGCCTTTCAGAGCTCCACCTGGTTGGCAACTCGATCAAGCCCACAGGACACGGTTTTGGCAACACACCGCCTCTCAAACTCACAAAGTACCAAGAAAACCCAAGGCTGGAAGCTGAAACTAAACAAAGTAAAGTGTGGAAGTATTTAATGTTGAAGGTGATAAAGCACTGGAACAATTTAACAAGGTGAATCTTCCATCACTGGAAAATTTTAAACCAAGAGGGGACATTTTCTATATTCAATGCTGCACTTCAAGCAGGAGTCAATTGAGGGCAGTCCTGTGACTTGCTCTCTGCAGGAGGTCAGACTGAGAAGATCACAAGAGCCTTTCTGACCCCATAACCCAGGAATTAATGCCTGGGAGGAGTTTCTTGTAAAATCTGTCAAACCACTGCCCTTTAAATCCCTACCTCCAGCTCCTCTGCTATGAAGTCACAATGTAGAATCAATTAAAGAGCAGGGAAGATGGAAAAGGGAAAGAAAAAACAAGAAGTTACTGAATAATGGGAGACCAAGGCACAGTGAAAGGATGACAGAGGTTTGAGCGTTGCCCCTGCACCAGACTGAATAGGACCTATTCTGGGCTCCTGGAGATCATGGGAGTTTTGCTATTATTTACTTCACTGGTACTCACTTTGTGTCCTCTGCAGATAAGTAGAGGACACAGTTTGCATTCTGCAGGGTTGCGAAGCCTGTGTCATTGTGAGACACTGAACAGTCCCACTACACAGCCAACCTACGTACAAAGTTAGTACTCGTTCATTTTAACCTCCCAACCAAGCTGCCTTTGTGATTAAAACTCCAGACAAAAGAGAGTTCATATGAACAATGGAAAAAGAAAATAAAAAAAGAAAAAAGGAAAAAAGTGGCCCCAAAACAAACCAAAAAACCCACCCAGACACAAAGCTGCCTTTCCATTATTATTGTACTGCTCATTTGGAATAAGAGAAAATAAAATCCTCCACCGGCAGATCTGGGTTTCTCAATGCATCTCCAAAAGTTGGCAGGGGATTGCACGAGGGATGAAAACTAGACTGCACAAATCCTCAGAAAGCCACCAGAGGGTAGCAAAACATTTTAAAGAGCAGCTAACAGAAGCCCAGGCAAACCAGGGCGATCTGTACCTGCGTCTCCCTCCTTATTTTCTGGTTGCTATTTCAGTTCTTCAGGAAAGTCACGTTTTTATTCATCCCTATCCATTCCTTTTTCAAAACGCTGCCTTGATTTCTTTACAGATGAGAAGGAAAATTTATATTTCATGTTATTCCTGCTATGCTCCCTGGGAAGAAGTTTGTTTCTCCCTAATTTTCTTCATAGTGCCTGCATCACTCCCCAGGCCAACTCTCCCCTGCAGCAGTGTGCAGCACACAACATCATACTGGGACATTACAATGGTGTGGTACCACACGACGGGGAGGTGCGAGGAGGGGAAGGAGGGTCAGGAGGGCAAACGGCTGTTTCTAGCAGTTTGGGGAAACCAGCCACATCAGTAACTCCCTACATGAGGAGTCAGGATGACCCCAACAGTCTTCCTTATGCAACATTCAAATAACACCCAGCCTGAATTGTTGATGGCCAGTCCTGAGGTTTGGACTCTCTCCCTCTCCTGTATTTTTCATAGCTCTGAGAAAGACATAACATTTTTTTAACACTTTCCTCACCTTTCCAAAGTCTCCATTCTCCACCTTGCAGATTCCCACCCCAGTTACATGGAAAGCCTTCAGCTCTGCAAGCGCTTCAAGAAGGAATGAACCAACTCCATCCTGATTCCTCTCGCAGCTGAGTGTTAGGGTAGGAAGAATTGCAATAACATTTTTAAAAATATTATTTTATTTTAACGTTCTTGTACATTAAATTCTCAAGCCAGGATGCAAGGAGTCCTCTTGCCCTGTCTGGAGAAGCTTGTATGGAGCAAGGAGACCAGCCAGGAGCTCGGGGGCGGGGGGGGGGGGGGGGGGCGGGGGAAGAGTCTGGCTTTTAAATAGCTAACTTTTTCATGCACAGTCTGCAGGAACCAAAAATAGCTCCTGAATATTTCAGCAAATCAATCCCAATAATTAAAATTGTGATGTGTTTGCTGTCAGTCCCAAATGCGGTGAAAGCCATCAGATATATTTTTCACTACAAATTATTCATCCAGCTGCACTTGCAGAGTTGAAAATTTCCGTTCGCTTAGACCTACGTTCAAAGCAGCCCTCAAGCCCCTAAATCAGAAATCCTTTCATATCTGCCCATTTCTAAAAAAATAAGACAAACTAACCTTCCCTTGTCTATCCTATTTATTTAATACAGGAATGTCTCACCCAGTAGGTTAACACCGTAGTGCGGCTGACACTTTGCACTGATTGTCAAGTTATATCTCTTCAGTGCAGCTGTTTTCAGTGACTGTTACAGACGGATGGAAGTCATTAAGTACATTTTCTGCAAACTGTACCCCAAATTGGAGTATCCTACTTGCTCTACCCAGGTGCTGTGCCACACCTGAGAATCAGCCCTTTGCCACATTGTCAGGAAGCAATGAGAGGTAGAGGAAAGGCTCTTGCGGACTTCCAATTCTAGAGAAAAACTTCTGCCCCTGTAGAGAACTTGATTATCAGTCCTGCCCCATCAATAGTAGACACATTTACTCACAGGCTCCCTAAAGTAGACACCAAAGCTAAAGACATCAGAAGCACAACCTTCCTGTAGAGCTATAAAAAAAAAAATCTCTAGCATCATCTAAATCCAGTCCTCCTCCATTATATCTTCTTCAAGAATTACAAATGTGAAGCAGCACACACTCAGCACAAGAGCACACTCTGGGCAAGATCCATTTATTCACCTTTTTAAAGAAAGTATCTAATATATACAGGTGTTTTCATTTTCTTGTAGCTGAGATCAGGACAACTGAAGGCGACAACATATTTTGGAAGCACTTAGCATCCCTGCCAGGATAGTGAGGGCATGAGCATCTCAGTTTGAGGTTTCCCCCCCCTGCTCCCCCCAATATGTCTGGATGTTTAATATAAATTAATCTGGCATTACAAACCATTCAACCAAGTTCTACCTGACCTTCAGCCTCAGATATTCTAGGACAAGACAGTAAGCTAAAACACACCCTTCCTCAATCTGTTTGGTGCGCACTTTTCCAACTACAAAATCACTTGTTTTCTTCATTTTTGCCCCAGTAATCTTTGTGTATTTCATAACAGAAGAAAGCTGTTAACAGTCCCAAACATGACAAATACTTGGCAAAACAAGCTGCAGATCCTGTTTAAAAAAGGGAGTCTCAACTTGAGGCCTTCAACCCGTATCTTAACCTTCTACATTTCAACCCATGGGGACCCCAATTAAAGTTATTGCATGTATACAGACAGCAGCTCTATGCAACTTCAGGGAAGAATGTCCCAACTTATAAGACCTGAGAGACTGGGCAGTTCAAGATAGGGGAATTGCAGATACTACTTTGTGTCTCCAATAGATGTGACTTGGACCTCTGTTTGGTGAGGGGAAAAAGGACAGAGGCTGCTGCTACCAGCTAACCAAAGCACAAGGCTCCGTGTGGCATTCTCAGCCCCTCATCCATCCAGGTTTTTATTGATGCAGTTCAGTTTCCCTGGAGTCTGGGAGTACTGGATCGGTAATGCACCTGCCCAAGGAAGCTGCACATCAATTTTTACGGCAGCTCACAGAGTGGCTTAGAAGGATCCAACTTCTCTTCATGATCAAGAGGATTATTATTGGGAATGACGCCACAGGAAAAACTGGAGGATCACTAATATCCCCTTTGGAGGACACTGTGGTGGTATGGGGAAACATCACACCAAAGTCACAGTTCCCTGTCAAGCACTTCTCCTCCTCCTCGGTGACGTGTCACACTGTCATTCCTGAATGTCACCTTGATGGAGAGAACGACTTCTCGGGAGGAGGAGTCAGCTTGGAGCAACAAAAGCCACCTCCTTCAGAAATACACCCACAGAGGTGTGCAAAGCCAGGACAATAACACCACGTCAGGCCATAATTAAAACATCTGAGTAGTTACAGCTCCTCATTGACAGTCTTTTATGTAACGATTGAAAGCAATTAAGGTAACAACCTTCCCCATGCTGACATGTCTGCAAAAACACAGGATTACAACAGTGATGGAAAGAAGCCTGACAGACGTTTAGGGAAGAAGAAACCTAGTCAGGAGGTCCAGAAGCCTTTTCCGGCCTCACTGCTACCGACTTCTGCAGGACATTGCGTCAAGCCCTGAGGGCAGGGACAGAGGCCAGAAGGTGCTTGTACATTAGTAAGTCCTTCTTGCCCAGCAGATGCCCTCTCTTGGCAAAACACTCCCTTCTATAGAGGATCAAAGGCATGATGTTGTGCAACTAACTGGCAATTTTATAGCTCAAGCTTAAACATATTTGCTTTCTAGGGGCACAGAGAAGTGACACTACCCCTTGCCTGGGTTATTCACAAGGTCCTAACACACACGGTTAGCTGTGGCTTCACACTCAAGAAACAGCCACTCTGGAAGCCTATTTTTTCCTAAACTCCTTTTAGTTCTTGCAGAGTCAAAGAGGAAAATCAATAGTAGGCAAATATAGATAAGGCAGTCCAGGGAAAGATGATCAAATCAACAGAAAGAGAGGAGTTAAACCCAAGTTTACATAGACAGAGGACACACAGAAGTGCTGTGGGAAGACAAAGGCATTTGTTTTCAGATCTGAATAAATGAGAACTATATGAAATCTGGACCAAAGGCTAATAAAAGCAAAAGCTTGCTAACAGTGGTTAGATCGCACCTGTTCACGTGGAGCCTGCCTGGGTAGCTCAGATTGAAAGATTTTAGACAAAGAGGGTTTAGAAGAAGCCTTAGTATAGAGGAAAATGACTGTGATAAAAACCACAGCACTGCCTATACAAGACCGTACCTTCCCCATTCAGCCCTTAGACTCTGTTGTGGAAACAGTGACACACAGAGCTAAAGCCTGCAATGAAGCAGCTCATCCCACATGGGCTAGCAGGTCCTGAGGGCTAGAGCCTTACACTGTAAGGTCTTTAGGAAGATATGAGTCTTCTCCTGTAAAGCTTCTGAGATCCCATCATGATCGAAGTTACCCTACCAGAAAAATCCGAAAACACCACACAGCAAGAAAACAGCCCATTCAATTCTTTTGGTCTTTGCACCTTTGCCTCACTGTGCGAACAAAGATTCTCCAAGTAAGACTCTTAACACCAGCTTAATATCTCACTCCAGTTCTAGATTCAGTTTTGACTCATGTTGCAGACTGAGTTCAACAGAGCCTGAAATGGTGGTTCAGTTACGGTTCAAGGAAAAACAAAACAAAGCTATGTGGTTTCAATGAGTTTTCAGTTCATTGGATATTCAGCCCCAGAGAGCTCTCCAGGAAAGACAGGGTTTGTTTCTCGCCTGCCGCCCAGAGTTGTGGTGCAGAGATTAGCTGGGAGTTGAGGCCTGGGCATGTGCCGTCCTCTCCTGAGAGGTATTTTCCATTGCTAGTGTTCACAGACACACAAACACACCCCCGCTTTGGAGACCACGTGAGGTAACCCTGTGAGTGCACCAAGCAAAGTGGTGAGTGCCATACATGGCTTACAGACCTTGTGGGGGAGAGGATGGTACATAAGCACAAAGCGCTGTGTTTACACAGCTTGGTGGGGTTTCACCCATTTGCTCCTGCTATTCCAACACAGATGAACAACCACCACCACCACCACCATTCCTGCTTCTCCACTCAGTTTGGTCACTCTGGTTGCTATCATATCTGTGTAGATGCTGCTGGTGGGCTTCCACAGTCACTGAAAACGTGCTCCTGTCTACCCAGAGCTTGGAGATTTCCAATTCATTCATTCAGTTCCTCAGCTCCATTTCCTCTTGTGGCAGAGAGCCTTGTCAGGCATCACAAGTTACTCTCTAAATCCTGGAACAAACCACATTAGGAAGCAAATTCAGATGTACCCTCACAGAGCAGCACACGCACAGAAGGGGAAATCAATGACCAGAATTTACATAATCCAGTGTCACTTAAGGAGTCATAGGGTGTCCTGCCTGGCCTGCATCTCTGCCAGGGGGCTGCAGGCTCTGGTAGCTCTGCCTGTGCTAATGTGGATATCTCGGGCTTCCTGGGGAGACCGAAATGGCACCAGACACCAGTGCTCAGCAACTGAACCTCACCCATGAAGTCTTTCTGAGCAGGATTGTTTTCACCTTTGTTCAGACAACACACAACTTGAGCGGTTTTGTCAGCATTGTCAGCAAATGCTTCCGCTCCTGCTAAAAGCCTCATGTCAGGCTGAGCAGTAAATTGCTATATCAGTTCCTAGCCCAGACCCAACCATCTTTAAGAGCATCACCTCAGAAATTTATCCCCCGTTCTCTGCCCATCCATTCCAACACCCTCCCTGAAATGAGCCACAGATGCACTAGACGAGCTGATGTGGAGTAACGACTGCCAGGTACTCCTCAAGACTCAGCACTTGCCCTAAAACACTGCAGTTCTCTCTCACTTGTTCTGCGCGCACAAAAATAGCACCACTGATAGGGACTTCGCAATGCCTGAAATGCAGTATCTCAGAGGGGGATACCCTTTTCGTAGTCATTAATTGTCCAGCATTTCCAACATGGTCTGGCTGGTATCCACATAGAGAAGAACACAGTCCGTGTCTCAGGGCTGGAGCTCCAGGATGCCCATCTGGGGGCTACACAAGCTGAGGAATAAGGACACGTGCCCAGCCTGCACTCTGCCATACCTGCAGGCAAGTGCAAGTTGAATATTTTTTTCCCCCTCTGCTAACAACTTGTTTCATTATGACATTGTCTAGGAAAAAATGCCATTGTTACTGATTTTTTTTTTTCCTCCCCCCAGTTTTGAAGTAGTACAGTAGTTTGGCTGACTGGAGAAAAAAGTTCACATTTCCCACTAAGAAAAACTGTGTGGGAAAAGAGCATTCGCAGAGCGTGTGGCATAAAAGGAAAGGATTGTCAAATTACCTGGAGAACTGATACTTGCCTCCACTAAAGCTCTATTTTGGTTCAAAGCCCTACTTGCATATTCTCAAAGAGGAGATAATACAGATTTTTCTTATGGTATTTCAGATTAATTGCTGCATAAGAAATGGAGTGTCCTCAAAATGTGATATCTATAAGCTTCTGATTTGCACATTTGTCATTTGTGGATATTAGATATGTATGTATTTTTAATGAAGACATAGATCATCATACGGAAAAAAATCCAATTCACAATTTTATCTATGTACCAAATTTAGTGTGCAATGACTCCAGGTTCCACAATAAAACCATGCTGTGAGCATGCTTTTAACAGCAGCCCTCAGCACATTCACATCATGCAGTGGAAAAGCCACAGGCTGAGAGAGATCACACCCAAAGAGTTCTTCTAACGCATTAAAACCTTTTTATCATAAATTGATCGATATCCCTAGCATACCCCATCTCAGATGTGCTGAGAGTTCACACTCTCCTCTTTTTCTAGCTAATTTTAATATAACTTTCCAACTGGTAAAAACTGTGATATGAAGCTTTGTAAATGAAAATTTTAAAGAGAAAGTGGGGCAGAAAAAGACTTAAATCCAACATTTGAGGATAAAACACACTGGCTACATCCACACAGCTTAACGTGGTCTCAAACACAGGCAAATGCTCTGCATCACTTACAACGTGAGTTACGGTTTAACCTCTGACCGCCCAGGAACACTGAGCCAGTCATGGCACACCACATGGTGGGTATAAAAATGACCCGGAGCACCTATAGAAAAGCACCTCCTGGTTGCACTGTGTTCCCAGGGAAGTCGGTCCCAGGCCCCACACCTATGCGAATAAACTGTGCCAGAAGCCCCTCCACACCTCCCACTGCCCCTTCTCCCCCAGTGCTGGTTTTACTTCACAGAGGTTTCCCAGAACATTACCTTTTCTAGTACCTGCTTGTACAATCAACAACTTTCCTATGTTTTCTTATTCAAGGGTGATCTTAGAACAACAAAAGCTACTCTTTCATAATGCATCATCTTTGTGAACAGACCCAACAAGGTCTCAATGAAAAACCACAGGCTTTTATTCACTCCCATCCACCTACCTATAAACGCACAGAGAATAACCACAGATATAAGGAGCTTACCACCCTTCAAACCTTCCTGAGTGCCTTCCGGAGATGTAGTGTATTCCCTTACACCCATACACCCCCAGTAGTCTTCAAAACACAGTATTATATATTATTTGGTGTGTGAGACAATGGGGATGGCATCTTCAGAAATACATGTTCAAAGTGATTAGGAAAGCTGATGGAGCATGACAGCCATGGAAATTTTCTTTCTGTTTCTCAGTGGAGACAGAATGAATTGACTTGTTTTAGTATAGTACCACAGTCAGTCCAAAATCTTACACCTAGAAATGTTTTTTATGCTGTATGCTTTGCATATAGAAAGAGAGTGTAGAAATAACACTATGAAACAAGTTAATAATTTTATGGCCTCAACTCAAACTTTTTTTTCCTCCAGCAGATGTAAGCGTGCAAAGCGGGGTCCCATTTTAACGAAGAGCCAACCTTGGCATCAAACTGGTGCTGATACAACCATATGGTTAGAAAGATTTTTCTCTCCCTCTGCTAGCTACCACCTCACATCTTGTAAATGACGTGTCTTACGATCATTATCAGCATTAATTATAAAAGGCATCTGCCTTCAAGGATGGAGAACTGGAACGGCTACGATGAGGTGCAACGAAGGCGCCAGGCTGCCTGTGGTTACTGCAGTTCCCCACAGCTCACTGATGAGAGGTCACCAGAACATTTTAAAGGAGCCACTTATGCAACTCTGGTGCTGGTAGGAGGTGCGGGGTAGAGAGGTGTGACTGAGATGCAAGAGAAGGGGGGAGAGGGAAGGGATGGAGTATTTGGGAGCAGCGGGGGGGAAAGCGAGGGAGGATTCAGGTACAGGGAAAATAGGGGACTGGGGATGCAGAAACATCCCAGACACTTTCCTGACATGCTCCAGCAGCCACCCCGCCAGCCCTGCCTGCCCCACACAGCCAAGGATGGGCTCCTTGAAGCCAAATCTGCCCAGGTGTCTATAGCACAAAGGTAACCATCAGTGCAGACCCACGGATCTTAGTGCCTCATGCTCACGTAAATGTCACTGGGATGCTTCCAGGTACAAAAGCATCCCCAATGCCAAATGGCCATGCCTGCACAGCACCATGCCAGGCTCTAGCCCCGTTGCTCTGAACAGAGCCACCCCAGGGACTGCACCTGAGGCACGGCTCCTCTGTGAGCTGGATAAAGTGATCACAGATAATCCAGATTACTCGAGTTTCATTTCGGAAAGAGAAAGTAAGTGAAGCTATTGCAAAAATGACGTTGAACGAGGCTCAGACACAACTGCTATGGCCTCAAAACGTCAAGTGCCCTGTCCCACACACCCATATTTAGCTTGCATGAAGCATCATTTCATATCAACTCACCATAAACGCTTAAAAACTACCTGAAAAAACCCAAGCAGGTTACTACTCCCATGGGAGGCTGTTCCAGAATGTTGACCTTTTCCTCATCACAAACTTTTTTCTAACTTCAAGCCTGAATTTATTACTGTCATCCCAATACTGGCACAATACAAGGCCCTATACTTCCTGCACATAAGCGTCAAGACTTGTAAATAATTTACAAGAGACATGAATAGGCTGCCATCTGCGCACAAAGGAACCGCTCGCTCTACAGCTCACAGGCACGTGTTGCTCCCTCTGGGGAATGCAGAGGGTGAGGTGGGGGCAGTTGTAAGGTCACGCTGGGAAGCCGTTGCTACGTGATGGCTCTTCGGTGATTTAGGTAACATAAACTTGATATATCCAATTTAATCTACCAAAGCACTGGGTGCTATCAGGATTCCCTGTAGCAGGCGCAGCAGAGAGGACAAGCATCAGCAAACAGGTAGATTAAAGAAAGGTCTCATCCCAAGAGATGGCCCAGACACAGGCTGCACATCACCTGCTGTCAGTCCTCTGTTACAGTGGTGGGACATGAGGCCCCAGGACTGTCATTCCACACCTCTTTGCAGCCAAGACTAGCCTGGGTTGAGAAAGTGAAACTGTTCATTCTTTGTATTTTGGGCTCACAAACATGAAGATTCACAGAAAGTGAAAGAGAAACTATGATACCAGTAACTCCTTCCCACATTACAGAATCTCTTTATCATGTCCCCTTTCAAAAACTTAAAACCAAAGCTACAGTCTGGAGACCGTCTGCCTTAATTTTCAACCACAGGGCAGAGAACTACCACCAAGCTAGATAAAAAGCAATGGTCTTCTGAGTGGATGCCACAGGCTAAATTAATTGAGCCCCAGATTACACAGATGAGTACACAAGGCTAGATCTCATACCAATAGATTGCACCATTTGAATGCCAATCTCAGTCTGGCGGGTGCGTGAATGCAGCTCTGCAACAATGATCTTGTGCAGAGCTCGGTGGGTCAAGGCCATTATGGACCTGGACGCTGGAGTCCCAAGCAAGTTGTTCACTCTGACATCCGCAACACAAAGTTACATCGCTCACAGGGCAAACTTTGTAAAGTTTATGAACCCAAAGAATGACAGAGAGCTACCGCCGTAGTAACAACTCCTCCTCAGTTTTTGTACTTCCAGAGATGGGCCTTTTCATCAATAGGAGTTTTGACTGAAATTTTTATTTAGGTAAGTCTTGGTCAAATAGTTCTGCACACAAAGCAAATAGGTACAAATCATAACTACTTACATATCCTAAATGTGGCAACACCATCACATGCTTAGTCACATGTGCCACTTTTAAAGGAGCACCATATTTTTTTCTTATAAATATATTTACAGAATTGGCGGAAGATTTTCATCTGAAGTTTTTGTACAGGTGACTTCTTTTCATCCAGCTCCAATAATTTAACTTATTTTAAAAAAATACTTTTAAATTACCTGCTACTTTGACAGGAAGCAGGAGCTACAGAAGTGCATCATCCTCTGCAGACTTTCCCTCCAAACGGGTTTCAACAGGGACAAGGAAAATGGTGACTAAAGGCTGCAAGATTACTTTCCCATAGGTACTGCCCAGCTCCTAGCACTTACACCGTGTCACTCCTGGGCACGGTAGGACTACAGCATCAACAGCGGGTAAAAGATTTAAGGGAGCACAAGGTTTGAGGCATATCCCAGGAGGCCCAGAAATTGCTTTGCCATTTCACAATGCTAAGCAGAGCGAGGACAAAGGAATGAAGAGATGACAGACCGAGACAAACTTCGGTGCAAAGTGGGACAGACCAATAACTGCCATCACTAATTGCCATTCCCCAGGTAGGAGCTTGGGCAGCCCTTAGAAACATCATGAGCAGTTTGAATTGCTTTATTGATATTTACTCTTCCTTCACCCTTGGTGATTTATACAAACAAGAGATTAAAAGAAGGAAGGAAAGGCAGCAATAGCAGGAGGGAAGAGAAGGGTAATTAGCGCTGTCAGGATTGAGAAGATCAGTAGGGTCCTACTGACGAGGGAAAAGACAAGAGGAAAGAAAGAAGGGGACTGGCAGGCGTTTAGTATTTCAAGCACAGAAAGGTTCTTGCAGCTAGGGATGCCGAAGCGAGACTTGCTTATTATTATGACTATGACAAAGCAGAAAAAAACAGAACACACATTGATTAAAGCAGCAGGCATCTCCCTTGGATGCCGAGACTCAGCAAGGGGCTGCAGTTTCCCAAGGAGGAAAGCATTTAGATTTCAGCTATTCCGAGACATGGACCATATGTTGGGGCCATCTGGAGGCTGCTTTATTTGATGGATGTCAGATGCCTCCAAAGGCACCAGGGAAGGGAGCTGAAATATTGGTAACTGATTGATGCTGAGGGCACTTAACTAAAGATGACCCCACTTCTTTAAAATTCACACCTGCTCTACAGGACAAGCTCAGAAATAGTCTTCCCAGTGGAGATGATAGCTTCGATGGCTTTCAAAATGCAGCAGCTTCTGATGAAGCATGCACTCATCGTTTAACTGCCACAGCTGGTGAATTCAGTGAGGTGGCCCCAGCTATGCTCTCAGCCAGCAGTCAACAGCTGACCCATGGCACCAACTGGAGCATCCCATTCAGCACCAGACCTGATCTGACCTGTCACGGCATCATCAAAAGATGTGTTGTTTCAATGGATAAAGCCTACAACACTAAAGGGCCCTCCATGCCTTCGGAGACCTTCCTGCTCTTTCAGCACCTCTTGAGAAGGCTGGGCAGGAAGAGGAGCTCTGGTGGGGCACCATCAAAATGCAATGCAAAAATGCGAAGGAGAGGACACCCATGCAATGGCTCCTGGCTGACAGCCCTCCACGACAGATCATGAGGGACATATTTTTCTTTCATCCCCAGAAGACAGGATGCCCAGGCCCTGGCAATGATAGGTCAAGCTAGAGGAGGACAAGTCATTCCCCTCGCCAAGCCACAGCAAATCCCTATATTGCAGTTTAAAACAAAAAAAATCAAATAAAACCAACATAGCCCTCTTGAAAGCACGTGGTGCTTCTCTGTGTCAGAGTGTTTCATGTCGCTCAGACACCAGAATTATTTAGGCTATGAAGACCAGCAGGTAGGAACCTGTCCGTCCAACCACAACTAGGCCTTTTGTTGAGACCTGCGCAGAGAATCATGTTTTGTCTCACACCAACGGTGGGTGGAAAAAAGCACTGAGAGCTCTGTCTCCATGCAAGGAGAGAACAAGCAAAAAAGCCCAATAAACACATCTCTAAGAACAGCTTTCAGAAGTCAGCCTGATAGACCACCTTGCACTTTGCCCCTGCCTGGAAAAACAACAGTAAACACTTTTTCTTCCCCAGCATTCAACAACAGGCAGCTTGGGAAACCATCTGAATACAAATGCTCATTACCCTCAGCATACGGAGATCTCCATGACTCACATCCAAGGACAGAGTGTAAAAAATGCTGCCGTTTTACAGCTCTTCCCAACAGCCTCTCCCCCGGCTTGCTGTACTGTCTTAATAGTCCCCAGGATTACAGTGCATGGTGCACTGAATTGCTGAATAATAACCCACAGGGCTTGGCAATGTGATGTCGTCCTGCTTTGTGCTCTGCTTCTCAGGGGAAAGAGGGACTCTCCCAGAGGAAGCCAGCTGTGAGGCTGTCAGCACCCTCACCATCATGGCCCAAGCCTTGGAAATTGCATGGGTGGCATGTAGGCTTCACAAAGCACTTGGGCTGAGGTGCAAGATTTCCGATGCCGTATTTCCCCAGTGTGGCTCCGGAGATTGGGAGCCGTCTGACAAATCCCAGGTTCTCTTGGCTGTTGCTGAACAGCGAGACACGAATCCTTTGTGAGGGCAAACTGAATCAGGTGACAGAGCTGTGACAATTACCGCTGACTAAGAGTTGGCCTCTGCTTTGCAGTGTCGTAGGGATATATATCTGGAAAGGATCTGGGGGCAGAAGGAATCTGTTGGGGGATTTTGCCACTCATTGCTTGCCCACAAAGGACCTCAGCTAGCTGGAAGTCAAACAGGTTTCTGGGAGTCGGAGGGATTTGACTAAGCACAGGTTACATTCCATTGGATGTCTTCATTAGCAGGCAGCAAAATGATGCCCCCTTACACATCTGGAGCTCAAAGTAGATCAGAGTAAAGGCAGAGCAAGAGAATCCTTCCAGCCCTCATCCCCACTTGGGCTGCAGCTTGTGCTTTACATCGTCAACTCAGACAAGGACTGAGATTTGGTAAAGTCAAGTGACAAGAAAGTACAGAGGAAGGGTTATAAATATGCATCAGAGTCTCAGGCTGGAGATCAAGGGCAATTTTATGAGAAAATCGTTTTAGAATCAAAAAAAGTGGTGGTGAGGTTGTACGAGAATGTGTAAAGCTTTATAATGGCAAGCAAATGATCTTGTCCTTCCTCCTGGATAGGAGGAACGGAGAGCGTTGTGACTGTGACGCAGGAACTTTGAAGACTTAAATCTCCCTTTGTCTTCACCAAGCTATAAGCTTTTTGGGATGGAGGTTGTCCTTAGCATGCAATTGTTCACCTGGTAAAATCTTAAAGGAACCTACTACAGTTACTGACAAATTAGAGTGGTAACACAGACTTGGATGCAGCTGCACGTCTCCATGGGGCAACAACAGCCCCATGCTGTGTGTGGCAACCAAGTACTCATAAACAAGTGATCGCTCCAGGGATCCCCAGTGCTAGTATTGAGGACATATTAACACACTGAAACCTGACCAACCTAGATACTTCAAAATAGGGGCTTCTTAATCAGGTTCTGAAAAACTTCAAAGTAAAACGCATGGAAAGAGTCTTTGTGGGATAATTTACGTGAACAGATTTTTGGTTGGTCAGCAGATCAAATGGTGATTTATTTCCCCTTGGTCTAGGAAACAAAGAATAAGCACAAAAGGTATAAACTGATAGTAGCGCTCAGACCTCACCTGCTAACAGAACAGCAGAGAAACGTTGTTCCACTTGCCAGAAATATTCCATGTGGTGACACCAGTTACCAGGAAACACACCAGATCCAAAAACCTAAGCTGACGTTGTGAAGTGTAAGAGCCACCCAGACCACTGCAATGCACAAGAGGGAATGCAGAACAACAAGTGATGCTGCTGTCATTCCCATGGTGCTGGGACTGCGAACTTTTCTAGCTCAGCGTTATGAGCCATGGCGAGTCAGTGTCAGCTCTATCTTTGCAAGTAGTTGTCCCATTTCTGTATACTTGAAAAACAAGTAGCTTGGAGGAATGCATGGGTTGGTTTTCCTAATGAGGAAAATAAAGCACAAGGCAGAGCCCTGCTCAGCCAGGAACTCTCCATGCACTGTATTTGTTCACTTCAGCCATGCATTAGCATCAAGGTGTAGCACTCACCTGGCTCAGTGAATTATTGACAGATTTGGGCCTTGGATTTCTTACAAATACTCCCCCCCTAAGGCTCCCAGTGCTCCAGCAGCACCCAGGCCAGGTAAGACCACATGTGCACACAGCAGCAGCAGCACAAGGAGGGTCGAGGCAGCTGTTGTCCTCAAGACTGAATTGTTCTCTCTTACTATCCATGTGAGCAATTGACTCTCGAGCATATGTGGCTATTATCTAGGCCCATATGTTAAAACAAATAATATATGTTATACTTCTGCAACATCCTTTCATCCAGATGCTCTACAAATGGTGCATCTGGTCATCTTCGCATCGCGAGGAGAGCCATTAGCTTCAGTAGGTACAGGAACAAAGTCCATTAAAGCTTACTGCATACTAGAACAATTATCTCCATTAGTGGGGAGGTAAACTGAGACACAGAAGGACACATCGTTTCCTACAAGGTCATACAGTAAATCTACTGCAGAGCAGAAACAGAAATCAGCGCATCTCATTTCCAGCCCAGGCTTTGACCATAATTACAAGTGAGAGATGAAATTTGGCTCCCATTCTAGAGGTTGAGGAAGTTCAGGACCCTGAGTCTATTCTTGGCTTTTGCTTCCTGCTTCAATGTGTGACTTTGGAGAGGTCAAATTTTGATGCCTGTTCATTTGGAGTGAGTGGCCATGCTTAGGCTCCCCATATATCCAAGATGTATCCATTAATAACAGATTAGGCAGTTTGTATGCAAATATAAGCATTTTGTGTACAGGGGGTCTCGTTTTGATACTGTTATCTTCCGGTGACAACTAGTTCTTTGCCTGCTGCACCCCACCAGAGAACAGTAACAGCGATGTCCCTCACTTAGCAGATACCCTGATGACAGAGATGAGTTCAGGCAAACCAAGGAAACCTCAAGAACACAAATCCCCTTTATCCTCTCACTATGCACAGGGGAACAAGCACACTAATACAAGGAGCAACCCTCCCATGCCTGTCAGGTGACCTGCCTAAAACCATCCCCATCCCTGTGAGAGGCAGCGTACCTCAAAGGGTCCTCTTTGGCCAGGGACCATTCTGCTGTTACCAAGAACTGTTTAGGTAAAAATGCCACTGCTGGAAAACACCAACACATTCAAACTAAACTGTTTCAACAGAATTGCTGTTAAAAATTGAGTATACAATTAAAAAAAAAATATCCCCCCAAACAAACAAACAAAAAACCCAACAAGAAACAGGGAGAGGTGCTGATGCTCAAGTTCTCTCCTGCAGCACTGCCTGTTCCGAGTCCTGCTCTGCCCAGCTTGGAGCTCAGATGCGTCACCCACACAGCCTCTCCTTGGGGTTTTACACAAGAATTTGAAAAGTTTCAGATACAGACAACATGCACCAAATCATCACTTTTTTGTTGGGTTTTTTTTTTTTTGGTTTGGTTTTTTTTTTTTTGTTTGGTTTTTTTTTTTTTGAGAGAGACAGACCTTGTGTTTTCTGGCCAGACGGTAGGTCAGCTCGGCTGCTCTGCGTCAGGCGGCACAGCGAGCGTCAGACGCCTGGCAGCACTGAGGGGGGGGGACAGGTTTAACTGCATGCACCTTTCTGTGAGACTTGTTCCAAATGCTCATTAGGTCACATACATGTCCTTGGGAGACAGTGGTCAATATTAACTCCCATTTCACGGGAAACTAACCTCATCCTCGCAGCAAGGATAAGGCAAAATTTGAAGACATGGCTGCTCTTGCCCCCCAGTTCTGGAGACGCTCATTTTCTCAGCTGACTGCTGTATTTTCACAGCTTCTGAGCAAGCTCCAGTTGAAATGAATAGACTTTGGACTGTTTAACACTCTTAAAAGTCAGGATAGGAGAAACCTCGGCCGTGGCAAATTCAGTCGTAATTTTGCCTTTGAACACCCCTAGAGCTGGGACTTCATTGATAGTACTTAGAATTGCAGTGTCCCCATTAAGCCTGCCCAAAGCCACACAGTAAATGAATAAATAATGCCACTATTGTTATCCATTTGGGTATTCTACGTAACACAGACCAAAACATAGTCCTGAATCAATTTCTATGAGAGCTGGAGCGGAAAAGCATTCAATCTTGAATTTAATATTTCTAATGACAGAGTTCACCATAATCCTCAGTATCAGATACTGTCCTCATGGCTAATTAGCTTCACAGTTAAACTGCAGTTTGTTTCTGGTCAGAATGTGCCCACCTTTCATTTCCAACCACTGTATCTTGCCATACATTAAAGAGCTGTTCTCTATCTAGATCGCTCTTTGATTAATCAAATTCCTGGAGCCTCTCATTGTAAGTCACGTTTTCTGGTCATTCTCATGCTATTCTCTGGCTTATCTCTGATATGTTTTTCCCCACAATATCTTTTTTTGATTACAGGCATCAGAAACTCCCTCAAGTATTTTACAATAGATCGCACCAGTGCTAATTTCAGCGAGAACATGATCACCTTACTACTTCTCCAAATTTCTGTGTCTGCCCTCCCACAGACAGCATTTGCCTGTATTCAGGTACCAGCAAGGAGCTCCCCAGGCTGGATCTTCACTGCTGGGGAAGCAGTTGCACCCGTAAGCACAGGTACCACGGATGGGAATGGGGAGCGCTCAGATTAAATCCTGAGAGCTCTGGTTCAGCTGACAAGTCAGCACCTTTTCAGACTTGCTGCTTCTCCGAAATAGCCCACCCTCTCAATTCTCTGTACCCAACTGCCTGCTTTTACAAGGAACACTTTACATACCATTTACTTGTGCTAATTCACCAAGCAACTTGATGGCTCTCCATGAATGATCTGTCCTCATCTTCCCTACCCTTCTTTCCAGGTCACTTATCATTGAGCAGTGAACAGCCACAAGCCAGCTTCAGACAGCCCCCACTAAAAAGCTCCAAGAGCTGAACCCAGTGTCCCAAATTGTGGTTTGCTACTCCAGCAGCCACATCATGGACCCACTTGTAATTCTGAAGAATGGACTCATAATTCCATAGATTAAGTTATTACTTTTCAAGACTGCCATAATAATGATACTTAACATTCCTGGAGCAATTTACATTTTCAAAAACGCTGCAAAAATGTTAATTAACAGCACGCTTACACAGCTTCAGGAACCAGTCACCTCAAAACTGCTGCTCTGCTGCTTCATTCGCATCCACACTCATTCCAAAAAAGTACCAGAAATCATTTAACTCCCATGTTCCTGGTAATCTTTTATTCTACCAATTATTTGAGCTTAATTTAAGGGTCGGTCACAAAGTGGAACTAAGGATATTAATACAAGCCTTAATAAATTCATGTAATTTCTACTGTCTGTTAGAAGACCATAGAAAAACTTGTATTATAAAAGTCTCAGCCTTCACTGAATGTGTTACACGGTGCTATGTTTTCCATGCAACTCATAAATGCAAAGAAGTCTGACTTGTAACTGCATCCCAGCATTTTCGGAATTCACAGTATTTTTGCCTTGCGCAATTCAGCCATAACAACCCTTGAAACCCCAGTGTAACGGTGCCTTATATTAGAAGAAACTGGCACAAATCCACAAAAGATCATCTATTTATACGAAAAAAAACATCCACAGGTACTGGCTGACATATTTTATGAAGAATAAGACAGTCCTGCTTTAGGGAATATGCCAACTATTGGCAGCTAGGGAGACGCTTTTCCTACAGAAGCCTCTATCTGCTGCTGCTTTGTGAGAGGTCCCTGTGAAGCACTGGCCCTTGGACGCTGTTGGAGAGATAATGGACAAAACCAACCATAAATCTTAGCTAGTGTGATAGCTTCCATCAGTTGGCACTTGCCAGGCTCCTCGCTGGATCTGAACTTCATAAACCCTTCAAGGTATTTGGATCCAAATGTTTCTACATTCCTCAGCCTCTCTGGAGGTTGGCAGAGCTAAACAGACACTTCAAGAAGTGCTGGCACAAGACTTGAAAATGAAATCACCAAAAAGTGTCCCCTGCCATAGATCTGGATACACAACATCCAGAAGAAAGGTTGCCAGTGACTCTCCAAGCCTAATTTCATCCATCACTGAGAGCAATACACAACAGAAAGCAGCTTATACAGTGCCCTGCTGAGCATCATCTGTTTAGTGTGTATACCGCATTTTTTTTAAAAATGTGTGAAAAATGAAAAACTATTTAAGTCCAAATGCTGAATTTGCAGACTCCAGCCTTATGCCAGACAAGATGTTGATCTTTAAGCTTGTCAACCTGAAAGACTTTTATATTTAAAAAAAGAAAGCGGCTTGCTTGCGTTAGAGCGTTTGAGTGAGATGAAGTCCATCTGGAACAGGTACAGAGCAGGGTCAGCAGGATCAGCCGACAACGGAGCTGCGCGCGACAAAGACTAAAGCAGCTTGGCCCATTTAAACCTACCAAAACCAAATGCAAGAGGGAATATCATCATCCCTGAGGTATTTATAGGACAGCATTGGAGCCCAGTGCAGATAAATATGGCCAGGAATACACATAACCTAGAAATCGGAAAGGTTTGATGGGCACAGGGAGGCTCTGAAACAGTTTCCCAGCAGAAATACAGCTTCTAAGAGGGCACTTGAAGTTCATGGACGTGTTTTTTCAGCAATGGGAGGAAACGAGGCCAGCTGGCCAGGGAGGTCTGTGGCCCTCCTTGTCTGCTATGAGGGCAGGTTGTTGAGGTGGAGGGGGATTGTACTTAGCCCCCTCTCTCCAAACCTGCTTCTGTTTCCCACCTCTGTGCCAGCCACTGTCTAAACATTTTCCCTCTGTTTTGAAACACAAATAAAGGGAAAATTCACATTGATGTTTCTCTCAAGATAATAACAGCTGCTCTCTATTAGCGTTTCTTACAGATTTACTCTTGCTAAATGCCCACTCAGCACAGTGAAGGTTTGACAGGAAAAAGAACAAACTAGGAACTCAGGAATTTGATTAAGGGAGGGCTAGAGCCAAAACCTGCCAGCTTCAAAGAAAGAGCCAGCACTGGGGTTTGCATGCATGCATGCATGCGGGAGTAAACTTTACTTATGTAAAAGCTCAGCTGTCCTCAATCCTGTGCAGGAAAAAAAAAATAATAAAATGCCGCTGCATCAGTTAGCAGCATTTATAGGCTCTGAGCAAAATACAGGCAGCCAGCAGCAAAGCAGCCATGGCTAAAGATGTCATCTGCAGCAAGAAGAGCTGCACCAGCCTTGTACTGCGTGAATGAAGCAAAGACCCAGCTCTGACACTGTCCTTGCCCACGCAGCACTTCACCTCTAACTCAGGTCAGATGCTAAAGCACCACTTTGGTCTAGTTAGAACTCCCCAGGAGAGAGAGGATACCAGCTGCATGGTATGTGACAGATGTCTGGGTGCACAGGCGGTCATATTTTCTACTTAAGTGCTTACGAGATGAGGGATCTTCCGCTTAGAGATACACTTTCACACTGCGTTTATTCTCTGCTTCCGTGGGAAACAATTCCAAACACCTGGATCTCAAAATCCCAAATATCCCATGCAATTGCTATTGCTGCATAACAGCCTGCACTCGTGCAGAATATTTAAACCAGCTGACAGTTCCCTCATGATTCTCCTTAAAAGAAGCCAGAGTGGGACACAAAAAAAAAAGGTTAACTGGGGACAGAGTGAACTAAGAGAGAAGTTTATTTGTCCACTGACATAGCCTGTGGGACTTGTGCTGAGAAACTAAAATATTGCCTATATAGACCAGAGACAGATTTCTCTGAAAAGTATCTGAGCAACATTATCTGACTACTTTTCTTATAACTAACAACTTGCTGGTGCTCCTTTCCACCGTAAAGTCTGCCCCAATTTCCTAGACAAGTTACAGTATTGACAGAAAACTGACTTTGTCACATTTACAATGACCTAAAGAAAGTGTGCTTGACCCAGGCAGTCAAACTTATTCATAAGATAGTCTCGTACCACATATCACAGCTATGATTTATTTACAAAGCATACTTGATCTGACATGTTTCCAAAATATGTTCCACTTAGCCCTGAAACATCTGTTTATTGGAAATCAATACCTATAATTGCCCTGTACATACCCATGGAAGTCCTGTTATTACATTCACTGAGAGATTCATGGTTTTTTATTAACACCTGCACCACGGCCTAAAGAGGGAAAGAAAAGCAGCGACAGGCATGACAGGCCTGTTGGGTAAGTACCACCAGCACCTGGTTTCTCCCACTTGAGGGACATGATGTTTTTCCTCAGTAAGACACGTGGGATGAGCTCAACAACACGGATGGAGCGATGGGCTGGGCCATGCACTGAAACACTATAGATGCACTGCTGGATCAGACCAGTGCTCAACTGGACCAACAGTCTAAAAATTATATCAATTATAATATTACTTTTACAAAACAAGTCTTTATACTATTTGCTTCACTAACCCTTTGCTTTTCCCCATTCTTGCATGTACATACTGTAGCTCAATACTCCAGGAACAAGTAGATCAGAGAAGATGGATATACAACGAGAAAAGAAATCTGGTTTTATATCACCCTTGGGTAAATCCTCCATTAAACCAGTGAGATTGCCTAGGACACGCACCACAATGCAGTAGGGCAGTATCTGACTCTGAAAAACCTCTGTGGGCACACCAAGCATGCCTGTCTGCCTCTCCCCCTTCCTCATCCTCAGGCCCAGCAGCAGTGCCGGCGCTTGCTGCTCCCTCCACTTCCCAACAGGAACGGATCCTCCCATGAGCAGACCCCAACAGCTGACTGCGCAGCCTCTGGTGATTACAGGGTTTTGCAAAACAGAGCTTGAGAAACTCTAAAATGCTTTTGTGGAATTCATGGGCTTGTAAAAGGGGTAACATAGAGGCTATGCAATAATTAAAGAGGAAAATAGATGCCTTTGAGCATCCTGCTGGAGAGCTAAAGCCACCAGAGTTTCAGGAAAGTTTTCCATCCATTTCTCCTTTTATCTCTTGCAATACAAATGTCTCGTTGGCTGCATTAGGAAAGGACTCTTGCTTCTCCTCCTCTTCCTCCCAGCCAGCTTTTCCAAACTTCCCTAGCCTCCAACAACCAGCCCAAACTACAGGCACCAGGGCGAAAGCTGCGCTCACTAGTATTGAAAAAAAAAATTGCTCAGTATGACAAGTATATTCAGAACCCCCAGTAGATATTTGCAAGAGCAAAGGCAAAGATCTTTCAGACTCCAACACCATCAAGATTTGAGCAGGTGGTCCTGAGTTCAGAGGGAAAACCCTGAAGCTAAGAACGCGCATGCCCTCTGGGTGATCAGTGTGGCCTCTGCTCTGTCAACATTGTCTAGAAGCATCAGATGTGACATTTGGGAGGATCGTCAGGGCTCAAAACTACCGTCAGACTATAGTGAGTGGGTCACCACAAGCCTGCACCAAACTTGTACCAGTAGAAAGGTGCTTTTGCCAAGACCAAACACACATTCAGAGATGGTGTGGGGAAGGGGGCAGGCTCTCTGAACGTTGGTGCCTACTTCCAGTGAACCTATGGCATGGCTGAGTGCCCTGGGAAAAGAATCGCTCAACCCCCTTATTTTCAGAAAGTTGGGGATAAACATCATGGCAACAGGGCCTGCCAAGACCACAGCAAGAACACAGCTGAACTTGGGGAAAAGCAGTTCCTCTCAAGCTGCCTTTTTACCACGTCATTAGGAGACCAGCTCTGCAGCGCACGCAGCATCTAGCAATCAGGATGAGCTGGGATGACAGGCAGGAGAGCAGCTGCTGATAGCAGACAGGTTTAAACACTCTGAGATCTTTCAGTCTGGAGCCAATCACACCTACAGCAAAGGATATTCAGCCAACTTCAGCTGCTGTCAGACCTCCTCCTAGATAGGCTCCTGGTACTGGCCTGGATGGAGAAAAAAGGCAGGAAGCACAAGGCCCTTGCATCCTCAACTGCCCATACAGCACATCAGGAACAAGTCATTCCTATCGTTTTGAGCCCTTCTGGCTCTTCCCCCAGGCTAAGCTTTCTCCAGGGTCACCCAAAATCAGGAACTACTACTGAACAAACTGGTCAGAAACTGTCCATCTCAACTGAGTTGTGGTTTCACCCATCAAGGGAAGGACCAAGGAAGCCAAACACCACCAGAGCCACTTTGAATCACCAAAGCTCAGGGCAGCAAATAACTATTATCTTTAATATATCACAGTGCCTTAGCTTGGCCTCACGTGGGGTCACAGCAAGAGACTTTTTTTCTTGTATTTGTCCCTGTCCTCCTCAAGAAACAAATTCTTTAAAATGATTAATTGTCCTCAGCGGTAATTAATTATCCCCAAGCAGTGAACCGAAATGACAGACTGATATTTCTACTTGAATCCTCAGGGGAAAATCGGGTTGTCTTGCTATGCTCTCTAAACCTGACATAAAGTTAAAAATAGGAAGTTTAATATGCAGTCTGTAGGACTTTTTCTGCCTGTAAGGCACTCCCAAGGGATGGCTCAGTTCAACTGCAAGCTCGCAAAGTCCTGCTGTCCTAGAGAAGGCAGTGACATTTATTTCCTCCTTACGCAGCCCAGGCTCAATGAAACACTAGCAAGAACTAAAGAACTTTGTCAATTAATACAACTGATTATAAGTTACAATAAAAGCTTTTAAACATGTAAAGCTCTAAGCAGGCTTCTTTAGAGACATGTGCTAGAAGCAGCATGAAGGAAACCAGAGATTTTAACTCACAGAAACTGTCTGGGAGCAGATGTCATATCTACAGATGACAGACAACTCGGTGGGCAAGTACACACACATATTTGTGTTTCTGCTATTAATTAGCCTTGGTGGGTTGGATGCTGTAACTTGGAACAAGTCAGTTTTGTCTTAAAGGTGATTTTCCAGCTCAGGTTTCTAGTCTTGAGATAGGTCCGTACTTGTTACCTCTCCCACACAGAACAGAAATCAAGATTATTGAACAAATATTTTGGTTAATCCACATCAGTTCTTCATTCAAAGTAAGAGTTGTTACAAGTTCATTTTATCAATGCTTTTGTAAAAGAAATTCTGAAATCCCCTACTTTCCTCTGTTTCGTTAATAAGCAATATCTTGGAACAAAAATGGGAAAATTCCCAAAGGAATAGTCTAATTTCTCTCCCTGCTGAACTGACAGTGCATTTCCCTAGCAGCACAACGCTAATGAAGAAACAACGACTGAAAGTGAACCAAGCCTTCACTCAGCACTAAATCCCAGCGTGCTGCAAGAGCCAGGCTGGTTGTCAGGTGTTCTTTAAAGTACAGAGAGTTTGTTTAGGGAAGATCTATTTTCAGAAAAGAGGAAAAAAGTCTCTTTTTTCTAGATCAACTTAAGTAACACCACCTCTGTCTCCTTGGCTTTTGTAGAGCTGTGCTAGAGAAACTCAACCACTGCCACAGGCAGGCTTCCCAGGCTGCACATCAACGACACCACGATGGTCGCCAGTTAGGTCTGGCAGGGTTTGTCACCTCTGTTGGGACTTTTGGCCTGAGTTAACAAGCCCAGAAAGACCTGGCCTGTCTGCCAGACCTCCTACAGTGCTGTGCTGGTTTGATAAGCCCTCCCAGAACACGGAGCAACAGGAAACATGGTGCAGAGACACCCAACTGAGGTTTGAAAACAGAAACCGCTCTGCCAGCCAGGTTCGGGTTTGTTTGGCTTTTTTTTTCCCCCCTATTATTCACAGCATCCTAAATTCCAATTACTCTTAACCACAGCATAGCAGTTCTTTAGGGTAATGATACAAATTGTTTCCATAACTGTGTAAGTTTATACCCGTAGCCATTTCAGGTAAAAATTCACCACTGACTCCTTTAAGCAAAAGGACACGCAGGTGTCCACCAGCACAGGCATGCAGGTGTATCTCCCACCCAGCTTTCCACAGCCCAGTTCCAGCTGTGGCAAGGGGGTTACTGCAAGCTGTTAGACACCCATCTTCTCTGTGGCATCTGCAACAGCCCAGCTTTGTCCCAGTGAAGAAGTTTTGCCACACTTTTTGCTCCTGCCACAGGGCTTGGATGTGCCCGCTTGAGCAAGGCGGCTGGCTCTCCGCACTGCCACACATGCCCCTGCACAGCCTGGATAAAAGCTCGGATACAACAGCAAACCCGGGCTCCGAGCAGGCGCAGTTTAAGCCGCAGCCCGCAGTTTGCAATGTTTATTTCCCGGCAAGGATGGGACCCCGGCCCAGCCACGGCACCCTGTGTGAGAGCATCCAACAACAAGCTGTCCCATATGCCATTTCCCATGGGCGTGCTGGAGCTGCTCCAAGGCCACGGCAGAGCTGCCTGCCCACGTCCAGCCCGACACGCGCCTCCGTAATGCTGCAAGCACAGACACACCATTATGCAATGGCAAAGCCGAGCGTGATGGAGCCGCTGCATAGCACAGACCCCATGGCACATCCCTTCCCTTTCCCCTCACGCTGCTCAGCTTCCAGCCCCGCAGCCCAGATGTGTTTCCCCAGATGTGCTAGCCGGGAAGCCTGCAAGGCCAGCGCGGCTGCAGCCTCTCCCAGCAGAAGGTGACTCCTCACACACACCTGAATCAGCCCTACTCTGCCCTTGTGCTGCCCCATCCTCTGTGTTAACCCCTTTCTGGAAACACGAGGTTACGGACTCTACCTGTGCTTTCAGGTTGGTTTATTTTCCTGTCCTCTAACGTGGGCGCAGCGCTGGGAGGCACAAGCCTCCTGGTGACGTTTACAGGCTGCCTACTACACCATGTGTTAATTGGCTGCGCATCTCCCACCTCCTTCCATTTCAAAATAGCACTATGCTCGCTAGCAAACTTTGTTGGCTTTAAGCTGATTAATGAGTTGATGTGTAACAAAACTTTTGTGCCTGCAAGTGAGAAATAAGTCTCTTACTAATCAAAAAGCATACAACTCCCCAAGCTTTTATTACATGTGCCTTTCCAGGGGCATCATACTGCTGCTACCAACACCCTTGCAAGTGACAAATAAGTTTTTTTTTCAGTTACACCTTAAGGCAGAAAACATAAGAGCAAAAGAGAGGAAAAAAGAACAATCTTGCAAAAGAAAGTGTCATTTGTTATGCTTAAATAGCTCTGCTTGTGGTACAAACACCAGGCTAGTGCAAAAGCTGTGTCTTAGGGCAAATGGCACTTTGCTCTTCCACCCAAATGATTTAAGATACACAGCACACATGCAAATAAATATGCAGGGAACCCTGTTGGTAGGTGGCATCCTGTAGCAGAGGCATCTGTGTAGCACCTATAGACACTCAGCACCTTGAACACATTCAGCCTGGAAGCCTCAAAGAAATAATCAAATGCCAGCCCAGGTTTACCAACCCACTGAGCCCCCCAGAGCCCCAAAATCGCTGCGTCTGGTGCTGGAGATGCCTTGCATTCACAGCCTCTTGCAGGGAGATTTGCAACAAACCTCTTGCACAGCTCAAATCAGCAGCTACTTTTGAAAACCTGGCTGCAAGGCACTCATGGCAGGTCACTGCCCACACCACCGCGGGAGCTCAGCAGAATTAAATCCTTGAACCAGGCAGGAGCTGCTGTTGTCCCTCACAAGCACGGCGGCAGCACTGCATCATTTACTACACATCTCCTGCAGCCACTGCCAAATATGGCACTTTGGGGGCATTTATTTTAAGCGTCATTGTTTTCTGTGCATTAACATATGCTCCAGTCAAACCCTTTATTCCTCATTGCCAGACATGATGAGCCTTGTTACAGCCCAAATTAGAGAGTCTTGAAAGCACTGCCTTAATTTATAACCCGGAGGAGGAAAACAGAATTTAATAAATTTAAGGAACTTAACAGTCAAAATCCCTTCTCTGATAAGCACAGCTGACATGGTTTTTAGTTCTCTAAGAAACACCGACTGCCTTTAACAGAATGAGCCTAGCAGCGGAGATGGGACATGGACACTCCCCTGCTGCTGCGCTCCCAGGAAGGGACACCAGGTCCCCTTGGATTCACAGGTCATCCTCACCATTCCTCAGGTCTGCAAGGGAAAGCTTTATCAAGCTGGCTTTTCTTGGTGGGAGGTGAGCTTACAGATCATTGTCTGGCAATAAATCCTTCACAGAGGTGATACAATTTTAAATCGCTATGACTAGTTTGAAGCATCAAAGCTTCCAGACAACCGGGGTTATTTTATCAGCTGGACTAAAATTACTAGAGGAAACTGAGGCACAGGAAATCCACCCTTTCCCAGGGCAGCCTTTTTTAACACTTTTAAGTTCAACAACATGAAGTCTTTTTGCAGAAATCAGGTTTGCAGGATCCAAGTGCCTCACACCTCAGATCACCTGGCAAAGGTCACTGAGGGCCCTGGGAACCGTCACCCCAAGTGACAGGGCCAAGTTCAGCCCCCAGTTACGTTTGCGTGTGCACAAAAAGCCCCATTAACCACCACAGTTTATGTCAACCTTAAAAAAAAAAAAGGGGAAATCTAGTTAATATCATGTGTTAAGAAGTTAAATTCCGTTATTAATGAAAATGTTTCCAGCAGAGCAGTGATGCAGCACCATTAAAGGAAGGTGGAATCCAGGAGATGGAGCAGTAGCAGAGCTGGCGATATGATGTTTGTATACGGACTGGCTGAATCACTGCCATCCTGCACCTACTGTAACCTCCCCAGAAAATATGATTGCAAACATCACTTGTATAGCTAATTACTGATCTACAGCAGCAGGCTAATAAAAGGCTGGGGGGGGGGGGGGGGGAAGACATTTGGTGCTTACAGAATTAAAATTCTCCACTCTGGGAGGATGTGGGATAAATAAACCAACTCCACGCACAAATCTCAGTATCAACTCCACACGGAAGTCTAAGTGCTGAGAAAGAAAAATTCCACAGTGGAGGCTGAAAAACAATTTTGGGTTAATTAACATCCATGAGTCAAAGCCTGCCTGACAGTGTGAGCAGGGAGAGCTGAAGCAGCCTCCCCGAAGTCAGAGCACTGCGCAGAGGCTCCCTGCCACCTGCGGGCTCACACAGTTGGCTAAAAAGCAGCTAAAACCAGCGTACACATTGAGTTCCTAAGCAGTTGTTTATTCAGTATTCCCTTTTCAGGGATAAAAGGGAGATAGCGGGCATAGCTAGTTGAACATTTAGACGCTACTCTGTTCATTTCACAGTGAAGTGTTTTCTGAACTATCACCATACTTCAGCAGGAATGCACACTGCCCATTGGTGACACCACATGTTGCCCCTTCTCTTCCATCTTTCTTTGGTGTCCAGGCAAAACCATCAGGTACTAAAAGCACAAGTTCCCATTGTCAGACTTGAAGAAAGCCATCACTTTTTCACGTGGGACAATGACATACAGAGAAACAACTGGCATTAAGTAGTTGCAGCAAAACCATTCTCCGTGAGTGAGGTATAGTAAAAGCTGGCTTTGCAGTTGTTTGATTTTCACACTAATGAACAAGTTAAACTTTATTTCTATCATCGTTGTCATTCCCAGTGGCAGGCAGCTGAGGAAGCACTTGAGTTTTCCATGCATCAGCTTATAGGCATGTATGCAGTTTTTATGGCTAAGCATTATGTCTCCTACTGTTACTCATGATCCAGACCAGCTTCATGTTTTTCCCCCCTCAATGTGAACAGCGTAGCTTTAAAGAGCTCTTGTCAAGCAGGTTGTGAACAAAATTGCAATAACCACAGCAAATTAATTGGCAGAGACAGAGAAGCTCCCTGGGGTGCTACAAAATGATGAAAAGGCTACAAAACTTCCTAGAGGATGAGAAAGATGTACGTACACATGCATGAGCAGGTATTCCTCAGCCTTCTCTCCTATAAAGGCGGTTGTGAAAGCTGCAGTCCTGCAGGTTTTCAGACTGACCTTAACATAAGTGCAAAACAAAGGATGAGACATGCGTGGAGGAACCTGCCCGTCAGAAGGAGAACCACCACCACCCTGCTTTGGATCATGACTCCCACTGCGCAGCAGCCCCTGCGGTCACCTGGCACCGGCTTTGCTGAAGTGCAGATGCTGGTCCCTGACCCGGCAATGTTATCCCGCAGCGGGAACAGCAGCAGTAAGGCAGGACCGGGGGGGTTCAGGTCTCTGCTTCTTTCAAGATGACCCCTGAAACGCTGAGCTGGGGATGTTACTAGCATCAGCAAGCAAGGAAGCCAGCCAAGAGCAAAACGTGTTTTATCTTTCCGTCAGTAATTGAAGTGGGCCAGCATTCAACAGCACTTTGTGCCAATATTTCTTCGAACACCAAACAGGTATGCTTCTTTCAAACTCTGGCTTGCAGAGCGAACGGGCTGAATGCTGCAGCTTCAAAATTTCAGCTTCAAGTACTGCTCAAGATAGTAGCCAGTTATTGGCTCTATATTACATGCACAGCCAAAGAGTTTTCCCCACTCTGGACCAATTTTCACCATTGACATGATCAGAACAGGCTATTTGAGTCAAATTCAAGCAGACCATGGGAAAGCCTGAGCCTGCCCAAGTCTTTCTGCAATGGTTTAAAACCCAGATTGACAGTGAACGCACCAGGGCAGTCCTAGCTACATGCAGTGTTTGCAGTCTGGAGAGACAAAAGCACAAGTTCACTGCTTCAGAAAGATAACCTGCTCTGCAGATCAAGATATCCAAAAAACAAACAAGCAATCTTCATGTAAATACACGTGATTAGGATTTTGGGGTCCTCTTCCAACCCATGGGCTGGCACAGGATGCAGAAAGGACTCATCTATGGCTGTAAGTGCACCAGTAAGACCATCCCCATCTCTCACAAATAGGTTGATAAGGATGGTGATTCTGCTGAGCAATTCAGTGCACAAACTCCAACCTCATGCATGCTCCTTCCCTGTATCTGCTCCCTGGGCAGCTGTGAAATTGAGGAAAGGACATCCCCAGGGACTGCAACTCATCTCCTATAGTTGTAAAGCCTTCAAACTGATTGGAAGCTATTAAATACAGCTCTCCAACAACTGGTGTTACTTCTACTGGCAACACAGTCCTCACAAAAGCCCGTACATGTTTGTTGGGCTGGAGCAAAGCAGATCCTGAGCAGCACTCCAGCACCTGAAACAGGAGATATTCCCACTGCAGCCATCGAGGACACAGATGTCCTCTGCCTGGCAGCTTGCATCAGCCTGAGCAGAGAAGCAGCATTTTGCACACACATCATCAGAAGCCTGTCCTCCACAGGTTAGACGCTCTAAGGAGTCTATGGAGGCAGCCCTCAGGCACTGCCAGCTTCGGCCACAATGATCTTTAAACACACCTCAGCAGAGCTGGTGCTCAGAGGCTACAGTCCATATATCACACACTAAATGCCTAGTACCATTTCTCTCAACAGAACTGTCACCTCATGTAAGAGCAAGAGAGCCAAGTCTCTTTCAGTGCTTGTAGTCTCCAATAAAGTTCCACATTTATGAACTCAAGATCCTGAACAAAATTATTCACCACAGCATAATTGCCCTGTCCATTCCCAAAGAAAAACAAAGCAACTTTCATTTCTGCAAAAACAACGGAAAGCTGTTCATTTGGGAGGGTTATTTTACTTAGAAGAGCTGTTTTTAGCTTTTTTGGACTTCCAAGCTATAGTATACTTTTCTTTAATTGGTTTAGCTCAACCAGCAAAGAGCAGGAGTTGAGCAACAAGGGTCTGCACATAAAAGCATTTGAAATCACTGGCTGGCTAATACAGTCTAAATAGACACTGCAATCTGCCTGTCAGACTTATTAGGGGGTAGCATTGTGTTCTGTATATTACATTACTATTATTGTATTTTCCAGGAGAATGAATTATCCACTAGTAATGATTTCATACGGGTAAATGAGGCTGCTAGGTTTGCTTCATTAGCATCTTTTCTGCAGCCACCAGCATTTAAATTAGAGATTATCCTGGACCATAGAAAAGAGCAAGTGTTTACTCAAGTGTTTTACCAGCCTGCCAACACCAGCACCTCTGCGTCCCGCAGTTCCTGCTCCCACTGGGGCTTGCGGAGGCCACAGAAGCAGTGGGGTGTAATACAGATCTGAGATCTGAGCAGCTCCTGACAGAGATGGGACTCGATCCCCATCTGTAGTGTTATCTCCTGACTGCATATGATAAGGGACCTCTGACCAGGACGGTGATGTTCTTCACATGTTCGTCTCTTCAGTAAGAAACATCCTTTGAAGTAGATCAAAGCGAATACCAAGTATTTTGGGGGTGCAGGTAGCGGTGCTAACTGTCCCGTGAGCACTTCCCACCCAAATCTCCTGCCCAAGCTCGCTTCTGCCCTCAGAGACCCAGGCAAGGGGCAGGCAGAGCTCCTGCTGCTCCTGCCCAGGGCCCATTTCACAGGAGTAAGGCGGACAGTGCAGGACAATGGGGAATCCTCCCAGGCCCTGGTGAGCACGGTGCTGTGCTGCTCAGGGCTGACCTTGCCTTTCTATCCTCCTGAACCAGCCGCCTTCTACAAGTTGATGCACAGTCCCCATGCCAGCACCCATGCCTCCCCTTCCAGCATCAAAGCTTAGTCATTTCCACAGCCCCAAAACTCTGCACAGCCAACAGCATGAGGAAAGATGTGCGGGCAGGACAGGGCTGCCTGCTCAGCACAGGGATCAGCTGCACCGAAATGGTGCAGGCAAACAGAGCAAATAGAGGGGCAAAGAAAAAGGGTTGTATCTCCTGTAACGGCTCAGCTGGGAGCAGAGGGAGAGTCCTTCTGTTCAGGCTTAGTGCCCATCTCCAAGACTTCCTCCATGCTGAGCCATTCACACTTGTATGAAGAATAAGCAACGTTGAAGTCAATGACAGGACTGGGTGGAGAGAAGGGTCATACATGGTGACAGGGTATGACATGATGCAATCCCACATTTATGAGAGATCCAACAGGCTGTTGGTAGGAACAGGAACATGGACATATGGCAAAATCCAGCTCCTGGAATGACTTACCAGACAAAAATAATTTTAAAGGATATTTTAAATTCACTGCTTTAACTCCCTTCTGCTCTATTAGTGAGGTGGTTAGTTGGCTCTATCCCTATATTAGAAAATGGAAATCCTTTCACATACAGAGCATGTAAAATAGTGCTAATTGTGACTGAGTAAGCCCTTTTTATAATGTTTTTTTAAAAGGCAGTATGTGTTTGGGTAAATAGCCGGTGTATTCCCAAGGAAAGTTTATTTCACCAGCGCTCACTATGTCCTCAGCTAATTACAGAAGCACTGCAAGTATCTGTGGTGTAGCGGTAATTATAGGTGGTGTGCACAAAGGAGCAATAGCCATATAACTGCATTTCACTACCGCTTCACAGGAAAGAGTCGCAAAGAGCACTGCAGTTATTTGCACCTACACCTTCACAGCTCCACAACTGAATCAGTCACTTCTCAGTCATGGAAACCCGGAGAGAGATGAAGTGAGGCAGGCATGAAAGACTCGGGAGAACCCCCCTTACTCAGAGGGTTTCATTCCTGCTTGGATAGAGCACCAAGTCAGATCTCAAAACCCCACTGGCCTTAAACAGGGAGCTGGGCTGCAAATCGCACAGGCAAATCAGACTAATTCTAAAAAAATGCTGTAAGTAGCCAGAGGACCCCTATATTTAAAGGTTTGAGCTTTAGAAACGACTTTGGGGGCAGGGAAGGGAGGCTCTGTACATGAGGTCCATATATCTAATGAGGCAATAATTAAACATCTAATTTCCCAGTCATGCTTTTGATCTGCTGAGCTGTGCTCTGGGTTAAAAGCACCCTCAAACTTACAGATGCAAAATAAAAACAGCTTAACACAGGGAACAGCTCTTCAATTTCTGTCAGCAACGGTGAGGACAGGTGTCTCTTCCGTATCACCTTTCTAGCTCAAGGATCTACCTTCTCCAACAGATTTAGATCTTCTCCAAGAACACTTGGCTTCAGCTCCAAACTGAATCCTGAGTTTTCAGAAAATTACAGCACTGATTACGTTTACCGGATGATTAAGAGCCTTTCCAAGTCCAAAATTCAGGTAGTTACACTGTAACAGCCTGTTCCACTACAAAACCCTAAAGGCAAAGCCAGTTTCAGGTCCAGTTTCCAAGAACAGCATGTACCCTGGGAACACTGCAAGGTCTGTCTGCCACAGCATCTTCAAGAAGTCACACCTGCAGTCACATGCCATCAGCTGTTATGGGTCTGACGGACTTGACCTTTCTAGCTCTTACATGGCCCCAATAATTGCAGTATCTCTGGACTTCAATCTCTAAACACGATGTCTGCAGCACCCAAAGCATAGCTCGGGCGCAGCACACCAGCACCTGCAGCGCTGACTCTCATTCACACAAACCGGACCATCTTACAGCCACAGCGTTCCCGAATCAAGCAGATACAGGAGTATTTGCCAAACTTAGCCCGGGGAGGGATGAGTTGAGAGCTCGGTGACAACAAAGCACACAACCTCTGAGGACAAAGCAGGCTTGGTGCCACTGGTACTGTCACAGCATGCTGTATCGCACAGCCACAGCAAGGACGTGCGCTCGCACGGCACCGAGAGCCCGACTGCGATGCATCAGAGCGAGAGAAGCTAGCTTCAAAGCACCGAGCTAGGGATGCACAGCAGGTTAGCCAGGACTATGTCAAGTTCAAACACAGACAGCAAAACCAGCCTGAAAACACTCGTGTGGCCGTAACCAGACCTCTGGGCTGCTCCCACCGCCACCACAGCCAGCTCTGAAAATAAACTGGGGCCTAACATCGCGATGATGCAGTGTAAGCACACCCTGCAGACCTCAGCTACGCCAGATAACAGAAAACCCTCCCTTTGGCAGCAGACAGCCCTGAAAAAGTAATTCGTTTTCCCCAAGTTACTAGGAAAGTGAGTAATCGTGTGTATAGTTACAACAGTGCTGTAGACACTGCGCTCTGACCGAGGGAACGGCAAAGCAGACGAGGGATTTGTTTGCAGTCGGTAATTGTTCCCTGCCCTGACTTTGCTCAAGCAGCTACAATTAGTAATCTGTAAATTTCAACATCAAAAGCAGAGATAACTAAATAGAGGCAAGGTCAGATGAAAAAAATAATCTAATTTTTTACATTACATTAATTTTTTTCCAGCTGAGATAGCTTTCTTTTTGAGTTGATATTAAGAGCATACATATTTTAAATAAGTCCCACTGGCCACATATGCCATCAGTGGAGTGCAGCACAGCAAAAACTAATTGAAGTAATTGTTTTTAAGGACAAGTTATATTCACTTCAGTTTTGCTAGGATAACAATTTGCACAGCTGAAAAGAAATCAGACACAAAACTCCACACTGAATTTACTTCCCTACTACAAGTAATTCTTTGGATTCTTCTCTGAAGAAGGAAGCTCCCGTTCGTAAGGGAGGTGAGCCCTGGGTATCATTACCTGTGTGTGGATCAAAGTCCAGAGAAGGGCTACCAGGCTGGTGAGGGGTCTGGAGGACAAGCCTTATGAGGAACGACTGAGGGAGCTGGGGTTGTTTAGCCTGGGGAGGAGGAGGCTGAGGGGTGACCTTATCACCCTCTACAACTACCTGAAGGGAGGTTTTAGAGAGATGGGGGCTGACCTCTTCTCCCACGTGGCAAGTGATAGGACAAGAGGAAACGGGTTCAAGTTATGTCAGGGCAGGTTTAGATTGGATATTAGGAAGCATTTTTTCACTCAAAGGGTTATTAAACATTGGAATGGGCTGCCCAGGGAGGTGGTGGATTCACCATCCCTGGAGGTGTTTAAGAAAAGGGTAGATGAGGTGCTTAGGGACATGGTTTAGAGGTGGGTGTTTTTAAATCAGGGTAGGTTAACGGTTGGACTTGATGATCTTAATGGTCCCTTCCAACCTCACTTATTCTATGATTCTATTCTATGATGCTAAAGTCTGCCCATAGGGAAGAAGCTGAAAAAGACATGGACTCCATGATCTATGTTCATCTACAGCAATGAGGGCAGGAGAATATTCTTAGCCTGGAGACAAAAATAAATTAGTGTAATTACTCCAAACGACAAGAAAGTCTATTACAAAATGGAAGAGATTTTTTTCATTTCTCCTACAGTGTAGTTCAAGTGAAGAAAGGAAAGAAAGGGGATCCTGGGTGAAAAAATTTCACTTCTTCCTCCCAAACCCTAGAACTAGAAACCGTTTCAAAACATTAAAGTATTTTCATGGAGCACAGTGTCTGGGACCATTTCACACTGAAATCGCATTAGCACATCTCTCTCATAGTGCAGCCAGGCTGGTTCTCACCCTCTTTAATAGCTGAGCTGTAAAACCTTTCTATCTACCAAATACGCAAGTTTGTGCTGTTACAGAAATATCCCACTATAAGGACAAGTCTGTCCTGTGATTAACTCTGTAGCAGCAGAATCCCACCAGGGATGAATTAACCAACATCATTTTTTTCACCTTTTCCAAAATGAGGACTCGGGTATTTTCAAAATCCTTTTTCCATTCATCTCTGCTCACAGCATGTGTAGCTTGCAAAAGAAGCTCCCTTTATCATATTTTGTAATTAATTTTCACTGAGCTGGACAGCAGAAAACAATACACCCATGAGGAACTCGTGCTCGGTCCACAGGGAACTGCAGCATCACGTACCTGAGAAGTGGCCTCAGCATATTCAGTGTGTTGCTGCACTGATTCATTGTCCTGTCATTGAACATAACTGGATATTTATTAACAATGAGAACAAATACATTTTATCTTTTATGCCAAGAACTGTCTTTCTGAAGAAAAAGGAGGAGAGGCCCTAAGAAGGAACTGAGATATTGGCACACTTAAAGTAAAAATACAGGGCTAGCATCATGGAATTTGATTTAATGATTACCACATGAGGAACATGAAGTTTAACATAAAGTGTGAACTGTCATAAACAACTCCAGCTTGTTTAGATTTCTCCATTCTCAACAAAGATGGGCTGCACAGACTAGCATCCCGTCTCCTACAGGGTATTAGCTAAGAGCCAGGGAAACGTATCTGGGTACACCATAAATATTTGCTACTCGCCCTTTATGTTCACTGATCATTTTCTACTTTGAGTTTCCTGAACCAAATGATTTCTGTTTAACACCACTCAGAGAATTCAGGGATCCACAGTGTTTTTTAATGCCATCCACATCTCCACCGACGAGCACAGCAGCCCTGGGACTGATGCAGTCCCCACCAGATCACCCCCCACAGGTGAGCCCACATCCCTCCGCAGAGGAGCTCAGGGGTATGCCTGAATTTCCTTCCTGAGCCATTTCCCAAAACAATCTTGGTCCAGGATCTCAGCCCAACCATCACCCTGTAGTATCAACAACTTAGAAGCACAGCAGAGCTGGGGGACATAGGAGTAAAGTTTCCTGCCTGTAGCCAGCACAGGCCTGCAGCCAGAGCCCTGGTGATGCTCAGGGACACCCGCTCTATCCAGGGGATTACAAACATGTGTCACCCCCAAAGTCAGCTGCTCTGCTGACAGGACATACATCCTTGGACCTGATAGCTGCTCCAGCAACAGAGTCCTCTGACCCTCACTGTTGGGCAGCTTTGTGACACCGAGCACACAGCAGCTTTGAGACTGAACCCCAGGAACAAATGTTCCTGCTCCCTGCTGAAGGTCAGGCAGCAGCCCCGTGCCAGCTGGGCACGTCCTGTACACAACTCAGCTCCACTCTGCTCATAGGGGCAGCTCTCAGCTCCAGCAGGAAACATCCTAACAATCTCATCTCAAACAGAGCATTAAGCATGACAAAAATACAGCTTTTGAAGGTAATCTTGAGTCAAGACCATCAACCGTAAGTCATTTTTGAGATGATTCAAATAGCTACCCTGCAATGAATTCACCCCCCTGCTAACAGGGTGTCAGAGACTTCCTCGTGGGCACGGGGTGCTTTCTCCAAAGCACAGTGTAGCCGTCTCAGAAATCATCATACACCAGAGGTGGCATCTCCAATAACAAATGAGACCTCCAAGGAGTATTTAAAGTCTTGGGTTGGCTACATTAAGTTTAAAGCTTGCAGCTATGTTTTTGGTAGAAGAGATTCCAACAGCATACTACTGTGCATGCTACTATTCAGGGAAAGAAGAGGTCCTGCCACACTGGTCTTATTAATAAGGATGCTGTGCCTCCAGTCCATGACTAGGAGACAGAACAGTTGTAGCTACCCTCTCCACTACTGCCTTGGATGTTTAGGGCACATTCAGATGAAGCAGACTTAAAGTACAGAAAAACAAACAGTAAAAAGCAAAAGGAGACAAAAGTGCTGTTTGTGACTCATCTGCACTAGATTACAATTTAAAGCATTAGTTCCTAACCGCCCATAATCTGAGACTGTGTTTTCCAGAGGACATCTTCCCTTTGGCAGGTACAGCATGTGCTCGGGTGACACCTGCAGTTAATCTCAGGGGTTCCGACTTGCGAGTGCACCTTACTGGTAGCATTGACAAGGGTCATATTTCATTCCACATGCATTTACTCATTAAAAGCTCCAACACAGCAGAGTGCAGGTTGAACGCATAAATACCAATACTACAGAATTAACCACGCTACAGAGACCTGCTAGTTGTCACATGCAAGCGCTCAAATTTCCAAGCCTAGGATGTTCAGACTTACAGCTAACCTTCTGCAACATCGAGCAGGTTAAAGCAGATACACCTAATGACTGAGCTCATGTCATCTCAATTCTGCCCAATTCAGGTGGGAGGGTCAAAACAATAGGGAAAAATCCCACGTGACTTTGAACACTTGTTTTGTCTGGCAGCAACACTGTTCCACATTAACAGTCTTTGCACAGTTATCTGGTGTAGCAACACACATCTTCATTCCCACCACATCACAGCATAGGGAGAGAATTAAAGATGTCACATTCACCAACTCCCCATATTGAAATCACATGGCAGCTGTATAAACTTTCAATTATGAAGGGGAGAGGCCGAGGGTGGAGGAGATAATCCTTAAAAGAACTACTTCAAATGCAGAGTATGGATGCGATTTCAGAAAGGCTAACTTAGAAGCCGTGTGATGTATCTGTTGTTTTGATATCAAGGTCATTCATAACACTCAGACACTGTTTTCTCAAAGGAAGCCCTTTAAAAATATTTTCTCTATTTGTTTCTACAAATCAGCTGATTGTTGTTATAAAAACCCCACTAATTGAGTGCCACACAAACCATCAAAGAATTCCTCCTCTTCTCAAAGAATAAAACTGAAACAAATAAGGCACAACAAGGCAGCAACATAATCAAGGAACACTGCTTAGACCGAGCTGAGGAAACCCTGAGCTCAAGCCCAATACGAGACAACTGGAATCAGTTCAGCTTTCCGCGAACGAAGGCTGAGCTTGCCTGAACTGCTCCGAATTTGCTCCTGCAATGCTGAGCGAGGCTGAAGCCAGGAAGGCTGAGCATTTGGTAGATGCTACGGATCAGCTGATGATTTTTGCACCATGCACCGCTCCAACTTATGCATATAGTTGAGCTCAAGCTATATATTCTGGGAAGAATATGCTATCCTGTCCTTGTGAAAGTGTTAAAAACTCTGGGTTTAGCTATTAACTATGAATGGCACTTTCATAATGCATGCATTTGGGGGGGATTTTCATCCTCAGGAGCCCTCTACGCTGACAGCTTTTGAACCTTGGATAGAAACTGTTCTTCAGAGAGGCAAGAGAACAACAGGATGGCCTGCTGTCCTCCTAGATCCAAGACAAGATGCAAAATTCAGGGCTTCTGAAGTTGGCTGGCAAATATCCCAAGGGACTAAAAAGCAGTGCTTCACCGCATACAGCCACATCTGAGCAATTCACTGGAAGAGAACTCCTCGCTGTTCTTCAAAAGTATCTTTCTCAGCTCCCAAGTGCTCCACCAGGGAACTCTGTGGGGCACAGAGGACTTTGAGCAATAATACTCCACCAACTGTTAGAAGTGGGATGTATGTCTTCACAAGAGAAAAGATCTTTTCTCCCGAGTTTGGCCAGACAAGTGAGAAGCCAACAGCAACACATTGATACCCGAGGAGAAAAAAAACTGAAACAAACCAACCTCAGGAATTGTTTCCTCTCTGCACGCCTCCTATTAGGTTAATTTGTTTTATCTGTCTACACAGCAGAAGTAGGGCTACAACACAGAGGAGCCAGGATTGCTCATTTCTGAAAACTCCACTACTTGATAGAGCTGCATCCTGGCAGTCACACAACAGAAATAGGAAGAAATCAGTGGTTTAAACATATTTGGGAATGGTAAGTAGAGACAAAATGGAATAACTCTCAGTATTGATTGTCCTTGAGTCAATAATAGCTCAGAAAAAGATAAAGTTGAGATTTCACTCTTATTCTTTAACTGTCATCAAGCATGGATAAGAATAAAACCTGAGATATTGCAGTGGATTTCAGCATGGAAAAGCTGGAGGTCCCACATGGCTGTTATCAAAATGCCCTCCAAACGTTAACACCACCATCCAGATGACAACGTACTAACTCAAAAGTGCTGTGTCCAACACTAAGCCACTTAGAAGCACAGGATTAAACACGTATCACCCTGGAGAAAGGGAAAGGCGATGAGAAGGAGCCAAAAGCTAGGAACTGTAAGTTGATAAACAAAGGCACAGGGGTGAAACTAGCTTGTAAAATTAAGAACCATATAGATGTCAATTAAAGATTATTCTAATGCTATTTCAATCATTTCCACATCATAGGGGTGAAAAGAAAAAGTTACAAGCAATTTTTAACACTTTTTATTGCACAGGGACAGTAGTCATGTGGTGTATGCATATGTTATATCATCAGTTCTGTGCTCCTTATTCTACTACCAACTAAGCAGAACCTTAAACTGCAGCTAATTAAGCAGAACCTAAATTCAGCAGGTTTGGATGACTTGCACCACAGTTTTAAAAGAACATCTTGAAACTCTGTTATTGATATCAATTTCAGACATATCTTGGGCACATGGAAGTCACAGAGGCTGGAACAAAACCTGCTGATGTGCCAAGTATTTTAAGTAGTAATTAGAAAATCCTAGCAATGATCTCCAGTAAACCAAGAGAGTGATAAAATTAATCTGCATAAACTGGAAATTCCCCAGAACAGACAGTATTTAGTGCTGACTTTAAAAAAGTATAAAACAGCAATTAAATTTTTATTTAACATTATTTTACTCTTTTGTCATTAAAATGACACTGTTGATTTTCCATAGAGAGTTTACCTCCACACCACATGATTTAAGATTAGGAAATAATATGACATCTATTAATGGATGAAAAACCATCTCATGCAGTGGTGACTACGTAGTCACAGGTACACACCTATGTTCCTACTGAGGACTGAGCAGAGGCTGGTCCTTGGCCCTATGGTGTAAATACATATGTTAATGAGTGGAAGAAAGCCTAAAATCACTACTTATCAAGCCTGAAGATTACAAACAGCATGGGACTGCTAAATAACAACTAAGAAGGGACCAACAGATCTGCATGGCTAAATAAGCTGCAGTAAAGAATACAGTACTGACTCCAGTACTGCCACACGCACAGCAACACAGATGATGGGAACAGCATCCTGTGAAGCCACTGATTTTGGCACGAGCTTCCTGGTCAACATGGAAAAATAGCAGCTGAGCACATTGTGCTGGAATGGTCCTGCGGTCAAGAGAGCTCAGAGAGGCTTTGGATGGGGATGCTCAAATGGGAAAAAAAAAGTCAGTGTGTGGCACTTGACATTAATACTGTCAAAATTATGTTAAGTTTTAATGCTTGCAATTCAAGAAGGATATTGAAAAAAAAATGGATCCAGTGCAAAGAATCACCAAGAGGATGATTAAAGGACCAAAAGCTCAGCTTAGAGAAAGGCTCCAGAAGCACCATCTGTTCTCCTTAACAAAGGGAGAAGGTTAATAGGACGATCTGATCACAGTTTGCAAGTACCTACATAAGGAACAGAAATTCGATCAAAGAGCCCTGTCCTTTAGCAAATCCAGTCTAACAAGAGGTGATACCAAACCAGACAGAGTCAGGCCCAAAACAATAGATGCTTATGATAGTAACGCTATCAGTTAATGCTGATAGTATTACCAGTACTGATACCTGCCAGTGAGACTGAATGCAGGACAGTAAAAGCTGTCGTGGATTCTACATCACACATTAAAGACATGATGGGATGATTTCCCCCCCCCAGATGTAACTTTCTATCTTAGAAAGGAATTAATTCAAACCAGCCAGGGAATTTTCATAGCACAGACTTTGCATGAGCAGCTTTGTGTGTCCCATGAGGCCTCTTCAGTAGGAGCATTGCTCCAAGGTGGGGACTCTGGCATACCACTGAGGACAGGCTGTCATTCCAGCAGCTTTCTGGAATGAAATTTTAAGCCTGAAGCATCTCTGCTCTGCCACAGGCTGGCCAGCATCCCCCCCACCAAGCTGGTATTTATCACAGCACCTCATCCCTCAGCATCTCCCTCAAGAGATGACTGTTGGGTGTAGGACATACTCTCATGGAGTCCAAACACCATGGAGCTTCAGCTCAGCTCACATCCTGCAGGACCCTGGACCACGCAGCAAGGCAAGAGCTGTAACCAGGCATAAAGTAAAGAATCCAATCCTTAATCTTAAATTGGAATTTCTTTAAATAAATATTCATTGTTTATTGTGTATTATTTATTTTTTTTGTTTAGAAGGACTAGGGAAGATGGCTTTCCTTCAAACATTCTGTGGCTCTGGAAGCTGAGGGAACAGAGCATCAGCTGCAGGACCCCCACTAGTTTCCAACATGGACCCGTTGTTTCTGACTCAATAGGTTGTGCTGAGAACAGCCCCTGGGGGGGCCTTTAGGATAAACACACCCCAATCACAGGCCTGGGCAGCCTATTTAACAGTCACCTTGTTAATAACCCAGCAGGGTTAAGGAATAAGTAATTTAACCTCTTCAGCATGTTTTCTCAACAAGCTCTTTGACTCCTGTATGCCATGGGTTTGTGGCAGGACATTTCCTCAGGGCCAGGAATAAAAGCACAGAAGCAAGTGGAGCTTGTTTTGCAGAGCGTGGTGTACTTTGAGGGAGCCCAAAGGATGCATGAGGTGCCCTGGGCCTCCCCACCTCAAGCCCCAAACCTCTCACCACACGCTGTGAAAGCATTTGTGGCTCCAACCTTCTGGTAGAGACCTATTCCTGCTCTTCTGTCCCTTACGCTTACTGCAAATCAATGCTTCATACCCTGCACATAGACATTGTTTTTAAGGGAAATGCAACTACGGAGCAGAAGCTGATACCTCAAAAATCAGACGTGCAAGAAGCTGCTAGTGGATTTCTAGAGATGGAGGCCTGAGGGAGAAAGGGAGAGAGAGTTTGGCTAGAGGCAGAAGCGACCTATAGAGCAGCCAGCAGTAGGCTGGCTGTGGGTAACCATTTATCAATTCAGTTTATAAGAGCCAGACCCCAGGAACAGCTGGGGGGAGCTGAACCCCACGCTGCGTGTGGGCACCTCATGCAGCAGCCTTCACAGCAAAAGCTCTGCTGAAAAATTCCAAGCCCCGTCCCTCTGCCGTTCCTGCACTGAGCCGCTGGTGTTTTGGAGGGGGAGGAAGCCCGTCCCTTTCTGGCAACACAGGCACCTCATGTAAATTCATTGAATAAATGCAGTCATTTCTCTCAGCTGATCCATCCCCACGTGCGCGTGCTGAAGCTGTGCCAGACCCTCAATGCAGCCAACTCTCCCACAGTTCATCACTCCTGAAGGTGAAACTGTTCGTCACCCTTATCAGCATTTCCCCCTTCCCTTCCCACCCCAAACTGCCTTCCCTGAATTTCCTGGCCCTCCTTCCTCACAGGAGCTTTGCTCTGCACAAGTCAAAACGCAACCCAGGCAGAGTCTTGAAAGAGACCTTGGAGACTGAAGGACATTATAAAGTTATTTTAAGATGAGGAAACTGCATTTCCCTCAGAGGTTGACTTCAGTCTCTAGAGCCCTTGAATTTTTAGACTTAAATCTGTCCCCTTGATAAGGCTCCATAGTAGCCAAGACCCATAAAGATGTTTCCAATGCACCAGCAGAAAATAACTAGAAACAAAACTGGAACATTCTCACTGGGTGCTGCTCACTTGAGCTTCAGCTTCTGCAATCAGTCCATGTGAGCCTGTTAGTCATCTGAAACAGCACAACCCTCAGCTCATCATGGAAGAGGAAGGCTGTGCTGGATCAGCTGGAGCTGATCCTTTTCCCTCTATTTTGGAGTAACCACCAGCTCCAAGACCAACCCAGCCTGAAGAACTGACTCCAAATAAACACACAAGGCTCTGAATCTGCAGGAGCAGTCTGGAGCCCACTCTACCCTCTACCCACTCTGAGATCCATGCAGGTCTGCAACACTTATCACAACCCACAGAGCTGGACAGAACATGAACAAGATCTCCTTCCAGCAAGGGATGCTTGTCACCTCTAAGCACTGGCCTGAGCAGAAGCCTCCACACTATCCATGGAAATCCAGGGCTTTCAGGATCACTTTCGCTTTATGCAACATAACAATTAGAAACTCACAACACAAAATACACTTCAAAACTCATGGACTCTAAGCTATTATCCAGCTGTGGAAGCTCTATGGGCTTAGGTTTACATCCTCTTCACTTTTATTCACTTCAGCTGCTGTAGGAGCCTTCTCAAACAGGAAAATGGGGTTTTGGTTCTCTAATATTAAGCATCTTAGAGTAAAGCAAGGGAGGTAATGACTACTGAGCATGTAGTGAGAGATCTGTCAGAGGAAGAGATGGAAAGAATCTATTATTTTAAAGGACACACAAGCAACAGCCAGCTGAAGAACCTTTTAATTAGAAACATTTTTCTGGCTTTTTTTTGTTTTGGGAAGGGACCGATGCATTTGTATCAGGCCCTTTTCCAGACTCAGTTTTATAGCTCTAGCTCTGTATGCACAGCTGATGAGATAAAACATTACTTACTTTCCAGAAGTGACTGGTGATTGAGGATGCCTTAAATTGAGACTCTTAAATGCAATTAAAAGCCATATGAAAATAGGGTGCAATCATTTATTAAATCTGTTACCTTTCAAAGCATCTTCATTTCTAAAAGAAGGCACTACAGCCCCCAACCACTAGAAAATCCCTGCGTGTACCTTGCTACTTTTTCAGTGTGCATTTTCATACCTAGGTCACACAGGACAATGACAGAAGTAGCCCTACGGAGACATGCATGGTAGCTTTAAAGACAGGGTAGTCGAGACTTTTCAGACTTGCTTCTTAAAAAAAAAAAGCATCTCTATATTTGGAACCAAAGCCAAAATTCAAATCTCACAACAGCCAAAAGCTTCACATTGCAACTCAGATCTATTTGGTTCCCTCCCTGACTTCCTCTGCTCAGAAAAGCAGCCTTTTGCATCTGCTCAGCACAGGGCTTATGGCACCTGTGACCTTACTCTGCTGCAGGAGCATCGGTGGCATCTCACTCCTGGGAGAGGTACAGCTTCAGACCCAGCTGAGCTCCAAACTCTGGGGGAACCAAGAGCCAAGAGAAAAGTAGAGAGGCTCTCACATTTTTCTCCCTGGCTTTGTGTTGTACAAACTAAGCTGTCTGTCACCAGATCTTTTGAATTTGAGACTGGATTATCATTTGAAACGCCAGAACAGGAATCCCACTAAAGTTCTCCGGGCAACTCAAGGATGCTCCTTTAACATAACATGTTGACATAGTACATACCTCTAGCAAGAAAGTTATGACACACCAAAAACCAACCCATAGTCACTTCTTAGCTTGAGAGTCCAAAAGAAGTCACTGTAGTAATGTGGTTTAATTTGCATTGAAGAGAGGAGACCAATGCTCTTAGATTTTTTTTAGTGCAGCATCTCTGGACCATACATGTTTAAGAAAAACTGTGTTTTGATCCCATGAGTCTGAAATCAGCACTAACTTTTGCACAAGCAAAACTACATACTTGCTTGGCTTTCTGCAGCTCCCACTCTGTAGTGTGGACAATATCAGGTTTACACCTTTTTGCCTGTGGCTCCATCTGCATGCTTTAGGCTCACATGAAACACATCTGCTTTAGCATCTGTAACTACACCATAATTTCTTACTATGATTTAAGAGGTAGTAAATAAGACAGCCAATACTATTTGACCAGTGAATTCAGGCTGCCACAGCATAATTGTCGTGCTGCAGCTCTGAAGACACTGAAGGGAGGCAGCACATCTGCAACGAGGAGCTGAGCCCTGCACAGAGCTTTACAAACCACCACTGCCGAGAGCTGCTTTGAATGAGCCACAGCCACCTCTAGCTGGCCTCAGGCTACACGAGTGAAGAGGTCTGAGTCTTGCACCAGTTCTGGAAGCTAGAGGCGTCCAGCGTTGCCCCGTTCCTCGTTGTTTTCCATGCTCCCTTCTCCGTCATGCAATTGTAAGATCAACCCACTGCCTCCAAGATTTCCCTCAGCTTCTACAGAAATGTGTAAACCATTAACAGAGTCTCTAAAGACATGTCCACTGAAGGGGGTGGGGGGGGATACTTTCCCTAGATGGTCATATTCAGCTCCTTTATATATCAAAACTGCTACTAGATCATTTCCAGCTCAGTAATACCCTGAAGGAATGATTGAAATTTGGACTAACAGCACTGAGTATCATAGGCACTATCCCTTTTTGTGTCTGCGTGTCAAGCATTTACAGTAGGTAAATAAAAAAACAAACCAACACAACTCGACTGCACATCAAAAGCAAGGTAAAGGGACAAGACTTGACTAAGGTCACAGAGCAAATAGGTGGAGAGGCAAGATTACTACCACAGCATCCTGAAAACACCTCACCAGCTTGTTCTCCTTCCCTGCTCCGTTGCCAGCCTGCAGAACTTGACCCTTAACTATAACTTCTTAACAGATCTATCTTACTGATGCAAAAATATTAACAGTAAGTGAAGCCTGCACCACAGCTGCAGCTAACATCAGCTATTCTCAGCAGCTATGGCATGATTTTTTCACTTCTGCATTCACATTCATTTGGGCTCCTCAGCTCCACAAACATAGGCCAAACGCTAGTCACTCCTTCACCGTTTAATCCATAAATAGACTTGGGTTGGCAAGAAACAGGTCACCAGGAAAATGCAATTCAGCAGACAGAACCAGCACCTACCACCAGCCCCAGCAAACCAACGTCACCCCTGGCAACTTCAAAGCAGTGGATCCACAAGAATCACCTGCCTGGTTCCTGATGCTGACCTGTTCATCATGAATGCGCTTCCACTCGTTATCTCATCTCCATTGTTAAGACCCAACTCAAAATCATTGCACAAATCTTGACTTGAGTAGACAGACTCACAAGAGTAGGTACTTCCTAGCACAACTCAGAGAAGGTCCAACTTTGCATCTACTTCCAGGTGGGGTTATTCCTCTCACACACACCCCCAATGTCTATGCCAGATCAAGACAATATTGTTAGAGCTGCAGTCTCAACTCTGAAGTGTTGATACAGAGATTAGCTTTGAACTTACTTGTGTTACACTATAAATGCCAGAGTCAACTTAAAGCAAAAAAAGGCACTATTTGCAATATTGCTCTAATTAAGCTGATCTGCTACCAGAGATAGTTCAGGTATCACTGAACTTGCCATCACCACATCCCATCAGTTGCATGGACAGTGTGGTAAATGGTTGCTGCTGTAGCAAAGTTAATAAGCATGTGCATTTTGTATATGTGTACATATATATATACACACACATTAAAAAATGCACAGAGTATGTATAGTCTAGTCCATAGTCACTGCACAAATACAGCTTCTGTTTGGTACTACCAGAGAAGTCCCTATTACAAGAGGACAAAATAACTACAAACCTGGAGCAATTCAGGATACCCTTCCGACAGTGGTGTCAAGCACCAAAACAGCTCAGTGTGCTTCTGGTGCACTTCTGACATCTGACACAGCCAAGAGCTGGGACTGTTGGCTCCCAGGAACTCCTACAGGGAAAAAGTGCTCCCAGCTGGCTCTTGCATTAACAAAAAAGGGTTTTTGGTCATAAAATGCCTTTTAATTGAAGCTTAATTAGAAGGAGCAATCTTGATTAAATTTACTTGTGGAAAAGGTTCTGCAGGTCCAGGTCAGAAACAGAGACTAGCACTCTGAACAGATGGGGATCCAGGTACCCTCAAAGATCATTTCACTCTGTAAACAAGGAGTGGGAAAGCATCTATAATACCAAAAAAGCTGTAAGGGGGAAAAAACATTGATTTCTAACTGCCAGTAGAATAATCTACAGCACTTGCTGTGTACGTGGATGCACACAGGCAAGATCAATTCCCAAGATCTTTACTTGGATTTTGCAGGCAAAAGACTGGCATTTGTTTCTCTGCTAACCAAACACTCAAGGAGCCAGAAAACTAAAAACTGTTTCTGTGAAGCATATTGTTATTACAAGGCTACATCTTGCATGGCTGTGCTGGCCAGAGTCCCTACTGAGAGGGTGAGTTTGGAGTACTGGCTCCCTGATTTGGTCCAATCTTCTAACACTGCAGCAACTGGCATGAAAACCCTCCTACCAGGCTGTTCTGGAGAAAAAGATTTATGCTTGTCATGTCTACGAAGAAATGTGGACTCATCAAACAGACCAGTGGCTCTGTGCTCAGAGATAGCACGTCAACAGCTATATTAAGCAGAGGTATGAAGCATTTCCCAAAGAGCTTTTATTGTTCAGGCACTAATATCAACCCTGGATTTTACCTGCTACCATTTTCCTATTCTTCACACCCGCAACACCTCCAGGTGATAGCTGTTAGATGAGTATTTTAGGTTTGTTTTAGAAACATTCTGATTTTAACTTATGAGCATTTCCCAGCACCTCTGTATGCTGCGCACTGGGGAGACACCAGTGTTTTCATGTGCCAGCTCTGTCAAAGACATTTGGGGACCATTATAAGTGCCCTCCACGGCAGGTACTATCCAAGAGTTCAGAGCATTTCCTGAGCACTAACTAAGCTGTAAAGCATCCACAGTGAAATACTATCACCTCCATTTCACAGATGGACACACTGAGGTTGTGATTTGCCAGTGGACAAGGTCGCTTCTATTTCTGCTTGTGCTTCCAGTTTACAGAGTGCCCTGGCACAGGCCACTGCACCAAACGCCTCCCTGATGCAGGAAAACGTTTCTTCCCCACACATTTCCAAAAGCTTGCACTAGTCTTGCTCCTGCATTTAACAGAGACATGGGACTGCGCACATCGGGACAGGGGCACAGCCTTGCCAGCTCCTGCGATGCCTCTCTGAGACTGGCAGTCTGCAGGGCTTCTCCTGGAAGTCTGGAGTCCAGGGCTCTAACTGTGCTTAGCTTTTATTTCGCATACCCAGCTTTCAAATTCAAAGAGGAAAGTTTAAATTGCAGCCTGTAGGAGATGCATGCATGTCTATGCAGAAATGCAGCAGAAAGAACCCTCTTGAATTAGTTTTTAAGCCTCTTTTTAAAAAGCTTCTCCCCACTTGTCCCCATGTTAACAAGTCTGGCAACACTGCTAGCACCGGGGTAGAGCTATGAGACACATTCATCAATCATTCTTCCAATAACTAAGCAAGGGGCTGGATGGAGACACACAGTTACCAAAGAGGAATTTACCACACCTCATCTCAAGGCTTATTTTATGCTCACCAGCTTATACCCAGATTTTCTTCTCTGCTACAAGCTGTTTAAAGGGCTGCTAACTTAAAATGGAAAATGGCTTTTTTTTAAAAAAGCATTAAAGTCACAAATACAGCTCCACACGCCCAGCACATCAGGCCAACACACGTAGCACAAGACAACTAAAACGCAGCATTTTCTTATGCAGCTTCATAACACCTTCCTGCCTCTGGAGAGCCTTCCTGCGCTCCCTACTTTCCCCTCCTGCCTGCCGTATCTTTATAAGCCCCTCAAGCATTATCTCAGCATTGCTGCTTTGTGCTGGTGGGCCAGGAGCCTGCTGGAGATGCTCAAGGGTTTCAGCATCCCAAGAGGTGCACACAGCTAACCTGTGGCTTGCAGCCTTGCTTTTCGCAGGGAGACAGATGTTGAGTACAGCTGAAGCTATTAGGGAAGACAAACCAGGTTTCCATGGTTATGGGAGCCTGAGCTTCCCATCTCAGGAAAAATGCAATGCACGCACCACTGTTAGGAAGAAGCAGGAACAAGGCCAGACTTATGGGCAGCTGTGTACTACAGCTCCTTGATGTTTTACATGCAGACACCAGCAAAAAAAAATAAAAAGAGCTTTTGACAGCTTGGAGATCTGTGGGCTTAGACAGCGGCAGCGCTTTATACGTGTTCTATTGCGCTTGTGCTGTGACAGTATTTGCGGTAAGCGTACAGATGGGCAGAGGCTGTGCTTCTGGCCCTCGCTCACCTGGGTGAGCCTCACTACCCCCTAAAGGGGGTCAGTGCTGCAGGATGAGACATTTGATGCCAAAGAGCAAACTGCCCCTTGATCCGAGCTGCCCGTCTCACAGGCGAGATGAAGCAGGTGCAGGCTGCTCTCTGGGGCATGAATAAAGAGCTTGCGCACAAAAACCCTGGGAAGGCAGAATTTGCAGGTGTGAATTTGCAAATCGGTCCCATTAAGGTAGAAGGTTTGGGCTCACTGTGCTGCAAAAATACACACGCACAAAGCCACGGTCCTCTCCCTCCCCTCCTCCAAGCAAAGCATAATGCAGTTTGCTTCATGCTATCCTGAAAGGGAAATGGTTTATGATCAAAAGCCCATACTGCTTCAAACTGAAACACTGATGAGGCTGAGGATGCCGACACAATGGAGAAGTGGCAACTGCAGAGCCCCGGCAGATTTCTGAGGCAGTGACTCTCCAGGGCACAGAACATCACAGCCTCAATTCTACTTAAGGTGCTGGAATAGCATCACAACCACGTTAATTCCCAGGCAAGGAGAATATTCTTTCAGAGCAGAATAAAATAGATTTCAGGCTTATTTTGGGAATTCAAACCAGGGAATCAGTTGATCACCTTTCCCCATCCCCTCCTATATTCCTCTCCACAGCTACATGGCGACTGCCTGTCCTGACATCAGCTGTTTAAGCGAGAGCTGCACGAACCTAGCAACACCTACCCCTGGGAATCCAACTCCTCTAAACACCACCTTGGAAACGTGTGACTCCCATGCTGGCAAAGCCCGTCCACGCAGCAGCCACCTGAGACTGAAGTCCACCCCCTCTCACCAGGACAGGTCCCATGTACTCCGTCAGCAGTAGGCACTGCCCGCGCAGCCCTCCCAGCTTGTGTCATTCCCCAAAGGGACTGTCTCATCGCGTAGTGCAGGGCTACCAGCAGCTAATGAATGCCGGAACAGAGACACTTGTCCAATGTGGAATCAGATCAAGATAAGCCAATTACTTTTCCACAGACAGTGTCTGACCCTCATCTGCAATTAACAGATCAATTAAAATATTATTTTTCCTTCTTCTGAAAAGAGCCAAGCTGTCACCATCAATAACGCTGTACCCTAGTCCCTGGGACTTTCCAGAAGAGCTCTAAACAAGGTTTGAGGGGAAGAAACTTAGAAGCATCCAAGAACGATACGGAAAGATTTCTCTTATTTCAGGGCATCTTTGGCTGGTTTTGAGCACTCAGGGATGACTTCACTTTCCAAGGAGTCACCTGTGGGACACTAATCTATTTGGCAAATGAGAATCTGTGGGGTACAAAAGCATAAACACACATACAATGCCAACACAGTGTTCAGATCCACATCAAAACTTCTCCAGCTGGAAGCCTTCCTAGCTGGAAAAATAGGCTTTCACAGATCCATATTCTGTAGGACAAACAATGATTTTGTAATTTCTTCGACCTCACCCTACTGCGTATTGCAGCAGACCTAAGCAGTCTCATCTTACGCACACAAAAGAATTACTGGAGCTCAGCACCTACTGTCAGGGTGTCTTAGGCAAGTTGCTTGCCGAGACAGACCTTTGAGACTCCTCTTAAAATATATTTGCCTTAGCAAGGGTTGTTCCTAAACAGTTAGCCCCACTCTCCTCAAGACTGTACATTATTCATTCAGCTCCTCTAAGGCACACGAGGAGGATTTGAGAGGACTGCATACAAGACTTATGGGTAATACACGCTCAGGGTAGCGATTTGACCCTGTTCTTTCTCTAGTTACCTCAAGAATGGCCAGAAAGCCTTCTTGCTAGAACTCTGCTAGCCAAATGCAGCTGAGAGCAACCAGTGAGCTGCTCAAGCTGCACAGCATTAAATACGTGGGTTTTAGTTTGTCCAGCCTACCATTAACTGCAATGACTTGTGTGCCTCTAAATCTGGTCTGCTTGACTGTCTCACCCTCAAATCCCTGCAAGAAAAACTGCAGCCATTTCTGCCCCTTGCAACCAAACCTTGACTATGCATTCAAGCCTGAGTACATCTTAACACCAGCTCACCAGAAATGCCTCAGGACACTCAGCTGTATCTGCTGAGGTTTCTTTTCTTAGGCAGCGATAGAGAAGGAAAGTCACATGCACAGAGACCTTATGAGCACTGCTGCTCTGTGAGGGGCTGCATGTTCTCATATGCGCTGGAAGGAAACCTCTCTTTTCCTGCTGGTTACAGCCCTCAACTCAGCTTGGTTTCGGTCAGGAGCTTCCTCTTCCCTCTGGAACATCGAAAGGGCTTTGGCTCCCCCAAAACAAGCCAAGCTGTTCCCACACCTTGATAAAGCCTGAGTTGGGATGAAATCTTCTTGGACTGGATGGAAAGGGATACCAAAAGTCTGTGCCCCCATCCCACTGGGCATCCCTAGCCTATGGATGAGCAAAGATTGGGGTTGTCACGCTTGTTTCCTCAAATGACTGTGCAGAGACTGAAAGGAGGGAACCTCTAGATCTATCAGATACTTCAATATAATCCTTCCAGGTAATATGCTAATAAGCAGTGGTTCCAAATAAATCAATAAACCCAAGTAACCAGAGGAAGGGATTTCTGGATGACAGAAACATCCATTAATGTCTATCCGCTAATGTCTTGTTGGTTGAGCTTCAGAAAAGGCCTGGCAAATCTATAAATAGCTATACATAGTATTTCACATTCATATTAAAAAATAAGCGCAAGGATGAAGTGCAAAAGCAAGCTAATCTGTAATGCCAGTGCCCAGTGGTTGGGGCTGCTGCCACCTCTTTTCTGTCCTTCACACGAGGCGGGAGAATAGGTAAACCCCTACATGGTTAAACAGCTTTCCAGAAGCAGTGCTGGCATGGGGCAAGACAGCAATGGGAGCAAGACCCCACTGGACCACAGCACATATCACAGAGCTGACACGTTTGCCATCTCTTCTCCCACTGCTCTGCATAGCAGCCACGGTACATCTCACCAGGACTGCAGATCTGGGAAGAGGCAAGCCCTCCACAGCACAGCCTTGAATCCAACGCTTTCCACCCAACCAAGAGCTAGACAACTCCAAAACCCAGCCAACATCCCAGTTTCCACCGGCACACCCCAACCTTTGCTGGAGAGGCTCCCAACCAGGTACCCCCACGAGCAACAGTGGGCTGCCACAGTGCAATACCCCTCCAGAGCAGCCAAGTACAGACGCCTGTTTCACAAGGCTCTGGGCTGGGAAAAAGCAGGCACAAGCCTGGAAAAAAGTGAGATTGCACCAGCTTTGGGACCATGTCATATGTATGACTGTATGATCCTGGAGCTCTGCACTGACTCAGGCACCTCAATTCGTAGCCCAGGATGAAGATGCTTATTTTCATCTGTCCCTGTGGAGCGAGGGCCACCACCCACACTCAGAATGGAGCACCATCCTTTGATTTTAAGATACCACCACAAAGAAAGCATCCCGAGCTTAAACTAATAGACCGCAGTCCTGCCAACCTACCAAGCAACAGTTCATGCAGGGAATATAACAATAACATTCTCGTGTCCACCCTGGGCTTCTGACTAGTTTCCAGGTATAATTTAACACTCAACCAGATTTTTGGACTTACAAGAAACAGCCTGTCACCTGGGTACATTGCCTGAAGATAACCAGCCAGCAGGACAGATTTACACAAATCCTTTCTTCTGGCATACATTGCTTTTTGAAGAAAGTACACACTATAAAACAGTCCTTATCTTGAGTCTCTCTTTCTTCAAGTGTTGAGAAGTGTCTTCCCATTTGTTTGTTGCCTTTCAATACTATCTGAGCAGAGATTAGACAGAAGCTGATATTGTAAACACTACGCATAGATCTTTGAGAAATATCCATCTTCCATACAGAGCAATCAACCACAAGATGCTGAACCACAGAGGGTGAACAGTTTGAATTTAGAGTAAAAGCAAAAACCAAAACCACCCAGATGTGTCTGTTGTTTTCTGAATGGAGGAAGTCTAGGATTTCTAACAAATTACTAAATTGCTACATTTCAAAAACTGGGGGACCGGAAAAGCTGTATTATCTTTTTACAAAGCGTATCCTTATATGCGTAGGCTACGGAAATAAACACTATATATTTTGATATATCCTTTTCCATCACAGACAGCAGTGTCAGCTACACGTAGATACTTCCATACACTTCCATTTTTATTGATTTCTTGGGACCCCAGGTCCTACTTACTGAAAGGCGCATGCTAAAAAACATGCAGTCGCCTCTCAGTCGCTGAGCCGCTCGCACCCATCTCTGGGAAAAATACACATTTTCAGTCTGCATTATGCAACTGCTCCCCCGGACTCCCTGATTGTCCAGCAGGTAACTTAGTTTTGAAGTTCCAGTTCAAAGGCTGGCTTTGAAGGCTGGGTTATGCCTCAGAGCACAACCCCCACCCTCACCACCCTGAACAAAGTCATCCCTGTCCTCAGCACACTCCTCTTCTGTGTCAGCATGACTCCCTTCAGGGAGGCTGATGCTTGGAGGCAGTCAAAAGCTTTGCAGGTAGGACACTGAAGTCTGGTTTATAAGGACCACAGTATTTCTGCAAGGACAGTGAGGATGCTGGCAGGTGGAGGAAGAAAGTCAACACCTAAGAAACCTGTCTTTCTCTTAACTCCACAAAAAAAACCCCAACTTCATTTAAGACTAAGAACTGCAGCCTCTAATCTCTCTCTAGGTATACACCAAGATAAGTATGTACCTGGGTCAACAGTGGGGAAACATCCTATTTCCTCAAAGCCCCTAAACCCCAGGCATCATAAGTGCTAGAAGTGGGCATAAATACTGTGCTGACTTACTGCTCTTCTAAGCTGAGCTTCCTATTATTTCTTTATGCCAATGGAGGACAACAATATCATCCTTCATCAGAAGGAGATCATCTTCTTATGAACCAGGTCCACAGATGCATCCTCAACAAGACCCCAAGCTTCCTTCATTACCACCTTTGAGAATTGTCTTTGAGATTTTTCCCCCCCATTATGCAAGAAGAAAACCTGCATTTTCAGAGGCAGTCTTGCCAGGGTAACTGCAGTGAAGTAGCATACAGGGCCAAATAAGAATGTTTTGCCATGTTCAACTAGCCCAGAATAGTTGAAGAATATTTTTAGCAAATTCAGCTGCCTTTCCCTACTAACACACAGCTTCAAACTTGCAGCTCATACCCCCATCCTCTTTGTGAGGGAAAGTGCCTGGAGAACTCCATCTTCCACATTGCAATAAGGAGTCTCTCTGTCTTTCATTAAGGATATGAATTTTCTGATGTTCTAGCTCAGAGTATCATGGAAAAGGTGTTTTATCACTAACTGTGCTACAATGAGAGTTATCCTAGCACTCTGACTTTGAGCAAGTTGCTTCTGTTCTGTGCCTCATTTTCCTTTGTAACACTGGTAATGCTCTTGAGTTCCTTTTTGTAGCCCCGATACCCAGGAATGCAAAGAGCTATGCAACAACTTAGTGTTGTACGTTACAAATGCTGGCATTTCACCAGGCAGACTGACTTGAGGGGAGGAAAGAGTGGAGTCCAGCTGCCAGACACGGCTCCAGAAGTCACGTGTCATTAGGTGACAACACTGCAGCCAATGAGAATGAAGCATTTTGGCTCTTTTGGCAAAACATTGTCATATGACTGTGTGTCACCTGAACATCCTTGAGATGTTGAGCTGGTTTTGAACAGAAGTATCAAAACAAAGCAATTTATGTTGCTGAACTGACTTCCTCCACATTCCACAAACTTCCCATTCCATTTTTTCTTAGTCTGGGCAAACGCTAGTATTGAAACATTTGGAAGACTCATCTCCTGGGTAGTTCAAGAGTTATTTAAGTCCATACCAGGCCTGAAAAGCTTTGCCTTTGCCAATATTTCTGATTGACTGCTGAGGCAGTTGCTGAATATACAAGGTGAGCCACTTTATCCCAAAAGCACTCTAACACCATAAGGAGATGACACTGCTTGCTCCTGGCTGGGCCTTGCAGAAGAACAAGATGGAACATTTTCAGAAAAGGATTTTGATTTCCTAGGGCTGTACTCTGTATTGGTGAAACAGCTACATTATTCAAACAGACAGTATCAGGTATAAAGCATTACCAGCGTCTTTGCTTAAGCACCAGCAGCATAAAAATAAATGTGTAAGAGCCTGAGACGTTGACATGAGATGTGCCAGCTCTACTGACTGGCACAAGCATGTGTGCCAGGGCAGGTATCACAGCAGAAGTCAAAGGGAACATGACAAGGGAAATACAGGAAAAGCACCCACTGATACAGATGCTTCTTGACTCAGGTCCTTTGTTCCTCAATGGTGGATGTACACTTTTACACAAGTATCTCTAACTAGTGGTATGCCCTTGGCAGGGTTTGGTGAGATGGACTCATTGATCTCTCCGGAACAGTCCCAAATGCATCCACCACCCACAAAACCAAGCCAACTAGCACTTCGGAGACGTCAGACATTAAAGAAGCACAACTGTCCTAAATCCTGTCAAAGTTCCCAATCCCCTCCCCTCACAGAAAGGGGATTAAAACTAGCCACCTGTTAGAGGCACACATCCACACTCAGCCCTGGGTATTTTCCTCCAGTTAAGATCCATAAGGAAAAGAAAGAAAACAATTATTCAAAGAGTGTTCTTTGACAGCATTTCTCCATGTTGCCTTTTTTATTACTGCAAATATTTGTCTTTGAACATCTTTTCTGCATGAAAAATGACATTTATTGTGCATGAAAATTTTACAGACTATTACTCTAAACCAACTACACTATTTTAAACTTAATAAAATAAGGTCACTATAATAATTTTATAAAACAGCTGTAGATTTTAAAATTAAGAGTCAGATTATGAGATTAATAACATTTTCATAGCTCTATAAAGATTCTCTGATATTTAAAAGTATGAAATGTTTTATGTAAGCAAAATGTCTCTTATACTGAAGGATTTAGATCCCACTAGGAAGTGCATATCAGTCAGGCCTTATCAGTAGGAAAAATATTAGGATTATCTTTTAGACAATAGTCCAGTGTATCCTGCAAGATGACGCAAGCAAATGAACAAGTCCTTCAGCTATAGCCAATAGAAACGTTACACATGCAGTATAAAATGTGAAGAGGGCAGTGATACACACTGGCATGTGATCACCTGCACTTGTAACTTCATTTGCCATTCAAAGTAATTTCCATCCACTGGACCTTGGCAAACCAGGTATAAAGCAGTTTGGGATCACAGTCTTCTGCCATCGCAATGAATGCGAGATTGCAAAGCAGGTATTGGAGTTGACAGCACAAAAGGAGAAAAAGATGTTATGAAATGACGGATGATTAGCAACTGTAACAAAAAAGTGACAGTTACGTGACTGCTACTTCAGTCCCTTCATCTTTGTTTCTATAAGGATGTCCCTCTGGGATATAGCACATAGATCAGTCTATAGGATGCAGCACACTTACAGAAGCAGTTCTTGGACCTCTATTTGTTCCAGTGCTTTCTGCATCACCATCTTTACTAGGGACAAGATTAGGGCCTTTGAAGCACAGGAGAGACTTTACCATATCATACCCACATCAAACTACTGCCTAAACATACAGGTGTGACAACAGCTAGGAGGGAAAAACACAGAACAAGACAACACATTGCAATAGCAATCACCTGGAAGAGAAAAAAAAAGAACAGAGGTTTCCTAGTGTCCTTGCCTGTCCTGCCAAGGAGGTCAGGTGTGCTTTCATCCTTTGCAGTCTTTGACCACCATTTAGGATGATGCAGCACTACCATGTGTCTCCAGGCCTGACGCTATGCTCTTACCTTCTGTTATTAAACACTGCTGCTCTAAAAGCTATTAGGATACATCATCCCCAAAATAACTGGTAAACTTTAACTTTGCTAGTCATGATGGCAGCTGGCACAGGATGCATCTCTCCAGTTGAATTTAACTGAGATGTTCATAGCTCAAAGGTGCTCTCTGAAACATCAGAAAGAGGAAGAGAGGGAAGCTAACAGCACCCCACTAAGCTAGACAAACAGATGCTTTAGTAGTAAAATGGTTCAAAACCTTTTGGATTAGCAGGACAAAAAGAAAACAGTGCCCTGGTTTCAGGGCTTTGTTAGCTTTTAAAGCAATTGGGAAGGTATTTCAACACATGAAAATTCTGAGATAGGATTTAACCCAGGAGTGCTGCTGCTCTGTACTGTCCACTTCCTTACCACCACCAAGATGTCTTTTTTTGAGCCCCTTAAAGCTCTCTTGCCAACACTACAGCATAAATATCTGAATCCAACCACTCTCAAATTGCAAATGCTACCTGTGCAAGGTCTCAGATCATCAGGGTAAGACACTAAAACCACGTTGGGTTTCTAATACAACTCCTACATAAGGTAATGAAGACATGCCTCAACCTCGCAGCGTGCACATAAACACCTACTGCCCAGGCACCAGCCAGCCTCCCACTTAAAGTATAGAGCCATACTGACATGCAGTCCACATGCACAGCAACTATTAACCAGAGGATCCTGTAGCCATTCTCCCACTGTAGAGCACAGACATCAGGGGCTGAACCCAGGTGATATACAAGCTGGTGTTGTGGACTTGGCACAGCTATGTGAAACTCTGGCTCTCCATCCCCACACTTTTTTTTTTTGCCAGCAGGGGCTGAGCTGAGAGCCAAGGGCTTTCTTTTTTTTTCCAGCGGAGCAGAAGCTGATTTATTGCCTCATGTAGATGTAACTAGCCCCTCCAGGAACAGAGCTGGCAGTCCAGTAGGTCTTCCACTGAAAAGGGTAGATCCAATACCAGACCCATTCAGTTTTGTCTTGTATAAAGGGAGTTCACTGCCCATGCTTTGCTGTTTCTGGAATGCACTATCATCATCTGGGGTCATAATTACAGACAATCTGATTGCATTTTTCCCTCAATGAGGAACATGAGCTTTTCAGTTCATTGGACTCAGGGCATTCAACAGCCATTGGCCAATAGCCACCTCGGTCACTATTTCTGGTACCCTGCAGCATCACTATAAATACACATAGTTCATAGCTTGTGGTGCTGACTGGGGCTATTCTGGGACATGGGGTGAAAACCATGCAGCTCACAAACTAAGACAACACAATCTGGCTTGAGTGATGCTTTTGTGGTAAAGCTACAAGGTCACTCATCCAGGTGAGGCCAGATCAGCCATCTCCATGGAACTAAATTTGACATGGCCTTGGCAAAGCATTTGGGCAGTAGCCATTGGCAAAGCATGGGCAGAACATTTGCAGCTGACATCTTCTGCTCAGAAACACCTGATATAGTCAATTGTAAAACTTGCAATTTCGTGATCATTTCTATTGAGCTGTCCTGGGAAAGTCAATGGAAAAACATAAATTTTAGAGTTTTAAATGAAGTATTACTGTTTGTCCAGTTTAAAATGGGGTTTGTTCTTTATTTTTTTTTAAAGGAAAACATTTCAAAACAAATTCAAACTAAAATATGCTACTTAAGATTGAAATACAGTATTTTAAGAGGAAAAATATGCATGCTTTCCTGAATACATGGCTCTCCTTTCTGGGCCAACAACACTGACTTCTACAAAGGAAGTTAAAATGGAAGGCTGGAAACAACTATTTCCAACATCAACTTAACCTCCATACTTCAACAAATAGAAGAGCTATAAAGTTGATTAGGTAAATAATACAAGAACTAAAAACAATGATAAAGCTTTATGGCCCATATGTACCTCCACCTGGAAAGGCCTTAAAGCCATCACATGAAATCCACAGTGCCTCAGAGATCAGTAAGAGTATTGTGATACCTCCTTACAAAAACAGTACACAGTGAAATTGTTCGTCTGAAAAACACAAGTCTCTAATCTCAGTTGTGTTGTTCGTCATACCTCAGGTGCTGGCAAACTCTCATGGATCCAAGGCAGGACCCATCTGGAAAACACCCTTAATAATTTAACTTTTTAGTCAGCCCTGAAGCAGTCAGGCAGTTGGGCTAGATGATCATGGTAGGTCCCTTCCAACTGAAAATATTCTATTTTATAAGTTCAGAGTCCAGGAAGCCCTCCAATGGCCCAAATAGTAAGAAAAAATATTGGGTTCAATTCAGCACAAAAAGTTCAGGAAATGGGATTTTCTGCAAAACAGAAAGCCTGATTTTTAGGCAGCTCCTTTGCTAACAGGAGGGAGAAGAGGCAGATGCTTACACCAGTGTTCCTGACAGACAATGGACAGCCCAGAAATGTCATGTATTATCCTTTGCTAGACCACTGACTACTCCCCCTAAGGCTGAACAGAAGTCCTGACACAGAAGGACTGCCCACAAGCAGCTATTCTGCAGGAAACAAAGCCTTCACATACCTGAGGAGCAAGCGAGAAGAACAAAGCACTAAACACCTCCTGGGTGCCCCAGCCAGGCTTCAAGCCCCAGTCCAACTTACAGAATGGACATGAAGCTACAAGGGAGAGACAGAAGCGGGACATGTCAACCTACATGGTCCTTCCCAAGATTCTCCAAGCCAACAGCCCACCAGAGCCACTTTCAAGGTAAGATGGAGAGCTTCATTCAGGACATGCTCTATCTGGTTTGGATGACCAAGTTGCTGTGCAGCTTCTGGGTAATAAAGATGACTTCAGTAAGACAAGAGCAGTAAAGTAGCTGAGCACCAGCCTTGCCTTTGAGATTACCAAATATAAACTCACGCTCCACATGAGCATAAACTCATTTCAGTGGTGGTGATGCCAGCTTTAATGGTGCTGAGATTCAGCGAGACTCTTCTGGACTCACTGTTCCTGAAAACCTTTAAATAAAAAAGGAACTGCCTGTGTTTTCATATGTATAGCAGCGTGTCTATAACAGGCCATCAATCAAAAAATTCCTACCATTTGACTGACTTGCAGAGCACAGAGCGTTGCTTGCACTAGAAGATTGCTGCGCATGCAAAGCTCAGCATCAGCCCCAGTACCTTGTTCTCAGTTTCACAGACAGCAGAACACAAGGCTAAATTCTGCACTCAGTTCTGCTGTCGTCAACCTTGGGGTGGTACCACAGAAGGGACAGTTTAATCAAACCCAGTATTTTCTTACTATAAATAATTAAGATTTTAAACACATTCTGTTCTTTGTCTCTGTATACTGCCCACGGCTGCATGATTACATTGCTTCAGTATGTCAGGCTTGTCCTCACTATTTCTGGGAACCTTCTAATCAAAGGAGGTGGAAAATTCAACCCCAGCTACAGGTTTGTTTTTTTTTTTTTTAAAAAAAAAAGCACACACCAAAGGCTAGCTATTCCTGGATGTTGATTTTTTGGGAGGGGAACACATAAATACAGTTTAGGTAGGAAAGCCTAATCGCATGTTGCTGAGATATGAATCATGCAAGTAAAATTGACAGGTAATTCTAGATACCTGGTACTATGCTCAGTAGTAATGGCAGAGACATGTCTCAGCACAGAGCCACTTGTTATAAGCGTACTTAACAGTAATTTTTAGTATGGGGTGGGTATTCTGACTTTTGAAGATACTATATAGCAATTTTAATAGCAGTTGCTAACACAAAAGCCTCAAAGCTATATAATTTGTATCAATAAAGTAAACTGTCTTCAAAGCAGCAGGAAGAAAGTCAAAGGTAAACAAGCTACAACCCTTTGTTATTTTAACACTTCCTCAAACCAATGTAAAATTACTTCTTCAAACCTTTACAACTTCTTAAGTCGTTAATAATTAAGGTCTAAAGGCATTTAAATAGCTCTTACACCATATAATCAGTATTATTTCCATTGTGTTTTCAGTTAGGTAAGGCATTAGAGACCTGGCCTTTGCCTACTGACCAAATGATGCATTTACCTACGCAAGTGCAAGTCCAGAGTAGCTCCACGGGCTTTGTTGAAAACCTTGGCTGGAAGAGAAGACTCAGGACAGTAATTTCTAAACTTCTCTGCTGATTTCTCCCTCCCTTCTCATACAGCAACAAAATGGCTACAATTTGCAGCACGTAATTTCTCCCCCGGGACACAGTGATAGGAATAAAAAGTTTAAAAATTAACAGCTGACTTTCATCAATGCAATTATTTGATAACGTATGGCACTGGTTAACAGGCAATCTCAGAATACCAGGACCACTGGTCAATACTAAAAGGGAATATGAATTTAAGGCTAGCAAATATCTCCTCGAAAGCTCAGATTCAGCCTTCAAAGAGATCAAATATGCTGGAAATATTACAGAAAGCAGGTCTTGCTGAGGAAGCTTATTCTGCTGTCAACCCAGTTATGCTGCAATGGCTTGTTAGTATCAAATTAGGAAATCCAAGTCTTCCTTTGTATACAAGTAATTTATTTTTTCTCTATATACCAGGAGGTGCTGGATTCTATGTTTTTCCTCATTTTATTGGCATTACTGCTGTTTCCCCTCTCGCTTACAGTATGCTGAAGCCACTAGCATTTATAAGACTGAATTTGGGGTTACTCTATAAAGCAGCAGTGAAATGGATACTTTTGCATCATAGCAAGCACAGCATGTACAAGGATTCTCAAGTAAAGAATGAATTCATAGTGTACATCTTTTCCTAGACAAAGTTTCAGAAAACTAAGCTGAATCTTCAAATAATACCACCTAAGATGAAACCGAGTCATTCTGGACCTCTGGAATATTTTGGTAGTTTGTGTTTGTTTCTTACCATTCTAAAGCCATTGCTGCAAAATATTCTTACCTGAAGGTCAGACAAGTTCTACATTTATTAAAGCTCTCCCCCCCACACAAATACACATTCAGGACTGCACATCAATAAAGGAGGAAGCTTGGAGGGCTGTCCTTCAATGCAGAAGTTTATTTCCACTAATGGATTTCATACCAGTTTGATCTTTCGAACTGTGTAGCCACCTGTAATTCCACACACACACTGTATAAATCACAGCCAAATTCCAGCCACAACATCCGGACCCAGGTCTTCAATGCCCCAAGTCATGATAAACACTCAAGAAGGGAAGGTACAGAATAGGAAGAGGAAGAGGCAAGATACAGAATTCAGAACCAGATTTAGAGTTCAGGGTCCTCAGTAGGGTCATGTCGGAGACCAACATCAGCTGGAAGAGACCTCAAAGTCCCTAGTCCAACACTTGCTCGAGTAAGGACTATCACAACACTACAGCACATCCATCCTACCAATAACCCCTGGCTGGCTGGACTTGGAGAGCAAAATAGGAATCAGTGATAGCACTTTATGTTGAAATAAGCATGGCATAAGAGATTTAGTGACCAGGTATGTTTCAGTCTTCCTGAAGAGGCCTTCTTGCTTGTCAGCCTCTTTTGGAGATAACATTAAATTCAAGGAAAGTGTTTTTGCATTAATAATATATTCCCAGTGACTGAGAAGCAAGGCAACTTTCCCTCATTATACCAATAAAGCATTCAGCACTTCTAGCTTTTCTTCCTAAATCCTTTAAGCAGCTACATTCAGTAAATTAACCTTACCTATTCAAGGCTGATGGTGGATAAAGCCAGTCTAAACCAGCTTCCAGAGGGATGAAACACAAAAGGAAGAAGCACAGCTCAAGAAAAAACGGTTTTCCAAATTAGCAATGCTATTCCATACTCTCCTGATTTCTCGCTTTGCACATGCTATTAAAAATAGCAAGTAAACCGCCTTACTTCTGAAAGTACACATCCTGATGCATGCACAGCCCTCCCTCAGCCGCGTGGCTCAAGGCACGCCGCAGTGTTGCTCCCGCACTCTATCAAGCAGCCGTCATCTCAAGCCACAAGATCTCTACTGAAACATGACGACACCATAAATAGTTTAATTCAGTCTGAAGAAAAAAGCCATAGCTTTCAATGTGTATCCTGCATAAATATAAAATTATAAGGTTCACCCAAACCTGGGACCTGGGAGAAGAAACTCAATGAATTAATCTAATGATTTGTACTCTTATTGAGTATAAAGAACACTTTGAAAAAGCAGGGATATAGGAGGTATAAAAAAAAGGAAACATCCTTGTATCACTGACAGGAAAATAGTAAACTCTTTCTTCAATCATTTTAGTATAACAGCATTATTAAAATCTTTATAGTTTGAGTGAAAGCATTAATTATTATGCCCATCAGGAATATTTTTCATTGTCAAATTGCCTTTTACCACGCTAATAAACACCAAGCTTTGCATGTAAAAATTAATCATGTTATCTCATTTATAGGTCAGAAAGACACAGACTAAAATAGTTTCTGCAATTCTCCCTAAATAACTAGCTTTTGCATATCAACTTTTATGGCACATTAGAAATGAATGCAATTCAGACAGGATTTGAATAGCTGAGTAGATAGAGAGGGAAAGATAAGAGCTGATAAGAAAAATCTTGCGGTAAGCTAAGCCTTTTGAAAAAACCTGCTTCAAAAAATCAAGTTTCTTTTTTAAACTTCTGCACCCTAAATGAACTAAGGATGAAACAGTTGTATGCAGGTCATTACTCAAAGTATCCACAGATTATGCTTCCAGCCACTATACGTATAAATGGTACGTCAGAACAACTTAATGCATTTTAAAAAGTCATTTTAAATTACTCCAGCATTTCATTCAGGTTAAATGCAACTTCCACAGCTCCCACGTAACTTGTGGAAGTGGGGTGGAGAATTTGTCTGCTTCTTGTGTATTTTAATAATAGCCAGATGACTAAATCCTCCTCTCATTTTTATAACATTTAGTCCTATTACTAGCATCCTCTTTCCCCTTTGTTTTAGTAACATGGTGGGTTTGTAGGTATGCAGGAATATGAGCACGGCCACCTTTCCCTCCTCATTATGAGGCCCATTAGATGCTTTCTGAGGTACCATGTCTACTTCCCCCAGCATCAGATAGGCATGGGTCGTCCTCTCATCCAGAAGCTGCATATACCTGCCCATGGTGCTTCAGCAGCTACCAACTGATGGTGAATAAAGGTATTAGACTTATCTGCTCTTCTAGGTGGCAGCACGTAGCCAAGGTTTGCTCATTTGCTAGTCCCACACAGCAACCTGAGCTCTTACCATCTTTGAGCCCTCCCAGGACACAGCTGTATTTGTGCTGTTTAATGTGATTTCTAACATAAGAGGAACAGACATTTCATTTGCTTTCTGAAACGCGTTAAAGGAAAGCATGCATGCAGCGCTAGCTTAGTGCCTTACACTCCTCTGCTGCATCTTCAGAAAAGATTGAGTCTGAGGCACAGGAAGAAAGCAATCTCCCCAGCACCCCACTCCAGCCTCAGGGACAAGGCGTTAAGGTCAGGCAACCAAAACGTTCCCCTGCTATACAGAAAGCTGGTACCCATATGGAAACACACAGTCAGGGGCATGGGGAAGACACTAAAAAGAACCAGGCCATTTATTTACGTCCCCAAACATGCTTCCCTGTGTCAAACCTCAAGCAGTCTCAAGTTTGAGAACTGTTGGCCTCAGTAACACGTCCTGATCTCTCACGGCACACCACCGTGAAAGGCAGAGAGCGCGCAGCTACATTCTCTATGGGAAGTGACCCGCTCAGAGAAGCCTCTGGCCACCTGGACAGAGGTGCAAGTGTTTCCCAAAAAAGGAAAGAGTTTCATAACCAAAAAGTGACTGTGCCACTACTTGGTTTCCATTCCAAAGTAACCAAGATTACTCATGTGACCAAAGCAATCTGCATTACTTCAACACACTCATTCAAACAGCATGTGCTGCAGACTCACCTCTAACAAATACACAATGTGTCAGGAAGATGCATGATAAGGTAGGTTTTGACATGAGTGTCCCAAACAGCTCCAGGACATGAACTACAGCTGGAATCATCACAGCTTTCTGCAACGATCAAAGCGAAGATAGTAAAGTTGGGAACAGCACACAGCAATCTCCAGAACTACGTGTTTTCACTTGCCACCCTCTCTCACCTTGTCCACAAAGCCCATCTGCAATCCTAACACTCATTGGCTCTTGTTGGATTTTGATCACAAGTTCTTCAAGGTGAAGATTCTGTCCTTTACAGGCATAGCACGCAGACAGCTGCACAGAGAAAGCTGGCCCACCCGGCTGGGTCTGGCCAAGGAGGCTTCAGAGCAGCTCCGATGGGGAGAGATGGATCAAACCACCCTTCCATTCAGATATCCACAAGACAGCAAGATGCAGACTGCTCAGAGTGATCGCCAGTCCCAAGAGGGGCAACTCTATACCCTAAGGTAATCTGGATCTTACCACTGTTTTACAGGACCTCAAAGGCCTGAACATTGCATGTCTATGAACAGCAGCATTGTGGCTTTTCTGCAAAAGCAAAAAACCTGCTCCCAGCCTTTGTGACTAGAAAGAGAACATGACTCAGATAGCAGTACTGTGGCAGCAGCTACCTGGGACAGTCACTCTGCAGAGATATCCTCTGCAGACATCTCCTCAAAGCCCTGCTGCTTTGGGACCCTCCAGCAGGAGACAGCTGTAGGACCAGGTCCCCTGGCTTCTACAACACTGCCTTCTGAGCACAAGTGGCGTTCCTGAGGGAAGACCCACTGCATGGAGGATGTCTCTCCAACCTGACCCTACTATCCAACGGGGCATGACCATGGCTCAGAGAACTGACAAGAGCATCTCCAGATCCCAGTGGGGTAGCAAACACTGTGCTTTAGCTTTGCTGTCCCAGTAGACCAGCTGGCAAGAACAAGTCCTGCTGTATTTCCCAGCTAACGGCATGCATCCTGTGCTGTCAGCAGCCTGCCCCACACCCAGGTGGTGAAACCTCACCAGGGCCACCAGTGTGCAGCACTGACCTCCAGGGAGAACAGAGAGCACCAAGAACTGGCCGAGCCCTTGCAGAAGGGCCCGGCAGACAGCGTGCCACTGCCCCCCATGCAACATTGATATATCAAGCTCCCCACCTCAAACAAGGCAAAAGTAGTAATGGGTCTTTTCTCCCTCACTGCCAAAAAGGGATTTCCCTGTGTCTTCAGGCCTACAGAAGAGGATACAGCACATTCGGAGGAAGGGAGCCCTCCCTGCAGCAAGGCCAGCCTGCAGTCCCTCTCTGCTCCGTCCAGAAGCTCGGGGATACGCTCCACGCTGTGCAGCTTGACTCTTGCTTGACCGATTTCTTTCCCAGCCTCTGAGCCTGAACATCACTGTGTGACATTCCTTCCCCTGCTAAGCGTCTTTCTGACTGTGACTGGAGAATCTGGCAAATGACCAAGTATTCTTTAACCTCCACACTAACTATTGTTAGCTTTGGCAAAGCCCAGCTCCTGGGATGCCTGGAGTGGTATCGCTTACTGCTGCAGCCTACAGGAACTGCTGTAGTGGCGAGATTCAGAGAACAGGGATCAGGTAGCAGACGCAAAACAAAGTCCTCACCCACAACGCCCCCCTTTCCTAATGAGCTTTAGGAGCAGCTACAACTTATAGGCTTCTCATTGCTGTAAAATGTTTGGAGTTGGTGAATGTGCAGAACGGAATTAAGTCAAAGAAACTGTAAGTTAGATGAGGCCAAGTGTTACTTTTAGACCACCAAGCTGTGTTGGTAACATTGCAGATCCATAGAGCGCTGCAATTATTTATCTTTTAGGAACCAGGAGGAGATAGAGGTGTTTGTCTTTAGCCAGGTTTGACTGTGGGAAGGATGAACAGGCTGCACCACCACCTCCTCAGCCCACACCAGGACCCTATCGCTTGCACTCTTACTGCAGCGATCCTAACGACAGTAAAGTCCTTAGTCCTGCACCCCCCTGCACAAAAACTAGGGTATACTCTTCTCCCCTCATTCTCATGAGGGAGTCCAAGCAGTGCAATCAGTTACAGCTCCTTTGAGCAGCACCAGAGATGGGCCTTTTTTTAGGGGACTGCAGGCTTTGCAAAGCATCAGCACCAGCCACATTCAGACAATCAAGTTGTCCTGGGATGGCCAATCCTAGGCAGAAACATCCACAGCAGTCACCAGGGACAGCTGAATTCAGGGACCAGAAGGCAGATTTTCTTAAACAGACTTTATGTTGCTTAATATAGCACACACTCTTCCCCAGTATCTGCATAACGCTGAGTTTGAAATGTTCTAAGATTTGCACCGAGGAAGACTGGAGGGGTGGGAGAAGGGCTGCAGGAGGAAGCATTTCAAAAGCAAGGGACGACTTTAGAGGAACACCGTATATGAGCGGCAATCTCTTAACACAGGACTTGCAACGCAGAGGCTTAGTTAGTAATGAAAACAAAATGTAAACACCACCCTAGTAAGGCAATGAAGCTGGACGTCCATCTAGGATTAGTCACAAAAGCTGAAGATGTGAAGGGTTTAGGCTGGCTCATACCTTCCCTCTGAGGAGACATCCTTCACTGTGTACATGTACACAAGATTAGTCTGTTACATCTGTGCACCATAGGCCTTCTCATGCTACTACTCCAACATTAAGCGAGTTTCAAGAATTACTTCAGTGCCAACACAACTGGATTCCTGCCGTGAGCAGACTTCATCTGCCTTTTCATTTTCCCATTGAGATGCCAAAGCTGCTTGCGTATTCCTTTTAAGGTCATCTTTACTTTGTACCTGTCCCATTCTGGTGCCTCAATTTCTGCCGGCTTGCTCCGAACAGCCCTTTTTTCTGCTTAGATGGAGAAAACCCAGAGAATATTTGCTCTCCACCTCTACCCCATCGAGGAAAATCTCTAGTAAGATGCAAACTGCTGGAAGTTTTTTTGCAAGAGGTAAGAGAGTAGTGACTCTTGGGATGCTCTCACCCCCTGATAACACTTCCACCAAAGCCAAGAGCCTGGAGACATGGACTGGTGTGGAGCCCATCTTGCAGCTAACAAACTCAAGTACCAGTGGCCCAAAAGGCTGCCTTGTTCAGCTGCTTATTGCCAACTCAGGCAGCGACTGCACCGTAACAGTCACTATCCTTTTGCACGAGGTAGGAATTGGGTGACCCTCTCTCAGGTGCTGCTTTGGCCACCGGCTAGCTGGACCCTTTTTCTTTTCTTTTGTTGCAGATGTTACCTTTCCGCGCCCCATACAACTCCTCCAGCTACATGAGCTCCAGCAGAAGTTCCACAGAGAGCATTCTACCTGCTTGTGTAGCACATGACCAGGCACATAATGTGTTATACTAAAGTCACAGTCTATTTGTTTCGCATCAAGACATGTACCAGTAGGACATTGAAGAAGGTAAAGGTGTCCCATCTCAGGTTAACTGTGAAAACAGTGTGGATAGCCAAAAAAAAATTAATATATCAAGGCTAACATGACTGCTGTGAGCTTTTAATCTAAGTCAAGTGTTTGCAGATACACTTTTTTAAAAGAGGTACTTACCTGTCCTCAAGCCCTGGTAATTCTATTGATCACTGCCCATAAGAAACTGTACTTTATAGGACATACTGCCTCCATATGATTGAAATAGCTTCCTTCCTTAATCAGCATATAATCAGATATTCCCACACAGGAGAACTATAGCCCTGATTGACAAGATAGTTACAAAAATAAACCTGAGGTTTAAATATAGCTTGCTCGGCTCCCTGGAAGGTATGTAGTATTGTGTTATACAAGTCTACCATCATTTTCCTTGAATTAATATAGTCCATATTCTCCCACTGCCTTTATCTCTATCAATTAAACAGCTACCAGATTTGTGTTCTACATGAGAGCTGGCAGCTCGCGTTAGGTGGGAATGGCAACTAGCCCTTCCTCTGCATGGACTGACCTGCCATCAATATTTCATTGGCAATTAACGTATACGGATTTGGAGCTCATGTACCAGTTGAATGTGTGATGTCTGATGCAATTGTAGAGGTAGATAGGTAAATAAACGTGCAGAACTACATAGCTGTGTAGAGAAACAAAATGCATATACCCAACACGAAGGGATATATTTGGATAAGATATGTCCCTTTGTATGCAAACACACAAGCTAGGCAGGCGATATTTAATGATTTCCTCTTTCTAGGGTGGATAGTTCAATAGCACAATACTCATTGCATTTCTCCCAATCTATCAGGATATTCTGATGTGTTAAATATGCAACGTAATGAGGGCAGAGCTCTACAGCCCTGTTCTTCTCGTTTCAGGAAAAAAAAAAAAAGATTTTTTTTTAAAAAGTCATTCTAATTATGAAACGCTTTTCACCTCTTAAAAAACCTCCCCGTTGCTGACTGACTGAAAAAAAAACATGGGACAGACCTCATATTTATTATGCAAATCCTTAGCATTAAGAAAACAAATCACCAACTAACATCTGTCTCACCCTAAAGGAAAATAAATAAATTAAAAACAAAAAAAATAAATAAACAAACCACACACACACACAACACACTCACACACCAACCAACCACCTTTCACCGCACTCCGCGACGCGACCGCCGGCATCCCACCCGGGGATGCTGCAATGTACCGGCCCCGGCGGCGCGGCGCGGCACGGCACGGCGGCTCCCGGCCCGCCGCCGCGCACCCAGCCCGGACACTGCGGTCCTTTCCCCACCGCCTGCCTCTCTCCTTCCCTCCCCCCACCCCCCCCATTACCTTTCCCTTCCATCGCGGAGCCTTGCGAGCGCCGGGAAGTTGCCGGGAAGTTGCCGGAAGATGCGCTCCCTCCTCAAGCGGCGGGCAGAGCCGGCCGCCGCTGCCTGCTCCGCGGTGGGGACGGCGCCGTCACAGCCTCCGAGCTGCAAGCAAGCAACCACCGCGGGGGGGGGGGGGGGGGGAGGAACGGCGTGAGCCGCCGAGCCCCCACCCCCCCATCCATCCCCCGGGTCTCCATCCCGTCCCACCCCCCCACCTCCCCCCCATCCATCCCCGCCGCGGCGGTGGGGTGTTGGGGGCGGATGAGCGGAGCGCGGCCGCGGTGGGAGCGCGTTACCTGCGCGGCGGGCGGGAGCTGTGCCTGGCGGAGCGGTGCTGCGGGGGCGAGTGGCTCCGCGGCCCGCCGCGCTGCCTGGCGCCGCCCGCATGCGCGCCCCGCCCGCGCTCCGCCCCCGCGCCCCGCACCGCGGCAGCGGCCGGGCTGACCCCCCCCCGGCTGCGGGGCTCCGCGGGGCGCGGAGGAGGAGGAGCGGCCGCTCGGTTGGGCTGCCCCCCCCCCCCCCCCCGGTGCCGGGGGGATGCTGCGCCCCGGCGCGCAGCGAGCGCTGGGTTACACAACGCGGGTTGGCGGTGGGAGTCCCTCTCTTCCCGAGCCGGGCGCAGGAAAATCGCCTCCCTGGGTCCGCGGAGGTGGCATCCGTGCAGCAGGACACAAAGCGCATCCCGGCTGCTGGTTTCTGCAGGTGATGCGCGCCCCTTGCACATGGTCTGAGGTAAACCCCCACCCCCCCCCCCCCGGCCCCAGACCACGGCACTCCGTTTTGCGGGGGATCTCTCCACTCGCCCCAGCCTCCCCTCCACCACAGAAGCCGGACTGAGCCCACAACACCTGCCAACACGGAGAGGCTCTCTTAGCAGATGCCCAGCCTCAAGGTTCAGGCCTTCTCTGGATGTGTTGTTTCAAGATTAATTATGCTGATTCATAAAACATCCACCTCACAGCCAGTTTGTGCTTTGCTGCTTTTGCACCCAGCCACTGGAGTTGGTCTTTTTGACTGCTTAATAAAATAAGCAGTCCCCTGCTAATGAGAAGTTGATAAAACATTCATACCAGGATCAAGTCACTTCTTCAGAGAACACGGATTGAACTCCTTGAGTTCATCCCTATAAGGAAGTTTCTCCACACTGCAATTATTCCTTTAGGTCTTAAAGTTGTTCCAGATTTTTCAACTTTGGTACAATGGGGATATAAAACCCATTTCTGTGCTTATTTCTATGATTTGTGTTACTGAAAAAGCAACTCAAGGCATGCACTGTGCTGGGAGCTGCACACGTAGAGGATAGATGGCTCCAGCGCTACTCAAGTTTCTAAATACAGGAACAATAATTCATCCCTCCTGCTGCCTCTTTATGCATCCTGGTGTTTATATTCGCTTTCTCACCTGCAGTCCAGTACCGGCAAACCGGTCAGTGGTTCACAGGCTCTCTCATGCTCTTCTTTCAAGCTGCTGTAACCCATCCTGCAGACGCTGCCTACAGGCTTCCCCATCCCAAAGCACAACCCTGAATTTGGTTATGAAAGTGAATATTGTGCACATGATCCCACCTTAGTACATGGTCCAGGCAGTTCTGAACAATACCTGCTCCAATCTCAGCTACCACCCCACAAGGTGGCAGGGCACAGAAGTCAGATGGCATGTTAGTGCCTCTGAACATCGACTAGAAACAGCCCAGCTGGACAAAGACCCAACACATAGAATTCACATAGTAAATGGGTAGGAGCCAGTTCATAAGTCCTACATTATTGCAAAGAATAACCTCAGTTTTATTTTATTTTAGGACTAAATATGCAGGTATTGTAGGGGAGCTTTGAGTCAAAATGCACTATAGAGAACTGACAAAGCAGACTTAGATTTTATGATTTGGCTACAAGGTTGAATTAAGTTTCTATTGTTCCTTCAGTTTCTTTCATCAAATGGTGGGATCCTATTTCCCCATTGTTATGGTTTTACCCACCATCAATGCCCAACTGACCAGAGTACACTTCCAGGGTCAACGTGTGGGCTTTTTCTGAAAAGCAGTGAAACAGTGACTCTTTCAAGGTCTATTAGTCCTTACTAATGTTCCAAAATGCAATCAGAATATACACCAGAGTGCTCAATAACTCCTTGGCCAGTTCTTTTAAAACTCTTGGACTCAAGTTATCAGCTCCCACAGATTAAACCCAGGCAAACTCTCAGAGGACATTAAGGTTTCTGGCATCCAATTTCAAGAACAATTTTCAACAGGAAGAAGTGAGGGCAAAGAAACACCCCAACTTTTACGGTACAGCCGGGCTAGTTACCAAGAACTGAGGCACCATTTGCCATGCCAGGCACTGGACTAAGGAAAAAGCTGTGCACTCCTTGGAAAGCTAAGAGCCATCAATAATTCAGCTCTGCAGGAAAAGCTGGGGAACGGTTCCTAGCTGCAGGCATCAGGCTGAGCCCCACGGCCATAGGCATACATAGACCAAGTTTCCCAAACATGGGAAATACATTTTTCCAATGTCTTGAAGGGGACAGCCATAACATGCTCCCCATTAGCAAAGGTAGGTTGCTTTCTTCTAAGGTTTGTTTTCTTTGTGGAGGTCTTCTCAACGGAGAAGGACATGAATTCGGAGTTGAGAGGGCTCACCCTTGAGGAGCAAGGCAAAACAAATATTTCTGTTAATTTTTGTTTTGCTTTTGAGCTCTGAAGGATTTCTTCCTTTGAGGTAACATAGTTTAAGCAAAATATCCAAACCCACCAATCCATACATTCATTTTCAATCAGTTTATCAAATCTGAGCCACATCTAGAACATCACAATTACCCTTCCAGATCATGAAACCATGTGCCTTAAGACGCAAGTTCCTAAAATAAAACGCCAGCTTGAAGAGAGAAGCCCCTCCCTATGCAGAACACAGATGAAGCCCCTTCAAGGCTTCTCCTCAATAGAAAGAAGAAAAATTCAAGGGAACAAGTCTAGTGGATATTTTCTCTCCCTTACCATTTACAGGTCACCTTTCAAATGCCTTATCAGTAAAAAGGAATATAATATTGCCTGTGCCCTACTCTAGATTTCAACTGTGCATCCTGCATTAAAGTATCAAGCAAGCTGGACCAGCTTGAGTTAGATCACTGTTTCTCCTCTAGATCCTCAAGAAAGTCAGATCTGTGTCTACTGTGGCTTTGCAAGTAACAAGCATCAAATGAAGACACACACATTAGTGACATGTCAGTAATACGTAGAGTTGTTCTCCAAACCACAGTTAGACAAAGCATTGCAGCACTTAGGAGATGCGAATGTGCTGAGCCTGGACTCCTTCCCATCCATAACTTTTGAGCCAAAGTGGAAAGACAGCTTCTGAAGCACCCCTCTCCTGTATCAAGTCAGCAGGTTTGCCAGCAGTGCTTCCCTCTCAGCAGCTGTTCGCCTTGCATGTTCAAGCTTTTGGAGTAAGCTGGAATCACGGTACAAATAAGGAGGTGGCTCAGACTAAGCACAAACCACCCTGTGCAGACCCTCTTCATAATGCTTCAGTGTGTTCTTGGCTCCCATCATGACAAGGAGATCGTCATTCAGGAGAAGAGGAGTTATTCACCCCTGATGTTAGCCCTGAGTAATTTCCACGGGGCTGCCAACACAGGGCTTCTTCAGGGCTGCCTGCACCATTGTTTTATCAGCAGGGCTTTTGCCCAGCATCCACTACTGGAGACATGCACCAGACCAACTGGCTTGAGCAGCAGTCCCTAGAGCTACCCCCTCTCCCCAGCGGGACCAGGACAGGGTAGATGGAAGTAAGGCTTCTCCTTGGCAAAGAAGAACTCAGCCTGGACAGGTAAGAGGGGACACAGAAAGGGCTCAGCTTGCCTGCTCTCACGTGGCGCTCCAGATGAAGACAGAAGTATTACACAGGCCCCCAGTCTCTGAGGAACCTGCTGCTCCCCCCCCATTGACAGGTGATGCTGGGCAGAGCCCACTGCCTGCTGCGATGGGTGCTGCCCGCCCCCTGTCTGCACCCTGCCTCTGGAAGCAGCTGGCTCAGGAGCAACCCTGACATGAAAAAGCCAAGTGGCCATTTCAGCATTGCTGCAGACAGTAAGCCCACGTGACGATCTTGTATGGTCTCCCAGCTGCTGCTGCTCCTGCCCATCTGCTACCCTGGCACAGTGCCTCCTTCTCTAGAGGGAACCTCCATTCACGAGGGCAGAGGCACCAGCCAGCCTGCAAGGTCATCCATGTAGCCACACATGTGCTGCCATGTCCACATGGGGTTCTTCTGCATAAGGCTGGATGTGCCAGGAGGGATCAGTTCCCTCAGTGGTGGGATTTCATCTTCTCAGTGCCTGTTTCTGGTGATGACCACCCAGAACAGCAACAAACCCAGGCACAGAGGCACTATTTCAAGGACCAGGGGACATAGCTTCTGTACCAAGCTCTACACAACACTGGCCACTGCAGGGAGCATGTATCTAAGTGCCAATGTCTCAGCCTGTTCCCAAACTGCCCAGAAGCCAGCTTTAGTGCCCAGATCAGAAGACTTCCTACCTAGAGACAAAGCTGCTCTCACTGCAGGTCACTGAGCTTAAACACAACATTCCTTAAAGACAAACAGCTCAATCAAAAGGAGCTGCACTGAGTTCTGACCGAGAAGGAAAAAAAACTACTAACCTTGATGCCCAGTGTGGGTCTAGCCTTTGAACTAGTGCACCCTTTGAAACCAGCTGCAATGGGAAGGAAGACTCAGCTAAGTACTTCTGGAAGTCCTTTTTTGGACTCTGAAGCATCTATTCCTGAAAACCAGTGGGCATCATTAGGTAACTGCCATCATTAGCCAGCAGAACACCTTCCTTTAGGACAGAAAAAACAAAACAGCTCTGGTACCACACCAGGCTCAGAAGATGTTCACGTGCCATGAGCTGTGCTCAAATAAGCACAAGCCAAAGCAGCAGGTTCCAAGAAAGTAGGCCATGACACAGCAGCAGCAGGAAGGACCTCTAACACTACTACAAAAGGAAAGAACACAGTGGGGGAAAGGGGGAGTAAACAGGGACTAGAAGTTTTTAATATAGGGAGGGCAAAATGCAAAGAACATTCTACAAGCCATAGTCATCACCTTGAGGATGACGTACGTAGCTTCTGCTTATGAAGAAAAATGACTACAACATCATCAGCTGATGTCACTTCCTTACATCATCCAGTAGCTGCTAGAAGCATAGCTTAAGTGCATTAGGAGCTGGTGTGTGGAATAAAGACCAAGACAAGCCATGACCTTTGAGCAAGTACAGCCTGTTTAATTACATAAAATTATTGATCAAACATTGTTGAGATTAATCAGCCAACACTATATTAATAAAGGAAAAAAGCACTAACAGTCACAAGAGTACCAAAACAAGGGAGTAGTTTTACAATTACTTGCAAGTAAGAAGTCAAAAATTACTATGGAAGAAAATCAGGAAGGTAGGTAATCATCCCTGGATTGACTCAGAGGAAGGTCCTTCTGAGCACCAGCACTGGGCTGGTAGACTACCACCAGCTTCCTTCTGCTACTGTTCTTCATAAACATCCATATACACCCATTAGCATTAACAAGAGTCTTGCTGTTGACTTTAATGGTAGTTGGAACTGACCCAAACAGCTCAACTCCAAACTTCAGTTTTCTGTGAGGTACCAAGCACCCCGAGCTCCTCAAAGGCCAGGAAAGTTGGAGGCTGTGCGCAGTCCTTGCAGCAAAATACTTTGTGTTTTCAGAACTAGCTCTCAGCCCCTCTGAGCCCCACCACAGACTTCCACTTATTCAGTTTAGTAAATAACTTTGTCACCTCCTCTGCCAGGTGAGAGCAGGGAAGGAGGTATCTAAAGTCAGGTTGATACACCATTATAAAAGGTTAAGGCTTTCGTGTAAATAGAGAAAATATGAAAATAAGCTGGAGCTACTTAAGCACTAGCCCCTTTTTGACTTGATTAAAAAAAAGGGTAGTTACATGCATTCGGAGTGCTTTACACAAGAAAAAGCACTTTAGAGGGCAGAGGCAGGAAGGAGCTTCCTGCTGGCAGCTCAGCCCTCCTAAGAGCCAGATGCTCAAATGCTTAGAGAATGGACTATTTATCTTAAAAACCTATTTGCCTACGCCTATTTCCTACAATAAAAAACTATTAGCTCATCACTACTCTACAGCCATCAGGGCTGAGTAACATTCAGATTCTTTATCTGCTATTACAAGAAATCACAACAGGCTGACCTCTGCCAAGGCCCATATCCCAGGAGGCAACACCTTTGCCTTATTCCTACCATGTAGGAGCCACTTCTAGATCACTGAACTCTGCCCTCAGAACCCACAGTCCTGCGAGATGCCCACTAAGGCAGTTATTCAGTACCATCTGACACCCATCAAAACCCTAAGCGCGAGCCAGACTGCTCTGGCGTCCCTGAGGAAGGGGACAGGTAGAGCCTTGGGCAAAGAGTCATCTCCTGTCCAGCTCCAACATTTTTTCCACTTGCCTATGTGTACCATCTTTGTTTTAATTATGTTTTACAGAATGTTAGAAAATAACAAATACAATAAAACCTGCAGAGCCAAGACTATTAGCATCGATGTATTTGTAGTGCAGCTTTCCCATGCCTCAGGGAATTGGATCTGTGATAATTCAAGCTGAAACTCAGAGTTTGTCCAAATGCAAGAGGCAGACAAGTGCTGCTTGATACTGACACCACTGACAGCTGTTTGACTGGACCAGTTCAATGCTTGAGTTCCTCTTGGCAGATGTTATGAGCCACGGAGAACAGAAGTGAAATTCAAATAAAAGTGAGATATGTAATAGAAAGCAAGGGGAAGAGGAGTAAGGAAGGAAGAATGACAAAAGTAGAGGGCAATCCTAACTGAACAAGCTCACACTCAGCCGCAAAGATGGCAAGACCAACCTTTACACGTAAAGTTATTTATCTCCACATTAGATGGTTACACCAGTCAGTGACACAGACCTTAAGCACTTGAACAGCCATGGTAAAGGCAAAAAAAATTCACACACTTAAACTGAAGTACAAACTCATGCGTTTTGCTGGGAGAAATTGAGGAAAAAAAGCCATCTCAGTTCTCCCACAAAAATCCAATCCACAAGAACAGACAGGGATGAAGGTGCTCTATGGATGCTGACATGAAAGGCTGCAAGCTAAGGAGGCAACTCTTCACGCTTGTAGGAGAAACTTGATCCCTGAAGTGAATATTGTAAGTTCTAGCTTGCCTGGGTGAAGCCTGACCTCTAAAGCCATTTTAACCCACACCAGCTTCCAGCAGCTCTGTAGTACAAAGAGATGCTGCTGCTTCCTGCTCCAGTGTCTTAAGTGGGATATAAACTATGTGGTGAGAATACCAATTCTTGTGGCAACTTGGACTGAGCTGCAAGGACAACGCTTCCCTTGGAGGTAGCGGGTTCTGGCACCAAGAGGAAAGCACTAGTCAGGCCCAGAATAAGAGTGGTGGCTACAATTTAAAGGTCAGGGAATCCTAGACTTCAACCAGCTCAGTATCCAGAAGAGGACTTGACCTGCCACCTGTCCCCAAATCTGTTGGACACTAGGCACAGGCAGTCTTCAATGGCTTATTAAATAAGCCTGCCAAGTTACTGCCTGCCTCTGCTCTTCTCCGGTGATGTTTTGCTTATAGAAAAGCTTGGCTGGTTTATTTGCTTAGCTTACATACATAAATAGCAATTTCTTTAAACCTTGCTTTCCTTGATTGATGGGATCTCATTGTATGCATCCTAGAAGTTTGGGCTGCAACCAATCCAAGCAGTATGAAAACCAGCATGCCTGACCATGAAAGGATGAACACCATTTGGAGGCTCTCGCTCGCTTCCCGTTTGCTAGCTGTAGCCACAGCAGGGCCAAGAAGTGCAGGGGAGTTCAGCTGCATCACCCATCTGCACAACCAAACCACACACCTTTAACCCAACACTTGCAAAGCATGACTGCTTAGAAGGAGCTCAGCTCTGCCTGGTGAGTACAGCCTTCCTTTTTGCCATAGGTAGAGTAGACACAGCAACCTATAGTATTTTCTAAACATTGCAGTGGCATCTTCCAAGTGACAGTGGAAGATAAGGGCAGAAAATAGTGGAGATTCAAGGAAGAATCTGGGATTATACTTACTGTAGCCATCAAGTTGATTTAAATCCTGTTTGCTTTCCAGTGGTTCACCTCTGTTCTTCTTGCAGATCTTTCAGCAAAGGACAAAAGCAAGATTTTTGAGATCATGGGCAACATTTGTAACCTGGTGCCAGTTAGATGTCAAAGGGACTGCAGCAAGAGTAGGCACTTTGAGTTGGAAGAACCACATGCTCCTGTGCAGGTTCTTCCTTTATTCTACACAGTCCAACACATATTAGGTATAAAAGGGTCATTTTCCCCATCGTGAAAAACCGTCCAGTTTGGGTTTCAGAGGTTTGTTTTTTTTCTTTCAAAAACAAAGTCCAGAAAGCACTCAACTTTCCACATAAATGGGGTCAGAAAGACTCCTATTTCTCTGCCCATCTTCCAGCCTTGCCCTTGAAGATCCTGCTGTGGCCCAGAAGCCCTGGAATAGCAGAGCTTTTTAGCTCTGTCAGCAGTGCACACATCTGCCATGCAGACCAGAGCTGGCCATGACAGACAGCTAGGAAGGTGTGTTAAGGAGCACAGTCCTGCTACTACCCATTCCAGCCATGCCCAAAGCTGATCTCCATGTGCTTTGGGAGGGTCAGAATGGAATCACCATTGCCCTTTCCCAGGATCTCATTCTATACTGCATATAAAATTTGTCCTTCCTCCCCTGCATTTCTAGAACCTTTTTCTTAGCTGACTGATGAGGCAAAAGGGTATTTCTGTTTCTTAGTCAAAGTGGTTATCTTTCAAAAATAAAATACCAGAACCAAGCAGCAGCTTCAGCAAGCAGTGTTAAGAGGACGTTCCTCTCTTGTCAGGGGAGCAGCTGTGCAGAGACTGAATGGTGGCAGCAAAAAAAACCCAAACAGCTCCTCGGGCAGTTTTACAGTATTTGTTGCATTAGTGGTTGGCTTTGCAGAAACTCCAACTACAAGAGATGTTTTCCTGAGCTAGGGAAAAAGACCAGCTTGGAAGCAACATTCTGGATAGACAGGAGGAGCCTGAGAACACTCCCAGCTGGGAGGGAAAAACTGTGTCAGTAATGGAAAAGATGCCAGGGAGGGTTTGTGTGGCGTGGGAGAGAGAACCTAACACAGAAGCACACGCTAAAGTAGCTGACCTGGGAATCCAGTGGCATATACAACGCAAGTGACATGCAGGTTGAAGACCTGATAGCAATTTCCATTGTGACTGGAAAGGCAGGAATGGACTGGAGGTGAGGGGAAAGTGAAGAGCTCTGGTCTAGACTCATTGAGCAGATAGCTGGATCTGCACAGAAGTCTTCAGGATACACCTGTGTCCTCCTGTTCTCAGGCTGAGAAGAGGTGACAAGGCATCCACAAAGGCAATTTACTGCTTGGATGAGATCAGTCAAACCACAGGTAAAGAGAGGAGAGGAAGGGTCCAAGGGGAGAGTTATATGGGATACTTGCACAAATTTAGACTGGGAGAGGCCAAAGGGAAGAACAGCATCCTCCAAGCGACTGTGTGGAAAACAGTCTAGGGAGGGGAGGGAAGGGAAGAGCAGAGGAGGAATGTCCCAGGTGATACAAGTAAGGACATGAGGGGAAAGAAGGACTGGCTTTGATGAAGGCACTTTGCAAATCAAGGTGCAGAGATGGGCTGTATTTAGAAAAACATGTGGGGGCTTGAATAGCAAGCTTGTTTTGTAAGGAAGAGCTGCCAGAAGAGAGGGTGGACTGAAGGGGAAGAATAACAGCATGGATAGGAATAGATACAGGGAGTCTTGGAGATAGAAGGTGCTTATGTTCACATCTAGGAGACAAGGGCAAGAGAGGAGAGCATATCATCTTTTCTTTTTAAACTTAAGAAGCAGAAGAGATTTTGGTCAGAAAAAGAAATTAAGGCAGAGGAGGAAGGTTTGGACTGACTCAAGGTGGCAGGAAGCCAGTTGTGACTGAATTCCATGCCAGCAAGCAAGCCAGGGAAGTAAAACTATTTAGTCAGCAAGGTGGCAAAACTGGAAAAGTTCAGCACAATCAGCATGGCAATAGGGTTGAAGACCCTTCAAGTAACAGGAGCAGAGGAATCCAAGGCTGCAGTGAATCAGGACCAGGAATCAACCAGCTCCACATTGCAGTGGGATGAGAAGGCAAGAGGTTCAGGGTGACAGAAGATCAGCTGTAGCAATCAAGAGGACAGATAGCAAGGAAACGATGCAATGTCAAGGCTGAGAGCAGCAGAAACACCAAGTGATGGGATGTGAGGCCAACTGGCAGCAACAAAAAAAGCCAGCAGCAACAGCAAGCGGAAAAAGCAATAGGGTTGTTTTCCAGTGGGAAGATGTTTTCTTGCCAGCACCAAGAAAGCACCAACTGGCAAAGAGCTCCAAAATAAAAGCATTTGCTGGAAACACTTACAGCTTGATCCTGAAACTTCCCTATGTCATGAATAGCTAAACAACAAAAGTGCACCCTCAGTGCAGTGTCAGAGTGCCACCTCTAAGGGGACAGCACCAGGTAGGAGCTATGTTGAACTGAAACACCCTGGGCCAGAGTGGGCAGACTCACTCTTAAGGCAGCCCTCCAGTCTGTGAGCTCCAGCTAAGCCATCTCCCCCGTTCCCCGGCTGCAGCCCTCCTACACGCACAGAGCATTGCAATTCTGGCATCTGCACACAGACACGAGCCACATTTGCCACATGGAGGAAAGCTCTCATCTCCCTGCCCAGCACCCAGGCTTGCCACTGCCACCTGCTATTCCTCCCCTTCCCGCAGCACCCATTCTCTCCCTTGATTTTTTTCATTCCTCCTTCTCCTGCTTTCAGCTTCTTCTCATCCCTGCGCTAGGATGAGCCCCTCTCCCCAGACACAGCAAAGCACTTGCTCTGTCTCGCAGCTGCCCCATGTTTCCTCCACTGTCGTGATCTAGGAAGGGAAGCATCACCTCAACTGTAAGTGCTCAGCCCCTTGGCAGTGGCCGTGAAACGCCATCCTGAAGCATCAGCAGCATCCCGAGGCCACACGTGGTTGTACAAGAACCTCTGCCCTCTCCTGGCTGGAACAAGAAATGTCGAGTTCGTGGGTTTCCCCCCCCCCCCCATCCCCTGCACTGTACACAGCACGAGCACTTCTCAAAAGTTAATATTTACCCTCTAGGCTTATTCTAAGAGTCCTTGCAAAGTTGCGGGTCTGCACAGGATACAGATTTTATAGCTCCAAGCATATTACCATTGCTCAAATGCCTTTCCAATAGATCACATACACACTGTGTTAAGAGCCCTACGCAAATTGTGACACTGCTGTGCATGGAGCCGCTCCAAGTGTGCCCGTTATCCTCTACGGCCTGTATCTTGCAGCATGCATCCCAAATCCTAAGGCACCACCAATCAGCCTTGAATAAGACCCTGCTTGGCTACTGAGGTCAGGTTCACAGAATACATGGAGAAAGTTGCCTTTTAATGTTCCCTTTAGCAGTTCTTATTCCCACGTGCACATATTCAGGTGGGTCTCAATTCATTTGAGGTTTGGGGAAGCTGGATACATTGGGTAGCAGTTTTTCTGTAGGACCTGCTGTCAGGCAGTCTAAATTGCTGCCTTTTGGACCAAATGCAGTAATATGAACACAGCCGCCCTTTAGGCACTTGTACAAACACATGCCCAAGCAGCTTCACTCCCAGCCCACACTGGGGAAACTTTTACCAAAGGTGGGATCAGGACGTGGATCACTTCACCCAGCTCACCCGTAGCAGTAGGCAAGGAGTCCTACCTGTCTGACGGGCAGGTTAACACCTTCTGTTTTTCTTACTGGAGTGGATCACTCTTGGCCATCCCAATTTGTTCAAAATTGGCATCACATATCAGTCCCCACTCACACACTTTGTGAGAACTCAAAGAAAGCAAATGCAGGAATCCACATCACCCCAACTCATGCAATAACTGACTCCTCACCTACAAACAGTAAGAAACAACAAGAGAGTCCAGTTGCAATGCCAGTGGCAACATAGCACTAACTCAAACGTATATTTATTTAAATGCATTACAGATATCGTCACAAACAAGGAATTTCAAGTACTACAGATGCGCAAGGGGGGCAATCGCCCATTATTTCTGCCTGATCCTGGCCTTGCAATCCCCATCCTGATTAAATTACTGAGGGTAGGATTAGCAGCAAGATAATCAGATGCAGTGTCTAATCTGGATAACCCAGCATTATGGGCCTCACAACACAGGATTTCACTGACCACCCAGCCAGGGCATTCCAGAGCATCACATCTCATTTCCACCACTTAAAGGATTCAGACATCCAAGAGACTTGTGCAGAGGGGGAAGGCTAAGGAATATATTTGCATTTTCAGTCACGTGCAATAGTTTAACTGCTGTGGTTCTGAGAGCCCCCAGATCCAGCCCAATCAGGATTTCAGAGCAATCAGTCATCTGAGCATCTCATTGCATATTTAGAGGCTCCAGAATATACTGTTGTTTTTTTTTTTTTTTTAAATAAAGCCTCAAGATCAACCCATCTGTCAGGAGCAAGTAGGTGCAGCTTCATCTGTCTCAAAGCGATGGCATTGTCCAAATAGCTCATTTTGGTCTGGATACCTCTCTTGACCCTCCAAGCTTTCCATTTCCTTGGCCTTAGCCTTGCCAAACAACCTATGTGCTTGTAGGTGGCCATGAGGCCTGTCAAGAAGGAGATCCTGAGGAGACCCTTGATAGGGACAAGGTCTGGAAGCGAGGATTGTCTTGCACTTGGGGGACTTCAATATCTCAACAAAAGAACAGTCACAATTTCTTGCCTATGACCTGTATGCAAATGCTCACCCTCAGCTGAGACTTTCCTCCTCATGTTTTTACAAGTTTGTCATTCTGGAACAGAAGGTAGGAGCTCAGTGATGCTCTGAAGAGAAGGTCCACCTTTGGGCATCTGAACTTTGGCTAGCTGCTGCATCGCACAGTGAGCAGGGTTTTGTTCAGCAACAAAAATGTCCTGGATAGGGCACAAAGACAGAAAATACACCTGATCTTTCACCAAGTCCTCCATTGTTCCCAGACAGCATGAGAGAATATTTTAAAATCTCTTCTGGAGACCTGCACAGCCTGAACTCCTGTTCCACTCAAAAAATGAATCACTTAGAGTCTTTCATCACCTTATCAAAGTCCCTGGTGGCCCCTGCCTGCCCTCCCATGAAGGGTTTGTTCTCTTTTTAGGAAGAGGATAAAGCTGTCCTTGAGCAAGCTGCTTTTCCATGAAGTATTGTGCTGTTTTTGTGAGAACATCAGACACCTCCAGGTGTCCCTCAAACATGTATCTATCAATAGTTGTAGCTCAGATTTTTTCCAAGCAACTCACAGAAAATAGACTGTAGGCATCTGCCTTCTGTTTGAAGGGCACATTAGAAATGCTACTCAAGAGATGTCTAGATTACATTTCTGATGCTGGATAACTATGTGGGTCCAGTTTATTTCCAATTACAAGGGCAAACAGGGAGACAAGAACTGGGAAGGTAGAAGTTGAGCTGAGGAGATGAAAATGTTGCTGGCTGCCATCGGTTCATACTCACCACCAAAAGCAATGTCATGCAATACGATCTTTCCACATTGTTAAAAATCTCAAAGGTAAAAGGGCATTATCATTTGAAGAAAATAAATGGCTGCACAGAAAAAAAATCTTATTTCCCACCAGAGATGACTTGTTACCCAAGATAGCCAAATTCTTCAGCAATTATGAAAACCCACAAGATCTAGAGCATTACTGCTGTTTTAGCTCATGCCCATGTGGAAATCAACAGCCCTCATTCACTAAGCACCAGGGATGGGAAACAGGAACAGCAGCTGGCTGGAGCCAGATGCTGAAGTGAGCCAATTCACATTGATAGTGAGACTGTTCACCATGCACTTAAACACATCACTTAAAACAAAGGCAGATAAAGAAACACTCCTGCCATTAGACTTTCAGATTCATCCAGAGGTTGGAATCCAGAAAAGAGAAACTCCCATTCTCCCACCTGTAATGGAAGTCAGTAGGTAAGAGAATCACCCATAAGGAAGATTAAAAATTCACCAAAAAAAGTCTACAGGCAGCTGCTAGAGCCTCATAGGAGGGAGGGTACAGGAGAAAGAAGATGGTGGCTTTTCTTTTCACACTCTATCATTAAAACTCTGAAGTTGAGAACTCCAACTTCTGCCCTTTTCCACTGATGTGCTAATGAGGCTATGCAGAGAGCAATGAAAATGCAATTACCACCTGTGGCTTAAAGGCCAACAGAAGCAGCCCCTCCAGCCCTTGGTGGATTTATTTCTCTGGGGTTTTGCTTGTATTTTTAACAAGTCACATACCATAGGGAATCTCTCCCTTGGGTCCACACCCTCAAGACAGCTCACATAAAGGCTCCACTGAAAAAAAAAAGTCAGGCAGCACCTGCTCTCATCACCATGCCTAGGGTCAGTGGAGATGGGTAGTGTAATCATACCCCTTAGCTACACTCATAGACAAGCTGAGCTGTAACAGCCTAACAGTGGGATAGAAAGTGTGGTCTAACCAATACTCCTTCTCAAGAGCAGGATACTGCTTTTCCAGGCTATATTTCTTGCTTTAGAAAAGTAGAGAAATGAGGTGGTGTAGCATGGCTAGGAATGACGACCTTTAAAACACAGTAAGCCAAAATCAGGCTGCACTGGGTAAGCACTCCCTGGTCATGGTACACCGGAGAGCATATTGTTGCGAGCTTCTGCTTTTAACAAGCTGGAAGCTTTGTGGAGGCAATAAGGACTTTGAGAACACAGCCTGGGACACTCATGCATTAGCATTGAAAAATTACACCTGTGCTCCGCTGACTTCCATACTGTTTGAGTCAGCAAAGTCATTACTGCAAACATTTCAGGCAGAGATAATCCGAAATAACAGGCAAGCAGCACACTCCATGGGTAAGGATCTAACCAACCTACTGAATTGCCTCGATCAAGAGAGCTCAGCTGTTTTGCCAGCTGGGGCAACCTCCTGGCTTCACAGCCAGCACCCCTGCAAGGCTAAGGGTGCTGCAGCCCAATGCACCCAGCAATAGCAGAAACTGGGCTCTTCACATGTACCTGCACCCAAACTGTGCTTGTACTTACTGTACCAGACTTGCCTGGGCAGCAAGGCTTAGCAGGCTTACGCTCCCTCAACTCACAGCGTAAAATAATGTACCCTTCCTAGCAATTTGTCATATAAGCTAAAGAAACATTTTGCCTTCCCTCTATGACACCTCACAAGGGTTTACAACCACTGATAAATACCTGCTGATGTCCAATTTACTAGCAATAGTAGTAAACAAAGCTGACTGCATGCCCAGATATGTCCTTTCTCTACAGCCTGACCACAGATTTCCCCACAGATGGATGTGTGCGGGCACTGCTGGCTGAGACAGTGGTAGCGCACAAGGAACCAGCACCTTCAGACAACTCAAGCCCAGCAGCATTTCCAGGGCTCCTTGCCTTCAAGATCAAGCAGATCTCTCCTGCTCAGCTCTTCCCAAACCAAACTTCCCCAGGTAGCACATTTGCAAGGCAGTCACACCAACAACTTCTCCTTGTTTTGTTACTTTGATCCTTTCTCAGGGAAAGAGGAGGCAGCAGGACACTTGCTGCTTCAAATACCCATAACGCTGCCTCAGGCTCTCTAAGCACCTCAGCTCCTGGCATGCACAAGCAAACCCTGGCTTTTCATCTTTCTGAGGTCACAGGTTTGCTTGCAGCTTTGCTGTTATCTCCAGGTAGGAAGAAATTGAGAGGTAAGTGAAATGATGGATCACCTCTTCACCATTTCACAGCTCAGGGTCTAGCCCCCACTTGACCACAGGGTCTGCCCAAAGCTTCTCGGGGGACCAGACCCAGGACTCACAGCTGCTTCCTACTTCATACACAAATTCATACTAGCCCCACGTAAAGGCTCACTTACTTCTCAGTCCATTGCTGACCTTCCCATGACTGTAGTCCCCATCCAGTCATCCCTCAAGAGCACAGAGACCCATCAGCACAACCTTCCTGGTGCCCCCCTTTCCTCCTTTATAACCCTCCTCTGCCAAATGGCTGCTAACGCGCCTCCCCCTCACCTGGGCAGCTGCGGTACCCAGCCCTGCTGAGCAGTCAATTAGCTGTGCTGGGGCCAGCTGGTGACTACAAACCGTCCCAGACACACATACGGCCACGTGTGCCGCGAAGGTCAGCGTTACTGAAGGAATAAGAAAATTAAGTTCATTTTCCCTTTCTCCTATTCCACTTTTCTGTGTATTACGGAGGGGGAAGGAGGGCAGTACTGCTATGAAGCTCAGTCCTCACTGCAATTACTCCAGCTTGCAGACGGAGTAAGAAAGTGATCCCAGACCCTCGGGGCCTGCCTGTCATAACAGTGGTCTCCCTCCATGTGTCAGCTGTGTGCTCCGAGCAAATGAATTGGCTTTTAACAGGAGAAAATTCCAGGTCCAGGCACTGGCAGCCCTGAGGACAGGCAGCTCCTGTTAACCTGGAGCGAGCAGCGGGCGCTCAGCTGCTCGGGCAACGGGTCCAGCTTCAGGCTGAGGGGCTGGTCAGTGAATGACAGTGTTGGAGAGAGCACGGGGGTGCCCAGGAGCCACGCAGAAGGACGTAACACCCAGTTCTGCTCAAGAGCTGAGTCAGGCACATGTGTGCCCGCTTTGGTCTGTATCGGGATAGGAAGCAGATGAGGAGGGCAGAACCCAGCTCGCTGTGTCCTGACGTGCTTGGAGATAGCCCAGGATAGCCCACCTGCCCCCCAGTGAGCGTGGGCAACCCACACTTGTCCCAAAAAGAGAGGTGTTCTCTTAATTTTCGCTGGTGTTACCCTCTCCAGTTTCAGCAACTGGCTTTTTTCTTAAGATATGCAAACCACGAAAAAAACCCATCAGGAAATATTGGGAATCATTTAGCAAATAGAGCAGTCAATCTTGTTTCTTTGCTCATTTGGGCAGGCGTGCTCTCTGGTGAGCGTTAACGTTTGCATAAGGAACGTTAGAGCTGCGCTTAGCAGTTCCAGCCGCTGCATTTCCCACTATCGATTGCTGCCGTTCAAGCCCAGCTCTAATGCATGTCAGCAGCCATAAGCTAGGAGGCAGCTATGTCCCCACTGGGAGCAATGATGTATTATCACTCTCTTGAAATGAACCTGGAGAAATACTATATATATTTAACAGAAATTCCTGGCTCTCACTGACTGCAAAGGAATTTCAGCTGTTGCAGAAGTGCAAATCAACATAATCTCTCTGTGACTAGACTGAAAATCGGGTACTAAAAGTAAGTTATGCATACAAGAGATATTTTACAAACACATTCATTACTTTGTGTTGCTATTCTATCCCCCCGCTGCTCCCTTCGTCTTTTGAATCCAGGCTGGCAAACGTGGACATTTGCTGAAGTACTGTGTGTAAAACTGAGAACAGCAGATATCTTCCCCATCATTCATCCTGACCCTCAAAATAACGTTTTGTCTTGCCAGAGGCGTGAAGGGACAAGGCCACAGGCAGACAACACCAGAAGGTTATTTCCAGTAAGAACTGGGAGGCTGCAATACTGCTGTGAGACATCATTTAGCTTTCTAAGCAGGGTGGATATTTCCAAACTGCTGAATGCGGTGCGGTTGAGAGATACCTGAGCTGGCTCTAAAAGAGCTCTTCCCAGAAATAGGAGCTGCATGTGGTCTAATTAGTGCCACTGAAGCAACGAGCAAATCAGCCTGTGTGCAGAGCTGCCTTGCCCGCGAGTGCCGGGCTGATCCCGCGTGGGGCTGTGCCGTGCCGGCGCACCGGCTCTGCTTGCTGGATGTCGCCATTGAACACCCGGGTCTTATTTCCAAGCCAAGCAGAGGGAAGGGGAGGCAAGATGCACCCCGTCTCCTCCCGCCCTGGTGATGGCCCTTGGCTGTATTACAGCCGGTCAAAGCTCTTTGGGTTTGCAGCTGATGCACTTGTTGCGGGAAGTGCTCGGTGGGAGAGTGGTAACTATTGAAAGAGAAATTGCATTTGGACCTGAAGGACCTTTTTGCAGTCAGGTCAGAAGAGTTCATGTGGTTACAAGTGGACCCAGCCATATGATGATGGCATCATGCCACTTAACAAGCGTTTGAAGGACCGGGTCTGTGCCAGCAAGCACCTGTGATGCATGAGGGGCATGACTCAGATGTCTAAGTACCTTGCAGGTCCCTCAGACTTCAGATCTGGTTGCACAAATAGTCAAATTAACTCAGTTCTTTGTGATAAATAAATCCCACCCCCAGTCATAAATCACAGCAATTCCTAACCCCCCCCGCTTTGTGCAAAGTTGTGTTTAGTTCTTCAAGGCATATGCAGCTGTATAGCCGGAGTTATTCATGCCTCAAATAAAAGGTGAGCAGTTAACAGGATTTGGCCACTGGGACAGCCGGACTGCACTCAGACACAATCACCCAGACCTACCGACTGCTCTGCTGGGCTGAACCCAGCGCCCATCAGCCAGCAAGGGTGAGCTGTGGCTGTCCCCAACACCTCCAGCCCACACCCGAGACCTCTCCTGTGTGTGCACGGGTGTGAAGGCACAGAGGGGCAGGAAAGGGAACCCAGGCAGGACCCTGGTCTACAACCACCATGAAGATCCCTTTGCACACTTAACGTGCCTGGCCCTTGCGCTGTTGCACTGCGGTGTCTTCCTTGTATTTTCAGACAGACGTTTCAAGGTGGGAAACACCTCCTGGAGATCTTCACTGTTCAGGAGAACTTTTAAGACACTGATACAGCAAGAAACTGGAAGACTAAAAGCTTGAGTATCTATCTGACATATGCAGCCACACAAACCACTGCTGTGCCTGATGCTCAGTATTGAACTGGAGTGGTGGGACATGGGTTTGCATTTGCCTCCAAGACTGCATCTTTCCAAAGTTATCAGAGCCGTATAGCTAGAACGAATCCCCTTCCAGCCAGAGCACAATACAGAAAGGTTCATTGTGAGTTGGCAGCCGGGCTGGAAATCCAAGTCTACCACAACATTAAAACTGATCATGTGAAATTCCTTTTCACTCTCGGCTCTGCTCTGTGGAAGAGATGTGCGTGATGTACTGGTTTTTAGGTCGTCTCTTTTTGGTTTGTGTTTTTTTTTTTTCTTTTTTTTTTCTGTTTCTTTCTTGAGCTGTTACTCAGAAATGGCTTTCAAACTCAAGTACTGGCTGTATTCAGCCAGTTGCACAATGGTGTATAGCAATGTAACCACAGGTGCCGCTCTGCAGGTACAGCAGCACCAGCTGAAGAGCCCACCAGACTGAGTGGGCTCACACCCTGCAGCCTCACTCCAGCCCTCCACACAGTCACACTGTTGAGTTTCCACCTGCTCAATGAGCTGGAAAGTTAGCAGGCTGGAGGATTCACTCAGTTTTCTCTGTAACTTGCTTTTACTTGGGAGAGCATGATTTCTGTGTGTGCTGGACCGGTATGCCCTGGCAGCACAGGGTAGCACTGTGTATCAGAACAACAAGCCAGTGCCTCTGAATTATTTACTCCAACTCACATGAACTTGCATTTCTCTTCCTTTTTTTGCACAGTCACCATGATGCTTGCTGCTCCACAAGTAAGCTGGAGAGAGACAGATGACGCAGATGATGAGGTTGCTTTAGGTGATTATAACAAAATATGAGAAGGCATTTATCCAGCTCCTTTCAGCCGCGTGTTATTTCATTTTAGTACATTACCGAACACCTCTGGAGAGTTTCTTTAAAGATGCTTTGGAGAGGGACATGGGGCAGGCTAGGTGCAATGGAGAAACAGACTGGAGGAACCAGGTGAGCAACATTTGCTTTCCGTGCCTCCTGGTGGGCTGGGTTTCACAGTCTACCTTGAGGGGGTCTTGATGCTGAATAGAGCCGTGCCTTGGGGAAAGAACAAGTGAGGAACTAGCTTTATACTACTAATGTGGTAACATGGGCCTTGGTGGACTTATCAGTCCTTAGTCACAATGGGCTGGTGGGATTCAGGGCCACCAGCTAGGTTCAGTTTCTAGAGTTTCCATTAACCATTAACCGGTGGACTTGTGCTTTTTCAGGAGGCTTTCTGTAGGAACTTCCCACCATCATTCCCCCTCCATTTTCATTAGTAGCAGAGATGGCATTCGTGCAGCCAGCTCAACAATCCAGCAAGACAACATATGTACTCATAGCAGTCCAGGGAGTAAAGACACCACTTGCCAATCCCAGTTTTGTCACTAGTGGTTAAAAAAATAATGTAATGAACATAGCACTGTGTACATCAACCAAGGCTAGCCAGAACCACTGGCAAATCGAGGGAATCTCTGAGGGAAGCTAAATGAAGGTTGCAGCTTTGGGGTTTTTCTTGCTGCAGCCCTCTTGCCTGGTACAGAGCATAAAGAAGTGTGGGGCTGAGGGTAGAACAGACACTCTCTGGAGCCTAAACATGAAAACAACAATCAAATCACTACAGTTTTTTGCTGTAGTGGTGGCTGAACTCCATGAATGAAATGGCTTCTCTGAGCCCTGTGCTGAGGCTGATTGAGGAAGATTTGGAGGATCCTCACAGGACAATCACAGGTGAATGCACAGGTGCTGGATACCATGCGAGGTAGAAAGAAGACATATCCTTCACTGCTCCTTGCTCCTCACTATCCCAACTCCTCTGCATTAGTTTACATGGCTGCAAAGAAGGTGTAAGGCACAATGAAGGGCCTCACATGCACTGAGCACTTCCCTAAGTGAGTAGGGAGGCACAGGAATTGCTGGGCTGGCTGCAGGCTTTCCCTGGAGAGCTGTCTTTGCCAGGTAAGACCCAGCCTCTCTTCCTGGAAGCTCCACAAATGGTATCTTGTCATAGAAGCTGCAACCAGTTGCTACAGCTATGGTGGTGTTGTAGAGATTGGGGGTTAGAGAGAGGAAAGAGTGTGTCCCTAACCACTCCAGTTCCCCCTCCGCTCTCCTTGCTGGGTGAGTCCTAAAACAGTCCTGGTCTCCCCCCCCTCCACGTTGGGGCAGGAGGCAGAAGAGCCCCAGCACCTCTCAGGGATAGTGGCTGCTGTGTGACACTCATGAGCTCCTAGACACAAGGGTGCCTTCGTGGTAGCACTGGACATGTCTTCTCCTGGTCACTATGCAAGTCGTGCTGCTGGTGGGAAAGGGTGGACTTCGCAGTGGCCTCCCTGCAGGAAGGATTTTCTCCTCTGTGCTGTCTCAGATCATCCAGGTGGAGTTATCTCTTGATGTGGCAGTTGTGAGAAGCTGTCCCCTGGCCTGCTGTCATCTGCAGATGCAGACCCAGCCTGTACCCTGCAAACACAACCAGCCAAAGTCTGCTCTGAGGGCACTGGCTTCAGGTAGGAGCAGACTTGCCCTGGAAGGGATGCCCAAGGCTGGGACGGGGAGCTGGCTGGTTTGCACAGAAGCACCTTGGCTTTTATTCTCTGATCAGCTGAAGCCCTTAGAAGTGGCTATTAACATACTCTGTGTGTGAGCCTTGGCCCACAGGAGGCAGAAGGACACAAGGTCGCAAGCCCACATGATTGGATATTAGGAAAAATTTCTTCACTGAAAGGGTTATCAAGCACTGGAAGAGGCTGCCCAGGGAAGTGGTGAGTCACCATCCCTGGAGGTATTTAAAAGATATGAAGACAGGGTGCTTAGGGACTCAGTTTAGTGGTGGACTTGGCAGTATTAGATCTACGGCTGGACTCAATGATCTTAAGGGTATTTTCCAACCTAAATGATTCTATGATTCATGAAAAAATGCCATTCCTTTCTTTGCAAAGTTCTGCTGCAAATTGGTTGAACAGATCATAAAACCTTCTCCCCATCCCGCCAATGTAATGATAGGGCATAAAGCAATAGGGAGCCCCAGAGACAGAGCCATTAAAGACTGAAGTGTCTAACATCCCAAGCCAAAGCTTTGGTGGGTACAAAAGCAGAGCTCATCCACGTCCCAAAAAGAAAGCTAAAACAAAGGGGTCAGAGGGGCTGAGAGAATCAGGGAGAAAAGCGGCTGTTTGGGCTCAACTTCCACTGTGCACTAGAGCTTGCCTGACTTCAGAATCATGTATCATGTCTTCTCTGTGCCTAGCAAGACCTCAGTCATGTCTTCCACGTTGGTATTCCTAAAACACAAAAACTGAGAGGGAGAGATGAGGCTGAGCCAGTTTAAAGGGAGCCTGACGCTCCCTATATGCACCCACATCTCTCTGCTCAGCAAATCAGGCTGTCTGGAGACTGAATGAGAGCGTGTTCCTCTACCACAGAAGGTCAGTAAGATAAAAATAACCCCCAAAAGCCTACATTCAGCTTGGAAGCACAGTGCTGAGCCAGGGACAAAGATAATAGGAAAACACAATAGTTCCTCAGAGCAGCCCTAAAATAATAGTTTATAAATGGGCAAAGGGGGAGGAGAAGGGATGCAGGGCTATTTTATCACTATTCTAAAAGCATTCAGAGGAAATAAATTGGGCTCCATTTGATAGGCAGTTCTCAAAATCCAAAATGTACTAAATATAATGCTGAATTTCCCTAAATACAAAACATGTCAGCAAGAGTCCCTTGGCCAGCAACTTTTTAATATCTGTGCTTTTTTTGCCCCCCTCCCCTTGTTTAGCCTTTGCCCCATGATGGTTATTTGCCTTTCTGGAGAGCTTAATCAGGAGCTATTAGAGACAGTCACTCTCTAAGCTGTATAATGTTAAAAGTCCATTAGCTCACCCCAAGCAAGGCTGGCAGGAGGGAGATGATGTACTTGCTGAAGTTGAACAAGCTATTTGCATGCTGAATATTTCTAATCACTGAGCAATGCCAGCAGAATGTGAACATTATTGCACTCAGCTGCCCAGTGACCTTTTGAACACGCTCGCTTTAATACGAAATAAATTGGCAAAACGCATCCAGCACTGAACCTGCAAAATGGGACAGATGGATATTTTTCAGCGGTTCTAGGCACCAACTATGCGCACCTTGAAAAAAAAAATGGAGAAATAATCATTAGCAAAGTCTATCTTCCCCTTTCCCTCTGCCACATTCACTTGCATTATGCATGGCTGCTTGTATTATGTATGGGTTAATAAAATATGACAGACGTCTGCTTACTTTTGGTCTGATCACAATCAGCTTGATCCAGCAAAGCACACAAGCTTAGTTTCAAGCACAAGTCCCAATGGACTTTAATGGGATTTGGGGTCCATCCTGTGACCTCTGGCCCCAGCCACCACCTCCTGGACACTTTTGGTCCGATTTCCCAGCTGCCATGTGCGTTCATCACTATACAGCAAGCAGATCGATGAGACACCGAAATTAAACCTTCTTTACAGAAATGTTTTTGGAGGCTGCAGCTGAGTGGAGCCGGGTGTAAGCACCCGTCACAGCCGCTGGAGAGCAGAGCAATGTGACCTTCAGGAATCTCTGGCCTTCTGAGGCTTTTAAGTAGTCATTTTCCCCCTGTATCTGCAGATTTAACAGAAAATTTAACCAACTGATTGGAGGCTGCTAGCTACTGGTGCGTGTTTGGCACATAGCCCCAGTACAGCATCTTGCGTGAAGCCAGCCACCCTGCACGTGTTTTAGAGCACAGTGCCCACAGAGTTTGGGGATCATTCATATGCCCACGACACTGGCCAACAAAAGCTGAGGGCATATCTCATGTCAGGAGTGGCTGCTGTCTTCCAGTGCCTGTTTCAGGCACCGATCTGTCAATTTGTAGCAGACACAAGGCTGTCTCACCACGTACTATCAGCCTCCAGGAGGAGACCGAGAAGTAGAAGGGCGCAGAGCTTGAGTGCCTCTGTTGAGCCCAGAACTACCATAGCTGCCAAAGCAAGGTTGCTCTACGCTGGAACAAGGCAATGAGGGAAAGTCCAGGAATTTAGATCAAAATTAGAGCTATTTCTCACAATGACAGCAGGACAATAGAAAAGACATATTGTTAAAAAACAGCTCTTTCAATGACTTTTGGGGACTGGCTTCTATTTTGGGCAGTGGATGGTTAAACTCCTGCTGGTATTTTGCTGGATCTCGTGCAAAGAGTGACTCTGATGCTCAGTTGTAGTTTTCTGGTTACAGTACCATTTCTCCAGGCTACAGGACTGAAAAATGTGGAGAAACCAATTTATCACAGCCAGCCAGAAGTGACTGAGGCTTCACATAACATGCTTGAAGGAGCAGACTGTGGGCTTTCACAAAGCTCTTGGGCTATTTGTTGTTCCCTTCTGCTCTGAGTACCCCCCCAACACAGCACCAAAAGTACTCCCCCCCACCCCGGGCTGGTGTTTCTGTCAGTTCTGCAGCAGCTCAGGTGTCCCCCTGAAGAAATGACAGGTTCTTCAGGGTCTCCCAGAAGAAGTGACAACAACTGGAACCAGTGAAATGAGCTGCTTCTCCTATTGTGCTACTGACCAGAAGCCTTACGGAGAGAGCAAAGGCAAAAGCTTGTCCCAAGAGCAGGACCACAGCCAGGACCTCCAAGGAGGCTCACACTGAGAAATGGACGTGGAGACTCTGAAGGGCACTTTTTCTTTCTCCTCACCTTTCTGCTGCCTCAAGGCCAGATCTTGGCTGAGACTCCGTCTCCTTTTAGCAGTGTAGGAGGGCAGTACTATGCAGACAAATAAATGGAACCTCCCACATTCTTTCACATGCCACAAGCTCCCCACTAATTGTCCCAGTCCTTTTGCAACATCATCCACCAAGAGGGAGGTAGCTAATGGGCAAAAGCAAGAAGAAAATAATCTTCTTTATTCACATTACCCCCCGCAGCAGTGGGTGCAGACCTGAAGCTCCCACAGAGACATGGGCTCACAGCACTGACTTGTCTCCTCTTGACATCAGGAAGGATGATGGAAAGGAAAGACGATGGACCAGGAAAGACGATGCTTTAAACACAGATAGTTTAAAACAAATCCCCTCTTACTCCAGTGTTTGTCAGATTGGCCAAGTCTTCAGCCCCATGGGGTTGGGTGCTCTAAAATGCTTGTGTGAAGGACCTCCCAAAAACTCCCCAACAGGAAAAGTACTGCGGTCCTCTTGAAACTTGTGGAAGGTAGTGAAGAATAATACGTTGTTAGTATCTAAACCAACTCACTACTTTAAAATCCCACACAAAGACCCATGCACTTTGCAAGTCTGTCCCGGCATACAGTGAAAGGCAAGAGAGGACAGTAGAAGAGGGAGAAAACAGAGCCTTTGGTGTTCTCTGATATAGAAAGCACACCTTACCTCTCCAGGCTGGCAACCTGCTTCATTAAACCGAGCTATAGTATGTGGAAAAGAGCAAATACTAGACTGAGATTCAAAACCACCTGGAGGTTAGGATTCTGCCTCCCTGCAAGACAGACGGTCCAATCCGAGGGTATGATGTTCTCTCAAACCTACCTGGGAAATTGCTTTCCAGTCCAGTAAAAAGCCATGCCTCCTCTCCCCCAACAAAAAACCCAACACACACACGTTTTTCTCATAATGTAGGAAGAACAAGATGGATACTTTTCAAAATGTTTTTTAATTAAAAGCAAAAAAAGGAGCACACACCAGAGCTTGATGTGGGCTAGCCAAACTGCTGGTCGTCGGGACGTTGAACTGGCATGAGGAAGGCGGTGTTTCTGCTTAACTCAGGAGCACTGGCACAGACACTGGGGCTCTTGGGAAAGTACTCTGCCTGCCAGGCTACTGCTGCTTTGTGCTGAGCGGATCTCTCTCACATGGTGATGTGAAACTTTATCCTGGAGCCCAGACTCTTTTCCCAACAGACAGAAGTCCCGGAGACTGGGGCAAAGACCATTTCAACGAATCTGCATTTTCCAAGCACTTCTGGAGAGGAATCCCAGTCGGTTCTCCTGCCTCCCCCAGCAGGTTACACAGGTTTGAATGAAGACTCATCTTTGGCAATAGCCACACTGGTAGGAGCCATTTCTGCTTCCACTGAAGTCAATACATCTCGTTCCCCAGACCACAACTGCAGCTGCACCAGGGCTCACGATCACTAGCCAATTGTGCTTTAAAGTTAAATCCTCATCCACTCCATCTAGTCAGCAACTTCTGAGAGTTTCTTCAGGCTCCTGTAAGTGTGCACCAGTAAATGAAGGTATATGTGAACATCTTGGCTACAGCAATGGGGTGAAGTTTTCAAATATGCCCAAGAGATGGAGGAGCCAAAGTTTTTTTTTAAGACATAACTTGGGCACTAGATCAGATATTGAAACCTCCCTGCCATCTAATAAAGCAGTTTCCAACGCTGCTGGTGTGTTGCTCCACCAGCCTGGTTTCTTTACCGGAAAGGCTGGGCTAAAAGAGTGACACATTTTTCATACACAGTTTTTATCTGTTAGAATTTACTAGATATGCACCTCATTTGTCTGTCAAATATTTAAAAAATACTTCAACCTGCTCTAATAATCACATTTTAAAACATGCATCAAGTTTGGATCAGAACAGCTTCTCTGGGATAATCGGTAAGCCCAAATTGCTGATTTAAGGCCTAAATATCAGTCACTGGCCAGCCAGCCACAAAAAGTCACTCTATCCTTGAACTCTTGGAAGTATTTTTGGCTCAGACTAACCCTTGTTACCATACATCTTATCCTACACACAAAAGGAAAGCGTATGTGTTTTTCAAGGCTACTGTTGCACCACAAGTTTACATACAAACACAACTTCTGCAAACATGAGACCGAAGTAAGATCTCGTATGTCCCAGGGTAAGTCGGAAAGTCCACAGGAGTCAAGGGAATGGTAACTGCCATAAAGGATCAGGCCTAATACATGCATTACAGAAGCAAGGTAGCTCCTTTGCTCGAGGTCTGGCTGATTCACTTTGCACATACCACTGCTTTAGCATTACATCCTTATCTAATGGTAAACCTGTTTCAACAACATGCAATACATATTAATGCAATATGCACTGCAACACACAATACGCATCCAAAGAAATATGCCAATGCAAAAATCTGACTTCTCACACATAGCAGGGCTAACAAGGAAGAGCCTTTTACAAAAGACAATCAAGAAATCACCTGAAACCATGAGACCCGAGGGGCCTCAAGCAATCTGCAATACTGAGACCTAATAACAGATGCTAATTCATGAAAGAAACACAAACAGTGGGACTGAGGTAATGGCAGAGATTTCATTAGTGCAATTAACATTTATAATGGTATGTTCTTTAATAGAATTTAAATAAGGCTTTGAATAATTACACACACTAAAACTAACATTCCATAACCTTATTCCGCATGGAAAAGCAGCAGAAACAACCCTCTGGACTGTACAAGGTCCAATTATGAACAATTACATTCAAAAAGTAGATCAAAACAGAAACAACTCTTTCCCCCAAAAGCTGCATCATCATCTTTGAAGTCAACTTTCTCCCCTAGTGTGAGAAGTGTGAAGAACAGATGAACTGGGCTTCAGCCCAGTAGATTTGGCCTTGTCAAATTACCAGTAGTGCTTTCCAACCCAGAGTATCTTCTCATTTCTTTAGGGTGATGGAAGCTCATGGAAAAAGAAGTGAATTTCCAAAGCAATGGAAGGTGAGTTCTCCCTTCCTCAGGCCCAACAATGTACATAAATTATGGAAGCTTGAAAAAAAATCTACATTACATTGTGGCATGTGTGTTTACGGTGCATGTTCTCCTTTAGAAACTACTCACAGACAATGGGGCTGGGTGGGTGAAAAAAATCAAAGCAGCATATGAAATAGTAATATACTGTTTCAAAATCTGCACCGTCCTGCAGAACCAGGAATTATCATTTATTCAGATTGTTCTCAACAGATCCAATCTACGCTGGATATGTAAAAAACAAGAGACTAAGTCATCAAGGAAAACCAAATGAAAAAACCTGCACACTGCAAGAGTTTTTAAAAATGGAAGAAAAGAAAAAAATCCCAAGAAACATTGACGAGAGCTCAGAAAAATTTATCATCAATTCTGAAGTGGGGCCTTGTGACATCATCTGGGTTAATGAAGACGGAGATGGACTTCCCGGGGTTCTCAGTCACGAGCTGTTGCAACTTTTTGGCTAATCGGTCATCAGGCTGGTTGGTGTCCCCTCCATCTGACTGCGGGGAGGGGATACTGGTGGTGCTGCCCCGCCGCTGGAGCTCTAGTGTTAGCCGGTTGGCTGCTTTGACATGTTCGATGGCAGTTCGAAGGTGTTCGGCAGGGTCTGAGCGGACTGAGGACAGCTTCCGCGCATGCAGCATGACAGTTTCTTCAGAGAGATGCTCCAGCATGTTGCACTGGGGGATGAAATAGTTAGGGCACATCTTGTTGACCAAGCAGTGCTGGAGATCATCAATGAGACCCAGGAGGAAATGGGCTGCATAATCCTCCTGGGCCAAGTAGTTGGCTGGTAGCCTGTCACAAGCCCACAGCATCATGCTCCGCAAGTGATATGGACTAATGGCTTTGGGGCGGGACAGCAATTTGATGATGATAGCTTTGCAGGCCTGATAGGCTTGCATGAGGCTGCTGGAGATGCACTTCTTCAGCTGCACTTCACTTCTGGCAAATGACAGCCTCCATTCATTGTCCTTCTTCCCCTTGTAGGAACATGCAGGCACTAAGTAAAACCCACTTATGACTTCCTCCTCTGTGATCTTCCCATCCCAGAAGTGGTTCTCCATCAGCCAGCTCTGGGCCACAGCTGGCCAACCTTTGAAGGACACCACAGGGACAATGTCGTACAGCATGCGGCTGCTGCCCACTCCCAAAATAATGGATATGATAGTCCCATTCTTTTCTACCTTCTCCACCTTTGGCATCCCTCGCTGAGGCTTTTTCTGGATCTCGGAAAGGACAATGCTGATGGAGTCATAGAACCAGTCTGCGACTTTTGTTGGAGAGAAGAAATAATTGGTAGCTCCGTTGATATGGTCCACGATCGTGCAGCAGTCCTTCCATTTGCTGATAGTTCCTTCATCAAACAGACGCAGGCTCAGCCAGGAGTGACACAAAGCCGAGTGGCGCATGTCCAGTGTGACTGGTTGGTTGCGGTCATGCAGCTTCAGTGCGGGCACAAGCAGGGTGAAGTCCATGTCATAGTCTGTGCCTCGTGCATAAACATTCAGCTCATCAAGATCAATGTCCACCACACCTTCCCGCACACCGCCTGAAAGCAGCAGGTACTCGTTGGCTACAGGCAGCTTCTGGTCAAGTTTCTGAACCATGCCTGCAAAAGAAAGAGAAGTCTTTTCAAGAGAAGGCAAACGGATCTGGGATACAGAATTTAATCAGGATTAAAACCCATCCCATGCCCAGCAAGAAAAAAAGCAACCAGAGGTATCCATCGCTGTCTGTGTAACACAAACATACATCAGGCCCAGCACTGAGCCAACCTTTAGTCCCAGCTGACTCGGGGCAGGGCTTTTCCTGCACTCCTGGGAATGGGTGAAGTCCATCCTAAATATCACACTGGGAGCAATGGAAAAAAGAAGCGGCCTCTGGTAGAACACAGCAAAGCTACTTCCAGGACTAAATTTAACTTCTTAAACACCTTCTAAACCAATTTTTCCCAATATTGTCGCTCATTTCCATGGTATCCAAATGTTTCTCTGACACTTCAAAGAGAAAAGAGGATATTTATTGACTCACTGTTCTTATTTTCTCTCTGGGATAAGAAAAAAGCTGGACCGGCATCAGGGGGCTGGTTTGTGCACGAGTGAATGAATAGCTACGAATGTTTGTTCAAACAGGTCTTATTTTACAATTTGCTTTACATTTACTGATGACGAAGCCAACATGAACGAAGGCAATACGTCCTCCTCTTATGGAGGAATGGAGACAGGTTAAACTATCAGGCAATTGCAGAAGCCAGCTCTGAAATTGGTTCTTCAAGCTATAATGACGGTACCATGCCATAAAATACCTGATCGGCTCCCCAGAGCACAGACATGAAGACAGATTTCTATTTTCATCGCTAAAGCCAGACTCTTCCCTTCACCCTGCACTGCCCGCGCCAGTTGCACAAAGCCAGCTTTTCAATGTGTATTCTATATATACCACTATACTCTGTTCACAGCACGCGAACAGCAGACTGAGAAGAGACTCCACACAGTAGCTGAGATATTAGCACCTCATTCAGTGTTCAAATTAGGCTTAAAATTGAGTTCTGCACTTTGAGTGCTCTGTAGTCTGTCTGCTTCTTCTATCTGGGCTGTTTCACTCCTGGCGCTCGTCTTGTGGTTAAATGCTCTTGATTCCTTCCTAGCCTCAGTTCAGACAACACACCCAGGCCACGAGGGAACTAAGGCCAGTGACTCTGAATGCAGAAGCTGAGTCTTTTAGGCAAAAAGGAAACATCAGTATTTCTTACAAGCACAAATGTACTAGTTTTTGTTAGCATGCATTACTTACTCTACCTTCCGAAAGGCGCTATAGTTTGTTTACATTAAGAGCGGTCAAATGGAGACCTTTCCGTTACGAGGAAGCCAGTCTTAGAGAGACATCAGTGGGAATAAGTAGCCAGAGGCACGACGAGGTGAGCCAGAGAGCTGCTGATCTCACTGTCAGACCAGGAACCACAGACAGATACATTAGGAGCGTTTCTTTACTGAAATGCTACACAAATGATCAGCACCAGTGTCTGAGCACCCATTCTGGCACAGACCTGGGTACTGCAGAGCCTTTCCTGAGTTGATGCACCCCCATGGGATCACAGATACTGCCTGAACGGAGCGGGTCTCCCTAGAAGGGTGCAGCAGCAGCAGCAGCACCCCAAGGTGCTGAGTACTGCACTAGCCTGAGTGGCACTGCAGTGCTTTCAGGGAGACTCACCTGTCCTTTCCTGCACGCTAGGACAGAGGCAACGAAACATCACCTGCATGCACACAAGTAGGCCATGGCCAGAGCAAAATCTAAAGCTATGCTGACACTGATTCCTTGGAAGAGCCAAAGAGACTGTAGGAAGAGTCCTGTGTGTGAAGGGGAATGCGTCTTGGAGCGATATTCAGGGTAACTGTGCCATTCCCCATGTGAAACCCCTTGTTAAATACACTTTACCTGTTTTATTGCTTCCAAGAGCACCGGACTCAGTCCATTTTGCTGCACTGAGCTGGGATGATTTTCCTGCCTGGCAGGCAAGGACATAACCCTTTCCATTTCATGCAGCTCCAGAGGCTGCAAGAGAAGGAAATAGCTCTGGAGGAGTGCTAACAAACTCTTCCTGCTAAGTCCTGAGCTAATACCATTCTGCGATCTTGCCACATGCTGCCGCGTTCATCCTTAAAGGGTAATAATCAACAAAAGCTTCTGTCAACCTCAAAGACATTTTCTGAGGCTTAGATACACAGTGAGCTCTCTTACCCTGATCTGTGGAGTAGCAAAGCCTTTGCAGGCTTCTCTACCCCTGAGGCCACGTAAGCAGCAGTCACTCCTTCCTTGCGCCTAGAAGAAGGGGATTTCTAAAGGGTACCGAAATTGACGTGACTTCTGGAGACAGTACTGACACACTGCTTCCAAATCCTGTCTCCTGTCCTGGAACCAGGGCAAGCAGCCTCGGTGCTTCACACCCCTGCTGTAAGTTGAGTCCAGGACCCATGGAGTAGAGTCTGGGTTAATCCCGTCATGGGGACAGGAAGCAGTTGCTTTTTTCCAAGCATACAAATCAGTACCGACCCTTACTGCGGGGCAGCACAGCTATTCAGGATATGTAGGGTCCTGATGGCCCATCCTGCCTCTACACTGATCCAAAATTTTCTGCTCAGGACTGTGATCTGCAGCATCCGCCATGCAGATCTGCAGATGTTCCTGAGAGGCAGACAGAATGTAACTGTCCTACAGAAGAAACTGTTCAAACCTACAGAATTCAATAAAGGATGTATTTTTCTAAATATTTTTAAACTTGAAGGATGAAGAATGTCCTGTGAAGTTCTGCAGTGTGCCCTTTGCACCAAAACTTCTATCCTGTGGTACAGCCAGAGGCTTTGACTGAAAGAGAAAAATCATATGATTTTTCTAAAAGGTAGAGATTCTCTACTACGGAATCTATTGTGGGATGAGTTGCTCTCCTTAGCGTGAAGAGATCTTCTGTCCTTACGTGGGAGCAATAGAGTTGACAATCTGACACCATTCAGCCCCTGCTTTCTAAATACCCCATGCTCATCTGCCTGGAAAATAACAGTAAACACGTATGATCAACCTCCAAAGCCAGATGGGAGCAGGAGCCACCCCTGCGATGTTAGTTCTGCACCATCTTACAGCACTCCTGCCTTCACTAGCACAAAGCAAAGCTGGCACTGGACAAAGCCTGTACAGCCTGCTCTGCTGCCAGAGGAGTCACAAAATGCCAGCTAGCGCAGAGGCGGCTTCTGCGTGGAAAACACTTCGGGAAGAACCATCCCTTACAGTCAGAGGCACAGCTCTCCAAGCACTGTCATGTAGGTATTTCCACAGAAAAGACACTTCTCTTCCCTATGGCAGAGAAAGAAAAGAGAACACTGCTTTCAAGCATCCTTGCAATAGGAAATTAATTCTGCCCAAAGAACACTCTTTACACTTCCTCTAGAAAGAATGTTCTGTATGCTCATCATTAAGTCTAGTTTGCAAGGCTGAAGACTCCTGAAAGGGAAAGGTGCCATACGCTGCCAATAAGTCACGTTTTTCCCCCCTCCAGAACTCTAGACCTACCAGCACAGGAGGAATATGAAAAAGTAATCAGGCAATGGCTACAGGAAATGATCCAATATATCATCAATATCTCTCTACCTGGCTGGCTGCAGAGTTTAAATCCAAACCCTTGAGCTCTGCCTGGCACAGAATTTCCCCTTCAAGGCCTGGACCAACAACATCTTCATCTCTGCCACAGAGCTAGAGAAGGAATTTCTGCTAACAGATCATAGCAGCATTGCTGATTCAATTTAAGCTGTGGAGCAGGGGGCTGAGATGAGGTCCCCTTGAGGAAAACATATTTAGAAGAGGCATAGAGCGTTCTATAAATAGTTGAGATGGCCAAATTCAGGATTCACTAAGGCTTCAGGGGTTTGCAACGTGCTCAAACTGCCCCCCTTTTTCATAAATCTATTTGAAATGTAAATGGATTTCAAGGGATCCCATTAGCCAATATTGTATGGCATACACTACCCTGGCACAAAGCTTTCATCCCCAGTTTCAACAGCCCAAACACAAGCTGAGAGAACCACATGTACGTACAACAGAAGCACCTCCAGCTCCGCAAGCATGTAAGTGCAAATACAAAGAAGAAAAATATCAAGATTGGTACTTGATCCAAGTACTTAAGATAATAGCACCAGTGGGCCATTTGAGTTCTCTTCCTTCCATCTCAGTATCAGGACCATCTGGGAGGAGGAGGGAATAGGGGTTACAGATAATCGTATTAAATTTGTAGAAGCCCTGTGGAGTTTTCTCTAAAGACTGAACCCAGAACTTGTAGGGTCAAACACAAAAAAATTTATTTTAGCTGAAGGACCAGCTCTTATGGCATCAAAGTAGGTTCATTGATATTTAAGAAGTCTCTTGCTGCTACCAGGAAAAACTCATAATTTGCAGTCATATCTTGTGTGACATGTTCTTTTGAAAAGGTTGTTTGGCAAAGCTGGTATTTTGCTAAGAAGAGATTGGTGTTCAGTTACCACTTCTGTCTAAAGTACCTTAAAGAAGTTCTGTTTTCCCAGCTGAGTAACTAGTTTAACACCTTTCCAAGCTACAAAACTTGACATCATAACAGGCCTACAAGCATGAGAAAAGCAGGGAATGTGAGAATTAGGAGCAGCACCTGTAGGCCAAGCTTGCTGGTTAGTTTACTAAACAGGCAGTTCACAGTAACACAGGTGAGCAAATGACTTCTACAAACAGCATTTCGTCTTATTGTTGTTCCTTCAATGGCAGGAAAATAGGATTTCTTTCTACTCCAAGCACTGTGATACGAGGAGGATAAAGACAGAGAAAAGACATTTTACTTTCATATAACACCTACATTTGGGATACATCCTTGAATGAACTGGGTAATGATGCACATGACACAGAGACTACTCTTCCCATTTAAAAAAAAGCAATGCAAAGATGCTCTCCATCCATTACAGAATTTCAGATGAAATGATTTCATGACCATCGCAGTGGGTACTGGGATCTGCTTCTATTTCACGACCAGCTTTGTGTAAATAAGGAGGAACCTACAGACTTGTCTTTTGAGAAACTGACCACAAGAAATATTACACAAAAACTTATTTCTAACATATGCATTTCCTAATTAGGGGTTCCTTCTTGAAGCCTTCCTTCCTGATGCCTTAGATACGAAATTATTGTCACCAAAAGAAAACGTGAACAAAGAAAGATGCCATTCAGTTAGCCTGGCCTGGTCTCATCAAACTGAATGGGGTGTTGTTCAGGGCAGTCACTGAATTAAGGGACACTTCTGCTGCATGGGAACTAGAGATAGGTCAAAAAAAGCAGTGGCGTGCTCAGAAAGGCTCCACAAAGGAGGATTTGCAGAATCTTGCATGCAGAAGCATATCATGGGGGTTCTTCTGGGAGCCCAGCCAGACCCAGGCACTAGCTCTGCACTGCTCCTGTTCTCCAACTTAGACCTGAGCGTCTGCAGTAGCAAACACCTTGCTCACGTTCCACACCAGCCTGCTGGGGAGGAGATGGTCCACACAGTATACAGCCTCGATTTTCTTCCTTGACCCCTGCATCACCCACTCCTCCTGCACAGCCTGCAAGGGTCCCTGTAAGCTGCTGAGACCATGAGTTACTGTAACATTCCTGTCCTTCTCTGTGCCAGGAAAGGGTCGCAAGCTGGCTCAGAAAGCTAATGTGGTCCCTCACAGATCATCTTCAACTTCAAAAGACCACAAATGTGTTCTATACATCACCAGCACAGGAGGTAAGCAAGAGGCTACTAAACCACAAAGATACCATGGCCAGGCTGCTGAAGACCTTTAGGGGCATGATGATCCCCAGACGTGTAAATGATGCACGCAAGCTTATCTGTGGGGTATACAGCCAGGAGCTCTCCCCTTCCCTCCAGAAGCAAAAGACCCCAGGTGAAGGGCAAGGGGCTGGCTGCAGCCCCCAGGCAGACGTGCAGCGCAATTCAGCAAGGAAAAGTGATGTTAGCTGCTGCTGCTCATTACCGAGCTTCCCTGCTCACCTCTTGACTTTGCCATCTAATCTGATTTGAGAAGCAGCACAAGTCTGTGTAACATCAGCTGTTAAAAATAGCTGCAGCACAGAATAAACATGCCTGGTACCTGCCCTTCAGCCCCACACTGGAGTTCAGAAGATGCCACAGTACCCTCTCCAACTCTGCTCAAAGACTCAAAGCACTGTGGCTCAGCCTAGGGACAGAGCGCTGCCTGTGAATGATCAGAAGAACTGAGACACTCGGATGCTTTACACACTTCAACATGTGCACGTGGACAGAAGGGAGGGAAAGGAGAACCAGACAAAATTAGAAGTGTCCTTCTCCCCGCTCCTCTCTCTCCTTCACACTCCAGGAGAAAGGCTACAGAATTAAAACTGAGATTTTCTCTAGAGAAATCCAACACCTGAGCTAGCATTATCATTGGTATCTTCTTCCCCCTGTTCCTTCTTACTTTGCAGGTAACTTAATCTCCACTAAACAAGAGGTTTGGATGCCCATTTCCTCAATCAATAGCAATGATATGGTGTTCTGGCACTGATCATCAGCTGACCTTGCATTTAGAGTGTGTCCTCTCCAAACCATTAGCTTGTGCTCTAGCAGAAGTCTCCCGTTACTTGCAGCCAGTCTTGCACAGACCTGACTATGGTCTTAAGCAACAATTTTTAGTAATCGTATTGAAAGAAAGTGAGCACCATGCATCCCCAGCACCTGGCAAGAAACATAGGTACATACCACTCATAAAAGAAATCAGAAAGTCCCCGCTGACATCAATAGGGCTGTATGTTTAAATTCCCTCCCAGACCCACCTGAGGCCCTGGGGCAAGTGAACTCCCACTCAGGGAAGCTCTCCAGAGGGGTTTCAGGAAGGAACCATGTCTCTGAGGAGACCAGAAATGCTGGGAATTGTTTTTGATTCAACAGATCTGATTTGCCCTCATTCATTTAGCACTTCCAGCAGGAAGCAGCACAGAGGCCTTGTTGGGAAGCTTGCCCTGTGGCACGGCATTCCCCTGCTCCATGCACGTTTTCTGGGATATGCAGAAATGTGTCTCTGGGAGACTAACTGCACTTTGTGGGGATGCAGAGCCTGAGCCCAGGATCTAAGACAAGCTGAGCCCCGCCAGTTTTGCAGGGAGCTGACATACCTGCTGTCGAAGGCAGGGGTAGAGCCCATTCATCTCACCAGGGCGGTAAAAACCACTATGCTGGGTGTATGCCCCCCTCGCGCCCCCTGGCAGCCTAGAGAGAAGACATATAGAAGGGATCTTCCTTGTAGAGGTGATCTCTTCTATAGGGAAGGCTAGGGATCACCCACATATACCACTGCCTCCCTCCTTTCTACTGCTTAATCCTTCCAGAGGACCCAGCATAGCCAGGGCTCTTGAGTTTTCCTCCCAGTTCTACCCAGTTTGATGCATAACCTTGGGCATGCCTTTTTTTCTTCTGTATAAAATCATTACCCTCCTGTAAGCCCCAAAAGCTCAGGAAGTTTGACCTCCTGGATGCTCAAAAAGTGCTTGGAATGGCTCAGACGGCACTAACCACACACCAGATGTTATTAGCAGCAAACCAGTTTGTAAGCTAATGATAAAACTCAGGATCCTCTGCTTTGGCCAGGCAATTCTTACCTGTGACTCCTAAAAGAAATACATGAAACCCCAGGCTAGCCAAAAACCAAAAAGCTTTTGTCATTTCTCGTAAAGACACTAGACAGGGACTCTGCAGTTCCTTGACAATTCAGCTGCGAACAGCAGACCCTGCAGAAGAGGAATGTTGTTCGAAGGAAAGATCCCCACAGAGGTCTCCCAGCTATGCCGAGTGATGCGCGTTGAATTTCAGGGGCTTCTTTAAGACAGGACGGGAGGCCGGCTCTGATGCAGCTGGATTGCACTGATTCTTCTGTTTCCCTTGGTAATTGCAAATCTATTTATGAGCAGCACAAGTTTTTGTTACGCAGAAGAACTGAAAGAGTCAGCTCTTTAGGAGAGTCTTTAGTTACAAAGCACATTTTTAGAGGACTGTTGGCGGAAGCAGGCAGGGGGCGGGAGGGGAGTGGGGAGACTGAACCGTGTGATACCGGTTTAGTCAAATATGGGAGGCGAGCGAAGGAAGCTGCTCTTTGCAGACTGATACACCAGTGTCCTACTGATTCTGCTCCTTTTAGAAATCTTGTGATATGGTGACAGAACACACTGCAGGGGACCCAGCACCCCCTCGTAAAAGAAATCAGCTTCTTTCTCCAAAGTCTTCTTTAAAAGCAGTCTCAAAAGTAATGTCCCAGTTTTTTTCCAGTTCCCGTGTGCCCTGCTGGATGGCACCCAGCTAGCTGAACTCCTGTATCCCAACGCAGAGGGGTATTTCATGGTGCAAGGGGAAAAAAAAGAAACAAAAGAAAGAAAAAGCCCGGATTAAAAGGGTGGGCCTGTACAGCAAAAGGCAGTGCTAATCACAAACACCCAAACCCACCCTGGCACCAAAAGCAGCAGTGACGTTACTGCAGCGACCTGCTTGGCTGAAATACTCAGGTCTGAGCGACCACAACAGCAGGGCTACACAGCTTCCAGAGCTGGAACCAGCACTGTCAGGGGGAGGCCCTACATCGCTGTGCAACTCTGCTTTGGATAGTGAAGAGTTTGAGTGTCACCCTCCAAACTGATGCTGGGTTTCCAGCCTGCCAGTCTGCTTATCCAACGGACTTACTCCAGAGTCACGTTAGCCAAACTAAGATAAGAGTGTCTGAAAGCTGAAGGCCTACAAAGAATACGAAGCGCAAGTCAAGGAGGTGCTTTAGGGTCTCAAGAATATTTGTGATGAGGTCTGAGGGCAGCTGACAAGCAGAACAGAAGGAAGAAGGGGCAGAAAGTGTGCTTATAAGAACAGTTTGCCGCCACACCCTGCTTGACACTGTACACTCTGTCCATACGGTATCCACATTTTTAAACGTGCATAACACATAAAATTCCCTTTGGAAATGGCACAAGATGCTATTTATCCTGGAACTGCAATCCCAGGGAGAAAATCTGCCAGGGTATAGATTACTTTATCAGTTCCACCCTCTGGGACTGAGAGCACACATTTGGCAAGGGCTACATGGGGTCTAGATGGGGCATTTCTGCTCACACCCTTACTGGGCACTGCCAAGCATTCCGCAAGATGTCACACTGAGGGAGACTCACCAGGACTCCTCTCTTGGATCTGCTTACAAGGTAACATCAGCGGGCACAAACCAGGTCGAGCTTCTTGAGTGCAAACGTGCAGCTCCTTGCAGAAGAGGCTGTTCTGCCCTTGTTTTCCTCGTACCTACACTGTTACTGTGCTCTTTGCAAAAGCATAACAACCTCAGTGAGGTACATAACACGTCCATCTATCCTAACACCCCGTCTCAGGCAACTGCTGCTCACTGCTTTCAGGGGAAGAGCATAAGAGCAAGGAAAGTACTGCATAGTAACTTTCCCTCTGCAATCTCCAAGCAGTCCCTGGCTTTGGGATTTCCCAAACCAGAGGCAGTATTTGCAGCTTTAATGACACTGATGGACTTACCTGCTGGGAATGTCTTTCATTGCTTTCCAAATCATTTATATTTTGGTATAGTCAGTGCCTTGCAGCGCTGTGTTTCACGAAGTACATGTTGTGTCAAAAAGTGTTTCCTTTTGCTGGCTCACCAGGAAATGAAGAAACTCACCTAACCACGGCACCTTCCACAGATCACTCAAGATCTTACATGGCTTACTCGGTCATCTTTCTTCCACATTGAAAAGAACAACTGATTTAAACTTCGTATACCTAATTGTCCTTCTCAGCACTTGTGTGGGCCCTAGTATTGGTACATGCTAGGTGAAATGAGGTGGTCAACACTGCATGACGCATGAAAAAGTGACTTCTGTGTGGATGTCTTCACAGTCCTCTGGGAAATACCTCAGCAGCCCTGCTTGCTAAATTAGCCCCACTACACTGCTGGTTTGCTCAATGTAATGGAGCCCTCGTCCCCAGAATTTAATTTCACCTTCAGGATATTCTCTCTGAAGAAGCCAACACCAATGCCACCACTTTACAAAGGGCATTGAAGACACTGGAAAAGAACAGTGGAGATAGGACAGCGGAAGGTTTGGGAGACTGCACAGGAAAAAAAAAGTCCCCAGCCTCCCTCAAGCTCTCATCCCAATCTGACTAGTCAGCGCCAGGTGCCTCTTGCAGAAGACACGTGGCAGCTCTCCAGCGATGAGCAAAGCCATTCCCTTCCAGACCTGGGAACACATTCTCCTCTGGCTCCTCCAAGTCAGCCAGAGGGGCACGTGTACATGTCAGGCAGAACTTGACTCTAAGGTTGCAAAAGCACTTTGGGCTCCTCTGGGATGGTTTTCTGTTCTTAGTTACTGTCTAGTGTCTGTTTGCCTGTCCTGAAAGGGCTAAGTTGCTAAACCACTTTATGATCAGGTGCCAGCCAGAGGACTATGCCCAGAGGAATGCCACCACACCCTCATGTCCTGTAAATAACACAAGAGGCTCCATCGTAAATGCACTTTGAGCTGTTCTGCCAAGCCTCCTGCTTACACTTATCCAACATGCTGGAAATTCTTTCCCCAGCTGCTTAACCACCAGTTTGTTTTCTGTTCCTGTAGCAGAGTTGTCTTCTACAAAGACAAGTCACAGCCAGAGCAAATCACAGCACTATTCCTTATGAAATGGGCCTGAACCAACACTGCCTATCCTCAGTGCCTGCCTATTCTGTATTAACAGCTCTACCTCGCTGCAGAGCAGCAGGAGATCTGTCCTTGACTCAAAAATTCTTCTCTAAATCATCCAGCAAAGCTAAAACTTACATGTGGAGTACACATAGCAACAAACAGCCATCAGAGGATTGATGGATAACCGCAGCTGTAATTCAATCTAATATTCTTGTTTTTCCCTTAAAATCCATCAAACTTGGCTTCTGGGGTCAATGACATGATCAGAATGGCACACCCTTCAATCACTTTCATTCTCTTCATCTACCAACGGCTAAATCTATTTAGGTTTATACCATGGGACAGGTCAGAAAAAGAGGGAATGAAGGATGATTCCAGGAAACCAGGCAAGCCCCAAAAGAGCGCTGGGCACAAGGGAAATCTGTTCTCTGAGTGCAGAAGGAAAGCAAGTGTCTTCAGAAGCCTTTCAGAGGCATCTGGTAGAGAAGATGACATGAACTGAATCCTCTCTCCAGCCCACAGAATTCATTGGGCTCTATCCATACATCTCTGGTCTGGCACCTTTGACAGATCTTATATCCAAACACTGAGGGATGCCAAGACAGATAGGCCAAATACGGCTGAGTCACCCAACACTAAAACCACAATATCATTTTTCTCTGTCCTTGCAGATGAGCATGGATTGAACTAGCAAGATGAGGCAGGGAATGCAGATCCTTGGTCAGAAAGTGCTGAAATCAAGAAAGCTTAGACAATACAACTGTGTCTAAGATCATGAAGCTAAGAGCAAGCTTTCCTGCAGTACTAACCAATTTCCCACCCACCACCGAGAAGGTTTCCAAAGCCATGTGGAGCCACATCAAGTCACCTATTTGAAATATATTTGTTAAGGCCCCGTGTACAGCATCAGCTGTGTGAAAAGTGCTGGTTGGCTTTGACATTCATGCAGGATTCCTCTTTGTCCACATTGCCAGGGGAAGAAGTTATACGCCAGATTTTCTGCCAGCAGGAAACAGAGCAGCTCCCGTGAAGAGAATGGGAACACGAGGCAGAAATGTCAAAGGCATTCCTCCTCCCTTTCCACGGCAGACAGACAGAGGAAAACCTAAGCCCTCCAAACCTGCCTGTCCGTGTCCCATTGCTCCTACTGTCCTGCCCCAGCTTCATCTTGCAGAGGTTATATTTGACAGCGCACAAAAGCCAGCACAAGTTTCTAACAGGACTGTCAGTCCCTAAATTCTCAGATTTTATAGTCATTTATGTGCAGCTGAGCACTGTCATCCGTTAAAAAGCGCAGCAAGAAGCACTGTGCAGATTCGATCTCCACCGAGCGCCAAGCTCACAGTCCCAGCAGCTGTCTAGGATCTCTTATCCCTGCAGAACAGGCAATGGCCAGGAAGCATAGGAGATGGAACAATTAGAGTAAAAGGGAAAGGGAAAAGCAACCACTGCTACAGCAGAGTAGAACCTGGGCCACCTTGCATGAAGGCACGCAGTAAAACGGCACTGTCACGCTGGCATAGGACTCCAAAGGTGAAGTGCACTGTGATCCTAAGAAAGCAACAGTAAGAAGTCATGTAGCCAGGTGGCCCTGCAAGATCCAGGTATGGCAACTGCCCTCCTTCCCATGTAAGGCATGAATTGGCTGGTGGGAAGGAGGAGCTGGTGGAGCTCTGAGGCAGGGGCTGGCGGTGCTGACAGCTGGCTGATGCCCTCTAAGCATCTGCAGTGAGATGAGGGCTGTATTTTTGGAACAGTTTTCTGTTACCAGGAACAGGGATTGAAATGCTAGTAACAGTTCAGGCACGAAGCACTCATGGCCCTTTGCGCAGGACTCTCATCCCATTTTGCCTGCTCTGCTCACTCAGGAGGAATTCCAGGAGACCAGCCCCACATCTGTCACTAAGCCTTTTTCAGCTTACCTGGCATGAAAGAGTCTCACACACACATTTATTTAGAGCAGCCCTGGTGATCTCTCGGCTCATCAGGATGATAGTTACTTTGTGAGGTGAAGGAGAGAAGAGAAAGCAAAATTGTTGCTGATCAAATATAAAATTCACAAAGTATGTTCCAAGAAGCCATTCTCTCCAATACGATAGTCCCAAAGTCCTTTCTCATCTAAAATTCTAGTGGAATATGGACATAAGCAAGATTTGGGTCCAGAAAAGTGTCAGAAACTTATGCAAAAGACCTCATGGAGTAGGATCGCCATGTCCTCTTCAAATGGAAAGCTGATGACAATCAAAGCTCATTCTTCCAAATCTCATCTTCTATCAGGGCTACTTCACCCTGGTGACTCTGAAAAACTCAGGGGAGCAGGATCCCATTTGCCAATCCCCCCAAGCTTCAGGGGGCAGTGTCTCCAACCCAAACATCCACGAAGTAAGAGATAGGCCATGAAATCATAGCAATATCTTCAAGTTTCATTTTCTCCAGGCATTTTTGCAAGGAGGACAGAGGAAAGGCAGCAGCTACCTTTGAAAATTCAATCCAATAACACAGTAAGTTCAGTTAGCTCACTTAGCTTTCCCCTGAAAATGTGAGAACTAGAGATGCTCTGGTTACACTCCACTTTATGTAATAGAGAACCTCACATCACTCCAGTAATAAGCCTTAAGGAAAACCACAGTTTCCTGTGGTATTTTGTCCCAGCAGGTCTGTTGCATTTTAAAACTGTCTGTTGCATTTTAAGTTTCTCTTAAAACTTAAGCTACCTTCTTTACTGTCTTACACATTGCACAATCTTGAATTTCAATCCTACAAATTCCCTAATACATCTGTAGCAATAATGAAAAATGCTAAAAAGATTTGTTCACAAGCGCTGATGAGGAAGTTAGGCTTAGAAGAGGCAGGCAGATGGAGAACACAGACCCTTCAAATGAATTCAGTAATTAGAAATCTCACCTAAATTTTATAGATGTTGCCGTGAAAACACTTTGCAAAATTTCCCAGTGGATGCCCAGCTTCTGCAGAGCTTGCTATCCCTTGCATGAAAACGCTTCCCAGCACAACAGGAATGGATATTGTCTGAATATAGTCCTGCTACACAGATACCAACGACTAACACTGTCCTCACTAGTTTCCCACTGACAGCTGCCCACACCCCTCCCCACCGATTAATGGACAAACAAAGAAGATTACAGACCTCCTAAATTTGGTAACACAGTCTATAGAATTAATTGCACAAAGTAGAAGAGGGAATATGAGGGTGTGAGCTGGCCCTTTAACAAGGGTGTTTGTCCCTGAAATCAGCCAAAGCTGATGTACAGCTCATGCCCAGAGCCATCTGAGCACAATCCTCCTTACTTGTTCCTGGCTGCACCTGGGGAAGGGGCTGCCAGAAGCAGAGACAGACAAATACTGATTTGTAGCTGAAACCAACCAGCAACAAAACACAAGCTGTATCCTGAGCTGCACTGCCTTTCTGGCTGGGGTTGTCCTGCTTGTGCCCGTGTAGACGTACCTTGGGGTTGTCCTGCTTGTGTCCATGTAGACATACCTCGTATAACTGACTGAGCCCAGACCTGAGGCCCCAGCGAGCTCTTCTACCCAAATACACAGTTCTGTGCTCTCCCTGGCTCACAAAACAACCCCCCAGAAGGAGTATTGCCATAAGGCAAAAAGACCTCTCAGATTTGCTTCCCTAGCAGGGATAGAAGGTGTTGTGCTCAATGGTGTTTGAGGCACTTCCAAGCTAAACTCAGACATCACCCAGCCTTTATCCGCAGGCAAAGCCCAGAGGAGGGCAAAAGTATGCCGATTCCCAAAGAGGCAACATTTGCTTCTGCTCAGACACGTCATTGGCATCCTCTGCCTATAGACAGGGGTACCACCAGGAGCACCCTATAAAGTAGAATTGGTTGCTAAACTGCAACTCTCTGCCCCAAATTGTATTCTGAGTACTCAGAAAGTAAGCACGAACGCACAGAACTTTGGGTTTGGGGAAGAAGCACCATTTTACCCCTTCCCAGAAAGATGGCTTATGAAATCATGATGCTACTAAACCACCTCTTTGCTTTCCCGAGCTTAGGACATTCTACTTTGGCTCTTTAGATCATAATATTGAGCTTCAAATCTTATTTCAAACTTCACTGACAGACACGCAGCCACCTTAACAAGAAGACAGGAAGCGTTCCCCCTTGCTATGGGCGCGTTCACTGTCCTTCTGCGTTTGAGATTCCCATCGAAGTTGTAGAAAACTCCAGCAAAACTGGTCCATGCAATCATCTCTTCTGCCAGCAGATGGCAGGAACGCACCAGTGTGTCCGGGCTGCAGAGCTCAGCAGGTCGACGGGATTTGTGAGCAGAGGAAAAAAAAGAACCGTTGAAAACAAAAGGCGATGGAGTTTTCACACTGCAGTATGGGCAAGGGAAGAAGCCACATGCAAGCATACAAACATCTTTCCCCACCACCTGCTAGGGTTTACCGTGAAGAGGAAGCCAGCTCTGACACAATTATTGCTATGAGAGGAAAGAGACCTTCAGTAGCAGGCTATCTTCTATAAATCAGATTTGGTATACAATTTTCATCTAGTATACGTCAGAAGTCCTCTGATAGTATACAGCGTATGGGGTGGGAGCAATATGTAAATTTAAAAGGGGATAAACCAGAAGACAGACACCAAACCTGCCTACAAATCCTATTTAATGCCAGATTTCCAGCTTGTGATGACTGCAGAGAAAGGCCAGCATTTTGTCCAAGCCATCTGTACAGGGCTCCTTTTGTGTCATTTCTCTTTGAGTATTTATGCCACTTTACACAGCAGCATAACTGAGCAGGCGGTGTGCACCATGGCTTCAAAGCAGAACAATTGCTGTTTATAGAAGCACTGTTAAGATTTTATTGCTAATGCATTTTAATAAGTTATGAAAAGAGCAGTGCTCTGAATGAATCATTGCAGGTAAATTTAGTTTGAAATTTAGATTTTCTGTTTCTTCACTGGAAAGCAAGCAACCTCACAGCGAGCACACACCTGCAGACAGGCAGAGGGGCAGGTCTATGTTCAATGGAAGCTTCTGGTGATTCAGACTGAACATAGAGAAGGCGAAATCAATGCCCAACTGATCAGTTTCCCTTGCTTATTTTCATCCTTAGAACAGAGTGAATACAACAAAAGTGTTCTAGGAGTATTCAAAATTAAATGCAAAGGGGATCATGTAGGAATGCACCTATATACATGCTAAATATGAGGAGCAGGACTGGGATTCTGGAGCTGTTTCAGGGCAATAAATGGAGAGCCTACCTGCAGATGGGTGAGGGGAAGAAAGCATGAAGAAAATGAAAAAAAAAACTAACAGTGCTCTTGCAAAGTAGTATTTGCATGTTTGAATCCAGTCTATAAAATTTTTGAACTAAATAAATTTAAAATGGACCTAAATAGCAAAGACATTTGGAAGCCAAAACTAGCTTCTTAATCAAAGAACTTTTATTCCTATGTTGTCAGTGTGACTCCTCAGAGATTCAAGATACAGACCCTCTGCTGTGAGCAATGTACCGTAGAACAGGTAGGAGGTTACAGCATGACTCCACCAGTAGTACTGAGATCCATCAAAGCGTCTGTGTGTCAGCAGAGTGATGGGCAAGCGAAAGAATAAGTCTAGAGTGGTTAGTGGATGCCCTTAATGCAGCCTTAGACGTGTGTGCTCTAACACAGACAGCTGTGAACATCTGGCAATGCATACCATCTGGGATGAGGAGCATCAAAGGAACAAAACCAAGTATCCTTTGAGTTTACAGAAATAGCAAACTAGCTACCGCAAGCAATGTGTTAGTAACGCTGCTGCCGCACGCACTATAGCACCGTGCCAAGCAACAGCAACCAGCTCTCGGGGGATGCTGGGTATCTCCTACAAACACTTCTGAAGCAGCATTTAAATAGCTATTGTCACACCCACACGTTAGGTGTGAGCCAGCAGAAACCTTAGTGGATGACACAAACACGTATTTCTCATTAGCAGATGTACCCCAGAACACTCCCGCCCTGGAAACACTGCTCACAGGCTCTCATGGGAGATACTGCTGGGATACCTCTCTTGCTGGCTCGAGACAAACGTACCCAGAAGCAACCCACCAGTGAGCCCATTTCACGGTCGAGAACTGGTTTCCAGGTATTGGAGCATAACCCCTGGACAGCATTCCCTACAGCATAGGTTCACTGATGCTCCAGGGCAGGATGCAGGGTGTCCTGTCCTTGCTCATCCCCCCCCCGACCCATCTCCAGTCAGGAGTCTGGAAAACAGGGAGGTGGGTGGGTAACTGAATCTCCGTACCCATTTTCCCATTCCACCCCAGTTCAAAGGAAAGGGGTGGTGTGCAGGGCATGTCTGCCCAGCCCCAGCAGTCAGTGTGAGGGGCAGATCACTTGTTGCAAGAGGGCTTGGGTGGAGAGGTAGTTTACAGATCACAGCAGGAAATCCTCTCCTTTGGGGAAGTCAGGGTAGCAGGGATGATAAAAATCCTGAGGACAGGCACATATCCGCAAAATAGCGGGGGAACCAGAAGAAGTGAATTAAGTGGCAAGCAGAGCCCTCACACGGCCACAAAGCTTGCAGATTCCCTGAGAAATAATTGTTGAATCCAATGGAGAGTGGTCTGGGTTTAAAACAAAATTGTGGCAGTTCAGAAGATACATACGGGTTTTAAGCATTGAACAGCAACACTCAGTAGCTCCTGGACTTTGTTGCTCACTCTACCAAGGGTAAGATGAGCTGGGCACACAGCAGAGAGGAGCCCGAGACTCTGCAATTCAGAGTCATGCTTTTGAAAGCCCAGAGTATTTCAGCTCAGAGGCTTGAGACCATAGTTTGTGTAACAGAAGAAACAAATGTGGAAAGGAGTGAAGCAAAGACTGCTTAAGGCAGGGGGGAAATGCAGGAACTGGGCTTCAGGGGAGCCTGTGTTGCTAAAGAGCAATCGCTTGATTGCATGAAGGACGAATACTGGGAGATAGCTGGCTCTCTCGCCTGCTTGAGATGCTCAGCACGTAAACAGCCCTGGTTTAGTGAGCCCCCAAACCACAGCTGCATTCCGCACACCAATGGCTTAAGTGACAGCAGCCTCTCTCACTTACTGCCTCCTCTGCTCAGCCGAGCTGACCTGAATACGTGGCCGTCACGCAAGCTGTGTATCCCTTGCAAGCCGAAGCACTCTTCCTGCTTTTCCCAACACGCCAGCTAGATCAGAGGTTGCTCTGCCAACCCTTGTGTTCAAAACCTGTAACAGGAGCTCATGTATGGACTTGGCCCATGAAACATGGAAGGAACACGGGGTTCGTTGCTACCTTTGCCCCCAGGCTACGAGCTGCCCAACTGCCTTTCTAGACTTCCTTCCCTGGGATTCTCACAGCATCATCTACTGGCTCCAGAAGCTGGAGCTTTAATGAGAGTATAAAATTTAACATCACTTTTGATCAAAAACAGAAACAAAAAATGCAATTATGAGCTGGCACCATTGCAAGGCACTCAACTGGTATTTTGCCCTCTGCACTGGAGAATGGCAGGGGCATGCCACAACTGCTACAGGCTTGGCACCAGATCAGGTGTAAACCACCTTGGCCCCTCACTGCTCAGGGCAGAGCTGGTGTGTGATGGTGGAGAGCCAGCCCCCCTGCTGCCGTGACAGCGGCACGGCATGCCAGCAGCCTCCAGGGTAACAAGGCAAGTAATTTTTTACCTCTTCTCTGTTGCTGCAAACGTCGGTCTCCACACAGCATCCCACTGACTGCCCTGTGGTCACTCGTGCACGCCCTGCAAGGTCACACACACGCGCCATCCAGGCGAGGGCAGGGACAGACAGCCACACACCGTGGGCTGCATGCATGCTTTTCCCCTGTTGTACTGTCTTTTAAAAGCCGTTAAGTTGAAGGGGGAAGCAAAAGAATCAATAGATAGAGGAGTTGCAATCTCTTGTGCATATCTTAAGAGCCTGGCTTTCAGCTATTTTCAGCAAATTAGCGTGGGGCTTTTACACACTTACTTCTGCTCCCTGTGAGGTGAAAGCAGGACCACCGCCAGCTCCGTGACTCACACAAACACAGGGAAGCAAACATAAAACAGGCCGCCTGCTTGCTCTTTCCCAGGGCTTATTCACACCCTTCGTAACTATTTGATCTGCCTGCTCCAGCGCATCCCAAGTCGTGGAATGAGAACACACAGGGCTGGGGCTAGTCTTAGGCAGCTCTTTCTTGCAGAGTTTGAGCCAGATCTCAAACTTCCCAGTGACCAGGGAGAGGAAAACAGAGACCTGTCTGCACTTTTGAGACAGTAGCTATCAACAGCCCCTGCCAGCCGGACAGTAATAACTGTTATGTTTTGTTACAAACCGTTTTTGGCTATGACACAGAAGAAGATCCATTCTCATCCATCCCCTCCACATACCAACGTAATAGACAGACCTGTGCCTTCCAAAGCCTCTAAATCCTGAGCCATAGACAAGTGTTTGTATTGCATTCAGGTCCTGGCACGAAGCAAAGATGTGCTGGAGGTGCTTGGTAAGTTTCCAGTACCCAGCATTTGGCCATACTGCTATTCTTGTCTTCTGCATCTGTCTTTTTGCTGAAGACCCCAGTTTCTGGAGTCCCATGACTGGGCAAAAGTCTCAGCTTAAATTTATGAAAAAAAATGAGCAATTCTTGTCCATCACAGCTGCAAATAACTGAAAATACCCCGAGGGAGATGAGGCTCAGAAAGACTTAAAAAGCTGAAGAAAACAGAACAGAAATAAAAATATACCAAGAGTTTTTATTTTAATATACCAAGAGTTTTTATTTTTAGAGTCCAACTCATAGCTTCTGAGTGCCTGAAGTTTAGCAAACCAGCTCACTGCTCTTCCCTCTGAGGTTCCCCTTGGACAGCTGACATCAGCTCGCTCCACAAATTTACTGGGCAAAACAATAACGAAGTAAAACCCACTGGGCCTCATATAGGGAGGTGGAGAGGTAGCACTGCTAGGAAAGGGATAGACGGATCCCATGTATTGTTCCCTGGGACAGTGATGTCCTGGGAAAACACTCCAAAGAGGGATCTGTCTGCAGCCCTAGGGATGGCAAAGGCAGGGCAGATTCCTCCCAGGGCAGAGAGCCGCCTTCTCTGGAGGGCAGTGAATCTTCTCCCAGAACCTAATGGTCCCTGCCTCTCTGCCATCTTCTAGGTGCCCACTTTCACACCAGGAACTCTGCTGCATTTTCCAGTATCTCTTCACACATCTTCCACCCAGCCAAACTCTCTGCAGTCTCAACGCAAAACAGCAGCAACGTACACTTGTAGTGGAGCAGCTAGACATGCCACAGAGAGCAGGAACAAAAGGTTCTATTACAGGGACCACTGCCTGCCTCCCAGGTCCTGCACTGCAGCACAATTTGGGTGCCTCTGCTAGGGACAGCAGCAAGTGGCTGCCAGGGGCCTGGAGAGCCCTCACTTGCTCACTAGCTCTGCTGCTGGGCTCCTCGCTTGCCTCCCTGCTCAGCGTGAGTCAATCATTCCCACCAGAGTGCCCCGCTTGCCCCACTGCGGCATCTGGGAAGAAGCATTCAGACAGGGCAGAGTGCTGTGACTGGGTGCAAAGGGGGACAAAAATACAAGCTGAGCTCAGCAGTTATTCTAAGGCAACACACACCAGCGTATCCAAATGCCAGCTCCAGCAGCACGCTGCTTTCCCTTCCAGCTACTGTCATGGGTCTTACAGCCCCACTCCACGCCGGACAAGGCTCTGTCCAGGGCTCTGAACACCTCCAGGCTCCTCCACCTTCAGATGAATGAATGTCCCAGAACATCCCCTGGGACACTGACCAAAGGAAGGGGACAAGCTCGTCAGCCCCCCACGTCACCCAGCTCTCAGGGCTGGCAGACTTCTGCTGATACTCACAGCGCAGCAGCAGAAAACCTCTGCAATGCCATGCTCTAACACCAACAGCTGCAGCCTCCATCGTCGGTTGAGGATTATCCTCCTCTGACCCCCCTCCAGCTCCTCTCTGGGATCTGCCCACCCCACTCCGCAGGCTGGCGCAAGGCCAGGCTCCCCTGCCTCCAATCCCCGTTACTCCATCTGTCCATGTCCTGGCCTTTTTCAGCACTCAGCCGATGCATCAGGGGCACAGTCGCTCACACACAGAGCCCAGAGCCTTCCACCCTTCAGACCCTCTCACAAAAGGCTCCCTCAGGGGCTCAGAGCCTGTAATAAAACAAAGTTTTGAACACAATGCTCCTTGAGACCACTCATTTTTCCTTCCCCTCCATCTACATGCATACAGGGAGCCAAGAGTCTCACTGCCGCGCTATTTCTGGATGCGGGCAGACCCTCCTCTGCCTTTGCCATTGAAGATGTCTGACATAGCAGACAGGCCAGCTCCTGGCATTTGGTTACCTTCCAGGCTCTCTGTTTAGCTTCCATCCAGTGATAACAGATCCCTGCCAAGAAACTTAGTTGTCAAGGAGACCTCGTTCAAACAACAGTTTGGTAGAAGCTATGTTATTACCTAGGGTAGCACATCTCCAAGGTAGAGCACTCAGGTTAACTGCCTGCTAGCTCTACTTCAGTGAAAATACAGGCTCAGAAACAGAGGAGAAAGCCAAAATGGGGTTGGCAGCATAACTGAGCCCCAGAGTTCATAATTTCACACACATACAGGATGCTTTGGAGGCAATGCAGAGGTCACCAAAGAGGGCTGTGCTCCTCCCAGTGCTGTGGGAGAAGGCTCCCAGCCTCCCTCTCGCTCTCCCACACTGATTTTATAATCCAAATTCAACCTAAAATGCAAGGAGACAGATCCTAGCCTTTCACTAACCTGGACTGTGTCTCCTCTGGGAACTGCATATTTCAGGCGACAATATTTAACCTAGAAATAGATGAAAGCAGAAGCACTTATATGGAGAGAGCACAAGACCAGACAGGTGGGTCGGGATCAGCGCTCAGCAGAGGGTTGGCAAGCGCTTCCTAATGAAAGATGTAGCCGAAGGGTATGAAAAGAGTTTCACTCCGTCGATGCAATTCTCTAGCTCCTGCTGCATGTTTCCTTCCAGTCCTACTACAGGACAAATCTCTAGGGCAATAAAACCTGCTTTTTTATTTGCCTCTGCCTTCAGCAACACCAACTTCTGTTTTCCCTGTTTCCCTCTTCAGAGACTGGATTAACTAGCAGGGAGAAGTTTGCCACTTCCATCCCTCTCACACTACAAATAAAGCTACCTCACAGCAGCATTACTACCTACCAAAAACTTCCCCACCAGTGAAAAAGCAGCACGAAAACAGCAGCCAGAAACAAAGAGTGTATGTGGGTAATCCTGAAGAGTTACCCTGCATGCAACCTTCAAAACCAGTCAGAAATGAAGCAGTTGCAGGAAAGCAAGATATCTGCGAAACTACCTGGCATCAGCTGATCGGTTTCTAATTGCCTGAAATGACAGCTCCTGACAGCATAAAGCTAATCTTTCATCTCTCAAGAGGAGTTTCAAAGGTAGGAGACATTTCCTGGCATGGGGAAAAAGCTGAGCTGGGAATTCAGGTTATAAGGCACACAACAGAGTGGGAGCCATTTTAAAGTCCGCAAGCACATACTACAACACACAGCTTTATTTGGTGCAGCCTCTTCCATAGAAAACATGTAAAAATAGCAACTGGTGAGACATGAAAATCAGAGATAGTGAGCCTGTGCCAGAGACATTTAAAGGGAATGATGATCTGATGCAGCGATCAGGTTCAAGCAGTGATTTAAGACTCCATAATTAATTAATTGCTCTACACTAGCCATGAATGAGGGGGGAAGTACCAAGGTTTATAGCTCCATCCTCAAGATAACGCAAACCTGAAAATTCACTGGATTTAAAGCAACAAAATTCAGCAAAGAACTCAGAAAGTGGAGTTGAGAGTTTCATTCTCATACCAACTCTTTGCTCAGTCTCCTACCCTCACAAAGACCTACACAGTTAAGCCTCTCACGCAGTTTGTCTTGTAGCTGAAATTCAGCACCAGTTTATTGCATGGAAAGGTCTTCTCTGAAGAACCTTCCACTAAAAGAGAAAAAAGTATTAGCAGGTAAATCAGTAAATCCTTTTCCCTAGATATATTTATCCAAGGGCTGAATTCAGCCTACAGGGTCAAACCAAAGAATGCAGTAAAATTTTAAGCCAAGTATTTCTTTTTCTTTTAGGAAAGACTGGTCACTACGTTGTCACACTTTCCTCCCAGTAATGTGCATTTAGGCTCTTTGCCAAATTGCGTAAACTCTACAAGTTATCACACTGAGAGCCACTTTATGCCCCCAGCACCATGGTGAATGCACAGTGATTCCCTTAACCCGAGTTCACAGCCCAGCACCAAAAGACCATTTGCTCCATTGGTGGGCCACTGGAGGCCCCAGAATTGGTGCTGAGTGGAGGGAGAAAGTAACCTTAGAGTGGAGAAAGCAATTCCAGAAACGTGACTCCAGTGAAATTGAGGGCCTTAGAAAAAAATTGGAAACAAAAGGTAAAATTTGTTCTCCTCTGTGCTAAATTCTATGTTTGTTAAATACCAAACAAATACACAGAACAGTACATAAGACAGAAATCCATTATGACCAGGATTTAAACATTCTGAAATTTGACTTCTGTTTGAGTTGAAACAAATGCCATAAACACTCTGAAATTATTCACAAGAGGAAGAATCTAAAAATATTTCAGATAGTTGGATACAGGAACAGCAAATGGAAAACATGCAAAACATTTTAAAAAACCTCAAGCGCTCTGTTCCAGAAAAGAAACGACAAATCTTGTTATTTTTCCTTTACAATGGAAAATCGAGGCAAAGCAGTTTTGTGAGTTACTCCCTTCAGATGGAAAATGATCAAACGTTTTTGGAACAGCTCTGCTTATCTAGTGTTTAAAACAGCCCTGCTCCTGGCCTTTGCCTTCCTGAACAGGATGCTCTCTTGACCAAAAAGCCAAACTGTTGGCCATGAGCAGCAGAGGCAAGCTTTTCCCCCTTGTAAACCAAGTGGAGGACACGTGCATGGCTTCCTCTTCCCTCACTTTTACACAAGGGAGAGGTCGTGCCCATGCAGATGGACAGGAGTGGGATCTCATCCAGCAATACCGGAAACCCACAGCCAGGCTTGGCTGCCCCAACACACGCGGGACAAAAGGCGAACAAGCTGGAACCCAGCCTGGAGCACTCTGCCAAAGCTGTTTGCCAGGGGGAAATCCCAAAAGAGTATGGCCCAGAGCCAAGGATGTGGGGAGAGAGAATTAAAGAAGTCCATCTGAAGTTGACTGAATTTCCTTCTCCAATTGTTACGCAGCGTCCTCAGGACTGTCCTCAGTAGCTCCAGGTCTTTCCGTGAAACAGGTATCAGTACAAGGAGAGGACTTCCTTTGGAAAAACCCAGGAAAACGGAGCAGAAATATTTGTGAGGGTGTCTTAACCTCAATGCAAGCCACTCCTTGCTTTCATGCTGGAATGGCCACACAAACCACCGTTTCCACGTGAACAAACATGTCAGTGTCTTGTGCACCTAAGCAACATATAATATGAGCAGGCAGCACCACATAAGGGCTTATGCAAGATCTGGTGCTGAGATAGACACCAGGCAGCTGGTTCAGGACCACAAAAAAAAGACTGGATTTTCCACAGAACAGGAAAGGACCCAGGCAATCCAAGTAATTTCTAATCCGAGAAAGTGCAACAAAACCAGAGAGTTTGGTATCCATAGCTCACACCAGGGCTTGGCCCTCTGTTCAAAAAAAGCCCTAGAGATACTCAAACAGAAAGAAATGAGACAGGGAGACCAACCAAAACCAATTAGCAGACTCCAGCCAGAAGGCGGAATTATCCTAGCCATGACTGGTGTGCTGAATTTCAGCTGCAGATGAAGGCTGCAAACTTTGACAGTAGGGGAAAATCGGCTTCAGGGCTTCCAACAGGCCAATCCCAAACCACATAGTTAGGTTTATTTAACAAACGAAACACACTAGAACTAGCCTTTTCTCTTATCAGTTTTTACTGGGGATTTTCAGGGCTGGGTTTTTGTTGTTTTTTTTTTTTTTTTTTTTCCCCCCACTATTTGTGGTTTCCTAAAAAAATTCCAGGGGAGGCACTGACTTTCCTAGTAAATTTGTAGCCTCCAGTAAGCTTGTCTCTGCCAGCCACCTTTCACAAGCCCTGGAGGAGCTGAATATTATTCTTCTTTTAAGTTAATTGCGTTGGGCTGAATAAGCAAAATGACAATCACCAAAGCATCAGCATGTTCTCAGGGCTCAAAGATCCAGAGGGGCAGGGGCAGAAATGAAGAGCTGAAAAGGATGCAGCATATGCATTGCCTGGCACTCAACAGATCACTTTCATGAGATACCTCTGGTCCTTCTTTACATGGCCAGTTATCCATGCTCATGTATGTGTGTGGGCAGATACCAATCCCCCTCCTCAGGAAGCAGAGCAAGTAGTAATCCCAAAATAGCTCTACTGACATCCAAGAGATTTCTCCAAGAGCAAGGTACAACTCAGTGAGAGCAAGGACACCGAACAGAGCCCATCGCAAGCCTGTAGCTCTCCTTCCCTGCATCGATTTATTAATTTCTTCTGTGCTGGTGGTTATAAAGAGGGGGAAGGGGATAGGAAGACAGAGACAAGGCCCTTGTGTGCAATGAAATTAAATGCACAGCAGCAGCCATCATTAATGATGCATTATGGAGTAACAAAGGGAGGCTGGTTGATTGACAGTCCCTAACAAGTTGTGTATAATAAACACTTCTCTCTAGACAGAACGTTCCTGATTATGGGATATGTTCCCCCTCATGTTACTGATGGATCCATTGTGATAGACGCACCCCACTTCAAAGGGGAGAGACACCCAAAACAAAAGGAGGATTGACTGGGAGATGCTTCACTGAAGGAGCCACGAGGCCACCTTGCTGAGGTCTGTACAGAGCAAAATGCACAAGGCTGAGAAGTTGTCCAGGAAAATAAATGGCTGCAAAACAAGTACAAAGATCAGGGGCAAACATCATCCAGCAATACCAGAAGACACCCTTCAAATGCCACTACAGATGCTCTGGATTTAGCTTCCTCAGAAGAGGATCCGAACCGTATTTCATGATCTTCTCTAAATGGAGTATTAGTGCAGATCCTCCGTTCCTCACATCGCGCGTCAGCACAGAAGCTGCCCAGGGTAGCCTGCTCGGGGACATAGGCAGCCCTGCATACCCACATGCTAAGAGGAGCACCCCGACACAGGAGACAGGCTCCTTTCCTTCTCTCAGTGCCAGCCTGGCTCAGGACCAGATCTGGAGCATCTGCACTTAACCAGGACTGCCCGCTCTGAACTGGTTATAAATCCAGCCAGCTCATCCTGACATTCCTGGCCCCCAGGATCTCACTTGCCCTCAACAGCCCGAGTCCTTATCTCCCCTGACAAGTCTTAGTGCAATCACTGTTATCTCCTTCCCGCATCCCTCCAGCAGTACTCTCCCACCCTTCCCATTTGACCCCAATGATTAGAGGCGGCATAGAGCTCATGAGGGTCCATGGGTGACAGAGATGTCCTACAAGTCATTACTGGTTGGGTTCAAGCCACAGCCCCTGAAACAAGGTTTAAGCTGCACAGACAGAGTCTGTCGGTAGTGCAGTCCAAGCAGAGGGCTGTAGGGTCCTCGCAGGACTAGGACAGATCCCAGGCACGTCAAGATATGTAGAACTGCTCCAGCTCAGACTTCCCGAACCCTGTGCCACCAGCATAGAGGATATCACCAACAGAAACAGGCTCACCTAGTGGTTCCTGCACCAATATTAAGTATACAGTATTAAGGCTATAGCTTAGCTTAGGTGGAGAAATTGCATTTCCTAGAGCGGACAGAATTCTCTTAAATGGAGGGACTCATCACTGTGGGCTCATCGCCCCCCATCACTGTGGGTTTTAAACATCTCTTGCTCCTCAGGACTGAATCCAAAACGAAATGGGATGGAAGGACACAAGCTCAAGAGAGGCAGAGGGAGCATTCCTGACCTGGAAGTGTTCACATTCAGAAAGGCACCTGAGCAAGCACCCTCATCAAGCCTGTTTCCAGGAGGTGCTACAAGCCAGAGGTTCAGCCCCTGCACCATGTGATGAGGAAGTTTGCTGGCAGATATTAAACACAGGGTGTAAACTCTTAGTTTCCCAGAGCGCGATTAAAAGGGAAAGGCAGGAAATTCGCAGCTCTGTAATTAATGCCAGCGAGAAGTCAGAACAGAGGGTGACATCACCACAGCTAATTACAACTAGGGGGAAGGGTAGGAGTAATCGTTATCCTGACCCTGTGATCCACATCTGACTTGCTCCAATTGTGCTCCTGGCCAGACTTCCCAGGAAGAGCGTATTTCCCATGCTCAGAGGCACGTTTCTGACTCTGTTCATGCCAAGCACATGTGAGGCCAGACCCCCGCATATTTCATATGGATGTTAAAAAAGGAGAGTAGTTAGGAGGGAGTCTAGGGACAGATCAAAGGGTGGCCCATGGGCGTTGCAGCAGAACACCCAGCCCCTTTAAGGCTTCTGCTGTAAGAAGATCCTGTAAGGCACTGCGGAGCAGCCAGGGCTGACCCCTCTTCCCCATCCTGCTTTTAACTGCCCAAATCCTTTTTTCCACACCCACCCCAGAGCTGGCATTACTCCAGCAGCCAGATATAAGCAGACATCTGGCACCAAATGCGAGTGAAGCACTTCAGCACTCCTTGTGCCAAGATAATTCTCCCCAAGCTGTCACCATCAGTGGCCTGGAAGCTGCTGTTTCCACATCCACACACAGGATGGATGGCAGGACTCTACAGCTCATTGCCTTTGCTGGGTAGATGGGTCTCAGAGCAGAAAAAGCAGGAATTGCATAAGGAAGGTCTGCTCTCATCTGCCAGCAAAGTCTGGGAAGACACTATTGACCCCTTTTTTTTTGTCCTGATGCTGTCAGCATACTGGGATGAGCTCGTGAAAGGAGCGCTATTTCACCATAAGAAGAAGGTAGATCCCCTTCTGAAAAGCAATTGCTGTAGTGCTGCACAAGGTCGTTACGACTTCAGGGTACCAAATTTTCAGCCAAGGGCTTCAGCTGCCCCATTCAGCCATTGCAGCTGATCCTTACAATCTGTTTAACCCTCTGACTCTGTGGCATTTGGCCCTCCCACTGCCATGCAAAAGGATGCAAGAAGGTTGACAAGTGGTCTGCAGAAATGCAACACTACAACAAAAAATCCCCCTCAAACAGGAACCAGAACAAGGCAGCCAGCATGCTGTAGCTTGTACCCTCCACCACCCTGAAAAGACATGCATCCACTCTGCTATGAAAAGGAAATGATTTCCGAAGTTGTTGCAAAGAAATGGCACATCAGTAGTGGGAGCTGTCAGTTAGAAGGAAAACTAAATGAGGTTAAAAGTTAACCAGATTTTACAGACAGAAAAAAGAAAAGCTATATCCAGAGGAAAGGGAAGGGGAAGTTGCATGGTCTTGGTATTATTAAGATTGTTCTTTACAGAAAATGTGACGTTGGTACCTGCAGCCACTATTTTGGCACTGCATGAAAGCCACAGGCTCAATGCAGAAGCAGAGAAAGTAGCTGTTTTCTGATGAACTTTTCAGGATGAATCCAGTGCAGCAAGTTAAACCTGACAGCATAAAGAAAGAAAACCCACCGTATAGGATTCTACTTTGTGTCTTGATATAGGAGGTGTTAGTAACACAAAAAATATTTTTAAACTCTTTTCTAAATCTCTGTGTATATGCAGCACTCCATAAAACCTGCCAAAAATATTTAAATATTATACTGAAACATTGTCAGAGACCCCACATATCAGTGAAAACTTGTTGGCAGCATTTAGATATTGTTCAATAATGCTACAAAGATTAAAAATATGATGGAAATCTACAGAATGGCTTCAAAGTAAGACATCAGTCAGTTTATACAGAAAACCACACTAACAGACCTGTTTGTCTGCACAGGTTCATTACAAATTCCTTTTAAAATCTTTCTCACATCCTCCTCCCCTTTCCCTATCCCAGTTTTCAAAAAGACTGTAGGAATCCCCTGGATTAAGGGGAACTCACAGTCCAGTAGCATGCAATATTCAATCAGTCCTAAGGCTATTACAGCACGGTGCTCCCATGCAGAGATAAGCAACGGTTTAGAGAAATATTTGAGCAGTTCCAAGCATCAAGATGATTTCACACCCTGATGGAAAATATGCAGGCTAATATTGCAGCAGTCATTATGGCATTCAGCATACAGTCATGCTAAAATCCATAGAAGAATACAGCTACATTCCTTCATAGGATTAGAAGACTGATCCATATACCACTGAAACCAATAAGATTTTTTCCATTAAGTGGGAACTGGATTGGATCCTATAAAACATTAACTCTGCGAGCTTTCACAAGACATGAAGGCGCAGAACAGCTACACAGTCAACGCTGTGATACACAAGCACACTAGCAATTTGTAACACAAACTGCACTATGTGGTTATTTTCTTTCCTGCTAGATGGGATGAACTGATTACAGAATGAGGTCAGCAATCAGGTTACATAGCTGGGCATTGCAAATAATAAATATGAATAAATAAACGAACTCGTGACTGGCTAGGGAATAAAGCTAAGGTAAAACCAATAGCACTTCTTTTGCATATGCCAGAAAGGCTATGCATGCAGCTTTGAGAACAGAGTCACATTTTAATGGGATGCTTTGAGAAGGGAGTTTAGATGAGACGTACAAGTAGTCCTAAAGGAATGCAACAGTTCTTCTTAATGAAAGAGCTTTAAGTTGCAAATTTTTGTAGCACATAGCACTGTATTATCTCTGAGCACACAGGCTCCCTAAAGTCACAGAAACACAGTAAGATAACCTAACACAGAAGTATGACCTTAAAATTCAACCCAGCCATCTGTCTCTGTCTCACCTGCTGTCAGAGAGGAAGAGGCTGACCCAGTGTGCATTTGAAACTCTCAGCCAAAGCCCCGCAGTGGGTGATGAGGTGACAGGGAGCAGCAGATCAAGGGCTGGAGAAAAGAGGGGCATGCATCAGAAAAAAATGGAAATGAAAGCCAGCAACGTGAGTGCGCTGTGTGAAGAGTTTGTGGTAGGAGGAAAAAAGGCGGCACTGACCATTGTCGGGATGCCTTCGCCTAGCAGTCCAGGCCAAAAGGTGTCCAGCTGCAGCTGGATAACAGGTCACAGTCACAGACCAGCATTTCCAACACGGCAAGTCTCTCTCCAACCTGAAGTTTTGCAGGATGGACACCAAAGCCTTAACCCCTCGAGGAAGAAGCCATTTCAACAGAGATCCAAAGCATCTAATGAACAGCTGACAATATTCCTGTCTACTAAGAAATATCAGGTAAACTTGATGAAGAGCAATTAGCAGAGGGGATAGCGGGTTGAGGAGAGGAAGGTAGAAAAACACACAACCAATCAGGCCCACAAAGTAGGACCTATTCATGTTTGGTCATAAAGTTTGTTCCAGCAAGACAAGCTTTGTGAATTACGTGTTTTAGATGAAAATCCTTAAGAAATCCTGTGCCCCACAATCTGCTACAGAGCACATCCCCAGCTGGTCCCAGAGAAGGACCTGTGGTGTACAAGCCACCCATCCAGACACTATTCAAACACCAAGCAGCCTCACCTTCCCAGTAGCAAAACTCTTGAGTTTCATATCCAGGCCCCTTGAAATAGAGAGATTGAAAAGGGGGTTGGATAATATACTTTATATTCCACTGCTATGAGTGAGGGTGGTATAAGATGCCAGAAAACTGATGCATTTATCTTTTCAACATTTATCTCTTTAACACACTTTGAGATCCTTGCAGTCAAAGTGCCCGAGACAAGGGCTCAGCAAACCAAGGAGGAATGAGAAGGTATCAAGCTGCAAAATACAATGGTGGGCACATCAGAGAAGCTTGCACAGGTGAAAAAAGCAAAAACAGCTGATCTGTCTGCACAACCGAACTGCTGTGCCATTTATTTTTAAACACCCTCATTGCTCATGATACTTGCGTCTGCCTTTACTCTCTCACCCACACTGGAGCAGCTGCCCTACTTGTGTGAAAAGGGAACTTCTGAGCTCCGGCACTCATTAGGATGATGCCTCACGCAAGCAGGCTCCGACTGAGACGCCTGCGTGACAAGTCTCTGTGCAAAAGGCAAAAATGACAGGGGTGGGAGAGAGATCGTGACAAAGCAGCAGTCAGTGTTCAACAACAGTAGAAAAACAATCCTGGGTCAGTTCATCTACCACAGACTGACAGCGACAAGGAGTAGAAACTTCAGGGGAAAGTGTAAAAAGGTGGAGTAAGCCTACAGGAGTATCTCCTCTGATACACCTTCCCCAGCGTCCAGCAGTGTGTGGCTTAGAGGTTCCTGCAGGCGCACTCATAATTGCTAAATAGTCTCTGATAGACAAATCCTCTGTGAATTTGCACAACTCCTTTTAAACCCATTTGTATTTTGGCCTTCATGTGTCACGGGGCAACACGCTCCATGCTGTAACTATGGGTCATGGGAAATGCTTGCATTTCAATGGCCACCTGGTAAGTTTATTGGTGCACGTAATTCTTCTGCAGCATGGAAGGCAGCCAGAACTCATATCATGATCACCTTTTCCACCCTACTCACTGCCATTCCCATCAGGGGAAAAAGGAGGTTAGCACAAAGAGGAGAGTTCTCTTAAAACGCAGCAGCAAATGCCGTGGGTCGGGAGTTCATTATTTTAAGCTGCTTCTTTCCTAGAGCATTATCTCAACAGTTTGGGCCGCTCTATGTCTGCTTTAGAAGGAAGAGATTATATTCTGGCCCAGGCTTGATGATCCAGAAAAAAAACCCCAAAACCTCTCTACCAGCCAATGACGGGTCTGGGCAGAGTGCTTCTGTAAGTGGTATCAGTATTATGAGTCCAGACAAATCCTATTGAATAACAGAGAATGGGGCACAGGGAGGAAGGAAGGCACCAGGGCACACGCATTCCTTCTAGCGCTGCTGGCTAATAAATCCTGCTCCAGGGGAAAGAACTGACAAACTCAGTCTGTCTGGTTTGTGCACTGCTAAATTAAAGCTGATATATAGAAGATTAGTAAGAAGAGCTGTAATAGAAAAATGCTGTCACGACAAAAGGGAAGATACGGGGATTTGTTAGCAAAAACCACTTTCTCTGTCCATCCCACCCTGCAGGTAACTATGCACCAGTCAGACTAGAGCTACAATCACATCAGAGCAGAAGCAACTGCCTACTGAGTCCACCACTTTGCCTGTAAAAACAGCTATCTGGTTGTTTCAGAAGAGGATGCAAAACCCTGAGGTTTCTTCTAACTGTACTACCCTAAGACACCAGAAAAGGATTATTCCTTGCGGCCTGTGGGCTGGCGCTCCCCAGAGCCTGCCTCCATCCTGGATCCCAGGCAGCCTGACAGCAGCACTGAGCATCAACACCATCCAAAGCAGGGCCTGACAGCTCCATGGTTCTCTACGCAGTGGCCGGGACCTTATGCTTGGTGGACAGCAGCTGCTCACACTCCTGAGGAATCATCTGATGGGTCTCACAGGTAATCTGGGTGCAAGCTCCCCAGGCTGGGCTCTGCCACAGAGAAATCTGTGGGCAATAATCTGTGCCCTAATAGGGCATTCATAGCACTTTTTACTCTTCTTCTTTGCTGAAGCAGAAACATAGATTTAAGGTCCATTTCTCAGTGTCCATTTCCCCGGCTCCTGACTGAGTCTACCTGCGCTGTAGCGCTTTCCTTGAAGAGCTCAGGCCAAGCAAAGGGAAGCAATTCCAGAAGCAACTGCAGACTCAATGCAACTCTCAAATTAGGAATCACCCATCCTCTGTCCAGAGCTAGCCAAATAGCAAGCAAGGTGCTGAGATGTCCCTCTGCCCATCACACCCTGGCTAGTGTGAACAGCAAAACTCACACCTGAGAGCACACCAAGACTTAATGAATGGTTTCAGATCCCTGCTTTCAGCCTGCTGGACTATGGCAGGGCCAGGCAGTGGCTCCCAGGACACTATTGCAACCCTTTGTTTGCTCTTCCTAGCAGCACCACAGGGATCTGCACCAAACTCTGTCTTGAAAAGCAGGGTGAAGAGAGAGCAGTGTTGCACAGAGATTTCATTTCCATGAAGCCAATAGCATCGTGGGTTATTAGAAGCAATTTTTCCATCCAGGACATTTCAGGCCCAAGGCAAGCACTTCAAGAGGACAACAAAGGAGAACAATATTTCACAGGTTCTGTTTTCCAGCCTTTCCTTTCAAGTGTCCTCTAAGTCCCAGCACACAGTGGAGTCCATACTTACTAGTGTTGCATACAAATCTTCACTACTAACTCAGTACTGGCTAGGTAGGGATTGATAGAGAAAAGAGAGAACAAGCCTGGCTTGTTCCAGACAAACTCTCAGTATAGGTTGCATTCCTGGTGTTCGTGTCAACTTAGAAGACCCCCACATGATCTGCTGACCAAATCCATGGTGACTCTGCCTCTAGGACAGAATGCAGTGTGCTGCACAATCATGTTGCACAATGTTTGTGTTGCCAGAAAAGCTGCTTTAGTGAACGAAATCAAATAATTTATTCAAGCTACTTTGCAGTATAAAAATCTCTTTTCCATGAAGGTGATTGGGCAGTATTATAAACTCTGCTAGGCAGTGTTGTAACCTCCTCTAGATACAGTTGTAAGGGCTGCTCCCACCTACTGCCCTGACAGATGAGTAAAATTGGCTAAATTTTGGATTTTCATGTTCACATTTACTTCAGATAAGCAATGTGTTTCAAGGACAAAGAGCTCCTGATGTTAGCACATACGATCAAACCTCTCCCAGACACCCCCATTAAAGTCTGTCAGCCTGATTCCTACTCATCGGGTAGACAAGAGCATCCCTTTTTATCTACCTTGTGTTCTTTGCTCTGCTCTATTTTCTATCTTTTTTAGTTAAAACTAAAACTAACCCAGCCTAGGGAGTGTACTGCAACCTGTTACTGAGAGACCTGCCACTCCCCTTTAACCACCTTAATTCATTTATTACAAAGAAACTTACTTTGACCTTCATTTCCTGCCTTCCTGCTTGTCTCTGCTTAAAGCTTTGCACTTAAACTAAGCAAACATACCACTAGAGTAGCCATCTGCATACTCAGATCAGCTTGATGTACTATCACGTATTTAATGACAGAGCAGCTCCATCCCTGACCTCACAAGGTTTCTTTGCAGCATCATTCTCCCACTCAGCTGCTCACTTCACCCCCAGACTAGTATACTCATGCCATTTTTGAGGGCTGCCTCCCATCAGTTACATCCTTGGCTTTGTGTTCCCCTCCCTTGATGAGCTCTTGCACGTATTACACCCTTTTGTGCTGGCATCAAGCAGTCTTCTGTTGTTTAGAAGCACTTGTTGCTTCCTCTGGAACTTAGTGATCTATGAGTGCCGGGTTTTCCCTCCTATTCCTCTTGCTAAGGGTGAATCTGTCTCCAAAGACTCTTCCCAATCCCTCAAGATGCTCCACGGCATAAGAGGGAAGGGGGATAAAAACATTGGATGGAGAAACACAGGGTTCTTTCTGGTGATTTTTTTCAATCCTCACTCAGAGTGTCCCTGAGGTGTGGGACAGTTGTGCCTACTAGGGACACAAAATCACAGAACGGTCAGGGTTGGAAGGGACCTCTGGAGATCATCCAGTCCAATCCCCCCGCCACAGCAGGGTCACCTACAGACACTGCGTTTGACACCTTAGCAGTCTCCACTGCTTAGTATTTCAAGTGGTTAACTCTGGAAAAAACCCTCCTATTTAGCTCATAAGATTAATTCAGTACCAGTCTCTCCTCTTGCGTACTGCTTTACGAGCCTCGCTTGCCTCTCTTCCGTCAGTGTTTGGCTCTCACGTTCTTTTTCCAGGCCACTGCAGCAGCTCAGCCCTGCTAGCTTGCTCAACTTCACAGGCCACACTATATGTACTGTTACATTGTGGTGACGTCTCTCTGTTATATTGTGGTGACGTCTCTTCCTTTCACATTATGTCACCCATTACAGTTTAGGGAGGTGTTTGGGGGCTCCTGTACTCCTTTCTCACCTCTATAATATAATACATCTGTCTCTATGGTTTTTAGCCACAAATTAGAGAATCCCATCACTTTAAATCACATCATCTCGCTCCAGTGCCACCTACGACAACACCCTATTTCTCCTCCACTGTGTGGGTTCATCAAACTTGCAGCTTGGGAGAGAAACTGAAAGGCCAGAGAGATTTCTGACTATTTCTATAAGGCTGTATGAGAATTTTTTCAGTGACTGTGTATCTGCAGCTCTCAGCTGTGCTGAGAGCCATAATCACTAGGCATGAATTCACAAAGAAGACATCACCCCTTTCACTCAGTGCCCTGGAACTTATCTCTCATCTTGAATGCCTCTGCTCAGCTCAGCCTTGGTTTGCATCCCATTCACTAATACCGAGATACCTCTGTGTCCATCACACCCCTAAGAGACTTTTCCTGTCCAATCTATCAGCTCTGCAAATACCTACCAGCAGGCTCCCGGCTCACAGTTTTCACATCATTGCACAAAGCCATCTTTCCTCTCTCTAGCAGCTGCCTGCTTGTTACCTTTGGTTAAGGCAGAACCAGTCCCACTCCGAACAAACATCCCAGGTTTATAGACTTTATACCATCTCCCAGATGGCTGTTTCTCTGACAGCTCCTCACTAGCTGAGGGAGAATGTAATGGAAGAATACACAGGAGACCCAGAATCCACAACTTAAGAGTGTCCCCTGTCCACCTTACTGGTGCCAGTGGGTGCCACAACCATTGGTTTATGCCTTAAGACACTTCTAAGGGCCTGGTAAAACTCTTAAGGGACCATCTGCCCCTGGATTCTGTCGCTGAGCTCACAAGTTGTCGGCCACATTTTATTAGTTTGAGATCAATGTATCACGCCCTTGGCATTTTTTAACATGCTGGTTACTACACAGCTTTTGTTTCCAGATATGATACTCAGAGGGAAACCTAATATTCATGTGTGCACCTGCTGGAGGACTCTGAAGCGGTAGATGTGTGCAACCTGACCTCTTACTTCCATCAACCAGCCCAGGCTGAACATAAAGCACAACGCACCCAGCCAGGAGCGGGGCCACTTAAACCCATTAGAGTGGTCTTCGCTGTGACTAAGCAGCACAATGAGATTAGGCAGGAGGAGCGGGGGGATGGGGAGGACCCTGCAGCCCTGTGCTTGCAGCCACAAGACGTTAAGCACGACATATAACAAGAGCAAAATGTGGATGGGAGGTAGGGCATGCTTTGAGTCCAGGGGACAAGATAATTTTGCTTTTGCTGGAGGCCTCCCGTTTAGTTTGCTGCAGCTCAGATCATGGTCATGTACTGCCAGTGAAGGGCTCATCCAGGAGAGGAGAGTGCAGCATCTGGGTCACTACAGCAGAGGCACCTACCCCGAGGCGGAGGGGAGAGCGTGGCTACCACGGAGATTTGCCTCCGCTTTGAAAGGGGCACAAAGGGATTCTGAGTCTCCTGGATTTAAATCCTGGCAGAGGTCAGTGCCAGCTTCTTTTCAATATCCCCTAAGAAGGTCAACGCGATAAAAGCTCACCCCCTCAGTACTCAACAATCAGCGATTAGCAACCACTTGAACAGCAGCAATAGGTTCTCCTCCTCTCGCCCAGTTTTATTACCCAGCAAGTCTGTGAGTGGGTTCAAAGGAACAGATGTCTTCATTGTGCCTTCCCCCTCCTTTTGCTCACAGGAAGAGGTGGAGCAGAAATTAATTTCCTTCAAATTATGTTTTTAGCCTGCTGTACCCTCTCCACTATTCAATGGTCACAGAGCTAGGGAGGGAACTGCAAACTTCTGATACTGCAGCAACTTATTCAGAGTGCAAATGACTAAAAAGTTTTACACTTTGAATACACAAAACAGCCTCTTTATCCGATTAGCACCCACGCTTCCATTTAACATCTTTGTGGTAAAAGTAAATAAATGCTTGGCAAATACATTTTACTTCATCTCTGCATCCACCTGGGCTTGGGTTTGTGTTTACTGGAAGGCTTTTAACCTACCAAGGCACACCTCAGTCTGCAGTATGCATCATTTTACTCTTCAGCACCAAAGCGCGCATGCAGTTCTGAGCGAAATTCAAGGGACTAAAAAGTACTCCATCATTAAAGAGAATTTGGTAGCAACACAAAAGCTCTATTAACCCAGCCTCTACTGCAAGCTCTTCTGTCAGCATTGCCAAAAAAGTGTGAGATGCAATTAATGATTAGCAAAGTGTTGCCATTGGAAGCCTGTAGTATGAGCCCAGCCTGTTTGCCACTCGGTGCTACCTTTTGCTCAGACACAGGCAAAGGTAGTAAAAAGGCTTCCTGGCAAAAACTACAAGCATCCTGGCAAGGTTTTGCTGACAGAGGCTGCCCTTACTAACCTGAAAGGACATCAAGTCTCCTGCTCTGAAAGCACCAGCCCCTGCACTTTGAGCTGCACGAAAATCTTCAGTGGCTGCCGAGAGAACGGAGGACACAACACCAAACGCAAAAGAAACCAGAGAGGCACAGCTGGGACCCCAATTGCCTTATTTAATAATTACATAGAAAGAGGCAAGCCAGACTGTGCAAGCATTGCCCCCTCCCCAAGCAGCTGGACGCTACAGGCACAGAGCATGGGGAGCACCACCCACTGTTTAAAGGACCACCATCTCCCATGGAACACCAAGGTTACATCCAACAGTATGCAGTAGCCCAAGCGTGTCACACTTGACCTCTCCCAAATTACCAGGAGATGTACTAGGGACATTGAGCAGAGACCACTTTTTCGGCTGCTGGCACAGGAGATCTGGCTTATAGACTACAGTCCAGAACCAACAACAACAGGGAGGTATCCTGATTTCTAATGGAAGGCAGGTAGGGCTGCTGAACCATAGAGAGCGCTCCCAGAGGACAGATACTGAGAGGAACTATTGTGCCAAGGTGCAAACAGCTTTCCCATGGGAACAGAATGACAACCCTGCGTTTCTCATCTCCATCCCCTCCTGACTCAGCAGTCACAGAAACGAACCACAGCTCTTCCTGTGGTCAGTTCTCTTTATTGAGGCAGAATGTAGTATAGATTTCAGCAGAAGACACTGACAGAGCTTAAGTTTTTCTGGGAACAGGGAGGGGAAATAATCCCCCCCCCCCCCCCCCCCCCCCCGTAGACACTTCTTCCCTTTGATGCATCCACGAGTGAGGCTATTAGCACCCCGTGTTCTGGCTGCTGGAGGCAGCTGGTACCCTGCAATCATTTTGCATAAATGTGATTTCTGACAGTCATAGTCACAACACTGTAGACTCCACGTTCCCCAGTGCCAGGACTTGCTACTCTGTATTCACCATAAATGCCCTCTGTGCAGTAAAAAACATGTCTGGCTCAGCTGTACATCAGTCGAGATTAATACTTCCCTATTACGGGTTACAAAACAGCCAGTTTCTGCTCTTTGGGTCGGATTCCCCAGGCACCAACAGCAGCACATTTCACTTGGACTTCACCCATATATAAAAGTTTAACTTGATTTAGGGTTAAAGCGCCCTGATTTACAACATCAGCAGTAAAGTCCAAAGAGCTGCTCTGTTAAGACATATTGACCGAATTTGATCAAGCACTTCTTCTCATTCTTTGCACTTCTCAGCCTACATATAAGCAAGTTTTAAACAAACAAGTGTGCATTTACAGCGCTAGACTTTCAGGCAGCTGCCCAGTCCCATCTCTGGCATAAGTCTGTTTATACATCTAACCTCAAAAAAGCTTATTCCATTGGTTTCTGGGAGACTGCCAAGTGTGACTGCAAAGGATAAAATAGGTGACCTAATCACATTCCTATTTATGAAAACACGATTTCCTCCATCTCAGCAGAAGGTGGAAGGAAATACATTTGGCCAAGAAGACCCCAGTGATATCTATGCTGACGGTATTTGACATTAAAGGAACACTTGGAGAGGGAGAAGCAGTGTGTAATTTGGGCACAGGCTGTATGTAAGCACCTGCACATATTAACCAAGCCTATTGCAATTGCATTTCTGTATTTCTTTCGTGCTGCTACGCTGGTAGCACCCAGTTCTCGACACGCATCTGCAGTGGCTCCCTGGTCTCATGCCACGAGACCTCTGTGTGCACCCCTCATCCCATCACTCTGTTAGACCTTTGCTAAATCAAAGGGAACTGTACCTGACATGGCTGCAGTTACAGAGACGGCAGAGCCAGCCCAGCATTTCTATCAAGTTATTCCTTTTCTCAACCCAACAGCCAGCTGAGAGTTCTGGAAGATGTTTTGGCACCAGTTTTAGCTGAATCATCTAGTAATATAAGCCACATCTGTTCCACACACAATCTGGAAAGCATCTTTTCTTTAGCAATTTCAAAAGAGGAGAAGGTAAAATTGATAGCAGCTTGGCTTGAGGCCTTGCGCGCACAGCAGACCAAGGGAATCAGCTTTTCTAGTCCAGACTGCAAAAGGGAAATCAATCCAGTTTATTCTCTGTAACTCACTAAACCAGCTCAATTATTGCTAGAGACAGTGAGCAAACCCCTGCCAAGCTCCTCAACAGGGGAACTTCCAGAAACAAATAAGACAAACCCTGAAAGACGATCAGCAGGGATTTTTGCTGAGATGCAAAGAGGAGCAATCAAAAAAACCAAGCAACTGCAACAGTTCAAGTCAACAGTTAGAACAAACCAATGAAAGTGAAAGTTAACAAAGCAGCAGAAGGCACAGGACTACTTAAAATGCTTCTGCTACTTATATCCTAAAGACATCTTCAAAGCAAAGATGATGGTTTTCCATTAATCTTTGCACAGCCTTGAGGGCTACAGGGCTCTGTCCCCAGCCAAGAACTCCTAGAGGTACTAGCAATATAAACCAAAAGCCTCTGTTTCAACAGGAAAGGCTAGTTTAAGGATCACTGCCAACCATTAACCTGACACTTGTGGGATGGCTTTGCTGGATGTGTATCAGATGAAACAGTACTGCTGGTTCATTCCGTGCCAAGACCTCACCAGACAGTGTGGGTGCCTCTCTAGCCTCAGCTCCAGCAGCTACATGAAGATGTCTATTAGCAGAACATTCTTCTGGGGCAGAAGTCTTGGGTAGCAAAGCAAGCTTCATGTTACCTCTTTTTTGAAGCCTGACATTTGGAAATCTGGCATGCACAGTCTCGCCTGTGGTAATCATAAGGGGTATGCATCTCCTGAGGCCCAGAAGAAAAGACTAAGAGATAGAAGAACCCAAGCTCCTTCCACAGTGCTCAGTACCACTGGGCACAGTACACCATTTCAGATCAGTGGCTGAGCTCTCAGCTCTTCAAAAGGCAGATTAAAACTCCTTGCTGCATTGGGACAGAAAGAAAAACAAAGAAAAAAAGGAAGAGATTTAATAGCTTTGCTCACTCACAGCTCCTCCTTAAAGCTGCAAAGAGTTAAGTAGAGACTGACCATAGCTTAGGTTTTGTCCTCATCAACCTTGGCTGCATGCTTTCAATACCAATGAAGACAAGAGTCAGAAGAAAAAATAAAGTGAGAACAGGCAGATAAGGGGATTTTGCAATGATCCAAGCCAAGCACTGCTGTCTTAGGCTGTCCTTGAAAAGGGAAGCGAGACATCTTTTCAGAAAGAGCACCAGAAGTACAAAAGTGATAAGTCTATGACCATTTTAGGTTGCAAAGGCCACATTATGACCTGAATACTAAAACATAGCTCCTTCCTTTTCTCTTGGGCACTACAAAAAGCTAAGCAAACTTGCAAATAAGAGTCAAACCTTCCATTTGCTTTCCTTCTCCCTCCTCAACCACCATTTCAGCATCTCCTAGATCTAGTTTTCCCCGGTGGCAAGTCAGCACAAAGAAGGGTTTTTTTTTTTGCTTATACAGTGCTAAGGTATAGAGAAAACTGAGCCAGTCTGGGCAGGAAACATAATATGCTGTAAACTGTTGTGGACAGAGCGATCAAAATTACTTCAGGAATGGTCTTAAAAACAAAAAAGGGGGGGGGGGGGGGGGCGGGGAGCAAACACCTTTCTAGGCAATTAACAGGACATACCACAATTAGTTTCAGAGTTAAGCTGCAAATGAGAATTTGTAGTGCCATTTTCAAGCTCAGTTCAAGGCAACAAAGTTTCACATTAAGAAGACTGTGGTGACTTGGTCAGGCCCTCTGTTGTGTGCATCTCTTCTCAGATCTTCACTGTCATGTGCAGAGACTGCAATTTGTTTCACTACTTTGAAAAGTGCGCTTTACAAACCTACCAACCTGTCAAGAAATGCAGGAACCATTGCTCCATTCACTGTGGATCTTCTGTAGGAAGAATCTTGTATAAATCAAGATGCTGAGGACAGGAAAAACTGAATCAAACATTGAAGAAACACTGATTTAGAAGAGGGGCAAGTCCAATCCCATCCTCAAAGACTACAGTGGAAAGAACTGCATCAGAACATGTGTGAATGGAGACAAATGGTTTTGTTACAAACTGGAGCTAAACCTAGAGCGCTGGAGAATCCTGAACATCCTCCTTGTTACCAAATAAATCCTCCTCCTTTGAATGCCTACTGTTATTAGTTCAAGATTCTTTATATAAAGGGGAGGGTGGAGAGCACTAGAAATGAATTTTATTTTTTCTTTAAAAAGTCAAAATAAAAATAAACCTCTCCAAAAGCCTCCAAGCTTACCCCCTCTCCAGGAATTAGGAATTTGTACAAAGCATCCTTGACCTGACAAAATCACAGTTTAGAAGAAGGTTACACAGCAGCAAAGAAAAGGTGGACAAAAAAGAATCTATACGCATGTTATATGTCACATATACAGCACCACATCCCTACCATGAATCACAGTCAGACAAATGTTTTCATAACTCGGCTTGTATATTCACATCCACCCAGTGTGCACCAATTAGCCACGTATTCCAAATAGCTAAATACAATAGTTATTTATGGCTAGAGACATTTTGTTTCAAAATAGCCCAATGCAAAATTTGCAACATCAAAGCGAAACAAGCAGACATTAGTTCACAAGTGATCCTGCTGGCCCAGGAGATCAGCATTCCTGAATTACTGTGATTCTATCATTGGAAAGAAAGGAGCTTTGCTTTGACAGAAAACAATCATCATGCAGTTTGGGCAGAGAGCGAGCGATCACACCTCTACATGGATGGAGAACAGGAGAGAGGGTGAAGCTTGAGTGCAAACCCAACCCTGCATATGAAATGGAAACAACTGGTGCATTTTCACCGTAGGCTGAAGCTGGACAAGCAAATATGCATCTCCTTGGTCTGTGCAGACAGATGCCACCAGAGAAGATGAAGCTTTCCCCGTGTGGCAGAACATGCTTGTGGTGTGTCAGCCTGGTGGCTCTGTTAGGTGTAAATGCACTTCAGGTGTTTACAGCACTCACTACCGAAGCAGACTGTAGTCTGGGTTAGCACTGTGCGTGCACCCAATTTAGGAGTGCTTCTGGCAATTTACAGGTAAGGAAAATATGGGTGCTGGGAAAAACAGGTCATAAAAAACCAAGACTATTTAAATGTAAAATAAAATGCAGCAAAGCGCACTCTGTGGCCACAGTAAGTCCCTTAGGAATCACGAGACACTTCCTGACAGATCGCTGGTAAGCACAGACTATTTCTCCCTCCCTTAGACAGCTAACAGGATCCAGCCCTTCCCACCACTTAAAATTCAATACTGTAAGAGACTGCCGACTCCTCTGTACATCGGAAGCAATGGGAGAAGCGAACAAAGCTGCTTTACTTTCCTCTAATCTTTCTCCCTTGTGTGCCTGCACCAGATGGTGCCGAGCTGCAGGTTGGAGGGAGATAATAAACCAAGAGGAAAAAAAACCTGGTAATATTAGGTTATAAAACAGCTGACCTTCAAATATGACATCAGCTCCTGTTTAATTGATGGGACAGGTCCAGACAGACAGACGCATGCACACTGGGATGTCCATATTCAGCACCTTCTTTTCTAATATGGGAAGAAGCCATACGGCAGCACTGTTAAAACGGTCTGTTCAAACTTTACAGGTGTGAGAATAAGCAGAGAAAAAGCCAGAGTCTCCATTTACCTTGAGACAAGGCAGACCCACTCGGGGAAAGCATTCTTGCTGAAAGTGGTTTTGCTCAAACCCCTGGTCCAGTATCACAGGTCTCTACAGATGACAGCCCGCCTCTCCCACTGGAAGTGAAATTACCCCCGAGTTAAAGAGCACAGATCTTCCAGAAGAGGAAAATTCTCAAATACAAGATGGTTATAAGCTTCTGGCTACTCTGGCCCAGAGCTTTCCTTCTAGCTGCCATCACTGCGAACACTGCTATGAACAGTGGTTTTAAACACCATGTTGAAGAGCGTGGTTTTCCTGCTGCAGTCACGCACAAGCTCTGGAAAACTTTGCCACAGCATACTGTAAAATTTTGCAGCCTTTTTTTGACATGCTGTTCTCAAGCATTTGCCCCCAGCCTAGTGTTGGATGGCTACTTTGTATCACGTCCAGCTTTGGGATAAAGAAAGCAAACCACGCTAAACAGTACTCCTGCTGATGAAAAGGAAAGCCCTGTGCTAGGCTACTGCGAGGAAAATGGATCAGTGGGAAATGCACGGGTCTGAGAGTGGGGAGCCCGGGGTGGCTCTCTGCTTCCCCTGCAAACACATGCAACACAGAAGAAGTCATCTCCTGCCCACCTGCCACAGCTGCCTCTGCAAGTAGCTGAAAAGGGCTTTAAGACTATTAAGTGGTTTGAGAAACATTAGATTCTGTTTTAGTGCTTTTAGTGCTCTCCAGGCAAAGGTGACAGACAACGGCCTCAGCCAGAAGAGCGCACATCTCGTGTCATACTCAAGGAAGCAGCCTGCGTTGTACACTGAGTCACAGGACTTTACGGCTATGTTTTGCCAGTCTCAAGGAAAATCTATACAGAGGCTCTCAGCAGCAAGGGACAAAGCCACATTGAGTGACAACACTGAACAGTTCAGTATTTATTAGACGTGTACAGAAGTAAAATAGCTTGCTGTAAGCAGCTCAGTGCTGAAACACTGAATTTCAGTTTTCTTGCTGCTTCAAAGATGCTTCAATCGGGGAGGAACAAAGCCAAGAGCAGAGCCGCTCAATCACTGTGTCCCAGCAGAGTGTCTGCACCCAGACACCGATACAAACATCTCTCGTTCACATCACAGCCGTACCAGGTCTGCCTGACTCCACTCTTTAGAGCCAGACAGATGCCTGGACACTGGCCAGCATGCAGGTCCCTCACCAAACTACTGCTTCCCTGTCCTGTGAACAGCCCTGTAACCTGTTGTTGTCCTTCTCAGAAACCAAAGGTTGCGGGCAGGGGAAATGCCTTCCCAAGAACTCAGAAATTTTGCACAGATCTTGGAACCGGGACAACAGTGATTTAACATCTACCATTAAAAGCAGTTTAAAATTTAATGGTCAGAGCATAATAAATCCTATCCAGACATTTTCAGCTTGCAGCCAGGCCATCAGCAGGGCAGAAATAGATTTGCTGCAAGGCAACCAGGAACAATTTTAAGTGTATTTTGTAGAGAACACAAGCCCTGGATTGTCTCAAAGCACAGCTTTGTCCAGCACCTAGAGGAGAAGACACAGGGTCAGGAAAGAAGGTACTCAAGCAACCAATATTTGCCAGTTAAAATAGATGGGACCAAGAAACAAGGAGTAAGGCAGAACAATGCTAAACTGTAGTGCAGAACTGGAGCATTATCCTCCTAGGTGCAGAACAGAATAGCAACAACGCTACAATAACTTTACGTTTTCCTCCAGAATTGCATTGGGTTCTCATTTGGGTCCACGTTGCTTCTTATACTGCACTTAGCATCTCAAATAGCTGAATCACTGCCTAGTTATCAAGTGTGGCACTGAGCACCTGCATGTGTAGGAACTCCTTGCTAACAGAGTTTGGATGTGACTCCAAGATGCACTGTTGGGATCTTTCAGAGATACTGGTCACATGGTTGTTCTGCCAGGTTGAGGACACAAATTGCTTTGCCTTCCTTTGTCAGCAGGCTCTCGAAGCAAATAGGAGGACCTTTTACCATCCACCAGAAGCAGAGACAGGGACTAAAGAGTGCATTCCTTCACCCCTTGTTACCATACCTGCTACAAATCAAACCCCCACACACACAGCAAAGACACACAGGACACAGAGCTGTGGACAAAGCCAAGCTTAGTTCCCATCTTCCTCCCACATGGGTCAACAGCAGACCTCCCATATTCTCCAACAGGCACAATTCAAGTAGCTGGAGGCTGAAGATGGGGTTGCTTCAGAATGGAGGGGACATCAAAAGTGAGATGTTTGCATCAGTGATACCAGCTCCATCCTCCCACAGACGTTCTCCTCTTACCTCCTTATGGTTGGGACTTGATGATCTTAAAGGTCCCTTCCAACCTCAGCAATTCTATGATTCTATGATTCCTTAGATCAATTGCCCCTGTAATTTGGGGAAATACACCACTAACTACGGCCTCCTCGATATCCCAGTCACTAAAGTTTTAATGCCTTAAAAACAACGGGATTGGGAGAGGGGTTGGTGAAGGGAGAGGGGAGAAGCTGCGCTGTGCCAGGCAAGAGGCCTCTCTCCAGCTCTCTGATGTTGGCTCCTGCTGTTCTAATAGAACCTTATCCGGGAAAATAAATCTTTAGTTAAAGAATGCTGCAAACAACCACAACGGTGCTTTATCGTGGCAATACCAACCCCACTGCAGCTTCTAAAGCTCACGGTTGAACAGAGGGTGAGCAGCAGCAACCCCACACCGTGCTGAAGTCCGCATTCCTAAAATTCCCCAGCGCAGGCAGGCATGCTCAGAGAAGGCGGCTTAGTGGCTCAGGGGTTATTAGCTGAGAGTTCAGGTTCAGATGTGTCATGGGATGGAGGTCAGGGAATGGATACGGCTCCTTGTCTCTCCTGGGTTTTTATTTAAAAATCTTCAAGCATTCTCAGTGTAGCACCCGCAGTGTCCTCTCTCCACCCACTATTGCACAAAGCAGTTTTTGCTTGTGTTCCTCCAGTCATTACAGCCTGAGTAAGTGCTGGAAGGTCTCCGGGGCCCCAGCGCAGGAGATCCACGCTGCAGCAGCCTCCTGGGAGGTCTCAGGAAAACAGCAGCGAGCAGCTTCCACCCTACCCCTCAAATAACCACCACATCAGCATGAGGGAGGAGGATAGTGTTAATGCAGCAGGAATCAACAAGCCTGCTTGTTTCTTATTCCAAAGCGAAGACAAAGGTGGGGTTTGTTCAGCTAGGCAGCACAGCCAAGCCTTGCAAGGAAGGCAGGAAAAAATGTGGGTATTTTTGATTTTGGTTTGGACCGAGTCCCTTGAAACGGGATGGGCAGGGGAGTATTTTATAAAGAAAAGTAAAAAATTGGAAATACAGAAGAAAAATACCTGCCCAGTAACACTGCTTGTCTGGAGACAAAGGGGAATGGGAGGAGGGGAAAAAACAGGGGAAAAAATCCAATGCTTCAAGCTTATTTTATGCTAACTTCAGAACAGGAAGGAGTCACTAAACCTTTCTGTGTTTTAGAGCAGAAGATAAATGGAAACAAACATTTGATTTTGGGGTATATTTAAGAAAAAATATGGCACACTAACACTAAAAAAGCAGAGTTGAAATGTAGCAGGGAAGTCTGGACATAAAACAACAAAATATAAAAGTGAAAGAAGGTCCCTAAATTCCCTATACTTCCAGCATAGGAACACATATAGCAATTGGAGAAAATGAACTGTGAAGGTAGAGATTTAAGTCCTATTATTTGGTAGAAGTTCCCTGACAAATCAGTTTGCTAGTCAAATCACACAATCCTTTTTTTTTTTTTAAGCTATTCGTTTGCAGTGTTTAATAGGAACATTTTCAGCCTCGGACTGAGCTGTATTTGGTAGCTACAGTGCTAATAATAAACTGTTAAAATATCTTGCTCCTTCAGCTGACCAACTCCCTTAAAATGTCTTGTGGCAGAAGCCAATGTGCTGTTTGATCAGGAAATTAGTTGTCTTGGAGACATCTTCACATACAACAGCAGCTCAGTCAGTCACTTTGAGTGACGCCACCTTGCAATCTGCACATTAACTTCAAACAGAAAATGAGGATATCAAAGCCACCGAAAAAGAAATCATCACCTGCAAGAAACATGCTGTTCTTCTCCCATGCCCTGTTAGCTGAAGGGAAAGCTGTAGCAAGGCGAGAGTTTTGATCTCCAAATGCGCTGCTACCTCCCTGCGTAATTAGGTCACTAAGAGGCTAATGGTGTTCCTGTTCATACAACCATTTATATGAAAATTATAATCTGTGCTGTTCTTTCAGAATCAGTTTCAGGTCAAACCTGCAGGCATCACTTCTAAAAAAGAAAGTTACCAAAAGGTTAGACAAAGAGGCAATCCAGAAGCGCCACCACCTAGTTATAACCTCATGGATTAGAAAGAGGGTTATAACTACAAAGCATGCGGGCAGTCCTATAGCACCCGGCATCAGTTTACAAAGGCTACCAAATAGTAATCTACAAGGTAAACCACTAAACCCAAGCTATGTGACCTGATCAAAAAAGATGCTTATCTTCTAGCCACCCTTAACGGAATTCTAAAATGCTCGCAAATAAAAAGTAGAACCAATGCTGCCCAGCTCAAAGACACAGACAGAGATGCATCAAACTCCCTCTCACCTCTCACCAGCTCTACACACACACACACACACACACACACAAAAGGCCAAGGCAGAAAGTGAGCCAAATGCCAAACAAATTAGATTCATGCCAATGCATGTATTACTCCATGTTTGGGATTCAGGATTATGAACAATAGGACATAATGTCTTTAATCGCCTTCAAAACACATCTCTTACCTGGCAATAGGCCTTCTGTTGGGCTTTCTCCTGCCCCAAAAGGCAGATTGGTGCTCCAGCAGGTGCTGGATCTAGTGAAACATGGACGAAAACATCCTCAATTCTCTTTAGCACATGCTCTGATGATCCAGCATAGTCAGAACTGACAGATGTTTATTCCCCTCTTGAGCCTTGAGGTGCACTGGAAGTGGTGTTCCTCCAAGGCCTTATGCAAGCACAGAAAGATGCGCTTAATACATCAACATCTTTGCTAACTCAACAGCTTTTGAAACCACAAATCTGTTAACTGTAGGTTTGCGTATTTGCAACACAGAACATACAGGCAAGTCTCCTGTATAATTTCCTTAATAGTACCACATATGACTTGGGAGTAGTTCAACTCCTGTGCAAACAGGAGTACATACAAAGGCTTAAAAACTTTGGGAAGAAAGACACTGTCTCTGTATAGAACATTCCTGCCAACAGCTCCAGTTAAGGGGAAAAAGAAAAGCCTTGTCCCAGCTGTAATGAAAGGTTCCCCTGGGCAGCAAGAAGAGTAGCTTTGCTCACGGAATATTTGCATCCCAGCTGAATTAGTTAATGTGTGTTGAACACTCTGAAAATTGTGAAGTGGTTTATAAACACCAACGATTGTTATTTATTATTGTCTTGGTGCGCAACAGTGGAAACTAGTGCCATTTACGGACGCAAATTAAGAACAACAGGAGGTCCATCGACATGCTGTGGGTCTGGGGACTTTGTTCATTTGTCTCCCCCACTGCTGTTTCCCTCAGACAGAAATCTCTTCCACAGGACTCCTACAACCCTCGCCGAGCAGGGCTGGCTTTGGCCCAGCAAAGCCTGTCACAGTGGAACAGTTCTGCCAGGAGGGGATGAGACCTCCGCCTGCAAACATAGGTTTTATTCACTTCTCAACTTCTCTCCTACACTCCAAAGCACTGTCATCACTGCCCTTGAACAGCAAATATTTTCCACCTAAATTATTTGTTTGGGGCAAAGTAAGGCAGAAAATAGAACAAAATAAAACCACATGCCCATTTCATGGTAAAGAAAGGGTTAGTTAAAACAAGTTGAGAACTCAGAGTGACATACGCTAGCACAATAGAGTGATTCATATACACAAGCGATGTCTTACAAGACTGGTCTCAGCATAAGAGCAGATTTTTAGACATCGATTTCTTTACCTGCATTGTTAAGAAGAAGCTTAGATAAAAAGATGATTCTAAACCTCCTATCTGCAGCTTGGGTGAAGATGCAAGAGGGATTGCCTAGTTTTAAAGTAACCCAGGAATTCCCTATGTTTCCAGAACCACAATTTAGGTTTAAGAAGATCAAAATAACTTTTTTTAACTTTGATTTTCCAGACCAACTTGTAACTTAACTCTGCGTCTCTGACAATGTGCAAATAGTTTTGCTAAGTGCTTACATAGCACATATGAATCCCTCTCCAAGACAATTAAAATAACTGCACAGACTCAGTCATTCTTTGATATCACAAGCCTGTGTCAAAGGGGTTATTTCCAGTATCACATTGTTGCCTCAACAGCATGCTTTGCACATTCACAAAATTCACAGGATACTGGGAAAAACTGGGCGCACAGGGTCAAGCTTTTACAGACAACTTAGCACATAAACCAAGCCTCTGACAGATGCTCAGTCAAATTGCAATAGCTGCTTTTCCTCAATACTGCACTTAGATGTGTGTTACAGGTTGCACATTGGAAAAAAAAAAACCCAGACATTTAATTCAGAAGGTGCAGCTTGCTCAGAGATATGCTGCACTTGCAGAAAGACTTGCATTCCTCTTATTTTCCTCAGGTTACTGATTGCTTAGCACACAGTTGCCCTACTGTCTATGAAATACAGACATTTCAGCAACTCAAGCTTTGAGGGCCTAATATCAAGGGGCCAATATCAATACCTGATCTGTCATTCAGCACACTGTATGCAACTTTCAAAAGGCAAATTTCAGAGACAGAAGGCAACAGAGCCCCTGAAGTGTTGTTACAGTGACATTCCCTCCTCTATTTGCAGAGCTGCAAATGGTTTTACAAATACCATTCAACCAAAAGTTTAAAATAAACAGCAATTCACTGTCCACTGGAACAGAAGCAAGCTCTGCTGGGTGTATCACATGGAATAACCACTGGAGAGTAGCTGTACAGCTATCCGTGTGTATAGATCGGCATCCATACCCAGGCTTCAGAACCATATATAACAAAGAGCAGTGGGTTTGGGCATCACTGAATCAATATAACTACACAACTCTTAATGCTGGCAAGCAAGAAGTGTATTTAGAAGGAGATTAGGGTATTTTCCCCCTCCTCCCCAGGACAAGCCTTATTTCATTTGAATGCAGTCAGTTAGCTCCTTTGTTTGCACCCAGCTCCAGATTCCTCAGTCCACCAGGCAATGCTGTACGATCACATTCAAGAGTGGCAATGTACAAAAAAAGTTTACACAAATTGGTCACAAAGTACCTACAAGAGCTTGCAAGCTCCTGCAAAATGCCCTCTAGAACAGGTTCCTGTCACACTGAGCTAGGGACAGAGATTAGAGTTATCAGCTTTGACACTCAGCAGGAATGTGTCACAAAGGATTAAATCATTATATCATGAAGTGTCAGCAAACGCAGCTTTCCTGCTGTTCTACCACTAAGTTATACATTAATTAGTGAGGTACAAAACAAACATGAAATATCTCCAAGCATCTGCCTGTGGATCAGGCCCAGCCAGAGCTATTAGCACAGGATTCATTTCCAAGAGGAGTGACCGAAAGCATCACCAGCTCTTCAAGAGATCCATTAAAATGCAAAGAGTAGAAGTGCTGAAGGGAAAAGCACAGAAGCTAATTACGGTGTTTGTCTTAGCATTTTTGATAGCTGTTTAATACAACTCCTTCCTCACAACCTCAGCACCTGATTTTCTAAACAAAGTCATATATGCACCACCGAATAAGAACATCCTTCCTTGAGAGAGGTGTGGAGCAGTGTAAAAAGATCCTACAACATGAACAGGACAGTTGATACAAGATATTTTAGAACAGAAAAAAAACATTGTCTAACAGACTATGCAGTAAAGCAAGAACCAACTTTGCTATTTCTAGATGCAACTGCAACTGTTCTCTAGCTGCTCAGCAGTTCTGGACCAAATCTTTTACGAACCCTCACTCCATCAGTGGGTGGAAGAAATTCCGCATGGTCTGACTGCAGGCCACAGTACAGAAGATCTAAGCAGACCAACAGCATCCCACGCATAAACCTCTACTTTTCATCTAAATCGTGACATTAGAAAGCTGTCATTGGACACACACACACAAAAAAGTTTCTCTGCCAATTCCTTATTGCCATCCCAGCAGGATTTCAAGCTTTGGCCATGTCTTGTGTTTTTCCCTTGCTTTCTGTCCCAAACTGCTGCCTTCTACTGCTTGGCATTGCCCGACTCTGCCAAATTACATCAGCATGCAGACTGTGGCCAGGATGCATTCTTTAAACTAATTTGTCCCAATTTTGCTTTGGGATCCCTTCAATATAAGATAAAATTACTTGCTAGAACTGCCTAACTGGGTCAGGTTGTAATCTGTCTCTCAGAGGCTGAACTGTACTTGATCTTGACACCACCACATCAACACCCAATAACAGAGCAACTGTTTGCCTTCACTATTTAAATACTTTCTGAGGCTAGACTCTCAAAAACAGACTCCCTTTTCCAGCTTCAGTCTCAGAGGGTCGCATGGTTAAACCATCCTGTCATGAAGAACAGCAACACCAGAATGTTCCACTATTCAGGTAGCACCCCACCTTTCACAGATTGCTGAACCACAGGAGGCAAGGAAGGCTTCTGGTAGTACCGAGGTCCCACTATGTACCATTATATTCAGAAACTTGCGCAGGTCTGTGTAGATTTGGGGGCAGCTCAGAATGGAACGTAGGTCTAGGGTGTCCTGACTCAGCGTTTTACCTACAGAGTGATTTTCTTAGGGTGAAATGGATGCCACCCACCTCCTGTTCTACAAGCTGAAGCCACCCAGCGCTGTGCAAACTTCTGCCCACAGCCCTAAACATGAGTGGGTGGAAGTAGCTACCACTGCTGTTTCAAAGACACGGATATTATGAACCTTAAAGTAATTAATCACCCCCACTCAGTGGTATGCAAATTGTACCTTCGTCATCAGCATGCTCGTAACAAAATGCATTAACAACCTTCTAATTAAATGCTTTAAATTAGATTAAAATCATATTGTCTGACAGGTGAAATATAATGTGTTAACAGGATTATTGTAACTTCCTTAGCATCAAGTGTTTATTAAAAGCTCAAACGTCAAATATGTCAGGGAGAAGGGAATCTATCTTCCTCAACCTGAATGCTACAGCACACGTTGATTCCCTTACAACCAGAATGTCACGGAAATGGCGCTTTGAAGGAATTGCAGAAAGTTTATCTAATGCAGAAGTACATGATTCAGGGACCTGTCAGGTTGGCTGAAATACTAAGGTGCAGATTAATCCACTCAGTCCAAGACAACTGCTATTTGCAGTGAAAGGGAATGCAACAGAATGGTACAAATGAAAGCAAACATTGGAGTTCTCTTTAATAAAGAGAGCAAAATCCATAGCAGCATCTGTCAATTGGAACATCAGCTGCTGCGGAAAGATTTATTTTGAATGTCTCATAAGCTGCCTTCCAGTTGCATTACCACAAAAAGAAGCCAACCTTCGTATTTTTGTTAGTCAGACAGTAAGACAGGTTTGTGCTAACAGAAGTCATAAACCTTCACTGGATATAAAACCCATAGTTAGGATGAAGAACCTATGAAGTATGGTTGCAAATTCCAATAAAGCCACAGTTCAGTCTCCTGAACTCAGATCATACTACTAGTGATCAGAACAAGACTTGGGCAAATAACATGAGACATCCACCTAAAGGTCATTTTTCAGCTCTCACCCTTGCTCCCATGCCGGCACGCTCCTGTTTTCTCAATAAGGGATGTTCTGTGAGTACAACATCCAAAGCTGCCTTCTGCTTTAGCTCCCATGATAGGTCCGCTGCTTTTCCGAGGAAAAAAGCAGGGCCGATATCCTTCTTTGCCTCCCCAGAACTCCATCTACTCTACTGCTTCTTTCATACCCTGAAGACAGGCAAATTAAAGAAAGTCTAAATGTAATATAGTATGCTGTGCAGATGAATGGATTGTTACTCTCAGCGAATTTTATCTCCTCGTTCAGATGATACCAGGGAAAGCTACCGATGAGCAGAATTAACTTTTTCTTTTGGGCTATGGAACTTAACCCATTCCAGCTGTAAGTTGCTAAAGGAAAACCTGATTCAGGAGGTATGTTACCCTACATAACGCATTCAACTCTTAAGCCTCTCTCTTCATGGGAAATGAGCTTGCTTCTCAAGCTAGTTTCATACACCAGCATCACCCCGCCATAGGTAATGGACTCAATGGCTGCTCATTTTTCTTAGACTCAAAGAGAGTTCATAGGTCTATGCCAGAGCCTCTACCTGCAGCTGCCACCACAGGGTCTCACACAGGCGTGCCTGGAGGTGCAGTTGTCAGCTCCGTCACTCTTAACAGTGTCATGCTGAAGGAGCCTGGCAACTGAAGCCCCTTTGACTGGAGGCGAGAGCTAATCTCTCAGTCTTAACCACATTTCTTCCTAGCACTTTCTCACCTAACCGATCTTGCAGAGTACAAACTGCTACAGTCTGAACTGGACAGAGAAAGGAACACGGGGAAAGGTTTCAGAGATGTACCTGGGAAAAGCATCTTTGCAGCAAAAGGACTGGGGCATGCACAGGGGCAAGAGCGTACATGTCAAGGTCCAAAAAAAGATACAAAAGTTTTAGCTGTACAGCAGATGGTTAAAGCCCGCAGGAACTTGGCATTTGTCAAACAAAAATTAAGACAGACAAATCCAAAAGACTTAACGCAGCTTGGAGATTCCCTTTGAGAAGTCCAGGCAGGACTACGACATCCCGATCTAGACTGGACTTTGCCTGTGGGCTGCTCTGGATCTCCAAATATCTATCCATCTTATAAATTACCAAAGCTATAATAAAACATGTCCTCCAGCCTTCCTGAGCAACATTGTATTTGCCTCTAATTTAGCTTCACCTACAAAAATAGCCAGCTGCCTAAAAGAAAGTCGAACAACTGGTTTCTGACTAGAATTGCTCCAAATGTTTTAGCATTCATGCAAAGTCATGTGGAAGAAAAAAGGAAAAGTCAGAAACCAAACAACTCACGTATCCTGGTTACCATCCTCCACTATAATTATAAAATTGCCCTTAAAACATAATTGCATAATTGGGCTTGGCAAGTATTCACCCAAATCTTTTACAAATATTTCCACAGACTGAAGGAACAGGCGGTGGGCAGTCTGACAAGCCCGCCATGAGAATTCGTGCCCTTAGGACATGTTCCTAGCTATTACGCTAAATACTTTGCATCACAGCGGAATGTTTCAAAACAGTAGTTTAGCAAGTGAAGTACCAGCATCTTAAAACAAATTGAGAGAAAGATTTTCAAGCTATTTTCCCTGCACACATACATGGAGCAGCAATCCCTTTGAACAAAGAGACAGAGGAGGCTACGGATCCTTTTTAACTAGTTACAACGGAAAGAATCCCCAGTTAGATGAAATTGGTTTACTTCTAGTAGCTATAATCAAGTAGAAGCTACCAACGCCTTGCTAGGTTACTTTACCAGCATAGCACCCTGTCCCTCAAGAAAAAAACAAAACAAAACAAAACAAAGCCCCCACAACCTCAAATGCAAATACAGAAACCTGTGGCCTGCAGGGAGAGGAGACCCAACAGAAGCCAGAAACGAAATCTGCAATACAGTAAGGTTGTTTTTAACAGCTGTGCATTATGCATTCAGCAGCACAGGGAATGCCAGCAGGGAGTCTTTATTAACATAGGCCTCAGAGTACAGTGTGCTCCTATCATGATTGGCCTCTCTTGAGAAAAGGCGCACACACACAAAAGACTTAACCCTAGAGAGATCACTCCAATCCTGTTGCTATTTCATCAGCTCGACACCACAAGAGATACCAGAGAACTTCTGTGAGATATCATAGACAAACAGGTAACACTCCCAACAATGCCTGAAATCTAATCTACAATAGAAGGTTTCATCAGCACGTTATGCCAGGTAGGGAAAGGGAGGAAAAAATGCTGCGCAAACCCACACAACAAACTCAGACTACCAATGTTGTTCTGCTATACAAACCTCAGGTACAGGGGAGAACCATGAAATGCTCCTCTTGTAGAAGATGCTAATAAAAGCAAGCTGTTGTCAGGACACCTGTGTTCTCAGCACAGCAATCTGCACCTCCACTGCACATGTTTTAGGGGTCCGTCAGTCCAAGAAACAGCTGGAAGCCTTGCTACAGATGCAGGGGCCCAGCAGGGTAACTCACTCCATTTGGTAAGCTGGTATTGGCAGCAGAAATCTTTTGCTGATGCCAGCTCTGCCTCCACTATGAGACTTGCCTCTATCACAAACACTTGCTAGCGCTCCCAGCTTAGCACGGGGGAAACACCAGAGAAAAGGGAAATGCTCTCAGAATAGGCTCACCACCTCTCCTTTATCAGGTGCTGCTACAAGCTCTCTAGAGGTCTTGTCAACAGCTTTAAGTTGCAACTGGCTGCAGATCCTCAAAGTGTGGCCTGTCATGGTGGGCAGCTCCCACAAAAGCGAGATGCAGCCACTGAAGTGACAAAAAGATATACTAGAGGCCTGAAAAACAAAACAAAACAAAAAGACCACTTTAGCACCAATTTAAACCAGTCCTTCCCCTGATCTGGGCGAGGAAGATAGCAATGAGAGAAAGAGAACGGCATGAAATATCCTGAGCATCGCGCTTCTGAGTCTACAGAGAAGAAAAAGTCTCATGATAGGAAAGGGAAACAAAATACCAACCTGAAGAGCTTGAAAACTGCTCTAGATGACTGAATGCCAATATGTGCCTGGAGTGGAGGAAACAGCTCTGTATAGTCTGTATTTATTCATATCTCCTTGCTCTTTTCTCTTGTTAAGAAGTAAAACACCGAGTCAGTATCCCTAATAACATGAGCTGGGTTGAGGCAGCAATAGCACTAGAAATTTCAAGGGGCTGTTTAATATGCAATGTTCTAGTTCCCAAGAGCGTAATATATGGCTTTTTTAAGCCTAGCACATCTGTGCATTACAACACTATTTCACTTATGTGCTGAACAGAAAAAGACAGGTAGTGGTTATTAAAGAAGTTTCCTGGAAGTACTCGTACTGCAGGAACAACGCTCTCTAGGTCAGGTACCTCTAAAAAGTTTTTAATACGAGTGCCATGCACCTCTCATCACAATAGCAGCAAGTGCTTTAAAAATCAAAATATCATTGACTGTAATACCATCACTTGATAAAAATACTCCTTTATCACTCTTTAAGCAAAAAAACCCAAACCCCTAAACTGAGTCACAGGGAGCATAAGTGATTAGCTCCTTTCACGACTGGCAGGCAGAGCCTTGGTCTCTCAGTCACTCCCAGCCAGCCTGCTGCCCAGAACACATGACTGTCTTTTCTCCACTCGTTTTCTTAATACAGCCTTTGCCTCCTTTGAGGCTCAGTTATACCTGTGCCAAAGAGACAAGGAATGATCAGGCGCAGCTCAGTGCGAGTACAGGCAGTTACCCAGCAAAGGCACCAAAAGGCACCTGTTGTTTCAGTGTAGGGTGTTATCAAAACCATATGGTCTTGGTGACTATGAATGGGATGGCCAGGAATTGTCCACATTCAGAAAACACTCACCTCCCCCACCTGACAGGTAGGTCATTTGCAGTCCTATTCTAACGCTTGGGGCAGAAGATTTTGGACAAAGGCGTGACAAGCAGTACCTCTCCCTAATTTTATCGTAGCCCAACTCTTGAGATCTCCCAGAGCTCACTGCTAATAGCCAGGGCAAGACAACACAGACGAAAAAGAGTTAATATAAAATAGAAAGAAAAGATCTGACCTAGAGGGCAAGCTGTGCAGAGTACAAACATCTGAGAATCCGCACAAAGTCTCCTCGCCTATCATTCATCCACCAATTACGCACCAATGTAATTAAATCAGGAAAGCTACGTTTAATTTTCCTATCATCACCCGATGAGATAAGAGCAGTACGTATGGGAGGGATCAGGCACAGGGGAAAGAGCTATTTATTAATAAGTTAAATCCTTTTAGATTTAAGAGCCTTTCTAGCTAAGAAGAGTCTGATCCACAAACACAACTTCTGGGTCCAATGAAGACAAATGAGACGCCCCATCTCCATTTCTGTCCTGGGTTTGGTCCTCAAGTCTCTGCTTTTATTCAGAAACAAGTCTCATTGAAAATTGCCAGACATAATTTAAACAGAAATACAACTTTTGTTTAAACCCCAGTTTTAGTTTATATATTTAAAAGTGAAGAACACTCATCTCCTAGCGATTATATTAACAAAGACAGCCACATTAATTTATGTTATGTCTAAACAGCCTAAGGCTCCCGGTTTTCATGAACAGCCAGGCGTTAGGGTGCATTTGCAGAAATACAAACACTCCAGCCCGTTCTTCTGTCTTTCTTCTATTGCCTTCTCCCGCACGAGGCAGGAAGAAATGCTGTGGTCCCTGTCCCCTGAAAAGACTAGTAATGCTGAAACAGGATCATAGAAAGCTTTCTCTACTTGCTAGCCACGCACCCAGAACTGCTGGTCTGGCTGTTTTCTCTCCACTTCTCTTTGCTTCGTCCCATCCAGCCCTGCTTCCTCAGCCAGCTATTTAAAGCCCCGATTGAAAAATGTGTCAGACCATAATAGTGGATGACTTCCACAGGATCAGGTTTTCAATAACAAAAATCCTACAGGCTTTGATGCAACCATGGCTTCACCACATCATTTCTTTTTTTTTTAAGCAGGAAGGGAAATATTTATAATAGCAACTATAAATATACATGCTACTGACTTTTCAACTTGTTGTCCTTGTTCTCAAGCTAAATTTAGTCTGCTATATCCTGTCCAGCCCTTGGTGAAAAAGCAATACATGCACTCAAAATTGTGCAAATCCCACCGCAGGCAATTACACTTATCCAGGTACCTTGCAAGATAACCAGATGGACGTGTAGGTTCTCATTTAGTGAGTGTAGGTATGTTCACAGCTATAGAGCAAGTGATTATTACAGTGATTACCCGCCGATACAGAAAATAATTATTATTGCAATAGGATAGCTCTGTGCTTCTGAATGAGAAAAGTGATGCAGGTTATTCACAGTGCACATGTAGACCATACACTTGGTTCCTGCCAAATACATTTCGAGGGTGTATGTGCACCTCAGCTACAAAGAACCGTTCTCTGGCCACACCTGCTGTTTACCCATGTCCTTATTTTTTACATGCAGAAATGTTAGAGAGATTGATTCAAACCTGAGTGACTGATTTCAAGGTCCAACCTGCACGTTAAAGAGCATCCTTTTGCATCCTGAAGGGTCTCGTTCGTGTGAGTGATTTCTTAGTCAAAACAAGGTAAATATTTATCAGGAACTGACTACCTAGAGAATCAGAGTTGTTAGTCATTGCACTGGTAATCTTAAGGAGCCTTAGTCATGCCAGAGCCCAGGTGATTTCTGCAAGGGCCGACACATGTTTCACCCTGGTTTGAGGATCCCTGCCCACGATTCAAAGTTTCAGGCAGATGAGGACTCCCCTGCCACAATCTGACTTGCTCCACTCACAGCAAGTTTTGCAACCTAAGCAAGAAACGCAGTTCAGAGGATGCTCCTGTACAAGCATCAGCCGGTCTAAAAACCAAAATAAGCGGTCCATAAAAAAAAAAATAAATAAAAAAATCTGTGTTTCCTATAGCCTTGATAGTTGGGGGAAAAAAACAATAAAGGGTCGGGCTCGCCTCGCCTCCAGCCCGGCGTGTTTCTCGGGCACCGGCCAGCTCTGCGCCCCAGCCTTTCCTCTGTGCTTATAAATACATCGCTGCTATCGGCTAGGTGGACAGGACAGGAAAAAATAGTTTCCTGGGGGTGAGACCCGCCCTCCGGCCGGGGATCCCCCCAGCTCGGCGTGCCCGCGGCGCGGGGAAAGGGTCCTCCGGTGCCGCACCGTCGGGCAGCCCTGCCCCGGGGTGCCCGGCCGGCATCGCCCCCGCCCCCGCCCCGCACGGTCCCTGCCCTACCCAGCATGGAGAAGATGAAGTCCTTCGCCGTGTGGATCTCCAGGGCTCGCTGGTCGTCGTATTCCCTCTGGTCGTGTTTGGTGAATTCCTGGATGAGTTTATTCAATTCCTCCACCCTGGCTCCTGATCGGAAATCCAGCTCCGGGAAGGGAGGTTTGCTGTTGGTGCCGGCGGACCCTGCCTTGCTGGCGAGAGGCGCCGCCATCTTCATGCAAAAAAAAAAAAAAAAAAAAAAAAAAAAGAGGAAAGAAAGGGAGAGAGAGGGGGTGGGAAAAAAGAAAAAAAAAAAAAAAAAAAAAGGAGGGGTTTGCAATGGAAGAATGGAAGCGGCGCCGCAGCGCAGCGGCGAGCCCGGGCGCGGGGGCTGCCTGCGCGGCGCGGAGCGGAGCGGAGCGGTCCCCGGGAGGCGCGGAGCGGCGCCGGGCGCCGCGATCAACAAGCGGCCGCGCCGGCTGAGCACCCCCCTCCCCGCTCCCCCGCCACCGCGCCCGCCCGCCCGCGGCACCGCGGAGCCGCCGCGCTGGGGGCCGGGCCGGAGCCGAGCGGGGCCGCCTGCTGCCGGGGCCGGGGGGCAGCGGGGGGAGCTGGCTTCTCTGCCGGCGTCACGGCGGGCGGGGGCTGAGGCTGGAGCCAGAGCGCTGGCTCCGGGTAAAATTCCTTCTTTTTTTTTTTTTTTTTTTTTTTTTTAAATTTAAATTTAATTTTAAACTTTCAGCAAAAGCCTCGTCCTGCAAGCGGATTAATAACCGGCTGGGAACTCTGCTCCTCCCACATGTTCCTGAGGCGTTCTGCGCTTATTCTTTTTTTGCTCCATAAGACATCCTGAAGATTGGGTTTTTTTTATATATATATATATATATGAAGTAATTTTATCGTATGTCTTAGAAGCAATGACCAAGATAAAGTATCCTCATTGCTGCACTTGAGACCAACCCTGCCTAGAAGCTCCTGGGAGCTACATAGACAAAGGATAGGAGGGGAAATGGGATCTCGGAAGACTTTCCTGAGGTCAAGCAGCCTGTGGCAAGGAGCCCCGACCTCCGATGTCCATCCGTTCCCTCATCGTCAAGACTATATGCTTTGCTTCTGTATGTATTTTTAATGACTTCTAACTTTTCAGCCTGCAGTGGTTTTCTCCCTGATCTTCTGTGCCCTGTCCCATCATTGAACATATACAGCACAATCCATTATTTACCTTGGTGCATCCACTGGAAGAACTGTCTGTCTTCCTGCCCAGGGAGCGTACAAATATATTGTGTTAGCCTTCTACAGGGCATTTCAAATGCTATGGCACTGATGCAAACTGCTTGGATATGTATTATCCTCTCAAGATTCTTGGCAGGAAACAAAGCTTTCAGCTCAGTCCCAGACTACGGTAAAATGTGTCTATGAAAATTAGGCATGAGGCAGTCAGAGAAAAAACAGGAAGGTGAAACTAAGCTCAGTGTGAAGAGGTTACAGGCTGGTTTCCCTGATGCACAGTAAACACAGATGCTAGTGTTTAGACTTGAGCTGGGGGATGTGGCTTGGTTCCTCTGGACCACTAATCTTGATCAGAATTGGGAGTTCAGCACCTCTTGCAGGGGGACCTTATCTGAAAGAAAAATGAAAATCAAGGGTAAGTTTGGACCCTGCAACGGAAACCACAGCCTATTCAAAGGAGAACAGCTGATGCCTCTGGCTTTGTCCTGTAACTACTTATACAGCTTTTGAGGGCACTGATATGCTCATTATCTAAGAAATGATGTCCCAAAGGTAAAGGTAGGAGTGTGTGTGTGCATGCACATGCCCTCTGCTGGGTACACAGGCCCTATTGTGTTCAGGTGCTCACAGCCGACTCCGACACACATCGACTTCATTCACCGTCTGAGCCTTGGGGATCAGCTGCATAGTCACATGAACCTCTGAGCGGCACCATGTTTGACTTTGACCAAGCATCTTTCCTTCCTCTCCCTCCCCAGCAAAGCCTACAAAGAAAAACAATTAACTGATAGCATTAACATAATGCAGGATCTGACTTGCAGAAGAGCAATTAGCGGTGTTCAGTGTTGGTGGCCTACCCTGCAGGATTAGTTCTGCTAACCCGGCTCAGCCCATGCCCTCCCGTGGTAACCTGCTGTGGTCCCTGCTGGCCTGAGCCCTCAGGACCTCTTGCCCCCTGCCCCTCTCAGGGTTGAGAGCCCTGCTGCTATTTCTCTGCAGCGGGTTTTTGTCTGGGGTGACAATCTCACACAGGCAGACAGCTCCCTCTTGTGATAACACCGCTCCCACAGAAGTCACAGTAGCTCCTGAACCCCAAACCACTTCAAGACTTTTTGGTTTGCCCTGTCCACTTCTGAACATCTCTAAGGCCCCTGTGTGCCTGCCCTAACCATTTCGAGCTGTGTGGGTATCCTTGTTTTACTTTCGCGTGGTGCAGACTGCTAGCAGCTACAGCATATGCGTCACTGGCACCACTTGGCAAAGTAGCTGGACCTTTTGATACCAGCTACGCTTTTCAACCCAACCCTCTCGCCGCGTCTTTTTCACGGTGATGTTCTTCACAGGCTTCATGGACTGGGTAGCTTTCTTTCCTAACCATATCTTGTTTGCTGCATTGTAGTTCAATACTGGGACTTCCAGTAGTTTCTTCATGAGCATTTTGTCATAGATTCTGTCTTTCAGTGGGTAACCAAATGGTCACGCTGACTCTCCAACCACATCAGTCACAGGCTTACATTGTCATTTTCCCCCCGCTTCATTTAAAATGTTTAAATCCCATTCAGTAAGAGCTTCATAGCTAGCTTTGATTGCCTGAATTCACTAAACATCTATTGGAAACATAAAGTGCTTCAGAAACAGCTGATGCCAGAAGTAATGGAGATTTCAGTTTGATTGCCTTTTTTAATGGCACCTCTGCTTGAAGTTATCGTCACCTTCATATTAGCGGAAAGTTTCCTTTAGATCATGGTGTTAACTGCTCCATGCTTCTTACTCATTTGGAGTTTGTTTTATTCCTGGTACCATGCATTATTCCGAAATTGCTCAGAACCAAAGAATGTGCTTAATTTAGTGTCTGAGCTCAAACTAACACTGTTCACCAAGAGCAGCATCGAGCAAGCATTTTTAGTTTTAAGAGTCTCTTGACAGGTACTGCACCTCTCTGCCCCACCTCAGTGCTAAGAGAACTTCTCCTTCATGAAAAGCAGTTGTACTTGCCAAAGAAGGAGCCTTTTTACCACCTTCTCTGGAAACTGAATGGGCTCGGGTCCCTCATTGGCAAGTGGGATCTGCTTGCGCTGTCATATGCTTGTTAATACCCTTGAAACTGCATCAGCTTGCAATTTTACCTCATCACATCAGTGCAATTTAAGATCTCTGAATAAATACACAGTTAATTCAAGTCTTACGTAAATCAAGCACTGGGGATTACTTGAGCAAATAAATGAGAATGAGAATGAGATTGCAAGTACGGTTGGCCATGAGTTTTTCTACCAAATCTTTTTTCTTTCTTAAATGGAACTCTCTATGGAAACATTGAAGCATCCTCAAAGCTCCTTCTGTGAGCATTATTTGGGCCCTAGGAGGAATCTGTGACCTTTGCCATACTCAGCCCAAGACTTACCAATGAGGACATCCCAAATAAGGTATTTGGGATTGGGATTGAACACCCTGACTACTAAAATGTTTCTCACCTGCATTAGAATCTGTGCCCTTCCTCCCACATGCACTCTTCCTTTCTCCCATGCGTTTTCTCTTTCCTTCAAAGCATCTTCCTCTTTTCTCCTGCAAAATAGACTTCCTCTTCTTTTCCTGCTGCGGAACAGATATCCTGTTTTCTGCTCAGCACCACTTCCAGCATTTAGAAATAGAACAGGCTGGAGAGAAATGAAGCGAAAGAGAAGAAATAACTGTTCTCACTTCTGTAGCGTGACCTGAGACCTCAAAATGCTTTTCACACTTGAATAGGCTGTCTCAAAAAACTGCTGGATAGCAAGTGAGTATTAATACCACCATTCTAGGACTGGTGAAACAGTTCTGCAGTAGCTATGAAGAGCAATTGGCCTGGGATACCAAGGGAGAAAGACCAGACCAGGGCCTGATGTTCAGTGCATCTCATTTAGGTTCTGCAGACTGGTAGGGGGAATTAATTGGAACAAGACCCAGAAATAAGATGGAGCCTCAGATACATCATCTTAGGATATTTCACAGCAGCTGGTAATTAGAGTATGACGCAGAATGAGCTAGATTCATCCCTCATTTCATAGAAATTGTACCCAGATTTTCTGAGGCTAAAAGGAGACTCAAGAAACATCTTCGTTTTCTGTACTTATCACTGAAGCAGCTGTAGCTCAAAGCTTCATGTGGCATGGGGCTTCACCGGGAGCAAAATTACTGACTGGAAGTGCTCTATTTTTCCAATCTGGTGGCTGCAATTTCTGCATATTATTGCAGTACCTTCTAAGCTGTTCAGGGGTCCTTTGTGCCTTGTGTTGCAGAAACCTGGTCTTGGCCTATAGAACAGGCTGTCTGTGCAGATAAGAAGAGTGACACAGAGCAGGGAAGTGAGCCGTGCACAGAGAGGGAGGCGCTCAGCAGCAGACCAGGGATCCTGCTGTGCCATCCTCCTCTCTCTCCCTCACCGGCTCTGCACCCAGCTCTGCTCTTCCCACTGATAGCTGAACCCCAGTGGGGATTTCCCTCCTTTCCCTTTTTTTCTTCCCTACACACCTTCTCTTTGTGGGCTTAATTCCCAGATCTGCGTCAGTCCCAGGAGGAAGGAGCCCAGAGTAGCACCACACCTGGTTTCACATTTGTCAGGAGCTCACTTTCATTAGGCTGCCCTGGTGATATGCTTATGTACTTCAGCTGCTTCGCTGCTTGTCAGGTCTTTCCCTCCATTAGCAGTCCCTAGTCTGGTTCTGGAGTGAGGCATTTTGGGACTCCGGGACAGGACTGGAATGTCACAGTATGCCATGACATCACCAAAGCGCTCCCTGTGCTCCACTGCATTAGGACTTCCCCTCATTCTGGTGCCAGAAACTTTGCCTCTATTTCACACCCCCCAAAAGTATCTTCAAAACGGCAGTTACATGTAGCAGCCTTCAGCCTCCACAAGGCTGGGATCAGCAAAGTCCGAGCTTAGTGCAGAGTCAGGGCAAGGAGAGTCTTTCAGGTGAAGTTTGGACTCATGATCTCTCCCTGGCTCTGCTATTCAAGTTGCATGCTTTAAAAGGGGCAAGGTTTGAATGAACTGTAGTGAACATAAAGTCACGCAGACCCACCAGAGCACTCCCAGCCTCTGGAGATCTGGAGCTGGCAAGGAACTGGGCTCCTGCTCTGTACCCAGGGTTCCCCCTTGCCTTCCCCCATTCGTAGAGGAAAGCCAGTCCCATTCTGGCCCATGGACCTCATTAATTTCACCACCTGGAGCTGTCTCCACGTGGGGACATATGTGGTACCAGCTGCGAAATTTGCCAGCCAAAGCAGCATGGATTATACCCAACTCTGTCCCTGTCCAAACACCTAGCGTGTCCCAGATGTTTCCCAGAGACCACGAGAAGCTCTGCCTGCCCATATTTCTCCTCTGGTCACCAGAGACTTTGTCGAAGTTAGTGTCTGTAAATAAAAATCTGTGTGATTTACAGGCATAATTTCCGTATGCAAAGGATTATGAGAGATCAATAGCACCCAGCACATACCACAACCTTGAGACGGTTTTAAAGAGGAGTGCATTGCCTCCTTGACAGACTTAAACTTTTCCTCCAGATTAGAAAAAAATAAATGCCTCCCCCTGTGAAGAGTTGTGATCTCCTACATCCTGTCGGCAGCACACAGCATCCAGCCGTCCACATGGCAGTGGAACTGTCCTCATTAAAATCTTTTGAAACAATGGCATTGCATCTGTCATAGCCAGCCTCAAAGTACCCATACTCAGGATGCTCAAAACGTTTTCTAAAAGAATAGCAGATGCTTAGTGTATATCCCAAGCTAGAAATACATCTAGCTTGTATATCGACCAAGGTTTTTGAAGTAAGGTTCTAAGAAGCAGACTCCTGATTCTAAACCATCTTCAGCCACTAACTATTGAAACACCCCAGCCAGATCGTTTACTATTCTTTCCTCAGTGTCCTTTTTTTTCTTTGGTGAAAATATACTGGTGATCTGTTTATCTTGTTATTAAGTGTAATTAGACTGTACACAGACACCTTTGAAGATAATCTGATAAACTTCAGTCTGCAAGTGGGTTGGCTCAGGGTCTCTGTAAGCAATGTTTGGAAATATTTCTGCTGCTCATTTCCCAGCCTTATGCCAATTTTCTGTCATTAGTTTTATTTTTAAATTGGGATTATCTCAAGTAGTAAAATTTGGATTCAGATCTGAGCAGTGTTGAGCATTGCAGTGCTACACTGGAGCTAACGCTCTGGTACAGGGATATGGCCAGAACATGAAATCCCTGATCTATTTGCAAATTCCCCCTACAAGGAGAGGATACAGCTTTGGTGTTTGGGTTTGGTTGCATACATAATAAATAAATTCTGGTAGGGCAGATTGGAGAATACAAACAGCAAGACACGCTCCCTTACACATCTACGTGCATTATATATGGCTTGACTACACTCATTGCTGTTGTTCACTTGTAGCTAATTACTTGTATTACAGTAATATCAAAAGCCACAAATGAGAATCAGGGCCCTATTGTACTGGAAATCAGATATAAACATAATGAAGAACTGATCATTAGCACTTCTGTTTCATTTCCCTGTATGCTCAGAGACCTCACTCAGCAACTCTCTTCCTACTCAGGAGCTTAGAAAAGTTACCAGCGGTTCTGTGCCTGCAGTGATGTATAGATCTAGGGTGAGCAAAAACAATTACACCATTTCTCCTGTGGCAACTTTCTGCTTGCAAGGTGGCTACGAGCAGCAGTTTAACCCCCACATGGCATTCTGCAGGTCTTGAGAAGATTTCAACATGGCGCTTTTCATGCAGACTTTGTTAAATAGCAACTGCCCTTGTGATTTAGACATACCTGCTACTTCTTTGAAGCCTCATAATGTACCAATCCCAGTAGCATTTGTTATTTAAAATCCCACATTAAGTTCACAGGTGACTCAGTTCTCCAGACCATTGGGTAGTGGTTGTAGCTGTAAAAGATAGATATTTTTCCAAGTTTGAAAACAAAAAAGGCTCCAGCCCCCAGACTTTTTCCTATGTCCCTGGAGAACATACTTCTTACAAGTTGTCATAAGGCAGTAGGAAAAAGGAGGACTGCAGGAAATGCTGCAATTCCCTGTAGCAGCATCCACACAAAGAGAAAACACAGACCCTTAGTCGTGTGTTGAAAGCCAATAGTCCCTTTCCTCTGCCTTTCCCCACGTTGTGCTTTCTGTTAGAATATCCCAATCTGTAACTGATTGTCAAACCACGGACTTCTATATCAATTTCCCTTTCATTAGCATGAAGATCTAAGAGCTTTCTGAGTGTCTTTCTATAAAAATACATTAACATAAAATGAAATCCAGGAGGCTTGAGCTCTGTACTGTATTTAAGTGCCCTGCTTCGCTAAAAACCTTTCTGTATCTGGTGGCAAAAGGGACATTCCCTGGCCACTGCAGACATATTTTTAAGAGCTTGGTTTTTGTGTTGCTGAGAAGCAGCATTCAGCACAACTCTGGCTGGGAGATAGGTACATATCTGAGGAAGAGAGGACCTGGGATGGATAAACAAAAGGCAGCTACAATCTATAATGAAAACAATCTCCTGTAATGCTTGTGACAGACTGCAAATGCATCATATAAAACATTTTAGCCGTCTACAATAAGGAGTAGGAGTTTGTGTCCTGAACACAGGACTTGTCTGTCTGCCAAGACAGACAATTGCAAACAAAAAATAATGGAAAAATGGGAGGCAGGCGGGGAGGGGAGGAAAGTTGTGGAAAATCAAGGAAACTGTGCTTTTCACAAAAGAAAGATATTAGCGAGCCAGATCTAGGCCAGAACTGCAACATGCATGGATGTGTTTTTCTAGCTTTAGTTCAACTTATAAATCTAATAACCAAAATAATTTATTTTCTACTTCCAGTATTGGGCATGCTGTTTTCTGCTTGCTGGAACGATCTGTATTTACTGTTAAGTGTTTTGTGCTAGCAGCTGGCAAACAAATACCTGAAATATAAATGGGTCCCTGCGAAACAAAAAACATCCTTTAGTCTGAGATTATCAAACACCGTTTATCATGTGGACTTTCAATGCACGGGTATGCAATGTCGGGATACCTGCCGCAGAAGGGCCTTTGTAACGTTTGCCTAATTCAATTTCTCTCAGAAAAAGCCACAATATCCTTTGGTGCTAGAATCCCTCTGTGACTCCTGTTCTGAAAGCTTGGCATGTTGTCACCTGGGAAGAAAGTCACATAAAGTCACCGTGTTTCCTCTTCCCTCCTCAGCTTTTTTGCAGACACAGGCAAATCCTGATGTTGTTGCTGTCATCTTTCTTCCATTTTCCCTGCTGTGAACTTGCAAGAGGTGAATGAGGATAGATGCCTAGACATTTGCTATGACTTCTGTTGTTCTCAGCTCTGCAAACACTTGCATCTGGCAGCCTTAGCTGTACTGCTTAAACTCAGGGGAACTCTGGCAGAGAGCGTTAGTGTCAGGCACTGTTCAGCACACCCCTCATCAGGTGGTGGAATAACAAATCTGTTGAAAAGCATACAACTACACTCAGCGAGGTCTTTTCCTTCAAGGTTCTATATCAGCAGAGCAAAAGCAGTTAGCATAAGCAGAAAAAGGAACAGAAATGCCCATCAGAAATGGAAAAGTCCCAAAGCAGATATTGCATAGCCATTACTTAAAGCCTGTTGACAGGCTGTTTGGAAGAGGAGCTTAGCATCACCCCTAAATACACCAAGTGCATGACAGCACCCCACCATGCTCTGAATGCAAGAATTGATCAGAAGCTTAAGCAAGGTAGGTGCTGCTGGAGATAGCTTTGCACCAGGGCTCAGTTCTTGACACAGCATTCCTGTCACTGTCACTTCTTTGCTGAAGAAATGACATTGCGAACCGTCTCCTCATCAGAAGCCGCATCCCCTGCAGCACCAGTGTCATTACGGAGACTGTAACAGTAGGATGCGACCTGGAGCCATGACTGCCACGAGCACCCTCAACAAGCAGCAAAAGTGATAGCTATAGAGAGGAGTCCCCAGAGTCAGGAGGGAATGGAAGGATTTGCATCAGGAACTGGACAGCCGTAAGTCGATTCCAGTTGCCATCATTAGAGATAACCTTGATGTTAACTGTGAGACCGGATCTGTAGCAAATGACTGCACAACTAAGACCCAGTTCTCCTTATAGTTATGTGACAGTATTGATGTGTGTGAGGCGGGAGTGAGGGTGCAAAGCAAGGTTCGGGAATTCCTATTCTGTTAGTGTGACAAGTACTAGGGGAGAAAGAAACAGGTTGTGCACAGCACAGTCTGCTCAGGAGGGGTCTGTAATTGCAGCTGAAGACCAGGCTGCTCAGTTAAAGGAAGTAAACAAGGAACCGATCAGTTATGGCTGCATTACACGTGCAGTCATGGTTTCTTGCATGCAAGCTTCCAGGGTATGATCAAACTCTATTATCAATTTACAGTGTTAGTCTATGAAGCTGTAATCCAAAGTAAAGCTCTTTGCACCTCCCTAGAGCTGCAGAGTTTAGGTGGGAACAAGGGTCTGCCAGCAGGAACTCCATGCAGGATCAAAACCTTAGCTTTTTTTCTGCCTTTCTTGGCTATGTGATGCATTTTCATGGGGTTATGAGGATGGTCTCCTGTGATTTCACGCTGTCCTTTTTCCCAGAAACCAGATCACTGCTCTCTGCTGTCTATTTTTGCTTTTCTTACTCTAATGAGTGTGCATTATAAACAGAGGTGTACAGCATAATAGAACCCCCTGGAAGTATTTGTAAATAAAAGGCTTTTAGAAACCTTTTTATAGGGAAGCCCTATAGACATTAATAGATAGTGAACACTTTTCTATAGGCATTGTTTTTCCACAAGTCTATACAATTCAATAGCAAATTATATTCCTGCTATCAAATCCCAAAGGATGATTCAGAAAACCATTAGAAAGGATCTAATTCTATGTAATTTTCTGCAGTAATTAAGATAAAAGCTTTTCAGGGTCTCCTCTATTACAGTTCATGGGATTTTTCCACGGGAAAATAAATGATCAGTTTAAATTCTCCTTGGTTACTTAAGCAAAGTAAAGCCGGTAAATTCTGGAGGTTTATTCACATAAAATTTCCTCTCATTTCTGTGGGAAATTTACTTAATTTTGGGAGACAGTGAAGGCCAAGGATTAGGCTCCCCATTTGTGATTTTCATAACAGGACATCAAACTCCACCTTCTGCTAGAGCCAAACAACCGCAGTGATTTTGCCGCTTCTTCCCTCTGGGCTGGCAGGGAACGTGTGCTTTGTGGAGGCACTGCACACAGCAGCAGGTCCCGCTCCATTAACACGTGGAGGCTCAGTGTTGTGGTGAACTCAGAGCTCTGAGGACCATTGCATGTCTGGAGAGCTGCAGAGTGCAAATTGAAACGCGGCTAGTGTTTTTCCCATCACGTGCTTGGAAAGCCATCTGAGGAGCAACTCAGCTCTATGCCTACCTATATCTTGTCCAGGAAGCAGAAATGAAGTTTCTGGAATGTTGTGCTGAGCTCCTGTGAAACCCAAATTTTTCTTTGCCCCTTGTCTGCACGTTTGCTGCCTCAGGAAAGGCACTAATGACCTCTGCAGGGAACTCGCTGCAGAGCCTTGGGAAGAGGTCACACATATGAGAGGAGAATGGATCATAAAAGCCACAGTGACATATTGAAGGTCTTAAAGGCAAAAATCATTCTTGTGCCATGCTTTGTTGGAGCTCCGCTTGTGAGGCTGTGACCTATACTTTGGACTACATAAAGCTGAGGGTCAGGCCTCTCTGAAATCCTGACCTTGCTGACAACAATAAGAGCTTTTTCATTTACTTCCCTGGGTTTCTGGTATGAGAGATTTGTCCGTAGCCCTATCATAAGCCCACTCCAGGTAGAGCCCTCTCTGCCCATCCTAAAAGTTTTTCCTCCAGTCTCCTGCATTCCACCCTCTGCTCCACCACTCTTTGAGGCTGACAGGGAAGAGCCCACACTAAAATGACAACAGTAATAGCTTCTTCTGCGTGGCATTTCTCATTCCTAGGTCTCTTCAGAACCAAGTGGTTTAATATCACTGGCCTTTTACATGCAGCTTATAGTTAGCTCTTCCTCAGAGAAGCCAGAGCCAAAGCTGCGTACAGAATACAGCACTTTGGATTTAGTGGTCTTCATTGGTTCTTGTATCTGTACCTTTCCTTAATTATCTGCCTCCCAGACACAGTGTGAAAGGAAGCTTGTCCTATTTCCAGGAGCTGTAGATGGCAGACCCCAGCTGATGGTACAAGAAGGTCATCAGGGGCCAGGAGGGCTGTAGAAGCCTGCAGAAAATGGCTTATCAAAGATGTTCATCACCTCTGTTTCCCAGGGGGCTTTCAAAGGTGTTGGATACACTCATCAGTAACAAGTCTTCCTGCTGGAATTATTGCATCAATTAGCCACATGAAAAACATCTTCCTGTTCTCTCCACTTCAAACAGATCCTTCCTCTCAGTGCGTGGTGCCCTCTTCATCTTTATTCCAGAGCGATTTATTTAATCGGGTGGCGCATTGCAAAATTTCCTGGCCTAGCATTGATACCAATGACCTATTTTGCCTCCATGTACCGAAGTGTAACTTTGATTACATCACTGTCCCAGCCACTCTAAATCCCAGCCACTTAGCAGCAAACTTTAAGTAGGTCACAATGAGTTCAGAAACAAATGGCTTACAAAGCTAAATCTTCAACACGTCAATGGCAGCACTGTACAAGCAAGTAAACTCTAAATCCTCACAGCACCACTACAGAATGTCATTGTAATACTCCAGGGGCCAAAGAAGAACAGAGCACTCTCTGAATTAGCTGTTTCTGCTTTTGTTAATTTTAATGGCTTTTGCTTGATGCTTTATGAAATTACCATAGTTCATGAATGGTACTCCTTCTTCATTTGACATTGGGAGGGTGGGGGAAAGGACATGACTCAAGGATTTTTCATTTTACTCCAGACTAAATTGTCCCGTGACCTTAGGCAAGCCACCACCCCGTGTGTGCCTGTTTCCCCTCTTGCTAAGCAGAAACATGAAGAAGTCAGAAGCTGCTGACCCTAATTCATCAAGGTCATTAACAGTTTGACTACCTTTCAGCTCTTGTGGCAGTCCTTTGGGGAACCTTGCCATGGCTGTTGATCACGGTGGACTTCATGGTGCTCTGAGCCCCCCTGCTAAACTGGAGGATTCAGAGCATCAGAAAGTCTGCTGTGGCCAACAACCACCACTAGTAATTTCTTCTCTATGTTAATTTTAATTATGAGTTTGCACATGCCCACAAAGTCCTCATTTCGCAATGAATATTTTTCCACGTTCAGAGTGACAGAAGTCAGACTGCACTAGTCCATTTTTTCCAGAGTTTCCAGGGGGCTTGTTTTAGCTAGCTGTACAAATACCCACTTAGCTGTAGCCAAACCATCATAAATCATTCCCTGCTAGTTTTACGGACAGGTATTTTGTTCCTATGTGACAGTGAGTCCCCACATGTTCAAAAGCCTTCTGCCCAAAGGTGATGTTTGCCTTAGTGCACAGTGTAAGCATACAAGAGCTCCTGCAGTACTTTTTGGAGAGATTTTTGCTGCACGCAAGTCTTTCAGCAGACCCGTTACATGAATGAATTTCACCCACAAAAAAAACCTAGTTTCAAGATTTTGAGCTGAAAAGCACTGTGTAAGTGCCTAGGGTTATTTTCAATTAACAATATCTAATTCCAAGCACACCATGAATCACATTTTTCTTCTCTCTTTAGAGCCAACATATTAATCCTTTGAAACAAAAATGGCTGCATTTTAATGAGAGTTTAAAAGGGTGAAAGTTCTGCTCTAGTACACTGAGCATAATAGATTATTTTTGTGATGTATATCTTCCATCCACTCACTTTAATTTTCAGAATAATATCTGGAGAGCAGCCTGTTTTATCTCTGTTCCCTCCTCATTCACTCCACTTAGTTTTCAGTGTGTGTATTACAGTTACTTTGGAGTTGATATTGTTATTCTTTTGGGTCCATATGTTACAATAACACCAAAAAGATTACAGTGTTGTCCTCTCCAGGTTGGCTTGCCCAACGTATCTCAGAGAAGTATTTGCTTTAATTGCATTTTTCCACATTACTTCCTGTCACTAGAACATTAGGAATCCCTTGTTGGATGAAATCCGCAGCTGACGACATGGGGTATTAGCACTGGAGAGCCTTGCACTGCCTGGCACAGACCCTGTGCAGGTCTGCAGTGGGTTGGCCCATGTCTGTCCCCCTTCAGTGGCAGCTCAAGTCATATGATGTGGTTTGGAGGGGAAGGGATAACCTTTTCCACCAGTGAAACACTGTAAGGCAGCAGGCGATGCTAGCAGTTAGGGTAGGAGAGAAGCTGCAAATGAAGGAGGAAATTTCCTACCCTGTTCATGCAAGACACCAAGCCTGATACCTTGTCCATGTGCCTTCTCTGCATATGGTTGTACACGCCTCCTCTCCAGTGTGATTCGGCCCTCTCATAGCCTGGTTCTCTGTTGCTTTAGCTGGTATTCAGGCCAGGAGCGTGGGGAAGAAGGGAAGTGCCTAACAATACTTCTGTGTTCCCTTTTCCCCCATTGTGCTGTGCTCTAGAGAAGCCCAGGTAGGTGTTTATGTTGCAGATGGGGAGGGGTGGAGGTGCCTATGGAGGAGGTATTTCCAAAGGCTTGTTTTGGCATACATGGTCAGAGTAGGACAAAGCCACGAGAAACAGGTCCACTGCGCTGTCTGTGTCCTGCACACAGACTAGGTGACAGAAAATAAACATGAATAAATCGATACAGAACATCATGAAACTCTGGTACAGGAGAGTGCACACTGAAGACTGGGAGCTGTTGCCTGAAAAATAGCAAATAATTTAATCTGTCAGTCCTAGCCACTAGCTCCTAAAGATGTAGGTAAGTGCCAAGATTTCAATCCTGATCCAGGTCAGCATCCCAGCCCACTCACCAACCTGAATTTCATAAATTTTGGGACCCATGGAACCTTCCTACAGCATTCATTCTCCTGCATTGTTTCCCTATGTGCAGCTTAGAGGAAATCCAAAGTGGGACAGGAGTCCTGAAAGTGCATCAGGAGTAACTACAAAGCAATAGAGCAATGGCTAGCAGATATATTCCAGAAGGCATCCCAGAACTGAGAAATTGCCTCCTTTCACCTGAGAAAAGGATGAGGAAAGATGTCCACAGGACTGCTTCCCCATGTATTTGCCAGGGAGGAATGCTACTGCTTACAAAGGACGTTGCAGGGTCCCCATGTTTTCATCCTGGTCCACTTGTGACTGAAACAATAGTATGCATGCATGTTTGATTAAACATGATAAGCTTGCTTGCCTATCTCCATTATGAAACTAGATGTGCACAATGGCATGTCCTAAATGTGGGCATTACATTGTGTGACCAGATGCCACCGCCTGTTCCCTCCTTCCACCACGTACTTTTCAAGTGATTGTACCCTGAAACAAGGGCATGGCAGGGAAACTGTCTCAAACTTAAAACTGTCTTTATCATAGTGCAGAGATGCTTTTATACAGCTATAACAAAAGCTCTGCTAAAACATCAGCTTCAACATCAGGAAATCCACTGCAACAGGTTTAGATATCTCAGCAACTTATTTGTAAATTGTACTGTGTTTTTATGGCTTGTATGAGATTAACATATGGCAGCTAGAAATAAAAGGAGTTCCTCATCCACAGAGCTCGGAACTGAAGTATATGAAGCAAGCGGATGAAACTAGAGAGTGGCTGTGAGCCCAGTGTGATAGCAATTCAGTGCAGATGTTTGTGTTTTCCACTGATGTACAGATAGCTACAATCTGACTTCAAACAGCGTCTTGAGCTGGGCAAAACTGGCTTCTTCATTTTGTGGGAAAAGGGAGATTTGAAGAAGCCTGTATAAAGTTACTCCAAGGTTTAAAGAAAGAGCCTACCTTTCTGCCGGAAATCAAACTGAATGAACCAGCCATCTCTCAAGTTCCTTTGATTACTCTAATCAGGGCATGTAAACAACACGATGCTAGAGGAGAAGAAAATGAAGACTTCAAGTATGCAGAAGAAAGACTCTAGCAGCTGCTCATGGAAGAGTAAAACAGAGACACAGGAAGGTTTTGCAAAATGTTATGGATAAAACTGCAATAAATCATGCCTTCAGCCAGCCCAGCCCAGGTATATCGTAAGCAAAAGTTAGTGAGCCATTGATGCCCACTACATTGTGTGTAACAGGCAAGCAGAGATGGGTGGATCCATGATGCAGAGGTGTTATGGAGATGGATAGATGGATGGCTGACCGACATTTTGGCTGTAATGCACAGTGGCTGGTGACTATGGTACTGTCTGATCTGTGTATCCTTATGTGTCTATGCTCTCCGCAGGTAATTTAGCTCCTGACTCCTCGAGCTATCCTGTTCTTCCTTTCTCAGTTCTGCTCAGTTATCGTTAATGGACTGTGACTTTTTAGTTTGCTTTGTTTTAAGTATATTTACTCAATTTCCAGCAGGAAAGCTGTAATAGAAACTGTGCCTCGCAGCATGTTAGGCAGTTGACACTGATGACTGTGTATTAAAGCCAAAAGGTTGGTCAGCCCGTCAGTTGTCTGTCCGGCACCAGCATGATTTACTGTAAAATTTGGGTAGCTGTCACCAGTTCTCCCCATATAGCCCCCTACAATGAAGACGTCAGAGGCAAGTCAAATCTCATTTTCTTGCTGGCAGGTTTCTTTAATTACATCAGCTTGCCTTTTCTAACCAAGCCTACATTGTGTTGGGGCATTCCACTGCAGCGTGGCTTCCTCAAGCAAATCTGTAGGAGCCTGCCAGAGTAAAGAAGTTTCAAAGTTGTTTACCTGTCTACTTGAGGGTCCCCCACCCCAGAAGGGAACATAGTCAGCAACTGTGCACTCTCCGGTGAAAACAGAGGGTGAAAAGATGCCTCCAAATTTAAAATACAATTTTATGTGTGCAAATCTTCACAGATGCAAGAATTTGTAGCTGCTCAGTTACCAAAATTAAGGGATGGGATGGAACTGTAGCTATGATGATGAGGCAGACAATGCCAACACAAGAGCGCCTGCCAACTTTATTCATACCTGGGAGCCATCAGATGTTCTGTAGTTATATGTGAGGCAAGAGCATGAGGTAAGCGGACACATCCTCTGTCAATAGTCTGCTGAAGTTTTCAGTCCACTTTGGATTATAGATGGATTTGCAGTCTCTTGCATTACAAGTGACGCCATAAATTCACATCCTTTCTTCCATTAGATTTGCAGATGTGCACAGTCCTCTCCCGGACTGATTCGTGGCAGTGTCTCCCCGCTTCCCTGCTGGGTCAGGCCCTCCTGCAATTTCCTTTCTCTGCCACATCCACTTACCCTGGCTACAATCACTCCAGAAGCGACTGATGTCACTTGTGTCCAAATCAACTGAGGACAGGAGAGAAGCAGTAGACAGGAAAGGACAATGCTACCAGTGTTAGTATACTTATTTGTAATGATGGCTGGATTCTCATGGCTCATTTAGACAGAAGCAAATGAAAATTAATTTGCTAATGGCAATTAACCCTATAGGCATAACGGAGAGCTTGCAAGACCTGTTATCACTCTGAGAGATTTCAGATGCAATTTTCACTGAGTTCAATAGAATGTCTCTGGATTTAGCAAGGAAGATCAGTCCTTGCTTTCAGCATGCTGTTTAAAATATACATGAGAATTCTCCTCTCCATTGTGGCAGAACAAAAGTCATTCTCACAGCTCTAACAGGAGAGGCTTTGGGGCAAAATGCATGTCAGTGTGTTACCTCAACTGACTGATTTCTCTGCTGCACAGATGAGCAAACCAGGAGTCATCAACTTCAGCTCATCACAGGAATCAGAGCACCTGTCCCCTTGCACTCTGTGCTCTGCATGAAATGAAAGAAAAAGCAAGTAGATCAGTGCTTGTGTAGCACAGCAGCTAAGTGTAGCACTGAAACAGAGTCTCGCGACACCCCTGGCCTGACCTGACCTGACCGGTCCCTGTTGACCCAGATTTGCCCCTCTGCCAATTCAGGTAATGAGCTCAGTGCTCTTATTCTCTCCTAACCAGCATCTCCCCTAAGAGCAGAGGTGGCTGGCTCTTAATAAGTGGGTAGGAGGTTTCATTACTTTAATGGGGTGAAAGAGAAACTGGAAGGAAGACAAGCTTTCAGAGCATCACTTCGAGACAGTATTTCAGCAAATCAAGTTTTTAGCAGCCATACCAGTTCCCACACTCAACCCAGTACTACTGCTGGTTCCCATTCACTTGCTGTAATGAATTCCCTTGGTTGTACAAGAGTCTGAGACTTTGCTTAGTGGGCCAACAGTGAATATACAGCTTCATTCTTTAGCCCTTTTTTTCTTTATAAAGCTAGATCAGTTCCCTGTTCTGGTTCTTAGCATGGGCCTAAGAAACTGTTGCACTGATTAAACCAAGCGGGTAGGTAGAGTGAGATGTAGGGCATGAGAATGCCCTAAATCGTTGCCTTTGCCACATCTTCAGAGCATGAAACCCTGCCCCATAATGAGATCTCACAGGATGGAGTTCACCTGTACACAGAAGCCGAGCACAAGAGCAACATCCAGTTTTAAAAGTCTGATGCTAGCACACAAGAGCTGGTTATGATTTCAAACCCTACTGTACCAAAAAAAAAAAAAAAAAAAAAAGGATGATCTCTGCCTCAGAGAGCTCTCACACAAGCATAAGTCTGTGAAGAAACACAGAAACAAGGCAATATTGGTGAGCATGGCAGATGGAGAGTCCTGCACGCACATTCACCCAGCATCACATTCCTGTTGGTGTTGCAGGAAAGGAGACTTTCAAAGAAGTGAAAATCACAAGTTTATTTTATTTTTTTCCCTTCATGTGGAAGGCCTGTAGAAATCTCAGATTCGTATCGTCTGTCACAGGCTGATTGGCATGGTTTTAGTGGACCCTTCAACCTGTCTAAACCTTTCATCGTGGGACTCAGGGCATCAGGGACATGGTAGGCATTGTTCTGCAGTCTCACTATATTTGAGTCTGATTACCCTTGACCAAGCTGGATAACTGCAGACAGTTTTCTAATCTCTTCTCAAAGCCAAATACTGAAAGCTGCAGAAAGAGAGCCAGGCTTTGGCCACAGCCAAATGTGTGAAAACACACACATACACACAGAGTGAAAGACCTAGGAAGTTTTCCAGAGTCTCAAAAGGCTATTTGCCTTGCCATATTTCTAACTGTCATGAAATGCTTCACTTTTATTGTAGAGCAGAAGTAAGTGTTGGGATTATGGGCATTAATGATGTATTTATTCACAGGTCTATCAACCATAAATAAAATATAACCTTTCCTTGTACTACAGACAACAAACTTCATAGCAAAATTCTGTTCCTGCTGCAAACAAATTCAGCCCAAGAGCTTCCTGCTCCAAGCAAAATGTGTATTTTGCCATCTTGGAGACATGGCTGCAGTGTCACTAACGTCAGTCAGCTAAAGCTCTCAAAAGCCTCTGGCGCTTCAGCCAGATGCTGAAAGGAGGGTTTAGAAGAGTAACTTTAAACAGAGACATTTGGAAAGCTTGTCTAGTAAAATTAAACCACATGTTATTTAGGAAGAGCCACCAGTACACTTTGGAGTTGATCTAACACCCACTGGAGACCTCCAGGTAAATCCATTCATTGACTTCACTCTGCCACGGATGGGTTCTCTTGAGGCAGAACCCAGGATGAAGTAGCAGTGTTGTTACGATCGAGAGACATAATAGAAGGGGATACATGGGGCTCCTGGCAAAGGCCTGCAGGAAGAATGTAGATGAGACTGGAGTTGCTATTAGGCTCTAACCAATAGCCTTGAGCAATGTAGCAGCCATTTCCTACGGCCTCATGGTCAGCCAGTTTCACAGGACTCTTCCCCTGCTCTGTGTCTTTGCCCTTGTTCTGGTAACGATGTAGTGTGTGACCTCAGGGACTACTAGTGAGTGAGATTTTGAAAGGCAGTCTGCAAGATGGTAAGTTGCAGAGTGAAAGCGGGAAAGTCATTCTTGATTCACTCAAGTTGGAAGTGCTGGTAACCCAAAAGCAGAGTGTCTCCCTCTGGGCAACCCTGAACCATTTTATGAAGCCAAATCAAAGGAAGTTCATACTTGGATACCTAATTAAATCACCTGAATTTCAAGAGGTGCTGCTCCCATGAACAGCCAAACATTAATTGATTTAGGAAGGTAAATGTCAGTACATCTTGGGTGAGCAGAAATGCCTAGGCTCAGAGACAGGCTATGGTGAAGTGTGAATTCAGCGCAGAAGCATCGATATTTCAGTCTCTCAACCATCAAGAAGGCTCCTGCTTCTCTTTCCAACTGATTAGGCAATGAGGTGAAACACTGGGCTCAAGTGTAGCTGTTATTCACAGCTATAGCTTGTGTATCTTTGCATTGAGAAGCAATTTTATTCATCTATCCAGAGAAACAGTCCAGATGATAAATTTTAAAGCTGTATGGGAGGATGCAGCCATGAAGCGCACAGCAACAAGATCCCCAGCGCAGCAGCTTGGGTGCTGGCTTAAGAAGATGGCAAATGGGGAATTGAGTACTGCGGACTGGCTGGACAGGAGCCCCACTTTGTTCCCTGCACTAGGACCCATATCAATCCTGCTACAACACTGGCTGTAGGGATGTAATTTGGGGAATTTCCCCCACAAGTCTGACCTAATGAGATATAGCAATGTCTGTGTGCTGCTTCTTTGGCTGCCTCATCATTAGGGGTGCTCATTTCCCAGGTGGGCATGTGATTTCCCATTTCCCTGGGTTAGAAAAACAATGTAATTACAGACTGAATTGAAACCTGCTCTGTTTTAGGGAGAGGCAGTCTCTGATACGCATAATTTATAAATGGATATCACATTGCTGTTGCATAGGCCACACTATCAATTTCTCCTCCGTATGAATTTTTTCTTCAGCATTTCAAGAGTCACTTCCATTTTTTTTATACACTTAAAGCCCAGAATGAATCAGTGTGAGCATGAACTTTGCAAAAAAAGGTATCCCCAGTAGAAATGAAGAGATAAGTGATCATCTAGTTTACTAACTTCTATTCAAGGAGACAGACTGGTTGCATTGGTGACCACAGGAACATAACCACAATCTATCAAACAAGTTTCACTTTCGTGCAGGTATTTTTTTCATTTGATTTTCATTTTCTTTCCACTTTTTCATTTACTCACCTTGTACTTTACTGTGATTTTGCGCAGTGGATATCTCAGATTTAAAACATAAATCCGTGATTTTACTATAAAACCATACAGAACTCTCTTCAGCTCACCCATTAAAATTTCACAGATGGTAAATTCAAGCACTAGACTCATGCAGACTTGAGCTATAAACAAACTCTCTGGACTGGAAAGGCCCTGATTTTCACAGACACTTTACTCAGAAAGGCTTTGGGCTTAAAATGCCCGTAGTTGAGAAATGGAAATTAGATTGTAAGTTGGTGGTTGGAGAAATGCCAGGTCTGTTCTGCTTTGCTTCCATTTTGCTGGGCTAGAGGATCATTGACCCAGGGTGGCCTTGAATTTGTATCGAGAGCTCACTTCAACACTACACTGTGGCCTGCTGCTCATGTGAAAGGGTACTGTGCTTTAGTAGTAAGTCCAAACTTATGGCAAAGGTTGAAGAGTGCCCCCTTTTTGGGGACCAGGTCTCATTCGAGATGTCAGGGTGAGCTCCACAACTCGCACTCCTCTCTCCAAATTCTGCTTACATCCCAGCCAAGCTCCTTTCCTTCCCTACTCCTTCAGGGCAGCCTTCACCAATTCTCCTATCTCCAGAAAGCACAGTACATCCTCTTCCCAGCAGCACCTCACAGTCCTGCCCCATATGCATACGCAAGGATGTTCTGATTGCCTCCTTCATTAAGAAACAGTGAAAGCCTCCTCCTTGTGCCCTAGAAACAGTGAGTCCCTGCTGGTCTTACAGGCTGCCATGATATTGAGTACCATCAGCCCTGCTGGCTCTGTGGGTGACAGAGCTCTGCAGACATCCCCTAAGGCCTTTCCTGCTGTCCCCTCTACACTAATATGATATGTGGACTCCTCTAGCTCTAAGTGGATCATTTTGTCTCTGATTTGTCTCATTTCACAGAACCCTGGAGGTCTGCTCACATTTATTTTAGGCTCTGGTGGAGCCTATTTCCCTGTTTCAGTTTGATTTACCTTAATTCCCAGACAATTGTGTTTCCCCTTCTTAGGGAGGCCAGTTCTTGGATTAAATAAAACCAACTTGGTCTTACCGGTATTATTTTTGTTATTAGAATTTTGCTCCTCATTCACTGGGATGCTGGATAGCCTGCCTCCATCAGTAAACTGACAACCGACTGAAAGGGTACCCTAACTATGCAGACATACATGCTGTGAGGACCACTCTCTGTGCAGCTCAGGTCTGGATTGTAGGATCCTACAGAGTTTGGGCTGGAGGATGGATTTCAAGCACCAGCAAAGCCAACAGTTCTGTCTTGAAGCCAGGAGCAGACAGTGTAGCCAAGGGATGTTTGGCCTGGTGCACAAGGAGAGCCTGGAAAGCCCCTGAGGGTGGTTGCCCTGGAAGTGCAGGGTGGTCCTGAGACACACTCCACACAGAGTACAATTTGAGGCCTCCTGTGTGAAAAAAACCCTCTCTGTCTCCTGCCTAATCTGGTTCCTTTGACAACCCAACATAGCAACTAATTTAGTGAATTTCCAGACTGCTCCCATAGGTCCACAGAAACCACAGGGTTTCTCCTTTGGAGAGCTCAGCTTCTAGCCCTTTGTCCTAAAGGCCTGTCATTCCCTACACGGCACTGGAAGTGCTTTGCTGCTGGCAGCAACTCGGTACTGGGAACCGCATACTGCTGCAAAAGCTTGGAGAAGGGTATGTGCTTGTGAGGGTGGTAAGCAGTCATCACTGACCAGCACAACCTTCTCTCGCTGCCCTCCATGCATGGCCTGAGCCCTTTGGACAGAAGTTCACTGGATGTGCGTGCAAGGAATGGTAGATCAAATGGGAGACAAAACCATGCTCCTCGGGCTGCCATGGAGCTACTGAAGGGTGAATCTTCAATTCTTACTCCATTTGCACTGAAGTCATTGCAACTTGGATGGATACGGGCATTATCCCTAAGATGCATCTCTAAGATCCATGAACTGGGCTGACAAGGACATTACAAGGCTTATTTACTGATGGGGGGGGGGTAATACACTTTGCTCCCACAGGTGGAAGGCACAGCTCAGGCCCTGCAGACAGAAATACTGAGCAGAATATTATTCCATATGTCCAGCAAGGACCTGCTCCCTCCCCCTCCCCATGCTTCAGGACAGGGATTATGGTGTCTAAGGAACCGTGAAGGAGAAACTCTCTTGACAGTATTTCTAGTCTTCTCTGCAGCCTGTTCTTGCCACTGTCCTGACAAGTGTAAATCATGTTTCAGTGTAAATCTGGACCCAGTACATCTGTCATGTCCGGGCGGCAATGTTGGCTACGCTGTTTGTAAATCCACTGAGAATAATGTATTTGTGCTGTGGGATGACATCCCATAATGAGATTGTGCTATTCCACAGCCCAAGATTTGCTGTTTGTGACAAAGACAGATTTCACGAACAGCAAGGCTGCTGGGAGACCTGCTGGACTTAGGGGACATTCATAAGCTGGGGATCCTTCTGACCTACTCAGCCATAACTCAGATACAGGGGAGACAGTTTCTAGTGCTTTTTAGACCAACCACTAAACACCATTAGCTACATATCTGGCCATATATTTGCATTCAGAACACCACACAGCACAAAATAACTACATGTAGAAAACCACAGTCAAGAACTACATATATTTACAAGCCAGCCTAGCATATCGATCCAACTACACTTAATATAGCAAGGACAATATTAAAAAAAATCATTCACGTCTAGAACAACTCCATTTATTCTCCTCAGAGATTTAGAAAATTAATCCTTTGTTTAATGAAAATCTGCTTTTTTCTTTGCTCCCGGTTGTAGTTTATTTATGGAAAGCTTAAAAAAATTTCTTCATCCTTATTTGCGGAAATACACATATGCCACATCCTTCCCTTCTGTGCTGTGAGCAGAAGTTGTATATGTGTGTGTTTATGCATACGTATAAATCTGCATGTAAATTCATGCCACTCTAAGCCTCCTAGCTAGTAAAACAACTCACACCTAACTTGTTTCCTCTATCTCGCTGGGAATGAATCAGTCTGGACTTAGTAAAGCAGGTGAATTAATACATTTATCTCATTTTATAAAAGCAGCCTTAGAAATGCTGTCTTGTTCAAGGCCAGACAGCAAGTGGAAAATTGTTAAAATACAGCCTCTGTATAGAGCCCAGCAGAATTAGGAACTCAGCCTAAGCCTCTCGAGTTTCAGTCTTGTTTCTCTGGCACTGAGACCAGCTGTCTTGTCTTTATTTAAATGCACAGTCCTTTAAATGACTATTTTATGCTACTAGACTTCTTGTTCTTCACTTACATCAACATATGCACAAATATGGAAAAGAGTTTCCTGTAAGTTAATAAAATAAAAGAGAAGCCAGGATATAACACAAACTCCAAAACCCTATCCATGCACAGCCCTGGGCAGGGGAAGCGCGTTGAACGATGCCTAGATTGCTGAAGGCCTTCTTACTCATCTGAACTGGAAGCTGAGTTAAAGTCTGTATGAAGCTGATGGTGCCTGCTCTACTGGGCAGTTGTACTCAGGGACTCAGGGCATGCTTCTAAGCCCTAATTTCCGACAACAGGATCACAGACAGCCCATTTTACAGGTAGGTAAAAATACGAAAAAGCAAAGTGAAGCAATCTGTCCGTGGTTGTACAACACGTCTGTGACAATGCAGAACAGGTCTCAGTGTCTCTCAGGGCTGTCCTATCAGTCCCTGCAGGTGAAGCTTCATGCACTCCACCTATGCTGGCTACTATATGTTCACATGTATAAGCAAATGCATTTCTGTCATTTATTGCTCTGCTGCCCACCTCCACGTCTCCTAGCATAAGAGCTGACCGGAGCTACACGTGGGTAAGAGAGGTGCTTATATATGAACTAGTACACCTTTGAAAGCTGCCACGTCCCAGGACTGTCATACAGATGTGGACATCAAGGGCCAAACCCTGCACTGGGAGGAGTGTACAGGGTTTCCCTGACATCAGCAGTGTTGTGTCTCCTGAGCCACAGTGCGTGCTTGGCTCTTTCCCTATGGCCTCAATCAGGCAAAGGGCTTGTAAAGTGGCTTAAAAGAAGCATTGATGGGGTTTAACATAAAAGGTAGAATCAGGCCACTAAAGCTGACCATTTAAATCCAGCAGGTCACTGATTCTTTTGTGTTGATCTGAACTGGCATAATCAAAACCTGGCTGGGTTCCACTTGCAGTCTCTCCATCACACATTACTTACCATCTGAATTTCCCTGCATTCAGAGAACACTCCCACCCCCTCCTGCCCTGCTCTCTGAAGGAACAGTTAGTCTGAATAATAAGATCCCTTTTTAACAACGTTCTCTCAGAAATCCCAAATGCCAGAGACTGCACATCAGCATGTACAATCTCAGTCATTCACACAAACACAAATCAGTGATTTTTCCCATCTCTGATATGTCAATGCTGTTTGCAAATTAATACTTACATATATTTCGGCCCTTTAAAAAAATGTAGCATAGTGTGACTGCAGTGACAGCCCCGTGTAACTGCGGACGTTATATTCCAGAGATACTACTGTCAAGGGGTGAGCTTGCCTGTAAACAAGAGGTTTGCACAGCCCATGGGCAGGGTTTCAAGCCGGTGTTTGCATGAGAAGTCCCTTAGGTTTTGTGAAGCAGGTAATGGAAGGGCTTTTTTGTGTGTTTTGTGACCCATACTTCAGGCTTATTATTACCAAAGGACAGAAAACCTCCCCTTGCATTACTAATCTTCAGCAAAATGTCATGGCCACCATCACTGAAAACACTAATACCAAATTTATTGCTGGAGCTGAAAAACGCCATTCCAGTGGTATTTCCATTTCTACCACGCCTGTCCAGACTTTTGCCTGGAGCTGGTTTCTGCTGCCCCAGGGGAGGCAATGCAGTTGTGCTGGTGTATGTTAGGTGACAGAAATCCTGCAGTGAGGTTGGCTCTTCTGAACATTTGGCCTCAGCCAGTGTTTTGCAAAAGAGAAGAAAACTGGGGAAAAATCTGAGAAAATAATCCTGGAAGATGATCTCCAAAACCTGAGATATCGCTGAGGACCTCATGGAGTACTTTTGAGTATTTAGCTTGCAACCAGGCCCTCTGATTTCTGTACCTGATCAATGCAGCAGCCTGAAAACTTAGTATCAGATATCTTTGAAAACTGGAGGTTTCTCTATAAGTGGTTACCACAAATGATGCAACGTCTGGAGAAGTGTCTGTGCTAATTTTTTAAACGTATTTATTTAAAATTGGATTTCACTAGACTCTACCCCACACATTCAGCGTCACATGTTCTGATCTCCATGCTGATAGCTCAGCATGGGGCTGCAGAAGCTGCCCCAGTTGGAGACAGTGGGAACAGTGGGAAGGGAAGCCAGACTGCTAGCCAGACTGCCACAGAAGGCAATTTGGGATGATGAGATAAGTAAATTAGCTGGATGCTTCTGTAATATGATCAGTGGCAAAACAGAACTGATAAATGCACTGCTATGGTAGTAACAGTAGTACCTTGGTTGTGATAACTGCATGTGGATGTCTCAAAACTAGTTTCCCACACTGTTTGCAGTACTAAGAAAATAGTATTTTATCAGGGACACACATTCTTCTTAGATTTCTGAAGTTTTCTCCACAGCTATAAGCACTTGTGATACTTGTCCTTAATGATATCTCCCCCTGCAGAGGAATGTCATGTGGCAAGAAGCACTGAATGATTTGGCTGGTCCTAAAGCAGGGCAGCACAGAATAGGCAGGCCTGAGTCTCTTAAAAGACTCCTGCCAACCACAGTGGGACCTGCGCCTGCTTGCATCAGCATTTAATTCACCCTGAAAAAAAGCCTAATGATGGGCTGGATTTGTTCTTAGTACAACTCTCTTGACTTCAGTGGAGTTTCCCTTGCAGTGAACTTGTCCTGACACACTCACTTTGTGCAGTCAAGCAGAGCAGCAGAGGCTCTGGCTGGCAGGCTGTAATCAAATCCCACTTCAAGTAACCCAGCCAGCCTGCTGCCAGGGGTTTGGAGCAAGGAGAGAGGCAGCATGCCAAAGCCATCTCCTGCAGAACTGTATTTTTTCCTATTATTTAGTTATACTGATGCTGACAAATGTATTTTGAATCTTTAATTTCGACTGTTTGGGGGTACCTTGCCAGTGTTCAAAGCTCTGGGTGGCTTTTGATTAAACAGACAGGTCACCATCCATGGAGCTCAATGTTCGGTCTCCTGCAGTGTTTGCTGTGGTCACAACCAGCACCAGGACTGCTGTGAAGCAGTTTGTGCTGGCTCCTCTTTGGGTGCCATGTGCACCAGTGGCTATGGGAGGCACTAGTGCTCTGCTCTGCGCGGCAAAACCATGTTCCTGGTCCTGAGTGTGGCAGTTCTGCCTTACCAACACGAGGACAAGCAAAGTCTGTTCCAGTTTGTCAAGCAGATGCTGAGTAAGAGCTGTAAAGTCATTTACTTCTCTAGAAAATTCCAGCACGAGGAAGAAAAATGAACATAAGCCCTTCTGGGATGAGCACACTTATTTCCCAGAGCATTGACTAGAATCATTAGCCATTTGTACCTCAAATTCCTGTAGGATGTTGCTGGGAAGAAATAAATGTATACTGCATGATGTTATGCCTTGTGACAGCAGGTTCTGTGTAGAAACTGTTGGGATCAGACAAGCACAAATCTACTGTAAGGCTGGTATGCATTTCCCTATTTGGGAATGCTGGAAACCACCTCACTGTGATTTGTTAGAGCTGAGGAATAAGACCGCTTCCCTTCATTTTCCTGCAGAAATTCCTTTCAGATTTCCCATGAATAAGGTTCCTCCTTTCCTCTGAAGAACTGTGACCAGCTCTCTCGTTACCCCATTGCCAAAGTAGAAAATGATGGACTTCATTTGTGGACTTTTGATGAAAAAAAGGAATATTTTTCACCAGAAAATAAGCACTTGCATACATTGAAGATAGTCGTGGGAGCTTTTACCTACCCCCTGCCACAGAAAAAGCCCTCCCCTGTTGCTTCTCCCTCTTCGTTCCCAATTAGTACCAACGGCAAAAATTAGCAACAGAGTACCATGGCATCCTCGTAACAGCCCAGCTGGTGCCCAAGACAGAAGAGACAGACTCAGTCGAGTGAGGTTTCTCTTTGATGAAAGAGTGATTCTTTGTCTTCTGTTTCCTAACAGACATGGCCTCAGAGACTGTGTATCGCAATGGTTGCCTCGTTACTGTGACTGCAGAGGGACTGGGTTGGGTCACTTTAGGGCCCCCTCCAGGTCTGTGTTCCTTTTTCTGTTGCTGAGAAATAGATTTGGGAAACTGAGCCTAGAGTTCCTGAGTTGTAGCAGTGGGTGTCTAAAACCTACTCCTGAATTCTTCACAGCATTCTACAAATACTCCACCAGTCCTGACTGAAACACCATTCAATCTGCTCTGCTATGTCTGATTTGTAGTCAGATTTTCTGTGCTCTGTTTGTTTCTCGTGAATGCATCTGAGTAGTCTGTGCATCTCAGGGTGGTGTACTGGAAGCTGTATTTTGGAGCCTGTGATTTAGAAAAAAGCCAGCAAAATACCTTTTCATCACTGGGCTGAGCTCAGATGTGTTTTGCTCTAATAAAGGCTCCTTAATTTTTTTGTGCATTTTCATTTTTTTATTATTTAAAATTAAATTTAGCTGTGGTTGAATAGACTGACTTTATATCTGGTAGAAACGTCACTCTCCTTTATTGCAGGTATGAAGATGAAGCTATATAGTAGCTTGGTAATAACTATGCTGCTAGATAAATGCAATTGTGATTTACAGTTTGTAAAGCTTCAAAGTTCTCCACGTAACAAGCTAACTGTGAAATGTTAGAGGTAAGGGCCAGTGAAGGAGGGCAAGAAGCAGAAAGCCTGCTCCACCAAGTCTCTTCACCCTGTCTCCAGCTGTTGGCCTGACCCTGCCATTTCCAGATAGGTCCCAAATGATCACAAGCCACATCAAAGGCAACATAAATGCTGAACTGTGGCAGAAAATAGTAATGGTAACACCTCAGACAAAGCAGGTGTTATTTCACTATGGGACTATGGTACTAAGAACTGATCAGACAAGTAAAATAATTAATCTGGAAATGTGTGGAGGAACTAAGCACTGATCAGACTAGTAGGATCACAAATCTGGAAACGTGTGAAGGCAGAAGTAATCCTTACAGGTGCGCTCTTAGCCCAAATGGAAACATGCAGCTCTCTGGGCAGACAACAAGCAGAAAACTTGCCTACCAGACACTTCCAGCAAGGGCACTGGCCTATAAGAGAGCTACTGGCAGGTACAAGTAGCAATATCCATAGACACAGCAAAGGCTTCTGTCTGGAGGAGAAAAAATTATTGCCCTCTGCGTCCTATGGACCAGAAAGAATGGAGATATGTTAAAATCCAAAAAAATTGTGGGCTTGTTGTTGTTGTTCTGGGAATGGCCTTTCAGAGGACATGAACTCCAGGGCTGGCTACTTCTCGTGGCAATCCCATGGCCCCTGCCCATTGCCGTCTGGCTGGTCCCAGGCCAGTTAGCAGGGATTACACACTGCCACCTCCCGGTGCAACTGAGCAAGATTTGGTTGCGACTGTAAATCCTGTGGGAAAGACTTCACCAGTCCTTCTTAAATTAAAACCATAGATGGTGGAGGCAAACAAGCCTGCACTAGACCATTAAAAGCAGCTTGGCTAAATGAGCTTCAGTGGAAAGGAAAAATATTTTATTTGTCTAAAATTACAATCAGCAGGAGAAATGACAACAGGCTTTTCAGGATAACGAATGTGCTTTGTTGCAGTCTGAGGCGAATGGAAATGATGGCTACATCTAGCTGGTAAATGGTCTCCCACAAATGGTCCCTAATCATTCATGCGGGTTTGAGCTGTTGGAAAAGGTGCTGGCCTGCTACAGACTGGCAACAGTTTGGACTCCTTTCTTCTTCCATCCCTCTCAGCATTTTCAGGAGAGATTCCCATTGGGCCAGCCGGGGGACCTGGGAAGACCACAGCCTAGTTGAAAGTGGGCTGAGTTCATGAATCACTTTCACATCATTGTTACCGTAAAACTTCACCTACTGATGCAGAGGACATTGTTGGTTCAGCACATCCCCATTTCTCTGCTGTGGGTGAATGAATCCCTCGGGACTTTTATCCTCCACAGTGACACAGAGGAAGCTATCCACCACCATACATGTGTACTGTGGCATTGGCAGCCCTGGTGGAGGTTGGGATGGTCACATGCCATATTTAAATAGTCACTTGCTTTTGCTATCTCATTATTATGTAAGAGTCATTAATTGGAAGACTGTAGAACAGAGGTTGAGAGAGCTGACATCTCCCACTAGGGATCCAAGAGAGATAAGATTTCCTGACTACACATGTGCATCCTCTGCCAAAGGCTTACACAGTCCGCACTTTCTTATGATTACAACTTTCTTTGAGAGGAAAATATATTCTAACAAGCAGCCCTTAATCCTTCAACTACTGGTATAAGGAAGCCTTAGAATAAGAGTTCCTGCAGTATAACACTTTTGAAATGTATGTGCCAGGAGTGATAAAAAACCTCTTTTATACTTGGAAAACAAATCTGTTTCAGTTGGGTGCACTCAGACATTCCTTCTGATTTGTTTAACATGCGTCTTCTGTCCAGTCTGCCTGAACAGAGACCAACTTAATGAAGCCCAAAGATGTAAGGCTTTCAGATCTTTTTGTTGTATTGTGGATGAAGCAAAAGCAAAACTGCTGTGGGGTGGCGAGCATCAGACAACAGAAATAACATTGATATGTGCCTTGATTTATTGGATTGCAACCATATGGCAAGGTTTGTCATTTCTGAATAGGTAACATAATTTTCTCAGAAGCTGCCACACAGGGAATCCATGGGGAATCCTTACAGCAAAGACACAGGTGGCCAAAAGCCGCCCCACCACACATGCTGCTGTTGGAATGGAAATACACCCATACCAGTGCTGCACTACCAGAGTAGTGACCAGTTCCTGCCTGCCTCATCTGGCGTTGCTTCCTTTAGGAAAGAGCTGCTCTTTCTGCTGTGCATTTCTGCTCTCTGGTTTGGGTCATCTCCAGGGCAGAGAGGAATTTGTGGAAGCTGACAGCACTTTCAGTTGCAAGCACTGAGTACCCTCCTCAGCTTTAGGCAATGAGTTTTGTCATCTCCTCCTTCCCTGTTGGCATCATTTCTCGATAGGCAGTGAAGCTTTGTTTATTGAGTCATCTTGTAGGTTGAACATTTTCAGGTTCATAAAACAAGATAGACCCAACTTATATATTAACATTTATTTGGCTGCAAAAATAAGCTCCTCACACCCAATGACCTGTGCTCTTCCCCACCCTCAGACAGAAGCCTCACCCAAAATATCACTCATATTCATTGTCCTGGCAATCTACACAGTCTTGTTGGACTGAGGGAAGATTTGATGATCAAAGGCAGGGTTCTCAGTAGTTCCTTTGGTTCCCCAATGCGCAGGTCTTGTGGAGACACTCTGCTTGATCTGTGCTGTGATTACACATTGGCAGAGAGGGGCTCCGTAAGGCAGAATGGGTCAGGTCCTAAAGGTTGTGTAAGTCAAAGTCAGTGAGTAAACTGCTAGCAAACTGGAAACCGGTGCGTTTTATTGAGTCATGACAGGCTGCAACAAAATTACATTTGTCGAACAAAGCTTATTGCCACCCACAGACTGTGTGTCTCTGCTGAGATCAGGCTTCACGTCAGGAAAGGTACAGTACAAAAGTACTTTGACAGATGGGCAGTGCCTAAAAGACCTTGCATTCCTAACAGATGAAGATGAGAGAAAGAAAGGATGTTTGTCTCTATGCCATAGACAGACAATGAAGCAGGTGTACCTCCAAACTCTGCACTGCTGCTCAGGGCCCTGAACCAGCTGATAATGGTTGGTATTGCTAAAAATCACCATTTGGACAGGCAAGGGCAGCACCCTATGACATTGCCTCGAGCTAGCACACCTCTCATCCCAACTTACCAGATCTGTGCTCTGTGAGTATGTCTAGATTGCTTCCAGACCAACATTGGTGATAACACAGCCAGTCTGGCTCTTCACCCCACGGTTTCTTTGAATTACTTTCCATCAAAGTTAGTGTGGCCAAGTCAACATCTGGATGTACACTAGAACATCCACTCATCACTACGTGAATAGGCTGTAAGAACCAGGATTTAATCCTGAGTCTTCTGTCTGGTATCTAACTGAAAGTAAAGTTTCAAGTTGGCATCCAGTAAAGGGGCACGTATTTCAGGGTTGAAGAGTTGACAGAAGGGAATATCTAGTTGCAGTCATTTTACCGTCAACTTGTCTTAGTCTGAGGGATATTAAAGTTTCCTGGTGGCAATAACTGGGCAATAAAACTGTGATGTTTCTTCAACAATCACTGCAATAATATTAGATAAATGGATTTCATTGTTCAGCGTCATCCATCACCACATAAGTCACTCAAAGTATCCTGATATAATGAGATGAATAAACAACGTTTAATTTTTAAAGTTAATTTTCCTCAAAATTTAAAATCCTTTCAGAAATGTGAGATAATTTCCTAGACGGTCTTTTATAGATTCCTTTTATATTCCTAAATAATATTTTGTACTCCATCTTTCATCCACATGCACCTCAGAGTATGACTCTTCCGTACCGAGACTAGTTTTTACCCACAGGTTTCAGGAAGGGCTAATGATTTGGGATGTTCCCATGCTAAGGACCGTCCCTTTACATACCCGGAAACATTGAAAACTATTTAAGCTGCCTAAACTTCACCATCCATCACTTTCAAATTTGAATGACTACAGGACTCCTGTTGAGCCCTTACTCCGCTCCATTAGCCTGAGAACCAGATGACTCCTAAGCGTTCATTTACACTATGCTCTCAGTCATGCAATGTCAAAGGGCACCAATTAAGTAGTCATGCTACTGTGGAGGATTCCTTTCATTTTTGTACTTTCTACAGCTGCAATCTGAGGCATTTAAAGACCATGACTCAGGACATGTTTACACAATGCAGTGCAATGCAGAGATTTTCAGTCTGCTACTGATTCATCCCACAGTGGTAGTTGCCTTGACTCACAGGAGTCATTACAAAAAATGAAATTATGAACAGCTTCCAGAGCTGAGACTTCTGTTATAATAGTCTGGATCTTTCAGTGGCTTCAAAGTACCAGAGACTATGTTATCTAACTGGGAAGAGTTAAAATATTTTTATGCATGGACAAACATTTATAAGGCACCCTTTTGTAGTTCCTAGTCAAAGGCTGCCAAAAAGACCGACAGATACCTGGTAGAAATTGAAAGCCTTCCATTTTAAAGTGTCAGGTGATCAGGACACTTAGCTTCCCCCGCCCCTGAACAAGCTTGTTTTTCAGAGGCCATCAGGAGCTCAGCACTTGAATGTCTTGAAATGGAGTCAGTCAGAATAACTACTTACTTTTGAGAATTTGAGCAATTAAAAGTAGAACTCTGCTGCTGTCTTCAGTCACTAATGATATAGCCAAACTGAACAGTTTGGGACAGCATTTTCCATAGGAGTATGAGCACCAGGTTTGCTTTTCCTAGTGTACTCCAAGCACACCACTAGTCATTTAAAAGAAACTCCCCCAAAACGAGACAAAAATTCTATTTGGTCTGTATTTTAAAATTCTAGTGACCTTTTCCTCATTAGAGTCCAGTACTCTCCCCCTTTAAAAAAAAAGAGGGCTTATAATTTCCTTGGGGGGAATTGCATTTATCAAAACTGTGCTTTTTGATGCCATGCCTGTTCAATTTCACAAAGAATCAGACTTCTGGCCAGAACACAGTTTAGCCAGATTCCTGTAAGTGAATTTCTTATTCTGGCTGCAGCAAGCTCCAGACCAACTGTATGTGAGCAAAGCCTCATTTGCCCAGCACCAAAGTGTTGGTAGGGATTGAACAGGTAAATTACAAGGAACCAGATCTGGCCTCCTGCTTCCTTTTCACTGTCAAGCCTCTGCCCCAATACAGGGCACAGGCAGGTAGGAGAATAACAGCATCCAGTTCAGATCTGGACATAAAGCCACGTGAAAGGCATTTTGGAACAGAGACCAGCGTGGCAGTAGGAAAGGAAATCAAGTTGCAAGCAGCAGGAGTTGGAAATATGATTGTGGAGAAACTGCAAAGATAGAACTGGTTATGTAGACAGATCCTGGGGAGAGAGCAAGAAAAATGCATGTGGGGGTAGTAGTCCAAGAAGTGAGGACAGGATCTGGGAGAGGACTCACGAACTGGGAAGATGACAGGAAGGAGCAGCCTGGGGCAGAGTGAAGAGAGGGCTAAATAGCTCAGGCACACAGAAGGTGGAAGAAAGTGCGGTGCTCTGCCACTAGAAAGCAGCAGCAAAAGCAGTGGCAGAGCAAACAGATCATCTGCAAGTACTGAAACAGCTGAAGTGTGAGGAACTAAGAAACGCCACTGTTAATGCCACGAGGCAGCAGCGCTAAAGAGCCCCACCTCACTGCTAACAAACCTGAAGAAGTACTGCTCTTTTTAGTGTTCTCTAACAAGAGTAGAAATTGTGACACACAAGAAAATTATTCTACCACACGCAGGACTGTGTTCAAAACAAAAACCAATGAAACTAAAACAAACCAAAGAAACCTCACGCCTTTAAACAATTTATAGAATCCAAGACGCGGTAGTTTTATGGTGACAGAATTTAAAACTACGTTTCCTACTTCCTTCACTGTGGCAATCATTCTCTGTAGGCACTATGACATTTAAGGGTGTCTTCATTTATTATTTATCCAACAAGACAATGTTTTTCAATATTCTAAGCAGCTTCTACCTGTTCTCTTCCATTATCAAGTCGTTATTTTCAGCAGGTTTCTCAAACCTTTGACTCCAGACTAAAACAACATACTCCAAATAAGCAAAAATGCTTAGCTGACTATTGCTCTAATAGCTGCCTCAGCATTCACCCTGAATCAGATCAGCCCTTCTGTTTATGATATTGAATTCTGCTGATTGTACATTGCGAATGCCCAATCCTTTGGAAAACTTCCTTTGCCCTGTCACCCTCCTTTCAGTATAGCCTGTATTTTTGGTAACAGAAGTACAACTGTATATTTGCCTTAAGTGAATGTGCATGCATATTACAAGCACTACAGGTCTCTATGCCACTGTTCTATAGGCTTCCTTATCTCATGTATCCATAAATCTGTGTCACCTGCCTACCTCATCAGTCATGATTTTATGGTGTCTTCCACATCATTGCTGAGAGTATTAAACGGCATACACCCAAGAACTGAGCATAAGCTACACACCCAGACTGTGATAACCCATTGTTTATAGTTATCCTCTGGAGTTTAGCAAATAATAGAGCTGGAAAAGGAACTCCTCAAAAATTAAAACTTGTTCTCACAAAAACATTTTGCATAGCTAATAAAATGTGGCTTTGCTAGATGATTGCATTAGTTTCAAGCTCTACTGGCTGCCAGGCAGGGACCACATAAAAGTATCTATACTTACAATGTTTATTCAGGGATTCACAGCGTATGAATGATCACGCAGAGAAATACTAGATGTCAGACCTACAGAAGCAGGGTGTCTCTTTGGAGGCGTCCTTAGATATCTCTTCTACAACCTAAGTCTTTAATTAAAAGACCACAGCACAGTTCAACAGCGGCCATTGTCTGCATTAGTGCAGACTGGCCCTAATGGACACCCCCTCCCCATAGTCTTTCCCTTGTTTCATTTTAGGCAGAGTCCTCAGTGTCTGATTGTCTCTGGAGATAGCAGAGGTGACAAAAATGAGCAGGAATAGCATCAAACAAGTAGACTAGAGAAATTATTGTCTTTCCTCTGTTACTGTCCACAGTTATGATGCGGGGTGTTTGACTCCATGGATTTTGCTTCAGTCCATTAAAGAGAGAAACCTATTGGTGAAATTCAGTCCTGAAGTTTGGAGGGAAAAGAAGAGAGAATTGTGCCTAAAGATATGCAGGAGTGCAGAAACAAAAGTGTTCGCCAAACATTAAGGACATTTATCCTCAGTTTCATAGCATCCCAGGGCTGGAGTCTGTCAAATGTCCAAGAAAGCTCAAAACCACTTGCAGCCTTGGCTAGGCTCACTGGGATCAATAGGGCAAAACACAGGCCTGCCAGAAGGTGTTTTTAAATGTCTCATTGAACCGGGTCTGAATGGCAAAAGATTGGACACAATCTTATCCAGTCTCAACAAATTAATCAAAAGGCAAAGGTCATGATAGCTGGCTGTTTGACTTAACTATTGAAAATTACCCATGCTTTTCAGGCATATCCAATATTAATACCAACATTAAAATCTAGAGCGATAACTGAAACAATAATTCTTTTTCTCATTTTACTCATTGTATCTGCAGATATCAAAGCAGTTGACAACTTTGCACAAATGTGAAGACAAAGAGGCTTGTGATGAAGAGGTAACTCAGTGGGCCCACAAACAGGAGCAGATACCGGACTCCAGCCAGCTATGAGCTGTGCTGTGCCGTCACGGTGCATATCAAAGCTCACTCTTTTAAACACCAGGTGTGGTGAAGATGGAATTTAGACTCAAGGGAAAAATCGCTGCCATGGTTCTTGCTCAACAGCTGACGTCCCTACCAGGTGAACTAACACAATAGATCAAAATCTGAAACTGAACAGCAACAAAACTGAAGAGGAAATGAAACTGAGGAGCAACTCCAGCAGGAACAGAGCTCAGTTGCTGTGGCGTTACTGCATGATGCCCTGATTGTACAAGCCCCATAGGGGACTGTGTAATGAGTAAAACAATCTCTGTAACGGGTAAACCAATTTCAACCTGGAGACTCTCCTCCAGTGAGGAGACAGGCGGTGTGAGACATTAGGGTCCTGCCCGCCATGGCATCCATCTGTGTACCAGTCTCTCCCCTGTCAGCGGGGGCAGCACACCAGCAGCCCCCCCAGCCTACCGCAGCGTGGCCCCCTCAAGCACCAGCTCCTGAGCCAGCTCAGCTGTCCCAGGGGTTTACCATGGCAACTCCCAAAAGTCATTTACCATCATCTCACCGAAAGCACACGTGCATTTGCAGAAGCCAGGGGAAGCTTGGCAGTGTCTCAGCTACCTGCCTTCCAGGGAGAAGCCTCATCCCTCCTTGCGCTTTCCAATGCAGTTCTTTCTTTCCTAGGTAGCCGACACAATGCAATTTGACCACCCTCATGTCTTAGGGGTTGCTCATCTGCTCATGTACCTGTTGCCTCCATCACTGCCACTCTTTCACGTTTGTGAAACTTCAGTGTTTTACAAATCAGGTGAGTGTTCTAGTCCCTGAGCTAACCAGGTGATTTCACTCACCTTTTTCGTCTTTGGACCTGCTCATTTTCTGTGAAAAATTAAATACCCCCTGGGTCAGAGAGACAGGCTGACTCATGCGGGAGACCAAGGTACAAGAGCTCACTCCACAGATCACACATTTGAGATAAAGGAAAGGACGTGTTACCTCTTCACTCTGTGACCTCTGGCAAGTCCCGTCATCTCATGCAGTTCCACCCTGGGCAATGGGAACAAACCAGTAGCCCTGAAACCTGAGCATGGGGAAAGATTTTTAGAAATAAGGAGCGAGCCCATGTGGCTTCAGTGAGTGAATGCAACTAGAGTAATTTATTGCACCTGGTCCTTTGAGCACAGCAGTCTGGAAACCTGTTCCCAGCTGTCTGCATGCAGAGAGAGCCTACAGCAGTGCTTTACAGCCTGTGTTTGCTTACAAGACTTTTCTAAGTATGTTATAGTATTATTTTCTTCATTTTATTTCTCTTCTGGATTTACATATTAACACAAGGTAATAGACGAAATGTGGGATAAAATGAAAGCTATTTTCCAAAGTAAAATCTTAACTGATTAGTATACTTAATTTTATTTAGGGCTTTTTTTTTTTGTGTAGAGCTTTCCTCACAGATTATCCTCTGCTATACTCCTTGTGTAGCAGGCCTAGAATAAAGAGAATTTGCCAGGACTTGGGGGTGTCACGCACTCCATCTCTGAAAGGCTTATTCAAAACTACAGGGAAGATTTACAGGTTTGCCTCTCTTGAAAACCTTGTACTTACAACATTAACAGTGTGAAGGGAATTGTCTCTGCTTTTGTTTCCCTGCTTTATTCAGAAATTTCTCTATCATTGCTAATTATCCCATTTTGATCCTAGTCTTAAGAAATTGTTTTCATAAACCTAAATTTGTGGAGTTAAGTGGATATTTTTGACACACAGATGGTGTTTTGCTTAAAAACAAACAAGGGAGAGAAGCATTCTACTTCTTTGAAAACCTGAAAACAAAACCTGATGGTGGCCTGGAGACTCGGAGCTATTAGGGCAGTGAAGAAAAAGCAGAGATGTGAGCTTTGTGATTACTAAGCCATCACAAGATTATTTCTGAAGCCTACCATGAATTTTTGACACTTACAGTTTTAAATCTTGCTCATGATACAGATGCAGTATGTGCTATCCAGGTAAATCTTACATTCTCTCTTGTCTGTTTTGGCTATCAAAGAAAGGTCTGTCTGCTCTGTATTGTGTTATTCCTGGTTAGAGCGCATTTACAGGCACTTCTGCATGCATTCCTGAATGCAGGTGTGAAGAGAAGCTTGTTCCATGATGGGTATATATTACTAACTATACTAAGAAGCCTTCACAACGGAGGTGGTCAAACACAGGAATCAGAGAGGGACCCAGACAGGTCATGGTACTTCCATCCTGATTGGACAAGGCCCAGACCAACTTAATATAATTCTGAAGTTACTTAGGCTTTAAGCAGGGTGTGAACCAGGTGACTTCCAGAGTTCCCTTCCACCTTTAATTATTGTATGGTTCTGCAATCTGTATGCATTGCCACAGGCCTGTCCAGCTGGGCGTTGTTGGCTGATATAATTCCAGATGAATCAAAACATTGCCATAGTTTTACTCATACAATTACACACATAGGCATACTATCCTGAAATAAGGGTAGAATATTGTGATATTATTGATCTGCTTTAGAAACTATAGTATTATTGTTCAATTTCCCTATGCACAAGAAAAGATATATCTGTTCTCAATGTGGCAACACTCTAGGGGTCTAGCGAAAGTGTTTCCCAGCTCTGCATTAAGTATGCCAAGGTTGCTTATTTCTGTAGAAGCTTCTAGATTTCTGGGGTGATATATGATTTTAGTATAATGGCAATATATTTTATCTTGCTGAATCATGTTAATAGCCACTCCCCTCCTTACTCTTATCAGTATAACGCAAATCAGTGATGCTCAGCAAGAACAGGTTGTCTAATAACTCACTGACGTGGCTGGCAATGGCTTTGGCATCCCTGTTTCTGAGAACTATTCGCTTCCTAGGTTTGGTGTTCATTTCTCAGATCATATCCTCCACTCAGGCTCTTTCTTCCAACAGTGAGAAGCTCCATACCCACCTGCTTCTACCTACTAAACTCTAAAATAACATATCCAGAGGCTTTCTTCTTGGGTCCAGGTCCACTTCTGTGGGCACTCTTTCTCAACAGATTATATCATATTTAAAGGTTGAAAGATCATTTCTTAATTTAGATCATAAAAGCAATTTATATGCATGTGTTCTGTTTGATAATCAGTATCTCACTTTATAGCAACATGGTAGTTGGTGTTGTTCATCTTTTCTCTATATGTGTTTGACTTTGATTATCCATGATTTTAAGACTCAGTGGCCCAGAGGGAAGCTTGGAGATCTCAAATGTGTAAAGTTTGAATTTTGACCAGCAGAATCCAAACAGAGCGCCCCCTCATTAAGTTTGCAGATGGCACCAAGCTGGGTGGAAGTGTTGATCTGCCTGAGGGTAGGGAGGCCCTGCAGAGGGATTTAGACAGACTAGATCGATGGGCCAAGGCAAACTGTATGAGTTTCAATAAGGCCAAATGCCGGGTATTACACTTTGGCCACAACAACCCCTGCCAACGGTACAGGCTTGGGGAGGAGCGGCTGGAAAGCTGCTCAGCAGAGAGGGACCTGGGAGTGTTGATTGATAGCTGGCTGAACATGAGCCAGCAGTGTGCCCAGGTGGCCACGAAGGCCAACGGCATCCTGGCCTGTATCAGGAATAGTGTAACCAGCAGGACCAGGGAGGTGATTTTACCCCTGTACTCGGCACTGGTGAGGCCACATCTTGAGTACTGTGTTCAGTTTTGGGCCCCTCACCACAAGAAGGACATTTTGGCGCTGGAGCATGTGCAAAGAAGGGCAATGAAACTGGTGAGGGGTCTGGAGCACATGTCTTATGAGGAGCGGCTGAGGGAACTGGGGTTGTTCGGCCTTGAGAAAAGGAGGCTCAGGGGAGACCTTATTGGTCTCTACAACTATCTGAAAGGAGGCTGCAGACAGGTGGGAGTTGATCTGTTCTGTCAAGTAACAGGAGATAGAACAAGAGGAAATATCTTCAAGTTGCACGAAGGGAAGTTTAGATTGGATATTGGAAGAATTTCTTTACTGAAAGGGTCATCAGGCATTGGAACGCGTTACCCAGGGCAGTGGTGGAGTCCCCATCCCTGGAGGTATTTAAGGGTCATGTAGATATAGAGCTTAGGGACATGGTTTAGGGGTGGGCTTGTCAGTGTTAGGTTAATGATTGGACTAGATGATCTTACAGATCTTTTCCAATCTAGGAGATTCTGTGATTCTGTGAAGCATTTTAGCTAGATCAAAATACAATTACAATTTCTAGAATGTCACACTTTGAGTAGACTCAATCTGATAGAAAATGCTATCCAACTGTCTTTGGTTTCTTGAAAAGGAAATCACAGCTGTACACTAAAAAAAATATAAAATCATCTCTCCTGTAGTCATCTGTATTTCCTAATTTGTGTTCACATAAAGTTTTATGTATATATAAGTATGCAAACACACCCAGATGTCATTTAGAATCTTAAATGCTTTGCTGATAAGGAACCCTGCTTACCTCCTGGGACATAAGCCTTGTTTTCCTGCATAGCTCAAAACTTAAATACTCTTTTATGAATACAGTTCACTCCAAAGCAAACAGCAGAATGCTGATCACTCACTCTGAACCTGTCAATGACACAAGTGATCTCTATTTCAGTTTAGTTCATTTGAGATGTAGAGCTTGCAGGACAAAGTACAAATAGCAATGCATTTCACAAGTTTCATACCTTGCTAGGGTCCGGAGTGGGTTTAGTTTGTGATCTGGGGACAGACTGAGCAACAGGTTAACTTTCCTGTCTCTCTCTGCTTGTAAAAGTGGCGGAAGCTGCCAGAATGAGACTATTTTTAGCTCAACTCCGTCACCTCTCAGTGGGTTTTCCTGTAGACTGAGCAGGGAGGTGTCTGTGATCTAGGTAATAGAGAGCAGTACATAGCTTCAGTAGTCATGGGAAATGTACGATTTAGATCAGAAAAGGCCATATGAATAGATGTTGACAAGTTTCTTCATTTTTAAATAATTTATAATTGTACATCTCTATATATTTGCATAAAAAGGAAATTGTACTAGGAATTTTTGTGAAGCAACTGTAATAACAAGGTTTAATAGCTTAATTGCAGGAGCCATTGGATATCCAGAGGCCTCTCTTGCTGTAAAAAGTGACCATACCTTAGGACTATACCTTAAGAGGAAGAAGCCTTATCCAGAAGGTGACAGATGGGAGAAGTCACCCTTCCTGAAACGACCAGGAAGAGGTAAGATGTTTGCAGGGTTACTCAGGACAGGAGGAATTGGGTTGAAAGGCAAAGAACTGCATCAATTAATTTGGGATCTGTAGGAAAAAAAAAAACAACCAGGCACAAACTGCTGCTTAAAATAAGGTTCAAGTAAGTGGAAGGCTTGCTAATGTCAGAGTGCTGAGGACGGGAGGGACAACGCAGGCTTCATCAGTGTCAAAGGAGCATACAGTGGTGAGCTGAAAATTCAAACAAACTTCAGCATTCATTAAGCCAAGACTGAGAGTTCTAATTTTACACAGCTGCATCTGTAATACCAGTTATGTTACAGGGAATGAGCCAGGAGTCTCTTTTGTTTACACTAGGATGAACTAGCACCAGCACAACCAACTTTTACAGTGAAATATTGGAACTGAAACAGTGCAAGAGCAGAATCAGACCTCCGCAGTAATCTAAAGTCTTTATCTCTCTAGGTAGCTTGGTTTTACAAACCCATTGACAGAAAGAGAAAGCACCACTCTGCCTCTGAAATAAACTACTGTTAGAGAACGGTCTTTGCACACCACCGGTTTATTGTGTATTTTAGACGCAAGCCAATAAATGTAAAATACCTCAAGGTGCAGATATGAAATTGCTGAACTCCAGTGAGCCAGAAGTAGTCAATTAGATTATCGCTGAATAAAAAATATCAGCAGTTTCCTCCTGACAGAGATCTGCTCCCGAAATACATATTCAAAGTTGTCTTTTATATCTCATATATTATTAATAGACAGATTTGGAAAAATTTCTCAGCTTTTATGAACTGATTTACTAATCTCATGATTGCAAGTGTAACACCCCAAAATTAAGAAGAAAGTAGTTTTACCTATGACGGTCTTTCCTTTATTCAAATATCCATTGGAATGCCAGCGAAAACTCTTTATTGCATTAATTGAGAGGAATATTATGTTCTTTACTTTGGTATGCTGGAAATGAAATACATTGTGAGTGTATTTCAACTCAAAGATAAGAAAGGCCTTAATAGTTACAATTCTAGTAATACGTTATCCATATAGTACACATCGATAAACTCATGAATGTTACCTTGAAAATGCGTTTCTTTTAGGTCACAGCATGAGTACTGTTTGCATGCAGGAATTTTGTCCATAGGCAATTGACATCTGAGAATAGTGACCGAAAAGTTGCTATCTTTTTATTTCTGTTAGCTCTGCACTGTTCAAAGCATAAGAACAAGAAAGAAATTTTAATCTGGCACCTGCACTCTAATGAGAATGCTACATTCTGTTTTCAAAATCATTACAGCTCTCAGACCAGGAAAAAGACAGCTTGAATTTCAAATCCAAGCTTCAGTTTGGAGAGCCAGCAGTTAGAAAAACAACCTCAGCTTGTGCTCAACAGAACACAAGTGCACTTTACTCATCAAAAAACATCTGTTTATTTTCTAGCAACAGGGGATTTTCTGTGTACTTCCTCCTTGGCCTATCAAAGCATGTTACTAAACAGAGCAAAGGTGAGATTAGTTGCACTTTTGTAGAATCTCAGTTTGCGGATTGTGGATTTATGCATGCTGATTTTTTGACAACTCCTTAGTGAAGGTTTACCAGAACAGTGATTTGGAGGTAGCTCCAACAAGAGTCCAGCATAGACAGATTTCTGAAGGACCAGAGATCTGCCAGTGCCTTCTCATGCACAACATCAGTAAAGGCAGAGCAGAGCCCAGAGGGCACTGGGAGTTCCAGAAACAGCAACAGAGGTATTACGTGCTGCAAAAGCTGGCTCAGTCATTTGTTAGGACAGAGGAAGAACTTTATTACCTGAACAGAAACAACAGAGGGATCCTTTTACTCACGCAAATTGCATCAGTTTATCTGAAATTGATGCAAAAAGCCAATGCAGTTAAATCTGTGCAAAGTCCAATGAGATACGTTCATATTGTCTGAAATTCAGATAAAGATGTTTAGTTTTTATGTGCAAATTTACTGAACCTGATGTATTCTAAATTAAGAGAATCTGCACAGAATTCTGCCTTTTAGGAACAGCTATTTAGTTAATCCAATTAAAATTTCTTCTAGATATAGCCTCAGACAGAATAAGTCCTGGGATATACATGTGCTGCAAGAGCATCCCAACAAGACATCAGCATTTCATATAAGACAGTGACCTCTCCGCTTTGTGCTAGATAGCAGTGTAGCAGTCTCCCATGATGTCACTATGAGGCTCAACTAGCCCCAAAACTATGGCTCAGGAGAAAGAGGCTTTGTGTAATTTTCCCCATTCTTTCAGCTTGCCAAGCTCCCTAGCTTTCTGCTGATTACAACACCACAGACTGAGAGTTAACAACATGGTGAAGTGCAATCTCTATTCATCAGAGAAACTTGGACTCAAGAAAATGGAGTAACCATATTTAGATAATTGAGGACAATTACATATGCTAGAATAACTGTGCAGCAAAAGCTGCACTAGACAGCACTCACTAGAATGGATGAACTGCTGAGTTTGCTTCTCTTACTGTTTGATTTTTCTTGCTTGGGACAATTTTTTGGGGGTTGTGTCTTCATTGTACTGTCTCTTTGCAGGAGTATCAGGCTGATTCTGTCTCCTGGGAAACATAACTTAATCCTGCAAAAACTAAAAGTCTCTTTAAGAGCCCCTTTCTGTCCACAAACCAGAAATGAAGTTGTATGCAGTATTATATCTGTCCTTTTGAGGATGTTGCATGTCACACTGTTCATTGAAGAGCCCTACTGTTGGCACCATCTTCTGCAGATTTTGTGTGAGAAATCTGTTTGTGTCACCTAAAAGCAATTAGTTCCCATGAGTAGCCTCAGTGTGTCTTGTCAACAGGCAGCAGGTGAGAAGAATTTCTAAAGCTGGCTGCAGATGGGGTGAAATCTAGTGTCTGGTTTCAAAAAGAAACACAGCAGTACAGAGCACGAGGAAGCCAGTCGTAGGGATTAGTGACCAGGTGTGCATCGCTTCCATCCTTGGTTTAAGGCAGAAGTAAAACATAACTTGTTTGTAAGATTGTCTGCAAATGCCCTTCCTTGGAAAAAATTTTAGCTTCATTGTATTAGAAATTAAGAACTGTTGTTTTTCTTCCTCAGGTTGTTGTGCAGTCCAGAACAGTATTTTTATACAAATGGCAGTATCTCCCAGGTGCCTTTCAGAGATACAAAGCATGCAGATGGAGAAGAGAAATAGTAGGCCTGCAAGGTGATCAGTTTGACTGTCAGGGGTGCAGGATGCTGCCACATCCCCCTGGAATCAAGCAGCAAATCATTTCCTTGCCATCCTTCCCATATGTAAAAGAGGCTATCAATATTTGTCCCTTGCTGAAAAGCCCTTATCAGTACTCCACCTTTCACAGAGTGCCTGAACTGACATTAAACAGGAGTGACAAAGTGACAGGAAAGGTCACACAGCATGGGTGGAGGGCATGCCATATTCTATTGACAGGAGTGTTCATAGTGCTGCAGTGCCTCATATTTGCCATGGGTGAGGTGGGGTCAAAGACAGTGCATCATCTGGATGGATGAATTTACCAGAGTGTTGCTTTCCTTCCAAGACAGACTCATATCTTCTTGTCAGAATCATGCAGAGCAGCATGTGTGTACATGGAGGGCCCCTTGATACCCATTACAGTTCTAAGGACAGCTGTTTCCCAGATTACCACTTGCTGGACCAGCATTTCAGCTGCCCTGCTCAATGCAACTTCTGTCTGAAGGTCACTTGTATTCTCACCCTCACACTGAGCTCTCCTCAACTGAACTGGAAAAGTGTGGTCAATGGTTTTGTGCAGGGAACGAGTGAGTCTCTTTTGTCTCTAAATCACAGAAATCCTCTTCCCCGTTTACTGACTGGCAAAAATGCACACGTTTTCCTTGGAAAGTATTTTCATTGGAGAGAGATGATTACCAGTCAAGTGAACATCCACCCTCTGGCTTTGGAGGGGCATGAGCTTGTGGCAGAATGCAGCCCCAGGCCCACTGTCAACATATCAGTTAACATCTAACTTCAAATATACTTGTGCTTCTGCTCAGCCTCCCTTGATACTTCCTTATTTCTCTTGTTTCTGTGAGCAGCCTCCTCAGTTACTTCTTAAGGGCAAGTGCTAGGCAGGGGGAAAGGGAGTTGAAGAAATTCCGGACTTAAATTATGAAGCCTTAATGACCTTAATCATGGGAATATAAGCACAAAGGGAAAGTGGTTGTAACTAAGAGGCTGCTTTTCCAGAAAGCCCCAGAGACGTCCTCCTTTTAGACAAAAAAAAGAGCCATGCTGTGGGGTTTTCAGGCAGTGCAAGGAAATATGGTACGTTTTCTGATACTTTTGATTCTTCTCACTCATGAAATCCAGGTGAAGTAGAGAATTTGGCTGCCTTTGAGCCATTTCTTTGCACACCCCAGTGCAAGGAATGCTGCAAAAGAACAGAACAGCAAAAGCCCAAGTGGCAGTGGGAATGATCCGCCTACTTTTTCTGTGCCAGCAACCAACAGAGAGTTCATTGCAGCCCAGAAAATTATCCTTTTATTTTTAAGCAGGTGCAATATGGTAGCAATAATATTTCAGCAAGTTCCTGAATTGTGCCCACGACAACACGACTGTCGTGAGTAAATTGAAAGCTTGTTATCTTCTCTGCGAATGCTGGTTTCAGAAAGGGAAAAAATTCAACCAATATGAGAAATCTCACTTATACTAGCAGGGAAAACTGGGCAGGAGTTTTAAAATGAAGAAAGTTGTCTTGCTATCAATATGAGAAAAAATCCCATTAAAATTGCAGACTTTTAAACATACAACAGCAGCAACAAAAATTGCCAAAATCAAATCAATTTCTCCAGCAAATAGATAAGGGTGTCAAAGGAAGTGACACAGAATATGAGCTTTCAGTTCATGTGTGTTTTTTCTGGAGGCAGATAATCCAGGGAACATAACTGATACGTAGTTTAACAGATTTTTATAATCGCCTCCACCCTCTAGTCAATATATTCTTCTGTTTCACTGTAGGTCGTCCTCATTTCCTCCTTGCTGAGTCTAGCTGGTGGATTACTATGCAAACTGTACAACACAGAAGACTTAACTCTGTCTTCTAGCATGGGGACTCTCTGGCACTTACAATACACTTTAATTTTACTCTGTATTTCAGTGCTGAATACCACAGGGTAAGTAGCACAGTACTGAATGTAACTTAATTCAAGAAGCTTAGCTGTTAATGATAAATATCCTTTCTTCACTTTTTAAATGTGGAATTTCTCTTCACTTTTTAAATGTGTAATGCTATACAATTGAACTATGTCATTTTTAAAAGGAAGAAATAGTTTAATTTTGTTGTTGCCTAATTCTGCACTGGCTCCTGTCTGTGGGAGAAACCTGTAACACGTGGATTTCTAATGGCACATCTGAAGAGGAGAGATCTTGACAAAATAACCATAGTAGTTATAAAACACTCTGAGTCTACCTACAGTAACCTTTGCCTTAGGATTTGCCTGATGTGTAAAAGTTTAAAGATAGCACTGAATAGAGACCAAGTGGCAACTTGCCACAGCTTTCCCTTTCTCATGGAAGGAGTAATCCAGCAAGGACCAGCGAAGAAAGTTTCCTTACTTTATCTGTCTTCACATATTGTCTTTCTTCCTTAGCCCTAGCTTAGTCTGTTTTCCAGTTACTTGCTGCATTTCATTGATGAATTGATTGTGTGATATTTGCTCCTAATCTCCCTAGTTTCTCTAAATGTCAGTGCTTAGATTTTGAGGGGCAGTGGGGACACTCACTGTAATGCATTCACTTAAGGACAGATTCTCTATTATTGTGTCCAGTACAATAAGGATAACTAAGGAGAGGGCACCACAGAGGCTGGAACTGAACTCTGCCTCCTGAAACTGTGGACCACCTCACAGCATGTCAAGAACTACTTTTGTAGCCTTGCAGTCCTGGAAATCCCTTCCCTGTGCAGAACACCCAAAGAGCAGAGCCATGCTGTGATCTGCAGTGAGATTTTGGTCTTGTGTCAACTCATCTCTGCAGGACTGTGTAGCACCACAAGGACTATGCATTTGTAACTGCTTTTGTTCTGCAGCATTTTCAGGGTAAATTAGAAGAGCTGAATGAGATGACAGTTTTGTGTCATGAGAGGTTTGCAGGGGTTAAAGGATATATATAACCTTTCAACAAATAACAGTTACACAGTACACTAGTGTACTGGTATTTACACAGTTTTCTTTGCAACAGTGGGGATGATGATGCCATGAGTAAGTTAATACCAAGTCTTTGCTATTATCCTGGTACTGTCTGAGCTGAGCTGCATCCATCCATCCCTTTCATAGCTCCCTCTACCTAGGTGAGCTGGTCTCCTTTCAGTTCAGTGGGATGCAGAGCAGAGGATCCTTCCACACTAGATGAAGTGAACATATCCCACTTTTGACACTCTCAGAACTTTATCATGAAGGAGTAAGTACATATAGGAAGAGGAAGAGTCAGACATGGGTGAAATCCTGGGTCTATTCAGTTATTCAGTGGAACACCCAAAGACATATCTTGAGCTCTCAACATTCTTTCTTAAACAGTTTGTGAGTCACTAATTCCACAAGGGCTTCACTGTGTTGTTTTTCTTGGCAGGATCAAGCAAAGACCAACTGGTGTCTTGAGAACATGGGATCCTGAAACAGGTAATTGCATGTCGTTAGTGCTATTAACATCCAACAGAGATTTTGAACATACTAGCTCTTCTTCCTTACTTTAATGTGTTGTATTTCAGCTTACCTCACCCGATGTGATTTTAACAACAACTCAAGACCATTTTGCGACTGGACCCAACCTTGCAATGTCAACCAGGGAGTGTGGATACGAACCAAGCATGACACTCCGACTGATGGAACGGGTCCTGATGGAGACTATCCTGATGGAAGTAAGTGCTCAGTTGGGGCATTGTTGATTTTCTTTTGAAAACAGTTTGACTACCGTTATTATTGTTTCTTTGAAAGATAAGAGAGATTCATGAAGCCCTTTGAAGTGTGTCGGTTTCGTTTCGTGCTGACACCTGTCTTTGACTTTTCACCATGTCAGTTATGAGTAAATTAAACTGGGGTGCCTCGTCATGAGTTGGAAATCTTTATCAGTGCACAGAAGTAGAAGAAAACTAATTATGCCATGCTTAAGACCTCATAGAGAACGCAGTGACATGCAACAGTTCATTATTCAGGAGTGGTCTTGTGGCCAAATTACACTGATATCAGTTAATGGCAATAAATGTGATGATTGCTGTACTGGCACTAGATAACATTCATGTGAGCAAAGTGTTACAAGATCAAGTTTGAAATTAAAGAATATCTTTAAAAAGATTGTCCTCATCTACATGTGGTTGAAAAACTGATGTCTAATGTGGTCATATCATCAAAAAAGTGCTTAGTATGCTTCTATCTCTTTGAACCACTATCCTTGCACTAGCAGATCCATTTATGGGGGGATCATTCTGCAGTCATACTGCTTTCTGTAATTATTCTGGGGCTGAAAGGTCAGCTACTGTCAGACTCAGTAGGTGGATTAGAACGGTATTAGTTTTGCTAAATAATTTTCTGCATTTTTAGTATTTTGATAATAAAAATTAAAATTGCCCGTTGAAAGAATAAATATTTTAGTTCGGATTCACACAAATAATAATATTTTGCTTTTTGAATTGACACAATCCGTATAACTTTAAATGTGACTTACATTTTCTTGCCAACTAAAACATATGACTGAACGTTAGATGCTATGTGTGGAGCCATTCTTTACCATACAGAAATGGTCATTAATTTCTTTTTGATTCCTTTCCATAGTCAGATGGGATAGATTTGACTTTAACTGCACTGGGGAAACGTAGCTTTGATCTTAGCCCATGGGAAGCAAAAAACTTCAGTCCTAGTAAAGCAAAAAGTGATCTCATATTGAACCAAAAGCATTCTGAACTGTAAAAAAAATACTGTAAGCTTCTGCATTTTGAAAAGTTTCCGTCCTTTTCCTATTGTCAAACCTAACTATTTTCATGGAAATATCTGCATTGCTTTGTATTCCTTCCATTTTGAGACAAAACCAAATGCTGACGGATTGAAATTTTCCTTGTGACCAAAATCTTTAGAAAAAAATTATATCCCGCAAGAGAAAGTGTACAGCAGATTGCATCATTTTCCTTTGAGGAAAGAGGAAACTGAACGTGGATTAGTGGGGCGCTGTGTCTGGAGGTGCTGTCTCTTGAAAGAGGCCTACATCTTTAATGGTGATCCCAAAATAACTGTTCCTGTAAGATGGGATATATTTGCTTTGCTCTCCAGCTCACATTCTAATTTGGATAACTACATGATGCTAACCATTGCAGTGTAAATTCCAAACACCCTCTACTTTGCTTCTTTGCACTGCTAATGATGCCCTTGATTTCTTCCAGAATTGGGTTGTACTTAGGTTTTAAATGACACTTAACAAGTTACAAAGATTCAACCATATTTTAATTTTTTTTTCACTCTGCAGAAGGCTATTTCATCTACCAAGAAGCAAGTAATCTGATTCCATTCGACACTAACAGGCTTGAGAGCCCAGACACTATGGTTTCTCAAAACATATGCATAGACTTCTGGTACTATATGTTTGGATCAGAAGACATGAATGAGCTGAGAGTGCTTGTCAAAGACAGCACGGGAGAGTCTGTGGTGTGGAGTCGGAAGGGAAACCAGAGTTCCTTGTGGACATATGGTGCCATCACTCATACTTTCCCAACACAGAGAAAGATAAAGGTAATTAATATATTTTCAGAATAAATTTCCTTGTAGAGTGTCAGCATTTATTCTCCCTTTGCAGGCTGCAAAAGGTTGTGCATGTAAGCCAGAAAATATAACCAAGATTTGCTTTATTTATACTTTGTAAATATAATGGCCTTGTGCTCTGTGCCAATGAAATAAGAGAAGAAACAAGAAAACCCCTGAGTTTTACTGGTGCTGTTAGTTAGGGGATAAAATCTATTTAGTTTTCTCTCTTTTTCCTTCCTTCCCTCCTTCATTTTATCACAAAGGCAAGGACTTCAGGTGCCTTAATTAAATGCATGTTTGTCTGCTGTGAGTTAAGGTTTGAACTTTGGGATGCTGCCTACATTTGACTCGACTCTAGAATCCAGACAACCAATCTCATAAATCATTTATCAGTCAGGAAAATAGGGGGCAATGTTTCTTGAAGTCCTTACCTCATTACAGAATATATATTTTTTGCTTCTGAGGGAAACTAGGAAAATTGCTATAGCCTCAGCTTAGCTGATGCCTTTAGAGGTAGACCAGAAAGAATATTTTTAAAACATGCTAAGGAAAATGATCTCATATTTGCCTAAACAACTCTGACGCGGAGATTCACTTTGCATGCTGCCTAGGTAATTTTTGAGGCTGTCCGAGGACTGACAGAGTATGGGGATACGGCACTGGACAATGTGAGAGTAAGGGATGGATCCTGTGGTAAGTCTGTGTTTGCACCTTCATGTGTACTCCTTCCTCATTTCTGTTTAAGCTGTTGACCATTAGTCAATTCCACGTGCAATATAGAAACTCCTCATAACTTTGAACAACAAAAGAAAAATGGCAAAAACTTTACAGCTCACTTCATTTGAATGCTGTTTTGTTGTAGTTTCTTTTTAAATCATTCCTCACCACCTCAAACGTTCAGAACAAGCTATCACGTTCTCTGCAAATGTGACCATTTTCACAAGGTCCAGCAAACTTTACCTATTTTAAGTCTGAAGTGCATCTCTAATCCCAGTCAAGGCTGCGCACATTGGTCTTGGGTTCGAGATTAAATGTTCTAATCAGCTTTTTACAGCAAATCTCAGTTCATACGAGCTCAGCAAATACACAGCACTGCTATATGTCACAAAAAGAAATAACGGTGAGTCAATAAAGCTGAGTTGCACTACCAGCTCTGATTATGAATCAGCAAGCTGAGCTTGATCCTTGACCCTGTGACAAATCGGCCCAGACTGGCACAAGCTGTGGCTTGAAGGGGTCTGGAAGTGAATTACAGTTTCATCCCATCTTTACTGACAAGCATGCAATACTTATAAAATGTGAATGGAACAAGAAATTTGCTGAAAATGATATAGAAAATGTTATGTATTAATAGGCCTCGCTCTCTGTGAAACACTACACATATAATGACAATAAAATGTTTCAAATCTATGCTAGCAAGGACGAAGTTTTCCATTCAGGTCCACACCCTCAGAACATATAATTTTCTTTAAAATTCTGTGAAAAATACTTGGGGCCTTTTTGGGGGGCGCTAGAGAAAGCCAGTTTTTCATTTTTCCAGGCCTATTAGCACATGATTCAGCCACTGGATGGTGCACTAATATAACGCCAAGACACAACAGAAAAGTGCTCCTCCCTCTGTTAAACTGTATGACTACTAATATGATGAAAGTTAAGTGAATTATTAGGTCTGGTAAAAGTCAAAGTCCTCTCAACCTTTTTGTTTCTGCAAGAACGTTTGATTTAATAGACATTTTAATCAAACTGATGAAAAACTAAATATATATCCATTTGTCACATGAAAAATTAGCTTCCAAGGCAACTTTAGCAAGCAGTCTTTAGGTCATGATATTTGACATTCGTAATGTCATTTGCAGATCTTCTTCACCTTAGATCTCAAGGGACGATAATCTTAGGAAGAGGTTTTCTTTTGCTTTTTTGCTCAGCTCTACAACAAAGTTAACTTAAAGCTTGTTGAGAAGTATCCATTGTGGGAATACAGCCATTATCAGCATTTTGTGATAATTTTTCTCCAAAGTTGAAAGAGCAAAAAGAGCAATTCTGGGCTAGATATGCAAAAGCTGCATTTACAATGTAGTAGGGAGCTGGACGTGAAGAAGTGGGCAACTAAGCAGCAGGTGTACAAGAAACCAGTGCATACAAAGAAGCCGATCCCACTTTGCAGACAGGTTATTGCAAAATATCTTCAGCTTTGAAGTTAGAGCTCATTAAGTGAACAAGATCCTTTTGTGCAGAGATTTATTAGTATACACTAGACTTTGAGTTACATGAAGTCTATTTGCTTCTTCTAAATTGTGATCACTAGTACCTTGCAAACTCCTCTCATCCAGCTGAATTTTTATCACACGTTTAGAAAAAAAGCGGTACCATCATAGTACGTAGTTATTGCGTCGTTACTCAAAAACCTCTAACTTGTTCTCGTATGACTTGTTTTCTATATTACAACTTAATCCCTATAAACAATGTTGTTAGTAGTGTCAGTCATACCGAAGACCAATGGCCTTACTTGTGGATTCACTTGGTGATATACCTATAGTGCATCTATAAGTAGGTTGGAAAGCACTGTTCTCTGTGAATCAATTTATCACTTGTTTATCTCCTTGTACACTGACTGTTTTTACACACTCGGTGGATAGTGGAGGGCTCACAAAGGTGCAATAGGAGAGTACCTGAATGAGGAGAGTTGTTCTGTCTTCTGCAAAGGGGCAGGAGTGAATGCATGTGTACACTGAAGGTTTTAGTCAGTCTGTTCTTTCAGAGGTTCAGATCCATCACTCATTCACATGTCACCAGGTGAATGAACATGACATCAAGAGAATACTCACCCTGGTGTTGCTAACTCACATATACAAGTACACCAAGAGGACCACTTCTTTTAGAAGATATTTTTATGATGGATAAAGAATAGGTGGAGAAGATGCTAATATTTATTTGCAAGCAGAAGCAGGCATGAGGGAAGACTCCACAACATGACTGTTTGTTGTGTCTGTCAGCAGAAAGCTCTTAGAGCTGTCACATTCCTAAGAAATAAATTTCATTTTGAAGAAACAACAAAACTCTCTGGTTAGAAACCACCAGTGTCCTGAGACTTAATTGTTTCTGCTATATGGCATCTGCTGGCAGGTTACTTACTCCCAGACCTGCCAACACTTGCAGATAGTATGACCCTCATGCCCTAACATACACACAATAGGGAGTCACATTACCAATTGTAAATGCACTTCCAGCTCCAGATAAGCTTGCTGGCACAAGTTCAGTCACTGTCACCAGGTTAACAATCAGATGAGTTTCCTAAGCACATCGAAAGACCCACACATCCTCTTTTAAATACAGGCATTTCCACTTGGTTCAGTGAAAAACTTCTAACGTTATACTGGTGAAGAGTAAATAGAAATTCATGTATGTTGGTGTGTATGTAGTGTTCACCCTGTAATGTTATAACTCATTGTATTGCCTTGTCTTTTCTACTAACAGAAGCTGTCCCTACCCCTCTACCACCAACACCTACACCAACAGAATCTACACCACCTCCAGTGACAGGTAACTTAAGCCAATCACATACGCTAGTCAATTGGCTGTAGAAGGCCACCTAATTTTTTTACTACCAGTGCTACTTATTTGCTTCAGTTAATTTCTTTGGGTATCTCTCCATGGCATTGCCTTATGCCATAGAAGTCTGCCTTTTCTGTTTTAGTTCTTCCATGTGTAAGCTGTAAAATGGGGATGATTGTGTTTCCCCACTGCACAATGAAGGTATGAGGTGGCTTTTCTGGATGGATCCATTTGTGAACGAGAACATATTCCTTTTTCTGTCTCCAGAAGCAATCTGCAGTATACATGGGGATCCTCACTACTACACATTTGACAAGCAGCGTCATGACTTCATGGGCACCTGCACCTATACCCTCTCCAAGCTGTGCGAGAGCAACAGCTCGCTGCCCTACTTCAATGTGGAAGCAGCCAATGAGCACAGGGGAAGCAACACTCGTGTGTCCTATGTCCGATACGTGGACATCGATGTGTATGGCTACAGGATCAATCTGGGTAAAAATAGAATTGTTAAGGTAAGGTTGGAGCCCACTATCTATCATCAGTAACTCATAGCATGCATGAAGAAATTGTCGTACAATGACTACAAATTTCCAGCATACACACAGTAATATTTAGAGACCAGTCAGATATTTAGGAGTAGGAGTAGTGTGGAGTTCTTAAACATTGGAATTTCAGGACTGAAAACACAGACTAAAATTTTGTGCTGTGTTGCTAAAAGGTGGGATTAGAGCTGAAACGCCGGATGGGGTTGGTGGGCTAGCCTACCCTTCTAGATTGACCCCATGCTCAAGCTCGGTCTGCATCAGGGAATAAAAAGGCCCCGCATTAACCAAGTCTATGCTGGTGGTTATTTCCCAGTCCTGTGTGGTAGCCTGTAAAGCAGCATGCTTATCCCTGAATCCTAGTTATTCCACATCACTGCTAACTTCACTTAACACTTGGCATTTGCCATAAAGCAGGGACAGATAAGAGAGTCCTAGAGTGGCAATCTGATGACTCTCCTTACACTGATTGTGTCACTTGGCCAGCTGCTGTATTTTAAGGCTTCTTTATGGTTTCTTTCCATAAAGGGCCAGGACAGCAGACATGTTTGATTCAAACCCCCAATAAATGAATAGGTCATCTTACTTCATTACCACCCTTCTTATAAGAAAATAGTACAGTGATTTATGTGACAGGAGATAAAGGTTTAAATGTACACCAAGACCTTTCCCATCTGACCTTAGAAACATAGTGAACTCCTAAATCCACATTTGTCTAACAGCTTCTCTTTTATACCTTTCCCCTGTATTTACTGTTTTTATTATATATATGTTTCTAAGTAAACCAAACTTTCTTATAAATGTAATGGGAACAAATGTTCAAAGTAGATGCTAATTTTAGTAAATTTTAATTAAAATGAAAATTTTGCTTGAACACATACTTTCTATTGTCTGGCGTTTCATATATGAAAATTATAAGAGAAAGACAAAGAAACAAAAAGAAGCTTTTTCAAGATTTGTCCAATCCTGAACATTTTCCGAGAATCCATTCTAGCTACATTTTCTTAATCTTATTTGATCCGAAATAAAAGATAAGTTGGTAAGCAGCTACTGCTGACAGACCGTGCTAAGTCTTAGACGTTTCCCAGCTGGGTCTGGTTCACCAAGCTCACTTTGACTGCACTTGGAACAACGTCGCTATGTTATTATGGCCTCAAGGCCCTAGATTATGTGCCCACACACAATGGGGCACAAAGTTAAATAATACTTAACACAATGTGAGTTCTTACTGCTGTTACAAGCTCACTGTGCAAGTCCTATGCTCCATATAGGGATGTGATTTAAGAGGGTCACCATTAAAAATACTTCTTTTGAAATGATTATAATGATTGTCCTTCTCTGTGCCTGCAGGTTGATGGAGTCAGCCAGGTGCTCCCTCTGACCTTGGCACCGGGTGTCAATATTTCCTTCCGCGGGCAGTATGTTGTGGTTACTACTGACTTTGGGCTGAATGTCAAGTTTGATGGAAATCACAGAGCAGAAATCACTCTCCCCAGTACCTATATGTCTAAAGTCTGTGGAATATGTGGAAATTATAATGGGGACAAAAAAGATGACTTTCTTAACCCAGATGGAGAGATGGAAACAAACTCGGCCAGCCTTGGCAACAGTTGGCAGGTTTACAATGACTCCAGGTAGGACTCCAACCGGGATTTTAGGCCTTAGCTGTTGTTATGCAGTGACCAGTATTTTAAACAACTGGTTTATGTGAGCCAAAAATGTCAGGCACATGGGATAACATATATTCTTGTCAGTGTACTTAATTTATCTATCTCGGTAAAGTTTCACAGCAAATTTAACTGTGCTTAAAAGGAGAAAATTTGAGTAAAACACTGCAGATGCCCACTAAGATTTTAGTTATTGTTATAGTATATTAATCACAGAATCACAGAATCTCCTACTTGAAGATCCTGTTTAAACTTTTTTGAGATACTTTACCATTTATTTTATAATTTCAAAATATATTATTTAATGATAGTAGAGGTTTAACTTTGAATGCTTTTACTTCTTGTTTGCAATTCCTAGGTATCTTCCATATAGAAAGTTTCACTTAAAAGAAAGCCAAAATTAATATTTAGGTTTCTTCCAGGCCTCTCAAAGGATATAAGGTTGAGATCATATTAAAATCTGAATTTCTATCCTAAGTATTTGAAATGTAGAGCTTTAAAGTATGTCATGTTTAGCCTGCGGACAGCCCCGTAATTTTGTTACATGTAATTTGAAAAGCATCTTAGGTGCTAGTGCATCCAAAGTGCATTGGTGAATTTTTCCACATCTTTTTTTTTTTCCCCCCACACTAGGTGCTTGCCAGATGATGGCCACACCCCAAATTGCACTGCTGATGAACAACATATGATCCAAAGCAATGAATACTGTGGTTTGATCACAGATCCCAATGGTCCATTCCAGAATTGCCACTCAGTAGTTGATCCACAAAGTTATTCTGAAGCCTGCCAGTACGATCTCTGTGAACTTCATTTGAACAATGCAGCCCTCTGTGAAAACATGCAAGCTTATGCAGACGCATGCCAAGCTGCAGGAGTCCAACTGAGACCATGGAGAAATGCAACCTTCTGCCGTATGTACCAAAGATTACTGGAAATTACCACTTGTCAGGAGGACACATGAAATAGTAATCCAGTGCCCTATGTGCCTTCTGCACTGAAGGAGATGGGGACACTAAAGAGACTTGTCTGTAAACACTGGAATGACTGAAGCCTGATTTCTTTCTGACTTTTGTTTCAAATTTGATTGATTGCAGTCTCTAGCTGGAGCAGCTTCTCTGCTGAGGTTTTCTCTCACACAGATTCTATGGTTTCTAAGCAGGAGTGAGCCCTCTCTGTAGCTGTTCTTTCTGCTGAAGGAGCTTGCAGGATCTCTCCTCTTTGCCTCACGCCTATCTCATTTAATGGACCTGAATAAGTTTTTATTCTCTACGAACCTCACCAACTTATTTCCAATAAGTCAGCTAGGTCAAATTTAGTAGGTGGGAGGATGAGCAGAGAAATGTACAATGTAATTGTGTGATCTCTGTCTCCTTAGGAAAGCAGGTTAAAAATAGAGTGAGAAAATAAGTCATAAAAACTGAACCACATCACATAAACATATAGAAGCTGAAAAAAGATTGTTCAGGAAACTTCAGTTCTGTTATCTTTTCACCTGAAAATGGCAGTGTTTTAAAAAGTCTAATTAGCCTGGGTGTACATATACATGTCGTGTATATAACAAGATCAAAAACAGAATAGAGCACTTACATGCTGATTACTTAACAAGCATTAAAGACCTTGGGGAAGTGAAAAAATACAGATTAAGAATATAATATATTATTAGAATTAAACATCAGGACTAGAACATAATATGGTACATGTTTAGGACAAATAACTAACATAACACCAATGTCCTCAGCCCAATGCACGAGTTCAATGAAATCCTCTTCAGGAATAAGAGGACTCCTAGGAAACTCTCTCCATGAGAGCAACTTTAAATAGCCCAAACCTCAAAAGAAAAAAGATAATAAATAGGTCTATCTTTTATTACGCAGCGCTACCCTGTCCAGCCAACAGTCACTATGAGCCCTGTGCTGCAGCCTGCCCTGCCACCTGTGTTGACCCACTAGCACCCTACGACTGCAAGCTGCCATGCGTGGAAGGATGTGTGTGCGACAGCGGGTACCTGCTCTACAACGACCGTTGCGTGCCCAGCCAACAGTGCGGGTGCTGGCACAACGGGCAGCACTACCCCGTGGGCTCGGAGTTCTGGACGGACAACACCTGCTCCTCAAAGTGCAGGTGTCCCGCGCGGGGAAGCAAAGTCGAGTGCTCCAGTGCCTCCTGCCCTGCAGGCCAGTACTGCGGGGTGCAGGATGGGAAGCCTGAGTGCCTCAAACAATCCTACGGCATCTGCCACATCCACGGTGACCCTCACTACAAAACCTTTGACAAGGTGACGCACAACTTCATGGGAAACTGCACCTACACCCTGGCCAAAGTGTGCTCCAACACCACCTCCCTGCCCTACTTCAATGTTGAGGCCAAGAACGAGCATCGTGGGAACAACAGAGTGTCCTATGTGCGCGAAGTCCTGGTTGAGGTGTACGGAGTGCGCATTGCCATTGTCAAGAAGGAGAAGAGCCAAGTGCTGGTAGGCAGTGGGGCTGGCATGAGCGTGGCGTGGCTGCAAGGCAGGGCTGTCTTTGCTTGGCAGGGCCTGGCATGTACCAGACATCTGCATTGTCCCAGGCCCGGGTGGGTTCCCCTGAAGCCACTGGGTTGCTCTGATTTTCCGTTCTGGAGGGGTTGGAGGAGGAAGAGGGAAGTGGGGAATGTGGGCTGTGTTGAACAGAGGGCCCTGCAGAATGCGGAACAGAGACACTGCTCTGCAAGCCACGGGGGCGTCCGGGTCTGCGGGCACCATGTACAGAGGTTTGCCGTGCCCGGCCTGGCAGGTGATTTCCCTGGGGCAGGGGATTTCCCTGGACTTGTCCCTTGACCCAAGGACAAGTCCAGGGTCCATTGTGGTGTGTCTGCCCTAGGTGAACAATGTGCGCCAGACCTTGCCGGTGAGCGCAGCAGGAGGTGCCATCACGGTGAGCAGGAGCGGCCGCTACATCGTCCTGGAGACAGACTTCAACCTCAGAGTGTCCTATGACACTGACCACTCGGTGGAGGTGAAGGTGCCCACTACCTACTTCAACCTGACCTGCGGCATGTGCGGGAACTTCAACAACCGGAGAGAGGATGATTACATGATGCCCAACGGGCAGCAAGCTGCAGACTCCAATGAGCTGGGGGAGAGCTGGCAGGTCCCAGACAATGACCCCTCTTGCGGTGTCCCCATGCCCTCCCCACCCTGCAGTGCAGAAGAGGAGAAGCTCTACCGATCGGATCAGTTCTGTGGCATGCTGACTGCCAGGCCTGGCTCTTTTGAGAGATGCCACGCTGTGATCAACCCCCAGGACTACTTTGACACCTGTTTCTATGACCTTTGTGCCCTGAATGGTGGCCAGGAGGTCCTGTGTGCTAATCTGGAGGCCTACGCTGACGCATGCCAGGCGGCCGGTGTGACTCTTCTTCCCTGGAGGAATGCCACCTTCTGCCGTGAGTTTCTGTAGAGAACTGAATCTTTTAATAGCTGCCTTGTTGTCTTACGAGGCTGATTTTAGCCAATAACTGACGTAGCTTAGGAAACTTAAATTCTTCACAGTATTATATACAAAATATTTAGAAATAAAATTCTTTAAAAGTCACCCCATTATTGTTTTCTGCCAGAGAGCAGAAGAGATTTTTATTCGTTATCTCAAGAATCTGTGTCAGATCAGTAGCAGTAGGTTCCTGGTAATGTGGAATCACCTCTGAGTTTTATTTGATGTTTTGCCTTTAATAAGAGATGCTTAATATTCAGGATAGGTGTTAAATGTTCATGATTTTTTCTTGTAGAATGTTTTCTTTTTTCTTTCTTATATCAAAATAAGAAAGGCATTTCAGGCTTCAAAAAAACAACATTGTCACTAGTTCAAAATAATCCCATTTTTGGATCGTGGTTTCATGTGAGTTGTGATTGTCAGTGCAGTGCCTTTTGTTGTTTTTCAGCTATTGCATGCCCTCCCAATAGTCATTACAATCCATGCACCAGTGCTTGTCCAGCAACTTGCATTGACCCTCTTGCACCAAAGAACTGCAGCAGACCTTGTGTAGAAGGATGTGAATGCAACAATGGTTTTGTCATCAGCGGGGGACAATGTGTGTCCATGAGCAACTGTGGCTGCCTTCAGAATGGCAAATATTATGAGGTTTGTTCTGGCACGTAGTTCAGGGGCTTATTTCACAGTTCATCATTACCATTGGCTTTTTAAATTTATTTTTATTTTGTTGTCTCTAACAGAAAGGAGAAGTTTTTTGGCAAACAGGCTGCATGGGCCAATGTGTATGTGCTGGAAATGGGACTGTAGTTTGCAATTCAGACACATGTGAAGTAAGCGAAGTTTGCAAGGTGCAGAATGGACTCCTGGGATGTTATCCATTGAATCCCAGCACCTGCCACATTTTTGGGGATCCACATTATATAACCTTTGATGGGAGACTGTACCATTTCCAAGGAGACTGCAATTATACTGTTGTTGAGACATGCACGAATTCTTCTGAAAGATTTTCAGTGACAACCAGAAATGAACATAGAGGAAACCCAAATTGGACAGCCTTGAACTCAGTTGCTGTCACACTGAAAAACCTTCACATTGTTTTGAAGAAAAATAAAGAGACCTATGTAAGTGTTCTACTTTAAGCATAACCAAGCCATCTCATCTGTTCACTTTGCATTTCTGTCCAAAAGAACTGAATCAGACTTCTCTGCTTTATTCACCTCCAAGACTGCACTTGATAAAAGTCACAGAAATGTTTTGGGTTTGGTTGGGGGTTTTTTGTTTTTTTTTTTTTTTCAGAAAGGCAGCAATCAGCATAGCTTCCTTCTGTCCATTAAAATCTTTTCTAAATTAGGTTGTAGGGGGAAAAAACCCATCTTCATCCATAGCTTCACCTATAATAGAAAGGCTTTGCTGAACCAAATCTCAGTCTGAATTTTATAGATCTGGCCTTTAAAATAGAAATGGTATTTTTGCTATACACACTCAGACTCATACATACCAGAGCTAGCTTTAAACTAGCTATTCCAAGTATTGCTACGTGTGTTGTGACAGCACAGAGCTCAACTTGTGCTACAAAGCACTATTCAAGATGTGGAATAAGAATACAGCCTGTTAGTCTCTGCTAAGCTTCAAACTTCTGTGTCTGCATTGTTCATTAAAATAAAGCTGACTTGGTGAAGAAAGCTATAGTACTGCCAGTGTAGACCTCCTCTTTGTTCCTGGGAGCTTTATTGACTTACCTGGTTGTATGGTTTTATTTCCTTTAGGTGAATGGAGTTCAGGTTTCTCTTCCTGCGGATTTGAACCATGAAGCCAGAGTAGATATAAATGGACATTATGTGGTCATTGATACTTCTTTAGGGATCCAGGTGAAGTTTGATGGTGACCAGGAGCTTTTCATTCTGGTTGATGAAAGTCTCAAAGGACAGCTGTGTGGTCTGTGTGGGACATTCAATGGCAACCAATTGGATGATTTCCAAAAACCGGATAAAGTCCTCGAACAGGATCCAAATAAATTTGGTGATAGCTGGATAGTGAAGGATGACAACAGGACGTAAGTATCTGATAATACTTTAGGAAACAGCAAAATGCCTGAAACATAAATCATCTAGTTATAGGATTAACATACATTACTTACATACCATAGTAACTCTTCTTTGATATTTCTTGTTTGCTAGTGTTTTCACCTTTGAATAACTCCACTTTTCAATAGAAAGCATTGAAATTTTAAAACCACCCTTCAGAGGTTTTCCATATGAACTTCATCGATTTTATTTGAAACTGGTCTCTTTTTTTGCATATAACTTGATTTTTGTCTTAGTTGTCTATTCTAAAATATCTCCTTTATAATATCTTACTATAAGAAGTCTAAAAATGTCTCTCGGATTTAGCTCCTGAGATAAGTCCATATTGATTAACATAGGAATGGGGCATTTATCTGTCTATTAATGTTTTCACATAAAAATTACTGCTCTTACTATATGCACTAGTGAACTGCAACTATCTTGCTTGTGTTAGCTGATTTGTTGGTTTCTCTGGACTTCAGTCTATGGATAGACAGTCAGACATCAACAATTCACAATTATTTTCTTAATGGAGAATTATGAGTCAAATTGTAATATTTCTCACTTTTGGGTTTGGCACACTAAAGATGACCATACACAGCAAATCCACAGAATTTGGCATGGGGTTCTACTACTGTTGAGGTATGCCTTGCAGGATAGAACAAAATATAAAGATTTATTCTATAACCATGCTGCTGGTTACTTTTGATGCAGGTGTAATCCAGTTGCAGTTGTACCACCTGCTTGTGACACAGCAAAGGAGAAAGAATATGAAGAACTTTGCAAAATTATTTTGAAAAATAGTGGGCCTTTTCAAGTCTGCCATTGGCACATTCCGCCACAGCTGTACTTTGAGAGCTGTGTCTATGACCTATGTGCCACAGAGGGGAATTCTGACCAGTTTTGCAAGATTTTAGAGGCATATGCTGCTGCCTGTGAACTTGGAGGTGTAAATCTGGGTGAATGGAGGAAAGATACCATCTGTGGTAAGTCATTAGGTCATTTAGCAAATAGCCATCCAATTAAATTCTCATGCTACAAATATAAATTTAAATGACTAAGCTGAGCAGAATTTCAGAAAAGAGGATTCAAGGAGACACAGGAAGCTTTCAAATGCTCAGCTTCTCTGGAGATTGGGCTTCTAATCTAAACTTCTAATGGGCTTCCAGAATTCACTTTAGGACGTGATATTTGAACACTTCTGACGTAAGACTGTTGTTCAGAATTGGGTCATGAAAGACAACATACGCTGTCAGTTAAGGGCTCAGCCAGGGACAATTGAGCACTTGCCTAAAAATTACCGCTTTGTCTTTAATAAAATATTTTGTCTTTTTGAGAAGAAATCACTTACCCAACCTGTCTACAGCTCCAGGTTCTCACCAAGCATGTGAAATAAATTCAGAAGTATATAAACCAGAGCTTTAAAATTAATAAAGGAGATCCCTGCAACTTGAGGTCCATTCAGCCTTCCAGTCATAATACTATTAGGCCCTTATTACCTAGGTAGACTCGTTGACATAGAGGTAAGGCAAGAAGCAAGAAATTGCTTCTTCTAGAACTACCAGAGACGATTACCAAAGCCAGCAGAAATGGCAGCCTAAGTATGAGGCTATGACATGAAAAGGCATTCCATAACCTCTTTCCAATTCTGAGACAATGCTTCTCATCCCAAATTATAAGTAGTAAAAAGAAATGTCAGACCATTCTCATTATAAAGTCTAGATTTCCACCAAAGCAGGACTTTGAGAGCCAGCTGAGTACTGCTGTGCCAAATAGGAAAGCTTTAAGCAATTTCAATGACCAAGGATTATGACTGTGGCACAGCGTAAAAATACAGGATATTAGTGAATTATGATGATAACTGAGGAAGGGATTTCTAAAATACCCCACATTCTCAGGTACTTAAAATTTCATATTTTATAGTAAATTTTTCAGTAGTGGCCACTTCTACTCATTCCATCTTCCAATTTTTCATGAACATGGGTGCATGAGACCTAGAAGGGCATTGTCAGAACAGAGAGAATATTCCAAACCTCATTGTGGAAACTGTTTTTCTTTCTGCTCTGTGTACAGCTGCACCAACAGCCTGCAATGTGTCCTGCACATTTGATGGTGACTTCTGTGAGTGGGAACAGGCAACCAGCGACGACTTTGACTGGATAAGGCACAAGGGGCCGACACCCACACCAAATACCGGCCCTTCCTATGACCACACGACTGGAGGTAGGAACAACAAACAGTATCTGGCTGCGCCTGTCTTGTAAGAGGGCATGAAGCCTGTTCTCATAACAAATCCAGGCCGCGCGTTTCCTAGGCTCAATCCAGAGCCTTCTGCAGCAGTCAGGAATCTGTTGTGGGGTGGATGAACAGTGCAAGACCTGTGAACATAAGCATGTGACCTGTTAGCATAAGTTCCTGTAAAGAGGCTTCAGCGAAGGTATATCCAGTCTGAGACTGGATCACTGTGGCACTCAGCCTCTCCTTTGGAAGACTTTCCTTTCCCTAAGTAGTAGACCAGTGCGATCTGCTGGAAATCCATTTGGGCACTGCAAGCGCTGGGTGAAGAAAATTTGTACTGTACACAATCTGAAAATGAAATGATTTTGTTTTGTCCTGGCCCATTAATGTGAAAAAAATTGACACTCTGCTGTTTCCAGAGGGCTATTATGTCTACCTGCAAGGAAGCAAGCATACGCCAGGTGAGGTAGCCCGCTTGGTCAGTCCAATGTGCATCTCGGAAGGACCGCACTGCTTCCGCTTCTGGTATCACATGTATGGAGCAGCTGAGGCAATGGCCCTACGCGTGTACGTAGTTCACAATGAAACATCAACACTGGAATGGAAAGATGCTGGAAACAAGGGGGACAGATGGAATTTGGGAGAGGTCACTGTGAACAGCAAAGGAAACATGCAGGTAAGTGCATAGGCTATGATGGCCATCTGACATGAACTGTGCTTAGTAATGGCACTTCACATCTGTGGCTGGAGCTAATGCTGAGAAATATCCCTTCCCTTAGATCGTCCTGGAGGGCATGATAGGTGAAGATATCCACAGTGACGTAGCATTGGATGATCTGTCCATTGAAAAGGGACCCTGCCCAGGTAAAAAGCTCAGTTTCAGGAAGGGCAGTCATTTCTTCTTGTGGCAGTCAATGCAGTTTCTGTCTTGAACAAGAGCTGGTGAAGGAGGATTGATTTGCTTGTACCATTGTCTCATTTGTAGGCGATGTGACGACAACACCACCAGGCATCATCACCACCACACCTTCAGAAGACACAACGACGTCAGCACCCATACCAGGCCCAGGTGAGTCAAGGAGACCAGTCATGGGGCTGCAGTCCTTTCTGCAGAGTCGGCTGGGGAGCAGATGCAGCAGGAGGTGCTTAACTGAAGGTTTCCTCTGGTCTTTCCACTCTCAGGGACCTGTGTGGTGGAGGGAGACCCTCACTACCACACGTTCGACAAGCAGCTACACCACTTCATGGGCACCTGCACCTACACCCTTTCCAAGCTGTGCGAGGGCAACAGCTCGCTGCCCTACTTCAACGTGGAAGCGGCCAATGAGCACAGGGGAGGCAACACTCGCGTGTCCTATGTCCGATACGTGGACGTTGATGTGGCTGGCCAGCGGATAAGGCTGGGGAAGGGTGGAGCAGTGACGGTAAGCACAAAGGGGAGAGGCGGTGGGGCTGTGCTAGAGGAGAGTGCTGTGCCAAATGGGTTGCTCCAATCCTGTCTTGGTTTCTGTCCTTCCAGGTCAATGGAGTGGCAGAGGTCCTGCCCTGCACCCCATCTGCAGGCGTGCAGGTCTCGTCCAGTGGATTCTACACAGTGGTCACCACAGACTTTGGCTTGAGAGTGAAGTTTGATGGGAACCATCGTGTGGAGGTGACGCTTCCAAGCACCTTTAGGCAGAAGGTCTGTGGCATGTGTGGGAACTACAACGGGATGGCAGCAGATGACTTCCTGAACCCGGAAGGCGTGCTGGAGCCAGACTCCACCAGCCTGGGCAACAGCTGGCAGGTGTCCAACGACAGCAGGTGCGTGTGGCCCCCCAGAAAGTCTGGGGACGTGTCGGGCTAGGGGAAGGGGAGGCATTAGGAGAAGCCCACAGGTGACCCAAGGGCCCTTCTCCTGCTCTTTCCACAGCTGCTCAGCCGGACCACTCCCCACCCCAGCCTGCAATGAGACGGACAAGCAAGTCATTGCCAGCAACCACTTCTGTGGGCTCCTCAATGACACCAGCGGCCCATTTCAGATGTGCCATGCTGTGCTGAGCCCCAGCAGTTACTTTGACACCTGCCTTTATGACCTATGTGAGCTGGGGCTGGACCGCGAGGCCCTGTGCAAGAGCTTGCAGTCCTACGCAGATGCCTGCCAGTCGCTTGGTGTCAAGATCCCTGTGTGGAGGAACGCAACCTTCTGCCGTAAGTCCACCCACAGTACCAGGGATCAGTACTCTCAGGAGAACACAGAATAGGGAATGAAGAAGTGGGGTGGGGAATAAGTAATATTTTTATTACACGCCGTGGGTATGTCCATACACGTAGCTGCAAGTTCAGAGGCTCCATTTTCTGTTTCATTTGATCAGGTGTGGCTTAGAATACCCATGGAGCCAAGCAGACCACAGAGAAAATATAGACTCTTAATTATTCAAAGAGGAAAGCATAGCACAAAGAAGTGTTCTGTTCTCTAAGTAACGGCCATGTCTTCTGTCTTGGCAGCCATCACCTGTCCAGCCAACAGTCACTATGAGCCCTGTGCTGCAGCCTGCCCTGCCACCTGTGTTGATCCCATGGCTCCTGTTAGCTGCAGCCTGCCGTGTGTGGAAGGATGTGTGTGCGACAGTGGGTACCTGCTCTACAACGACCGATGCGTGCCCAGTCAACAGTGCGGGTGCTGGCACAATGGGCAGCACTACCCCGTGGGCTCGGAGTTCTGGACGGACAACACCTGCTCCTCAAAGTGCAGGTGTCCCGCACGGGGAAGCAAAGTCGAGTGCTCCAGTGCCTCCTGCCCTGCAGGCCAGTACTGCGGGGTGCAGGATGGGAAGCCTGAGTGCCTCAAACAATCCTACGGCATCTGCCACATCCACGGTGACCCTCACTACAAAACCTTTGACAAGGTGACGCACAACTTCATGGGCACCTGCACCTACACCCTGGCCAAAGTGTGCTCCAACACCACCTCCCTGCCCTACTTCAATGTTGAGGCCAAGAACGAGCATCGTGGGAACAACAGAGTGTCCTATGTGCGCGAAGTCCTGGTTGAGGTGTACGGAGTGCGCATTGCCATTGTCAAGAAGGAGAAGAGCCAAGTGCTGGTAGGCAGTGGGGCTGGCATGAGCGTGGTGTGGCTGCAAGGCAGGGCTGTCTTTGCTTGGCAGGGCCTGGCATGTACCAGACATCTGCATTGTCCCAGGCCCGGGTGGGTTCCCCTGAAGCCACTGGGTTGCTCTGATTTTCCGTTCTGGAGGGGTTGGAGGAGGAAGAGGGAAGTGGGGAATGTGGGCTGTGTTGAACAGAGGGCCCTGCAGAATGCGGAACAGAGACACTGCTCTGCAAGCCACGGGGGCGTCCGGGTGTGAGAGCACCATGTACAGAGGTTTGCCGTGCCCGGCCTGGCAGGTGATTTCCCTGGGGCAGGGGATTTCCCTGGACTTGTCCCTTGACCCAAGGACAAGTCCAGGGTCCATTGTGGTGTGTCTGCCCTAGGTGAACAATGTGCGCCAGACCTTGCCGGTGAGCGCAGCAGGAGGTGCCATCATGGTGAGCAGGAGCGGCCGCTACATCGTCCTGGAGACAGACTTCAACCTCAGAGTGTCCTATGACACTGACCACTCGGTAGAGGTGAAGGTGCCCACTACCTACTTCAACCTGACCTGCGGCATGTGCGGGAACTTCAACAACTGGAGAGAGGATGATTACATGATGCCCAACGGGCAGCAAGCTGCAGACTCCAATGAGCTGGGGGAGAGCTGGCAGGTCCCAGACAATGACCCCTCTTGCGGTGTCCCCATGCCCTCCCCACCCTGCAGTGCAGAAGAGGAGAAGCTCTACCGATCGGATCAGTTCTGTGGCATGCTGACTGCCAGGCCTGGCTCTTTTGAGAGATGCCACGCTGTGATCAACCCCCAGGACTACTTTGACACCTGTTTCTATGACCTTTGTGCCCTGAATGGTGGCCAGGAGGTCCTGTGTGCTAATCTGGAGGCCTACGCTGATGCATGCCAGGCGGCCGGTGTGACTCTTCTTCCCTGGAGGAATGCCACCTTCTGCCGTGAGTACCTGCCTTGCAGTGGCCAGAAGGGAAAGGTGCTGCTCCCTTGCCCAGAATCCCTGGCCAGAGCAGGTCTTTGGTCTTCCTCTTCCTAGAAGGTCGTCTTTCCTTGAAGGCTTGCTGGTCCTAATTGTCCCCTTCCCATTGCAGCCCTGCCGTGCCCTGCCAACAGCTACTATGACCCTTGCATGACCGGCTGTCCTGCCACCTGTGTTGACCGACAAGCCCCACAGAACTGCTCCAAACCCTGTGTGGAGGGCTGTGCGTGCAACTCTGGCTTCCTCCTCAGCGGAGACACTTGTGTGCCCGAGGCCAATTGTGGCTGCCTCTTTGAGGGCAACTACTACAGTGTGAGTGAAAACCCTGTCCTGGTTTGCACCCCTCCCAGGGCACTCGCTTGCCTCTACTTTCCCGCCTGATACGCTGACGCTCGGTGTTTCTCTGCCTGCAGAAAGGCGAGTCCTCTGTGAACGAGAACTGCACTCGCCAGTGCCAGTGTGAAGCCAACGGCCAGATGATTTGCTCTCCGATGTCCTGTGGTGCGGACGAGGTCTGCAAGATCCAGAATGGCCAGAGGGGTTGTTACCCAGCCAGCACTGCTCTCTGCCACATCTACGGCGACCCGCATTACAGCACCTTCGATGGGAAGCTTCACCACTTCCAGGGCTCCTGCAATTACACGGTGGTGACGGGCTGTGACAACTCCTCCGTTGGGTTCACTGTCACCACGCGCAACAAACATCGTGGCAGCCTGAGCTGGACGGCTCTGGACTCTGTGGCAGTGTCCATGGAAGGCCTCCACATCGCACTGCGCAAGAACAAGGCGGTCTATGTAAGCCCCTCATTTTTACACCTGGGAACAACAGATGCCCTAGGCACCATTAAGTACCACTCTGTCCCCAAGAAGGGCCTGATATTCCCTGAGCCTGCCGGCGTGCTCACAGAAGAGCACAGCGAGGCTCTGAGTGGGGCAGATACGGCTGCCGCGCAGCAACAGATTTTTGGCGTGTTTTCCTGAGCTTTTGGTGTGCCGTATGTAGAGTAGCTGCTGTTCTCGTAGGCCTGGGCAGGGTTGCTCCTGCCATCGGGTCTTCTGACTCACTGTGCCCTGGCACCATCACAGGGAAGAACAGGGACCTCTCAGTGGAGTATATTGTCTTATGTTCCTGTCTCCCTCTCTCCCCCTTATTCAGATCAACGGTGCTCTGGCCTCCCTGCCTGCTTCGCCTGCCCCCGGTGTGACCGTTTCCCTGAGCGGCTCCTACGTGCGGGTTTCTACCAAGCTGGGCCTGCAGGTGCAGTTCAATGGGGACCATGAGCTCCTAGTGCATGTGTCTGAGAAGCACAAGGGCAAGCTGTGTGGGCTGTGTGGGACGTACACTGGAAGCCAGCAGGACGACTTCATGCGACCCGATGGGGTTGTCGTGCCCGACTTCAATGACTTTGGAGGCAGCTGGATGGTGCCGGATGATGAGTGGCCGTGAGTCCTTGTTCTGTTGCATAGGTGACGGACAAACGGGAGTGTGGGAGAGGGAAGCTGTGAGGGGCACAACGAGGAAGGGTTGGTAGTGGCAGGCATGGGGCAAGGGAGAGGAGGCAGGCAGCTGTGGGGAAGCGTGTGAGAGCACGTGAGTCTCCACAGCAGCAGATGTATCGTCCTTGTGTCTCCCCTCTCCGCTCCACCCACCAGTGGCACGTCCTCTCTGCAACTGGGTGCCGGACGTGTGGCTGTTCCCCTTTCCTCTCAAGGCTGGCTTGCTTGTGGCTGTGTCCAGGCCCCTCCATGCGGTCAGGGTGCACGGTGCTCTCTTCCCATAGGCGCTGTGCTCTGGGGTCCTCGGTGACCTCCGTGCAGGGCCCTGCCACCCCCCTCCACAGGCTGCATCTCACTGTTGCTGACCCCAGAGAGAGTGGGCCGGGGCCTTGGCATGATGCTTTTCCCAAGCTGTTGCGATCACAACTGCCTTGGCCATTTGTTTCTTTCCACCGGATGCCATGGAGGGGACTGATGGCTGCGGGCCGCGTTGTCCACCCTTGCAAGTGGCAGCCATGGGTGCCTTGTCTTAGCGAGGGATCTGGACTCCAGAGGCTGAGGTTTTGGCTGGGGAGGAGGTCAGGAAACTGTCTGGTGTGGACCCACAGGCTGCTGTGGGCTCAGGGCTGTCTGTCTGCTTTGCAGGTGCGACCCAGCCATCAGACCACCTCCGACCTGCTCCCCCTCTGAGGAGGAGGCAGCTAAGAAGGAGTGTGCAATCCTCACGCAACTTGGTGGCCCGTTCCAGCCATGCCATGCAGTTCTGCCGCCCAAGACCTACTTTGAGAGCTGTGTCTATGACCAGTGTGCCACGGGTGGCAGCAAGGAGCAGTTCTGCAATGACCTGGAGGCCTATGCCGCAGCCTGTGCTGAGGCAGGCGTTGCTCTGGGAGACTGGAGTGCTGGCACTGTCTGTGGTAAGTGTTCTGTTGACCTCCTTTGTGGTCCAGAGTCAAGGAATGGGGCAGCTTTGGTGGAGGTTTCTCCGTGTGTCACCTAACTGCTCTGATGGGCCATCCCTTGGGTGAAGAGAATTTTTGTGACCGGGGTACCGTGGCACTCCTGCCCTGCGCTCCGCTTGCCATGGTGTGGGGGTGTTTGGGAAGGGTGCAACGTCCCCATATGGGAACAGATTCCCGTTATGAAACACACCTTCTCCACTTCTGTTTCACTGTACATCCAGCAACACCTACAAGCTTGACCCCTTTGCCAGACACCTCAGCGTGGCCTCAACATACAACATCACCAGCACCTGGAGAAGAACAGATACTTTTGTCTCCTATCCATGTTTTTTGCTGGCTGTTCTAGGCACTCAGCTCACGCGCTTCCACTCGGTTGCCCATCCTCGCCTGGCCATGAGCATGCCAGGGATGTAGGTGTGCCCTGTAGGACACGGGGAAAAGGTGGCCCCAGCCTCACTCTAGAAACTCTGTTTTCCTTTCTGCACCACACCCAGCTGCCCCAACAGACTGCAATTTCGCCTGCACATTCGACGATGGCTTCTGTGAGTGGGTCCAGGCAGATTATGGCATTATTGCTTGGACAAGGAACAAGGCTTATGGAAGGGCAGCTTGAGGAATGTCACGATTCTTGTGGAAGTCAATGCAGTTTCTGTTTTGAACAAGAGCTGGTGAAGGAGGATTGATTTGCTTGTACCATTGTCTCATTTGTAGGCGATGTGACGACAACACCACCAGGCATCATCACCACCACACCTTCAGAAGACACAACGACGTCAGCACCCATACCAGGCCCAGGTGAGTCAAGGAGACCAGTCATGGGGCTGCAGTCCTTTCTGCAGAGTCGGCTGGGGAGCAGATGCAGCAGGAGGTGCTTAACTGAAGGTTTCCTCTGGTCTTTCCACTCTCAGGGACCTGTGTGGTGGAGGGAGACCCTCACTACCACACGTTCGACAAGCAGCTACACCACTTCATGGGCACCTGCACCTACACCCTTTCCAAGCTGTGCGAGGGCAACAGCTCGCTGCCCTACTTCAACGTGGAAGCGGCCAATGAGCACAGGGGAGGCAACACTCGCGTGTCCTATGTCCGATACGTGGATGTTGATGTGGCTGGCCAGCGGATAAGGCTGGGGAAGGGTGGAGCAGTGACGGTAAGCACAAAGGGGAGAGGCGGTGGGGCTGTGCTAGAGGAGAGTGCTGTGCCAAATGGGTTGCTCCAATCCTGTCTTGGTTTCTGTCCTTCCAGGTCAATGGAGTGGCAGAGGTCCTGCCCTGCACCCCATCTGCAGGCGTGCAGGTCTCGTCCAGCGGATTCTACACAGTGGTCACCACAGACTTTGGCTTGAGAGTGAAGTTTGATGGGAACCATCGTGTGGAGGTGACGCTTCCAAGCACCTTTAGGCAGAAGGTCTGTGGCATGTGTGGGAACTACAACGGGATGGCAGCAGATGACTTCCTGAACCCGGAAGGCGTGCTGGAGCCAGACTCCACCAGCCTGGGCAACAGCTGGCAGGTGTCCAACGACAGCAGGTGCGTGTGGCCCCCCAGAAAGTCTGGGGACGTGTCGGGCTAGGGGAAGGGGAGGCATTGGGAGAAGCCAAGTGACCCAAGGGCCCTTCTCCTGCTCTTTCCACAGCTGCTCAGCCGGACCACTCCCCACCCCAGCCTGCAACGAGACGGACAAGCAAGTCATTGCCAGCAACCACTTCTGTGGGCTCCTCAATGACACCAGCGGCCCATTTCAGATGTGCCATGCTGTGCTGAGCCCCAGCAGTTACTTTGACACCTGCCTTTATGACCTATGTGAGCTGGGGCTGGACCGTGAGGCCCTGTGCAAGAGCTTGCAGTCCTACGCAGATGCCTGCCAGTCGCTTGGTGTCAAGATCCCTGTGTGGAGGAACGCAACCTTCTGCCGTAAGTCCACCCACAGTACCATGGATCGGTACTCTCAGGAGAACACAGAATAGGGAATGAAGAAGTGGGGTGGGGAATAAGTAATATTTTTATTACACGCCGTGGGGTATGTCCATACACGTAGCTGTAAGTTCAGAGGCTCCATTTTCTGTTTCATTTGATCAGGTATGGCTTAGAATACCCATGGAGCCAAGCAGACCACAGAGAAAATATAGACTCTTAATTATTTAAAGAGGAAAGCATAGCACAAAGAAGTGTTCTGTTCTCTAAGTAATGGCCATGCTTCTGTCTTGGCAGCCGTCACCTGTCCAGCCAACAGTCACTATGAGCCCTGTGCTGCAGCCTGCCCTGCCACCTGTGTTGACCCACTAGCACCCTACGACTGCAAGCTGCCATGCGTGGAAGGATGTGTGTGCGACAGCGGGTACCTGCTCTACAACGACCGATGCGTGCCCAGCCAACAGTGCGGGTGCTGGCACAATGGGCAGCACTACCCCGTGGGCTCGGAGTTCTGGACGGACAACACCTGCTCCTCAAAGTGCAGGTGTCCCGCACGGGGAAGCAAAGTCGAGTGCTCCAGTGCCTCCTGCCCTGCAGGCCAGTACTGCGGGGTGCAGGATGGGAAGCCTGAGTGCCTCAAACAATCCTACGGCATCTGCCACATCCACGGTGACCCTCACTACAAAACCTTTGACAAGGTGACGCACAACTTCATGGGCACCTGCACCTACACCCTGGCCAAAGTGTGCTCCAACACCACCTCCCTGCCCTACTTCAATGTTGAGGCCAAGAACGAGCATCGTGGGAACAACAGAGTGTCCTATGTGCGCGAAGTCCTGGTTGAGGTGTACGGAGTGCGCATTGCCATTGTCAAGAAGGAGAAGAGCCAAGTGCTGGTAGGCAGTGGGGCTGGCATGAGCGTGGCGTGGCTGCAAGGCAGGGCTGTCTTTGCTTGGCAGGGCCTGGCATGTACCAGACATCTGCATTGTCCCAGGCCCGGGTGGGTTCCCCTGAAGCCACTGGGTTGCTCTGATTTTCCGTTCTGGAGGGGTTGGAGGAGGAAGAGGGAAGTGGGGAATGTGGGCTGTGTTGAACAGAGGGCCCTGCAGAATGCGGAACAGAGACACTGCTCTGCAAGCCATGGGGGCGTCCGGGTGTGTGGGCACCGTGGGCAGAGGTTTGCCGTGCCCGGCCTGGCAGGTGATTTCCCTGGGGCAGGGGATTTCCCTGGACTTGTCCCTTGACCCAAGGACAAGTCCAGGGTCCATTGTGGTGTGTCTGCCCTAGGTGAACAATGTGCGCCAGACCTTGCCGGTGAGCGCAGCAGGAGGTGCCATCACGGTGAGCAGGAGCGGCCGCTACATCGTCCTGGAGACAGACTTCAACCTCAGAGTGTCCTACGATGCTGACCACTCGGTGGAGGTGAAGGTGCCCACTACCTACTTCAACCTGACCTGCGGCATGTGCGGGAACTTCAACAACCGGAGAGAGGATGATTACATGATGCCCAACGGGCAGCAAGCTGCAGACTCCAATGAGCTGGGGGAGAGCTGGCAGGTCCCAGACAATGACCCCTCTTGCGGTGTCCCCATGCCCTCCCCACCCTGCAGTGCAGAAGAGGAGAAGCTCTACCGATCGGATCAGTTCTGTGGCATGCTGACTGCCAGGCCTGGCTCTTTTGAGAGATGCCACGCTGTGATCAACCCCCAGGACTACTTTGACACCTGTTTCTATGACCTTTGTGCCCTGAATGGTGGCCAGGAGGTCCTGTGTGCTAATCTGGAGGCCTACGCTGACGCATGCCAGGCGGCCGGTGTGACTCTTCTTCCCTGGAGGAATGCCACCTTCTGCCGTGAGTACCTGCCTTGCAGTGGCCAGAAGGGAAAGGTGCTGCTCCCTTGCCCAGAATCCCTGGCCAGAGCAGGTCTTTGGTCTTCCTCTTCCTAGAAGGTCGTCTTTCCTTGAAGGCTTGCTGGTCCTAATTGTCCCCTTCCCATTGCAGCCCTGCCGTGCCCTGCCAACAGCTACTATGACCCTTGCATGACCGGCTGTCCTGCCACCTGTGTTGACCGACAAGCCCCACAGAACTGCTCCAAACCCTGTGTGGAGGGCTGTGCGTGCACCTCTGGCTTCCTCCTCAGCGGAGACACTTGTGTGCCCGAGGCCAACTGTGGCTGCCTCTTTGAGGGCAACTACTACAGCGTGAGTGAAAACCCTGTCCTGGTTTGCACCCCTCCCAGGGCACTCGCTTGCCTCTACTTTCCCGCCTGATACGCTGACGCTCGGTGTTTCTCTGCCTGCAGGAAGGCGAGTCCTCTGTGAACGAGAACTGCACTCGCCAGTGCCAGTGTGAAGCCAACGGCCAGATGATTTGCTCTCTGATGTCCTGTGGTGTGGACGAGGTCTGCGAGATCCAGAATGGCCAGAGGGGTTGTTACCCAGCCAGCACTGCTCTCTGCCACATCTACGGCGACCCGCATTACAGCACCTTCGATGGGAAGCTTCACCACTTCCAGGGCTCCTGCAATTACACGGTGGTGACGGGCTGTGACAACTCCTCCGTTGGGTTCACTGTCACCACGCGCAACAAACATCGTGGCAGCCCGAGCTGGACGGCTCTGGACTCTGTGGCAGTGTCCATGGAAGGCCTCCATATCGCACTGCGCAAGAACAAGGCGGTCTATGTAAGCCCCTCATTTTTACACCTGGGAACAACAGATGCCCTAGGCACCATTAAGTACCACTCTGTCCCCAAGAAGGGCCTGATATTCCCTGAGCCTGCCGGCGTGCTCACAGAAGAGCACAGCGAGGCTCTGAGTGGGGCAGATACGGCTGCCGCGCAGCAACAGATTTTTGGCGTGTTTTCCTGAGCTTTTGGTGTGCCGTATGTAGAGTAGCTGCTGTTCTCGTAGGCCTGGGCAGGGTTGCTCCTGCCATCGGGTCTTCTGACTCACTGTGCCCTGGCACCATCACAGGGAAGAACAGGGACCTCTCAGTGGAGGACATTGTCTTATGTTCCTGTCTCCCTCTCTCCCCCTTATTCAGATCAACGGTTGCTCTGGCCTCCCTGCCTGCTTCGCCTGCCCCCGGTGTGACCGTTTCCCTGAGCGGCTCCTACGTGCGGGTTTCTACCAAGCTGGGCCTGCAGGTGCAGTTCAATGGGGACCATGAGCTCCTAGTGCATGTGTCTGAGAAGCACAAGGGCAAGCTGTGTGGGCTGTGTGGGACGTACACTGGAAGCCAGCAGGACGACTTCATGCGACCCGATGGGGTTGTCGTGCCCGACTTCAATGACTTTGGAGGCAGCTGGATGGTGCCGGATGATGAGTGGCCGTGAGTCCTTGTTCTGTTGCATAGGTGACGGACAAACGGGAGTGTGGGAGAGGGAAGCTGTGAGGGGCACAACGAGGAAGGGTTGGTAGTGGCAGGCATGGGGCAAGGGAGAGGAGGCAGGCAGCTGTGGGGAAGCGTGGGAGAGCACGTGAGTCTCCACAGCAGCAGATGTATCGTCCTTGTGTCTCCCCTCTCCGCTCCACCCACCAGTGGCACGTCCTCTCTGCAACTGGGTGCCGGACGTGTGGCCGTTCCCCTTTCCTCTCAAGGCTGGCTTGCTTGTGGCTGTGTCCAGGCCCCTCCATGCGGTCAGGGTGCACGGTGCTCTCTTCCCATAGGCGCTGTGCTCTGGGGTCCTCGGTGACCTCCGTGCAGGGCCCTGCCACCCCCCTCCACAGGCTGCATCTCACTGTTGCTGACCCCAGAGAGAGTGGGCCGGGGCCTTGGCATGATGCTTTTCCCAAGCTGTTGCGATCACAACTGCCTTGGCCATTTGTTTCTTTCCACTGGATGCCATGGAGGGGACTGATGGCTGCGGGCCGCGTTGTCCACCCTTGCAAGTGGCAGCCATGGGTGCCTTGTCTTAGCGAGGGATCTGGACTCCAGAGGCTGAGGTTTTGGCTGGGGAGGAGGTCAGGAAACTGTCTGGTGTGGACCCACAGGCTGCTGTGGGCTCAGGGCTGTCTGTCTGCTTTGCAGGTGCGACCCAGCCATCAGACCACCTCCGACCTGCTCCCCCTCTGAGGAGGAGGCAGCTAAGAAGGAGTGTGCAATCCTCACGCAACTTGGTGGCCCGTTCCAGCCATGCCATGCAATTCTGCCGCCCAAGACCTACTTTGAGAGCTGTGTCTATGACCAGTGTGCCACGGGTGGCAGCAAGGAGCAGTTCTGCAATGACCTGGAGGCCTATGCCGCAGCCTGTGCTGAGGCAGGCGTTGCTCTGGGAGACTGGAGTGCTGGCACTGTCTGTGGTAAGTGTTCTGTTGACCTCCTCTGTGGCCCAGAGTCAAGGAATGGGGCAGCTCTGGTGGAGGTTTCTCTGTGTGTCACCTAACTGCTCTGATGGGCCAGCCCTTGGGTGAAGAGAATTTTTGTGACCGGGGTACCGTGGCACTCCTGCCCTGCGCTCCGCTTGCCATGGTGTGGGGGTGTTTGGGAAGGGTGCAACGTCCCCATATGGGGACAAATCCCCGTTATGAAACACACCTTCTCCACTTCTGTTTCACTGTACATCCAGCAACACCTACAAGCTTGACCCCTTTGCCAGACACCTCAGCGTGGCCTCAACATACAACATCACCAGCACCTGGAGAAGAACAGATACTTTTGTCTCCTATCCATGTTTTTTGCTGGCTGTGCTAGGCACTCACTCATGTGCTTCCACTCGGTTGCCCATCCTCGCCTGGCCATGAGCATGCCAGGGATGTAGGTGTGCCCTGTAGGACACGGGGAAAAGGTGGCCCCAGCCTCACTCTAGAAACTGTTTTCCTTTCTGCACCACACCCAGCTGCCCCAACAGACTGCAATTTCGCCTGCACATTCGACGATGGCTTCTGTGAGTGGGTCCAGGCAGATTATGGCATTATTGCTTGGACAAGGAACAAGGCTTATGGAAGGGCAGCTTGAGGAATGTCACGATTCTTGTGGAAGTCGATGCAGTTTCTGTCTTGAACAAGAGCTGGTGAAGGAGGATTGATTTGCTTGTACCATTGTCTCATTTGTAGGCGATGTGACGACAACACCACCAGGCATCATCACCACCACACCTTCAGAAGACACAACGACGTCAGCACCCATACCAGGCCCAGGTGAGTCAAGGAGACCAGTCATGGGGCTGCAGTCCTTTCTGCAGAGTCGGCTGGGGAGCAGATGCAGCAGGAGGTGCTTAACTGAAGGTTTCCTCTGGTCTTTCCACTCTCAGGGACCTGTGTGGTGGAGGGAGACCCTCACTACCACACGTTCGACAAGCAGCTACACCACTTCATGGGCACCTGCACCTACACCCTTTCCAAGCTGTGCGAGGGCAACAGCTCGCTGCCCTACTTCAACGTGGAAGCGGCCAATGAGCACAGGGGAGGCAACACTCGCGTGTCCTATGTCCGATACGTGGACGTTGATGTGGCTGGCCAGCGGATAAGGCTGGGGAAGGGTGGAGCAGTGACGGTAAGCACAAAGGGGAGAGGCGGTGGGGCTGTGCTAGAGGAGAGTGCTGTGCCAAATGGGTTGCTCCAATCCTGTCTTGGTTTCTGTCCTTCCAGGTCAATGGAGTGGCAGAGGTCCTGCCCTGCACCCCATCTGCAGGCGTGCAGGTCTCGTCCAGTGGATTCTACACAGTGGTCACCACAGACTTTGGCTTGAGAGTGAAGTTTGATGGGAACCATCGTGTGGAGGTGACGCTTCCAAGCACCTTTAGGCAGAAGGTCTGTGGCATGTGTGGGAACTACAACGGGATGGCAGCAGATGACTTCCTGAACCCGGAAGGCGTGCTGGAGCCAGACTCCACCAGCCTGGGCAACAGCTGGCAGGTGTCCAACGACAGCAGGTGCGTGTGGCCCCCCAGAAAGTCTGGGGACGTGTCGGGCTAGGGGAAGGGGAGGCATTAGGAGAAGCCCACAGGTGACCCAAGGGCCCTTCTCCTGCTCTTTCCACAGCTGCTCAGCCGGACCACTCCCCACCCCAGCCTGCAATGAGACGGACAAGCAAGTCATTGCCAGCAACCACTTCTGTGGGCTCCTCAATGACACCAGCGGCCCATTTCAGATGTGCCATGCTGTGCTGAGCCCCAGCAGTTACTTTGACACCTGCCTTTATGACCTATGTGAGCTGGGGCTGGACCGCGAGGCCCTGTGCAAGAGCTTGCAGTCCTACGCAGATGCCTGCCAGTCGCTTGGTGTCAAGATCCCTGTGTGGAGGAACGCAACCTTCTGCCGTAAGTCCACCCACAGTACCAGGGATCAGTACTCTCAGGAGAACACAGAATAGGGAATGAAGAAGTGGGGTGGGGAATAAGTAATATTTTTATTACACGCCGTGGGTATGTCCATACACGTAGCTGCAAGTTCAGAGGCTCCATTTTCTGTTTCATTTGATCAGGTGTGGCTTAGAATACCCATGGAGCCAAGCAGACCACAGAGAAAATATAGACTCTTAATTATTCAAAGAGGAAAGCATAGCACAAAGAAGTGTTCTGTTCTCTAAGTAACGGCCATGCTTCTGTCTTGGCAGCCGTCACCTGTCCAGCCAACAGTCACTATGAGCCCTGTGCTGCAGCCTGCCCTGCCACCTGTGTTAACCCGATGGCTCCTGTTAGCTGCAGCCTGCCGTGTGTGGAAGGATGTGTGTGCGACAGCGGGTACCTGCTCTACAACGACCGATGCGTGCCCAGCCAACAGTGCGGGTGCTGGCACAACGGGCAGCACTACCCCGTGGGCTCGGAGTTCTGGACGGACAACACCTGCTCCTCAAAGTGCAGGTGTCCCGCACGGGGAAGCAAAGTCGAGTGCTCCAGTGCCTCCTGCCCTGCAGGCCAGTACTGCGGGGTGCAGGATGGGAAGCCTGAGTGCCTCAAACAATCCTACGGCATCTGCCACATCCACGGTGACCCTCACTACAAAACCTTTGACAAGGTGACGCACAACTTCATGGGCACCTGCACCTACACCCTGGCCAAAGTGTGCTCCAACACCACCTCCCTGCCCTACTTCAATGTTGAGGCCAAGAACGAGCATCGTGGGAACAACAGAGTGTCCTATGTGCGCGAAGTCCTGGTTGAGGTGTACGGAGTGCGCATTGCCATTGTCAAGAAGGAGAAGAGCCAAGTGCTGGTAGGCAGTGGGGCTGGCATGAGCGTGGCGTGGCTGCAAGGCAGGGCTGTCTTTGCTTGGCAGGGCCTGGCATGTACCAGACATCTGCATTGTCCCAGGCCCGGGTGGGTTCCCCTGAAGCCACTGGGTTGCTCTGATTTTCCGTTCTGGAGGGGTTGGAGGAGGAAGAGGGAAGTGGGGAATGTGGGCTGTGTTGAACAGAGGGCCCTGCAGAATGCGGAACAGAGACACTGCTCTGCAAGCCATGGGGGCGTCCGGGTGTGCGGGCACCGTGGGCAGAGGTTTGCCGTGCCCGGCCTGGCAGGTGATTTCCCTGGGGCAGGGGATTTCCCTGGACTTGTCCCTTGACCCAAGGACAAGTCCAGGGTCCATTGTGGTGTGTCTGCCCTAGGTGAACAATGTGCGCCAGACCTTGCCGGTGAGCGCAGCAGGAGGTGCCATCACGGTGAGCAGGAGCGGCCGCTACATCGTCCTGGAGACAGACTTCAACCTCAGAGTGTCCTACGATGCTGACCACTCGGTAGAGGTGAAGGTGCCCACTACCTACTTCAACCTGACTTGCGGCATGTGCGGGAACTTCAACAACCGGAGAGAGGATGATTACATGATGCCCAACGGGCAGCAAGCTGCAGACTCCAATGAGCTGGGGGAGAGCTGGCAGGTCCCAGACAATGACCCCTCTTGCGGTGTCCCCATGCCCTCCCCACCCTGCAGTGCAGAAGAGGAGAAGCTCTACCGATCGGATCAGTTCTGTGGCATGCTGACTGCCAGGCCTGGCTCTTTTGAGAGATGCCACGCTGTGATCAACCCCCAGGACTACTTTGACACCTGTTTCTATGACCTTTGTGCCCTGAATGGTGGCCAGGAGGTCCTGTGTGCTAATCTGGAGGCCTACGCTGACGCATGCCAGGCGGCCGGTGTGACTCTTCTTCCCTGGAGGAATGCCACCTTCTGCCGTGAGTACCTGCCTTGCAGTGGCCAGAAGGGAAAGGTGCTGCTCCCTTGCCCAGAATCCCTGGCCAGAGCAGGTCTTTGGTCTTCCTCTTCCTAGAAGGTCGTCTTTCCTTGAAGGCTTGCTGGTCCTAATTGTCCCCTTCCCATTGCAGCCCTGCCGTGCCCTGCCAACAGCTACTATGACCCTTGCATGACCGGCTGTCCTGCCACCTGTGTTGACCGACAAGCCCCACAGAACTGCTCCAAACCCTGTGTGGAGGGCTGTGCGTGCAACTCTGGCTTCCTCCTCAGCGGAGACACTTGTGTGCCCGAGGCCAACTGTGGCTGCCTCTTTGAGGGCAACTACTACAGCGTGAGTGAAAACCCTGTCCTGGTTTGCACCCCTCCCAGGGCACTCGCTTGCCTCTACTTTCCCGCCTGATACGCTGACGCTCAGTGTTTCTCTGCCTGCAGAAAGGCGAGTCCTCTGTGAACGAGAACTGCACTCGCCAGTGCCAGTGTGAAGCCAACGGCCAGATGATTTGCTCTCCGATGTCCTGTGGTGCGGACGAGGTCTGCAAGATCCAGAATGGCCAGAGGGGTTGTTACCCAGCCAGCACTGCTCTCTGCCACATCTACGGCGACCCGCATTACAGCACCTTCGATGGGAAGCTTCACCACTTCCAGGGCTCCTGCAATTACACGGTGGTGACGGGCTGTGACAACTCCTCTGTTGGGTTCACTGTCACCACGCGCAACAAACATCGTGGCAGCCTGAGCTGGACGGCTCTGGACTCTGTGGCCGTGTCTATGGAAGGCCTCCACATCGCACTGCGCAAGAACAAGGCGGTCTATGTAAGCCCCTCATTTTTACACCTGGGAACAACAGATGCCCTAGGCACCATTAAGTACCACTCTGTCCCCAAGAAGGGCCTGATATTCCCTGAGCCTGCCGGCGTGCTCACAGAAGAGCACAGCAAGGCTCTGAGTGGGGCAGATACGGCTGCCGCGCAGCAACAGATTTTTGGCGTGTTTTCCTGAGCTTTTGGTGTGCCGTATGTAGAGTAGCTGCTGTTCTCGTAGGCCTGGGCAGGGTTGCTCCTGCCATCGGGTCTTCTGACTCACTGTGCCCTGGCACCATCACAGGGAAGAACAGGGACCTCTCAGTGGAGGACATTGTCTTATGTTCCTGTCTCCCTCTCTCCCCCTTATTCAGATCAACGGTGCTCTGGCCTCCCTGCCTGCTTCGCCTGCCCCCGGTGTGACCGTTTCCCTGAGCGGCTCCTACGTGCGGGTTTCTACCAAGCTGGGCCTGCAGGTGCAGTTCAATGGGGACCATGAGCTCCTAGTGCATGTGTCTGAGAAGCACAAGGGCAAGCTGTGTGGGCTGTGTGGGACGTACACTGGAAGCCAGCAGGACGACTTCATGCGACCCGATGGGGTTGTCGTGCCCGACTTCAATGACTTTGGAGGCAGCTGGATGGTGCCGGATGATGAGTGGCCGTGAGTCCTTGTTCTGTTGCATAGGTGACGGACAAACGGGAGTGTGGGAGAGGGAAGCTGTGAGGGGCACAACGAGGAAGGGTTGGTAGTGGCAGGCATGGGGCAAGGGAGAGGAGGCAGGCAGTTGTGGGGAAGCGTGTGAGAGCACGTGAGTCTCCACAGCAGCAGATGTATCGTCCTTGTGTCTCCCCTCTCCGCTCCACCCACCAGTGGCACGTCCTCTCTGCAACTGGGTGCCGGACGTGTGGCCGTTCCCCTTTCCTCTCAAGGCTGGCTTGCTTGTGGCTGTGTCCAGGCCCCTCCATGCGGTCAGGGTGCACGGTGCTCTCTTCCCATAGGCGCTGTGCTCTGGGGTCCTCGGTGACCTCCGTGCAGGGCCCTGCCACCCCCCCTCCACAGGCTGCATCTCACTGTTGCTGACCCCAGAGAGAGTGGGCCGGGGCCTTGGCATGATGCTTTTCCCAAGCTGTTGCGATCACAACTGCCTTGGCCATTTGTTTCTTTCCACCGGATGCCATGGAGGGGACTGATGGCTGCGGGCCGCGTTGTCCACCCTTGCAAGTGGCAGCCATGGGTGCCTTGTCTTAGCGAGGGATCTGGACTCCAGAGGCTGAGGTTTTGGCTGGGGAGGAGGTCAGGAAACTGTCTGGTGTGGACCCACAGGCTGCTGTGGGCTCAGGGCTGTCTGTCTGCTTTGCAGGTGCGACCCAGCCATCAGACCACCTCCGACCTGCTCCCCCTCTGAGGAGGAGGCAGCTAAGAAGGAGTGTGCAATCCTCACGCAACTTGGTGGCCCGTTCCAGCCATGCCATGCAGTTCTGCCGCCCAAGACCTACTTTGAGAGCTGTGTCTATGACCAGTGTGCCACGGGTGGCAGCAAGGAGCAGTTCTGCAATGACCTGGAGGCCTATGCCGCAGCCTGTGCTGAGGCAGGCGTTGCTCTGGGAGACTGGAGTGCTGGCACTGTCTGTGGTAAGTGTTCTGTTGACCTCCTTTGTGGTCCAGAGTCAAGGAATGGGGCAGCTTTGGTGGAGGTTTCTCCGTGTGTCACCTAACTGCTCTGATGGGCCATCCCTTGGGTGAAGAGAATTTTTGTGACCGGGATACCGTGGCACTCCTGCCCTGCGCTCCGCTTGCCATGATGTGGGGGTGTTTGGGAAGGGTGCAACGTCCCCATATGGGAACAGATTCCCGTTATGAAACACATCTTCTCCACTTCTGTTTCACTGTACATGCAGCAGCTCCTACAACCTCGACCCCGTTGCCAGACACCTCAACGCGGCCTCCACATACAACAACATCACCAGCACCTGAGACAAGCACAGGTACTTTTGTCTCCTATCCATGTTTTTTGCTGGCTGTGCTAGGCACTCAGCTCATGTGCTTCTACTTGTTTGCCCATCCTCGCCTGGCCATGAGCATGCCAGGGATGTAGGTGTGCCCTGTAGGACACGGGGAAAAGGTGGCCCCAGCCTCACTCTAGAAACTCTGTTTTCCTTTCTGCACCACACCCAGCTGCCCCAACAGACTGCAATTTCGCCTGCACATTCGACGATGGCTTCTGTGAGTGGGTCCAGGCAGAATACAGCAGCATTGACTGGATAAGGAACAAGGGTCCAACGCCCACGCCAAATACCGGTCCCTCCGCTGACCACACGACAGGAGGTAGGAACAGCAATCAGTACACAGCGGTCATTCAGGCAGAAAGGTGTCCCTAGGAAGATGGCAACAAGCCTCGTCTAACAGCAATGCAGGCCATATGTTTCCTGGCCTTGATCCAGAGCCTTCCCTTAGGAAGCTTTCTAGCCCTGGGAATCAGTCTTTGGTACCCTCAGGGCAGGCAAGGGCATGTCGTGCAAGGGGAAAGTAATGCAAAGCTCGCTGACCCGGCTGTCTCAGGGGAACAGGAATGGGTCTTTCTTTTAGGAGACGCTCGCTTCTCCAGAAGACAATGATGAGTGGGCCCCAAAACTGCAGTGCCACGTGAGGATTGTGGCAATGCTTTGGATGTGGTGCTGTACCCAGTCCAAGCCATAGAGCTGCCACGGCCCAGTGAGCCCAGTTCATAGGTGGACTTGGGGCTGGGGAAGGTTGTGGCTAGCGAAGGACCTTTGTTTGCTCTCCCCTCCTTTTGCCTGCCTTGAACTGCAGCAAGGGGTGCTCACAGGACTGTGCTTGAGTTGTCCCTGATGGCTTTGTCTTGATTTGATGTGCATGTGATTGTGTGGCTCATGCTTTGTTTCAGACGGCTACTACATCTACCTGCAAGGGAGCAATGCTCTCCCCGGCTTTGTGGCTCAACTTGTCAGTCCGGTGTGCATATCAGAAGGACTGCACTGCTTCCGCTTCTGGTATCACATGTACGGAACAGCTAAAACAATGGCCCTGCGGGTGTACCTGACTACGGGTGAAGACCTAATGTTGATCTGGACCAGTGTTGGGAACCACGGGGACAAATGGATCTTGGGAGAGATCCCGGTGCACAGCACAGGAAACCTGCAGGTAGGAGCACAGGCTCTCACTGCCGTCTGAGATGAGCTGTGCTTTCTAATGGCACTTTGCACACATAGCCGGAGCTAATGCTGGGAACCGTTCCTTCCCTTAGATTGTCCTGGAGGGAGAATGGGGTGAAGACATCCGGAGCGATGTAGCATTGGATGATCTGTCCATTGAAAAGGGACCCTGTACAGGTACAAGGCTCAGCCTGGGGAAGGGCAGCCTGAGAGATGTCACTAACTGAGGTGGCCTGCTGTGCTAAAGGCAGGAGCACAGGTTGTCTTTGCAGTGCCCGGTAGACCAGTGATGCAGCCTGTGCCCAAGCAGGCTGACCCTGGGAGACTGCAGCACTGACACTGCCTGCAGTCACTATTGAGTTCATGTATTACAAAGCCCACAGCAAATATATTGAGCGTAGGTACTGAAGTGCCTAATCTGCTTTTGTCACACAGCTATGCTGGTGGGTGAGCCCTGGAGTGGCAGGGCTCTTTCTGAGATGACACTCTGCAATTCCCGCCCTGGCCCTCTCTGGTCATAGGGTTGGAGTGCTTGGGAAGGGTGGACTGGCTGCCTACAACAAAACTCCTATGTTGACGCAGATCTCCTCTAACTCTCTTGTGCCAGGTCCATCAACACCAAAACCCACAACCCCCTCACCAGGCACTACAATGCAGCCTCCACACACACCGTCACCACCAAGACCCACACCGAGCTCAGGTACTGCCATACCCCATCCTATCTTCTACTCCCAGGGACAGGTATTCATTTAGCTTTCTTCGAGGCTCATGGCCAAGGGACAGAGTTGCTGTAGTGAGGGGACTGCACGTCTCCTTCTCTATTCCACCTATGCTGCTAAGAGAGCACCCAATTGCTTGAGTTATTGCTAAGGAGACACTGTGTGATCCCTGCCCTGGGCCTCTCTGGTCACGGTGTTGGGGTACTTGGGAAGGGTGGACCCGCTGCCTGCAACAAAATGCCCATGTTGACGCAGATCTCCTCTAACTCTCTCTTGTGCCAGGTCCATCAACCCCAGAACCCGGGACCACCTTGCCAAACACCACAACACAGCCTCCATATACCCCAAGGCCCACACCGAGCTCAGGTACTGCTATGTCCTGTCCCCATCTTCTATTCCTAGTGGCAATAGTTCATTTCACTTCCTCCAAGGCCCATAACCATGGGATGGAGTGATTGTAGTGAAGGGGCTTCACATCCCCTTCTATCAACCAACAATGCTGGTGGGAGAGCACCTAAGTGCTCGAGGTATTGCTGAGGAGACACTGTGCGATCCCTGCCCTGGGCCTCTCTGGTCATGGTGTTGCTGTGCTTGGGAAGGGTGGACCAGCTGCCTGCAACAAAACTCCCATGTTGACGCAGATCTCCTCTAACTCTCTCTTGTGCCAGGTCCATCAACCCCAGAACCCGGGACCACCTTGCCAAACACCACAACACGGCCTCCACATACACCAAGGCCCACACCGAGCTCAGGTACTGCCATGACCCATTCCCATCATCTGCTTCCAGGGGCAACCATTCATTTCACTTCCTCCAAGGCCCATGGCCTAGTGACGGAGTTGCTGTAGTGAAGGGGCTGCACGTCCCCTTCTATCAACCAACAATGCTGGTGGGAGAGCAGCTAAGTGCTCGAGGTATTGCTGAGGACACTGTGTGATCCCTGCCCTGGGCCTCTCTGGTCATGGTGTTGCGGTGCTTGGGAAGGGTGGACCAGCTGCCTGCAACAAAATGCCCGTGTTGACGCAGATCTCCTCTAACTCTCTCTTGTGCCAGGTCCATCAACCCCAGAACCTGGGACCACCTTGCCAAACACCACAACACGGCCTCCACATACACCAAGACCCACACCGAGCTCAGGTACTGCCACATCCCATCCCCATCTTCTATTCCTAGTGGCAATAGTTCATTTCACTTCATGCAAGGCCCATGACCATGGGATGGAGCAGCTGTAGTGAAGGAGTTGCACGTCTCCTTCTATCAACCAACAATGCTTGTGGGAGAGTACCTAAGTGCTTGAGGTATTGCTGAGGAGACACTGTGCAATCCCTGCCCTGGGCCTCTCTGGTCATGGTGTTGCGGTGCTTGGGAAGGGTGGACCAGCTGCCTGCAAGAAAACGCCCATGTTGACGCAGGTCTCCTCTAACTCTCTCTTGTGCCAGGTCCATCAACCCCAGAGCCTGGGACCACCTTGCCAAACACCACAACGCGGCCTCCACATACACCAGGGCCTACACCGAGCTCAGGTACTGCCTCACCTCATCCCCATCTCTTACTGTCATAACTGCTCAGCTTTCTTAATACAGGTTCCACAGCCAAGTGACGGAGTGTTTATACTGGAGAGTCAGAGCTTTTTCTTGCTCACTCAATCACACTGGTGGGACAGCCCTTCAGTGCTGGGACTCTTTCCGAGTAGTCACTATTGATGTCCTGCTCCGGGTCTCTTTTGCCACATTGCTGGGGTTTTTTGGTAACAGTACACCAGCTGCCTGACAGTTATTTCACATACCCTTTATTGACATGTCCATAAATATTTAAATTACCCTTTTTCTATAGCAAGTTTTCACCTGTTTTATGGGTGTCATTGTTTATAGTATTTTGAAATCTAATTTAGCTTCCAAATTCTGTTTTTATTTTGGATATAATCCAATTATATGGTCCTGGAAATACTGACAGTGTCATTACTGTTATTTTAGTACTTAGGAAATACACCAAAATGTCAGTTTAGGTAAGTTTTAGCTGCTTCTGTCCTCCAGTTTTAAGCACTAAGTCTTCTACATGTGTCAGTTTGTTGTGTACAAGAGAGTGCTAGCTCACCTAGTCAGTCTGGATGTCTTCTGGGTTTTTTGGATAATTGTTATGTATGTAGTTCCTAGAGTTTTAATAGCTTATATCTAAGCTGTTAAGGTTGATGAGTAGATACAACCATAAGTGTAGCTATTTTTGTAACATGCTATTGAAAAGCAGACAAGAGGTGAGGCATTCTTTCCATTATTTTTTTTTTGTGGTTGATAAACACCATAAAACACCTGCAAGCTCAACTCTGCTAAGATTTGATGAGATGTTTTTTGTTGAAAATGGAAATTTCTTATTAGCGCTCAAAACCTTACCCGGCGCATACACATAAATGCACACACACTGTGTACCACCATTTGTACATATTATCACTGGTTAATTAACTTCCATATTTTTTAAAAGTGTGTAAAAAGGACATCTTGTGTATGCAGTATTCAATAAGAGTTCCATAACTGATGTGAGTACAGAACCCCAGACAGCTGGTAGTGCAGCAGTCTGTCTGGCTAACAAACCCTGTAAAGTTTTTGAGTAGATTCTTTCTATTTAGTCAGAAATAGCCTTTCAGACATGGACACTAAAAACTCACTGCTCTGCTTTATATATTGATGCCTTAATAACAAAGGTGTTTTTAATATTCCATCTTTTTGCTTGTATTTCTTCCTCAACCTCTAGCATAGATTTCTGATACCTAAGAGTACAGATTCTTTATGGGTTCAAAGATGGGAGGCTCGGCTGGGCTTTGGAATGTTCTTGACTGATGCCATCACTATTATATCTGAGCAGCAATCAGACAGTAAAACAAAGTGGCAACAAAGCATCTGCAGAAGTCTGGTAGAGATTCAGAAGGTATTATTCGGTCTTTCTTTCTTCCCAGGCCGTGCTTCCTGCAGCGCCTCTGGGGATCCACATTATAACACTTTTGACCACAAAGTTCATAATTTCATGGGAAATTGCACTTACACCCTCTCCAAAGTGTGCAACGTCTCTGAGAGGCTTCCATACTTTGATGTGTCCACAACAAATGAGCACAGAGGAGCCAACACCAAAGTCTCTTATGTGAAGTCAGTGCAAGTGGAAGTCTATGGCAACCAGATTTCTTTGCTGAAAAACAAGAAAGTGAATGTAAGAAAATACTTGTTTATAAGACCTATGTAATACGTTTAAACTGACATGGAGATAATGAAATATTTTCTCTGATTGTGGAGTTCATAGCAAACTTTCTCTTTTTATTAGTAGATGTACCTCTTTTAATGAGATGTCCAACAAATTTGCTCAGATGAAGTGTTCTTTAATTACTCCCAGTTCCCTTGTACATAAGATCATATCTTTCACTAGTGTATTTTAGCTGCTGGTAGTTGTAGGAGTCCCAGCAGCCATACACTAACTTTTACAACTTGCTGTGCAGGTGAATGGCAGCAGAATGAACCTGCCTGTATTTATTGAAAAGAAGATCAGTATTCAAAGCAGTGGTGGATATGTTCTCTTGGAAACTGACTTTGGACTGTGGGTGAGATATGATGGAAATCACTATGCAGAAGTCTCTGTGCCCTCTGTTTACAGTGGTCTGCTCTGTGGCCTCTGTGGTAAGTCATAGGCTTAGCCACTTTTTAGTGAGTTATGGGGGCTGGTGATTACTTCAACTTTTTTTCTTAGCACATCATACTTACTCTCCACACAACCAGTTCTTGTCAAATGGACTAGAATTTATAGCAGTGAAGAAAATGTGCTAGAATTTTTCAGTTTCTTAAAACTGTTACTTACAAAATTCCTGGTAACATGCTATCCATTTGGAATGTTGCGAGGTATAACTACAAATAACATTTTTAGCCAAATAAAAAACCTCACTTAAGTTCTACAGTTGAAATTTAGGAAGAGTACTGATTTACATACGTCTACTCAAAAATTCTACAAATACATTTTTCTGTTATTTACATTGTTGGGTGTGAGGAATGCTATACCATTTCATTTTGTGAATCATAAAAAGTTGAGGCTGTTTCTACAGCAGAGAGCAATTTTCAGAATAGCTTACTGTCAACATGCTCAAACTTTCCCGCTGTTGTTTTCCTGTGCTATTTTAGAAGGATTTATACAACCTAAATAATCGTGTTTATATGACCAAAGGACAAAAACAAAACAAAACAAAAAAAGATTAAATAAAAGAAAAAGAAAGAAAAGGCTTATTTTTACCTACTTTTTAGTCCAGCTAAGATAGGCACTGCCTACATTAAAACAAAGCAATGACAAGGATCCAAAATGGATAATCCTGAGCTGACAGACTTGATGAATACGAAAGAAAATTCATACTTAATTTCCAAAATTCAAGCGACACAAAATATTAAGTGCTATACATGATACAAAATATAGAGGTCTTTTAGAGTCCTGTGGGAAAGATCAGACACAAAGGGCACATTCTACTGTGTTCTGTAAGACATTCTATTACAATAGGATAGCAAAGTAAATTAGAGTCATGGGTGGCTTATGTAGCTAATGAGAGTAGGAGCTTGCTGGAATTAGTATGACCAGTAATTTTTCATCAGCAATGTTGCTAATGCCTGAACTTGAGCAGGTTTATTTGGAACAACATTCTGAAATCCAGGTGATTATATGAAATGCACTTCAGGATGAAAATGGGACTGTAGAAATGACAACAGTAGCTTGTCTTGTGAGTTTCTGATTATTCTTTGATTTGGATCACCTGAAATTTCCTGGTTCAATTATCTCTCCATGTTCTTTCACACTTTCCATTCAGGCAAACTACCTAAGAATATAATGGTGCAAATAACACCATTTGATTTTTAGTCCAACATTCTATGGGTAGGGTGTAAAGAAATGAGTTGGGTTTTTCTAGCTAAGCGATTCTTTCTTGTATGTGATGTGATCTAGTTACATAAGAACTTACAGGTTTCTTGCTTCAAGTCCACAAGTGTCCGAGTGGCAGCTGTTGTCAGTGGTCAAAGTCTAAAACACCATTGAGATTCTCCTTATTTTATCCAGTATGCATTGATGTATATATACTCTCCCTAGTTTGTAGTAATTTATTTTACAGCTGAAACCTAGTTTTTTTCTACAGTTGTGAACTTCATGTGTGCCATAAATCTCTTTTTACCCTCACAGGTAATTATAATGGTGATCCAAATGATGACAACATAAAGCCCAATGGTGACATTGCAAGTGATTCCACTGATCTTGGACAAAGCTGGCTTGTACCTGAGAATAACACCGTGTATGTATATTAATTTAATCACATGGCATTTGCTAATCAAACTCCATAAAACACTCACTGGCTTTGTCATCCAGTCCCATTTTACATATTCCAACTGCCCATTAGAAGTAGGGAGCTGCCCCTTTACTTTAAACGGGGAATGAGAAGAGTGCTTGTGTCCTTTAAGTCTGGTTTTCCAAAGCAGGAACTGTCCACTGAGTGCGAGGGGGGATGGGACTTCAGTCCAGTTCCCTGATTGGAAACTACAACTGATTGGATCCCATAGGTCTTTTTTTCAGCTAAGAATAAACCTTTGCATAGCCCAGAAGACATCAAAAAGGGAGTCCATTCAGTGATAGGGCTGATATCAGCTTTTCAAAGAAGCTGGATGAAGTCTTGTGACTGTAATAAAATACACACTGTTGTGCAGGGTTGTCATGTGTCAGTCTTCCCCTGAAAATCTGATAGCAAGAGATGTGAAACATACACTTGATTTTGCTTGCTTTCCCCAGATGCTCGAGTGGGACACAAGAGCAATGTGATCCTGTGCTGGAGAGTGAAGCAAAGAAGAACACAGCATGTGGCATGATCACAGACCCAACAGGTAGTATGAACCATGTGATGGAGCACTTTATAGCTTGTGTTGCCTCCTCTCTATAGTCCATTGTTCTGAGCTCACATTAGAAGCACATAAACCTCCAGTGTGAATGGCCAACATAAAACTCATAGGTGCTTGGTCAGATATGACAACCATTCAGACAGTGCCAATGTGTCCGTGAAGTTTATCTGAGAATGTGCACAGGGAGCCATAGCTGCTTTTTGCTTTATAGTGACTTGCACTCTGCTTGCTAAAAGAAATAGTTCAGAGGGCACTGTCATTGCATGTATTACAGATACTTTGTCTGAAATTCTGTAGGTGTTCCCTGCATTGGAGAGCCCCTGCAGTTGCCTAGAATTAGTGGCTTACCTAGCCAGCAACTCTTAATTTATGCAAGCTACGTTGTATCAATCACACAAAAAGAAGAAAGTCTGATCCAGAGTGCCAAGTCTCATTGTGCATGCTCCATTTCAAGTGTTGGTTTAACTTACTAAACAAAATTAGCCTGCAGCTCTCACAATACATTCACCGTGACAGAAAATAGATGGTAGTGGTGATCTTATCATTCCCATTTTTTTTCTGTCCTTCTATATATATTTCTTGATTTACACAGGAATCTTCAAGGATTGTCATAGCAAGGTGCCTCCAAAGAATTTCTTTGAAAACTGTGTTTACGACGTGTGTTTCACTGGTGGACAGGCAACATCCTTATGCTACGGACTGCAGGCCTATGCTGAGTCATGCGTCAATGCTGGGATATGCATAGAGTGGAGGAATGCTACTCTTTGCCGTAAGTGTTGTGACTTATAAATATCTATTCTGGATTTAAACTTCAAAAACATGTACATTCTCCTCTAACTTTTTCATGCATGTTATTTCATTTCATGTAATGTTTTGAGCATAGTCTATCTTTTGTCATGTCTTGAGCCTACTTCAGTTTCAGTACCATTCCAGTATTTGTATAAAACACTAATTTTCATGCACATTTGGACACACGTAGGTCTAATCCTTAAAGTTTTAATAATTTACAATTGGTTTCTTGGAAAAGTTTGATTACATTCAACTGTATCTTATGTGACCTTCTGCACTGGGGAAATAACTGTTGCTTTGCTCCACTGAAAATCTACCATTGTCAATTTAAGTGGAGCTAGTAGTCCTCCATACACCAATGCTTATCTATGGCTCTTGGTTAAAAAACTAGTTTAATAAGAGACTTTTAGAAACAGCTGTTTCTAGGAAGTTTACAAATATTTCTCTATAAAGCAAAGAAATCAAGTATTTTCACCTATCTCCCAATTACTTCTCTTCAGGATGACCTTATGGGAAATTTCATATAATGAACTCTCATTTCTTAGAATAAAGCTTCCCAGGGGTTCCACTGGTGCTGATTTTATGCAACACTGGGCAGTGTTATCCTTGCCAGACATCTTCCAAAAGACCTTTATATCCACAAAGTACACACCTGGAGAATAGAAGTCCTCTAAAGGTCAACCACACTGAAATAAACCATAATCCTTCTCTATGGTTTTTTGTCTTTTACATTTTGATTATACCAGTTACCACTGTATTACCTTCTGCAGATTTGCACCTTTTTTTTCTCTTTCATTTTTTTTCTATGATCAACAATTAGCTCTGTATTGAAACTAAACCATAAAAAACATTGAGGGACTCAGCGAGCTGCTCAGTTTGGAAAAAGAATTACTGTAACTTTAGAATGACTTTAAAGCACCCAGTAATTCAGCCGTAGGAGGACAGACAACAGACAATTCATATATAAAAAGAAGAAGGAGCAAGAAACAAGCTTCTAACCCTCCAAATCAGATTAATACTATGGACATCCAGACTCCTTAGTCCAAGACCATAGCCCAGGATCTAAATATCTATGGCTTGATTATAGTGATAGAGAAGATTCAGTCACGTTAAGAGGATTAACTCTCAAGTGCTCCCTCCGTCAAATCAAAAACTCAAGAACCTGACAAAGGGCAGGTAGTCTGGCTAGACGGCTGGAGATGTTGTCAGTCATTGCCTGACAGGACTAAGAGAACCTGCTGTCAGGACAGAAGTAAATGAGAGTCATATGTAGTGATTTATCACAGAATCTAGCCAGAAAAAGTATTTAGGGTTTTTTTTTAGAAATGGACAAATGCTTCAGGATTTCTGTAAAATGTTATGTCTTCCCTGGGGAGCATGCTTTGAGTGATAGAAGCCCAATTCTACCATGAGCAGGAGAGGTGTGACAGTATAATATATTTTCCTCAAGGGGTCTCAGTGAAAGATAGAGTTTGATTTTTAGTTATATTTTTAAATATATGTCAGGTGTTCAAATAGTAACTACAGCAATGGGGCCATATCAGCCGGTACATGAAGAGATTCTTCTACTCCCTTAATGGAGTCACGTTATGTCTTAAAACCTGCAGAAAAAGGTTTACTGAGCCAAGCACAATTAGTCCTGTATGATCACATCACACCTACCCTCAAAACGAACCTACAATGTTGGACTTCATTTGTGACGTGATATGCAGGTGTGGCCCACTTCTCTTACCCACCTCTACCAAAAGCCACCCATCTCACATGGCAAGAAAATCCTTTGGATGCAGCACTCTCCAGTGTCAGATTTTCTAACAGCAATTTTTGTGTATTTTTTCAGGAGAAAACAATGAAAGCATCAGGAAAACTTTTACCATGATTTTGCCCTTTTGAGAGATCTTATGCTTTCTTTTTCTCTCTAGCAATGTCTTGTCCTGGAGGCAGCGTCTACAAGAGCTGTGGTACTAGGTGTCCCTCGACCTGTTTGAACATCTCAGCAGCTGATTCCTGCAGTTCCTTACCAGTGGAAGGCTGTTTCTGTAAGGAAGGCTATGTTTTGAGTGGAGACAAATGTGTGCCAGAAAGCAGCTGTGGTTGTGTTGATGAAAAGAAGCAGTATCACCAGGCAAGTTACCTCAGAATTTTTTTTTTAAAAAAAAAAAGAACGAACAGGGAATGTCATTCTTTATCACCATGAGAGGAAAAGATATTAATAACACTAACACGATTATTATTTACACCATTATTAATAACAAAATAGACTCACTTTGCCAGTCTTCTTGATCTGTGAGCTGTGTGGCTAAAATTGCCCAAATGATCATATATAATGCACATTTAAATACTAGTAATTTGATTGTCCCATACAGTATTACCTTCCAGTTTATCTTATAGTGTATACTTCTACACTCTTTTTTCCACTCAGCTGGATGAAAGCTGGTTCACCAGTTATCCCTGCACTGAACGATGCACCTGCAAGGCTAATAACACCATTGTATGCACACCCTGGGAGTGTGGAGTGCGAGAGGAATGCAGTATTCAGGATGGTGTGCTGGGCTGTCATTCCAATGGTAAGTCCTGCCTGAAAACGGTTCTCAATGTCAATTCCATAATTAGATCTTTCTTCTCCTTCTAGCTTTATTATAATTATCTTTTCATATGTGATGGCAAAGAAGTCCCAACTGACTGCTGCCATGCTAAGAGATGAAAAGACATGATCATCTGTCTTGCAAGCACAGATCCACTTCTGTTGTAGTGGATATCAGCAAAAACTGATGCTACCCAAAAGCTTGCAAGGTCACTTGGGTTCCTTTTGTCTTGAGAATACAAGTTCAAGTCCCACATCACCAGTGCTGCAAGCTCTAAATTTGGGAATAAATAAGAACTGCATTTCTGAAAGTCTGGGTGATGGCGAGTGCGTTAAGTATCTATGTTTATAGATGCAAATTTATTTACTTTTATATTTGCATCTATATTTATAGATATTGTATTTATAGATATGTATTTTTATATAGTTAAGTAGAAAAGCTCTCTATGACTCTCAACTACCATAAATAATGCCTACAACAGCATATAGAAATGTATAAAGAGGTTCATTTGCTGCCAAGTTGCCAGTTTGTACATACTTTGCGAATTAAATTTAGGAGACACTTTCTAGAAATTTCATATTTCCAAATAAATGTCATTGGCATGAACTTGAGGTACCTCTGTGAAGGTTTGCTGACAGAATAATGATAGGGATTAGGTTGCTGCCCTCATGCAAACATCTTTTGTCAGCGGAGTCCATGGTGAAATCCAGTCCGAAGCTAAGGCTTATTTTTTCACTTTCAGGCCAAGCAACATGCCAAGTGGCAGGAGATCCCCATTATTTCACTTTTGATGGAATGATGTACACTTTTGTGGGTACCTGCACCTACACCTTAGTTGAGGTTGTCAACACCAACAGTGTCATTCCTATAACCATCCTTGGCAAGAATGAAGACAGAGGACTAAGAGGGGCCACATACCTGAAAGAAGTCTATGTAGATGTGTATGGTGTACGAATCACCCTTCAGAAAAAACAAGGAGTCCTGGTAGGTGGTAGTGCTTTTTATTATGACAAGAAGTATCTTAAAATTAGTTCACTACAGTAGCTGTAGGAAAAAGGATCTTCATGTTTCCTAAGGAGTATGTATGCATATGCTTGTGGGCTCAATGAACTGGGTACCATGGGGAAATACCATTTCTCACTAGTTGCCAAGGCTTCTGGTCTGGATTTACAGTTCTATTGGCCATATCTTGGAGATGGAGCCCACAGCCCCCGGGTCGGAGAACTGTTGCCTGAGCTAAAGAATCGGGCTCCCCACTTCAATAGCTGTTGTCAACCCAATCACCTTTAGCTAGCTACAAAGAGCAGAAGAAAAGCAAGTCATACTGAATTGGTCTAGGATAGCATGTGGCAGTACCGGAGGGAGAGAATCCTGTGGGTGGGTGGGTAAGAGCTTGCTCACTACCAGGGGTCTTTCCAGCTCCCTGTTAAAGGCACAGGCTATGAGTCCTGCCCAGCTCTCCTCAGCTAAAAGGCTGATTCCTGCAACCCATAGTTGGAATATGCATTACTGGAGGTGTAAAGGAGCTAAAACTGTCGTAGAGAAATCTTCAGCACTGCAAGGAAGATAGATTGTGAGCAGAAAAGCTTTCATGGAAGAATGTCCGTACTGACAAATGATATCTCTCTCTAGTTGAACAATGAGAGAGTCTACACTCCAATGGAGAACCGGTTGCGAGGTGTGTCCATTGGAAACGTTGGCAGATTCATAGTAGTGGAAACCGACTTTGGTGTGATAGTGAAATATGATGGCGATCACCATCTGGAAATCACCCTTCCACACTCTTATTTCGCAAAGGTAAGATTTAGTATGTAAACATCTGGCACTGTTTCAAAACCTCTGCTTTGTGCATTTACTTCTAATTTCTTTTAACCCTGTGTTTTGCCATTGCATCTTTCTTTGCAGCTGTATAGTAATGCAGGTAAATTTTTTCCTTTCTATTTTTTCTCTTCACAACAATTTCCTTGTGTTCCTAGAGGGCACTTAGAGAAAATGACCTAGCTAGGGGAATGCATCCAACTTATAGAATTAAACACCTTGAAGCCTTAGGGAACCACAGATTTACTGCCGTTTCTATTTTATTTCTCTATGGGTACAGTCAGACACTAGTGAGCATGTCTGAAATTTCTGGTACAAGATTGGTTGTTGTTGGTGATTTGGTCACATCATTTCATAGGCAACGAATGAGAAGTTATTGGGGAAGCTGATGTAGAGCAGATTGTGCTTAGAATATGGTTCTTGTTCATTTGCAGGTACAGGGCATGTGTGGTAACTTCAATGATAATCGTGAAGATGATCTGTCCTTGCCCAATGGTACACTCGTCAGTGTTTCACAGTTTGGAAATAGCTGGAAAGTGGAGGCAGACAGTGATGAAGGGTAAATGTAACTTCTTTTCTTACCTTCCATTTTCCTTCAGTAAACAGTCTCCCTTCAATTGTTTTGACTGTTTGCTACTTTGTTACATATAAGCAGTGTATATGAGGCTTTTCTCTTCCTCAGTTTGAAGCTCAAAATAAAAAAGCCATCACCACAGGAAACCGCTGGACAGGACAGAGGGAAACAACAGCAATCCTATTAATCTACATACAGACTTGGGGAAATAGGCTTTGGGGCAGTCTGCTGTCTGGCATAGCCTCTGTTTATTTTACACTGAAGAAACCTAGAGCAGGACAATGGTTTTGGGGAACAGTGAGGGCCAGCTGCTCCCCAAGGGAGAGGGAGCCAAGTGTGATAACACAGCCAAGAGAACAGTGGCCTCACCAGCCAGGGCCCATCCCGCACTACCCGAGCAAGGCAAAGCAAGCCCAAGGGTGGAAGCCAGCGTCAGCGAAGAGTCCAGATCACCACACAAGTTTGCAGCAACAAGACAGGTCCGAGGTAAAGCTGAGAAGTAAATCACCTAGCCAGGGGTAAGTTCAGTGAGAGTAACGAGGGTCAGATGCAGCATGGTGCCTGCCAGGCAGGTGTAATTCTTAACTCATAGACAGAAAGAAGACTGTAGTCTCTAGCGTTATTTGTTTAATGCCTTGCAGCAGAAACAAATTTTCAGTTTCAGTCTCCATCTTGTATATGCCTTTGAAACTTAAACGCAGCTGTGTCTGTGCTTTCATGCAGCTGTTTATCAGACTTAAGAGAAGATGATGTTCCTCCTTGCACTGCTGAGAATAAACCAATCATTGAAAGCCAGTGCAATGTCCTAAAATCGGACAAATTCAAAGCATGTCATAATCTAGTCAAGCCTGAAGACTTCATACAGATCTGCATCTATGACATGTGCCAGTATGATGGCATGAAGTCCGCTCTCTGCGACATAGTTCAATTCTATGTGGACACCTGCAGGAGTCATGGAATCACCATTAAATGGAGGAATAGCACATTCTGTCGTAAGTGCCCAATCAAGTGAAAACACCGAAACTTTGATGGCTGATAACATGAAAACAAATTAGCAGTATTAGGTGTACAAGTTGTGTAAAAGAAAATTAACGCCAAATTATCACAAAATGCAATTCTATTATCATGATTTTATGACTTCATTGTTGCACTGAACTGCGTTCAGGTTGAGCTAAACCCAGTGATAACTCAGGACTAGACTAGGTTTGGATAGTAGTGTGGAGTTAGAATGCCTTTAGTAGCCGAATGAGTGCCATGAGATATTGCAATGAGCCTAAAATGGAGAAATAATATCATCAGAAGACTAAACCAAAGTGGGATACTGTGTTAGAACACAGCGCTCAATGCCACTCACTGTGTTTTGAATGAAAACTCACAATTTGGCCAGTTGCTTATTAAAGGCCACATTCTCGGATCAGTTTCCGGTGTATGTGGCTCACTCCACCCATTCAACAAAGCTACGAACAAATTATGTAAAAGTGAGTAAAGATCACATAGTGGGTTTCTTTTTGTTGTTTTTTCACAATTTTGTATTACCTTGTGGGATTAATTATCACATAATATTGTGGAGGACAAAACAATTACCTGGTTAAAAACCAAGCCAGATGAATGTTGAATAGGTCCCTCAGAAATTCCTAGTTGCCTTCTTGCCACAAGTGGAGCAAAATACTGGACAAATGAACCCTTTGTCCTCCTACTGTTTCTTGAACTGTCCCCTTATGCATCTCTAGTCATTGGCAGAAATAGGGTATAGAGCTAGAGGAAACTTCACTCTGAAAATGCGTATCTGTTTTTCTTGCATGTGTTTATATCTGTGGTTAAGCTAGATATACACTTGTTTAGCATAACTGGAGGGTTGAACATTCTAAGGAATTTGCCCTAAAGATTCTCATTTCTAGCAGTGCCCATTTGCAGATGAACTGGAATACTGAATCTGAATGATCTAGCATACTTGTGATAGAACTGAATTAGCAGCTCCAGAGAGGGTTCTCTGTTTTGTTTTTTAAAATAAAATATAAAAAATCAAAACTGGTTGATGATCAAAATCAGCTATTAAAAGGCAATTCTATACTGACATTTTATAGCCCAAGTTGTAGCTTTCAGGTAGGCACATGTGTTTGCAGTGCACTTTCTAGATGTATTTAATAACACTGGTTCTGTTCTCTTCACCCACACAGCATTGCCCTGTCCGCCCCACAGCTATTACACGGACTGTGTCTCCACCTGCCCATCAACATGCAATGACATTTTTGCCTCTTCCCTTTGTGAAAAGACAGAAGAGTGCACAGAGGGCTGTGAGTGTGATAATAACTATGTGCTCAGTAATGGCAAGTGTGTACCTCTGAGCGATTGTGGCTGCAGGGATGATGACAACAATTACTACAGTGTAAGTAGTTTGTCTGGGAAGCAAATCTCTGGCTGCAGAACTTGTAGAAAGTTGGTCCCCTGTCCATCTGAATGAGAGAGAGAGAGAGAAATCTTCAGGGTCTACCTCTTAAATATCTTTCACCTGATCAGTAAAAACTGCAGGCTCAGTATTAGGAGCTTGATACTTTGCACCTGAGGACAAAATTGAGGCATATTCTAAACTAGTCAATTGATCAGAGTTGTTCAGGCAGTCTGTCCTAGTCCTGCTTTGTGTTCAAATTCTCATGTCGAAGACAGTAAGATAAATGGACTGAGATCCCCTCCCTCCCAGGCTCTTGGTTAAGACTACGCCACAACTGAGCAGTTGTGGAACTGCCAACTAGACAGGCTGCACCTAGCCGGCCCCACACCCTTTGCTGTTGAACTTCTATTGTACTGCAAAACTGAGCACTTTGGTAACATCTTATCAACACAACTTGCATCCAGGCTGGGGAGACCTGGATAACTCCACACTGCACCAAAAGATGCCAGTGTCAGAAGAACGGTGTCATCAAATGTACGAGCTACAGCTGTGATTCTAAAGAAACCTGCGTGATCAAAAATGGAAAACACAAGTGCAATCCAACAGGTATGTGTAGGCAAGTCTTCGCCTGGTGAGGGCTGGTGAAGGAGGAAGGATGTGGGTCTCCATTCTTTCTTCCACGACACTTCCAGTCTTTTCCACAGAAAAGAAGGAAGCTCTGACAGTGCTATTGATGACACATTATTGAACACAAAAAGGCCTCAGTTCTCAGAACTGAAAGTTCCAGTACAAAACAGAGAATTTGTAGAGGGAAATGGAACAAGAATTTGAAAATTTACTTACATCTAGAAATATGACAGTTCAGTCTGACTAGTTTAAAGGAAAAAAAAAAGAAAAAAGGAAAAAAAGAAAAAAAGAAAAAAAGATTTGCACTGCATCTACCAGAACAAAAACCCAGTTATGTCTGTGAATCCTTTGGCAATGATCCTGGTTTGCTCTGTGCTCAGTGGTTAAGGGGAATACTTAAACAATAGTCGCTGCATCTGATTGTTAGGTCTGGTGAACCCAATGATCAATTTAGTAACCTCAGAAGAAATCAGTGTGACAGCAGTGAGCCAACCAAAATTAGACATTGCATTTCATGTTGCAATAATTTTGTAGTAACGCGTTGCTGAGGATTATGAAACCGACATCTCTAAGAGCACACTGCAAGCCAGGCTGCGTGGCAGAGTCATTCCTCTGCAGAAGACCATTGTGCATAGCTTAGTCTCTAGGAAGCCTATAAACCCTAATGTTCTGCTTTGGTCCAGTTGGCTTGCACTGATTCTCAGCAGATGAATGAGTTTCTCTGGCTGACTCTCCATTTGAGTGCCCAATCACTAGGGTCATGCCTGAGGACTCATCTTTATTTTAAGAAACCTGCATGCTAACAGCGATCATTTTTATCTAACTTATGTTAAAATGATCCCATGCTTGGGATCTGGCACATGCACATTCAGACTGGACAGTAATGAAGCTCTTCTCCATTAGGTTTTGGGAAATGCCGGGTCATGGGCGATCCACACTACATCACCTTTGATGGTCTGGTGCACCACTTCCAAGGGAAATACACGTATATTCTGTCTCAGACCACCCCTGACCTACCTGATACTCTGACGCAGTTCAGCATTGAAGGCATGAACTATCCTTTCCATCGAAGTCGACACATTACTTACCTGAAAGAGATTATCATCAATGTTTACAATCACACAGTGCGATTCAGGCAGAACAAGCAGCTACTGGTAAGTCTCTCACTGACTGCAGAGCACAGAGAAAGGCTGCCTGTTAGAGTAAAACACCTTTGAGTAATAAATGTCTATTCTGAAGAATTCAAGTATTAAAGCTAACTATATTATTACAGCAGTGTTATGGGGCAACCACAAATGTGATTTTCAGTTGTGTTGAGTCTTTTTTCTCTGTAGCTATGAAGGATATAATTCTAATTCAAACAAATAAATGAAAAAAATAGAGATTTAGGAATAAAACCCCAAATATCCGAAGATTTACAATAAAGCCATACAAATTTTTATCAGTGGTAGGGAAAAGAAAAGTGGGAATTATGCTAGGAAAACTTCATTTCCTTCCTCTTTATTGGTGCATGAAGGTATGCATAGCTCATATATACATTTTTAGCTCAGTAATAGAAATCTCCTAGGATGATATGAAAATACTGTGTCCAGATCACTTTCTTCAATACATGATTTTGTTAACTTCAAAAAATTGAATACTGAGTTTTTTACCTGGTTAAATTATCTGATATATTTATCATAAAACCAAAGAAGAGGAGTTTTCATTTGTAGCATTGACCTGTACTGAAGCCAGATTTTAATTTGGCCTATATATTACTAATTTTAATTTATTCTTTCCCTGTTAGTTGGATGGTGTGAGGGTGAGACTCCCTGCTCATCCTCATGAAGGTATTCGTATATATCAGAGGACAACAAGAATTTACCTGGAGACAGATTTTGGCTTATACGTGAGCTTTGATGGCAATCAAAATGCAGGTAAGTGATACTATGACAATGTACAGGAATATTTATGCACTGTCTCAAAAAGTGTTCTCATTCCAAAGGGGGTCTAAACCCAAGGCAAAATTAGTAACCTTCACCCTTTGAGCCTATGGTCCTTTGTGATATGAACTTCCAGAAAATTAAAACAAAAAGTGTTCCCAAGGAACCAGAAAAACCATAAAACTGGCATTTCTTTATCTGGATCCATCTGAACTTAGGAGAAATGAGATGTAGAGTCAGACTGTTCTACTTTTTTTCATGTTAAATATGGCCCAAGGGACAAAACCAAAAGCAAATCACTTAAAATTGCTTATCAGGATGGTGGGGTGAAGTCTGGATCTGCCCCTTTGCCAGCTTCTCTCAGTCATAGGACTGAGGTCCTCAAGCTATACAACTATAAATGCATCCCTTTACATGCTTCCTCTCAAGCCTATTCCAGATAGTCCCATTTTTTAGTGTTTCTCAGCAGGACTCTTCTAGCACGTATACACAACTCACTCACATTACCTCCTCTGTTCAAAGCAGAGTTACTTCTGATTTACAACAGAACATGGCCATGTTATTTCTGAGTATATGGCGAAAGTGCCAGGCCATTTATACACAACCATCATTCCAAACCCTAAAATTCCAACTGCAGAAAGAAAAGGTCTGTTTTATAGGAATTCTGTTTCTCAACAAGCAAGTGGATTGTAAGTGAAGTGCAAAAAGTGAGTGGTGCATTCAGTTTGTTGCAAAGCAGTATGCACTGAGAACACTCAGGGGGTGATGTCATGTGATATAATAACTTATTGGCCACAAGAAATTACTTTTTTCATGATCTGTGTTGCAGAGCACAGGAACAGTCCTGTGAATACATGTATGAACATGTATGTTCAGGGCTGTGTTCATACCCTTTATATGAGGTCCATGTCACATCACCAACTCCAGTCTGAATCATGAAATTGGTTTTGCTTTCCATCTCTTGCATACACTCAGAAGCAAAGATTTCTGTGTAATGGCTTTTTTTTTTCTTCTGAACTTCCCTAGATATAAAGCTGGCCAACACCTACAGGAACAGAGTGGAAGGCTTGTGTGGTGACTTTGATGGGAGATACAGAAATGACTTCACGAAACCAGATGGTGTTTGGGTGAAGAATGTGAATGCATTTGGCGAGAGCTGGAAAGTTCCCCTAAAAAGAGCAACTTCTCGTGTCAGGTACTTAATTTTCTACTTAATACCCATGGCAAGCACAGCCACTGGAAGCAAGTGAATTAAGCCATAGTTAATATCCAGGAATAACTACAGTCTCTCATTTCTGGTCTTTCTTCATCCCCTGGGTCTGTGTGTAGAGACTTTTCCTGCTCATCACTAAGGTGAACTATCAGTGTCCTTCTATCTAGCCAAGATATGAGGTGGTAGCCTGAACTACCACCGCATTAGTCCAGTTCAGTATCCCTCTTTGGAGTCACAGCCATTACAACTGCTAGGGCAGGGGAACGAATAAGATCTTTGGCAAGCTCCTGGTTCCCGGCAAAGATAAATACATCACGTTGTGCTGGATGGGCCTGAGGGAGAACAAATCCTGGTTCAGTATCATCCCTCCCTCTTGGAACGTGAAGGTAGCTTTGAAATCCATCAAGATGAATTCACAATTCCTCCCAGCACAGGTTCTGGGAGAGTCTGATTTCCTTACTTTCATGGCTATCTAGTGTTTTCTGCCCGTACACAAAAAGTAAGGATGTTCTTTTGAGTATAAATAAGCATGATATTTGTAATCAGGCAAATTCTGTGCTAATTAGTCCATACAGAACATTGAAACAGGTAGGGAAAGAGGTTTCCTTCCTTCCGTCTCAATTTGCTTCAAAAGACCTCTGGAGGTCACTTAGCTACTAACACAGAACCTTTTCAGCAAGTAAATGGAATTGTATTATCTGTCAGGATATAATTTGGCCACAAAAGCTGGTCTGCCAGAATAGTAGAAAGCAGTATGTACGCTGGTGTTGAGCTTAAAGGGGTTCTGGAGGCTATGCCTACAGGCCGATTCTGGCACTTCAGGCGTGCAGCCAGCTGTTCAGTGAAAGTGAGCAGTGAAAGTGTCCAAGAAATAGTGGCCAATTCCAGCTGCATCATTCTTACTAACATTCAAGTTTTACTGAATAGATTGGATGAAGGAGGCATTGGATGAAGCCTGTGTCATGCAGAATTTCCAAAGAGATATTTACAGCTATCCATTTTGATTTAAATACCCATAAATCTCTGAGATGGTAGGAAGTGTTCTAGTGCATCTTTGATTTGCTTCATCTGTGTCCTTCCCATTCAGGATAAATCACGAGAGAGAAATAAGCTTACACTTACACCACAAGGCAGAATTACTCTTGTGGTGTTACTTAGAGAGTAGTACCACGAATGCTGGATGTACAGAGAACTGATGGTTTCATAATGGTTTCATTTCCAGGCGAGATGTCAATGCAAAAGATGAGTCTGAGGAGGAACCAGATCCAGGGCTCTTCCAAGGCTGCAATGAAAATCAGCTGGGGCAAGAAAACAGAACTTCTAGATGTCAAATCCTGACTGACTCAAATGGTCCTTTCGCAAATTGTCATTCTGTGGTCTCACCAAATTTCTATTTCACGTAAGTGTCATCTGCAGACAGTTGTTCTCATTTGCAAAACCATTTTGGCACTAGTTTCTGACAAGAACTTTGCATTTTCGGTCTCCAGGGTATTAACAGGAACTGGGGATAGTAAGTGTCTTTGGAGAACAGGGCCCAGTGATATATCGATCTATTATTGATATACAATATTGATATATTTAAATCCCCTTATTTATTTTTAAATAATTGTGATGACCTATCCTTCCATCTATTTAGAGTTTGACTTTTCTGTTAGCTCTAGAAAGTAACTTTCCTATTTTCCTACACCGGAAAACAGCGGTGTTAAGCATTATACTTGTAAACTGGGATTTCCAGTGGGCTTACAGTTCTCATCCACATTCAGTGAGATTTTGGTATTTGGCTCAGGTACCTTTTAGCAATTCTAGCTTCATAAAATCTAGCCTTCATGCTATCGCCACAGAGGCTGAAGCTGGCAGTGACACTTCTTCAGTCTTTCATGGAGAAGTGCAAAAAACAGATTAGTGAAGAGTAACTAACCCGGTATCTTCAAGAAAGTTCCCCCTGCTGTGTTTCAAGGCTGCTCTGGCCTCCTACATATACAATTCCTACACACCTAGTTTTGAGCTGTATGAAACCTGTTGATTCATCCCCACATTCACCATTCATCCATCATCAGTCACAAAATTGCCAAGTAGCTGCCAGTTTGCATTAGTCATATAGCTGTAACTAATGTTTAAAGGTAGCTAATGCCCACTTCGAAGTCTCTCATAGCTGTGATAAGAATGTGAAGGTATTTTAAGCCAAATAAACTGGACCAGTGGCTTCAATATATATCCCCTGGTTCTTAACATACTTTTCTCCTCACTGTGGAATTTGGTTGGGCAGCCTGTTTTACCTTCTTAGTAGGTTGCCTGATTTTTCTGAGGTGCTGCATACTTGCAGATCCCATTCGTCTCAGATCTCAATGCCTCTGAAAATCAAGCCATGGATATTCAGGTGATAAGCAAAGCTTAGAAGGTACCACTGGTAAACAAACACTGGGTAAAACAGAATTCTATGTCAATATTCAAGGCATATGGACATGGCCAGGGCACTCATGTATTGAAAGAAGTGTGTAGTCCAGCTATAAGACTTAGCAGCGCTAAAAAGTGCTCTATAAGCCAGATACAGCCATGCTAGCCCAAACCAGAAGCAGATAGCAAAGAATAACTTACTGTGACAAGCAGTCAGGTACCTGTTTATTGCTTTTTCATATATGAATGCCTCGCGTGTTAGCAGCAGCTGCACAGCAAATCACCTGATCTTCACAATCACGTGGCTGGGTTTGGTTGGGTTTTTTTCTTCCTCTGTTTTCCTGTCAACAAAATACAGGAAAACAGAAGTCACTCAGAGTCAGGCAGAAAAGCAGCTGAAAATAAACACTAACAAAAGTATTGGGAATGAATGAACACTTTCTCATGTTGCACATAGGAGCTGCCTGTTTGATATGTGTGTGCAAGGAGATGAGGATGCCACCTTATGTCGCAGTCTGGAGGAATACGTGCTGGCTTGTCAGCAGCAAAGAGTCAATATGGAAGGCTGGAGGCAACAGACAGTTTGTGGTAAGCACAGGAAGAACCAGAAAGTATGGTTTCTGCCTAAAGCACTCTCAAAGAGAGATTTGAGGCTTTTTTTAGATGCACCATGTAACAAAGCTTCTCAGGGAGTAAAAGCATATTGATTTGCACTTCAATCACTGTCCGCAGTTTAGCATGCACACTCACTTCTGACCTTTCTTCTGTGTCCTATGCCAACTTTCACATTTAGACCCCCATTTAGAAAGCTACTTAGGAAAGCTGAGCAGTCAGCTCCCCTGTCGTCAGAAGTTTTGCAGGAGAAAAAAGTGTCCCCTTTCCCAACCGGGCAAAAAATTTAAAATTTTGGAGACCATCACAAGCCACAAATCTGAAGGAAAAACATTTCATTTCAATCTCTTTTTAAATCTACAAAATATACTAATTCCTTTTTTTTTTGCCTATGAAATTTCAAGATAAAAAGGATTCAGCTGAAAACGCCGAATCTTTCAGACTAAAAAATGCTGAAATTAAACTTATAATAATCTCAAACCTTTTTTTACAATTTTTTTTTTTTTTCAAGTTGGGAGATTCATCAACCCATACTTTCCCTGTGTCACCCACGGTTAGATGACTTTGTATTCCTGCTGAAACACAGTTCCCAGAGTTGTGAAACAGCTCTGGTACTTGCAGGGATGGCTACCCTGAATGAGATCAGTGAACATGAGGAACGAGAGCACAGCATACAAATAGCTTTGATGATGTATTTCCTAACTTTGGAGTGCTTTACTTACAACTTCAGCACTATTATACACGTGTGCACATCTCTGTGTGTGTGTGTTCATTGTATTGCCTCCCACAAAATGGTAACATCCTCTGGTTATCAAAGGGCATTGTGTAAGTAAGTAAGTAAGTAAGTAATACACAGCAGCCCGCTGTAACTGGACGCTCCCTATTTTTACAGGTATATCATGTCCTGCCAACAGCAACTACAGCTCATGCATGTCTGCATGCCCAGCATCCTGCAACGACTTGACCAGCCCCTCTGAGTGCGAATCACCTTGTGTTGAAGGCTGTGAATGTCTGCCTGGCTATGTTCTTAGTGGTTATGACTGCGTGCCTTACAAACAATGTGGCTGCACATACCTTAACAAATATTATGAGGTACAGTCTCTCTGTGGGTCAGACAGCTCCTGCAGCACCAAAAAATATTTTCTTCTGCTACTTATTTTGATGATCTCCTCATTCTCCTCAGCACGTAATTTTGCATTAGAAACAGAGCAATTGTTTAATAAAATTCTGGTGTCTGGAGGAAGGGAATAGAGTCTGGTCTGCCTCTTGGAGAAAGTATGTGATTACACTCTGACCTCCGTGTCACCTTTATTACAAAACAGAATAGCCTCATAGGCTCTAAAGTTTACAACACATCAGTTACAGAGAAATTCTGTCAGTCACTGCAGTCCCTCTCTTCTCCGTGAAGAGTGGTGTAAGCAGGGTTGAGAGTCTGTAGAGTTGGCTATGACACGAAGAGAGGCCCAAGCAAGGCTGGATTCTGAGGAAAATGGAGAATCCTCCGTTGTCATTGCAGGATAGAACAGCTTCATAATCTCATAGATTCCTGTTTTAACACTAGAGATTTGGTACAGAAAAGGCCTAAGCCAGTAAAGATTGTTTTATGGGAGGAGGCAGACATGTGCTATAAACAGGTGGCACTTGCCAGAAGAATGACACATAGCCTTTCCACATTGCCTTGGAGGCATGATGTGTTGCATGTGCCACTCTCTCTTATCTCCAGCAACCATTAAGACATTGTTGGTTGCACATGTACCCTGACCTGGAGCTAGGATCTCACACCCCAAACTCTTCTTTTGCCTTCTTTCTTCAACCATCTTCCAGTTTCAAAGAGCTGGATTAGTAAACTGCTTGCTTTCTTTTTTGTACAATCTACTAAGAAAAAAAAATCTGCCCTGTTGCCATGCATCAGGAAGGTATCAGACAGAATAGCGTGGGGCCCCAGTGTTCCACTCATGGTTTTTCTGGCTGATTTTAGTTGATATTTTTTAATATTTAACTGCTGTCTTCCAGATTGGAGAAATATTTACCACTGATGACTGCTCTCAGAGATGCCAGTGCACAGAAAGCTCCACTGTCTCCTGTTCTAACATAGTGTGTGGATCTGGTGAAATCTGTGGCATTTCAAACTACAGTCGTGGATGCTACAGGAGTGAGTCAACCACTGTCTCATTGTCTCTGATGCTAAGAAGTTACTGCTTATAGGACATCACTGGGTTGGGATAGTTGCAACAGGGTGTGTACAGAAGAAAAGCATACCAGGGATCTTGCTCTGATGTTTCCTCATAGAAACAGTGTTTCTTTCCTTTATTCCTGTTGCCAAGTACAAGTAATGTGCCTTAAAATACAGGGAATGTCCAGCATTAGGAATCAGCGTAATCTAAGCAAGAACAGGTCTCTCAGGGTGGGATTATCAGACAGTCTGAAGTGTTTCTCCTTCCTTTTTGCTAGGTGGACCATGTATGCCAAATCCTTGTAAGAATGACGGAGTCTGCTCTGAAACTATCAACAGCACCTCTCTCTCCTTCTACTGCGAGTGTTCAGAACTGTACACGGGACAAAAATGCGAGGCTGAAAGGATAGGTAATAAAACTATTTTGGATTTCACTGTCTCCGTTACACACATGGCTTTCAAAAATTGATGTCATTGTGGAGAAGACTGAGCTTGCTCTTCATTTCCATGCTGTAAATTAGTAACTCAGTGGCTAAGAGCCTGTGGTCATCCAAGCAGAAAGAAGGGGTCAGATCCCCTGGTGGCGAGGTACAAGAAGTCATGACGGCAAGGCTCTGTAGAGAATACAGGACCTTATGGTTAGCTTTCACTGACAGGGCTCTTATTTCTTCTTCAGTTGAAGAACCTTCCAAAGAGGATTCTGAGAACCACACAGTTGCCATCGTAGTTGGAGTTGTGGCAGGCGTAGCTGTTATCGTCATTCTCATCTCCTCTGCAGTGTACCTGTACAGGTAAGGCTTTTCCCAGCTTTGCTCCATTCAGCAGAGTCAAGACACATGCACCCCTTTTAGCACCTGTAAACCTCAAAACTCCCATTAGTCACATACCTGCAGGGACAGAAAGGAACCACAGCATTCAGGATCTCATTTGAAGAATGTGAGGGAAAAGTTAACTTTTTCTCAGAAATGAACATATGCCATTTCCTTTACATAGGGCATATGCATTCATGCTCACACCATTGTTTGACCTCTCACTACAGATAAGAATAGATATTAAAAATGGTTCTTTTTTTTCTCCATTGTACAGAAGGAAGAGAAAGACGGATACAGCTGTGATATCAAGGGATTCTTCTTTGAAATGGTCCAGGGATGTATCGGATGACAGAGTACACGAGCAAGATTATGGCTGCATCGTGAACACTGCATTTGATCAAAATTAATACCAAAATACATACCTATACTTAGCAATGTTTTTCCAATTCATTTGTATTACTTTCTGCTCTTTTATTTTAATAGTATTTCCAGTACTGTGAGAAGAAATAATAATTAATAAATAATTGCATTTGCTGAAAACCTTTGAAATTGTTCATCTAAAATCTCTCTCAGATCTCATGTTGTAGACCCAAATTGAAATACGTCTCAAATCACATTAGAGACTGTGTTGTCTTCAGAGGCTCTTCGAAAAACACAAAGTCGAGACAGAATCAGCCAGCACAAGTATGCTGCACACCATCACATACACACCTCTGGTAGCTCCACAAACCAGAAACTGATGAGGTCAGAATTAACTATAGCATCCCAGGCAGGTGTTCATCAGACCACCTTACCCAAATCCTTCCACGGGGAGGGTATCAGCTGTCTGAGCCGGACACAGCCCTTGCTCCATGCAAGGCATGTCCAGCTGGGGAGAGCGATATGTAAGATGACACTGACCTCATTTGGTGATGGGTGTAGTAAAAAAAGATGACCTTCATTGCCCTCCTTGCATGTGCTGGACTGAAAGAAGTGATTGTTTGAAGGAGAGCTGTTTGTTGTCACAGTATCACACTATCACAGTATCGTCAGGGTTGAAAGGGACCTCTGGAGATCATCTAAGTCCAATGCCCTGCCAGAGCAGGGACACCTACAGCAGTTGCACAGGACGGCGTCCAGGCGGGTTTGGAATGTCTCCAGTGTGGGAGACTCCACCACCTCTCTGGGCAGCCTCTGCCACTGCTCTGCCACCCTCAAAGGAAAGAAGTTCCTCCTCATGTTAAGATGGAACTTCCTGTGCTCCAGTTTGTGCTCGTTACCTCTAGTCCTATCACTGGGCACAACTGAAAAAAGGCTATTCTCATCTACCTGGCACTCTCCCCTTAAGTATTTGTAAGTATTGATAAGATCCCCCCTGAGTCTTCTGTTTTCTAGACTAAAAAGCCCCAAGTCCCTCAGCCTTTCCTCATAAGAAAGATGCTCCAATCCCCTCATCATCTTTGTAGCTCTTTGCTGGACCCTCTCCAGCAGTTCCCTGTCCTTCTTGAACCAGGGAGCCCAGAACTGGACACAATACTCCAGCTGCGGCCTCACCAGGGCAGAGTAGAGGGGGAGGATGACCTCCCTCGACCCGCTGGCCACACTCTTCTTGATACACCCCAGGATGCCATTGGCCTTCTTGGCCACCAGGGCACATTGCTGGCTCATGGTCATCCTGCTGTCCACCAGGACTCCCAGGTCCCTTTCCGCACAGCTGCTCTCCAGGAGGTCAGCCCCCAGCCTGTACTGATGTTATTCCTCCCCAGATGCAGTACCCTACACTTGCCTTTGTTGAACTTCATCAGTTTTTTTTCTGCCCAACACTCCAGCCTGTCCAGGTCACGCTGTATGGCGGCACAGCCTTCCAGCGTGTCAGCCACCCCTCCCAGTTTTGTGTCATCAGCAAACTTGCTGATGGTACACTCTATGCCTTCATCCAGATCATTGATGAATATATTGAACAGGACTGGGCCCAGTACTGACCCCTGAGGGACACCACTAGTTACTGGCCTCCAACTGGACTCTGCACCACTAACCACAACCCTCTGAGCTCTATCGTTCAGCCACTGTTCAATCCACCCCACTGTCCATTCATCCAACCCACACTTCCTAAGCTTGCCTGTGAGGATGATGTGGGAGACAGGGTCGAAAGCCTTGCCGAAGTCAAGGTAGACAACATCCACTGCCCTCCCCTCATCCACCCATCCAGTCACGCCATTGTAGAAGGCTATCAGATTAGTCAGTCAGTCAGGTTGGAGTGGACAAGAAATAGGGTTGTCATCAGCCCCTGGCCTGTGGGTGCTAAGCAAGAGCATAACACCACCTTTCTGAAGAATGAGATCCTGTCCTAAACTCTCCTTGGGGTTTTTGCAAACTCTGAAGCTGCCACATGGTGATGAGCATGGGTAGAGATCTGCATCTGCTCAGTCCCTGACCATGCTAAAGACCCCCCCCCTACAGCAGAAGATCAAAGACGTTTGTGGCAAGGCCTGATAACGCGCAGTGTGCGAGACACCCACCCCATGACAGACCCCTCACAAGGCTCAGGGGAGTGAGGCACTGCCTGGGCCTTGTACGAGCCCTGAATGAATTTCCAGTGCCACGAGTGAAGCGCTTTGAGACATAAGGAATGCACCATTAAGGTTCCTCTGATGCTTTTCCAGTTCTTTGCAGTTTTACTTCTCATTACGGTGAGGAACAGCATGGGCTTCCCGTTGTTTCTGCCATAATCCTGGTTATTATCTACTTACCTTTTCTCCTTTCCCTTGTATCCATAAACTCATGTGCGCTGTTAGCCAAAAAAAGTATTCGTAACCTCCACGAACAGTTAAGTAGATAAAAGGCATTTTACTCCGGTCCATGCCAGCTGTCCATACATGCACAGCACAGCTATTTTGGGGAGGATGTGAATGGAAGGGGGCTTTCAGCCTCGCTACATAATGAAAATGAATCAGCGCGACAGACCTACTCGTGCGCAAATGAACAGTCAACCTTATGCTGGAATTTCACCACAATTACAAAAGCATTTTTCCTGGCTGTTCAGCGGGAGCTTCTTGTTGCGCTCCCGCGCTTGCCAACAGCGCGGTTCTGCGAACGTGGAGCGGCGCTGACCACGTCCGCCTCCCCGTGCAGTCGGTGGGAGCACAGGCCAGTCCCTCCCCTGCAGGACCCCAGCCTGGGCTCTCCCAACCAACAGGGCTCAGCTGTGCCCAGATAAAGCAGGTTTGTGGATTTCCATGTATACGCCCTTTTTTTTTTCCCCCCTCAATACCGCAAGAATTGTCTTGGTTTTCCACTGCAAAGCTTTGCAAATACTTGAGACGAAACGGGGGGGATACAGAAAGCAGAATTGCAATTCAGTGCTCCACTGAATCAAATATTTCAAGTCAAGAGAAGCCAGCAAGACGACAGATCTGCTGCTGCTCCTCTAATCTTTTAAATCAACTGGCTTGCTGTTATGGTTTGAGAGACCCATAATAATTTATTGTCATTTAGACAATTATTCTATCACCCGATGACCCCTCGCCACCCGGGAAAGGGAACTGGGAAAAACAAGGAAACCTGGAGTTGAAGTATAAACAGATTTAATAAAGTCAGATTAGGTAATTAACATTAAGAGCACTGAAGAACCAATATTGATCCCGATACCAATACAGAATATGCAAAGATTATACTCAGCCAATTCTATCAGTAGGAAGCCGTGCACTCCCAGCAGCGGACAGCAAATGTGGGACACTGCGAGCGCTACGGCTTCAGGAGGAAGGGAAGGGCCTCAGGAGTTCAGCACCAGGGCACAAAGTTCTCAGGATGGCAGCCATCAAGGGAGCGAGAGAACTTCACAGCAAACTTTCTATTTATAGTGAATGTGACGTTGATGGTATGAAATAACCCTGTTGGCCAGCTTGGGTCAAGTGCCCGGGTCTCGCTCCTCCTCATCCCTGCACCTGGCAAGCTCGAGAACACTGTGACCTTGAAACCCATGCACCATAGCTGGCTAGAAAGTATTTTCACAAATTCAGACACTAGAGCCCTCTAAAAGTGCAGTCTTCCCAAGTATTAGAAGAAAAATTAGTCCCGTGTCGCTCAAACCACGACACTTGCTCACCCGACTTTTGAAATGCTGGGCTTTAAACACGCTGCTCGGTTCAGCTCCCCCAGAGAGCAGGATTGCTGCCAGCCAACCCTTCCCTTTCCAGCGCACTGTGCCGGCAGTGGCCGGGGAGAGAGCCGTGACCCCCTCACCTGCGCTCGGGCTGCCTGTGCCGCCCACCCCTCGGCCCAGAGGGTTCCTCTCGCGTCCTGACGGAAACTCCTGGGCCGCAACATGAAAAAAAAAAAACAAACAAACAAACAAAAAAACGCACCCGCATGGAAAGCCAGCCTAGAAATCTCTTTGCCCTAAAACGGCCCTTGGGATTTACCCTCGGCTCCACCTCCTGCGCTTCCCCTTTTGCCGGCAAAGCAGCAGAGCGGCGGCGGCTCCGCGCTGCCTTCCGCTGGGGAAAGTTTCCCCGGTGGGGGATGCCCGAGCGGGCAGGGCGGCCGCCCCCGCTCCGCTCCGCTCCGCCCCGTTCCGCTCCGCCGCAGCTCTCCCACCCGACGGGCGGTTTGGGCAACACCCTCCGGAGCGGGGACCCCCGCCGGCGGCGGCGGGGCGGAGCGGGGCGGCTGCTCGGCGGGCAGGGGGGCGGGCAGGGGGGGCGGGCAGGCGGGCAGGAGTGGGCAGGCGCTGCTCCATGTCGCTATTTAAGCGGCGGAGTGGGGCCAGGAGCCGCCCGAGCATTCGTCACCGCCGCGGAAACCGGGGCCGCCGCCGCAGCGGGACGGGCACTGGGGGTGAGCGGGGCCGCTGCGGGCAGCGGCCGTCTGCCGGCCGGGTGCGGTGCTGGGGGTGGGGGATGCGGGATGCCGGGGAGGGGTTTGCCGAGCTGCCGGGGGTGCCCCCGCAGCCTGGGGATGGGCTCGGCACCGCGGGTGCGCACATCCACCCCCTTTTCCCCCCCCCGTCTCCGCCTTGCCGGGGAGCCGCGGCCGCCCCTCCGGCGGAGCCGGTGCGGTGCCGGGAGGAGCAGAGCCCCGGAAGGAGGCGGGAGCGGGCTGCGGGGGATGGGGACGGGGACGAGGGGGGGGGGTGTGTGGATTGCTGTGGTGGCTTCACCCTTGGCCTGCAGCGCTTGGCGGGAGGGACGGCGATTTCATTTCTTACCCTGTGCCAGCACATCGCTAGCAGGAGGGGCTGGGCGCCCTGAACCGGGGCCCTACAGAGAGTGGGGACCACCACCAGCAGCAGCGGGGTGACACTCGAGGATGCTCCGCGTGGCATATGAGGGTGCCAGCGCCAGGTCCTAATGATCTCCCTGCTTGTGATTCCCCCCCAGCATTTAACCGGTGCACGTCCCAGACCGCCCCTCTGCACTGTGCCTTGTGTTGAGCCCATCCTGACCTCACGCTCTGAAGATGGCAGCTCTTGAACCCCGGCCCGGGGACCTGATCGAGATCTTCCGGCCAGGCTACCAGCACTGGGCCCTCTACCTGGGGGATGGGTACATCATCAATGTGGTACCTCCAGGTAAGGCTGGTGCAGTCCAGCAGGACGCAGAGGGGGCCTTGCGGTGACCTGGGAGCCTTGTATCCCTCCATGGGGGATACATTGGGAACCTTTGTGTGTGTAGATGGTGTTTGCAGTGCCAAGTCAGTGTTGAGCGGAAAGGCCTTTGTGAGGAAGCAGCTCCTGAAGGAGGCGGTGGGAAACAACAAGTACCGTGTCAACAACAAATATGATGGCACCCACACTCCCTTCCCGGTGAGGGTCATCATCCGGCGCGCTGAGCGCTGCGTCAACCGGGAGGTGCAGTACGATGTGGTCAACAACAACTGCGAGCACTTTGTGACGATGCTCCGCTATGGTGAGGCTGTCTCCGAGCAGGTAGGTAACATGGGGTAAGCCCTTGCATGCCTCACAGTGCACCTCCTTGCTGCTCTGTGTGAGCCCCCGGGCTGGGGCACAGCATGCAAACTGCATGGGGACAGCGAAGCCCCAGGGGTGGTGTCCAAAATGTCACTGGCTCTGGCCTCACTGGAGACCTTGGACCAGGAAGGTCACTATGTGGTCTGTCTGCACCCTGATAGTGCTCTCTTAATGCCGCAGCCTACGGGTAAAAGCCTGGGTGTTACCCCTTCTGCTTATTGGTCAGGTGTCACTCATTCATTTAATTACCTCATTATTTCTGGCTGCTCTTCATTAGCATGCCTGGGGGTAAAAAAAAAAAAAAGGAAGCTCATCATGTTTCCAGCCTGTGTTTTACTTTCACTTTGCAGGTTTCCAAAGCGGTCACTACCATTGGGATTGTAACAGTTGCCGCTGGTGCCTTTGCCTTGCTGGGCTTGGCCTTGGGCAGATCCAGAGAGAAACACCACTGATGGGCCGCCGGGACGAACCTCGGAGCAGGACCCAGGACAGTTTGTGGCCACAACTGCCACAGAGACTAACAACTGTCAGCCTTGCTAAGCACTAACCTGTTGCATCTGCTTTTACTTAATTTCCTGTGAAGATTTTTGTGATAGTCTGGGAGCACCTGCGAGCCCCGTCCTCACAACCCTGGTGCTATGCTGAGGGGGGGGTTGGTGCCTTTCTACGCACATCCTGGTTTTATTGACCACATGCTGTGAACTCTTTCTGCAATAAGTGTTTTTAGCTTGCTTGAAGTATTTTTACTTGGACATTAGTTTTCAATTTAAAAAAAAAAAAGTAAAAAGTCTTGCTGAAAGTTTGTGTGTCATCCAGCTGAGAGCCTGTGCAAGTGGAAAACCCCGGGGTTCCCGGGCCTGGGGTGGGGGGCACATGAGGCACACGTGTGTGGGAGCCTGTGCCTGCCCTCGGCTGCTCCTGGGAGGGAGGGAGGCAGGAAGGAAGGGCAGGTCTTGCAGACTGTATTCCTTGGAGATCTAAACAAGTGCTCGGGTTGTGGTGGGACAGCGTTTTGCTCAGTTTTCTCCTGCCTGTAAAGCGTCCCTTCCCTGGCTCCTCTATCCACTGTCAGGAGCAGCAGCCCCCCAGTCGGGGGTGGGGGGGGGGAGTCTGACAAAAACCCAGCCAGCTTTTTCTCTGGCAGCTGTTTGTTCCCAGTTGGGACTGCTGTGCCACTGAAATCTCCCTCTTCATCGCTGTCAGTGCAGTAACTGCTGGTATTGCACCTGACCAGGCTTACTAGGTCATCTTTAACGTCCCTTCAAACCCTCACACTTCATGATTCTACTCCTTAGGCTGCCAAAGCACTGAGGTTTAAAGAAAGGCCACCATGGATTGCAGGGGCAGCCAGGAGCCTTTGCCCCCTGCAGCTGGGGCCATTGGCTCTCCAGTGACCAGAAGTTGAGCTTAAGCAGTTTGTAGCCCCAGCACAAGATCGCTCTTCCTCCAGCCAGCAGGAAGGCAAAGCCAGCGTCCCTGCAGTGCTGTGGGTGACATACCGGGAGAATGAGCTGTGCGGTACCTACGCCCCATCTCCAAATCTACAGAGCCCCACCAGTTGCTTGTCACAAAGCTGGCACATGCCTTGTCTTCGAAGAAAACTGTTTTGGAAAAGTGTGGTTGATTACTCTCTACCAGGAGTATCTGGCTTGCACGTTTGGAATGATATTTGCAGGCCACATGTAAGAACTTAAATCCTGTGTTGCTTTCATCACAGTCAACTGCCTGGACTGTAAGCAATGAGGAGAGCAAAACAGCTGCCTGTAAGAGGCTTGCTATTTTCGTCTGCTCTTAAAGGGATCAGAAGCTTTTTTTAAACATCAGTTTTTTTCAGTGTTTGAAACAAAGCCAAGGCTCCTGGTCGTATTTTGTACTGCCCTCTGTTATTACGTTTAAATAGATTTCTTCTTTTTTAACATGGGGAAACATATTATAAGAAAACAGCACCTGAAAGTCCTTTTTGGCTTCCAGCAAACGTGATCAAAAGTTCTTTCACGGCTAAACTAATCAGGCCGTTGAACAATTTGAAGATGAAAGAACAAGTGCAGAGGGTCTCAGCTTCTTGTGCCTGTCACGCAGCCGTGGGCCAGCGCGCGCTAGAGCCCCTGCTTCTTGGCAGGACTGAATTAAAGCAAGACACCAAGGGTCAGCCCCGCTTTCTGCCACATGACACCAAACCTCCACCGGGACCTGGCAGCAGCAGAGCACAAATGGGTGTGGGGTTGTCTCTGTGTGCGTGCAGCAGCTGTGCTGTCCTCTGCCTGCACAAATTTATATGGGGCACCTCCCCGGCAGTGTCCCCAGCCTGGCCTTATGGCAGCCCTCCAGCTTTAACCTTTCTTGCACTCAGAGCACTGTGTCTGCAAGAGCTGCCAAGGGAGAGCCGGGCAAGGAGAGCCTATGGGCCTTCTCACATCTGTCATCCACTCCAGGAGGCGATAAAACAGGGATCATGTCATCCAGCAAACTTTCTAGTTGTTCTTGGAAGCGGCAGCATTTCTTGTAACAGGGATTACGCAATTGCTTCCATGCTCCGCTGCACAGCCAGGATTGGATCACTTAGTTTCGATTGGCTTCCCGTAAACGCCAGTGGGTTCATTGACAGGATTTGGTGGAGCAGTGGCTGAAACAGGGAGTGAAAGTGAGACATGGAGCAGCAGAAGCCATCGCTTTGCTGTATTCAGTATTTTTGAGCCTTTGTAGAAGTTGTCAAGTCCCAAGATCTGCTTGTTGCCATGGCGTAGAGTCAAGGCTGTTATTTTACCAGCAGCTGAGAGAATAATCCTTGCCTGTGCGCTGGGACACGGCCAGCGCGGGCCCAGCCTGCCCCTGAACGGCTGGGTTTGCGCGGGGGTTTCAAACATCTGAATATGGTGCACATCAAAGGATGAAAACATGGGCTGTTCAGTGCGAGTCGGGGAAGATGCCAGCACAGCGCAGACCCGCACCCGGCTGCAGGGTCTCTCCTACTCCTCATCATTGTGTTCATAGGTGGGGTTAATGTAAACCTCATCCGTGCTTTTTGCTGCAAAGTCTTTTCCGTTTACAGGAGGCCAGTTGGGGTCCCCCTGCAGCATCCTCTGCCATTTTCGGTACTGGCTCTTCGACTGATACCCAAACCAGGCTTTAAGCAGCAACCAGAGGCGCTTGTTCTGCAAGATAACGTCCTGCGGAGTGACACGGCGCAGGGTCAGTGCTGCTGCCCTTCACTGGGAGGAAGGACCACTCGGGGACAAAAGCCATCCCTTGCTGCACATGCAACCCCTGAGCCCCACGGGGGGGGCACGGCGCTGGGCGCCTGCGTGCACTCCCCTTCGGTAACACGGCTGCCAGACGCCACTGTCCTCACCCACAGGAAGGCTCTGCACAGTTGTATCAGGAGAACACTGATCTCAGTCTGTTTGGCTGAAGGGGATAATCAAGGGGAATGTTTTTCCTCCTGGGGCTGTGGGATGACCAGGCACTGTTGCTCCTTGCCAGGACAATACCCAGTGCTGGATGCAGCCCGTGCCCCCACCGGGGGTGACACAGCCAGTCTTGACCCACAGGTCGTTTTAGGGCTTAATCATTACTGCAACATCCAATGGCACAAGCCACTGCAGGCTCTGGCCTGATGGATTGTAGGGCAAGAGGGAAGCAGTTGTTTTAAAATCGCTGCCAAGCACATGACCCGTGCCGCGGTCTGGTCCCCTGCGAGCCAGGGCAGCGCACTTCATCTCGCTCTCCCTCTCTAAAGGCTTAAGAGATGTGGTCTAAATAATCTCTGGTGCTGCATAAAATGGATTTGATTGACGCAGACTGAGTCTTATGGGGAAAAAAAAAAAAAGAAGCCTGAGGGTTTATGCTTCTGCAGGAGGAGAGCGTTGATGCAAACGGGGGTAGGAAAACCCAACCAGATGTTGCTTCTCTTCACCCCAGGGAACAGGCGGTAAACATACGCACTCACCTCCGTAAAAAAAGATATGCAAAAGGTGACCAAGAGCATCAGTAAGATGTAAACTCTCCAGATCACAGGAGTGCAAAGAAACTGTTGGAAAAGACATGAACAGCAATTAGGTTTAAATGCCTTGCCAAGATTTGCATCTGTTCCTAATGATTTGAGAGGCTGGCTGACTAACATTTTCCCAGTGGCAAGCATGGAGGAGGCAGTCGAAAGCGACAGTCATTCCTTGTCACAGCAATCTTGGAAGGTTTGATGGCAGATTCCCCACGGCACGGAGCTGCCTAAATCATCCTGGCTACGTAAGCTACTGCTAAAACCTGCAGATCAGGTGCCTGGGGCAGAATCCGCTGCCCAAATACTTCTGGGGAGCTGCGGCCGATGGCACAACGTGCATGCTCCTCTCCGTCTGCGCCCGCCCTAATGCCAGGCCTCCACCTGAACCCATGCCATGCGGGCTGGCCGGGGACGAGCCCACAGGGCTCGGCCATTCCCGACGCTGGGCAGCACGGCCGCAGGCAGCTGGCTGCGCTGTGCCCTGGCTGAGCGCCCGGGAGAGCCGAGGCCGCCGCGGCCCCGCGTGAGCTCATGCTGCGCCAGGAAGGCCGGGGGCGGCAGCATTCCTCGCCCTCTCGCGCTTCCGCCCGACGAGCCTCCTCGTAAGTGCAAAACCACAAACCACCCTATTGTGCTTTTCTGTTATTAGAAAAGCTCGGCAAGCTCTGCGCACTTTTTTTCTCTCCCTGTTGCCGGCCAGTCTTTAGAGGATAGGAGGACTACCTCGTTAATCAAGCCCTTGCCAGAAGGGTGTTAGAGAAGTTTGAAAGGGCTGCCCAGCCAGCACATTCATTTCCAAGACGGCTGTAGCTGTAGCTTCTGCTCTGTACGCTTAGGTAAAGGGCCAGCAAAATACGCAGCATGAAAAGAAAATGAAATGCACGTTCCGTTTGCGCTTACCTGCATGCCGCTGTACACAGCATCAATGTCGGCGAGGAAGAGGAAGAGGCAGACTGCAAGCTGGAGGGCCAGGAGGACTGAAAATACATCTGGGGAAAGAAGAGCATTTGTGGCCCTGGGAGGGAGGGGGGTTGGCAACCAAACTCTGCGAATATGCTGACAGGAGCCCCAAAAGCTAATGCTGTAACACTGCCGCCATGTAAAATGCCTCCTCCTGCCTCTCCCCACCCCCCCAAAAAAAAAAAAAAAAAAAAAAAAAAAAAAAAAAGAGCTGTGGAATTGAAACTAGAGGAGCGACTCCCCAGCAGCCCGTTGCAAACTGCACCACCTACACTGTTTTTTCTTGCACAAGTGATTTGGCACGTTCTGGTTCTTATACAACCACAGAAAACTCCCTCGAAAGGGCATTGCTGTGTGCCACACCGGCACTCCATCCCCAGCGCTCGCTCCTCCACGTGCTCGGCCGTACACCTGGACCGCAGGCAGCAGAGGAGGCTGCTTGTGCTCGTGGGCTGCCCTCCCAGGGAGGACCAGGTGCTTCTGCAACCCACGCGGTGCAAAGGCAGGCTATACCTGTGCTTTCCCCAGGGAAAGTTTGTCTGGCTTTCCACCCTCTTCCCAAGGAGCAGGAGGCCACAGAGCGATGGCAAATGGCTCAGACGTCCTGAGGTGCCAAACTCCTGGCAATTACCAGGAGCTGGGCGTCTTAAAACTAGCTGGTCAACGGGGTCAACAGCTCCCAAGGGCCTCCTGACAACCGTCTCACTGCCAGGGAGGAGAGGGGACAGGGCTGAGTGGTTGGCAAAACCAAGGGAATTGCCTTTTGCTTCCTGCTAGGGGTTGTCCCCAAACAGGGATAAAACACCAAGAAGCGCGTGCAGATCTCTGAGCCAACAGAGTCCTCTGTCCCGTCTCAGCCTGGCTGCTTGTAGGGCAGCTTCCTTCTGGTCTCACCTGTCTGATCAGTGCTCTGTGAAATGGGTTTGGGACCTGCCTTTTAACAAAATATCTAACAAAATCCAGTCTCCTGAGGTTAAGCGAAGTCCTGCCCTCATCCATGAGCTGCAAATGCAAAGGAGCTATCAGTTAACTGCCAGCTAGAAGGGCTAAATCACTTCAGCAAAACTCAAACAGAAAAAGAAAGGTTATTGTGAGAGGGTTTTAACAGTGATATTATCACGGGCTTTTCTCTCTCATCTCTAGGAACCGAAGTCAGGCAAGGTAAGACTGAATCTCAGAGGAACGCTTTCTGATGTGTGTATTTCAAAACAAATACATCCGATGCTCATATACTCTCTGTGTTCACAGTAATACACAGTTCTGTTCTAAATCCAGCCCATCATCTTCTGGAAAGCATACACTTTCCAAAACAAGATACAGTCTCCTTTTTCAGTTCTGCTGCTTCTTATCTCCAGGAAGAAGCTGACATAAGCAGTGCTCGCTGAGCTTTTTCAGAAATGGAAAAGTAGGAGCTCACATATACCAACAATTACTTTACATGCCAGTCACTGGTGTGGGTACAAAAAATCCACAGCATGCCTTCCCCAGCAGCCTCTACTGCCAGGGTTATTTTGGGGCAGAAACGAGAGTCTGTGGAGCACGTTACTCCAGCTCTACTCACAGTTGGTGTAGATGGGTTTCCGGAAGGGCTTTCCCTTGGAAAAGACGAAGGCCACAATGATGCAGTTGATAGAAGACAGTGGCCACAGCGTAGTGTCTTCGTAGCTGAGGACGGTGCTCTGGTCACCGCTGCTGGTACCGTTTCCCCCTGGGCCGGTGGGGGACACGGTCCCATTCCCTGGAGAGCAATGTCTGTAAGGTAACACCCAGCATTTTGTTCCTGCTTTCTCCAGCAACAGTAAGCTGCAAACGGCAACTGCCTTTTCTTTCTGACCCAGCCTACTATAACCCGGTGTCACCCACAGGAGTAAAACCCGCGTGTTTTAAAACAAAACAAACAAACAAAAAGAAACCCCTCAGCTTAATTTTCTGGCTCGTGCCAAAATCTTGGCTTTCAAGTGGGCAATGGTAGCAGTGTTCAAGGCACATGGCTATGAAGATACGTGCCCCAGCTGCCCACACACCGCCCCGGCACGCTCGCCCTGTGAGGCATCCGCGCGGCCGCAGGGAGACGGCCCCGGCTGAGCCCTGGCGGCTGGGAGCATCCCCTCCGAAACGCCTCGCCAGGACTCCTGCCCTACCGGTTCATTTCTGCGTGATTTCTGCCGGTCATTAATGTATATATTAGAACAGATGTTATATCATATTATACATATATAATACAATTTGGCTCTGGAATACAGAGAGAGACTTTTTGCCTTTCACAAGCACGGAAACAAGCTGGCTTCCGACCTCCCAACCCTTTTTTAAGCCAAGTTGGATTCCGGCAAAACCTGGCGCCAGGGCTGTTTATTTCCCAGGGGAGCCGTGCAGCCAGACCCTGGGAGAGGGGAGCGGAGTAAAGGGAGGACTGAGGCCAGCCACCCCCACCGCTGCCCGGCTGCCCCGGTGATGGGCACCCATCGCATCACGGTGCAGCCCCATGGCCCAGCACTGCTGCTTCTCCCGCATGTCCAGCTGGGCAGCGCCCTGCCTGCTTCAGAGGGGGGTTTTGAAAAACACGTGGGTGTTATAGCCCTGGGAATGGCCCTTTAGATTTGAGTGTGGCACCTGCAGCAACTTAATTTTGTCTTGGCAACACCCCACTGAGTACATACAGAGCTGGGGGGGGGGAATTGTCCCACTCAGGTCCCTCAGCGTGCCCGGCTGCAGGCCACAGCGAGGCTGGGGTGTCCCCCCCACACAGCAGCAATGTGATCTGCAAGCTGGGGATCAGAGACAAAAAGAGGGACTTACCTCTGGGTGGCCAGCAGGACGTACCAGGGCTGCTGCTTCACCAGAAGGAAGCCACAGGTTTGCATGATGATGGTAAAGCACACGTTGAGGATGATGGAGAGCAGCAAGGGAGGAGAGATGAGCTGGCCGGGAGGGCGATACGGTGCCAGCTTTGGATAAGCTTCAGTCAAGCTCACTGTGGAGAAACCAGAGATATTTGCAGTCTGCGGCAGCCCAGCCCACCAGCATCCCTCTGCAAACGCTGGGCAAGCAGAGCCACACACAGACCCCCATCCGCTCAGCACAGGTGAAAGCTGCAAAGCCTGGCCCTAACAAGCAGGCGAGAAAGGGCTTTGATCTCCACCATTTTCCATCTGAACCTCTTCTGAATCCCCCCTCAGGAGAACACAGAGGGAAGATGGGGAATACCATCCTCACTTGCAGGTGGGGATCTCCAGTGGAGTCTAAGAGCTGTATGTGCTGAGTCTCACGCCAGAAACACACAGGAGACCAGGAGATGAACTCACACTGTCTGAGCCCCACCAACAGTCACCAGAGCACCTGCTCCTCTTCCAGTCGAGTCTCACATCCAAACCCCATGAGTTACATACAGAGTTCTCCAGCCATGTTTGCAAAGGACTATCAGCCAAATCCCCATGCCCTGGGCCCTGGGAATTGCTCTAGCATCAATGGTTATGATGTTACTGACCACAGAACTTGGCTCCTCGTTTTAATTTTTATTGGGAAATGAAGTCAACTATTTAGACTCAGGCTCTCAAACAGACACAGCCAGTTTCCCCCGAGCAGCTTACTTGTTAGGCACACCAAAAGGGTAATGACAACATCTTGTATCAAATACTGTGAATCCCAAAGATTTGCAGTTGCTGGAAAAAAAAACCAAAGGCAGGGCCACCTGAGAACTGATGTCAACTTTGATGATACAAACTGTGGCGTTGGATGCTATTTCAGAGCAACAGCAGCCTCACGGCCCTGGTGCAGCCCCGTGAGGACTGGCAAGCCCAGCTTGGCAATTGGCAGCCAGGTCCCACTGAACCTCTTGCTAATTGATAGCACTTGTGGGTGACCCAACATTTGATTGTGACATTCGAATGTTTTTCCACCCTTCTTCCAGCGCTTATCAATGACCCTTGGACTCTTTAGATCAGGTCACTCACTCCCAGCCCACAGTAATGGCAATGACAGCCAGAGCTTCACTTTGTGCCAGGTTTGAAATGCCTTTGGGTAGTGGGGACACAGACAACTTTGGTGCGCTCAGACTCGTGACTGGGGAAGATGTCCCCATGTGGAGACCCGCAAGCGCTCTCTGCCACCGAGGCTGGGCCATGCCTTGCGGGTCCACAGCAGCTCACTGCTTTCTGCCCTCCCGCCTCTGGGGGACGGTGCGCAGACGACGTGCATGAACTGAGGCAGGACAGGTGGCCCAGAGTAAATCCATACATCAATTTCCTTCACAGTTTTTTCTTGTCATGTATCACAATTTTAGAGGATTCATCATGTACCGGTGATACACAATGGTGGTTCTTCCTTAACTACCCTCATTCATCTGCCTGAGACTTTTTGTTTTCGAGCTTTTTTTTTTTTTTTTTTCCCAGCAGAGAGAGGCAGCTGCTCTCCCAAAGCCCTCATCTTACAGCAAGTCCTGCTCCTGGACCTCCACCGCCCAGCTAGGCAGGACTCACCCCCCTTCTAATGCCCTTTTTTCTTTTGGAAGGGATGAAGTTTTATCACTGGGCTTTTTCCCTGATTTTGGGGGTCCCTACAACCAATCTACCCCCTGCCATTAATTATCCAGCTTTTCACATCTTTGTTATTCCTTGAAGCCCCGTGTGCCTTTTCTCCCCTGCTGAGTAATACCACTCAAGACAAAAACCTGAGACGAGCATGGCAAACTGATAAAAGATTGGCATGAAACTTACCCAAAACAGCAGAGCAGTACCCACAAACTGAATCAGGCCGTAAAGGGTCAGGTATTTAACCACAGCGAAGGAAGAAACCAAAGCAGCTCGACCTTCCCTGCTCAAAACAGAAAACAAAGCTAACCCCCCCCCTTACAGCTACAGCACTGTGGGTTTAGTGCTACAGATGGTTTCTGCTTCTCAGGAGGGCAACTCCTTTTGTGTAGGATCTCTAAGAAGAATAGAAAACAGTTCAAATTCCACAGACAAGTATTTTAAGATATTTAAGATACTTACGATATTTAAGATACTGCAGAGCCGCTTAACTACCCTTCCTCTGCAGCGCTTTGTTTCCTTTGGTTTTATTCTGCAGCTACAATTTTAATACCTGTATTAAGCCGCTGTTGCTTTTTCATTACTAATTTGCTCAACAGTTCTGGGAGCCAAGCACATGTCTATGCAAACAAGTAACTGTCTTTGCATACATTTGGTTAAATGGCATTATTACTGGCTGCTCCGTGACGGTGTGCAGCGTGTTAAACTAATTTTTAATTATCAGTAATTTAAAGTAATGACACCCAATTCTATTCTGCGGTCACTGTTACACCTGCCCTTTCATGCCACCCTCCTGCTGCACCTATTCCAAAAATATCAGCCATCCCGGGCAACGCTCTCCTAAAACCAGAAAAATCCTCCCAGCACCGGAATTTGAGGATTAAAAAAACCCCTCTGCTGTATTTTATATAGTTCCTGAGGAATTAGGTTTGGTTTAGCGGCATGTTCGAGGGTAGCGTGTGCCCACTCGCGCGCCCCCGCCACGCTGAGCTCAGAGCGTGGGCAGCAGCACCCTGACGCTGCCCCAGGGCGGCACCCAGCAAACTCACCTGATCAGCTCTGGCACGCACTGGATGTTGGGGATTTGGGAGGTGAAAGGCGAGGCCACGGATGCCTCCTGCTCCGACAGTGATATCCCTGCATGGGCCATTTTCAAAGCCTGAAATCCACAGGAGTAAAAGAAGATGGAGAGACATCCACCCCTCCCACCCACCCCCCCCCAGCATGTTTACTGGTGCTTTACAAGTGTTGCTTCAAAGTGCCTTTTGTAATTGATCCACATATTCTGTGGCCCAGCCGATCTCATTTTCCAGATATCTTCCCTTTGCTGGAGCTTAAATATTTCTTTTGTTCATTTAATCCCATTATACCTATTTACAATCCTTTGAACCACCCTGTATGCTGCTTCCTGCCCTGGAGTTTGTGCATACCTCTCCTGTTAAACAGTCTCCTGAAGTATTTAAATTACCATTTTATCCTCTTTCTATTCCTTTCAATCTCCTGTTCATGTTTCTTTTATTGCTGTCTTATAAGCTCCTTGTCATCTCTGGTTTAGTGCTCAGGTGTAGGCTGTGGAGAACTTTTTCAAAGCAAGCTAATGCATTATTATAAAATTATATTATGATAACATTTATTATAATAATATAATAGATATCAGTAGGGGTTTTTTTATGGTTAAGACCCTAAAATTTATAATTGTAAATTTGTACAAATGTGTAAGAAAAAGTCCCTTGACCCTAGTGTGGTGAGCCGGACTAGGGCAGTGATCATGCCCCTGTACTCGGCACTGGTGAGGCCCCCCCTCGAGTACTGCGTTCAGTTTTGGGCCCCTCACTACAGGAAGGACATTGAGGTGTTGGAGCGTGTCCAGAGAAGGGCTGCAAAGCTGGTGAGGGGTCTGGAGGACAAATCTTACGAGGAACGACTGAGGGAACTGGGGTTGTTCAGCCTGGAGAAGAGGAGGCTGAGGGGAGACCTTACCACCCTCTACAACTACCTGAAAGGAGGGTGTAGAGAGGTGGGGGCTGACCTCTTCTCCCAGGTGACAAGTGAAAGGACAAGAGGAAATGGGTTTAAGTTATGTCAGGGGAGGTTTAGACTGGATATTTAGGAAACATTTTTTCATGGAAAGGCTTATTATACATTGGAAATGGGCTTGCCCAGGGAGGTGGTGGGTTCACCATCTCTGGAGGTGTTTAAAAAAAGGGGTAGATATGGTACTTAGGGACATGGTTTAGAAGTGAGTTTTTGTCAGGGTAGGTTAATGGTTGGACATTGACGATCTTAAGGTCCCTTCCCCAACCTCAGCGATTCTCTGATTCTATGATTCTGTATGGGGGGGGGGGGGGGGGGGGGGGGGGTTGGCAGCAGTGGGGGAAATCAAATCAGTAATCCTCTATTATCATATATGTTGATATAAAAAAAAAGCAATAGATAGTATTTTACAGTGACATGATGACTGAGTGTCCCCACTGGCTACCTCGGGAAATGCTAGAGACAAGCGGTGTTGGGCAGCCTCTTGTCACAGCACTCCTTAGGCTGAAAGAGGTGAAATTTTAACAAGAAGGGGAGATGAGCTCCTACATACCCCGCAGTCGTTGGCGCCATCACCACACATACCCACGTAGTAACTGGCGGAGGAAGAAGAAGGAAAACACGTAAGTCTTTCATGTAGCTGTTTGATCCCTGTGGTGGAGCACCCGCTGGCTTAGCACTTGTGGGGGACATCAGAGCAGGGACTCGTGTTGGCCCCTGGAGAAGGCAAGCGGCTACTTCCAGAGGACCAGTTGTATACGGAAAGAGGTTGAGGCAGAGTGCACAGAGCAAAATTAGGATTAAGTTTTGAAAGAGGCTGTAACTGGAAAGGGAACACTGCCACTTTCTTCCAGACAGTGTTTTCCGCTTGGTACCTAGGGGCCACGGAAAGGGAGCAGGGTGTGCACTCTGCAGCAGCTCCTGCGGCTGCAGCTTGGCTTTCACAGGCTTTTTCTGCTTGACGGTCTTTGTAGACCCAAAGACACAGGAATTGCTGAAATTATACAGTAGCTCCCAAACCACCACACACGATGTCCCTCTGAGAGGACAGGGAACTTCATCCCCAGAGGAAGCACCGCGTGACCAATAATTAACTGTTTCTTTTTCCAGAAAGTTATCACCTCTTGTTTATACTTAGCAAGTGATATCTACAGTTAGCGCAAGTCCTGTTTGGGGGAGGAAACATTCCTTTGGGGGACCTGAAGGAGCATCTTTGGGGTAAAACTCCCATCTGCAAGCAGGTTGGTTTCAGCCAGGACAGCACCAGGAGCCATGCGGGAGTTGCTGGGCTGAGGGCTATTTGTACATGCCTGGGGCTTGCGCTGTATTTCTGTCTCAGCCTCCTTTAACGCTGCCTTCTGTACTGCACCAGCGAGAAGCAGTGGCTAAGCCCTGGGCGAGGGGGCGGGTACTCCCAATGCAGAGGGATCCCCATAGGGAAACTGGGAGGAAGGCGGCCACAAAGAACGCAATAGGGATTGCATTGTGGAGGAAGGGAGGGTCGGATATGATGATATCACTTGCAAAGAAAACATGTTATTGGTTTGGTTCAAAAAGAGAACAAAAGAGAACCTTACTTGAGTTTCTGAAACTCTTCAACAAGGCTGGACTTCCGGCCAGGAGACATCCTAGCAAAGACAGTTGCGTTCACCAGTATCTGCAAGGAAGAGTAATTGGGCTGCCTTGGGCAGGCATTTGTGCCTCCATCGCTCCACCGTGGTGGGATCAGGCCTCCTGGGTGGGTGCCTGACTCTTGTAAAACCCTCTGGTCGCGTCTCCCAAACCCTGCCATGGGTTTTGCTACCCTTAGGGTTCAGATTTCCTCTAACACAACCAGATTTATCCTGCTCTGTTTTCTGCCTTGCCTGCTCTGTAGAGGGTGCTGGAAGCCAGCGATCAGCACGTGCTCTGCAGCAGCCTTTAGAGCAGAAAGGCGTTGTAAGTGTTTCCAAGTGCGGAAACAGATGGTTGATGACAGCAGCAATAATACTGCTCAGCCTGAGGTTTCTCCTACCTGAAAATCTGGCCAGGAGAGTATAAAATCAAAAAATCCGTCCCAGCACCAGCTATTTGACGGACTGGGTGACAGGGAGTTGAAGATTTCTGCTGTTAGATGTGGGTATTTCATGTTCCTGATGTCCCTGCTGAGCAGAGGCCATTGCCCAGCTACAGTAGTAAGCACATGGGAAGGGGTTGATGTTTTTAATTAAACTGAAATTGAGAAGGTGACCATGGAGTAACTCCACTGCACAGCTGCTCGCAGCACCACAGCCACCCCTGCCATTTGAGGTCTGAGAAGATGCTGAAAGCAAGCTGTTTGGGTTAAACCTGAGGCATGGTGGGAGGCTGCCCAGAGTTGTCAAAACGTGAAGTGACAACTCTACAGCTCCCGACAGAAAAACACCTTTCTCCAGTTGGAACACCACTGCCACTTTATAAAACAGGGAGGGCAACTAAGCGCTTTGTCTCCTCTGAACTTACTTTTGGCAGGCAAGCTGTAGAAGTGCTTTATAATAACCTGATAAGACTTTTCCATTCATTTGCAAAATGGTAGTTGGCAGGTTTCTCCTTCCAAGGTGATCTTTTCCTCAGCAGTAAGCACGCACCTCCTAGAAATAAGACAGCATTTATTGTCAGACTGAGGTTCATAACATGCCATCTCACTTACACCGCATCAGCCTCCCACCAGGCAAGCAGGGACACAGCCTTCCGCAGTGTCCTTTTGTAAAACTTTACACCTGGCAGGACTTGATTTTCTAGGTGTGTTTCCACATGTGACTAATCCCTGTTAGCCACAGGCTGCTAGTTAGACACTGAAGTTTGGCCCAGCAAATAGTCACACAGATCAGTATCTATAATTACATTAATTCTGCACACTTCAAGTGTGATTGAAGCAGCCACTGTAACTGCAGAGCCTTGCCAGTTATTCGTGTAGTTATTTTGCATGCTGCCCTGAGCAAAGAGCCACTATACTAATTATTTCTCCCTAATAGGTGCATGGTCCATACCACACCTCCGTATACCCTGAGGCAGATAGATGCAAACTAGCCCCCAGGTTTCCTCTGTTCCTCATCCTTAGCAAGAATTCCAGGCCTAAGGATCCTGGATATTAGACATTAATTAAACATTAAAAGCTTTGTTAATTCCCCCTGGCACGCAAAAGCAACCATCCCTGGCTATGCTACACAGGGAGTAGCTGTGTTTGCTTTGCTCTCTTCTGCCAAGCTCCAGGCAATGGAAGCTGGAGTGGAGTCCTCCGGCTCATTTGCTTCGATAAGGGATGACTTTGCTGCCTGGGTGAATCATATCTGCGTTCCTGGCCACCGTGACAGCTGTCTGCAGGTTGTCCCCTGCAAGGATAGAGGAGAGGCAGGCTCCTCACGTCTGCTGTAGCACAGTGGCAGCCCAGGTAGAGACCATGGACATGCAATGAAGATGCTGGAGGAGTGAATCTCTTCTCCTGTGTGCCCCACGGCAGCCTGGGGACATTTACCTGTGGACCATGACACTTCCTGATGCGGGCAGCAGCCAGCTCTCCAAGCACAGGCTTCGTCTCCTGCTTCAGGCGGTTCTCCATCACCAGGAGGCCCAGGAATGCCAGCCCAGACTCTGCCTCCTCTCTTGGAGCAAGGACAGAAACACAGGTGCTATTTCTCAGGGACGGCACAGGGAGTGAGGCTCTCCTGAGGTTTTTTGTTCAACAAGAGAGCTGTGCTCAGTGGGAAACACGCTTGCTCCGCAGGGAAACACAACTGCTACGAGTTCAGGAAAGCAGTCCTCAGCAAGCGCCAACATTTCTGCAGCCTCAGCCAAGCTGCCCTGATCCACTACGTTAGTGTCTCTAGGAAGGAGCAACGCAGCAGAAGTGTGCGTGCAGAGGGAGGGACAGGGATTTGCAGGAACTGGCTGGCTGAAACCCACAAATTATGGCACACAAAATTTCTATTGCAGTCCCAATCCATTGCTGTATAGAAGCACAATAACAAGCTGTCGTTACCCTTTGATAACAGAGTCTGAAATTCAGCTCAGTGAGCCTCACCTAGCAAAGCAGGCAATTAACAGTGTAATTAGCATCTGCCGAGGGGAAAGTGGTATATGGTGCAATTTTCCAATAGGCTTCCTTTGGCAGGAGAGGAGGGGAAGATTTGGGACAGGTTGTAACAAGTAGATAGGAAAGCAACCCCAGAGCAATACCCACGGCTCATCAGCACACCTTACCTCTCCACATTGCTCACGTCTACATCCTTTTCCTAGGTTTAGCACTTTATGGGCCAGGGCAATGACTCTGAAGCCTTGGCTTGTGTACGTCTTAAGCTCCTTTAAGAAATTAGCCGGGACTGTTTACAGGAAAAAAAGTTTCATGGTTAGAATATTCTAGCCTCACTGACTGCTTTTCTGGGGTTAAATGCCTGTCCTTTTAACAGCTTCGTAGCCTGCGTTACAGCACTGCGGGCCTCCCGTAGAAGTCAGCTGGTTTGTACCAAGGCTGTGTAACTGACTGTTGTGATCTATGCATCTGTTTTTATACTTTTTAAATGCATGTTAAGGTGCAGGTAGATAAGGTGAATTACCTGGGCAGAGGACAAATGAGTGACTTCACAATTCTGTCCCTAAGCTTTACTGCATACATGCTGAGTGACTGGGGAAATATTTCTGTGTTTCTGCCTTAATGTGAGAATTTTCCCAATCCTAAATTTTCAATTCTCTGATCATTCATGTGACTCTAAAAGCAAAGAGTTCCTTTTAACTTTGCAGTATTTTGTACTCACTACGTACCGCAATCACAGCTTTCAGGTGCGGCAACCTAATTATTCATTAAGCTGTAATCAATGTAGAAACAATCAAGACAGAATAAGAGGAGCTATTTAGAAACCCGAGAAAGGGGAACATAATTTTGAAGACATTTTTCTTGCTGATGTTGACTTGTTTGGAGCCTTGTGTCATTAGATCTTAGGGGGTTCTAAATGAAATCTTTCTTTTGTCCCTCAAAACCATTTTCACCTATTTTCAGGTCAGTGCCACCTGAAATAACAAACCACAGAACCACAGACCATTGGTGCTGTGTTTGCTCGGCAACCTTCTGAAGTATTCAGTGAATGTGACCTGAGTTTCAAGTCTGTAGACAAATTCGAGTATAAGCCTGTAATATTGTTCAGATACAAAAAAGAAAAGCCTATGTTTACTTGCAGAGAGAGGACAGAAGTCTTGGTTTCGAGTGTTAAAACCAATTATCCTTATAATAGTAATTTGCATGTCTGCAGCAAGTTTCCCATCACCGAGATTTAAAGCCTTTGCAAGCTGGGTCAGTAACTCAATGCTGACATTTACAGGGCAATAAATTGGCAGGAAAATTTAAGAACTCATACAGCACAACAGACTTGCTGTGGCACGTGCAGTTACCATGATCCTGCATCCGCTCTGGGTATTTTGACATATCAAACATTATTTATGCGCTATATCTTCAGCTGATGCAAGTCAGCTAGGGATGTACAGGGGCTGAACCTCAGGCTGTGCATCCCGCTTAGCTGTTGGCCTGTGTGCATCTTAACTTACAAACAAGCAATGAAAACTTGTTTAACAAGCCCAGGGCTTGCTAGCGGGAAGAGTCATACACATGGAGTTGCAGTACGGCCAGTGGGAAGAATGAACACTGCAAACCTTTTAGGATTAGAGCCCCAACATAAACTCTGGTTTGGATTAAGTCCAAATAAACACTGTAAAACTGTAAAGTTGCCCTTTCCCAATTCTGTACCGTTTCTGGTCTACAAAAGCTGGACACTATTTCTGGTGCTCCTTTCATGTACAGGTCGTACTGTTCCTCTCCGATCTTCTGTGAAACAACAAGACATCCTCTGCAGCCCAGATGAAAAATGGGAATTGATGTAGGATTGCTATTCCTTCTGTGGGAGCCTGGAGAAGTCAGGAAAGCAAGATGTTGAGTCATTGATTACACAACGCAAATCCGTTCTGAACTTCAGCTCATTTGAAGCTTTCTTGCTAAGGTGATTTATTACTAACAGGGGATTATGTCACTTGCTGCCTTCTGGCTATGGGATCAGATCACTGATTACAAATTTAGGAACTACAGTCTCAACAACTCTGCCTTCCAGTGTAATTCCCAGGAACCTCAATGGTTTTCTTTATATTTATCTGGTTTTCCAGGCTTTGTCTTATCCCTTTCTCTTAATAACTAATTATTAATGTAATATTCCCACATTTACAGGCCTGGGAACTGAAATTTGATTGTGTTACAGTGACATTACCATAGCAACAGAGCAATCATGGAAACAGATTGATTTCCCTGTTGCCGCAGCACTGTCTTCCCAGTATTGCTAGCAAGAAATCACATTCCTTCCACTGGGAGGACTCTGGCAGGTTCAACATTTGGACTGGAAACATAACAATTTTTAACTGTCAAAACTTTGGGAGCTTCCAAGTGTACTTTTAAAAGGAACAGTGAAGCAAATAACACCGTGCTTTGGGGGTGATGCTGATAAATCTGCTAGTGGCGTTGCACAACCATTACCAGCAGGACTTATAGACCCACATCCATGTTTCTAGCTGAAATGCCTTGCCTCCTCAACCTCACGTTGCCTTCCCTCCTGCAGATGAACTCATGCTTTCAAAATTTATTCTGTTTACACAGTTTCTCTGCATTATCTTCCACTTAAACTGAGTGTGTAGTTTCATTTTGCCAGCAGCTTTACAGGGTGAGGACTCAGAGAAGTCTGTATCTTTTATTAGCGAAAAGAGCAGAATTGCAAATGTGGGGCTTTCAAGGCCCATGAAGTGATTTAGATACCACTTCAGAGCAGCATCTCCACTTTAATTTAACCAGAAATTTCCTGCTTTTTCTGGTCCTGTGCTTTCCCAAGGTGTTTTGGGGGAAGATGCAACACGGTACCAAGAGTGGTTGAAAGGCATTTGCGACCCATAGCCCAGGAACACGGATAGTGCATGTGCTAGAAGCATGCATATGCTGCAGGTTGAAAAATACAGAATATTCATTCTCAGAAAGAACTGGACTTACACTGCTGGCCTTCGGCCCCCGGTCTAACCACGCAGGTGTGGGGTAGCACCCAGTCCCGTCCTGAGCTGTGCTGGAGTCATCCTATCTCCTGTACAAGGAAAAGTGTTATTTCTGATGCTTTTTTTCTTGGCTTCACACCTGTCTGTTAAAGCAGGGCAGCAGCACATGGGAGCGTCCTTCTCCCCCTACTGCTGGCACCCAGTTGCTGAAGTGTTTTGTAATGATCCAATAGGTCTTCCTATCCATCATCAGTGGCAGCCTCCCTGCAGCCGTGTCCTTAGCAGAAGCCTACGTGGCCCTGCGTCTTTTGACTTGATGAGAATAAAAACCTGTGTCAAGTTTTTTGGTTTCTCTAAACTCAAGTTCCATATAAATTTAATGCCATGTCAAAGATGAAAGGGAAAGAGAAAGATGATCTAGTTGGTTTTATCTTTCCAGACTCCTGCTTTCAAAAGACTTTCACTGATGTTCTGTGCAGAAACAGGTGGCAATTTTCAGTGTTAGGATAGCTGTTAGCCCTGCAGCTCTGTTACTTTATGTGCCACCAAGGCTCATTCACCCTCATCGTCCCCTTCTGCTGTCACGGGGCTCTGCCGCTGCCCTGCTTTTCCACAGGAGTGTAGCACCACAGCCTGATGCCTTCCTGCAGTGCTGCTAAAAGAGCTGCCACCCTGTTTTACTTATTGATTAATAAGTATTATAAGTATTATTATTGATTAATATGATTAATATTGAGCAAAAGGTTGAAGGAGAAAAGATGTCAAGGCAATTGACTGCAGAGACCACAGAACCCCTCCAGGTTAGGACATGGCAGGGGAAAAGAGCAGCTCCTTTCCTACTCTTGCCTCTTCCCATCCTGCTCCCACCCAAGAAACTCTCCATCCCCACGGATGAGCCCCGAGGCTCAATCTCTCACCTCTTCCCCAGGCCTCTCTGAGACTTGCTGTTCACTCAGCTGGAGGCTCCAGCCTTGGTTTCTCCGTAGGGATGTCCCCTCGCTAATCAGAGGTAACAGTCTCTCACATAAGGGCATAAAAACCCTGCCTGTGTGTTTCCTTGGCTGACTTGCGCTCTCTGCACCACGTGGCCAACAGCGTGGTCTGATCATCTGCTTCCAGCAAGCAGCAGCCAGGTGTGGAATAATTACTAAAATAACCAAAATACAGCATTGTTCACACATTAAGGAAAAGCTTAAAATCAAAAAGGCTCCTAGGGTAGATATACAGCTGCAGCTGGTATACGAAGAATCCACTACATCTGTGATTCCCTGCACAATATCGCTCGCAGAGCATCACAGGGGATGGAAGTGGGGTGGAGATTCCACAGCAAAGCCCTGTGATAATCAGCAGATATGGGAACGAGATGGTCCTATGGAACTGATAAGCTGACACACTTGCTACCCTGAGCCCAACAGTTTGTCAAATTTTGACAAAATGCTGTCCTTTGTGTGAACTTTGCTCATTGTATTGTCATTATAATACCTAAACAGACCTTCATCCCAAAGGCTAGCTGCCTCCCAGGTGCAACCACTCCTCCTTGAGTCCTGCGCCCTGAATTTTTGGTAAACTATACCCTTTAAATGTGAAGCAAGAGAATTTTACAACCAATCATAATAAAAAGTATTTATGACTAAAGTCACTCAACACTCCACCTTGAAAGATAAAAAACAGTATAAAAATAACCCAAAAAAGAGGGGAATATTAGGGAAGACACCATCGTGAAACAGGTCAAGGAGGGACTCCATCAAAACTGCCTTCGACTTCTGGGATCAGCCGACGGGCTGAGCCTTTCTTCCCCCCCCGTAGGGACGCCTTTGGGTAAGACTTAGACTATACCAGGTGTTTCTTCGAAAAACTTAGAAATCTCTCCAGAGAGTCCTTTTTTTCTATATTTATTAGCCAGGCTGTATTGTTTATAACTTTGTCGCGCGTTTTGTATAACTAACAACACTTTTATTTTGCACGTGCTTTGCAGACAGTGTATTTATCACCCGGCAATCCATAAGAACCTATGTATCTGTTGCTAAAATAAACTGCGCTGCTTAAGCAGCTGGTCGTTTCGGTTTCTCATTGAACGCGACCACAAAAGTGGCCGTGGTAGTTCATGAGCACGACTGGACTGAGGGTGCAGTCCACTATTAGTGTATCCAGAATTGTGATAGTTTAATAATATATATTAAACGCAAACTGGACTGATAGTGGTGGATTAGGCATCGCTCAGAATTTAAACCCAGCCGCACCTAGCCTCCCACCTCGGTGAGGAGTGTTAGAACGCAAGGGGGTTTGTTTTCTGCCAAACTGTTCTGCCCTTTAACGCAACACCAGGCTCCCCCTCTCCTTCATCACACTCCAGTGTTTCCCAAATCAAATTAATGAGAGCAAATGCAGGCAACCCCATGGAAAATGACTGCTGGACTGCCAAAAAAAGCAGCCTCAGTGCTGCAAATCTCTCCTGAGTTTAGTAGAAATAACGGAGCAAATTCCAGCTCTTATGACCCAGAACTGCTAAGGATTTTCCCCTATGGGTATGTATTTGAGCTGGAGTTGTGAGTAAACCCCCACAGGCCAGGCTGAGGGTGCCGTGCTTTGGATGTGTGCAGAGAGTGAGAGTTACGTTACCCAGTGTGTGCCCTCAAACATTTTCACGTCCAGTGGATCTCCCTGAATCTTCTTATCCAAAACAACCAGTGAATGACAGCTCGCCATGGCTCCGCACACAGGTCCCCAGGGCAGAGGAGTGCTGGGATGGAACTTATGGATTTTGCTGAAACCTGATTAAAAGCAGAAGATTAGTGGGACCGCTTATAAGAGGCATGCAGAGACACAAGTCCTCAGCTCGTGCATAAAGGTGCTGCTCTGCTGCATTCAGTGGAGCTGACCCCAATAACTGCAAACAACAGGCTGTCCTCCTCATCCTTTGGATAACAGGTTGGATTCATTCAGGAGGTCAGAAATTACCCAATAATTAATTGGCACAAGTTCAACTTGATGTGAAGTAACTGAGATGGTAAAACACTAGGAGACAGTTGTTGCTTGACAAAGCAGAGAAGGACATTGTTGGAGAGGAAACAACTTCCAGCAGGAATCGCAAGAAGTTTGGCAATGTGCCCTAGGAGATTTGCGGACCTGCAATATGGAAAGGTGATTCATCTGCTTGGGCTGGTGCTGTGCGCGCACCAGGGTGGATAAGCACCGTCAGCACACTCCTCAGCACCCCTGGAAGAGCCATGAGGAGCCCAGCTTTCACTTCCAGCTGTAGATTTTGCACCTGCATAGCCACAGGACACCAGATGCTTGTCCTCACACCTTGGTTTTAAAAATGTGGAAGTTGGTTGACTCCTATCGAGTTTACACCAAGGCACGCTGTCAAAGATCCATGCCCCAGTTTCTTCCTGTGGAAAGCCTTGGGTTTTATTCCCTCCTTGGCCCTGCAGTACAGACTGAACATGTGCAAGGCTGGGCTGGCTGAAGGCTCTATAATTTCATCATGGAAGTTACTTCTCAGAGTCCTCTCTTCTTACACGTGCATTTTTTCCCCTCTAAGAAACTGGCTGGCCTGACAAGCTGTGTCTAGCCAGACTACAACACAGCTCATTATTATTTAGGCTGGCATGTTAAGGATAAAATTAAATAGGTTTTATTTACATTTGATCACCACTCGCTTCCCCTGTTACTGACACGGGCGCAGTGAAATGCATCTGGAAGCGAGCAGCATGAAGGCTCGCAGCTCTATTAAAAGGAACAATGAATCCGGGACCTGTTGCCCCTCTGGGCAATCAAAGTCTGTTCTGTTTCCAGCAAATTATACCTTGTTCGCAGCCTGGTCATAATTGGCTTATTAATTAATTAATACTTTAAGAGACACCGTGAAACTGCTAAACACCTCATAAAACCAACAAACATTTATATCTTATTAAATGTACAATAGGATATTTTTAGAGAGTGATGAAATTCCTTTACTGTCATTGCCTCACAGTATTCAGCTTAGCTGACAGCTAGTCTTAGAATATGTTTAAAACTGTGAACATTTAAGAAAGCATAATTATGCAAATAGGCTAATGAGATCAATGCAGACAGCAATAGCTCCTCCTTGCGTTTCAGCAAGCACCAGCACTGGGTTCCCAGCTGCATGCAGATTGGACATGTCTGCAAAAGACAGCCTTATGTTTTGATATCTTGTAGAGGTTTGGTTTTGTTTGTTTTGTATTTGGGGTTTGGGTTTTTTTTTTTGTTTGGGGTTCTGTTGTTGAGTTGGTTTTGTTTGTTTGTTTTTGTGTTTTTTCTTTTTATTACATGCTTATACAGATTCAGTTTTGTCCCCGCTGCTCCTGCGAGCAGACGCTACCCGCAAGGCTACCTTGACGGAAATCAGTTCTGGCCCACTACCATAAGCTGTCTGCCCTTTGGTGGGCTCCAAGCCCGTTCAAACACGCAGCGATTCAGTGTGGGCCTGCCTGCTGGGCTGGAGGGGGGCGAAGAAGACACTGTCCTGCGTGCCAGCGGTTTTGGTCCCTCTTGGAAGAGTATTTTATTGGGTTGACACTTATTAATTTCTTCTCATTAATTTGGATTGGATAGTAATTTTCTCTCTGTCCTTTGAGGAAGTACTGGGAATGTGATTCTACTCCTCTCACAATGAATTCATACCTTTCATTCATTATGGCATAATTATCTCTGGTGGTGTTTGAAGTATCTGATATATAACCACTACTAATGAAAGCTGGGAGTTGATATGGAATGTGTGATTTGTCCCTGGCCACTGCAAAAGATTAATATTTTGAGTTTGGGCGTAGCATGTGCTGCAGAGCCTGAAGTCTATTATTTTATTACAGTAATATGAATTAAATAGTATAATTCTGGATATAGCCAATTTAATGTTACATCGTGGTTATTTCTTGAGGAGTTTCAACGGTCTTTGGGGTTTGGGCTTGGAATTGAGATGGAGTCTGCCATGGGTGTGAGGGGAGTCCCTAAGAAACACCTGAGCTTTGAAGACCTGATCTTTGGTCTCATGGATTTATTTCATGGCATTTACAGAAGGTAGGTGAGATTTGACAGGCAACCAAAGTTGGCAACACTTAATTTCACAGAAGGGAGCATTATCCTAACACTTAAATGATGAAAGGTTTATTGACTAGATTAAGAATATTTATTGAACCCAGTCTGAGAATGACATAATTGATAAGCTCTGTGCGTATTCTCCAGATCTCCCCTCAGGGTAATAAAAGCACTCATGCTGCTCCTGACTTCTGTTTTGCCTGAATTAGCAGCGAGCCTTTACAACTACGCCTGCCCACAGCAGTGCCCAGATCCCTCCCCGCCGAGGGGAAGGAGCTGAGCATGGGACACCCATTGCACTCTGCCTCCCCAAACATCTCTTGTTGGATGCTCTTTGCTGTCTCTCCATATGCTACGCAACTGCCTTCCTCCTAACCTAGACATTTGGGCAGTACATTCACACCGGAGATTAGTTCTTGGCTAAATGAAATCCTTCCTTACCGGCTTCCCTCTGAAGGGATGATGCCCCACAGGTCCAGTCCATCTTCTGTCAGCGTGCCTGTCTAAATTCAAATAAATAATCTAGTTATTGCTGCTATTGCCCACCCCTTCCTTCTTCCACGTCCCCAGAAGTCCTTCCCCGGCTCCCAGGCAGGGTAAGGGAAGCCTACCCGCCCACAGCGTGACCCTGCTGCCCCGTGCACCTTGCAGAGCATTTTCCCCCTGGGGTTAGATCAGGGCAGATAGGGCAGGGGGAAAAAAAAATAATCTCATGTTCCCAGCAGTCCCCAGCATCTTTCAGTGCCCCAGGAAGAGCCTTACTTTGGTCAAAGCAAACGAGGTTGATCTGCCCGCAGATATTAATCCCTCTGTGGGCTGGATGCAGAAAATCTTCTTTTTCTTCAGCCTCCTTTGGGCATAAACAGTGCCTGTTGTCAAGGCAGCGGGGGATAGTGGGAGGCACAGCCACGGTGAGGAGGAGGAGGGCCATAGGCCACCACGTCTGCCACCGGCTTCTGCAAACAGCGAGAGCAACAGGGGCAGTGGGGTGGGAACCGCCACTCTCCGGGTGTCCGACCCTCCTGCCCAGCAGCAATGTACCCCAAGCTCCATCCCTGGCGATCACAGATTAATTCTGCTTTGTTCTGTCCATCTGCCCCCTCCACCTTATTTCTGGCATCTGAAAACTGGGTTACAGAAGCGAACAATGTTCCAACAAGTGACCGAGGGCTCAGAGCTGGTGCCTGCAGCATGGAGGCATCCCTCGTACTTACCTTGTGGGACACAAACACACACACGGTGTAGATGAGTCCAAACACAACCAATGGCGGAGAGGCCTACGATGAACTTGAGAGGCATCTCTGTAGAGTTTGAAGTTCACATGGCTTGGGGTAGAGGATGGATCTCACCAAGTCTCCTTTAGCTGTATTGAACCCTGCACGAAGACATGTGTCATACATTGCATACATGACATAGGGGTGTCATACCGTGTCGGGGGCTGTTAGAAGACCGATAACATTGCACCAAGCCTTAGCCATCCAGGTGGCATCAAGCACTTGTCGGGGGACAGCAGATCTGTGCTGGACCTGAACTACAAAGAGAAACCCAGCTCTCCTACCAGCCTCTGGGGCTGCCACTTCCCCTCTGCTGGTTGGCAAATGATAAAAGAAATACCGGTTTGCAGCACGACAGCTCTCGCTGGCCCTCTGCCTGTCACCTTCGTCTGTATGACTTCTGTCCCGCAGAAGAGGACGTGTCTCCGATAGTCCTCCACGCTGTGGGTTTTCCAGGGCATTGGACTCTCTCGCAAGGGGCAAGGGGGTTTTAGTAACCGGAATGCTTTCACCTAAGAAAAACAGCATGCAGCTTCACTTAAACAGGATTTAAACATCTGTCAGATTCTGCATAATAGAAAGTGACAGCACCGCTATAAGGGCTAAAGTTTGCCTAATTAGCCTTGCTTACATACTTACACATGTGGATTTATGGTGACATCCATTATAGTTCTAGGTTCAAACCACATCAAATGGCTTCTCTCAGCAATGTTTAATCAATGGGCTTGGCCAAATTTCACCCTTGACCCAAGTTCATGCCTTGTAGCATTCAATGTTTAGGATATGTGACCCCTAGGCTACTATCATTGCCCTCTTGAACAAGAACCGCTGCAAGAAGATCAGAATCCAAAACCTCAAACGTAATATATTATTCAGTGTATTTGCATAGTTTCACTTTTTCTACTCTGACAGTTATATTAATCCTACTTGTTTTCAATGTGGATAAGAAATGCATGTTACACAATGGCCCAGCGTTCAAAAGTCCCAAGACAACTGAGAAGTACTCAAGCTGCAGTTTTTTCTACCTCCTGTCTGTAAACTATTCTAATAAACAGTAAACAATTTGCTGTCAGAACAAATAGAGACATCTCCTGACAGACAGTCTGCACAGGGTGTGTTAGCATTTCAAACTCCAAGGCTGCACCTGTGAGCATCCCCTTCATTCACAATGCAGTGTCCCGTCAATCAGCACAGCATCACATGGGAGACAGAGCTTTTTTCCCATCTAAAAGAAACAATGTCTCCAGGGACTAAGTAACGAGACTCCAGTTCTTTGCAACCTGTAGAACAATACAAAAATGGACTTTACTCGTGCACAAGTTCTGGGCCATTAAGAAAAGTCTCAAGGCACACACATCAACCACCAAACTTCTACACTGCATGATTGAGGGACAAGCGCTTCTTGGAAATAATACTGAGTGAAAAGCAACAGCACAAAGATCAGCTCTTTGTCTAAGCATGTCCCTCCGATTGGTTGTCTTCAGTTTTATTTGCACAGTTTCCATAAAACACTCTGACCAAGAAGACCTACCCAAGGCCTTTACATCTCCCATCACCCTAACAATTGCCCATCTCAACACCTTTAGGAGGCAAAAATAGCTATAAACCCCCTATTTTAACGGGCAAAGAACTGAGGTGCAGGAAAGAAAGCACACACCTAAGTGAGAGCCATATATCTAGACTCCTTGGAAATCACTCACAAGCTACTTGACAAGATTGTGAAAGTAGCCTATAGCAGAGCAGGGAAGCAGGTCTTCAGAAGGCCAGAGCTGTTATCTAGTTGTTTGTTTGTGAAATTAAGTTTTCCAAGCCGATCTCAACTCTTAACACAAATTACTAGGTTCACCTGTATCATTACAGATGCCACAGATACAGATGCACATCATTACCACAACCACATAGGCTGTGCCCACACTTCTCACTGCCCTGCCCCGGCTCACCTCCTCTCTGCCCCATTCTCCCTGCGGCTTGCCCTTCGTGTTTCAGCTGTAGAAATCAACAAGGAGCTGTGCAATTCCAGATGCATTTCAACATGTTATTTAATTATACAGGCTGGGTGAGGAAAATGAGAGGCAGATGACTCACCTTCGCTCTTCGTGCAGACCGTAACCTGGACTTTGTTATGTTCCTGCACGAGGTCGTGCAGCTTGGTAGACTGCTGTTGGTGGGAAAGCAATTGCAGTGTTGAAAACACAATACTGAAGTGCAGCAGTAGATTACAATTCAGTGATCAAGCTAACATCATAGAAACTGAACTCTGCTGAGTTATCCAGGGGAGGTTTCACATTGCTCGTTAGAGGTCAGGGTGCAAGTTCATCAAGTTAACCTAGAACAAGTTGTCGTGGGAACGTGGACCTAATTGTCTGTTTGCTTCCACTTCACACCACTGTATCTGTCTCAGCCTTCAGGGGCTATTCCTGCTTCATGGCAGAGTAAGTCTCCTTAGCTGCAACATTGCTATCTGCAGCTCCTTAGTAGAGGGTCTCTTTGTGCTCAACAGTTTTACGCTTGATAGCAGGCTATCAATGGGACAACCAAGTTATAAAGACTATTGTTACAAAACTGCCATTGCAAGAAGAAAAACAGAAATTCTTATTTAGCTGGGTGTCTGTGCTTTGCCAGTTTTGCAAATCTAATTCAGACAATTACAACGTCCTGAGTTAATGACAAAGTCAACTGTCGTTGCAAGGCCATCAGAGAGAATGCCTTATCTTGATTTAAAAGTTGCAATTGCAAAAAAAAACTAATCCCCGAGTGTGGATTTCTTCATTAGCATTGTTCATGTGAAGACATCAAGATAGTTCAAAGAATATTTGGAGGCCCAAACATGACAATTCTTCCTGCCAAAATTATGAGTCACACAGCAAAACCAGCCTTGCCAAAGAAAGCTGAATGGACCATATTTTTCTTCATTTTCTGCTAGGATGGACACCAACACTTAAGTACAGAGGTGCGCTCAAAGAGATGCGAGTGCTTGTTCGACATGGGAGTGCTAGTCATCCTACAGATATTAGTCAGAGATAGAAAAACGTGATGCGCAGCAACACACCTGTGCTGGCAAAGGGCCCAGCTATTCACAAAGCCCTCGCTGAGATCAGCGTGAGGGCTGGGACAGGGCAGCGGGTACACACGAGCGTCTCGTCAGCACCTTGAGCACATACTGCCCTGCCCCAAGCCCCACCAGCCCAGGGGGCCTGGGACCGACACAGGAATGTGACGTTTTTCCTCTCCCACCCAGGAAAAGCAGTAGCCGATTCAAACAAAAGCCAGCTCCAGGAAGGGCACATTATTCCCTTCTCCTGGGCAGCACTTCCCAGACCAGTTTGCTATACCGCCTTCACAAGGAACCTTTCAAAGAGCTGAATCTTGCCCTTCCCCAGCAATTCCATGCAGGAGCAATGACTTTAGCAGTGAATTTGGAGGCAATGCAAGCTGTGCCTGGCTCTGAAACAGCACATTAACATGACAGTCAGGGCAGTGCACCCCAGAGCTGCCATCCCTTCACCCTGCCACCACCTCTAATGTCACCGCGCTGTCTGCAGGAACTGTAATTCTCAATGCGGTCCGCTAACCCTTACTTTTTTCCTGAAGATTAACAAAACATTTACCAGAACTCAGGAATCCCCCTGTTCGTTTTTGCTTTTAAATCTTAAAAATGCAGAGGATTGTGATACCTAAAAATCCAGACGTGGGAGACTGAAACATTGCCTGCCAGTCTCTCGTTCCTATCGCTTTTTCCCGTCTGTACTTTCATTCACATAGTTTCTCTTTTTTCCCCCTATTATATCCTTTCTCCATGTGATTTTTTTGCCTTCCCTGTGTGCTTAAAGTAGGCTAAGAAATCAAAGAAATGTTTTCTCAGCTCCCAGCAAGTGTTCTGTGTTTCCAGCAGGAAGCACCAGAAAGCTCGTCTGGCTGCATGAGGATACTCAATTGCAGGTAAACGAGGCCTACAGCTCAGCTCCATCTATTTGCCTTTGCCATAGAGACTGAAGGTTTCAGGTTTATCACAGGTGAATGCTTTAGGTCAAAAAGTGAATGAGCTGAGACTATTAGAAAATTCTTCCAAGCAGCTGTATCCATGACAGAAGAGTTCAACAAATTTGAGAAATAAAAAGTCATGTTTTGTTTTGCTGTTAAGACCTGTTATTTAGCAAACCTTAAGAGGAGTGAATCCTCCTGAAATGACAGTAGGAACCAGACTCATGGTATAGTCCACCTTCATAAAGTCTTACAAACCCCAGGTATCAGACTTCAATCTTCTCTAATTCTTGAGAAGTTCAAGACCCAGATATGACCCTTTTAACTCTTCTATAGCAATAAATCTGTGGTAATACAGCAGAATACACAGCAACAAGAAATAACCAGAAAGAGCACATAAATAGCTACTTGGGTCTGTGATAGATGAAATTGCTAGCAGCGTGCGGGATGGGGAGGTGGCAGGCTGCGCCGCAGACTCACCTGTCTGAGGTCGTACACGGTTAAGCCAACAGAAATGATCGACAGGATTATGATGGCCACCGAATATTCAATGTAGCCTTGGCTCAGCCACAGCGTGAGGGTGAAGGCTTGGAACACATAGAAAGGGTTTAAAATCTGCAAACACAAGTGTAACACACGTCAGGGGATGGACATAACACACATCAGGAGAGATCGAGTGCGGGAAGAGGTGAGAACACTTCATTAGAGCGTCCAGGAGTCTTAAACACCAATTTAAAGGTTGTTTTGCCATCCCAAGGCAGTATTCTTTCATAGCTGTTTTAGAGTGTTAATAGCCTCCAGCTCTGAACTTACCAGCTCACACGTAGTTCATGGTGTTTGTAATTAAAAGCTGTTGCTAACCAGTTACTATGCAGCAGCAACTATGCTAGCAGCTTCAAGTCAGTCTTAAGGGACTTTAAGTCGGTTGGTTTCCCACCAAAGCCATCTAACAAAGGCGACCTTAACATTTCTGATTCTAAGTAATTGCTACACAGGAGACACTATCCAAATGTGGAAAAAAACAGACTAAATTACCGTAAAAGTCTTTGATACTTTGTGATTTAACAAAGTCACTGTGAATACGATATTTATTTGGAAAAAGAAAAATGGTGAAGAAGAACTAATGGTCTGCGGGGACGTCAGTAATCAGTCTTGGACTACAGCTAAAATGAAGGCTTGATTTCCCCGTACTTCCATACTTTTAGCTACTCTGCATTGTGTCAGCCTTACAATACCAGTCATCACTCACCTTAATGTGTTATGCTCAAAAAGGCCACAAGCCCCACTGAAGTCTGAGAATATAATTTTGGTTATTGTGTTATCTAACTAACAACAAAAGAATTAGATGAAGTTTTCCAGACATTTGCCCACCACTTAGCATGTCTGAAGGAGTGACAGACTTTTCTGTAGAACTGGTATAACTAAAATAGCCACTGAAAGAGCTTTCTGCATAAAGATTGGAACTGAAATGAATTATTCATCTGACAAATTTGGTCCCTCGATGAAAATTTAATACTTTCTTCGACATTCACTAGGACAAAGAGACAGACACTAAATCAGGGTGCCAGGCGTCAGACACTGAAGCTGTATCTGGACTGAAATACCACAAGCTTATGAGGACCAGTCTGCCTCCAGGCGCCACCATTAATATTTCAAACATGAAGATTCAGCCTTGGATGGAAGTGCAAAGTTCAAATTACATAAACTTTTTAGAGTGCTACACTGGAGTTCTCTTCAAAACCATCTCCAGGGGGCACTGAAAGGTTGGTAACATCAAATCCAACCAATTTCAGGAGCCCTGGAGCTTTTAATGCATTTTGTAGAGTTTCAAACAAACTCCACTTAAAGTTCAGATACATGCTAGCTTGGAGTCCCAGCATTCATAGCTCTTTTCCATTTTAAAGACATGCACGTAGCATCCATAATCCACTAAAGTGAACACAGATGACATGGTAGTATCTTGTATGTAAAGCCTTTGCTTACAGGTTGGCAAAAATACATGTCCAGCATTTCTATATGCAAACTCCGCAAGTAACCACCCATGTGTCTCTCCTCTTATCCACAAGATATGTTTGTTTTGCCTTCTGTAGAGGAAGAACAGTCTTGCAGTGTGTCGTTATTTATGCAGGAAAAAAATTGTCTTGCGTCTATGTCACAGGAGAAAAGGAAGTTAGAGGTGAAAAAGGCAACTGTAAAATAGGAATTTTGCTAATGTTTTCCTCCATTCTAAAGCACGCTCCCAATTTACGCTGCTGTTGGGCCACAAGCAAGCTTGTACAATGCTTCGTACTACATTTGGACTACTAAAACAAGGTTATTAAAGAGGAACAAATGTGCCTTAATTGTACCAATACAATTTTCACTGCAGATCATTCTCAAGAGCCTACATGAAAGGACAGAGTTACTGATGCGGCTATGGTCAGTCCTAGCAGCTGCAGAAAGCACGAGCACTCCAGTTGCATGCCACTGCTCAGTCACGAGGCAAGATGTCCCAGTACATAGAAGATATTCATTCGGGAATAAAGGGCCTACAGCAGAGGAAGACATCAGTCCCTCCCACTGCTGATCTCCAAGAAGGGACACAGTCATCATAAGGGAAACATTTAGCTGCTATAAGTATGCAGCACCAAGCATCTTCTTAGCTTTGTATTCTGCCCGGAATGTGTGCTAACTGTCGCAGAGGAGGTTCACCAACTTTCCTCCATGGCTTACGCCTATGAAGCAATCGCCCCATCCCACTGTGCCCAGGTAAAGTCTTCAAAACATTTCAAACTTGTCCCACCAGGTGCTAGTCAGACTTACTGACCTCTTTAAAAAGTAGCTTCCAAATAGGACGGATTTCAATTTCGATGGCATTAGGCCCACACACCAGCTGCCTGTAGGAAGGGAGAGAAGAGTTCCCGGTTAGTCACGTGGGGTAAGACTTCATGGGGAAAACTGTGCGCCGAAATACTTTAGCACTTATCTAAAAAAGTAAGTCCTGGGGGCACCGTATGGGTAAGCAGGACAAATAAACCTGTTAGGAAGCTATTGTATCCAAGAGGACTTTACACAGAGGCAGAATTTTACTGCTTCCTTGCTGAAAAGATCGTCAGTTTCCTGCTAAACCTTGTGATGAATTTTCCAGAGGGGTTTTAAGGAGATGATGGGAAAGGAAGCCAGTCACAGCTTGTTATACCCTGAACCCCAGGTGGAACCAGCGGCGTTTTCCCCAGATTTAGCCTGGCATGACTGAGAGGATAATGAGCTCAATAAAGTGTAAGGGATAATGACTTTGCACCTTTCAGAATGTCACCCATGCAGTTTGCACTGCCTCACTACTAAGGTGAGCAGCAAGAAGCTCACATGAATTTGAAAAGAAGAATTAATAGGTCACACTGTCACAATTAGCTCATATGTCTACTCATAAGTAGACTGTACCTGATCTTCTGTTCTTCTCTTGTGAGGCCAGCTCCAAACTTGTGGTGTATGCTGTGACATGTGTTGCTGTCTTCTAATGATCTAGGATAACAGGAGAAAGTTCAGACAAGGGAGTCCCCTGCCACAAAGGGTTTTGTAACAGGCTGTTGACACTCACCCAACTTTCTTGAATTCTTTTATAGAAAAGTCCCAAATATAACGGATTTTCTGCACCTGGATACATCTCACCTGCAAGACCAAATAGGAAAAAATGATTTTGCCATTCAAGGGAAAACCATCTCACTGTTACAGAAATGCTTCACTGTGTTTTAGGAGAAAACTTGAGCTTAAGTAAACAGAATTTGCAGAAAGATGCTGACAGAGCACTCTTGGGAGCCTCCAGGTGCCTTGTTTCCTATTTTCACCCACCTCCTCCCTGCCATCTTTCTTCTCCATTTTATAGATGACTCACCTTTAACTGTGGCTTCATTATGGCTCTGTTTAAGACAGAGTCTTTATCAGCTACAAGAGGACCATCGGAATTACTACCCACAGGCAGCGCCAATGGGGCCAAATCAATCCAGGTCACTTTCTTCCGGGTGTACCTCCGAAACTCATCCTAGAGAAATAGAGCACAGTTCAGTGACAAGCCCAAAGCATTGCTTGTGATAATGTTTCCTGACTCTGGGAAGTATATATGAGATTCCCAGAGAACTTCAGTACTGTGGCATCATTGCAATCACAGCAAATGTAAGCCCACAGTGACAGGGATGTTGGTATCAGTGTTTTAGTACCAATCAGGAAAGCTCTTTGAAATCAATCTCGCAATCATCTCCATTTGCTTTGGTTCATGCTACAGAGCAGTTTCAGAGAAGATGAAACTAAACCAGGAGAGATGCTTCAATAGCTACTGGGTGGATATTCAGTCTACGGGATCAGACTAGAGCTAGTTGGAAGTAAAAGCTTTCTGAAATACTTCTGGTGGTGGATATTGAGCCCTCAGCAACAGCTACTTTGCTGTGTTACTTGCTGTATATCCATAGCCAAAAGCAACTCAGCTTTACTGCTGTACGTGCACTTGTCAGACTGAGTTGTCCTTTAATCAGTTTAGTCTAATGTAACTAGTTACAATGAGCAATAGATTACTCATTTAGTGGTTCGACTGCATTTACTTCAGGAATCTCTTTGCAATGTTGAGCGTTAAGTGTCTTAAGCATTTGCTCTGCTAGAATTGAGTTGAGTTTTAATTTACAGTCATGGGGTCTTAGAATATAACTAATGCCTGAAATGCCGCTCTCTAAAACCCGTCTCCTAGACATTCTCCAATAACTTTAAAGCAGAAAGGCTACTAACAGCCACAACTTCTGAAGATGATCCCTCTGCTGAAGCTGATGATCAGCTGCGCCGCATGCACATACAGGAAAGGAAGAGGCAGAGCTGTTTTACGGAACATGTTAACGGCGGAGGGCAGCTCCGGAGCCTGCAAATGTGCAGCAGCAATGTCTGAAGTCTGCTTGGTGCCCAGCCTTCAGGCAGAGTAGCTGCGCTCTTATCGGTGTAAACATGGTCTTTTACACAGTATTTCAAATTCTGCGAATAAAAATGGTTGGTCCTCTGAAGCTTGATGCTTCCCTGTCGCTCCACTTCCAAAAGTGGAAAGTGTTATTAACCTGCTACATCACACAAAGAGAGACAGGCTGCCCTATCTGTGAGAAGAGCAGGTTCTGCAAATAACAGTGAGGTAGGAGGGTTCACCTACTGTTGTTCTGAGCAGAACAACGTCTGCTTCTTCCAAGCTGCAGCGGATGCAGTTTGCCCACACATCCCACTCGGGCTTCCAGTAAAACAGCAGCAGCAGAGCCCCACAGGACAAGATGTATCCAGCGATGCACAAGGCCTTTCGGCAGCCTTGGGTTTTGTAGCCAAAAATCTCCTGTACAGCAAAGAAAAAGTATTCTTTGTTAACAAGTTTGACCTTGATGTTTGTTCATTAGGAAGTGCAAGCTTATTGAAAAGAAAGGCTGGTGACTGAAGCCCTCCCTCATGACTGCTCAAGGTCATTTTTGGAAATGAGAGTTTGCTGATTGATAAGACATAGTTAAAAATACAGCAGAGCTGCTGAAAGGAGGATGCTGCTGAGCTGCTGCCAGCAGAGAACCATTCTCACATCAGCTCTCCCAGGATTAATGAAGAATTAACTCCAGTCTGGAACTTGTACCATCAAGACTGCAGCTGGCCCACCATGGTGACACTTCTCTCCGCAGTGCTGGCACCAAACAGCTCTGCCTGCCACCAAGGAGGATGTCTCCATGCCAACTTAGTGCTGACCACTGAAATCTGCCTTGCAGCAGAGGCACAGAACCTGCCTCAGGGAAAGAAAACTGCCAAGACCCAAGCAACTCCTTTTGGGTACCAGGTACCTTATGGTGTGTTATCTCCCACCATGTACACCTTATCCTGAAAGCAAATATGGAAGGACTCTTTGTGCTCTTCACACTCTCTTACTCCAACTTATTCCCCAGGTCATCTGTCAACTTCCCTACTTGCCTTTTCATTTTGATAGCCCCATAGTCATCCATTCAGTGATGCTTCATTGCCTGTGAAGGAGATTGTTAAGTCCATAGCTTTAGTTTTTGCCCTTGAGTTGCCCTTGAGAAGAACTTTGGATTTTTGTACCCTTTGGTTTGCTTTAAACCTGCCCATGGGGCTAACAATAATTTTAATGCTTGTAGCATACCTGAATCCCTCTTTACATGCTGGGTGCTTTCCCAGACTTCTCAGCACCCTGCAGAGCATGAGGGAAGGGGGAAGACGCTCCATCTACAGCTGGTGGCTCACAGCACCCAGGGATGTCAACCCTTTAGACATGTCACCCACATCCAGCCTGGCCACAGCTCTCACAGCAGTGAGACAGCAGCCTTGGTAGGCGCCAGCCTGGCCCTGCAGCCCTACATCTATGCCCTCAGCAGCCACGTGTCTGTCCCTTTCTACTTCCCCACAGGCACCAAGACAGGAACCCCGGCAGCTCCCACAGTGGGGTTCTCTTTGTGCCACCCATGCTATGACAGACTGTATCAAAGTTTATTTGGGAAAAAGTTTATTTGAGAGAGTTGGGGTTGTTCAACCTGGAGAAGAGAAGGCTTCAGGGAGACCTTATAGCAGCCTTCCAGTACTTAAAGGGGGCCTACAGGAAAGATGGGGAGGGACTTTTTATCAGGGAGTGGAGTGATAGGATGAGGGGTAACATTTAAACTGAGAGAAGGTAGATTTAAATTAGATATTAGGAAGAAATTTTTTTACTGTCAGAGTAGTGAGACACTGGCACAGGTTGCCCAGGGAAGTTATGGATGCCCCATCCCTGGAGGTCAAGGCCAGGCTGGATGGGGCTTTGGGCAACCTGGTCTAGTGGGAGGTGTCCCTGCCCATGGCAGAGGGGTTGGAACTCGATGATCTTAAAAGTCCATTCCAACTCAAACCATTCTATGAAAAAGATTTTGGTTTAAGGCTGAGATGAAAACATAGAAAAAGATTTAATTTGTTATGTTGCACCCACTGCTGAAAAAAAATAAATACCTATTGCTTTCTATCAGGTGTCTCTATTCCTGCTGCGGTGACCCATTTGTTTCCCTATACAGGGCACTTCCCAGGCACCTTTCAGCTCTCCTCCCTAGTCCAAAAAGTTCAGCTCAGATGATCCCTGTGACTTCACCCTAAGGCCGATGGCGAGGGCAGGAGAGCTCCCGCACGCGGGAGTGAGCAGAGGAAGCAGTGTCACGGCCAGCGAGCCTGTCCCATCACTCTGGCACCAGCACAGATGCTGCCAGCCGCCCACTGCTCACGGGTGCTGCAGGACAGGCCCCTGCAAGGAGCTGCTGGAGCAATCCTGTGCCATCACCGAGCTGAGATGCCCAACCCAGACCACAGAAAACAATCACACCCCCACAGGGCGGCAGGCGCATGAGGCACCTGCCCCTGAGGAGGTATCAAGTGACCCTGCAGAAGCAGGCAGAGGTGGTAAGTAAAAAGAAATGTTCTTGTACATCTCCGTGTGACTACACTGAATGTTTTTCCAGACTAGCTTGCCAACTAAGTACACAATGTGGTGGGATAGTGTAACCTGTTGACACAGCTCATGGAGTTGAGACAGGGAGGAGGAAAAGGTGTTTCAAATTATAAAAAAAAAGGAATAAGAATGAGGAAGTCCTACATCTGAAATATACATCAGAGAAATGCCAGAAGGACAACAGGTGCTTTACAGGACAGTTTGCAACAAAGCAAAGTTTTTTTAGAGAGGGCTTGTACAAGCAATTGTAGTGGTTCAACTTCAAATCTAATTTTCAAGTGATTTAAAAGCAGTGCAGTAAGCACCTATTTAGGTTTAAGAGAGCAATTAACTTGATTTATCCAAACTCTGATCATAATCAACAAACTAAGCTGAAATCAATGCAGCTCAACTGAAATAAAGATGCAGTCCTTATACCAGGTTAGCAAAATCCATTTCAAACCAGCTCTGTAGTTTTCAGACGTGCAGCCCTGCTGTAAACAAAAATATTATTCCTTCAGAGGCCATAGAAGTTTAAAATCAATAACCACAAATAGTGTTTTCAGGGTGGGAGGACAAGCCAGTGTTCATAACTAATGAAATTCAAGGAGGTTCATTTGCTTGTCTTTTCATAAATACACCCCAAATGCAGGCCTGGAAAACAAGGAGCCTGTTATGGCGGCAGCTGGTGTGGGACAGGAGGTGTGTGGGACCACGACTCATCCATCACAGGGATGGGAAAAGGTGGAGGGAAGGCTGGGGAAGAGCTGTGGCGTTCGGGCTGGGTACGTGCATGGCCAGGAGCCACGCAGTGAGAGCACGTGGGGGTTTGTAGCGTGAGCTGAACATGGGCTGTTGCCAGCAAGTGGGGCTCTAGCACACAGCTACACGCTAAGCACAGCCACCAAGGAACCCAAAAATGTATTAGACATGACGGAAGATAATCAATAGAGGCACACTGTACGTGTCTAAGAGGGATGGTTTAAATAAGTGGAGTGGTGCTGTGAGCTCCTGGCCCCCAGGGTGCCGGGGAGGCGCCCCTTCCCGCAGGCTGAGGGACCCCAGCACAGCTGGGTCTCGGCAGGTCCTCACCGCTGTGCCGGCACAGGGCCAGGCGGGAGCCCAGGCCTGCTGTTACAGGCAGGAGCCCAAATCCCCCGGGGCAGAGAGATGTCCTGGCTGGTGCTGTCACTCCCCTTACGGCTGTGATACGCGGCCGATCAACTGGATCCCTCTGCAGAGGCGAGGCACAAAGGCAGCCTGTGCTCAGAGAATACACACCGGGCATTCACACGGTACTTAGGAGGAAGCACTGAAACCGGAGCTGAGGGAACCCATGTTCATAGCTGATTTACCCCACTGAGCCTGTCCGCACTAAGACTTTTCCAAGAAGCGCCGTACCTGGAATCAAGGCTGTGCCAGCCAACAGGACCGCAGGAAGATGTATTTGCGATAAACACCACTCAGCCTGACACAGCCAACCTTGCACAAGGCAGGCTGTGCCAGCAGCACCCAGGGCAGGGCTGGGGCCCTTCTCTGCCCACAGGGTTGCAGCCACAGGCTGGACGGGCAAGAAAAGTGTCTCCTGGAAGTGGGTGCAGCTCATCTGGGGTGCACAGGCTCCCAGCTAAAAGCAACCACCTCACTCCAACCCATCTGTTCTGGCCCTCCATCCTCACCAGGGAGTTGGCATCCCTGTTGCTTCTTATGCAAGTAGAGGCAGGCACTGAAGTCCATATCCACACACCATCTACCGACCCCCTGAAGAGCACCGTCTGTAGCAATCAGCATGACACATATGATCCCTAGCTGAATCCTTACCTGTCTCCCACAGCATATTTTTCATTTTGTGCTGGATCCAGGCTGCTGCAACTGGCCCAGGCTCCCTGGTCTGAAACAAGCTCACATGAGCAGCAGTCAGATCTCAGCAGAAATTTACTGAAAGCAACCAGGGAAACTGATGCCCCACTGCTATTAGTAGCCCCGCAAGCAATCCTGATAACAGAGGTGCAGGTGTGCTCTGCAGCACAGGATCTCTCCCACCTGTGCATGCCCTGAGCACCTGCATCCCAATGATGGAGGCACTTTCCCAGTCCCCAAGGCTGGGCAAACAGTGACACTGGAGATGCTGGGAAGGACCTGGTAGCAGCCACTGGCTGCAGAGGACAGAGACTCCTGTCCTGGGGCAACGTGCTGTTGTGCTTCCAGTGTGTGCAGCACATATATATCTTTAGCAAATACAGGAATGATGGGACTATAATGTACACCTGTGCAAAGACATCTACTTCTATGCCCTCTCTGTGCACTGGAAATATCTGGATTCCCGTTGTTCCCTGTGCAGAAAGTTAGAGGAGAAAGTCTTACTCCCACTCTCACCGGACTCTGTAATCACTCCATGTCAGTAGGTAGAGGAAGAGTTTCCAACTCATTGTGTTTGCAAAGCTCTTGCTTAGTGCAGACCTTTCAGGCTCCTGCACGTAATCAATGATCAATCAGAATCAAAGACAGAAAGTAGATTCAATTAACATTAATAAAAAATCCTTGTAAGGACAGAGCACCTCCATAAAAGCTACTGTAAAAGACTGAGAAATGAGGGATTCCTACCGTGACACACTGCAGTAGACTTTGGTCATCTGCCCAGGCTTCCTAGACCTGGTAAGCAGCAAAGATCCTTATATTTCAGGAGAAGTGATTTAGTCACTACTTCAGACAATTGTCCAGTATAAAACTCATTTGTAAACACTTTCCCTATCACTTGCTTTCTGATACATGATGACCCAATGAGGGAAAGTGTACCCCTTAGTAGAGATGCTCACAATTAGGATGGAAAAGAAAATGGGGCAGCGGGGAAAGGGACACTGCTCCCTGGCCAGATGATGACTGGTGAGCAAAGAGGTCTCTTCCACGTTACGTGCCTCTGGACTAAGTTAAGTCACTTAACCCTAACTTTGCAAAAATCAATCTCAAAGTCAGCAAGGACTGATCCAGGGTTTTGCCTTCACCAAAGCTATGTTGAAGAGACAGTGCCCGAATGAGGAAGGTGAAGAAGAAGAGGAGGCAAATCCAAAATGGACATGTGGCAAAAGAGGCACACAAGGAAACTAGAACCCATCGCTGTCCCCCACTCCTTACCAGCTCATTTTCTTCATCCTTGTTGAGGAGCGCACAATGATCCTTCCAAAGCTTTTCCTCCATCTGACCACGTTGTTTTCACAATGTTGTCGGTGGGGTCAAGCAATGTTGAAGGCAGTTACTGACTTGAATTCAGGCCAGCGTTAAAGTCAGCTCTCACCATGGTCCTATCTGCTGCCTTTGAAAGCCTCACAGTGCACATGCTTTTTATAAGGCTCTCAGGAGAGGGAGGAAAATCCACCCTCACGTGTAAAGCCCTTAAATGCCTGGCTTATGTAAGACGTGTGTTTCACTGCCTCCTGGCTTTGCTGCGCTCGCAGGGGTGGGACTGGCTGGAGCAGAGCTCTGGTGGCCAAGGAGGGGAGGGCATCCACAGTCCTGTGCCAGGGAGATGGCTCTGCGTGGGGCTCGGAGGGAAATTGAGGCATATGGCAAGGAGGAGGGAGGGAGAGTGCCGCAGCCCTGCGCAGAGCTGACCCCAGAGCAGCCACGTTAGTGCCAGGGACCACCTCCAGCGTGTCAGAGAGAAGCATCTGCTCTGGGGAGATCACAGTGTCCGAGCCTGGGCTTGGTTTCAGCACAGTAGAGGTGCATGCTGGAGCAGTGATTTTTGGGTGTGGATCCAGTCTGAATTTCCCCACTAGCTCTGGACATCGCCTCGAACATGAGCTTGGGTTCAAATTCTGCCTGAGTTACAAGGAAAGAGAAACGGAGCTGGATGAGTCCTTTGGAGAAGCCCAGCTGGGAGGCACAGGGCCCTTGAACGGTGTGCAGCACGAACCCCTGCAGGGCAGGGGGAGACGGGGGTCCCAACCAGTCCCCCAGCAGGGACAGGAGCGGCAGGCAGGCTTGGGAGCCCCACTGCACATCTTCCAGTCTCTCGCGTCCCAGCTCTCAGTGCTGTCAGAGACATTTTCCAGGCATTAAACTGAAATTGCTCTGTCTCCCCCCCATTCTCTTTCTGTCACAAAGTCTGAAAACAACCATTTATCCAGGCAGGAAAAAATGGGCTGTGATGTTGTCCTGGAATAAAGTACATGCTTGTGTGAATAGAGACAATGGCTCTGAGTTTGCTCAGACACGTTTTGGCTCAGCCACAGGGAAGCAATTCTCTATCACTGGTGAGACCAGGGGATTTAAACTCCGTAAACAGACACAGTCTTTGCACACAGTGTGTTTCCCCGATGATAGCAAATCAAGACTTATTCTAAATTTTCCTTCTCCAAGGTGGGAGAGAGAACGATACCCAGGGGCTGCAATGCAGCATGTCTGGAGTCCTCTAACTCTCCCTCAATCTGCAGCTCCGTCCCAGAAAGAGTTCCAAAAACTGAGAGAAGCACCTTTCACTAGGCAGACCACTAAGGAAATAACAGCTTTTATCCATGTTTCTTCTCCTTGAAACAGAGCAAGGAGAGGCCAGGCTGTCTGACCAAAGAACAATTGTCACTTTGCTGCACCCTGAATCTACTTGGGGCTGGGTCTGCATAGGCCAACCAGATCCACCTCTGGGGCTGCTGGCTGCAGTTGTGTCCATGAAACAGCAAAGATGCACCAAACACTGAAGAATCCTGAAAAATCAATGTGGTGGTGGAAAAATATATATTTTTCTTTTTTTATTTTAGCATTGTCATTCTGAACTGTCTAAAGCCCGAATTGAATCAGATTTCAACATAAGTAAACAGTCCCACTTTGTCTCTACTTCTCCTCTGAGAGGGCATCCGTAAGCTCATCCACCTCTCTGTTCTGCACATCAGCCACAGTCACGCTGCTCCCTGGATGTGATACACTTGCAGTCATTCCATGCCCTGGCTTTCAGAAGCAGTACCCATTTCTAAGGGTTTTGTACCTGGCCCATGCATGAAGTGCAGCTGTGACCTTTGTGGACATTCTTGTGGCAAAAGGTTTCCACACAAAGAGATAAAGTGCAACCCACTGTGAGTAGGTGATTGCCTACTACCAGCCAACGCCTCCCGTAACTCTCCAGGGGAAGGAAACTCAAGAGAGGTATCATTAGCTGGGTGGTGTTACCAGTTCTCTCTATTTTCATCATCCAGGGTGAGGTGTGTTTCATTTACAGGAGTATGACCTCCAGTCTCTGGAGTGGAGTCTCAACAGTTTCCCTGCGTGGGGCAGCAGGGTGCCCACCACGACCACCGCAGCCTGTGCTTGCAAAGCGCTCCCCAAGCTGTGTGGGACACCTCCAGCCCCAGTCCACCAAGCTGTGGAGCGGGCACCTGAAAAGGCAAAAGAGAAGGACTCAGGGAATTACAGGCCTGTCAACCCAACTTCAATACACAGACGGATGTGAGAGAAAATTCTTAAGCAGCCACTTTGTAAGTACCTAGGGGATAATAAAGTGATAAGGAGCAACTAACATGGATCTGTCACGGGAAGATCCTATCAAACTAATCTCATTTCCTCCTGGACAGGGAGATGCTCCAGGGAACAAGAGAGAAGCAGTTAATGTGGCACATTTAGGCTTTTGAACAGACCTTCCCATGAGATATGAAGATACTGAGAAATAGGATACTTTTATGATGAGCTGAAAGGTTAAACCCTAAGTAGATGTCAGCGGTTCACTGTCCATCCCGAGGGATCCAAAATGTTCATGTTTTTGTTAGCAGCTTGGATAACAGGACGGAGAGGACAACTGAAAGGTGTTCATGAACAGAGGTGTTCATGACACTAAGCTGAGGGAAGCGCCTTCTTTAGAGGAAAGAAACAATACAGCATGATTTTAGGATGTTGACCAAATAATCTGAAATGACCACATGAAATTCAGTAAAATGCTGCACTTAGTAGCTGGAGGAAACAAGTACAAAATGAGAAGGTGGTGGCGAAGCAGGTGTATGACAGAGAAGGAGATGTAGCTAACTGCAGGCTGAGTTCCCTTCTGCCAAAAAAGTGACTGTCATTCTGAGCCCCGGTACCAGGAGTACCAGGTGAGTTCTGTAAGATGGGAGGAAATTATTCCACTCAACTTGCTGTTAGCAAGTCCTCAGCTGGAGTTCAGGCTCTAGGAAGGTGCAACCTAGATGGCAAGAGTCCAAATGACAATGAGATGAGAAGTTTGAAAAACATGACCCATAAGGAAAAGTTGAGTAACTGAGTTTATTTAAACTAGAAAAGAGAAGGGTGAAGGGAAACAGAGTAACTCTTGTAATACACAAAAGAAGAGAGACAAGCTTTTTTTTTTCTCCTACTCTTATTAGACACATGGAGAAATCAGACTAATTTCTTGTCAAATTAAACAATTGCATTTTCAGGGTTAGTTTAGATATTCAAGAAGATTTTCTAACTTGAAGGATAGTAAAATACTCAAACAGGCTACCTAGGGCAGGGGGAAATCTCCTACAATATAAGATTTTAAGGAAAAGCAGGACATAATTTGACAAGGATGAGCTAAGGATAGGTAGATCTTGCCTCAGAGCAGGGAGATGGACAGAATAACCACGTCAGGTGCCCACTGTGATTTCTGCAGGAATCCCTGTCCGAGCGCAGTAAAGCACAGCCCAGACCTTAATTGCAGTGGGGCAACGGTTCTCTGTGAATTCAGATTCAGGTAACCTTATTTAGCAGGACCATGCCATTTATTCCTGGGACCCACCAGTCTGCAATCAGACACCTGCACAGCAGTGTTCGTCAGGACCTACATTTCTCCAGTCTCACCTGTTTTTTTTCTTGTTATTTTCTGCTGGTTTTGTATTTCTCCTGATGTTCTTGTCACCCTGCCCTCCTCTCTCTCCTTCCCTGGACTCTGACCAGGTTTATTGCCAGCACTGGTGAGTGTCTGATACCAAGTTATTAAAAAAACTTAGCTGTAGCAAACAACTGAACAAAACTATTGAAAAGCAAAGCCACACTTGATTTCAAACCCTTTGTCCCAGTGTCCAGCTGCTATCAGTTGCCACCTGGATCTCTTACCCCGAATGCCCTTGCTCTACCTCTACCTGCCATGCCCCAGCCATCTCACAGGCTGGGTTATTTGAGTGCAGCCCTACCAGATGTCTGAAATGATTGACATTTTTAGAGCTTTTAAACAGACCACAGGCTTAATGACTGCATTCTTCACCTCATCTGCAGGCAGGGGAGTGAAGAAGGTAAGTTTACTTAAAAGTCATCCAGGTTTGTCCCGATCTCTTGAGAAGTGCAGATGAAACACGTTGTTAGTAAGCACAGTGAACTTTCCAGTAACAACCAAAATGATTCAAACACTTGCTGGGTATCTACAGGCACCTCAGGTGTCAGAGGTGTTGTAGTTGTACCACCACAACACCCCCTGCACTCCCCTCCAGCATCCTGGAGAGGACGGTGGGTCAGTCCATGTAGGACACTGCTCTTATGGGGTCAGATGCCCTCAGCAGTGGGCCAGTGAGCCCAGCGAGCTCAGGGAAAATGTGCTGCTCTGTGTGGTGGAGAAGCATTCAGCTCTGTGAGGTACCCCTTCAGCTGTGCACACACGAGGAAGAAAGAGCTGGGAAATCACTCTAGAATATGCTGCCCACCAGCAAAGCAAACAAAACATTAGGAACTTCATGCAGATGGGCTGAAAGCTGATGAGAGCCACAGCATGGTGCTTTGTCTTGGGCAAAATGGATGGATAAAGGCATCTCAGAATCGCTGCTGGCTCCCGGTCTCTTCCCCCAGGTTTATTCACCTGGCCCAAGCACCCACTGCTCTGAGCCTCTCGACTTACCCAGACAGACAGTTTTGGCACTCTCCACAGGAGAAAAATCAAGACAAACCTGAATCACAGCCTGCCTGAAAGCCTTTGTCTTCCCCTTTCCACAGTACTGCCCAGGTGAAGCCCTCAGCATCAGCGTGCACCCGCAGGGCTGTGTGTTATCCAGGGAACATGGCGGGACACGACCACGGCAGCATCACTGAGGGGCTCCTCAAGGAGGTCTGGGCATTTTGTGTGTGACTGGTGCAGCTGGAGCCAAAATACACGCTGCCTTGCCTGGGTACCCTGGCTGTGTATTTCTGTTAGTTATCTTATCTACGTACCTCACCTGGCTGCCTCACTGACTTAGGCGGAGGAGAGAGGCTGCAGTCTAATGCGGGGAAGGCAGCTTGGGCCTGTTGGAACTCTGCCTTGGCTTTTGCGGGCACTGAAGATGCATGGTAGAGTCAGGTATTTCAGAGAGCAAGAGAAGGGCAGCAAGGGTAAGGTGAGAGCCCTGGAGAGCTTGTCCAGAGCTCTGCCTTTGCCACCATGTCACTGAGATGCCAGGCGAGGCCTCTGATTTTGCACAGGGGGTTATGCGAAGAGGCATTTGTGGCCTTCACAACTGACAGGTCAAACCAGAAGGCTGTGTCCCCATCTTCGCTGGACTGCTATGGAGAGGAAACCCTTCCAGAGGGCAACCCAAACCTTTTCAGTTCAACTACAGCTTTGAATGGCTGCTGAAGACACATGGCTCCAGTTGCTCTTCAACTGTTTAGTCAGGAATGGGGGATCTTGGCAGATTCTGAGTGGGGCAAATCTGGAGGGCAAAGAGGTCCTTACCCAGAGCCATGGCAGGAGGAGGCACAGAGGGACAGGAGAGGGATGTGCTGGGGCTGCCTGCCTTTTTCATTCTCTCACTTCTCACAGTCTGAACTCTCCTCTATTGGTGCACAGCGTGTCCCACCTTACTGCTCTTCAGGTCCTTTTCCTTTTTTGTGCACTTAATAAAGCTCTATTTTTGCTCAAGTACCAGGTGTCCATTCAGCTGTAAGGAAACGTGCAGCTGTAGCCGTGCCAAAAGGTTCTTTTGATGTGTAAAGACACCAGCAGGTAATCTACAGAGAGCAGTAAAGCAGCACCCTCTGTCCGCAAAGAAGCAAAAAGATATTTATAATTAAATTTATATTTATTTCAGCAAATAAGTCTGGCTGTATTCAGTGTAATGTTTACAGTTAATCAGGCACGACATGGTCCATACAAATGAGCAACCTCCTCTCCCTAGAAGTTTAAAAGGCAGCTACAACAAGCATTTAATATCCTGGTGTGTAACAACACAAAGTAATCTCCAGTAATTCACAGCCCACACCACAGACCACGCGCTGGTAATCTGCCACTTGTTCCAGCTGCCCTCCAGGGCATAGGGGTGACATCCCTCATTTCTGTTCTGTTCCTGAAGATGTTCTCCATTTCTCCTGAGGATCCTGTCAGCGTCCAGGGCCCTTTCCCTGTGGCACAACTTCCAGGCAGAGGAAGACAATCATCAGCCCATGGCATGTGCTATACCAACACTCCCAAACCTCGGAGACAGTACCGTGGTGCCTTCAGCCTTCCAGAGGTACCCTCTGTCACCAGGATGTGACTACCAAGCCTTGCATGGGTAGTTCCACATATTCTCGTGTTCTCTCTGTAAGGGCGATCACAAGGAGGAACAGAGTGGCAGGCTGGAGGTTCAGTGCAAGGAACCGAAGTCAGCTGCCAGTGCCCAGGGGTGCAGTTCCTGTGACCTCTGCAGGGCTCTGCAGAGCACCAGGCAGCTCTGCTCAGAGCAGCTGTTAGACCCTGGCTGGCACGTGTGTGGTGAATGCATGCAGTAGTAATACTTTGTTGAAGAATGGCTGAAGGGACGTTGCTGGTTTTCATGGCTTAGAGCTATCAAATCAAAATTTAGCTGGTCTTGAGTGGGCTGCGAGACGGGAGTAAGACATAAATGAAACGTGTCTCCTGTTCTCTGAACCGCTTCCCAGGTCCAAAAGCACTTCTTCCAGCACCTCCCAAGTAATCCACAGGTTCAGGAGAAAGAGCCTGTTATGATGTCCTGATGTCCTCTTTCTCTCTCCAGTCTCACTCTCTTCTTGAAATAGGATGCTCCTTTACCTGGAGCGATCTATCATGAGGGCTAGGAGAAAGGCTGGGACAATTACACAATATTGTATTCTAACCCTGTCTGCTAGTCATTGAGGAAGTACTGAAGAGGTTTACTAATTAGATTTAAACAAGACATATGGATGGGATCTTTCTTGACTCCCTATTACCTACAGTGACCTACACTGAGTAATCAAAGCTATGTCAGTGACAAGCACTGTGGTCACCAGCCACAAAGGACACTGTGAAAACAGCACGCTCCCAAGCAGGCACAAATACGCTTTGTATTTCAGGCACACAGGACATTTCGTTACTTTCTTAGAAAAGGAATCATGTCCCCATTGCCAACAGCCAACCAGGAAGCAAATTCACACAGCCTGGTTTGGCTGGCGGTGTGTTCGAGTGCTGCCATTCCTTGTACGCATTTGGCAACTAGCCCACAGCGCACTGAGCCATCACGCAGCACAGCATCACCCTCCCAGCTCGGAGGCTGCGTCTGCCCACAAACTAGACAAAGGCTGTAGGGGGGTTAAGCACTGTCTGGTGGGGGATGTTAGTGCAGAATGCTCCAGGACTATTTTTCCAACATGAGGCCTTTAGAAGCCATAAAAGCAAGTAATGAGCCTTCTAAATTCAGTTGTTGGCACCAGACACCTGCAATATGTGATAACTGAATTCTCTGTTTCCTTTCCTTGCACTGAGTGGTCTAGGTACCAGCTAGTTGTGCTTTCCTTTCCTCGTTGATCCTTGGCAGGTACTTTGTCTCTGCAGCTTCTTCTGTAATACTCCTAAAGAGCTGTGTTGTGCATCAGGGTCCTTAGATAAAAGGTGCTACATGAGTGGAAAGCTGGTATGTCTTGTAAAAAACAGCTATGGATGTCATCTATCTGGACTTCTGTAAGGCCTTTGACACGGTCCCCCACAACATCCTTCTCTCTAAATTGGAGTTATATGGATTTGATGGGTGGACTGTTTGGTGGATGAGGAATTGGTTGGATGGTCGCATCCAGAGGGTAGTGGTCAACGGCTCAATGTCCAGATGGAGATCGGTGACAAGTGGTGTCTCTCAGGGTTCCGTATTGTAACCAGTACTGTTTAATATCTTCATCAATGACATAGTGGGATTGAGTGCGCCCTCAGCAAGTTTGCGGACGACATCAAGCTGAGTGGTGTGGTTGATTGATACGTCTGAGGGACGGGATGCCATCCAGAGAGACCTAGGCAAGCTCAAGAAGTGGGCCCATGTGAACCTCATGAGGTTCAACAAGGCCAAGTGCAGGGTCCCACTATCAATACAGGCTGAGGGATGAAGGGATTGAGAGCAGCCCTGCCAAGAAGGACTGGTACTGGGGGGTGAAAAGCTGGACGTGAGTCGACAATGTGCGCTTGCAGCCCAGAAAGCCAGCTGTATCCTGGGCCACATCAAAAGCAGCGTGGCCAGCAGGACCAGGGAGGTGATTCTCCCCCTTGACTCAGCTCTGGTGAGACCTCATCTGGAGTACTGTGTCCAGCCCTGGAGTCTGCAGCACAGGAAAGATATGGACCTGTTGGAGTGGGTCCAGAGGAGGGCCACAAAAATGATCAGAGGGCTGGAGCACTTCTCCTATGAGGACAGGGTGAGAGAGTTGGTGTTATTCAGCCTGGAGAAGGCTCCAGGGAGACCTTACTGTGGCCTTTCAGTGCTTAAAGGGGGCTTATAAGACAGATGGGGACAAACTTTTTAGCAGGGCCTGTTGTGGTAGGACAAGGGGTAATGGCTTTAGACTAAAAGAGGGGAGATTTAGACTATATAAGGAAGAAATTTTTTACAGCGAGGGTGGTGAAACACCGGCCCAGGTTGCCGAGAGAGGTGGTAGATGCCCCATCCCTGGAAACATTCCAGGTCAGGTTGCAGGGGGCTCTGAGCAACCTGATCCAGTTGAAGAGGTCCTTGCTCATTGCAGGGGAGTTGGATTAGATGAGCTTTAAATGTCCCTTCCAACCCAAACTGTTCTATGATTATAAAAGGTTCTGGTTTGTTAATATTATGTACACCTACAGCTATTATTGGTGAGGGTCCTTTAAATGGAACTTTTTTCCTCTGTTGGTTGTGTGTGATGCCGAGCAGGCTGAGCTCTAGACTGCTGATGAGCAGGCAAAAACTGTGATGACTGTATCAAGATAAACAAGCCATAACGAAATGGGAAGGACAACAGTAAAAGCTATTTTCTCCTTTCATTAACTAGGACAAGTGTATTTTAAAAGGAAAATCAAATTTTGAAATTAGCTGTTCGGAGTGGCTGCATGGCTCAGTGGGTTGGCTGTGCTCCAGGGAGTCTGCCCCTTTGATTCCGCTGTAGAAAGCTAACCAGGATGGACAGTGTCTGCTGGCAAAGATCACTGGGGATCTGTCCAACTGGTGTCCACTGCCAGTCACAAAAGGAGAACGGGAGCCTGGAGCTTGTCCTCTAGGGGATTCTTCAGCTGGTTTTGGGTAGCTTGGACTGCAGACAGGGACTGTGGAAGCCACATCCAGGGCTGTCAATCTGTCTCTGCCCTTACACAGCCTCAGAATTTGCAAAACAATTTTTTTCACTAGGTGGCTAAGTTTTATTTGTGTTTCTCTACTGTTCTGTGAGTGGTACAAGCTGGGAGTGCCAAGCAGCAAGTTCAAACGCTCAGCCAGAGCTGAGCGCCTACACTGCACCCGCCTCTCCTGCGAGGATGGGCAAAAGGAGCATGGCGAGTTCCTTGGCAGAGACACCTGCATCGACACGAGGCGGGAAGACGCCTGTTGCTGTTCATGCTGCCCTGGTTTCCAGAAGTTTCAGATCCTTTCAAATTAGAGAGACCCTCAAAATGCAAAATGCAGATGTGAATCCTGAACGTGCTTGAAGCTTTTATTTTTGCTTATTCCTCATCTTGACCCTAAATACATCCCCAGTCCAAGTTTGAGGGGACCAGCCCAGCACTAGGATGTGAACTGGGACCTCTGATATTCCACACGGCGGCTTGATGTGGGCATATGAGCTGGTTTCTGCAGCAAGGATGTGCATAACATATCGCCTGTCTCCTGACAGCCAGAGTTATGCTATATAAGCAGTTCGCCACAGCTGGGACACACCGCATAGCTCTGCTGATTGAACTGTGGCTGACGCCACTGAGGGGAGATGACAAAATACACCCCAGGATGGCTGGAGACATTGGACTTGCACAGGAAGATGAAACACAAGACTGACATCTTAAAGAGTGGCAGAGGTCAAGTATCACCCACCCTGTGAGTTCTGTTCTCTAGCAGGTAATGCTGTATTTCAGCTGCAGGCAAGCAGGTCTTAGTCTTGTCGACACTACAAGAGCCTCAGGTTTGCCATGAGTTGATACTTTCATACTGTCGATTGTGACATAAACACAAATTACATGCCTCATCTGCAATGCTACTGCAGCTGCCAGTTTATCACATAGAATCATAGAATCGTCCGGGCTGGAAGGGACCTTTAAGATCGAGTCCAACTATCAACCTAGCACTGCCAAACCCACCGCTAAACCATGTCCCTAAGCACCAGTTACGTGTCCCTAAATCCAGTTAGCAGATGGTCACAAGTGGTGTTCCCCAGGGCTCAGTATTTGGGCCAGTTCTGTTTAATATCTTTATCAACAACCTGGACAAGGGGATCGAGTGCACCCTCTGTAAGTTTGCATATGACAGCAAGTTGGGTAAGAGTGTTGATCTGCTGGAGGGTAGGATGGCTCTACAGAGGGATCTGGACAGGCTGGATTGATGGGCTGAGGCCAATAGTATGAGGTTCCAACAAGGCCAAGTGCTGGGTCCTGCACGTGGGCCACAACAACCCCGTGCAGTGCTACGGCTTGGGGAAGAGTGGCTGGAAAGCTGCCTGATGGAAAAGCACCTGGGGGTGTTGGTGGGCAGCCGGCTGAATATGAGCTGGCAGCGTGCCCAGGTGGCCAAGACGGCCAACAGCATCCTGGCCTGCATCAGGAATAGTGTGGTGAACACGACTAGGGAGGTGATTGTCCATGCAGCGACTTACTTCTTGTGTGCTGGAGTTCATAAATAGGCCAGTGAATTTTGCCTGCAAGGGAAATGTTACTGTATCTCAAACAGAGGATGGCAGGAATAACTCCACTAACCTGCTATTGGGTGTCTCCTTAAGCTGCAAGGAGTGCCCAGAGCATCCAACTTTCCAATGGACGTTGCTGCAAACTAGGAACTCATCCAAACTTTGCAGACACTTTTATGAATAAATGTGAACCACTTCTGGCTTGCGTCAAGTTGTGTGGCTTTGTGGTAGGCATTTACCATTAGGTGAACTGCAGTAAGTAGGAAGGTATTTACTCCATTTGCTTATGTCAAACTTGTTTAAGATGAGGAAAAAATTGCTTTGAGTCAAATAAATGTTTTATTCAAGTTGAAACATTTTTGGTTTGTGGTGTTTTTTTTTTTCTTTTTAGAAAAATAGTATTAATTATTTTTTGATTCAAGCTATATTCTTTCCAAACACTGTTCTGGTACAGACATGTTGAATCAAAACAATCCATAATCTCTTCTGATTTGCTCTTTGTTTTCCAGAGCTGCTTTTTACTCTAAAAGACCAAAGGAATCTTTATCATGACTCCCAACCTGCCTGATTCCCTGGGTTTCTGTGGCAATGCAAGAGTGCTTTAGCATCAAATAGAGGGAACATACGTTCCCTGGCGTTAAAGTGCTCCCAAAGTGCTCCTCAGCCCCACACAGGAAAAGCATGGGCAAGTTCCAGCTGTGAAAAACAAATTGTGCAATTCAGAGGGGACAACCCCCCTGCACACCTGATCTAAAGAAGGAAGTGTTCCTCTTGGTCCGAACCCTTCCTGACTAATATCTTATTGTTTCACTCAGCTGGGGACAGAGATTGCAAAATACGGTGAGCAGGAAGTCAGCCTAGCATCACAGGGCCAAGAGAATACGTGCTGGTAGAAGCTGCTTTTTTTGAGTAGGTAAAACCTGCAGAAATGCACAGTGCTGTTGCGTTTATGTACAGCAGAAACAGCACAGCAGAGTGAGTAAAAGTCACCATCAAAGGTTAACAGGCGAGGGATGTGAGTTGACGAATGACGCATGGTGCGTAGCATGCGAAATTATGGTTGGCAACCAGAGCCAAAACCTCCGATGGTTCAATTTCAGAGCATGCCACAGAATTTCATACAATTATTCTGAGATCTAGCTGGCTCCCTGTCTTTTAATTCAGGGCCTAGGCCCTTGGAGGTAGTAACCTGTTCAATATCTGCTTCTTTTGGCACTGGTAAACCAGGAGCTGATGGCAGGCAGCAGCCCAGCCGTGCAGCATCCACTCTAGTCGAGCAAGCTCACACTACAAGGGACAGCATGTCCTTGCAGACCCACAGAATGAGATCATAATTTGCAATTATCATGTGTTTCATTCTACTTTTTTAAAATGGATGTCCTGAACAAATACCTCCCTCAAAAAAGAACTGTTAAACAATGAAATCATTCTGCTCTGTAGGTGAACAGATTTTTCACCCAGAAAATGCAAGTACCACATGTTTTAAACTGAGAAGAGGGCAAACAGGTTGCCTGGTAGCAGTGAGTTAGCAATAGAACTCTGTGTTGTTCCCATCATGGGAAGAGCACAATGGTGCTAGGAGTGGATGCTTCTAGAAGGCTTTGGCTATTTGCAGCTCTTTCCAGCTCCAGAAAGCCAAGGATTGCCAGAAGAGGAAAAAACCCCAACAAATGCCAGACACCAGGTAGCAGTAGCTGAAACCCCAGGAGCTACAGGAATCCTAGGACCTGCCTACGTTCAGCAGCCTCTATCAGGGGTAAGTTCTACTTGTTTCCTCGAAGGGGATCTCCCCAGAGGCGTGCTGGTATCTGAATCAGCTACTTCTCATCTGGAGGAGTCCCCACCTTTATGGATTGTATAATGCAGTTCAAGAGAGGGATGCAGCAATGGGCTGTTTCAACTACGAATACTTCGCCATTCACACAAGGGCAAGGGGACAGGAGAAACACTGGTGTGGCTTTATGCTACTGCAGCCAGCTTTTCTGCTTTCAGTTAATTTAAAAATAAGCCAGAGCTGGTTAGTCTTAGAACGGGGGAGCAATGATGGGTTGGTCCTTCCTTTTCTCTTATGTCTCTGAGATAGTCCTTCTACAGCCAACTGCAACTGTCCTGGACACGTGTCCTCTGCAGTTTCCTTCAGAGTGCGTCCTCATTGCTGTCAAACGTTGGATTGCTATGGCCTCCCATATTTCCCTCTACTGATATTGCCACAGAATCTGAGAAGAAGGTTTCATTCAGAGGTGGCCAGGCCGAGTCCTGCTCTAACACTCGCTGCAGCCTCTTGTAATGGCTCTTTGAGTGGTACTGGAAGGTCTTTTTCAGCAGCAGCCATAAGGGTCTGTTCTCGATGACAGCTTCCTGCAAAAACAAGAGCAAAGGAGGATTCTGGAGGACCTGAATAGCAGTTTTCCCTCTTCATCCACAGAACACATACGGGGCAAGTAGCAGAGACTTAGATCTCCCACCCTGTCCTGCTCATCCACATTTCGTAAATAGGTTTTTACTGACCACTTCTCATACCAGCTCAACCAGAGCTCTCCACCAAAAAACTGGGACCAGCTCCTCCTGACAGTCTTCAGGATCTGAGCAGGAAACACCAAAGACTGCCCCTATATCTCTAGCCTGATACAAAGAAAAGGTGGTTGGGCCTTGTATTCCCTTACAACTGATCGTTCAGATGTGGGGCTTTAAGGAAAAAGAGTAAGGGCGAGGTAGCAGCAATGGCTCCTGTTTCAACAGATATTCCCAAGCTGGGCTGAGGAGGAGGGAGAAATAGTGAGACCTGACTCTTGTCTCTTCAATTAGCGCTGACAGGCCCATTCAGTGAAGCATGCTCACCTCGACAAGGAAGGACACAGCAAGTGTGACTGCAAGCATTATCACCATGGAGATCCGCCACATGGTAGGGGTACAAACAAGCTGGAAAAAAGTAGGAGAAGCTGTTCAACAACATGTGCACACACTAGGCACTGCTAGGAGCTTGTATCATAGAATCATTTAGGCAGGAAAAGGCCCTTAAGATCATCGAGTCCAACCATAAACCTAACACTGTCAATTCTACCACCAAACCATGTCCCTAATCACCACGTCTACATGTCTTTTAAATGCCTTCAGGGATGGTGACTCAACCACTTCCATAGGCAGCCGGTTCTAGTGCTTGACAACGTTTTTGGTGAATAAATTTTTCCTAATACCAAATCTAAACCTCCCCTGGCACAACTTGAGGCCATTTCCTCTTGTCCTGTCACTTGTCACTTGGGAGAAGAGACTGATTCCCACCTCACTACAACCTCCTATCAGGTAGTTGCAGAGAGCGATAACGTCTCCCCTCAGCCTCCTTTTCTCCAGGCTAAATAATTCCTGTTCCCTCAGCCGCTCCTCACAGGGCTTGTTCTCTAGACCGCTCACCAGCTTTGTGTCATCAAAAGCCAGAATCCCACACCGGCTGTATACTGCTGATGAGCCAATATAGCGACTTGTCTTGAGGAATTATTGATAAAGATGCTTTTAAACTTATGATGCAGCAGAGAAAACTGTATTCCAGAACTGCAACAGGAAATCTAAATGCTTCCTTTCTTTCTAATATAGGAAATAGTTCAAAGTCTGACTATTTCAGCTCCAAACCCAGCTCCAGCTTCTCACAGCTGGCAGCACTGGCTTTCTGGCTCTAGCTCAATTTATTCTGGAGATGACTGATCCAAAATTTGGATCAGCAGTTTCTCCAGGGCCAGGTTATTACAGAATTTCTTACTGCCACTCCCTCCTTTTCTCTTCTCAGCAAATCCAGTGTATTCCCTCCAGACAGCCTGGGAGTTTCGCAGTTCTCCCAAAGGCATTTTAGCCCCTCATAGCTGCAGTGCTCACAATGTCCTGTGTCACAACAGTCCACAACAGGACTAAGACTTGCTTTGAAGTGCCACCTCGTGGCAGATTCTTTAACTGGGTCTGCCCACTGAGCTGCTGCTCTGGAAACACGGTGAGGCAGCTTTAGCTAGGCTACTTGGCATTCAAAATCCAGGTCCTTGTCTATGTTTCTCTTTCCGTGTTTCACTATTTCCATTTCTAAATCCACTTGCTAACTGTCACGCAAAGATACAGGACTGGAAGCAGCACCTTGTTCACTACTTGTTATCCAAAGCTACCACAGTTCATCATTCTGATGAGAAATGTACTGCAAAAACAGCCGTGTGTTGCTTTTGTTGTTTAGTTCCTGTGACTTGTACTACAAGGCTGTGAGAGTGCCACAGTGGAGGAGGTTAACACCTCCCAGCCTCAACATACTAATTGCCAGGTCTACTGACAACCGTGTCCTACGGCTGATGTAGATCTTATCCTTCCCTTGCATTTCCCCTGAGACGGATTTGCACAAGGCAAGTCCCAGCTTGCATTCTGCCAGACTACATAAGCCAAGCCCTATTGGTATTTATTAATCAGGGATCAAGATAAATCTTCTATTGCAATGACAGCCCCACTAGTCTTTCTCTACAACTGTTCTAAACCCAAATTCTGCTTTAGGAACTTGATGGCTGTCTGAAATTTAAACAGGGAGCCTGACAATATTGGGGCCTGAGAACTGAGAGATGCTATGAGAGTGAACCGGGAGATCTTCTTTGCAAGAGGATCTGTGTGCAGAGTAGCACAGCCTGAGAAACATAAGTCCATGATGCTTTAGTTTAAACATGCAGGGCACAGCCCCTTTCTTCTCCAGGCTTCACAATTATCAAGCCAGCAACATACCAAGCACGGTAAGCTTAGTGATGTCATCTTCTGTTGCATGGACAATGCACTGAAACAATCAAACTTACATGTGTAGCTGTCCAGGTGTCAGAATGCACAGATCTTAGTTTGGAGCTACTGTATCTCAGAAGGTTCTTCAATCCCATCATCTAAAATCCATCTCTTTAAATTTGATTTGTCTTTAGAGGTGCCATGTATCCCTGCAAAAGTCTGTGCCTTTTGTTAAAAACAATCCCACTTACAATAGGCCTGGCAGTAGGAAGAAAACCCACCTTGGAACAATACTCACATCCATCTTAGAGTAGAGATCATCAATATCAGCAAACACCAAGAAGAGGCAAATGCCCAGCTGCCCTATGAGCACCAGTATGAACACATCTGAAGGGACAAGAACAAGCAAATAAAACCACAGGTTTATGAGCAAACTCAGCTGCTTGCCTTTACTACAGAAGATTGTAATAATTTTCTGTGTCAAATAGTCAAAAAAATCCATGAGATAGGAAGGAACTTTCAGCAAAAGAAAAATGAACATAGTAGAACCCCAGCTTTACTCAGTCAAGCAGATACATGTGAGGCTGGGACAAGCCTTGTAGCCACAGGTTTAGAGGCTCCTGCTTTTTTGGCTGGCATCGCTTTGGTGAAGTTTTAATTTTTCCCTACTGCATTGACCTCCTGAGTTGACTTATTCACAGATCCCTCCCTCCCTCCCCATACTTACAGTTTGTGTAGATGGGTTGCCTGAAAGGCTTTCCCTTGGAAAACACTAGTGCTACGATGAGGCAGTTGATGGTACTTAGCAGCCACACTGTGGTGTTTTCATAGCTCTTGTAGCCATTGTCCGTTTGCTCAAGGGCTTCACCTCTTATCCCATGGAGCCCCAGGCTAGAAATAGAGGAATAATTCTCCATGTGGTTGTTCATTGAGAGGCAGGCACTGAAAAAGAGTGTCACACTGGTCAGTGAATGATCACTGTCCTGGTTATTTCCTCCAGCTGTCACGAATCCTCCCTCGCAGCCATGATTTGCTCCTGATATCACAAGGATGTAGGTTATTGGCAATGTCCTCAATCTTACCCACTGGGCTGAGCTTGCTGAACTTCGTAGAGCCTGAGCTCAAACCTACTTGGATACCCTGGTTTTCCCTGCAATGAAATACTCCCCTTTGTGCTCAACAAAAGCATTCCCACCACACGCACTGTGTTGCACAGCAGACACTGCTGGAGAGCTTAGGGACCTACAGACAGCATTGTTTAATGTGTTTGCACCCTGTGGGGAAGCATAGGGTCTGCCTGCAGCTGCTGATCAGGCCCGTAGTGAAGCTGATCAATAGTACCTGGCAGGCCTGTCCCACTAGGTCTGCCCTGTGTCACCCAGAGTCCCAAGAAGGGGACTGTCCTGGTTTCAGCTGGAATAAAGTTAATTTTCTTTCTAGTGGTTGTTGTGTTTCAGATGTTGTGTTTCCGCCATCCCTGGAAGTGTTTAAAAAAAGGGCAGATGTGGTACTTGTGGATACGGTTTAGAAGTGGTTTTGTCAGGTTAGGTTAATGGTTGGACTTGATGATCTTAAAGGTCCCTTCCAACCTCAGCAATTCTATGATTCTATGTTGTATGAAAGGATTGTTAACAATGCATATTGTTTTAGTTGTTGCTAAGCCATGTTTATGCTTTTCAAGGACTGTTTTCAGCTTCCCATAGAAGCTGAGAAGGAGTACAGACAGAACAACAAAATGCCCAATGGAATATTCTGTACCATAGATGTCATGCTCAGTATATAAATGGGGTTGGCCCAGGCAGTACAATGCGCAAATGCTGCTCGGGACAGTGTCAATTCACCAATTCACCAAATTTTCCTTTTCTGATATTGTTCTACTGACTTGCCTTTATCTCAACCCATGAGTGTTTTTTTCCTTTCCCCTCATTTTCTCCCTCTTCTCCCTAGCCTGCCTGGGGAGGGAAGGGGGGGCGAGTGAGCAGCAGTGGGGTTAAACTACAACAAGGACCCACCTGTGTATATCAGTCCTGGAATACCAAGGCTGCTGCTGGACCGCCACAAACCCGAAGATCTGCATGCTGAGGCTGAAGAGGATGTTAAGTACAACAGAGAGCAGCAATGGGGGAGAGACGAGTTGGCTAGGAGGCCTGTAGGGAACCAGCTTTGGATAGGCACCTGTGAAACTCACTGAAACATGCACAGATATGTTTACTAATCTGTCCAAAATACAAGCAGTGTTGCTGTATATTACTGACTGTTATCAATGGCCAGCACTTTTACAGTCTATAATGTTCTTTATAATACATACAAATATTATATCAAGTACGAAATACAGAAGAGGTTAATTAATGGCATCAGATTATCATGAGGCATTTTTGGAAAACAAAATGCTGGATTCTTATTTGGCTACTGTCAGGTCCAAGGATATAAGGATATGCTCAAGCTCTTCTGTTCTCTTTCTGTCACTCGTCAACTGTGGCTTGGGATTTTCTGCTACCCATGTTCTGTGCATCCTCCTGGACTAAGCACCTAGTGCCCCTGGTTATTTGAGCTGGCAGAGGACTGCATTAGCTAACCCAACAGGTTTTCCTCTGGTCTTAGGTTTAACAAACTTATCCAGACTTTGAGTAAAAGAGCTATACAGAAAGCCTTGATGCAGTGTTCCAAATGGGCTCCTTACAGCAAGGTAGCTTTTAGCACCTGGTATTGTGGCTGACCCTTTTAGGCTTGATTTAATCAACCCCTTTTCCAGTTGTCTGTGTTCCAGCAGGGATGGAAGACAGCTATGTGGTTTTGATGTATCATTTTCATGCCCCTTGCCATTCCTGCTTCTAAACCTCTTCCTGCATATACTCTATCTCAACAACCCTGTCTTTCTTTCCCCTCCAGCACTGGCTTCCTCCCTTATTCTTGGCCTACAGCTTCCTGCACTGTAGTGTCTGATATCTCTCATTTCTTTTCTCCTTGAACTTCATGAATTTTGTACAGGCCCACCTCTCAAGCCTGTCAAAAATCCCTCTGGATGGCATCCCTCCCCTCCAGCGTGTTGACCGCTCCACACAGCTTGGTGTCGTCGGCAAACCTGCTGAGGGTGCACTCAATCCCACTGTCCATGTCACCAACATGGACCTTTAGGTATCTTCTTGATCTGCCTTCCCAAGTCAAAAGAAAAAACCTGAATAGGCTTTCCACTCCATTAGGTCTGGTTTTACTCCTCCTAGAGATAACATCCCAGTTATCAACAACCTACATGATCAGCAAATGCACCACTAAGAGCTACCTATCTTATTTCAGAGATTTTCTCAAACAAGACACCTCCTCTACTAATCTAAACATCCTGCACTCTGTGTAGTCTCTCTCTTTTCTTCCTTTCTGTACATAGGATTATGCATTTCCAAGGAGGTGAAAAATATTTGAGATCATTCTCTCATTAATACATAGGATGACTAAGGGGCTTACTTGTCACACCAATTACAGTGGTAATAGCCAGATCTTGAAACAAAAATTGGTAATTCCCAAAGGAGTTTAGTTGCTGAAAAGAGGAACACAAAGAAAAAAAATCACAAATCAGACATTTGCCATGGGCTTGTTTATATCGTCTTCAGAAAGCTGTGTTCTTTTCATGGAGCTAATGCTCTGCTGTTTGTTCTGAAACACTAGCCAGCAGATAACGGAACTACACAATCCACCACCCTGCCAACAGATTCGTCATCACTGGGCCTGCAGTGAATACTTTCATTTTGTGCATTGTGCAGACTAACGATGCTTCCAGTTCACTCAATGCAAAAAAAAAAAAAAAAAAAAAAAAAAAGGCGGCTATTTGAAGAGACATGCTTTCTCAATCCTGGATGACTTCTGAACGTGAAGCCCTCTTCTCTATTTGGGAAGAAGCCACACAAAAGTGGCTTAAGGCACTCTAGAGGATTTTGCTTACTCTCAAGCTAATTCATGCTTTAAATGCTGAATAAATTGCAAGAGCATATGCTTATGCCAGATTCTCCCTTTTCACAGACATATGCCCTCATTCAATATCCTGTGCAGTATCTCGGCCTTCTTTTTGCCCAGCTTGGATCTTGAGCCCACTGGCTGAAGTTAACTGGAAGAATCTTTCCAGTTTTCAGTTGAGGGTACAGGAGGACCATATGATCACACCACAGAAGTCTGCAGCTCAGATAAAGGTAAAGCTCCATACTTTTATTTTTTTGTTTTATTGTGGCTTTTATGCCATGTTTCTCCTACAAGGGAGTAGCAGCTCATCCAGTTCTAGCCAACGTGTTCCCAAGACATACCCAGTACAGCAGGAGAACACCCAGGTACTGAATGGTGCTGTACAGTGCCATGTACTTGAACATGCAGAAGGAAGTGACGAGGGCAGCACGGCCTTCCCTGTGTGAAGACATGAATAAAGGACAGCAGTTAGGTGATAGGTCTGGTCCTGTTGCCAGTTTTCTCAAAACACCGTTGAAAAACAAAGCGTGTGTCACAAGTAGAGAAGTCTCTGCCAGTATCTTGCTGGGAGGTGAAATAAAAAAAATCTGGCCTGAATCAAAGTAAAATCTTCACTTGCAGAATTCCTGCTGCAAGCAAAAGGGTTTGATTCCAGTCGTCTATGTTCCCAAGACTACAGTTTACCCCAGTGAGACTTCCTGCTGACGTTAATAGTGCAGGTAACAACTCCATATGAAGAAAAACATACAAAGCCAAGCAGCTGCTCAGTGAGTTCAAACTCACAAGTCCTCACCTCCTGAAGTGAACATATAGTATCCAATGAGGGTAATGCACTCTCTTGTTATTCATCTGCCCCAGTATGCAAAACCAGGACCCTGGCATAACAGATGCTGATGGGTTTTTTTGCATAGGGTCTCAGAGGCAGGGCCTAACAGTAGTGTACAAGCTAATAGTGTGGACATTTGACTCAGCTTTATGGAGCATTGTTCATTTTGCTATTTCTTTTGCATTTAAAATACTACTAGTGACATAAAGCTCAGCTGTAGATGTCCTCCTCCTGTAGGTTTGAGGGAATTAACATATCTTAAAGGAATTTCATAAGGGAACTAGGTAAATGGCAAATTCAAGGTCAAAGACATTTCTTTTTCTCTAGATATGTACATTCTGGCCTGGTGAGAACACCCAACACTAATATTTGAAAGGAGTGGCAACTGTCTGCTTTATGTAATAGGAAACAAAACCACATGCTTACCTGATCAGCTCTGGCACACATGCTATGCTGGGGGTTCGGGATGTGAAAGGTGAAGCCACAGATGCCTCCTGCTCGGACAGTGATATCCCTGCATGTGCCACTTTCAGAGCCTGAAAACGACATTCTCCTTCAGCACTCACAAACCAGGAAGACACTGCAACTGACACGTCAGCCAAGAAATGACCCCTTAGCACAGGATGCGTTCTGTGAACAGCAGTGCCTCTTCATTCCCTGGGTGTGCTCCACCCAAAAGGTTTCTCCAGTGGGATATGGTTGAGGCATCGGGTCCAGAAGAAGAATGGGAATGACAGCATGGGAAAGTCCATTTCCCACAGAACCCAAAGCCATCCACCCAAGCTGCAGAAGACAGGTTTGGCTCTGCCTCCTTTGCCAGCACTTATTGGTAGTCACACCTTGTGTAGACAGTCTAGGTTCTCTGCTTGCTTCCCCCAAGAGAACCCTTGGGACTTTGTGTTAGGGCAAGCAAGTACTTCACTGCCTAGGTGTCTTGCTCCCACTGACACGAGGATGTTTGAAGTCATGGAGTGAACTGAACCTGCCCAGAAGGGAGTTATGGGTCCCTCCTGAACATGGACCCTTCCTTTTGGGGAAAAAAAAAAAACCAAAAACAAACCCCAAACAAAACTTTATCACACTTCTAAAATATGCATTTACAAAAACCTTGTAGGGCTACAGCTGTTCCCCATGGAAACTCCTCCTCACTATAGTCTTCTCCACCCCCAGACACCGAAGATTTTGACAGAAACCCCAGTGGAGGATTTGGAGAATCCTCTGGTGGTTTTTGCAAAGGAAATCAATCAGTCCTTGAGATCACAAACTGCAAGAATCTCTGCCTAGGAGAGCTCTTGCATGGTAAGGACCGCACTGTAGGATCAGGCCTCAATCAGTACTGGTGCCAGTACAGCTGTTCTGTGAATAAGCAGAGCACTCCCACCTCCAGCATGTGCTGAGTTTGGGGTATTCTACTGGCATTGCATTCATTTTTCATTTTTAAAATAAATATATTGTAAAGAATTTTCACTTACCCCGCAGTCATTGGCTCCATCTCCACACATGCCCACAAAGTAACTAAAAAATAAAGTGACCCACATTTCAGTGCCAGGGAAAGTGAGACCTACAAACAGGGGGGAATCAGAACCTCCTCCATGCCAGTCATATATGCAAGTCATTCGAGCTTTTTGGTTTTGCTTTGGGGTCCTGTCCTGCCAGAATCTCCTGAGGCAGACAGAGTGCGACAGAGGCAGCTGGAGTAAAGAAAGGAGAACATGGGAGAACATGGATACCTGGAGGCAGCTCCCCACCCTGAGTCTGAAATAACCCTGTGAAACGATGAGCCCTAAAAGCAAATTCTTACATCTGCAGCACCCAAGTAGAATCCACATAGTGCTTCAGGAGCTGACTCACTTGTGCCTTTTACTGCTGAGGCCTGGATTTCAGTGCAGGGGAAGTTCTCACTGGGAGGCACTGATGGTGGTCCAGGGAGGCCAGAGAGTGGTTGGGGTGCTCACAACTGCTCATACCAGGCTGACAATCTGAAACAGCCTAAAGCTCACCCTGCTCTGGGGCAAGGCCAGGGGCTAGCAGTTGAGGTGAGGGTGGGGGGGGGTCTTCAAAAGACTTGGGAAACAGCTGAATAACAGGCAACGACACCTGGGACTCAGGGATATATATACACCTCTGGGACTGTCAGCAGCCCAGGGCACACCAATCCAGACTGTCCTGCCATGTTTTCTAACCCATCACAGTGAGTCAGCAACACTGCAGGAAAAAGACCACTAGCATCAGAGAAGCTGCAGTGCTGGGAGATATTCCTAAAAATCTTGGGTAGACAAGCGCCCCTCCTTCAGGCCCAGAAAGAGAAGTAAGAATGAAGGATGATGTGAAAAAACAAAACCCAGAATCATGGGAGTGTTAGGTCCTTGACAGGTTGCCAAATCAACATGGACTTCAGTGTCTCTTCTTTAACATGCTTTTGGAATTTATTTGGCAAGGTGTATGTCTGTGGAAGTTTCAGTTTTGTGCACTTCCAGGGAACACTATGTTCGACAAAAGCTAGCTCTTACTAGACTCTTTTCAAGCCTGGAAATTCATCAAACACTTCCTTACTCTTAGTCCTCATTATGAACTTACTCCAGCTTTTGAAACTCTTCTACAAGGCTGGATTTCTGACCAGGAGACATTCTAGCAAAAACTGTTCCATTCAGCAGCAGCTGTAAGAAGAAAAAGGAAGTGATTTTTTAAGCACTTGATGGAAGTGTCACAGTGATTTCAGTGATAATCTGGAATAGAAACCACCAAAAATTCACATTTCCAAACAACTGATGCTAGACTTCAAAACAGGAAAGGCTGATGATCAGAGATAAAAGGTATCTTAATTAATATTTTGAAAAAGAACAATCACAATAAGGACAAGAGGCCTGGTGTGTCATTTGAATGAACACAGATTACCAGGCAGGGATTTACTAGAAGAGAATTCATAAGACTATTTTTTCCACAAAACAGAGAAGTCACGCTGAACTGCATGCTGTGTAATACCATGTTTTCTCCTGTTCTCCAAAACGTGAGAGAATCAGCGCAGTGCAAGGGCCAGGCATACGTTTTAAGTCATGTCCTCGCACCATGAGCAGGTCCGCTCCTCTCATGTGTAGAAAAAAATCCATGGATTTTCAGATCCTTCCCCATATGTTAATATCAGAGATTCATCCAGCCCATGAGTATTTCAGGGTTAGAATTGTTCCGAAAAAATGTTCCGGTACAGATCTCTTCAGCTAATCCAATCTACTGAATGGCAAGCCTACTCCAGTTAAATAATCCAGATCTTACCTTTGGAAGTAAGTGCCTGAAATGCTGTGTTACCATCTGGTAAGATTTTCCACTCATGGCAAAATGATACTGGCCTGATTCCAGCGCCAGCCTGATTCTTCTTTCAGTCTGACTGTCATCCTCCTATAAAACAAGCCAAAACGAGTGCTGCTCCCAGGCCCTCAAAAGCTACTATGTGCATTTACACAAACACTACTACAGACAAAGAAAAGGACGTAGCAGGGGGAGGGCACCTGTGAAGACTCTGGGACGCCTGGGTTCAAGGCCCATTGCCTTTGCTCAGATTTGTAACAGGATTTAAGCATATAATGCCCTTAATTTCAGTGTGTACTGGGTGCTTCATGTGTCTTAAAAGCTGGCCCTCAGCATTGCCACATTTGACAGAATCTATGCAATAGTTCCAATCTGATGGGCTGCACTGTGAGCGAGGGGCTAGAGAGAGCATACGGGCACCGTGGCTAGGCACGGCTTTCTGCAGTGAAACACAGTGAAGGTGGTGCTCAGGCTGAGCTTTGGCAGAAAGGAGCCCCTCAACAGCCCCTGCGGAGGTTGCCTACCATCTTCCTGACTCTAATACTTCTGAGAAGTGTCAGCATCTTCAGACATACTCTTCAGGGAGAGAGTAACTGGTCTTTGTCTCAGTGCCTTTGTGGAGATGATTAATTAAATATAATTTCTTAGCATAGCTAGCCTACGTTTCACTGTGTATATACAATTTCTCAGCAGTTAATCTGTGTTTTAATTCTGCAGGTAGGGGGAAGTGCTAACTCTCTACCTGTTTGAACAAAGCTGGCTCATTCAGTGCAGTTCCATAGATTTTAAGTCCACATCTATACTATCAAATTTACCTTGCAGGGAAAAGAAACATACTTTACACTGGCATCAGCTAAGCATGAGGGTTTACCTGGGTTTCTGCAAAGCTGTTCTCAAGCATAGCTAGGCAGTTAGCAAAAACACATTCACAGATAATACGCTAAGAAGGAAGCTTTAGAGGAGTACATTTTTATAAAGATCCCTTCTTTTTAAACACTTTTCTAGCACGTGACACGCAGATGATGGTGCATGACTGGTCTCTGTTATGCTAGCCTAATCCCACTGCATTATTTAAAGCATTCCAGTTTAGTTTGTTTTCCTGATGCACAACACCTGTTTCTCATATGCTCACCAGGCTTCTGTAATCTTCAGTTTTGTTTTCTTCTAGTGGTTTCCAGGTTATAGATGCTGACAAAGACCCAGGTATTTGGTTTGCTTCCACAAGAATCACTCTGTTGGTTGGAGAAATCATCCCAGCATTTTTGGCAACGGTTACAGCTGTCTGAATGTTGTCACCTAGAAAAATCAAGGGGAGTGTTATCTAAAAATTTCTGCAATAAGGAATTGTTTATGGAGGAAACATTAGCCTTTTCCTGAATTCTGAATTTTCAAATATATCTGCAAGAATCAGTAAGATCGCCACGTCTGTGCCTAAGAAAGTTTTTGATAAAGATCAAAACTTTGCAGATGAGGCCTGTCTCAACAGTTAAAAATATTTTCATCTGGAAATGAAATATTTTCATTCTGATCTGGAAATGAAATATTTTCATCTTCAGCTTGAAGATGGAGAACATGCTCCTAGATTATGTGTTTTAGACAAAAACCAGTAAGAGATTCACTGCTAAGTTGCTGCCAGTATCACTGATTCTCATCAACTGCCCTTAGGTGGCTTTGGTGTAGGATATGTGCTGAAAGAGGTGAAGCCCAAGAAGACAAGATCTGTGTGACTCCTGGAAAAATGTCTTTGGACCGTGGAAAAACTGTGGGTTATCCTATCCAAATCCAAACGAGCCCTTCAAGAAAAAAATGAGATAAATAGGGACTGGTAGGCATGAGTTATCAGATGGCACAAGGTTCAGCGATTTGTCCCAGCATCCATGCTCCATCTCTGCTCATTTATGAAAACAGGATTTCATGAGCCCTATAAGGATAGGATCTTGCATGACACGTCTTTGTGCATGTCATCTGATAACCTTACAAGGGAGAACAAATGGACTCACTAGAAGGCATCAGAGGCACAGGAAGGCTCAGATCTGTGGTGAAAGTGGGACAGATTAAGAGTTCGGTATCTGACACAGCCTGGTGAAGTTGTCGGGGACTTAAAGCCTGCATGGTTCAGCTCACATCATTATTACAACACAGATGCTTCCTGGACTGTAATTGTCTGAAAGATACAAATGTATCTTCCTACCAGCGGTGGTGACAAAGCAGCAGACTGTTCACTCAAACATTGCTGAACTCCCTGTCTGGGCCAGTGGCCACATAAATAATCCACCCTTTTTAGATACCTGTGACCATAACGCTCCTGATACGGGCAGCACTGAGCTCTTCCAGGACAGGCTTTGTCTCCCTTTTTAATCGATTCTCCATTATCAGCAAACCCAGGAATGTCAGATCAGATTCTACCTCCTCCCTAAGAGTGAAGAACAGACAGACAGATTTAATTATTCTTTTTGCCTTTAGCCTGTTTATGCATTGAATTTGCTGATAGCCAGTTATAACTGTTAACCATCCCACCTAACTCAAAAGAATTCAAATAACTTGTTAGTTTTCAGCAGTCCCAGGCTGTCTGTCTTTTGTGGTGCTACTTCAACACCCGCAGGGCTTATTTCCCACTGGCAGCAAGTGGTGCTGGTTGTGTACGGAGGGTCTACACTTGGTTTTTCATCCTTCTCTTCTCTTCTTTCCTTGTTCTGAAGAAGGAGTTCAGTACATAGCCAGCTTCCAGCTCATGTTTGCTTAATTACCAAATCAAAAAAGAGCCAATTTCAACCTGCCTGCTCAACATACGAATATGAAGCCTGATGGATAAGTTGGACTGTTTTCCATTCATACACCATCCTTAGCCAGCATGAAAAAGCACCCTGAATTTCCTGCAGGATTCCCAAACTGTGGTGGTCTTATTTGGAAAGTTCATTCACACTAGTCCTTCTCATTTGAGGATTGTGCAACAAAGAAACACACCTTAGTAAACCTATCTGCTACTCTTGAAAGTAGGACCTGAGCAAACAGCATGTGGGAACTCCAATTCTGTTCTCTCCTACTCTTTTCTTTACACCTGTGCCTGTTTTACAGTCGAACACATGCAGTTGAGAACAGAATTTGGTAAACAATCCCATCCCTGAGTCATAACCTAGAGGTCTCTCAGGGAGAGAGGTTGACTCTGAAGAATCTAAAAAAAAATTAAAGCTTTCAAACACTTATTTTAGCCACTGTAGCAAGAAGAAGGTGATGCCGCACACTTGCATTGCAGTCAGAGTAGCTGAGTCAGGTGCTGCCAGAATAGTCACTGCTTTCACAGCAGATCTTGGGTTTGACCTCCAGTTTTCTTTTTTCTCCTGGCAGTCCATACATCACGCATGCTATAACTGCACACACAACTGCAAAATCTGGGCCATATCACACACACTTGCTCATTGGGTCAGATGGGTCTGTTACGACACCCGTCACAAGAATTAAACAAACCACCTGCACTTTGCCTCTGGCCCTTTGAGCAAAGCAAAAAGCGCTGTGAAAGAGCAAGTCAGCCCCATCTGACTTAGGACCTGCAGCTAGTAAACAGAGAGGACAGCAGGTGCTAAGTAACTGCAAATGTTTCAGAAGTGATGTTTCTGGATTACCACAGGCAAAAGCTAGAGGGATTTGGGTAAAAGCATATGAATTCATGTGTAGGTCTTTTTGTGTGAGGCTTGTGGAAAACTAATACCATGAGCATAGCAGAAGAGTTTTCTGGCTTCTCTAGAAACTGAAGAAAGCCAAAGCTAGAAAGCTAAAGGATTAGACTGAGACAGAAGCAAAACTCTGCTGACTTTCAGTGGGCTAGAGAACAGCAAAGGGGGTAATCTGCTGCCTTTGCTTAATCAAGGAGCCAGGATAACACAAAAAAAAAAAAAAAAAAAAGACTTCTCTTCAGCTAAAAGCCTGGATAAATCTGCAGCAAGATTGGTAGAAATGATGGAGGGAGGCGTGTTCTAGACTTCAGAGTGTACTACAGTTATACTTCCTGCGTTGATCCACAGTTAAGAACTGTGTAAGGATTCTGGGCATGTGCTATAAGCACGGGGTAGTGAAGTGCCCTTTATCCATTCTCAGACAGACCTATATCCAGGTTTAAATCAGATTCCCTCTGGCCTAAATCTTACAAAACTGTACTACAGCCCTGCTGTTGGCAGGGGTGTCGTGGTAACGGTACTATGTGAGGCACCACTAGCCCATGGCTGAATGTGGCTGATAAGAAGCAGTCTATGGCTTACCTTGTTAGATCAGTAGATTGCTTCCCCGCCTGTAGCGATTTACATGCCAGTCCGATGACCCTAAAGCCCTGTGCTGTGTAGAGCAGAAGCTTGTTTTCAAAGTTTGATGGCACTGTGCAAAAGGGGAAAGGACAGTTCATCAGGGCATTTGACTGCTTTCTAATAAAAGGAAGCCTTGCAGCAGAGAAGGTTCCTATCCCAGAGGGCAGGTACACCTACAGTCTACCAATAGACCAAGGACATGAAGGAAAGCTGCTGAACTGAACTTTGCTCAATAAGAAAACCATTGATTTGCACTTAGTGCCCTAAGCTATTCTGCAAAGTCTCACCTTCTTCCAGTGTGTCATGAAGGAGCTGCGCTCTTCTAGCCGCCCTCTCAAGGCTTGGAGAAAAATGGAAATTTTTTTTGGTGTGTACTGGACCACCAGAGAACTTTTTCAGATATCTATTCTGGCAGAGATTGTACACCTTGTACAAGAGTTGGTACTTGCTTTTATCTCTTAGCAGACCTTCTTTGCAGAGAAGGGCTGTGTGAGAGCTTAGCCTTAGACTTGGAGAACAACAGAGAGACCCTAACTTGTCAGGCTGAAATATAAAGTCTCAGACCCAGAAATCTCATTTGGACCTTCTGCTTCACAGCACCATCAAAAGTCAGTTATACACACGCGTTTCTAGGAAGCATTTATAAATGTTCATTACCTGTTTCTGCTCTACATAACATGGCTACCATTTCTGGAGCCCCTTTTGTGAAGATCTGTTGTTCCCCACCAATTTCCTGGGCAATGACAGACATTCTCTGCAAAGCTGAAGAAAATGGAAACTGATGTAAAATGGTAATCCCTTCCACTGGGGCCTAGGAGAAAAGCAAGTGGATTAGATACCGCAGCAAGGATTTTAAACTCAGGCCAAAGGACTTTAGGTCTCTCCTTTGGGCCATGGTAAGAAGCTAACCATGTACAAGGGGCTGATTTGTCACAGTGGGACAGACAGGACTGGTATATAAAGAGGAGGAGAAATTTGTAGAGAAATATTTGGCTTAAGCAGCAGGAAAAGTTCACTGACAGTTTTAGCAGACTGTTAGATGTCATATACTGAAAGGAACTCACCAGTCCTGTTTCTTTAACAAGACTTTGCTAGGTCTTACACTGGTCTTGCAAAGGGAAAATGGATGTCTGAAAGTGCCCTCTTGGTGTATGTCACCAGTAATGGTCTGACATCAGCTACCAGACTCCACTGCAGACCCAAGTGCTTTTAGAGATCTTCACTACTCAGCTGAGTTTGGATTGAGTGTCAAGCCACCAGGACAGGCAAATTCTTGAGCTGGACAATCTGTCATCCAGCATCCTCCCGCTTCTGGTGTGAGCAGCAAGCTCCCCTAGGCATCTCTTTTTAATTAGCGAGAGCAAGGCAATCTCTCTGCAGGCAGTACAAGAAAGACAAAGTGTGGAAGAGCTGTCTTGGACTAGGACGACCAAACATTTCTCTACTGAAAGGTAAGTCTTACACTGACAGTTTAACTTGATCATGGATGTGAACCTTGCAAATAGCTTACACTGCTGGCTTTAGGCCCAGGTCTAACAACTGTGGCATGTGTGGATCCTTGACCTTCAATCTGGTGTCCACTCGAATCATCTATCACCTGTGTATTGAAAGACAAAAATCTTTCAGATCCCAGCACCAGTAGAGCGGAAAGGAACCTCAAGGAATCATTTAGAGCCTTTCCTTCCCTCAAAACAAGGTATCTTGTTCATTCCTGAGGGTGGTCTATCTGATCTCATACTAAAACGCTCCAGTAATGGAAAACCCACTGCCTCCCTTGGCAATCAAACCAGAGCTTCACCAGCTTCACTAAGATACTGCTGTACTCTTGCACAGCAAATAAATTATGTCCTCTCACTGGAAATAAATTCTTTATTCATTACAACCCACTTAAATATGCAAAAATCTTTAACTATAGCATAGACCAAATGGGAAAGTAATTAATAAGAGTTTGTATTAATGTAGAAAGCAGCATCCTCTGCTCTTCAAGTACTCCACATAAAAGATGGATTTTTTAATAATCACAACATGACTGTGAGGAACTAAAATATTTTACGGTGTCAAAGGGCACATGATTATTAATGTTTCACAGGAATTATTTAACAGGATTATTCCTGCTCAATTTATAACTTTGATGGGTGTCTGCCTAAGGCTAAGATGGCAATGTGATGCCCCTGGGGAAAAACACGCTCTAATTCCTGTATTACTGGCTAGTTTATTCCTTGATACTTGTCTTCTTTACATATTTTGCAGATACAAAACAGACAGGTGTTAAGTACGGATGTTGTCACCCACATAACTAGCTAATCCTGTCCTGAATCTCTTATCTTGCATCATCAATGGCTTGTAGCTGTGCCTTCCACCAGGTAATTACGGGCTGCTTTCCTCTTATCCATCTCAGATTTGCAGTCTTTTAGTTTTCATAAATGCTCATTCACCTTCCCCTCCCTGCAACTGATCAGAGAGTAAATGGCAACACTGATGGCTGTTTGTACGTAACGGGACAGAGACTGAAAGCAGTGCTTTCATAGCAGCATGGGATTTCAAACCTGAAGATGGCAGAAATATCTTCACATTGACAGAGCTCTAACAAAGTTTCAAATCTTGTATCTAGTTCAAAGCTCACAGAAGTCTGTTACATGCTCCGTAAAAGCAGTCTTAATCTGCATATAAGTCACATTTGGGACTTCCTGTGATCTGGCAGCAGCCACAGTCAGAGCTGATACCCCAGTGGGATTTGCATGCTGTTCACCACTTCCAGTCAAACAAGCTAAGTACTCAAAGTACCCCTAGGTAAAAGTTCTAGGCACAAACAAGGAACATTTTTCCAAAATCCTAAGCATGTGGTATCTCTTCTGGGTTTTACCTGTTTTACTTCTGTGTTGGAAGTGGCTACTTGCATTGGAGGGCTTGGGCTGTTTCTCCTTTGCAAGAGCACCAAAACTTCCCACCACTATGTGCATAGCAACAAAGCACAGCTTTACCCAGTTAGTGGCCTCAAACATTTTCACATCCAGCGGGTCTCCTTGGATCTTGCCCTGCCAAACGATTAGTGAATGACAAACTGCCATTGCTCTGAACGCTGGGCCCCAAGGCAGGCTGCGGTCCACAGGGAAGTTGTGAATGTCCTGGAAGCTAATGCAAAAATTACTGTCAGAGAACATCTAACAACATATGACTAACAGAAAAAAAAAACCTAAGTCAGGAGGCTGTTAAAGTCCTATCCTGTGGTCAGACCACAAGCATGTTTCTGGGGACCTGACCTCCCCCATGAGGTATTTCTCATGCTCCTGTTAAAGGCTGGGCTACACATGCTCAGAATAGGTGTATTCTGCATAGTTAAGGAGTCCGTTGGGATGGACAGAGGAACAGATTATTATAAAGTATCTTCCTTGTGGCTCGTGTAAGGACTCGAGCTATGAAGCTGATATAAGCTTGAGCATTTTTGTGCATGCACATTTCTGGAAACATAAATGGGCAAAAACATGGGCACTGAGGGGTCTGAGTGGCAATCTCATGGGTAACAGTGACTGCGCGTCATAAAGGGTTGGGCACCACTGCAGCTTTGAGATCTAACATAGCATGTCTACTGCAGACTACACTGCTTGGACATGCTGTGCCAAGTACTGATGACAGTGGCTGCATCATTCCATGTGGAGCAGCACCCCTGGGATATGGCAACAAACTAATTTTCTAGAGACTACAGAGAAAAACGTTCATAGGTCTAGGAGGAGAATCCAATCACTACCCCACCAAATTTAAATGCCATTGGTGTCTCAAGGAGCCTTACCAGTTTCTTTCAGAGGGCAGCAAGCCCCAAAGATCCAGGCCATCTTCTGTTAAGGTGCCAGTCTAAGTTAAAATGTACATTTAAGTTAACTTCCCACATGAGAGCTCCAAGAGAAATGAAAAGCAAGACTTATTTTAAGAAGTTACTGTCCAGAAAATGCCAGCACAGTACAGAGCAGAAGCGCTATCAGCCAATTCCTAGATTCCAAGAAAAACAACAATTTGCAACAGTGTCTGTTCAGACAACACAAACTTAAGTATACAAGATTGGTCAGTGTGTTTCTAAAATACAATGGAAATGCTTGATCAAAACCCACACTCTCCCACCCCGAGCATGGCTCCCATTACTAGTAAGAGTAATCACCACATAGCAGTTACTTTGTCAAAGCAAATGAGGTTCAGCTGTCCACACATGTTGATCCTCTGTGGGCTGATGCAGAAGATGCCCTTTTTCTTCAGCCTCCGCTGGGTATAAATGATCCCTGTTGTCAAGGCAGCTGGCAGAGCTGGGGGGACAGCAATAGTGATAACATCCAAAGCCTTCTTCACCACTTCTCCTGCCTCCTCCTGACATAAAACCAAAGGCAGTTATGAGCAAGAGGGTGGCAGGGAGTGCTGCTTGGATTGTCTGAGTGTAGCCCTCTTCAACCTCCTCTCCTCTACTGCAGGTGCTTCAGGCTGTGGCATTTTCTGCCCATGGTCCATCATATATTCATTTCCCTTAGAAATTAATTGCTTTGATTAACCAAAGGCTTTAAGGCTACACCACTGCTAAAGAGCAGCCTCCAGGCCTTCCTTCATTCTCCATGCCAACAAACCTGTCAGGCAGAGCTCACAGTCTCTTCCCAAGCACATGAGTTCAAACATGCCAGCTAGGTTATTGCACCCTCAGTCAAGCCCAGTTTCCCATGACACAGCATACAAGAATCTGCCATTTATATGGGCATTCATCCAACTGCCTACAGGCACAGCTCCGGACTCAATGTTAGGGTGACAGGTGAGACATATGGGATGGTGCTGAAAGGGAGGGCAGAATGCATGAGCTAATGATTTCTTCTGACCTTATGTTCTAGGAGTTGTGAAAGGAAATTGCTTTTACCTGCAGGAAGAGACATGGAAGTAAAAGTTGCACTTCTAAAAGCAATCTCTAATTTGGGAGCTTAGAGGTCAGTGTAAAACTGACTGCTAGTACGCTGTATGTCAGCGCTGTTATTCTTGGCAGTTGGTATCACTGCTAAAGGATTGAATGCATTTCAAATTGGGGTCCCAGAACTGAGGCACTGCAAACTAAAGCCAATTTGCAGTTCAGAAGGATCTGCAAACCATGATTAGAGTTCTATTATTACTGGTTCTGAGCTTGGGACTTTGACCATAAATCATGTTGCATTTGATGTGCTGAATTTCCATCATGTTCTCATACTCCCTTCATTGATACTGTTTCAGACAACAGAAGGCACCAGTTTGATAACATTTTGTATCTATTTTATATTAGAATGAAGCATTTACCACCTTTAGATAACACAACCACAGAAGAGAAAGCATTTAATATATCATGTGACTGAATCTTACACCAGTCTGACAAGACTGTTTCAGCTGCTGTGATAACATCAGCATGTATTTTACATATTACAAGGGTGAAGTTAAACAAAAAAAAGGAAAAACTGCAAAGTAGACACCAGGATATGTTCTTAAACGCACTTTCTTGGATATCCCGAGGGAAATTAATCTTCTGAGCCAACTGATTGTAGATTATTCCAAAGGAGAAAAATGATTCAAAAGCTGAATTGCAGAATCAACCTTGCAACTCAGGACTTGGACTTTATATTGGCAGATAATTATCAAGGCATGAAATGATTTCTTGAAAGTTTCTGAAGAAGTTCTAAAGCAATTAGGCTTTAAAAATCGCAGAACTACTGGTTATAGTGTACAACTATTTTTCACATTGACCTTCTTGATGCATGAGAATGAGTGAACTGTTTGTAAAAGAGTTTCACGTGAACTCTCCAGAGATTTAGCGACCAATATAGCAGGGCCGTAGGTGCACTAATAGGCCTTAATTACCCTCACAAACCTCACCTCCACCCAAACCCTCTGCTCAGGGGTTCAGGAGCTCCATTTAAGCTCAAGCCCGGGCTTTCAGTCCCTGTCTGAGCCATGTTGTAGGTGTACCTGCCTCTAGCACTGTCTCCTGGATGGACACCTTTAGATGTGTGTTGCAGCCTTGTCTCTCATCCTCATCTCTTTTTGCTTCTGACTGGTTTGCCTGAATTATTTACTGCTTTTCCTTGCCTGGGACTACTGATGGGCTGTTACGAGCATGCAGCTCTCCTCACCACGTTCAGATACTGTGTGACTGTGCCCTGATCAGTGAGGGCACTATCCGTGCTCTGGTCACCCTCGGCTCCTGGCTTGCCTTCCCCCAGGGAATAGCTGGCCCTTGCTGCTTCCTGACACAGTAAGTCTTAGTTCTATATTGAGAAACTTGAAAAAATTAATCGACCCTTGACGTATATGGCACATTAGAGAAGAGCTAACACAGTCTTCACAGACGGAAGACCTGAAGAACCTGGAAAACATCAGTGAACCTCCTGAAGAAAAATCAGATAACCTCCTAGAGAACTCTGGAAAAAATCAATGGAGATGTGGGTGACTCAACTGATACAGGACAGTTGGCTTTGCAAAAGTTATTTCCCAAAAGCTCTCAAGGATATTAAGCTGAGTGATAACTAAGTGAAGTTATCTTCCTTCCATTCCCCCCCCCCAATAACTACACAAAAATATGAAAGAAGAGGCAGAAGAAAATGGGAAGTTCTTTGTAACATCAGTAAATTTCAGAGATCTGTGTTTATACCTGTACTGTTCCGGGCTCTGTAACATGGAAGGAAGGTGGCTGAAGGGATGTCCAGCAATCTCTAAATCATGAACAGTACAGGAAACATCAAATAGAAAGCTGCTGTTTGCCACTTCTCTACAACAAAAATCTATAGTGCCCCTAGTGATTTTGACAGCAGCTTTAAAAACATTTTTATGCCGTACATAATGAAACTGTGGGAATCATTGCCACAAGTGCTGTCAAATCCAAGGCATAAATAAATTCAGAAATACATTAAACCACACTTTGGGAGATTTTCGGTGGCTATTACAGCTAGATGATCTAGATAGAAGAGACAGCTCACTGAACTGTTAAACCTTTCTCTTCAAGAATTTAGAAGACTATACCAGGGAAGAATTGTTCTATATTTGCCCTAATTCCTAACCAGTTTCCATAAGCGTTTGATCCCAATAACTCTCAGAGTCAGTGGACAGGGATAGATGGGTCTTTGATCTAAACTGGAGTTTGTGGAAAGCTGCCACGTCAGTGTGTGTCCCATTTAACCCATGACTCACTTGTGATTTTTCTAGGAATGTACAAAAAGTGCCACAAAAACTCTGCAGAAGGTACTTGCAGAGTGCTAAGCTCTTGGGATCTCCCATTTTCAGAGCTCTAGAAAGCATTACGCTAATTACATGCATTGATATTTACACGTAACAGCAAGCACAGAGCAGGCAACACACAAACAGAGGCAGTCTGCATACAGAAGGCTGTTGATAAGACATGCAGTGCTTGCATAGGATTTGCAAAGACCTTACTAAAAATGACTTGGGAAACAGTAGGTTTGGGGACCCTGAAATTGAATGTATGAGAGACTTTATGTTGTCACAAATTCAATTACATTGTAAAATAGCCTCATATACTAAGACAAAAAGGAGAGTGACAAGGACCATATTTTTATATATAAATGTATATGAAGTCACTCAAGTTTCAATTCTCTCGAAAATGGGTGTGGCCATTTCTCCTGCATTTAGTAACTCACCCCATTAAGTGCAAATACACACACTGCGTAGATCATTCCAATGGCTGCAAATGCTATGAGGCACATCAGGAACCGGAGGGCATCTCTGTACAGTTTGAAGTTCATGGGTTTAGGGTAGAGAATGGACCTCACCAGATCCCCTTTGGCTGTATTGAAACCTGGAAAGTCAAACTAAAATCATTCCAAGCAGAAAACATTTCCGAAAGTTCTCTACAAAGAATGGAGGGCTTTAAAATTACTCATAATTTCTGTAACTTAAGAAAGAAGGCCTAGATCTTTCATTTCAGTGTACATGACCTACTCTGCAGAATATAGAAAAAAGTTACTTTTAAGGAGGAAGATTTTTTCAATGTCTCAGAAGCAAAGCAAAATTCTTCTTTGTAATCATATGCTAGTGTTTTTTGTAAAAGTTATGCCAAGCAAACAGAAACAATGCATAATAGCTTAGCTGAGCCCAGGATATCGATTCTCCATCTGACTGCTGTGAATTTGGATTAACGCCTTTAACTTAATGGGATTGGGCACATTTAGTCAGACTGTTCCAGTAAGATAAAAGCATGAAAGGAAAAGCAAACTGAAATGTTGACTGACCAGTCCGCAGCACCACAGCTTTCACTATTCCTCTGTCATCTGCCTTGGTCTGTATGACCTCTGTTCCACAGAAGAGGACATGTTTTTTGTAATCCTCTGCACAGTGCATTCTCCAGGGCTTGAAGTTATCAGCTTGGGGTAAGTGGGTCTTTGTTACCGGAATACTTTCCCCTAGGGAAGATTAGCTCAGATGAAGAAAACTTCAGTACACCTTAAAAATCAGCTTGCTGACTTTCAAATAAGTACAGTGTCTAAACATCTAGATGGTAAGTTAAAGGTATTTACCAGAGAAACCAGTTTAGAGAAATGCTACTTTTCTGTTGTGACATCTTCAGAATGAGGAAGAGATTGAAGACTAGCAAGCAAACAGACTCTGACAGAGAAAAGCTCTCGTTTTGCATCAGTACAACAGCTTTGTGTAAGTCTGAGAACTGAAAGCTGTCCAAGGACTCCAAACCCTGGCTGTAGATATACACACTTGAAAAGAGACCTGAATCGGAGTTGCGTGACTCCACTTGATGACCACAAGTTGTTTACCTACTTTGAACCTTATGTGCAGCTCCCTACACTATTCCCCTAGGCAGATTAACCATAACATTCCCTATTTCCCCTTCCAAATAAAAAGGACAGCTTTTAGCTCAATGCTTGACAGCTGACAAATATCCTACTTATGTCAGAGCAGATACACTAAGGTGAAGCAGAAGAAAGATCTTCTGACAGCTGAAGCTTTCTAAATGTAAGGGGTTTCTGGAATTTCCCATTTACATGAAATTTCCGAACTGTGGGTTTCAGTTCAATTCAGATCAAGACTAAATTTAAAGACAAGAAACAGAACTATGAACATCTCCTGCACCAAAAATCCTGCTTTGCAGTGTACCCTTCCACCTTCCACAGGTGTGTCCGGTACTGCTACCACATGAACTTAGGGCTAAGTGTCTGGAGAGCTAGAGGGACACTCCAGCAGGTTGGAAATGCTTTAGCGATCAGCAATGAGACATTCAGAGTGACCGACAGAAATCCCTACAGCCTGAGTGGACTGTGGGCCCTGTGTGGGAACAGCTTTGCTCCATACTTACTGCTTCTTCTCCTATTCTGTTCGCTCCTCTTCGCTCTCCACTCTTTCCTTTCTAATCAGAGGATCCCTTCCTAAATTCTGCACCCCAGAAAGGAAGAAAAGGTTGAACTGCCCTTCCTAAAGTCCATCTTGTCTATTTAGATAAGCTAGGGCTAACTACAATTCAGTCCTTATTATAGCAAACACCTGAAAGTATCCCCTTCTAGGATAGCTATGGACTATCTCATAATAAGGATTATACATGATAGCACTATATCCTGTTACTGGCTGAAGCCATAGGGCTATGACGACGTTTTGATGGTAAACCTTGGAGGGATGAGCTGTACCTGTCAGCATGCTTTCGTTTACAACGCACTGCCCGCTGATCAGGATGGCATCACAAGGCAAAAGGGTTTTGCCCTCTTTCAAAACCAGCGTATCTCCAGGAACAAGATGGTGTGATTCCAGCTCTTGGAAACCTGCAGGTGACAGGTAATGCAAACTTTGTGCTTTGTATATTTCTCTGTGTTAAGGGCAAAAAATACAAGGAACTACCTGCTGAATAGATTGTTACTTCTTTATAACAGCTGGTAAACAAAGGACCACAAGTAGGACCTAAGAATACAACCTCCAATATTTAGAAAAGCCTAGGCATCAGTTTGAACTGCAGAATTCCTTCTTATCTCCCCAGGAGCCCAACCAATGGTTATTGTTCCAAAGTGCTGACCTAACTGAAGAAGCTTGGATCTACATTTCTTAGTTTGACTTCATCTTTTTGGATCGTGCTCTAAATACCATGGCAATGAACAGAATTTGCATGGAGCAACTAGGTGGACTCACAGCCATTTAATGACTGTGTGGTTGGCTTTCTCAGCACTGCCTTAAGAAAAATGACATTGTTTTCCTGATTATTTTTTGCTCGTGCTGCACTCAAACAGTTATGGATATGATTGATGTGCTACAACATACTTTAGATCAAATTAACCCAATCTGCAGAAGCTGAGAGACAGAAGAGGAAACTGCTCTAGAAGGAATTCAATACTATACATTCTTAGTTTTGATATAAATTGCTATAGAAACAAAACACATTGAAGAAAGAAGTGTAAAGGAGTCACCTTCCTTATTTCTGCAGACAGTGACCATGATGTTGTTATGAGACTCAACCAGTCTGTGCAGTTTAATCGATTGCTATAAATTAAAAGAGAACACACAAAAGTGTTACATCTTATTTACATGATGCAATTCATCCACTAACAATTATTCCCTTTTGTTATTTGTGGTTATGAGAGCCCTCATAAACTGGGGTCTGGCCCTGCCAGAAACTGTACAATCATACAGAGAAAGAAACTCCCCACCCTAATTATGGAGAAGGTGTAACAAAAGGTTACACAGCAAAGCACTGGAATGGGGAAGGGAGGATGTGGGTGAAGAACCACACAGAGATTATGATGACTAGGAGGCCAGGCCATTGCACCTGCTACTACACAATGTCATGACACTAAACCTCTGAGTAACTCTCATAACCCTGTACACGTGCATGTTGTAACATCCTGGCCTTTCCCAGACATTAGAAATAAATCTTCCCTGTGGAAAAAGATGAGGTGTCTCACCTGTCTAAGATCGTACACAGTCAAAAAAATCGAGAGGAGAGACATGATTATGATGGCAGTGGCATACTCCATGTAATCTTCAGCAAACCACAGACACACACTGAACAGCTGGAACACGTAAAATGGATTTAAGACCTGTTTGGAGAGAGAGCAATACTCAAGAGCTGGCCACATTTAAATGGCCCCAGTATACCCAGCCAGTCCATCCTGTTAGAAATGGGCTGGAATAAAAGCTATTGAGTTAACTGTTGTGTCTCCCAACCCTCTTTCTACTTTTGTTAGCAGTAGCTTCAGTCTAATCAGATTGGACCATTTCCATCTGACAGAAGGGCCAAATAATCTGGATCGATAGGATGTTATCTGGGATGTGAATGGCTCAGCCCAAGCCTTGTTTTGCTTGCTTCTTTAGAAGAAATGTAACAAAGGGGAGAGAAGAGCAAGTTGTGCCATGAGGATGGAGCTCCCATACCATAGGCACATCTCCACAAACACTGTTTAGGCCACATATAGCCAGTTTGTGTCTGAAAAAGATATTGGTGCTGTGCCCAGTCCTGAGCTCACTGGATCTCTCTGCTGCTGTAGGCATGCACCAGCTACTGCTGCTCACTTCAACTCTGCTGATTAAGAGACAGCTTTTGCCTGGAAGGTTTGATTCCCAGTGGAGCCTGTAAACTTTCACTGACACTTGTAAAAGGCCAACAGCATGAGCTTCCAAGACACAGATACATACAAATACCAAGCAGCCATATAGGCACGGGGATGGAGGATACGGAACAATGGAAAAAAATGAATTTACGATGATTTCATGGAACAGCTTTAAACCGGATTTGAAAAAGGAGTGTGCTTGATGGGTGAGTACTGGAAAGCTAACTCGGACATAGGACCCATTATATTCTATACGCACCGACTCTACTTCCCCAAGTAGCCTAGAAAAAAAGCAACAGAAATGCTTAACCTCTTTGATGAGTAGTTTCCAAACAGGGATCACTGGAACATCAATAGTGTTTGGCCCACATATAACGCTCCTGTATGGGATAAATATACATCCCTTATAGATAAAATAGTAACAACGTAGCTCACTCAAGAAGTTGCAGCTTTCAGTAGTCCTGAGAGCTTGTATCAATCCCAGTTTAAAGGCTCTGAGGATCTTTCTCCAAGAAAAAGATAAAACATTAAACGCCCCTACCGTGCTTATGCCAGAAAAGATGACTGTACCAGTGAAAGCTACTTAGACAAGAGGCATAACACAGCCTTTTAATCAACATAGTTATTTCCTGATTGAGAACAATAACAGTGATGAACACTGAGACATTTAAAAAACTTTGACAAGGAATACATAATATTCCCTAGACCTTTTCATTCAACTTTTCATGCATGGCCATTTCATCTAAAATTATGTGCATATTAATGGATACATAAGAAACTCAAGGAAAGTACACCAACAGCAGTGAACTTACATCTCTCTGACATCCGTATGTTGACTATTTGTGTTTTAAAATGTGTACCTGACATTCTGTTCATTGCAGGTGAGACCAGAACCAAATTTGGCATGTATAGCTGAGCAAGTGTGGTGGTCTTCTAGGGCTCTAAAATATAAAGGAGTATTTTCCTTAGGATGTTATTCACAAAGAAGCTTGACTTCCTCAGAGACTTGTGTAACCAGGGCATTGAACTCACCCAACTTTCTGGAACTCTTTTGCATAGATATTCCAGACATAGCGGATTTTTTGTACTTGGATACTTTTCACCTGCAAAACAAAACAGGGACAACAATAAATGCAACACAGCAAACAAAAATACTCCCAGGCCTGCTCACAGATCTCAGCTAGGCATCCTCACTGCGGTCAAGCACAGATATAGCAAATTATATGGGGGGCAGGGAGGGAGAGAAGACGGGATTGCATTTACTAACTCCCTAGTTATCTTACAGAGTGGGGTCGTGACCTCAGTGCAGGTTCCAGTAAGCTTTACAGATCTTTAGGTCAAGGAAGTACAAAGCAGCATTCTTCTCTCCTCGTTTGGTGAAGCAAGGAATACAGCCCTCACTCTCGTTTCACGGTACGAAGGGAAGAGGTCGCTGATGCAGTGGTGGGTACGCACGCCGTTGTCAAAGCCCGCCTTCAGTCAATAACTCCCTTATCTTCCGCCTGGCTTCGAGGAAAGCAGGGGGCTTTGGGCAGTTTGCAGGCACGGTGCCAAGTCCTTCAGCTGAACAGATACGCCAAAGAAAGGCCATCCCAGGATACTTCCTGAGTCCCTGCTAATGCCAAGCCCTTGCAGAGCAGTTATCCACTAGGAACACATACTGCCATTTATAACTTGCAAAAGGAGTCTGTCCTGTCCTGCGCAACAATAACAAAGCCTATTAGAGATAATGGCACTTCATATCAGCTGGAGAAGGCAAGGCTATACACCTATACACATCAGTAATAAGGAAATCAGCTCTAGGGGACTCTCCCTACCCACTGCAATAAGCATTATTATAGGCCAATGAAATCTACACTCAACTCATACATTGACTCAAAATGGAGCTATAATCACAGTCATTAATCTAACAAGAGGTCTGTAGTTAGGATTTCATGCAATAGGAGCTGCAATATTTGCAATACTAAAAACTGGAGTGGGAAACGAGGGACTCAACTTGCTGCTGGAATGGGTCCTCAGGCAGCGCTTGGGCACTACGTATTACTCTGTGGGCTCAGGCAGGTTAAACAGCAAAAAAGGTTTTATAATTGACTTACAAGTAGGGGCTTTTGAATTGCTAGTGAAGGATTAAACTGTTTGCTACTTGCTGCTTTGAAATCTGTTCTTTTCTATCTAGATGTTTTGATTGATATGAAAGTGGTGTTCAAAGGGCCTATTATTTGAGGCTATATTGGGCTTTTTTATGTCACTAATTTGATCCTCTGAAGAATGTTACAAACCAGTACTCACTTTCATACCGTGCTAGTTGATTAAACTAGCTGGCACTAAACTTTCTTATGTACATTAATATATGCCCACACAAAACAGCTGTAATAGCAACAGCTTTGCTCTGCTAAAGTTAGGTTTATAATGAAAACATCTACTAAAAATTGCTGTGGATATAAAAATAAACGCTAACAAGTTAGAAATCTATTTCCTGGGAAGGAAAATAGCTCTTTTATACATTCCCCGGTGCAGTGATATTGTATCTATAATCAACAGCCAGATATTAGCAAGTGTGCCACTGCATTCTTATTGCTCACACCAATTAAAGGTGTAATGCTAAGCAAGACGTGTAACTGAACTGTCTGGTACTTGTTCTAAAACGGGAATAATTATATGTACTCAACTCATGAGGGACCTTGTGATCTGCTTGGACCAGTTAATTGTCTACCTTCTCCCCAGAGCCTCACTGGAATCTCAAAGCTATGGATCTGGTGGAGACCAGGATACATTTTTGCAGAAACAGTCAATAGTGCAAGACCTGACTCCAGCAAATGTACTTTAAAACACAAATTGGTACATACAAAGGCAAGAAAGAAAAGCGTGTTTCAGACCCTCCTTGATGAAACATTCCTGGAAATACCGACGCAGCTCTGCCCAGGCACTTTTCAGTTCTATTCCCCCTCAGCTGCCTTCATCCCTGTTTTGATGTTACTGGGGGAGCTGTGATGTTTTGCTCCTCACAGTTTCCCTTCAGACACAGAGCCACCCCTAAATTCTTTTATTCCCATGCCAGGAATGAGTTTTTGATTTCAAACTCTGGTTCTTCAGTGCCAACCCCAGTGTCTTGAAGCTTTCCTACTTAAAATGCACATCTCCTTTCAGGCGTAGTAAGGATTCTTTTTTCATAACCCACCTTGGAGTAAGAGAGGATTTTGTACACAGGTGAGTACAGTTCTCCAAAATCTCCAGCTTGTTTTTCCACAGCTCACTGTGTTCATCAAGCTGCAAGTTTCTTAGCTGGATAGATTTCACAGCTCACTTTCACTCCATGAAGTGTGTCTGAGATTTGCTATCATCTCCCAGATGCTGCTGGGAATACTTAACTTACTTGCAAACTTGGCTTCATTATGGCTTTGCTGAAGATTGAGTCTTCCTCAGCAGTGGCTGGATAATCTGATCTACTTTCGATAAGTGCAGACACAGAGATCCATGTCACAGTCTTACGAGAGTAAGTCCTAAATTCATCCTAAATAAATATAAAAGAGAAGTTTCACAATTTCCCTCAAAATCAGACCAAACTCACTATCACCTTGGAGTGAACGATTATAATAGGCCTTTCTAGAGCGCTGCTCCAGATTTTTTAAAGAACTAACCAACGGGGGCCTCCCAGCACCTGTGACTGACAGACAAATCAGCAGAATGGGAGCAGAACCATGGTTCTGTCAAAATGCCAGTACCGCAAATAATTCACTGACTGCAGGTCTGGTGCTTGGCTGATAAGGATGGAATGTGAACACTCAGGTCATGATCTAGGACAGGCAAACAGTACAGGACAATCTGAGATGCAGTGACCATACTGTAAAGGGAATATAAAAAAAAAAAATAGTACTGTACTGCAAAATGGATGTTTAGTGCCAATACCTTTTCACAGTCATTCCTGTGTCAACACTTCATTGGAACAAGTGTGTTAACACCATGCCTCCCGCAAAAGCACCACAAGCTTTTGCCACAAACTGAACTCGTAATCTTGCTATTTTTTGTAAAATATGTTCAACATTGGAACTGCCTGATAACTATTGTTCGTAGTACAGTCTTAACAGATTAGAGCAAAAACTCTAATAAATACCCATATGTTAAGTTTCAGTCCTGAACACTGAACCCCATGCATTAAAGCCAACTATGAGACTGATTTATATATCATATTCAGTGTGTAAGCAGTTTGGCAGATGGAAAAAGCTGGTTACCTCAGCCAGCCAGGTTCTGAAAGTGCAGTTATTAAAATTCATTTGGAAATGACAACAGAAAAAAAAAAAAAAGCTGTACCAAAAATGAGTCCTTTTGAATAATTTAAGGGTTCAAAAAAACTTTAATAATGTTTATATATCTTATTTATTTGTGCACTTTTCTTCTTAAACTGGTATTTTGAGTAGACTAACATTTATTTTCTGATACTTATCTTTAATTTAAATTTCAGAATTAGTAGACATTGGGATGCAGATTGAGATGGGAAGCAGTAAATAACACAGGTGCTCATTATTTGAACTGAAGGGAGTCAAAATTCAATAACAAAAGTGAGTTAATAGGCTCTTATATTGCAATTGCAGAGATTATGATGAATTATGAATGAAGGTTTTATGTGAAGCAAAAGAGAATTTCAAGGATCAAGCTGATAGTACTACTTGTATCTCATTAGCAGTAGTCATCACATTTGAGAACTGGCATAATCAGAATGTAGGGAAAAAACAAAAACTGTCATTTTAATACAAAGAACCACGAAAGAAATCTGAAATTGTCAAATGCCCAGAGCATACTTTGAGCGACCTTCCTGATAAAAAGACCGTACAATATGATTCAATTTTTGTTTAATTACATGAAGGATCATTTAAAACCCCATTTATCTGAAAAGTGCTTGGCATGGTAAATCCATTTAAAATGACACACAAGAATAGGTAATTAAAAATGCAAACTGAACTGAAGATTAAAAAGGGAGATTAAACCTAATATGCTTCTTTAAAAAAATACATACCCCATTATTAGAATGCAGATTGTTTCAATATAAAATATTCAACAGGCAGATCTGTGATTTTCAAAACCCAAGATTTTAACTGCCTGCTGCTCTGCTCATTTAAGAAGGCAGCTCAAACACAGCGGTAGCAAGTGATCCATTTTGCAATTGCACATTTTGCAAATACCATTGTTCAGGAATCTTTGAAGCAGAACAAATCAAATTTCTGGAAGCAAACCAACCCTGCCAGCTCCTGGAGTATTTAGGCTCAGCTGGGATTCAGAGTCAAGTCTCAGTTTGCTTCTTTTAGTGTTGCAGTATCTTTCATGAAATGAAATCAGGGTTTGCGTATGTTGCAGTGCTTCAGTACAGTCCTCAACAGATAGAAATCTCTATTAGGAAACTACTAGCAAAGCAAAACAGCCCTGAAAGCATTAACTGTAGGATTGCGGGCTTATTGGACATCGGGAAGGTCTGATGGAAAATGGAAACATACAGCCCAGAAAACAAGCAGTCCAAGCTTGACCTCTTGCTTATACGCATCGCACACTGTTGGACGCTGCTGGGGACGGAGCTAGACAAATCTCTGGTTTGGCCCACTGGCTAAATTTTGGCAGAGAGGGGCAGCTTCACTAGGACAGTCAAGTGAGGGAAAAAGGATCTGCTGGACACTGCCAATCAAACAGATGCTTTGGAATCTGGAGCACAGCTCTGCCGTGTAGAAAGAACAGGAATGGTTGAAGGGAGGAGGAAGGATTGAGAGCAAATAACACAGTCTTGAACCCACAGATATTACATGTTTTTCACCCCAATTTCTTTCAACTTGTCCGATCAGCTGTTACCCTCCATTCCAATCATCATCTTACACATAATTTGTGGAATACTTGAGAGTTCTTTAGATCAATGATGGTAAACAGAAGATATTATTGCAGGAAATCAACAATGTAAGAGATTTCAGCTAACTGGATTCCTTCCAATTAACTCATCTTCCACCTAACCTACATAGTAGGGACTAATTTAAAGATTAAAGTAGGAACCTACTGTTGTTCTAAGCAGAACAATATCTGCTTCTTCCAAGCTGCAGCGGATGCAGTTTGCCCACACATCCCACTCAGGCTTCCAGTAAAACAGCAGCAGCAGAGCCCCACAGGACAAGATGTATCCAGCGATGCACAAGGCCTTTCGGCAACCTTGGGTTTTGTAGCCAAAAATCTCCTGTACAGCAAAGACAAGGAAAAAATCATTACTATTTCTCTCAAAAGAACACCTGGAATACCACACTGTCCCACCATCCACTGCTTTCCCATAGGTACTGTTTGGTACAGTACTGTGGAAGAACAAGTCATAGAACACGTGGCTTCTTTATGTGTCCTAAACATGACTAGAAAAGATTTTGCATGTTCCACAGAAGTTTTCATCCACCTTCACAAAATCTGGAATTCTGTAGTCTGACCAAACCTCTAAAATAGTTTTACGTAGTTGTGAAACTCAGCACGTGACACTGTTATATGTGCACATGAGTTGTAATAACATCAAAATACAGAGGGCCTAACATTTAGGCATCAAGTCTGGAACACAGATTTACCTGGTCAGCTTTTTTAAGGTCCCTGGGTAAGACAGATGAAGCAGTTGAATACATCAGCACTAGGGGATGGAGACTGGTGCAGACCCACTGCAGCAGCCAAGACAGTGCCTGCTTCGGAATCAGCAGCACTACTGCCGTCCTGCCACAGCAATGAGTCTGCATTAACGCACCTACACTTTACAGACTCAGATAATGTCTCTGCCTGGTGCTGAATGATGCTGTGTGGCTGCACCAGCTGGAGCTGCTTTCACAACTCGGCACAGACACAGCCTTTGTAGGGCTGTTACCATCTTCCATGATAGCTCCAGTATGGGGATTTTGGACCTTGCTGATGTGCCATTGTCCTAACATCCCAAAATAATAATAATAACTGTTAGTAAGAACAAGTAATGAAGACTTGCAGAATGCTTTACATGTTCAGAGGGCCAAAGGAAGCTACTCACTGTAGCTGTATGAGTAGGTATTATTATTCAATTTTCAAAGCTGGGGAAATTGTTACAGTGAGGCAAGGTGACTTGCCCAAAACTTCAAAGGGATGAGTGTCAGCATTACAGCTTAAGAGCTGCCAGGTCTTGGTACCATGGCCAAATTCCCTCTCAGTAATGCTAGCAGGGATTTGGTAAAGGTGAAATTAAATGTATACAGTGAATTTATAGAGGAGACCCAGCCCTGATCTAAGATGGGAGATTGCATGGCTGCAATTACGTCGGGTGACCAGGAGAATTTGCTAACATAAGGGTTAAGATTCCTCAATCTCCTTCTTCCTAGTGTATCTGCAGCAATTGTGCAATCTGCTTCTGAAGATCAGATATCCGCAGCTACAGATATATTGCAAGATGCATTCATGAGGTGAGAAGAACAGGCAATGTAATTGGAAGGATGAGTAATGCATAATTCCTGGTTCTGTGCTGGTGTCTTTGCTAGTTACGCAAAACGCAGGCCCTACCCAGTGGTTCCACACACTGCCTTGGCCTACCTGCTCTATGTCATTCTCCAAAAGACAGACTCTGTCTTCCTAGGTAATATCCATTGGGTTTCTAAAGGGCAGAAATTGGCAGCTGTGGGAAAAAAGTATGGTAAACTACACAGGGGAGTGGCCTGCATTGCACAGGACCTGGTTATACCACCTTGAGAAGCACACGCTCAGCATTTTCAAAGGCTTCTATAATCTCTGAGCAGCCCAAGAGAATAAGGCACCTCTGCAGCAGATAGAAGGAAGCTCATGGAGGACAGCAGACAGCCAAGGTTGCTAGAAGGTAGTTGGTGTGGTGGTCATGTGCTATTAATATTCACATGCTCCTATAAACAGCTAAGGGGCTCTCCATTCACCTCTGCCTAGTTGTATACTTAACAAAAAGGTTACAAAATTAGTGTCAGCACCAGCATACAGAGTAGAACAATGTGAACTTATTGTTCACAGCAATGGCTCACTAGCAAGATCTAGATGCTTGGATCTGGACTTTACAGCTTGTCAGCAAGGCAAAGGAACTCCTAAGGAGACAGAGACACCTAAGGGAAGAACTGCTAAAAGAACGTGCCTTCGGACTTCCTCCAGTAAATGGCTGGACCTGGAACAACTGTAATAATACTTTCAAATTGGGATGGGCATGAATATCAGGGTGGAGAAGAATGAGATTGCTGCCATGTGCATCTTGCTACGGCCAGTGAATCACTCCTTTAATTTCCAGCTTTTGTGCCTTACACCCAAAGTCTGAGAAGTCAGTAAGGCTGTAGTTATTGCAATTAAGAAGGGATAGGGTGGGCACTCAGCACGTGACTGGCAGTCATTTGGGATCATCTTCTGTTGGCAGTCGTCTTCTCTGCTGAAATGCTGAATGATTCCCCAGGCCTGATATGACAACATAACCACAGAGCTAGGGCAGACTCTGCCTTTTCCTGCCTAGGAATCCAAAATACATATCTGAGTCCCCCTATGCCTGCATATGTTTCCAGGCCTTTGTTTTCCAGAATAGCTTCCCCTCAAAATATGGTTTGATTCCTTAGATCTCAAGACACCTCCCCAAACCAAGCATGCATCACTATTACTCATCTTGAAAACGAGGAGAGAGGAAGACAAGGAAAACAGCTCAGCTGGAAAAAAAAAAGGCCATGCTCTTAAGACATCCACTGCACTTTCTGAGGGATTTTGCTGCTTCTCACAAGGGACTTTCCCAAGATAGATAGATAGATAGACAGACAGACAGACAGACAGATACCCTTGAGCTGTTCTGACACAGTGCACATTCTGCCCTATGCACACAGGTGTTGGTTCAGGTTCGTTGGTTTGTGTCTTGCTGACTGTGATATTTCTGAATACAGGTGTTCAGCATTTCTACAAGGAGTAAGCTGGGAAAGAATAAATATCAGATGTTAACTGCTGTTTTGTATCTGGATGTCCATGCAGGAAACTAAAGCCAAAACAAAGCATTTCCCATGGTCTGGAAATGTCTGGAGCAGGTAACCTGGGCCACATCATTCAGAAGTAAAGCTAGGCAGGGAAATAGACCAAGCTCCCAACCTAACTTGTGCCAAAGTTCCCTGGGCTGGAACCTTTCAATACTTAACTTCAGAATAAAATGTTCTGTTAGGCTGAAGTGTTTTTCCTGACCCTGTGCCTTTAGCTGGAAGGACTATAGCAATGAATGCTGCATTCATAAAAAAACATTTAGTACATAAGTAACTCCTTGTTGAAACAGAAACAGTATTAGTGCAAACACTTCTCACTTGTCAAATACATCAACAGTGGAATTCTTTAGAAGAATTCTCAAAACCATTGTCTTCTCAAAAAAAAAAAAAGGTGGATATTAGACCCACAACAGAGGTATCCACAACGTGCATGAAGAAGGGGGAAACAGGTACACACATGATGCAGGTTTCTCAGCAGGTTTATCTAGCCACATGAATGCCTTGCAGTAATTAAGGTCTGGAAATTCTTCAAGCTTATTCAGGATTCATTAGGCTACTACAAAGCTCTCCAAGCAAATGCATGTCCACTATGGCAAACAATACTTCCAGGGCTGGCAGAAATCCTGGTGTCGATGTCACCAGTAAGAACATGTCTGTCAGGCTGGTACTATGTTAAGGAAAAGAGAATAACATTTGCTGGGTTGTATTTCATTGCACAAAGAGGCTGTGCTGATGCAGGCTTGCTTCCTTTGAAGATGGGTCTGATGAATACACATTTGCATATTGACAACTTTTCTACTGTGTGAGCAGGCTTTTAGGGCTCAATGTGTGCATTTGGCATATATAACATTACACAGCCAAATAACCTGGGTTCTTGAGGGCACCAGACTAAGAGATGGTGGCAAACAAAGCTAAGATTATCTATTTGTAAGACTCCAAAGGGCTTCTCGTTATCTCACAGGAGGTAGCACTGTCTACAAAAGAGACTGGTATGCAGGGCTCATCTCATCTCTGTAGAATAATTTTTAATAAATTGTAGTGTATTGTAAAACGTTGTTTCCTCATCTGTTAACATCCCCTTTCTCTTGAGACTCCCAATAGTCAAAAGACTGACTAAACCAAAATAGTTTAACTCATGAGTGAAGGGTCTGGGGAAGGGCTGTGGATTATGGGACAGAAAAAGCTGCCAGACCTATTCAGTTGGCAGAAAACATGCTTATTCCAAGAAAGGCTCTTAGCTGCTTTTACAATCATACAAAGCCAGCACTCATGGACTTATCCCTCTAATGTCCAGCAAGTCTTTGTTACTTATGCTTAAAAGAAAAATTGCCTGTAACTGCCAGGTCATCTGCACAGCAGAATTTAAATGCAAAAGTCAAATAAGTTCAGGCACCCTTTTCTTTGGTGAAAACAAGGCCTATAGCTACCAGCAAGGAGCCTGAACAGTGGCTGTGAACTATGGTATTTCTGGCAACCCAATCACCAGGTATCCTATTACGAACAACCTGTTGCTATAACAACAGATAATAGGATTAGACTTGAAAGACTGGTTAATATTCACAAGGAATTTAATAACTGAATCTTATTCTTACCAACCAGAACCTGTTTCATCAAAGGTTTTTTTCTGTTCCCTCTGAAGCCAGTAGCAACATTCACTATCATTCCATTAGGAACAAGGTTGAGCCTTTCAGTTTTTACTGTAATTTTAAATTTTTCAAACTCAAAGTACATAAAATTCCTGGATCAGATTCCCTTCAGAATTTTGGCACCTCAAAGGAGGCAGACAGCTGCCAATATGCACTGGCAAACTGGGGTTCACCAGCTGACTGACTGCAGTTGTCCCATTCCTTCAGATATAAACAACTGGAGAACACACTTAAGACAGGCTTCTGGCAATCCTTCCTGAAGCACCAGCACAATCTTTTGCACTGCAAGACTTATGCTTTGCACTTTAGGGTTTGTGCAAAGGGATAGACTAGTCCCAAGCTGTACAGAGAGGAGCACCAAATTGGCAAAGAGCATAAAGCTGTGGTTTTCCTTCCTCTTCCTATTCCACCAATAATTACTTCTCAAAAACACCTTCAAGCAGATCTTTCTGAAGGGGAAAAAAAAAAAAAAAAGGCAAGCTAATTCCTAAAATAAATCCCTACCTATTACATACCTATTGGCCCTCTCTGAGGCAAGCTGCTGTGTCCAGAGTGCTCTCACACTACCAAAATCTTTTCAGTACTACAAACGGTTATGTAGAGAGAAAGATACTATCTCATGCTCCAAATATACATTGCTAAGTTTTAGCTGGGTAGCAGGAGAGTGAACTCTCATTCAAGTAAATGTGCTCCAGCCATGTAAAGCAATCCCAAAGATGTACACAAGGATATATAGGGTAGGTTTCCTAAGTCAGAGTGATTATTCTTAAATACAGGACTATCTAGCATCTCAGCTGTACCAAGAAACAGAAACACTGAAGAAAATTTAGAAGTATTTCTTCTCATTAGAGCTCCCAAATTTTCCTCAGCAAAATGGACAGCTAGTTCAACACAGGAAATCATTGCATGTCCAGAGTCCAAATGAACTACTTGCATGCTTTCAAAATTACTTGAACTATTTCACTCTGGAAGAACTGGCACCTGAACAATGTCAGCTGTTACATTATTACACCAGGTGATATGATCTTGTTTGAGGAGTCAAGAACTACTTGTGAATAATTTGGTTCAGTGGATTAAACTGACTGTTAAAAATAATGTCAAAAAGTATTTTTTATGGCTTAGAATTTAAAAGAAATGTTGCAGGATCACTGAGACATTATGTGCCTGTGCCACTTACTGTGGCTGCCAATAATTTAAAATATCCGATTTTAACAAAGAAAGAATGTCTGCACATAATTCTCTTTTACCCCATGTACTCTCCTTCTCTCCTCTGCTTAAACACAGCCTTCTTTGTCCCTTTCTTCACAACTTCTCTCCCAACGTGTTACATTCTTTTACTCTTTCACACAAATACGCACATTAGTTGTTCTCTCTTTCTATACACACGTTTTTTTCCTCATGGTCTTACAGTACCTCAGACACCTTCACAGGTATCTTCCTCTACCTCATACTCATAACTTTTTTCTCTCTTACACATATGTAACAAAGACACATACATACCTGCCAAATCTAGCACAATTTGGCTATGGTTTTAATTGCACCTACTACTCAACTGCTTTATTAATCTTTTTTCTGTGATTTTCATTTGGGAACGCCAGGTGAATGAGCACTGCTCGTGCTCATTGCAGACACAGAGCACGACAACTGCCAGACAGCCTGGATTCACAGTGCAGATTGACTCAACACTGTGCACACACACCAACTATGCATGGAAAACCTCAGAATCACGGTGCAGATCACCAAGCACTGGACTCACGGCACGTGCTCAATATGACACTGGTGAGAAACACGAACATTACCGGGCAGGTAATGTGGGATAGTTGGCTCCATGCGTGCACAACTTGGGAGTCCCAGTAGTGCACAGCTAGAATTGGACACGCAGGGTACAATAGCGTGGCTCTACACAGTACCAGGCAGTACATTTCAACTTAATTAGCTCAGGCTCAATTCTGGCATTGCTAGTGACAGCGCCAGTAGTGGGAAGAGAATGAGAGGGTGTTTATGGTCCTAGAAGGACAGGGGCAGGGTGGAGCGCAGACACAAAACCAGCAGCCGCTGGGAGCTGGGGAGCAGTGGCACATCAGGAGGATGGTCTCGGCACTGGTGAGGCCCCACCTCGAGTACTGCGTTCAGTTTTGGGCTCCTCACTACAAGAAGGACATTGAGGTGTTGGAGCATGTCCAGAGAAGGGCTACAAAGCTGGTGAGGGGTCTGGAGGACAAATCTTACGAGGAACGACTGAGGGAACTGGGGTTGTTCAGCCTGGAGAAGAGGAGGCTGAGGGGTGACCTTATCACCCTCTACAACTACCTGAAAAGAGGGTGTAGAGAGGTGGGGGCTGACCTCTTCTCCCGGGTGACAAGTGAAAGGACAAGAGGAAATGGGTTTAAGTTATGTCAGGGGAGGTTTAGACTGGATATTAGGAAACATTTTTTCACGGAAAGGGTTATTAAACATTGGAATGGGCTGCCCAGGGAGGTGGTGGATTCACCATCTCTGGAGGTGTTTAAAAAAGGGGTAGATATGGTACTTAGGGACATGGTTTAGAAGTGGGTTTTGTCAGAGTAGGTTAATGGTTGGACTTGACGATCTTAAAGGTCCCTTCCAACCTCAGCGATGCTATGATCAGCACCAGGGCTAGAGCCAGGAGCGGGGCGCCGCCGGGGGGTCGCTGACAGCGGCAGAGCCAGCCGGGTTCTGCATTGCACGCAGCTAATTAGTCCCCACCCTCACAGCCAGCGCCTTGCACTCCCCGCAGTGCTCAGTTCATGCTGCCGGCTGACTCTGTACTGCATTCCCCAGCGCATCTCAGATTACCCAGGTTTGCGTTACGCAAAATATGACATCTCCCCCTTCCCTGGGTGGCAGAGAGCTGACTGAAAATCTGCGTTTGTATCTAGGGATAACAAACGTCCACATTTTTTCCAAGACGTGGTCTCTTTTTCACTAAAACAGAATTCTCAGTCAGTAGATTTTTAAGATTTCTCCAAGATTTCTGGAAGTGAACAGTCATGTCCGCTTGCAAGTGACTGTGCTTTGCTGGGACTGCTGTACACCCAGAAATCCTACACGCACTCATAGCACAGCTACAGTGGCTCCGCAGCATGGGAATTTTGAGAAGCACTGCATTTACCACACATGCATGAGAACTGTTGCTCTACAGCTGCACCACGGGTCTGACATCCCCAGCAGAATCGGTTAGGTGGACAGAATGCATATGCAACAAACAGCTGATCCACAACACGCAGTACTGCCAAAGCAGATAAGAAGCACTGAATTCACTGCTATTGTGCTCTGGGCTTACTATTTAAGAGAAGCACTATGCAATAGATCAGATACTCTGTATAAACACGGGACTATTTCCACATGTTACAGAATGCAAGTAAACATACTCCTCCCTGGGAAATTCTGGAAAGAAATATGGTAGTTCTGTATTTAGAAATCCAGCTTTATACAGGCGCTCCATCTGGAATAGTGTCACCAATTCAACAGACTGCATTTCCTAATAATTTACACAAACATAACACACATGTGTTTATGCTCCAGAGAAAGCCAAGGTTCCCAGTCCTCATCTAACTGGAGCTGACCCTAAAGATTCAGCTGTCAAATGGTTAGGAACACTGCTCCGGCACACCCCTCAAGCTCATGTAAGACCACCTCCACCTAGATGTACAATGCCACATCAATAATCTGTTGAGCCATCTCCTGTTGGAGGGAATAACCAATTAAATCCAGTGGACACATACAACTTCATTTTCTTTCTGCTAAAAAAAATTACATCCCTCTCTGACTGTATGTTTCTGCTATGGGAACACCCCCACCATCCAAAATTAAATTACAGACTGTAGCATTTTATTACAGAACATGTGCCACCTGCTGCTTCAAGTTGAGAAAGACCTCGACAGAGATACAACTCACCATCTCATTCTCTTCTCCCTGGTTAAGCTGTGCATAATGGCTCTTAGCAGGGTTTTCCCCCATGGAATGACCCTCTGGAGACTTTCTAGAGCACCCTCAGGACAGGTCTTCAGCGTTGTGTGCTTGAACTTCCACATTGAGGAAGTGCTCTAAGTACACACCTTCCTTATAACTCTGCTGATGTGTGAAGAATAGAGCTCCTCCCTCTCTGTGGGGTTAGCAGGTAACATTCATCCCTCCTCCCTTCATTCTGCTGTTGGAGTTTTGTGACTGCGAGGGTACATGCAAAATTCACTCAAAGACACTGCAAGAAAGAAAAAGTTAGATCTCACAAGTGTTTGCCACAATATGCCTCCAGGTCACAACTCTGATAGGTGCAAGCAAGCGCTGTTGGCATGCAACTTTCAGGGGAGAGCAAGAGGGGAATATTTTTCAAGAGATTATGGAATCACTGGAGACCAGGAGTGTGTCCAAATGAGAACAAAAATAGGCATTGCTGTTGTTAACACTCTTAGCAACCAGCCTGAACTGTGTCCAGCTGTGATCCCCACATATGCCTTGGAGAAAAATTCAAGCTCTGGCATTGTAAAAAGGGGTCTCTGTTTGTGCAGGTGCATTTACACACTGACTGTGTATCAGGATCCAGCCATGTAGGATCTGTAACCAGTATTTTTATTCATTATTAAGAATATCATCACAGAATCTCTTCTGACCTCACCATATAGCTTTGGGAAGCATCACTGAGGTTATTTACACACTCCTGGGAGAAAGTGGAGTTTCCCACTGATGTCAGTGAACTGGATACAAATGCCTTGACCTCCAAATCAGGGCCAAAAGGAAGCTGGCAAAAAAATAGCACTGAGAGTTTCATCACCTCCTTTTTTTTGTTACTGTCCGGCTGGATTTATTTGTCTTGTCATTCATTCTCCTTTCCTTGCCCTTTGCTATTTTTTAAGAAGTTACACACCAAGTATTTTAGGAATGAGGTCAGGAGAGGCAAACCTGTTCTTCCAGCAAATATATTAAGGAAACTAAAATATTATTTCTAGGGTGATTGAAACAGATCAAGAGGGGCCAAGTTAGTTCCTGTTCATCAGCATTTTACTTCCATGTGGCATGGCCTTGTACAAATCTCAAGCACCAGGAAAGACCACTGCCTATCCTGCAGTGGGCAGGCTCAGAGAAACTGAAATGGGACAAATACAGGGAACGGAGAAGAGAAAATGAGGGAGCTAGGTCAATCAACACAAGAAAAGTTGCCCATTGCTAATAATGTGAGCCAGGCACAGACCTGCAAACCAGATGCGCACGTATGCACAGCACAGGGTTGTTTTTATTTTATGTTTGTAAAATGCTGGTGACGAGCAGTTTGCATTGGACACCTAGCACACTTTCAAAAGGAACCCAGACCAGAGGCAGGACAGGAAAGAATATAACTGTACTAAGCTGTGTTAAGGGTGATTTGTTGCGACAAGATCAAGGGGGAACAAGGTGCTCTCCGTACCCCAGCTTCAGTGTTACCCCTTCCTTCCCCCCACTGCAACTCTGAGGGTAGCTTTAAGCCTCTCAACTTTTCATTTTGTTCTTCTGAGACCCAGGACCACGAACTCTCCAGTTACTGCATGAGAATCACAATTTTCAACTAAAAATTAAAAAGGAAGAATGCAATAAAGTCCATTTCTGATAAACCTGATTACACGGGAAAACTGAGCAGTGCTATCTAGAAGCTATAAAAGACAGGAAACGACTGCAGAGGTACCTTTTCCAAGGCAGACTGATGATGTCAGGAAATGATTCATTATTCTGGGAGGTGCCAGGGGTGGAAACCAGGAGTGCCACACACGCTTTTTCTGCCTGGTCAGCTTTTGCTGCTTCCCCAAATGTCAGCCTTGCTCTTTCTAGTTCTGTAGAAGACTAGGGTGCAGTAAGGGTCCTTTGCTGCCCTTTCACAGCGAAGACAGACGAGCTGCATGCAGAATATCCCACCAAAGCTGGGTGTTCAGGGAAGAATCAAGGATCATCCAATGTATTCATTATTTATAGGCTTAGTCCAGCTCCTATTGACAATTTCTGCTCCTACAGAACACTCTTATTAGGGAGATCTATATCTTCACACCTGAAAACAAAGAAAAAACAGATTAAATGTGTAAAACATTCATCATTTCTATAGTTTGGCAACCTGTCATAATATTCCAGAAAAATCTATTATTCCAGAACCAATGAAGGTGGTGGAATTTGTTCATTTTCTTTAGCAGGTTCACGTTCTCCTGGAGAAAACACCTCTAAAGCATCCAAAGTATTAGAAACTTTAGTTCTGTGATGACCTCTACTGTTCAAAGTAAGAATTACAGATTAGTTTACAAATAAAAAGTTATTTCTATCATGGCCTATGGAGTATCATCATTCTTATTTTTAAATTGAAGTTTGCCTTAAAAACCAGATATAAATCACAAAAATAACTGGTCGAATTAAAATGCAAAAGCAAAGGTAAGGTTTAAAACAAAGACAGTCCCTTAAATTTATAAATAAACATATAAATCTAAAAGCAAGCAAGAGACAAAAACATGTGCCTCACCTCATCCCTACAACTTCTCAGTCCTGAAAATACATGTATGTATTATGTTATCCTTGTGCAACTTATTTTGCTCTAGAAAATCCCACTGTATAAATAGAAGCCTGGCCTATAAAACACCCCAAATCCCTTTTTTTTCTGTTTAGTTGAGCGTGTGAGACCCAGTTCCGGGCATATTACAGAAAGCAAGCTGTGAACCAACTGGTGACAGTCCACTGGACAGCACAGAGAAGAATGGGAAAAGAGTCAGAAAACATAGGACTTGGGGTTATTTAATCTGAAGGAGACTGAGAGGAGTCATGACAACAGTTTTCAAACATGCAAATGGAGAAAATTATATTGTGTCCACTATGGATAGAGTTAACTTGCTGCAAGAAAGATTCAAATCAGGCACAAGGGAAAACTTTCTGTCCATGTTAGCAAGCCATTGCTAGGTCAACACTCAAAACGCCTGTGGTCTTTACGGAGAGGTGAAGCACGCACCTCTCAGAAATGACGTGACTCAAGGTGGCTCTGTCTGAGGGCAGATGGCCAGATCTGCTGAGCTCTCCTGGTCCCTCCTCTGCCTCCTGCTTCCGCGTGGTCCTGCCAGCAACCCCCCCTCCATTAACTCACAGAAGCCCATTTGGACACACCTCGTGTTCTCCAGCTTTCAAGGCAGCGCTGCCACCCATTTCACGCACTTCAGCGCAACAACAGCTGGGAACTCACCGGGGAATCTTATTAAAGCGGCGTGGAAGACCCTGGTACAACCAGAGGCCTCCACCAGGGGCTAGGCCTCACTGCCCTCTCCAGCCCTGACCGGCCGGGCCAGGCCGCGGAGGCGAATCCGGGCCGCCCTGGGGGTGCCCTGGGCCAGCCCTGAGGCGCTGAGGCCTGGCCGGGTTGTGAGGAGCACCACAAGGCCCTGCTGTGGAGGAGCCATAACCCCCCACCCCTCCGCTCCCCCTGGCCGGGCAGCACGCCCCCACACCCCCAGCGGTGCTCCCTCAAAACCCTCTCCCGCCGCCGCCGCGCCCGGAACCTTTGCGCGGGGAGGCGCGGTTTCCAGCCGGGCCGGCCGCACAGGACCGCGGTGCCCGGAAGCGGCGGCAGCCCCGTCAGCCCGCGGCCCCGGCGGCTCCACCTGCCCTTGCCCGCGCAGCCCGGGGCGCCAGGCGCGGCGGCGGAGCCCCGCTGGGCGGCCGCGGTGCGGGCGGCTCCTCCGGGCCCCTCCTGGCCTTTAGGATGTGGCGGACGCGGGCGGCGGCGGCTTGGTGAGCGGGGCGGGCCGTGACAGGGGTCAGGGCGGGCGCTGCGGGCCGCCGGCGGGCCTGGCCCTCCCGGGGGCGGCGGCTGTACGGAGCGAGCGGCCGCCAGAGCCGCCACCCTCTTTCTTCCCACCTGCGGGCCTCTGCCCCGGGCGCGGTGTCGGTTGTAACAGCCGCCCCGGCTGAGCAGGCCCTGGGCACCCGCGGGAAGGGGGCTGCCGGCGGGGGAGGCCGGGGCCGCACAGCGGGTCGGGGTGCGCGGTGAAGGGGGGGTATGTGTGTATGAATGGCGCAGGGGCGAACCTGAGGCCTGCTGGGGTGGGGCCGCTGCTCCCAGGCGGGGACATTCCCCATCCTTCAGCTCCCCCGGGACCTGGGGGCGCGATGCGGAAGGGAGCTGCGTCTCCCGCATTCCCGCCCTAGGGAGCCCGGACCTTGGCCCTCCCCAGCGGTACCCGACGTTCCTCTTGGCTTTCACCGTTCTCCTGCGCGATTCCAGGCAGGAGCGGTGAAACCGAATGGCTGGTAATCCCACAGCGTTCCTTAGTAGATTTGGGAGCGGCAGTAGGAAAATAAGAGTTGTCTAGTGCTGAATGAGAAAGAAAATACCACAGTGCTCTTTGTTGGGTTTAATTTGAAAGACTGCTTCACAGTCATAGCTATTAAAAGTGTATATAAACTGTTTTTACAGAAAACTTGTTCCAGCTGGGGTGAGGATTTTTTGAACTCTTAAACTGGAGCGATATGTGTAAGATGTTGGGTATGGCCTCCAGGTGGAATGCTTGGCTACCAATAGTAACAGGCCACTTTTTCTTGCTTTACAGTGTATCTGTAATCTCCATGCAGTGCAGGAGCAGTCAGGTGGCAGGCCTGTAATCAGGAAGATTCTAATGGCAGAGCTACTCATGTCTGGAAGGCTTTCTAGAGGCTTTAAACTTGGAACTCATTAAATACCTCATGTAATAACATTGTTTTGGCACCCTTTTCAATCTAACTGCACTTTTCATTGAAGATCTTAAGGTGATTTTTTTTTTGTCAGTGTTCATCAAGAGTTTTTAGCAGCAGGAGGAGAGAAGAAGGGTACTTTCCAAGAAAAGTGAAGTTTTGGTACATTGATGGAGTAGTGATTTTTTTAAATAAATTTATAAGATTTTATATGTGCAATTAAAGCGGGTAGGGTTTGAAATATGCAACAGTACTCAAAATGTAATTGTTGCTGATTAAGTTCTTGCTATAACAATTTGTGATGAAACTCAATTTTGCCTTCAGTTTAAACATACAGAATGAATGCTGTAAAACACAGTGTATTTTAAAAGAATGATCACAAAGAAGAAAATTACATAATATTACAAAGTGCCTTTAACCAAGGTGAAGACTAATAATGAGAAGTGCCTGCCATAGTATATACTGCCACTTAGTCTCTGGTGAAAATACTAAATATCTGTATAGTGGCAGTGACTGCAAAACAAAAGAAATAACAGCCCAGTCATCAGATTGCTTCGTACAGGCTTACCACATCCTGATTTAAAATACTGTTTTCAAAAGTGGGAAATAAAACATTTCTAGTGTGGAAGCACTTTTATTTTTTTATTGTTATGTAGCCACTGGTTAATTTCTGAGCCTCTTGTAATTCCAAATAAAGAGGAGAAACTTGTTTCTACTTCAGGGATTATTCTGCTCCTGCTTATTATCCTCTTTCTAGATATTAAGTTTGTTATTGCAAAGGCACAGCCTTCTAGGTAGTGTAGTATAGCAACAAGAGAATACCCCTCAAAATCTTACTGACTTTTATGGACAAAGGCTTTTATAACAGTCAGCAGAGTTCCCTTTTTTTAAGCTTTCCGTTACATTAAAGGAAATTTCTAAACCTAGATCATTGGAAGAATTGGTCTTTTAAGAGAGGAAAACATCTCAAGTCACGTGATTCTGATTTTCAACTGATCTTCCAAAAGCGCAATTTCTGGGTCAAAAGTGCTTTTATAACAAAGACTTCCACTTTTTTGGACATTAAGAATATGCCTGTCATAGACAATGTTGTCTCTACTGCATGGAAAATCTCAAGGCAAAGAACTGTATCAATTATAGAGCATGTTATTAGAAAATGCTTTAATATTTTCCATTTCATATGATTCGCTTACTCTCTTTAAGACCTGTTAATTTTAAATGGTTTAGGATTACGGGATGAATAATTTGCCTTCTCAATGGTGTGAAGCGCTTTCTTCGTTTGTATTTGTCCCCTTTGTAAGTAAATGCACTTAATAATATTAAAAACTCTGAAAAAAGCATCAAGGAACAAGGATTAATTTCAAGAACTGTAACTTCACTCATATTTTGCATCCCATAAATGATTTAATATTAACCATTCCAATGTGATGGTGAGACTACAAAGTTGCAGAAGAAATTGCCTTTTTCAGAGCAGTTGTCTCTTCCATAAACTAGCAAAGCCGCCTCAAAATGTTGAAGCATGCAGATAGTGTAATAGAAAGTATACAAGGCGCTTCATTCCAACCTATGTGTTTGTTTTAACATAGGCATGATTGATAAGGTTCCTGTGTTTTAACATGTGTATTCATAGCTGGGCTCTGTTCAAATCTTTCAGACTGAAATTTTCCCTCTTACATAAATCTGAATTACTTTATTGAAGTCTTCAACAAACACGGTGCAGCAATCTCCAGAAGTAATCTTCTCTATGCATGACCTGAGACAAAACAATAATGCTGTAATCCTAGAACTGCAGAATATTAGAGTGAAAGAAACTGAAAGATGTCATTACGTACATGCTTCAGCTGCAGAGGAGAATCTGCTTTGCTGAAAAACTACAAATGTATTTTGCAAAGGAATATTGCCTGTGTATTATTTTTTTGAAGTTTGAAAAACCTTGATAAACTTAATGTTCTCCAGAAGTTAGTTTTGAATAACAAGACAGGCCGAACTGTTAAGTTTTCTTTTATGTTGCAAGTTGATCATAGTCTTCTGTGGACTCTTAGCTCCAGTTTGCCCAAACTGTGTTTTACCATAGACATGTTACTTGTCTTAATCCAGCATGGAAGTTAAATTTAATTCATAACAGACTTCGTAAGTGGTATTTAAGGCTTTATTTCTGTAATCACTAGATATGCTATATCCATTAATGATGTTTACAGCTTTTTATTTTCCTGGTACCACACCAAGACAGCTGGAAATTCAGCACGATGCTCTAATTTATCTGTAACCAGCTAAAATGTAATGTGAATTACTTCTAAAGAGATTATTGAATTAATGGTGTGTTGAGGAAATCTGTTACTTAAAGTTTTTCTTTCTTTCTTTTAGTGTCATCTGCCGGAGTCTAGCAAATAGCAGCTATGGAATAAAAAGAAAATCACCACTTCAAAACTTGCATCTTGTTTCCCGAAGTATACATCATCCCTACTATCCAAGTTCAAAATTTCAAAGACCTCCATTAAGGATATCCATTCAGCTGTTCTCTTCTCTTAATCGTCTTCCCCTGCGCAAAACAAAACTTTTAAATGTAAAATATGGATACCAGTTCCACAGGAACTTTTGGCTAGCAAGACTAGCATCAAGGCTTCTCAAACTTCGCTATCTTATATTAGGATCTGCTGTAGGTGGTGGTTATACAGTTAAGAAGGTATTTATCTGTGGAAGATATTTTACTCATTTTGTCTTTGTTGTTATTATATACTTCAGAACAATACTTCTTGGTCTATCCACAAAAATACAAGATATCGTTGTTTGGTTAACTAATGACAATAAAGATGAGTGAATATGGAAAACAGATTGTTTAGTATAGATTTTAAAAGATCTAAGTAGTATCATTCATATCTAAAAGATGGTGGGTTAGTATGTTTTACATGTAGGTATTACTTTTCAATAGATTGCTCATATGCTTCTCTACGTACATTTCGTCTTCTATTTCTACTATTATTTTTTTTTCCTTTTTGTATTAGACGTATGATCAGTGGAAGGACATGATGCCAGATCTCGATGAATATAAGTGGATTGTTCCTGACTTCATTTGGGAGCTTGATGAACATATTGACTTCGGTATCACAAAAGCTAAAATGTTACTCTATCTAAAGATTAGCATATGTAAAACTCAAGGGCGTAGGTCCTCAGCGCCTCTCTCTAGTAGTATCTTTAGAGCTCTAATTTGAGTGAACTTTTATTGTTAGTTTGATGTGTCTTACCAAGGTGTTTGTATCAGTGTGTTTGTAGGAAGAAATTAAACATTGTTTAGCATTGATATTCCGTAATTCGTCCTTTCATTTGAATATGTTCTTGGTCCTTCCATATGGCCGTGTAATCCCATTGTTAAAAGGAGACTTGCAACGTGATCAAGGGGACTTACACAGGTTTTGGTACTATTATGCACAAAGTTCTTTCTTTCTATATGAATGATGCTTACAAGAAAAATTTTAAATATAAATAGATAAGTAAAAGATATGTATCAGTAAAAGACCAATTGAAAATGCAGAATAGTTAACCTGTCTATCTACAAAATTGTCCTTACGATAAGAACAGAAAATGAAAAATACAGACTCTGTTTTCCTGAACCTTCTGGTTACAGTAGTTTTTTTGCATATATTCAGATTAAAATGTACAAGAAGTGTAATTTTAAAACATCCTCTACAAAGTATGTAGAGAATAATGTATGAAACGTGGTGAAATACAGCAATACGTTTTAAATAATTTTAAAGTACCTGAGGCAACCAACTTATCAGGAAGTTCAAAGTCTAAGAAAGCAATTGATTTTTCAGATTTGATAATCTTTCTCAACACTAATGGGGGGAGGTGCATGTGGAAAGAAATTTTTTAATTCTTTATTAAAAAAAAAAGAAGGAAAAACCCACATCCTGAAACAGTTGCTATGTTTTACAGCCTAAGCCATTTTTGTTCACAAAAATAATAGGAAAAAAATCCCTACTCACTACCTGTTGTACTGTTTTCCTAGAAAAACTTATCAAAGCCCTTCCTGATGCAGATGACCTTGCCAAACTTCTGCCTGACTTTGACAAGATTGGAGAGAGCTTCGCTTCACTGAAAGGATTTTTTTCTCCTGGTGAGAACAATTTTTCAGCTTCGTTTTAATTTTGAAAACATAACTATTACAAGATGAGGTTACAGATATGTCCTTAGACAGTAAAAGAAAGCGGATCCTGAAAGTGCATGCCTTTTCATTGAATATTTCATCTGAAAGTGTTATGGACACAGGTAAGTGTAATTTATCTTTAAAAGCAAGAATTCTAGTAGCAAGTACAGAGAACCAAAATGTGAAATTGAATAGAAAACTAGAATTCATGTACAACCCTAAACAAACAGATTGAAAGCTAGATTGCTTCAGTGAGTCACAGAAGGTGGATGTGTCCCACTGGAATTTGGAGAAGGTGAGAGTGACACTGGGCAGTAACAGTACCACAGCTGTTACAGGAGAAAAGAGTTGGATTATTGAGAATGATGGCTCTTAATGTTGCAAGCGTGGGAAATAAGAATTGTAATGAAGGTATTCTTTTGGGTTGAAAAATATTTTCCACCTGGACACAGCTCCAGAAGGACTTGCTTGAGTATTTAGCTTAGGTAGGGGCTGCATTTCAAAGGAGTAGCTAGGAGTTCTGAACTTTCACAGAAGAAAAGGGATTGGTTTGTCAATTCAGTGTGTCCAGGTAGTAGCAGGCTTAATGGTTTTCAGGTTTTGGGAGACTTAAAAGACACTTCTGATTGGTAGACTTTTAAAAAGTAAAAATGATTGATTTGATCATCATATCTGACTTGCTAATGAGCACAGCTCAAAACTTCACCCTGTCATTCTTGTAATAAAGTGCGAAATTATTCCTATTGTATACCTTAATAATTGTGAAACTATGTAAATTTGTATTCATAAAAGATTATATCTGTGAGGTGTTGCAGTCATTGCTCTAAGTGTGTTTGAAAATATTTCTGTATCAGTGTGCATAGGAAGTGTATTTTCATACATAAGAAGTGTATTTTATACTGTCAGTGGAAGAACTAGTGTATTAATCTTGCAAACTCAGCGAGCACCCAAGTAGGGATCAAGTTCAACTGAGTGACAAGTAAATTACGGTCTCCTATGTGCTTTGGCTTTTTAAGATTTTGGCTGTTTAAAATTGTGGTGGTGTTGACAGATATTGTGAGATGTCACCTGTTGTTTGTTGTCATACTCACATGGGCATAGTTGCCACTTATGATTGCGTGGTCCTTCAAATGAGACAAAGATCCCTCATCTTTGTTTTGAATTTTGTTTTGTATTTATAATTTTTATTTCCCCTCTTCTGCTGATTTTTCACAGGTTACAATTTGGTTAGTGAAGTCTTAGGAGCTTCTGATCTACTTCTGTTGTTAGGTGTGTAAAAGCCCTTTTTACTGCCCTTAACCTGCCTCTTTAAAGCAAACCCTTAAAACACTACTATACTAAGAGGAGTGAATATCAATGTAAACACAACTATTTAGAGCGATTTAATATTGAATTACAAATACTTTCCAACTATTTTAAAAATGCTTAGGTCCTCCCCTGTGAGAATGAATAGATGAATGGTTGTTATTTCTCTGCCACAGTCCTTAGCAGATGCTTTTTATTTCAGGTATTTTTCGGAAGCTTGTTTTGAAAACCTATGTCATTACAATAGGAAATATTATTATTTTTTTCTCATTGCAAGAATACCAATGGAATTTGTATTATTCTTTCATGTTTATCAGAAATAATTATTTTACAATGTTTTCAGAACTTTGGTAGTCTAACTGAAGCTGCCTCCTCCCTTGTGATATAACTAATCTGAGTCACAAGCTAGATATAAAGTTTTCAGATGAGTTTTAAACTTAATTTCTTTTTCAGTTTCTTAAGGTGAAATTTTTTTAATAGGAACTCCAAATATTACTGAATTAATAATTCATAGGGGTTGAAACTTTAATTTTATAGTAGGTGTAGTTTGAGAATTATTATGTGTCTTTTCATGTTATAATGAGTTTCTGTAATTATGTCCTAGGTTCTCCAGGAGAGACAGCATTCAGAGCTACTGACCAAGGATATGACAATGACAAACAGTACAAGAAGGTAATTACTCTCTTGCAAAACTAAAAATGTCTTGACAGCAGGTAATTTTTTAAAGTGTTTCGACAGCTAGTTGCAGGTGTTTATTTGAAGCAGCTTGAATAGAGTTTACCATTGAAAATTACTTGCATGTGCATTGTTGTTCTTAATATATAAACAATACAATGATAAACATCTTGGTGTAAGGAAAATACAAGGCAGTCATAAAAATCTTTAGGATAGCATTCTTAAGAAAATTGGTTTGTAATAAGAATGTAATTTTAGGTATTTTGTGCACATTAGCAGTTTTTCAGGGCGTGTTCTCAGTGGCACTGGAGCATATAGCTTATTACTGAAGTTGGTGTAGGCTTTTATAGTTATTTTCAAGCATTTTTGCTGGCAACCTCATTTCTGTTGATACTTTCACAGCTGTGATTCTTAAGGATCTGCCTTAAAAAATTTCTGCCTTAATAAATAATTTCTGTTTCTTAAAGCAGTCTGTATTTTTGCTTTCTTTATATAGATAAAGCATGCATCACATCTTTTATTTTTTTTTTTTACTATCTTCTGGGAAAAAATGTTACTGTATTTTGATAACTAAAAGTTTTAGCATTTTTTACTTGAACTAAGGAAAGGGAAGTTGATTCTTTTTTGCTTTTATGAATAGTAGATCCTATTTCTATTGAATTCCTAAATTGTAATGTTTCTCATTCTTTAAAGGCTTTTCATTTTTCCTGTGTATATTTTTAAAAATTACTTTTAAAACTAGAAGGAAAATAATATATATTGGGGAATTTGTAAATTATATATTTACTTTTGCAACTGAAAGTGTCTGAACTATAACCGGGGCTTTTACTTAAGACATTTCTGTATATGCAGGCATGTATACATTTATTCTACATTAATTCTGCATGGCAATATATAGTGAAACCTGTACAAAGCTCACTTTTTATAACTGTTTTTTTCCCTTCACAACAGTGATGGATTTCTACATGAGAATTAAGTTAGCTTTTTGTTTCCCATTTGTCAGTAAACTGTCTATATATGTTATTTTCTCTTTAGTGATTGCTTGGCACAGGTTTCACTGTTTAAAACATAAAAAATACTTTACTATTGGTTTGTGAAGAAGTGGCCATCTTAGTTTATTGTCTTTGATAACTAAATTAACTGAGATTTTTACTGAATACCAGTAATATCGCTAATCCATTTTTTTGGATGCAGTGACATCTGCATTTTATTGTTGCCAACAAAACTTCGGCTGTGGTATGGAAAGTAACAGCCTATATTAAATCAATACGATTTAGAAAATGTAGTCTGGTGTACTAATTTTTGTTATTGCAATTATATCTGATATGTTACACTTAAACTGTTGGTTTGCTAATTAGTATGATCAGTTTTGGTTGTAATATTCAAACAAGACACATATGAATACCTAACAAAGCATAATCGCTTAGTTTATTGGCAAGCAAAATTATTATTTTCAAGACAATGGGTTAGATGGCCTTTTTTCATTCAGTGCTTTCCACTGCCAACCAATACTTCTAAGAATTGTGATTGTATGGATGCATAAAGTGCTGTAGCATGGTATTAAATGTGTTGGGTGAGCTGGTTTTCTTTGTTTCATTGTGAAAAGATGAGTAACTGTCTAAGGAATCTAGGAATTCCTCATCTGGAGGAAAGTTCTGTAGCACTGTTATTGGGCATGGTCCTCAGAGGGGCCTTTAGAAACTTCCTGTTACTGCTTCTTGCCAGCTAGTGTGTTTATCTCATAATCCCTTATTTAATACAAAAGGTGCAATTTTTTGAAAAGATAATTAGATGAAAAGTACAGGAGCGTTCAGATAAGCAATTGAAATAAATGGAGTTTAAATCTGTTTCTACTTGTATTAAATAAGAAATTTTGTTCTTGTAGAAAGAGGAGAGAAGATAGTTACAAAAGCTACGGTGTAGTAAAATATGGTATTGTACTGTATGTGTGGGACTAGTTCAGGTTTGCACTTGAAATGGCAGTGTTGCCTTCATAGAAAATGCTTGTATTATTGTCTGTCTCCAAAAAAATTTTCTAAAGAGTTTCAGCTTCGTATTAAAGCAGACAAATTCCAAAGCTTAGCACATTTTTGAAAGAAAATTTATAGTGGTTATAGCTGTGATGAAGTGAGTGTGAAAAACGTAACTCAAGTATTGATTTGAGGCTTAGAAGCCAGATAAATAAATAACTCAAAACCAACCACACAGTCCTTTCTCTGCCTTTGGTAATTTGATCAAATCTCATGCCTTGAAGAACCTGAGGCACCGTTGAGGATTTGGCAGTGCGTAGACTGCCTCGTTCAGCCAGCACAGGGTCACCTTCAGTCGGTGTAAGAAGTGGCAGAATAATTCTACAGCTCTTCACTACAGCTGCTGCAAGAGAGTGAAAAAGAGGCTTTAGTAAGGAGTATCACTTGATTCGGACCTCTTTTATTTTTTAAACATTCTCATTTTTTCCCTTCTTTCTTGCAAGTTATTCAGTAAAGTTTCCATAAATTTCGCTCTTCTGTTCACAGCACTGTTATATTTCCAACTTAATTCCCAGTTTCATGTTACAGAGATGCTAGATTAAATTGTTGTGTTTATTCAAATTCTTAGAAATCGATCTCTTGACATGCCTCGTCATTTTCACCCCTTTACAAGCCTCAGTATTTAATTATTTTTCCTGCAGGGACTTACTGTGGCTCAGCTTTTCTCATGAACAGTCACACTGAAGTCAGTGGGAAATAGAGGAAAGAGTCAAGACATGCAAAAAGGCAGGGCTTTGGTTGCTCATGAAAATGGACACAAATACTTTAGTCATGAGAAACTTTTAAATTAAAGAGATAATCATACTGAACTGAAGTACAACATATTAACTTTTAATGTAGAAGAATATATTTCTTTTAACGCGTATGCAGTAACAATGTCAGTGCTTGTTTTGCCTTTTTTTATTTATTGTGCACCCAGATTCTCATGATATTTTTGCAGGGTTTGTGCCACTGTGTGTGTCAATTAGTGTTACTCCGCTTTACGTTGTTTCTTTGATAATGAAAAGAATAATACAATGATTGTAAACAACTTGGTTATTGAAATCCCATCAATTGATCAGTGTTGATTTTTCGGGATAAAACTCTTTAAAATAAATAGTTTATATTTTTATATTTATTTTATACAGCAGAGAGATGTAAACATTTTTGTTTGTGTCCTGGTTCGTACCAGCCTGGGTGTTGTGTGTATAGTTCTCTGCTATTCAAGGTTCTTGATACTATTTTTTTTAATTCAAACCTGTAAAGTAATAAATAGAATATAAAGCAAATAAGATTATAGACTGACATATACAACGAAGAAAGTGTTATTGAGAAGCCTTTTAAGTCACTGTAATTTTTACTTGAATATTTTATTAAATAGAGTAACTGTAGTTGAAAAGGGCTCTTCATACTTTATTATGGCGTGAGAGGCACATGGACCAGGTGTCTTAGAAAGTAATTACATGTTAAATAGTAAGATTGGTTACTTCAAACGTGTTACAGTTCCTGTTTAAATGCTCTTTTAGCATTCATTTAGCCTTCATGGCAGGTTTTGTTCAGTGTTTTTTTTTTCTTGTATTTTCTTGACCCATAGCATAATGTTTAAAGGAACTCTGTCAGGTCGTATTGGGAGTTTCCTTGTTTGCAAAATGGCAAAACATTGTTATTGTTCCTCTGACACTTAAGTGTAGCCATGAGGCCATCTCTCCTTGCTGCTGTGTAGTGATAAAATCTTTTATTTTGGCTGAGGTCTTGGCAGAGCTCTAATGTGTTTGCTGGTCTGGCAATATAGAAATTTATCAAATCTTAAAGTGGTTCACTAAAATACAAATGTAAAGATTTTTCTGTTCTTGAAATGTTATACCAATCACTATATAACAAATGTTTATATTTGGTCATTTGATTGTCTCTCTTCTTTTATCCATTCTCTCCTGTGTTGTTTATCCTTATGTGTACATGCCTGTGTGTGTATTTCATGCAACAAATGTGTAACTTGATGGTAGATGTCTTGAATTCTTACACCAAAGTTGTATTTCGGAGTTTGTTTTAATTCCTGAAGTGCATTTTTGAAACCTTTCATTTCACTGAATGATTTCTTAGAAGATGATGTAACATTTTTTAGAGAGCTTTATTCAAATAGTTCATTAATACTTTTGATTACATTCTCTGAAATAAATTGTACATAAAGGTCCTGTAGATGCTGTCATAGTATCTCTAAACCAATTTTGAAAGACAGCTTGTCATTACAACAATATTTGGTGTGGAGGGAGAAGAGAAGAAAACAGCTTTGTGGAAATGCTGAATAGTTAAAGGAATAAGCATCGAGTTGCAGGGATTTTGAAGTGATCAGGAAGGATTATGGCAGTATGAATTTAAACTGCGGTGTGTTACAGAAGTAGAGAGGGGTTTTTTTGCTTTCTTTATGCTCTAGAAACTATTTTGCTTCTCTTAGTTTGAGAAAGTTAAGTTGCAGGCAAAATCATCTTTCTATAAACTGTCTGCATTGCTGGGAATAAGACCAAAATGAGAACTCTTATGTTACTGACAAAGTTGAGCCTATTAGCTGTTGTGCACAACTTGGTGTAGAATATCCAAAACATTCTCTTTAAATGCATGCACGGTTAAGTTGTGAAAAATTGCTGATACGTAAGAACGACTGGTATGAATAATTGAAATGAAATCCTGAAACTTTTGAGAGTATTTTAAAGCCAGGATAGTAAATTTTTTTAAGATTTAGATGCTTAAAGTTGAATATAACTATAAAATGTAGCTAAATGTTTATTGTTTTGTTCTACCTGGATTTGCAAAATGCATGGTTTTGCTGGCTATATCCGCTCCCAGCTAGCTAGCAAGAGATCTTGCTAACGAAATTTCACTTTTGTTTGAACTGACCCGTTCATACCTGTTTTTCATCTGTCTTTGTCATGCCCTTTGGTTTAACTTTGTTCTCCTTACACCCCAAATTTTTCCTTTCCTTTTTATTATAAACTCATGGCAGGGCCTGCTTGGTGAACTCATTCTGTTACAACAACAAATCCAGCAGCACGAAGAGGAAGCACGCAGAGCCGCTGGCCAATATAACATGGGCTCTTCCCAGCAGAAGCGAAAGGTGATGGCTTAAGGGACAATATGTACTGTATCCACACTAATCAAATACTTCAGCCTTCTACATTTGAGCTAGAAAAATCCTAACTAATTAAATCATGAGCCCAAATAACTTATTACAACCAACTTCACTACAGATGTATAGTCCTGTTTCAGTTTAACCAGGTGGCATTTAAAGCATGGTGTTAAAAGCCAAACAGGTACTTTGTGTCACTTGGAAATTGTATGTTCTCTGCCTCTAAAAAAACTGTTATTTAAAGTTCATATATTAAAAATACATTTAAGGAAAGTATGCGCATAAATGTTAAGTCTCTCTTCTCTACTGTTGCTTGCTTACGGTAGCTCTGTCTTGTAAGAGTATAGCTATTTACAGGCAATATATCTCTGGGAACACTTTTTCCTGCTTTATGCTGTTACCAATCTGAAAATGACAGCAGCTCTTCAGAAACAATTCTGAATATGCAGTAGAGGCTTATTAACAGCAGTATTTAACTGTCTGTGCATCAAAGCTATTCTTTTTGTCTCTTTTCCCTCTTAAACCATGGTTTATACTGATATGCTCTGGTTGTTGAACATCTGCGCATCACTTTACTTACTTCAGGCTCTGATCATTTTATTTATTATTATATGGCTGAGATGAATTGGAAATGATTCCTAAATTGGGATTTTAGTTGTCTGATCTGTTACAACCTGTAATTCTTAACCACATTGCTTTGTTGGCTGCTTCTCTGCCCCAAAAAAGTCTTTCTGACTTTTTCAACAGCTTTGGAATTAAGCACTGGATACAGAACTTAATCTTCTGTACATCTGAAGATAACTCCCACAGAAAGAGGAACACAGTAAATGTGGACTAAATTTTTTAGATGTAGTTGCATACCTGCAATTGTTATGCTTTTTAGTGCTTCAACAGAGGAGATCGCCGTTCTTGGAAACTATAGTACCATTTAAAACTTAAATTTCTTTCTTGCCATGTTATTTTTTTATGGCTTAGAGTTACAACCCCTGGCCACTGTAAACTGTTCATCTTCCTTTAATTTAAAAAAAAAAAAAAGGTGAAAGGCAATTTTTCTTCTCCGTTCATTTTTCAAATTTATTTAGTTAATATTCTGTCTGGATTTAAAATAACACTGATGTATTCTGTCCCCAGTTATGAATCTAGGCATTGTATAACAAGATATAATGGAAATGCAATTATTCGCAATTATTTTATTTCAGTAGGTGTCCTAGAAATGTCCTCACATTTATTCCCTTCCAGATGTGTATTTTAGCAGAAGAGTAAAGATGTCTTCAGTGGTTTAAATATTCTCTATTTGTTCCGTTACTTTTTTTTTTTTAATGAAGGTAACTCCTTGAGCCTCTGTCGTACTGTATACGGTTTGAGAGCGCTGGAGTATGGAATAGTAGCTTGAATTTTAAAATAAAATGTATGAAGATGTAGAAATTACTGGAAAGGCAATACAGTATTTGATATATAAAAAGGATCAGCTTAATAAACACAATCAAGGAAAAAAAATGAGCTTGATACTACATTTGATTCTGATTGAAATTCTACCTTGTTAGTATTTTCTTGCAACTAATTCTAAAATTCCCAAGCTGTGAAAAAGCTGTAAGGGCATCTTTGTAAATGTTATCCTGTCCTCCAGGGCAGGTACTCTGTTTTCTTAGCGTTGAAAGTCTAACTGCTCTTGCATAGAAAATGTTTTAATTTAGCATTCAGGTGTACATGCCTAATGACAAGGAGTGCATCGTGTTTGTCACACTAATCTTTTTGCTTGAAACAAATTGAAAGATTCCAATCATTGATCCAAATTCTCCTTTGGAAGAATAAATTGTTACTATCATTGAAATAAGTCATTGCATGCCCTTTTTGACAGGACATAAACTAACCTTGTTCATTTTGTAACTGAGTTGACTTGCTGCTGGTCTGCTAGAACATGATCGTTTCATTTCTGTTCTTGGAAGTTTTGTTGCCCAATTTACTTGCACATTTTCCTTTTTAATTTAATCAATATTAAATCTATTTCAGTTGTAAATTGAATAATAGTAAGAACTGTCTCACAATGAGGGGAGGGTATTAAAAACAAATGTAATCGTTTCCTGTTGATTTTTTTTTTCTGTTAGCCTTTTGGTAAATATTTATAAGTATAATTGATTGGTCTTGTGTAGCTGCACTGTGCATGGCTGCTGCTTATATGTGTTTTGTCTGGGCCTTGATATTTTCATTTATATTACTGGAAATCATTGTAGTTCTTCTGCAGATGATCGATTTAGAATTATTGATAGTCTGGTTAGAGAGTACACAAAACAAATAACTGGTCTCAAAGGTAGTGAATTTTCAGAGGCACATACTTATTTTATACAACGTGTGACAAAGGTTGTTGGAAAGCAACCGCTGTGCAAAATGAGTAACTCTCTTAAGGAGCTTCTGGTAATCTGAGTAAACAGGTATCTGCATCTTTGTGTGCAGAAACCCTTGATTAAAAGTGGCCCTGCAGTTTTCTTTTCTCATAGCTCTTTATGGTGGCAATGGGGAAAGAAGGAGGAATCTTGGTGTACAAACCATGCTGAATTGGATTAAACAAATATTGATGTGCCTATGTAGAGACATTTTTAATAGCTGATTTTTTTATTTTTGTGAGTAGAAATAGTAGATTAGTCATATGTGACTTAGTACTTCAGATTATTATGATAGTTTTAGCTTTTATGGGCGACTTAAGATTTTTTTTTTTAGTAATATTATGAATTGCATATCCAAAATACTGTATGTACTAATGTTCAAAGCACTCCTGAGCCAAATGCTGAAGCATATACATCATTCTACAGCTGTTTGTTATTTTTGACATCACTTAACTAATTTTCCTTGTTAGATTTAATCATGCAGTGTTAGATAATTCTTTGCTTCAGATCTTGCAATATTCTTGCTTACTGTGTTTAACATAAGTATGCGATACATAAAAGACGTGCTCACGTGGTTAGAGGCAATCTGGCTTTAAGTACGCACTTCAAAGATGCATCCGGGCCCCAGAAGTACTTTCAGGAGCAGCTTGCTTAAGAGCACAGAGTGGGAAAATGTTAACTGCTTTGAAAATCTACTGCATGTGGAAACACTTTGTTTTCCTTTATTTTCTTGCTGCTTCTCACCTTCCACACCATTCTCTTTGCTTTTATTTTTACCTTATGTCTCTGAGGTGTTTAAAGTGTGTGTATACGTAAATTTTATTTACGTATACCACCTTGTGGCTGCACGCATCAAACTGTGTGCTAAACTAACTCTTTTTCTGATGCGCTTTTGCTATCACTGAACTAATTAACAGAAATGAAAAGGAAGTCAATTTATAGCACTTCCTCTTTGCTGTTTGTGAATAAGAAAATAATTGGATATAGATGAAGTGTTAGTGTGGATTGCTTTCTATAAAGCGGAGACAGTCCTGTACATTACACATTTAATAGCTAAATAATATCAATCACTATGAATGACTGTGGATTTTTTCTTGTTTAATCTGTAACAACTGGTGTGAAACTGTAGTAACTAAATTGATTTGTGTCTAAATGACAGCTGTCCTCTGCATGTTACATAATATGCTCTTTCTGATGTGAAGCTGACTTGAGTAGAAAATGTCAATGAGCTTTGTGTAATATTGAACCTCTTACCTATAGAATTCTTTTAGTAATTGTTTCAATTATATTTTTTCTAAATTTAAGATTTATCAGCCAACCATTAGATTTTGTTGATTATTGATTTTACATCATATGAATTTGTATTGCATCATTATGCTTTTGTCTTTGTGTTATTAAAAAGGGATTGTTTTGAACAACTGTTTGTTACATCTTAATGAACCTATTTTAAGAATTTTTGACTAAGAATGGCTCTAATTCCTGATCTTATTACATTTATGCCTTGAACTTCAAAATATTTTGTATTATAATATCCTATTTTTTCCAATTTTACTGTAATTTAAATAACTTTAAAATAACCCTTCAAGACTGTCCTGACTACAAATTATAAAGTTGTTCATGCGTGTTTAGGATTATAATTCTGAAAAGCAAATATGAAATAAAAATCCCCTTGAAGATTCAGGAATAGTGAATACTCTCACCTGAAAGTAGTTTCTGTAGCAAGCAGGTGTTTTAGTGATTGTAGCCCAATAAGGCTGTGATAATTCAGGAAATGGACATATGAAATCCTGAGAGTTTGACCACTAAAATTACATTTAGGGCAGTCGACAGAAAAGTGATGCCGTATAGAGTTTGCTTTTCCCTAAGCCCACTTTCCTAGTATTAAGTCTTGAAGGGTTAATTTTTGCATTTGCACGTACTGGAATTCAGACTTTTTTTTATGTGAACCTCCTGTTGCGGATGGAACTTTCCATCAGCATTAAATCTTGAATGCTAATTGAAGGATTTTACTTGCTTTAAAGTGCATGCAAAGTCAATTTTCTCATGTGGAATGAAGCTTTGGGTTTGTGATTTGGTTACTTGCAGGGGATAAGCTAAGCAATGTGTTAGTAGCCATGGTTATCTTTCATTGTAGGTTTCTGACAAAGAGAAGATTGATCAACTTCAAGAAGAACTTTTACGCACTCAGGTAACTTATCTAAGTTACTGATGTCTTAGGTAGAGATTCATGTGCAGCAGACTCAGATTTACTAGACAAAAGCGCCCATGAAATACAAGATATTTGGTAAAAATGCAGTGTTTTTTTTCAGTCTTTGAGCTTATCAATACAGAGTTGACTGTGTTGGCACAGACCAAAGGTCGGTCTAGTTTGTTCTTTCTCTGACAATGACTGACAGAATGTAAGAGGGGAGTGTAAGAATAGGCCAAATATGTAATCATACTTCCCCAAAATACCTTCCTTGCCTTCAATGCTATATATTCCTGAAATGTAAAAGTTAGCCCAAGTGTATTACAGAAATAAAATGATGATATTCCAGTTTTCAACCTGTTATGCATGCTAACTTTACTCCTAACGTTCTACAGTTCTTTTATAACTTCAGTGTCACTACATATATCTGTGATATCTTGTATGTTTACATGGCACATTTGTTGCAGAAATCATAGAATCATAGAATCATAGAATGGTTTAGGTTGGAAGGGACCTTGAAGATCATCGAGTTCCAACCCCCCTGCCACAGGCAGGGATACCTCTCACCAGACCAGGTTGCCCAAGGCCACGTCCAGCCTGGCCTTGAACACCTCCAGGGATGGGGCTTCAACAACCTCTCTGGGCAACCTGTTCCAGTGCCTCACCACCCTTAAAGTGAAAAACTTCTTCCTAATGTTTAATCTAAACCTGCCCTCTTGAAATGAGTTTACTTATTACAGACTTGCAGTTACAGTGCTAGAGTTGTATGTAAGCCACACAGTGTTATCAAAATCTGTTTTGCGAAGCAGTAAGCAGTTGTAATTAAAGTTGTTTCTATGACTGGACTATTTGATATGAAAATTGCTAAAGGCAGATTAAAAGCTTTTTCTCTGCCCTCTCTTTGGGATTTAAGAGAACATTTAATCTCATTAAGAAGATGAAGAGAATGGTGCTGTTCAGAGCTTAAAAAAATCAAAAAGTAAAAATTTGAATAATAATCACAGCTATTTGTAGGATTTTTTAAATATATTTCTAAAAAAACATTGTTTCACAAAAGCCAAGCCACATGCAATTTCTGAATGTCTTCAGTCTAGTCCAGTTGTTGTAATTCAATATAGTCTGAGAGAAGATGTGCTTTTGCAAGTGAAAACCTGTTTTTCAGTATTTCTTCCTGTTACCTCTGTTAAAGAGAAGCCTGCTTCATTAGCTGGCAGAAAAGGAAAAGATCTGCAGAGATCAGCTTTAGGATCACTGCTTTTCAAAGTGGCCTTTTAAAAAGTACATGGCCTACCTTCAGAGAACCTGAGATTTCAATAATGGACATTTGGGAAGCCCATTTTGTAATATGAATTTCTGTATGCAGTGAATACATACATGTTACTTTGTTCCCCTTACATAAAACTTATATGACAACCTGACAAGGTTAAAATAGTAATCGATCAAGGATGCAACTATATATGGGCATACATTATTTAAGAACAAAGTCACAAGAATAAAATTGCTTTCATGTTTGCTGAAATTTGGTCTTGCGTTCAGTAGCTAATTTAAGAATTGCCTGCATCAGCTCCACCAGGGAACATTTCCAGCCCTTCTGGGGGTAGCATTCATAAATACAGTGTGCAGCTGCCGATCTGGTTTACAAAGAAATATTTCATCCCTTTGGCAGTCCTTACAGAGCAGGAACCCTGATTCCTCAGCTCTGTGACTTACAGTTCTTGTTTAAACAGCAACAGTTGTTCCAACTAGGTGTGTTGCCTTACAACAAACTTTTAAAGGTTTCGTGTATTATACCTTAATGGGGCTTTTCAGTGCAAATGTGATGTAAGGTGGGACTCCTTCTTGTCTCATTAATTGAGTTGAACTTCACCAAATCTCATTGCAACAAAGTTTTTATTTCCTTAATTAGCAAGGCAGAACTAGTTATTTTTAAGCTAGACTTTTCTCAGGGTTGATGCTTATTAGTCATATTAGTCATTACTTTGGTTTCCTTGGTTACTTTTCTTAAGTTAATGTGCAATTATTCTTTTGTTGTATCTGTAGGCTTCTAAATTGATTGGCTCTTTGACTCAGCCACATTGTTTTGATACGGGGTTTTGTAACCTCTTTATCTGCTAGTTTTGAAAGCATTTATTACTTACCCTTTTTTACAACAGTTCGAAATTTGGTTTGTTCTTAAAAGTACACTTAGGCCAAATAGATTTCCACATCAGTTTTCGGAGTAGGTACCAAAATTATATTCATGTCTCGTCTTCAGGGGGCTATCATAATCTCTGTCTAAACAGGACTGAGCTGGTAGAGTTGTTTCTTGAACTGAGGTTATATACTGAAGAAAGGGTCTAAACTAGGCTTCCAAGTTCACATTTAGGCCCTGTGATCTTTTTGATTGAACAGCCAATTCCCACTGACACTAATTTCTGTCTGACTGCATATGTGTAGCTGCTTTGAAAATAATGCTTGTTTAAGATGCTTAAAGATTGATTTATGGATCTGCAAGTTTGAGCATTGTGGTCATATTAAAACTTTTGAAGCAGAAGTGTTGCTGAAAAGAAATCTAACAATCTTCTCTTGATGGTCTTGTATTTTTAATAAACTGTAGTGATCACAAAGGTTTCTGTATTTTTGAAAGACTTTCCTGAAGGATAATATATTTTTCATAGGTAAAACTTGCTCATGTCAGTGTACTATTTCCATAATTACAAGAGTATATTTGTACCACTGTTTTGTAGCTCAAATACCAAAGAATGCTTGAGCGATTAGAGAAGGAGAACAAAGAATTAAGAAAATTGGTACTACAAAGAGATGACAAGGGAATCCACCAGAGGAAGTTAAAGGTACTTATGTGTTACAATCGGCGCAGAAATATGCTATGTTTTCCATGATGCTATTGTAAATTGTATTTGTTAATTCATATATGAACTTTTAACATTTGTTATAAGGTATCTATGCTAATTTTTTGACTTGTTAAGTCTTTTACGCATCCTTTTTTTTTTAACTACATAACTGTTGGAAATGGCCTAAGTGGAAGAGCACAAAGGGGTTACCACGTCAAAGTAACTTACCTAAGTAAGTGGAAAATGTGGATTAGGTTTTTTGGTGTAGCTTCACTGTATTTTCTAGTAAATATGCTTCCAACTCTTCTTACACAGTCTGATACCTTTGTGCTTTGTCATGGATCTTACTGAGTTTGGTAGGAATATAGTTACAGGGTCATGAAACATCTTTTTATGGCCCTGTATAAATCCAGGGAGATTAAACTAAGTATGCTTTTGCTTTCGTCTGCCAACATCCTTAGTGTTCTAAAAACGGATGTTTTCTGCCTGCCCCTGTGTCACTTGCTGACCAATGTGGATTTTCTGCTTTCCTCTGGAAACTGGAAGATAGGGTGTCCTTATTTGTACAGAATGAGGTTGATAGCTCTATGCCCTTGTTAATGCTTACTGTTCATCAAGCTGAAAATGTAAGTCTAGATGTTTAATGGAAGAAACTCAATTCAGCCTCTTAACTTGGAAGCTGTGAAGTCTGAGCGCTGTTGTTCTCTTACGCTGTGCGTAAGAGCTCTCATTTTGCTCCTTCAGGAAGGTGCATCTGCAGCTGTAGTATTTTCATCCACAGCAGACAAGGGATGACTTAATTTGGTATTTTACTTCATAAGAGAGATCTGTGCTGCAATATAGACAGTTTAGGTTTCAAACCATCAGGAGAGAATAACCACGTTTTTACAGATGAGTTTACAGAGTATGCGGATGAAGTTGTCTGAAACCCAATCTTTGGTCTGCTAATTGGCTGTGATTTCTCTCTCTACTTTTTTTTTTGTAGAAATCCTTGATTGATATGTATTCTGAAGTACTTGACATCCTGTCTGACTATGACGCCAGTTATAACACCCAAGATCACCTACCTCGAGTAAGTAGATAAAAAATTTGATGTTTTTTTAGTGAAACACCAATTTTATTATTGAATAGAATACTTAATTGTATTCCAGAATAATCCAGAGATAGTGCTAGGCTATTTTCTTGTAACTCCCGGATTTTAACTTAAGACATGTTCTCCATTTTAAATGCAACAAGAGAATTTTGAGAATAGCCAATGTAACTATGTGAAGTCCGTCTTGGCTCATAGATAAAACCATATCGAGACCCAGATATTGCTGCAGTGCTCAGCCTATCATTTTAAATGGTTTCAGTGGGGGCACCCCAGCTTTCTCAGCGTTGTACAATGACTTGTTTCCCGGTGTGTACCAGCAGAGCTGAGAAGGTAAGGTGCCCCAGTGAACTCCCCACAGAAGTTCTGCTGTGGAGGGGGGAGCGTGTGAAGGGGTTTGGTGAGCCTGCCTGCTGGTGGAGGGGAGAGCCGGGAACGCTTCCTGCTTGCACAACCCCCTGTGGCACTGGCGGCTTCTATAGGAAGCCAGCAAGATGGGGAAATGACAGCAGTTACATCAGAATTCAGCCTTCTCCAGGTAGAAGCAGCATCTACCAGATGAGTAGTCTTCAGTGTTTCACCTGCTGAAAGGATTTCGTAGAAGGAGAGGACTGCCCGCCACGAGAGCAGCAAGCCCTTCCTCGCTGCGTTAGGTGGCCTGGTGGCTTGGGCCCATAGGGCGCTTTGTGCACTGCGCTCTCTTGAGTACAAGTCAATCTTTTTGCGTGACTAAAAGTTAGCATTTATTCAAGGATTCTGTATTGAAACCGATGCATTTGTCAAACATAATACAGCCAGTGTTGATACAGATTAACATCTTTTTTAGTCAGCTTTTGTCTAAGCTTCCGAAATGTCTGGCTGAAAGCCAATGGCTGTTTAAACTTTCACTGAAGGTGGTGGTGGTTGGAGATCAAAGCGCAGGCAAAACCAGTGTGCTAGAAATGATCGCCCAAGCCCGCATATTCCCTCGAGGGTCTGGGGAGATGATGACGCGTTCCCCTGTTAAGGTAAGAAACATCATGATCTCTGAATCGTTGCTGTATTGTTATCTCTCTGATTATGCTGTTAATTGAAGCATATTTGAACATTCGTTTATAAAGTGGCCTCTAACCAAGTGAGTTGTTGCAGTCAATGACAAAACTTCTGCAGGCCTGTATATATGATCCATATATACTGTCAGAGGAGTAGTAGTTCCTACTATAAGTAGTCCTGTGCTAAATAAACATTACATAGTTGTATGTCTCCAGTGAGAAGTATACATGTGCTATGTGCTTCTCATGATTCTCTGTGTTAGATTTACCATGCTTTCTCATATAAGGCTTTTACCATTTAGGTAACCCTTAGTGAGGGTCCCCACCATGTGGCTTTATTCAAAGACAGCTCTCGGGAGTTTGATCTGACCAAGGAAGAGGATGTAAGTATAAAGAAGTGACTGGAAGTTAATACGACTTTTATTAATTCTCTGAAAAATTTTGTCTTTGAGCTGTTAGCCCATGTTGGAATTAAATATGTTTAGTGGGGCAAGGCATTATATTAGCCATTAAATTATCTCTTGGTGTGGTTTATGGCTGGCACTGAAGTGGATAAAATGTAGGAGGAGCTCTTGTGTGAGTACTTTTTTTTTTTGGAGTATGCAGGGGTCTGCAGGTAATCTGTCACTTATCAGATTTAGTTATTCAACATTCATTTGAGATAGTATTTATAAACAGAGATCTTAACCCCTAAGTAAACTTTTGTACGTATGTTGGTGACTTTTCCTCCATCGTGATTATAAGAAGTTCTATATTTAATATTTTGCTTTTCTCAAAACAGCTTGCGGCTTTGAGAAATGAAATAGAAATCAGAATGAGAAATAGTGTGAAGGAAGGGTGCACTGTTAGCACTGAGGTAAGACTTGTCAAATGTTTAGTGGCAAATGTCTGTACATGTATATTTGCAAGTATTCTTCAAATATGAGACTGTGGTGAATCCAGTTTGTGTATACTTAATATTTTGCACTATACAAAGTGTATTTGGACTGTTAAAATCACTTCTATACCACAAATACATGCATATGAAATTGGACTTCCTATTTAAAATTACACGCTGTTGCTGATTTAAAGCATAGGTGTGTGTAAATATGTGTTTATATAATTTTTTATATATGCGTGTTTATGTATGTAATTGCATACAAAGTAGGTGTGTGTATAAACCTTTAATTGCAATTTTACTTCACAGACCATCTCCTTAAGCGTGAAAGGTCCTGGATTGCAGAGAATGGTATTGGTTGATTTACCTGGAGTCATTAGTGTAAGTATGCAATAAATAAAAAAGAAATCCAGACCTGTAAGTGAGTAGTGTTATTGGTGAGAACATTAGCTGTTGTTTTCCTTTTTTACATCTTTGTTTTCTTTTTTCCTTTAAATATGTATCTCCATATACATATTAAAGACTGTGACATCAGGTATGGCTCCAGATACGAAGGAAACAATCTTTAGCATCAGCAAGGCCTACATGCAGAATCCTAATGCCATCATCCTTTGTATTCAAGGTAATAAGACTCTAGATGGTTATCCAGCTGGCAGGGGTTTTATATTCGTTATTTGTGATTCTTGCATTACTCTGGGGACTCCCCTGATTATATATTTTTTCCATTTGTGGTAATTTGTATAGTGTACAAAACAGCATGCTGTGGAAAGTCCATTTATAAATTAAGGCACCTTTGGTATCTGTGGCAAAAAGCAACTTTTTGATAAGCCTTTTTTATCATAAAAAAATGGTGGTGATAATAAAATTCAGGATTTCTTCGAAAGTGTTTTTGGAGGTAAGAGACAATAATGGAGTTTAATATTTTGGGCAAGCTGGTACTTGTTCAGAACTTATACAGTTACAACAAACTGATTTTTTTATGATACTGGGAACAAAGCAAACTTTCACTACGTGTACCCAAAAATTGAATATAAGTGTATTTTTTCTGGTTTTAAATTGTAACATGAAACTTATTTAATGCCTACTGTAGCTTCAGTACTGCATGTTAGATTACATAGTGCCTAAAATATAAATTTGTTTTTGTTTTAGATGGATCAGTGGATGCAGAACGCAGTATTGTCACAGATTTAGTCAGCCAAATGGATCCCCAAGGAAAAAGGACAATTTTTGTGTTGACTAAAGTTGATCTTGCTGAGAAAAATGTGGCTAGCCCAAGCAGGGTGAGTTGAAACTATTTTTCTCATTTTGTGATGGCTCAAGTCACACATGGTAAAATACTTGAGATGCTGTCAGAAATACTGGACTTCACCTACCTGTTCTAGGTGGTTTTGAGTGCTTATATCTGTATTCAGTATGATTTTTTTTGAGTGGTGGTTTTAATCTCTCTCAGGATTTGCTTTTAGTGATCAGCTACATGACTTCAGTCACAGCTTGCTGTAATATTGCTTTCTTTCATGCAGGTGACCCGAGCAAGTTCCATTTACTGATGTTTTGGGATCGGCTTTTCCACTTTATTTTGTGTTTTGCTATGTTATGCCTTATTTGTTTTATGCCTTTATTTTTTTTTCCTTTTAAATATCAGTAGAGCTCATAGTCCCTTGACAAACTGCTTCTTATAGTAGTCTATGCATAGATACACCTAGATCTGGCCTTAAAACAGCGCTGAAGGAAAGAATGTCTCTGTGCAAAATTAACCACGGTTTTTAATCCTTTATTTTCATAGATCCAGCAAATAATTGAAGGCAAACTCTTTCCAATGAAAGCTTTGGGTTATTTTGCAGTTGTTACTGGAAAAGGTAAAGAGAGCTCTGGCTCTGCTTATTTTCTCCTTTAAGCAGAGAAAACTGTCTAAGTGGAACTGTTGCAGCATTCTTTTCTTTCTCCAGGAAACAGCAGTGAAAGCATTGAATCTATTAAAGAATATGAAGAGGAATTTTTTCAAAATTCAAAGCTGTTAAAGTATGTTGCTATTTATTCCTTTTAGTAAAATGAGCCTGTGTTGGTAAATGCTAGGAACGGTTTTTCTTGTTGAACTTAAAAAGGGTTGCAGTGTGGAAACACGATTTGGGATTTAATCTGTTTAAGGATGTTGTTGAGGTGAGCAAGTAAGCCTTGGTTCCTAAGGCTTGCTGTAACTCGGTGAAGAGACAGGCATCTTCAGGCAGCAATTGATTCCACTGCAGTTCTGAGCCTCTCTTCAGAGGTTTCTGTGTCTGTCCGTAGGCTCTGGAAGAACTAAATTCCCAGCCTATGATACAGCTGGGAGGAGTGAATCCAGCCCAAATATGAGTTGTAGTGCCTCTAAATAGCAGTTGTCTTGGTGTAACAAAAATGTTGTGTTCAAAGGGGTAGCTTGGGTATTCTGCTGGAAGTTTATTGAGCAGAGTTTTGATTTCACAGGCTTGTATTTCTCAGGAAAGTAAGCTACATGGTCTGTGGGACTGCAGTACCTGCACTGTGACCTCTAGAAGAAAAATTGAGGGGGGGATGGTGGTGGTGTTTGGGGTGGTTTTTTTTTTCCTCTCCTTTGCTTCGTTTATTATCTGCATTGAGTATTTTGGAGGAGGAGACTAGAATTTGGGTTAGGTGCATATTGGCATGTTATTTTCTGCTATAAAAAGCAAATCTTTTTCCTTGTGAGGAGAAAATGGGGGCGAGAAAGCATGGGTATGCACAGAAGAATTTTCTCTAGCTATCTGTCTTTACAGGACATGTATGCTGAAGGCGCACCAGGTAACAACAAAGAACTTAAGTCTTGCTGTGTCAGATTGCTTTTGGAAAATGGTGAGGGAGTCTGTGGAGCAGCAAGCAGATGCTTTTAAAGGTAAACATCTTTTCAAAAACCAAGTGAAATAGCAACTTGCTGTTAAACAGTTGTGGGTTTTTTTCTACATACATACAATACTGTTTTGCTAGCTTGCTTGGGCAATTATGTTTTATGTTGTATAGGATCACCGTTTCTCATCTGTCCGTAATTGCCCCAGTTAATCTTTACAAAAACACATAAAAAATAATCTGTGGTGTGAAGGACACACTTGCTCTAAAAGCCAAAGGAGTAAATAACTATGGAGGAAAAAAAATCAGTTTTTTTTAATGGGCAAAACACACTTATTCCCTTGGATTCAGATGTTGTTTAAAATGACTTCCTATATAAAGATACCATCTCCTCAGCCAGGGCAGGACTGACTTGTACAGAGCTGGAAGTTCAATGGCTCTCTTCCCACTACATTTTTTCAATGCACAAATCCTGCAATTTGCAGACATAATAGCTAAGCATAGACAGCAAGAAACTTTGCTCGTTTGCAGAGGCCTTAAAGTTTTTGGAGGGTTTATCATAAGCGAGATTTGTGGAAATTTTAGGAGCTGCTAAACTTTTAAGATAGTCATGAAGTGCATATAGACAATTAAAAAAAACTAAGGCCTTGTTTCTGATTTTTGCAGCCACACGTTTCAATCTTGAGACTGAATGGAAGAACAATTACCCCCGGCTGCGAGAGCTTGACAGGGTAAATTACACTACTGCTTCAATCTGTGTGCTACAAAGTATTGAAGATTACAGATTAAGATTTATGCCACTTAATCTCATTTGTAGAAGTTTCTTAAAGTTAACAAAGTACTGATGCTTTAAAGTGTGAAGACAGCGTAAATTATTCTAGGGGAAGGAAATACTGAGCTCTGTTTTGTGAAATAGTGTGCTTCAAAACTGTGATATTTAAACGCTTAAAAAGTCCCTCACTCTTCTGGTATATAGTTAACTGACTTAAATCGCTCACAAGGATAGTTCACTGTTTATTTGTGAATATGACAGAACTGGCAAAGAGAAGTTACGTTCCCTAGTCTTTTAGACAGACAGAGTAACAAATCAATTATGATCCCATTCTCTAATTCTTTTATAGAGATCCTGAATATTCAAATGCCATGCCTGGCCAGAGGCATGCAAGAGATGGGTGGGAAGATGTATGGTAAACCAGGGTAGCTTATGACAAGCACATACATTGTCCAGAACATGACCAGAAGGTATCATTTTAGGCTTAAAGGCCATAAGAAAAGAGATTTTGGTTTTTTACTCTTTGTATGGAAACATGATCAAACTATACTTAAAATATTATTTCATGTTTTTCCTTTTGCACAGAATGAACTCTTTGAAAAAGCAAAGAATGAGATTCTTGATGAAGTCATAAGTTTGACTCAGGTCACACCAAAGCACTGGTATGGTAATTTTTTTTTTTTTTTTTTTTTTAATTAACTAGCAGAAGTTTACCTTTAAAATACAAAGAGTTTTAGTAAACAAAACTCTCAAATATAAATAAGAAACCGTTTTTCTCTAGGATGATGTATTATTATGTTCTTTGTCCCTGTAGAAGTAGTCTGTTTATTATTCTGAATCATCAAATACTTATAAAATCTCTCGACAAAAATTACGTTTTTATACGGTATACTGAACAACAGATATTCCTCAGAAGTGAAAAGGAAGTCATAATAAAGACATCTTCAGATGTTCATTTGAAGTACAAATCAGTAATTCCTCTTAACTTGATGTTTGGGGATTATCATTGTGCATATACATGACCTTGGAATAAAAGAAGCTTTGTGTATCTGTAAATTGGAGATTGGGAAGTTTAAAGACTATGTAGTTCCTGGCTGTAAAAAGAGCTGATCTGGATGTTTGAGAATTTCATCCTACATGTATATCTCCTTGGTAGCTTCAACCAAGTAGCACCATACTACACTGCTTCTTTGTAAGGCAGACATAGGTGTGAGAGAGCGAGCTTAGCCTAAGTATTTTAACAGTGCAGCATCACTGCATAGTAAAGCCACTGTAGATGGAGGCTGAGAGGAGAATAGCCAATGTAAAGGATTACTTTGACAGCTGGAACCACATCTGAGAACCACAAAAAAAAGGTTTCTTTAATGCCTTTGCCTTCAGCGACCTGAATTGAACTGTTACTTCATTGTAGATTAAAAACCAAGATAAAATGTCTGACTCTTAATGATATTAGAATAATAATTCTGGGCGTGTGGGTGTGTTCAGAGAAAGTGGTGTAGGCAGTGTATTAATCTGAAGTTATGTTCTAGTCCAAATGTAATGCAGGTTTGCCATTTTGGTGTTTGCTGCTGTTTGCTAAGTAATTGATGCTGAGGTACCCTGGCCCATGTCTAGTCCGCTTCATTTTATGTTGCGGATTGGGTGGGTGCATAACATGAATGTTTCTGTGTATTTCTTTTGAAAGTTAAAATGTAGTGGTGATTCTAGTTTTATAGCACTTAATGAGCTATAAAGGAGAGCTGGAAGGCTAAGTCATGAAAAAATGCTTCTGCTAGCCATTATGTGCAGCCTGAAAACAGCAGTGCATTTGATGAATGCAAATATTTCTATCGTGTTTAAATTTCCATTCCTTCCAATTAAGTTTGATTGGATTAAGCAAAGCAAAAGCGTATTTTTATTGACACGTCAGTAAAGAAGGAATGAGATTGCATTTGTTCTTAATCGGATGATTGCCCTTCTCCTGCAGTGCATTTGTAAGTGGTAAAATCCATAACAGATGGTTTCCAGCACACCCTGTAAGTGAAATTTATTTGTCACATCCCCAGTTTTTAATGGTCATCAAGAAAGATCAATAATTGGTCTTTGAACACTATCCAAATCATCCTAGTTTGAACAAAGTTTTCTAAGGAAAAAAATACTGGTGGCAATATTAATTTTAATTTATAGTGAATCCTTTCAACATTTTTTAAATGCTTGAGTTCCTTTTAATTTTGTATAAATACTTCTTCTGCTACCCTAAATATGCCAAAGATCTGTTCCAACAGTAGAAAACCCAGTGGCTTTGATCCCCATTTTTACTGGTACGTCAGAAAGACTGCTTCAGAGTTTTTAAATCTCAAGGAGGATGCCTTAAACACAAAAGAGATTTAATTATGCCATTGTTGAAATGGGAGGAGGAGTGATATTTATGAGAAGTTCTTCAGTCTTTGTCCGCAGATGGCCTAGTTAGTTAGGGGCACTATCAGGGATGAGGTTTGTGTCCTGAACTTCAGCCCATTTGGAAGAAAAGGGCTTGTGTGAATCTGCTAGTCTTGTACCACCAAAAAAAAGACAGTTTTTATTCCTTGGCTCTTAGCTCTTGCCATTCTACCATATTTAGCATTCATATGACCTAGTGGTAAGCTGATTTAGCATGCTGAGCTAGCATAAAATTAACCTGCAAGAAACCCACAACCTGTGCTGGAGCCTGGGCAGGAGCATTAGGAGCCTGCCTGCCTCCGTGGGTACCAGCTGCATGTTACGCTGGCTCGGCTGAGTTGTTTCACTGCAGCTGCAAAGTTTCCCCGAGTAAGTTTATTATCATTCTAAAAGGTTAGATTGTTTCCATTGTTACTTCTTGAAACACATCATAAATAGGAAAGTGGTGCTTAGTTTTATAGTCAGGAGAGGCATGTTTATATATGGATGTCAATGTACATTTTGGTACAAGGTTGGACTTCTCAACTTGCTTCATTGTTTATCCAATCTGGGATCAATGAAAATCCCAGGTGGAAAACTACTACAGAAACAAAGCCCATGTGCTTTTTTGGGAGTGTGGACTTTTTAGTCAAATCATTTCAATGCTTTACAGTCTCCCCCCTTGTCATTCCCACACCTACCATGCATATGGACACACAGCTCTGCATGGTTATATTGGTGTAATTAAAGGCTGTGAGGAACTGTTGGGCAATGCAGTGGCAGCCGTAAGAGTCATAGAGGCCAACTTCTGAAGCTGTCTTTGCTGCTGAAAACATTGTATATTTGTGTCCTTTGTTTCAAGCGGATTTTGGTTGAAGTTGTGTCCTGATGTTAAGAAGTATTGCCTGTGTTCTGTAGTCTTGTTTTCTCAGTGATTCTAACAAATTGAATGCATACTTGTTAGACACTTTTGTATTGGAAGCAGTCATGTGTGTTACAACTTTCTATTTTAGGGAGGAGATTCTTCAGAAAACTTTATGGGAGAGGGTATCTACTCATGTGATTGAGAATATCTACCTTCCAGCAGCACAGACTATGAACTCAGGGACATTTAACACCACTGTGGACATCAAACTGAAGCAGTGGACTGACAAGCAACTGCCTAATAAAGCAGTAGAGGTGAGAATTTAGTGATTTAAAAAAATATATTAAAAAAATATCCTATGCATAGCCTGTTGAAATTAAAGCATAGCTCCACAGAAGTAAGGTGGTGGTTTGAAGGGCTGACTGCAGTTCTAACCAGATTACATGTCATAAAAGGCCTGTGAGATCTTGATGTTGAGAAGCATATACAGCAGGAACATTGTATTTTGCTCTTCTGGTGACTTTTCTCTATTAAAGACCAAAAAAAGTTTAAACCCTTCAACTAGGTTTATCCATATTTAATAGATTTATGCAAGTTTAACAGAATTCCACTTGCTACAACATAGCGAAGCAGAGTTTAGTGTTGACTTTATTGGTAATGGATAAGGCAGCAAAGGAAGAGACAATTACTCTTGTGCTTGTACATTGTTTTCAGAAAATATGCAAATTTTCATACTTGCAAGAATTGTCACAAAATGTTCCTTTACCAGCTGGTGCATGGTGTAATGGTCCATTTCAGTAAGTATTGTTTGCTAACTTTCTAGGTGGCGTGGGAGACTTTGCAAGAAGAATTTTCCCGTTTCATGACAGAAAAAAAAAGGAAAAGAGCATGATGATATCTTTGATAAACTGAAACAAGCTGTCAAAGAAGAAAGTATTAAACGACATAAATGGAATGAGAGAGCGGAGGATAGCCTGGTACAATGTAGTGGGTTTTTTTGCATTGTTGACTAAATGCTGTTGAAATCTTTTTACTAAAGTTGCATATTCAGTATTCTTGCATTCTTTTAACGTAATTGTAAAATCATGGGGACATGTCTCCATCTCTCCTTTTCTAGATAATGTTTTAATTCTGTTTCTTAAATAATTTTATTATTACCTTTTTGTTAATTATTGCCCTAAATAACATCTAATAAAATTGGATTGGTTTGGTTAGTTCAGGAAAAAGTCCTCCATGATCGACTGGCTGCCCAAGGACAGCCTTTAGTATCAGCTAAACAATTTGTTCTGTTAGGTATATAGCCACATAAGACAACAACATTTCATTATCATCTTTATAGATTCTGTAATCTGCAGGGATTTCATATTGTTTGTTGTATTTTTTACTATGCTAGGCTATAGAAGAGTGTCATATTAAAGGCACAGAAAATATTATTGGCAGTGCTTTGAAAAGGTGCCTCTTGAGTAAATCCTATGTGCCCAACTCATGCTGGTTTTAGAGACATAAAAAATGAAGAGGATGTCAGAAATCTTTTCGTACTAAATCCTGAATTTATTGTATGCTAAAACGATGTTCTGTGTTGCAGCGAGTGATCCAGCACAATGCCTTAGAAGATCGGTCAATATCTGATAAACAGCAGTGGGATGCGGCTATTCATTTTATGGAAGAGACGCTCCAAAGCCGTCTCAAAGACAGTGAGTTGTGTGATGTATTCCACTACTGTGTGCTTTTTAATCTGGGTCAATTTCCAGGTCTAGATCACTTCACTGCAGTGCAAGCTTTTTGTATCAGCACAGCTGAGATAATGATGATGTTTTAAAATTGTACCGATACTGACAGAAATGTTTAGCAAAATACAGCCTCAAAAGCTAGTGCTCTTGCTCTTGCAGTGAGGCAACTGAGAGATCAATAATGGAGATCTGTAGAGTCAAATAATAGTACAAATACACGTGTAGAAGAATAGGATAAATTTCAGGGAAAGTAGTTGGTCCATTTATGGTTATCAAGCATATTTTGATGCAAGTTGCAACAAGGTAAGGTGTTGGTTTTTTTCTAAATGCCTGACTTGGAACCTGGAGGGCTCCCTCAGTGAAGGGATGTTATGTTTTTAATATACTTTTTTGAAGCATCTATGGGTTGGCAGTCATTTTTAAATTCTAGTAAAAGACACCTGATGACTCAGTATGGCATATCTTGTGTTCTTAGGCATAAAATGTCCATTCTTGATCTTGTACCTGATTTTAGAACTATACATTTGGCTGGTTACATGCATTTTGAGTGATACTTAATGTCACGTTTCCTTTTTTAGCTGAATCTGTTATTGAAGATATGGTGGGTCCAGACTGGAAAAAAAGATGGTTATACTGGATAGGCCGCACCAAAGAACAGGTAAAAGGAGGACAGAAAAAAAAAAATTGTAGTTCACTACCTTTAGAAAACCTGTATTATTATTCAGTAAATTTTAAAAAATACCAGCCCTCTTCACACTATTTAGATGATCGGGGTGGAAAAAAAAAACCTTTTAAATAATTTACAATTACTTTTACTATTCACTGTTTTAAATATAACACCACAAAGAATTCAATATGCTTTTTTCATATTGCAGATACATGGTGGTTTGTAAACTGTTTTCCGTTCTTCAGCTGAATTACATCTTTGCTACTGTGCCATTGACCTGAATATTAAAGTTTTTCCAGTAGAAAGAAATTCAGGAAAACAGGGTGGAAACTGGGCTCTTCTCTTCTATACTTTCCAAGCATGCCTTTTAAGCAGAAGTCACATGCAGTTTCCTATCATGCTCCATTTGGATTTAATTAGTATGTGATAGCATTATCACTAGCATTCTAGTCCAGTTGTATTTTCTGATTGACCGTTTTCATCATAACCTCTGTTCTTGGTTGCTCATAGCTTTTGGAAATTTCTTTTGAATTTAAATAGCATCTTCCATTCAATGCCCAGAGGTGATGGGCTCTTTATGTTACTTTTTCTAGATATTTCTCAAACTGAATCATACTTTAAAGAAGTAAGTAGAGTTTAAAAGAATACAGTAGAAAGTAATTGTTTCAGAGGAAGGAGTTTTACAGTCAACTGTATGCAGCCAGGTATGGGAGAAAGGCAGTGACTTCAACCTATCTTACTTGAACTTAATGAACAGCAACTTAAAGGTACGAATCCATGGAGAGTTCTTGCTAGTTGTTAGGCAAAAATTACAATTCTGATCAGTGTCACAGGTGATAAGTGAATGTGCACCCTGCTAGTGGGTGTTGACAGAGGGGAAGGGAGGCTGACATATACGATTATTATTTTTTTTTTCTACCCTTCTCTTCCTTTTCTGCCTCTCTGTACATAATGAAAAGAAAAAATATGAAAACTTGTCAGTGAATTATCTGTTTAAAAATACTATATTTGAAATGTCTTTGCACAAATACCCTTTTGAGTCATTTAAATGTAATAGTTAATAGTGTTAAAGGTATTTTCTGTTCTGGCTTATTAAGCAGGTAGACTGTTTATTGAGGAGGTGCTGACGATCTCTTAGTCTATAATAATTATTCATAACTAATCATTCTTATCCTAGAATATTCGTAACGAAACAAAAAATGAACTTGAGAAATTAATCAAATGCAATGAAGAACATGCAGCTTATCTGGCAAACGATGAAGTGACGACTGTCAGAAAGAATCTCGAAGCAAGAGGAATAACAGTGGACCCATGTCTGGTAAGATGCAGAACTGTAACAAAACATATGGAAGCCCCCTGTGAACACTTGCATGTTCTTCTAGATAGCATACAAAAGTTTCCCATCTAAATACTGAATTTGTAATCCAGATGTTTCCAAATGAATTACTAAATGGCTGCTTGCACGCAATTCACACACTTCTGTTGGCTGTCAGACAAATGCAGTACAACGCTTTGGAATCTGTCAGTTTAGACTGAAATCAGTCTGCTGAGCAGATTTTCTCGGCTCTATTATGACAAGGCTTGTATAAAATTATTGTTCACATTATATAGTGGCATCAAGGCCTTTGAGCAAGCTATGGTAGAAACATACTGTGTATTCCTCAGCTTTTGGTGTGGTTGTGTGTGCAGTTTGAAGTTCATAGGTACATTGAAGAGAGGGAAATTTTGTAAAAATGTAAAAATACTTAGAAAAAGGCAGGGATTTTGAAAGTGCCCTGAGGGAATGTATTGTACACTTTAAATGTTCTGGAAAATTATTTATCTCATTGCAGTGTAAGGCTCTTAACCATAATTAGACCTTTTATTTAATTAAAATTAATTTAATTTAAATAAGTGAGAATTCAGACAGTAATAAGTCACAGATGTAGATTTCCTTTAACAGTGATTTTATTTTTGCAGTACCTTTGGCTGCATTTTCAACATTAATACACGTACTTTTTCCAGGTAGAAGAATTATTTAAAAACCTGCTGCTCCTTTCCTGTACAGCACTTGCCATACATTTTTGTAAAGGTCAGAGTAGTGATCCACATTGAAGAATTGAGTGAAAATTGAGTTTCCTTTCTAGCTAAGCAACTGACTTCCTTAATGTTATGTTGTGGGTTTTTTGAAGAGCCATATCTGTATACATGTTTCATTTGGAAGAACTGGAACATAAATTAGCCTAATCAAAAAAAGTTACAAATGTGTTTTTATGTATAAGACCCATTAAATATTTCTCTATGCTTTAATCTGATTTAATTGATACATTTTTGAGTGGTACCCATTCATTTAGTCTCAGTGTTAATGTGAAGATTGCATCATGCCAAAAGCAGAACAATTTGTCCTGTTTTGTAGTATGTAATTTAAATGTATTTTGGCTGCAGACAATATTTTCAAGCATTCAGTTATGTTACAAGCATGGAAGAATAAATTTTTTTAAACTGGCAATCATCTGTAATGTTTGCCAAATGTAACTAACACATTAATCGTATCCCAGTTGCAGACAAATTGCTGAGAAATATTTAAACATGTATTACGTGACATTGATAGTGGAATCTGGAGATATATTTTAAAATTAAACATGATCATTAAACTATGCACGATAGCGAGTGTATGTATTTAGTCAAACTTAAGCACTGTTTTCCTAGATTAAAGACACATGGCACCAAATTTATAGAAGATATTTCCTGAAGACTGCTTTGAACCACTGCAATCTATGTCGAAGAGGCTTCTATTATTATCAGAGGCATTTTGTGGACTCTGAGGTAAATCAAAGAACAGATACACACTGGTGTTTTGCCTTAATATTTCCATCTCAGTTGAAAAAAAAAAATTTACAAATACTTTAAACTAGCCTAACCTTTCTTTCATGTCCTGTACCTTGAGATAGCTGGTGATCTTAGGTATGTTTTACGTGAGTCTTGTAATTGGTAAAATGCCATCCTGGTGGCAATTACATAAAATGACCACTAGGTATCAGACATGACCTAAACATCTGTTACTTATCAATGTGTGTTGAAAATACACTGTTAAAAGCAGTATTGTACAGCTATTGATATCTTGTTGGTATCCATTTTTATCACTTTCCTGTTTATATTTATTTACCTCACTGATACAAAAAATTCAGCAAACATGAAGTAAGGGTTGTTTATGGGATAAGTATGATAAATAAGTGTTTAGAGTTAATGCTTGGAACCACATGTGATCAACAGGGAAAAAAAACTACTATGGAGCTTACAAACAGATCTTTTAAATGACCATTTTCTTACCATTATATTTTAAAGCAAAAAGAAATTACTGGAAAGGTAGAGCTTCTCACTTCCTGTGGAGTTTTGTTTTTCTTTTTAATGAGAAACTATGATCCCCATGGAGCCAGAAATCTTTACTACTGTAGAAATACCTTTGCCTATGAGAGCGAATGAGATGATAGAGTGGAGAGCTGCCTCTCTCTGACACTTAACCTCCTATTCCTTTTATTGTCTTTTTGAGGTGTCCTAACGTGAAGTCAGTGCTTCCTCCTACCATCCTTGCAGGTGTAGAAACTGTCTCTGTTGTTAACAAATACAGCCCTTGGTCCAACACTGTCTTCAGAAGCATTTGCCAAACAGGGGGTCACAACATGGAGTTCAGTTCACATCTTACAATGTGTTTGCTATGGATAGGTGTGCTGTCTCACTGAGCGCAAGGTTGTACTCACCAGCCTGCATGTAGTGGGTGCAAATTGTTTTTCCATGATATCCCTTGATATGGCTCTTTCTGTTGAAAATAGTAGATGTAAAGGTGATGCAAGGTATTAAATAGGGCTGACACGGTTCTTGAGAAGTATTTTTGGTGTGTCTCCTTGTTACTTAGGGCAGTTGTTCTGTGGGATTTTTGTGCAAGATCAGGATATGTATACGTGAATTTACAGTTGCCGCTCAAAGTGTCAAGTGATTCTTCTAAAGTGTAGGATGTTCACTGGACATCAGAGGTCTGACACTACAACTTCCCTCCTTTCAGCTCGAATGTAATGATATTGTCCTCTTCTGGCGAATACAGCGAATGTTGGCAATTACAGCAAATACGCTGAGGCAGCAGCTTACTAACACTGAAGGTAAGGCTCATAGTGAGTTGAGATGTTTGAAACAAAAAATGGGTTCAAAACTTTCTAGTGTTCCTCTAGCTATGTGTTCCTTTCGTGCTTAGCATGGCTGGCTGATTTTTGTGTCCTGGTTAGGTAATTAAAAGATGTAGAGTAAATAGAATTTGACATTCTTATTTACATTAAAGGATTTAGTGTGCATAGAATGTCAAATAATTAAGACACTCTCCAGTTTTAAATATTTTCAGCTTATGTGAGGCCAATTGTCAGTATCTTTTTCCAAGCAGAAAAAACTTCAACAAATAGTGACTGTATTCTTTTTTCTCAGGTCAGTCTGGCTGTACAGTTTAATTTAAAAATGCTTGATATGAAAAAATAAATTCTAATGGATTTTTTTAAAGCCATACAAAACGTGCCGTATAATATCTAGACAAGCTTATAGAACAGCAGCTTCCTTGTAAAGCATCATTTATGTAGCAATCGGCTAGTGCCATGATACAGCTACTAATAACAATCTTTGATCTGTAAAATAATTTTCAACCTGCTTCTTGAAGACGGTGCAAGTAAAAGGTTTGAACCTTGTCATGCGATGCAAGTTACCCTCCATGGGTAAGAAATTGCCCCTAAACGTAGAAAGCTAGGTTATGTCTCTTCAAACCACCTACCTCATTGACAACTGCTGGGCTGAAAATTAGGAAGTTTCATTAGGAGGTATTCCCCCTAAATATGAAGGGCAAGGATATGTTAAGGTGTTAAGATGGGCGTAATACTGCTTTAAAGAGCTTTTGATTTCTCGTAGCCTTGTATATGCAGCAACACCCATCTGTGTGTCATCAGTCCTTCAATACCACGCTCTGCTGTCATCATTAACTTTTTCCATCTTTCACCTTTAATTGACTTGGCCTTGATTCATCTGATGAGGGTGACGTTGATAGTGAAAGTGTAGCTATTAAGAAGGAGGCGGGAAGAATACTAACAATAAAAGATTTGTTGGACACTTGGTCTCAAAGAAGAAACTGCTGAATTTAACAGACAGCAAAGCAGTCTACAAATATTTTTATCTCCTCCTAAAAAAGTCATCCAATAATGATTTAATTACAAGAGGAAAATATCCTTTGACATTTAAACAGCTTTCTCAGTTTCCTGTCTTAATGGCCCAAACCATGGGGCTTATGTGTTAAGAAGTTTGCCTTCTCTCCAACCAGATCAGTTAGTCTGGTAACACAGCCTATGTCTCCCACAAACCTTCCCAAAATTTGGTCCTTAGGTCATTAGAGGTGCAAAAGTGTTACCACTCACTTCTTTTTTTTGGTTGGTTTGTCTTTGTTTTTTTTACAGTAAGACGCTTGGAGAAGAATGTAAAGGAAGTGCTTGAAGATTTTGCTGAGGACAATGAAAAAAAGGTGAAGCTCCTGACTGGCAAGAGGGTCCAGCTGGCAGAGGATCTCAGTAAGTCCCTATTCTATAGTGTTTTGGAACTCGCTTGAAATGAAGCAAATTCTGACCACTGTCCTGGACAACATTTAATGTGATACAGGCTGTCCGTGTGCTAGCATTTAATTAATATCACAATGGAATTTTTCTTAAATGTGGTCAGATCTTACTGACTCAAAGGCGAACGTGAGTAGTATAGTGTTATAAAACAATATAATTTACATTAGGTGTACATTCACTGATATAAATATATTGCATCAGTATGTTGAAAAATGTAGTTAAAACAGTAATATTGTAAAGGGAAGTTCTTGTTTTTCTAGTACAACATGGTTAATTCGCACCTCAGAAAGCTGTCTCTGGGTTATTCAGCCTTGACTGTGTAAGGAGGTTCTGATCCCATCTTATTTTAATTATTGGGTGGAATACACAGTCTTCCCACAGATAATACTGACTTTTAATACAGATTAGCTGGAAATGCCTGTGACTTACTGGCCACCTCATTTTAGGCCATGTATACAGAAACAAAGCCTGTCAGACATGAAGATCTGATATGTTGTGCTTATTGAGTTGAGATGACCATTTTATTAAGAGATTTAACAAGGAAGAAAATCTAGCAAGGAAGAAAGTTTAACCTTCCAGAAGGATTACGGTATTTTAATGCTTTGAGACGCTCAGAAAGTGTTAAGGAGTTTTGTGGTTAATACAGTAAGATTTTAAATGGTGAAAACTTCTAAGGGGACAGTCCAGGCTGAGATGATACTCCTGTTGTCTACCTGCACATCCAATAAGGTTTAGACTGACTTGTAGCTGATGGGGCTTGCTCTTGCACAAATACTGTTGGGTTCTTGGAGCATTCTGCTATTGTTCTGTGAGACTTCCACTTAAACCCCAGCTGTACCCCTGGACTGGAAGGGGAAAAGACAATGCTGTGCAAAAGGGAAAAGAAAAAAACTTGTGATAAATAAAGTTCACTTGTAGATACAAATATCTGCATGTTGACATCGCAGGTGACCTTTCTTCTTAGACCTTTATTTTGTGTTTGATATAGAAACTAATTTTCTCTTAAAACATGACTTTGGATATTTAATTCAGAATAAATGAATGCTGCGGTCAGTGTCTCTTTCATTTAGCAATGTTCTGATATCCAGGATTCAGTGGGACAGAGAAGCCTTCAATTGCTGTTAGTTTCCAAAGTATGAATTATGTCTTACATTTTTTACATCCAAAGTGTCATACAAGACGAATGTTTTGCTTAAAATATATTCAAAATCTCAGGATTTATTTTTTATAGTGCTGGTTTGATTACACTGGTAATATTATCTTTATATTGGAAGTTTGCTGTTAAAATCCCAATCAGTTATGGTATTTGTTGTCCTTTAGAAAGTGTTGCTATCATATTTTGGAATTGTGAGTAGGAGTTTTAGTGAATCTAGGGCAAATTGTCTGGCTTTTTCAACTGATCTCTGAAAACAACTGGTGTGACTACGTAATTATTATGATAGGCTCATAATTGTCTCCCACCATCCTGTGTTGCTTTTGAAACTCTCTATCAACCTTCATGTAGTCATTCTTTTAGAGTGGGTAGAATGTGTTTTACAAAATAAGGCTTTCTCCTTTCTCTATGTGTATATCTTGAGGTAAAACTAGTGGTAGCCTGCATAGTGGGACACAGATATCTGATGAGGAAGTTATCCCCTTTTATTAGTGAGCAGTGCCGCTTGCTTTCTTGCTTTGATGCTGGATGTTAATTTTTTTCCTGAGCGAATACTGGTACGGAGTGAAACTTGGTGCTTTTGATTTATCCTTAAATATTCCATGTTCCAAAACAAAATAAAGGATCACTAGCAAATACATAATGTTTAAATTAATCTGTCTTTATTTTGCACTGAAGTCGATTTGGAATTTTTCCATTGGCAATTTTGCTTCTCACCAGCATCAGGAACAACCTCCCATTTCAAAGCGGTAACAGCTGGGGTCCTTACTGTGTAAACTAAGACTAGACCTGTGAGAGCAGGCTGCCTGTGTGTGTATAAACCTGGGTATCTGTGTATTAGTATGTGTTCTTCCGGTTTGTAGTATGCATTTCATAAATTACTGTGTAGTGAAAACACCATCACTGCACTGTATTTCTTCATATTCAGGAGATCACAGATCCCACGTGCATTATGCTAAGGAAATAATTGTTATTCAGTACAAAACTATGTACGATGACATGTTCTGTTTTATTGTACCTATGGGAAGATTTTAAAACCACCACTGCTCAGCTCTGTGGTGAAATCAGCAATGTTCTCTCTACTTTCTGCATGCTTTTATTGCTAAGTGGTTGTAATTTTTATGGGCAAATGACAGGGAAAAGGGATTTCTTTGCCTTTCCCTTAGTGAATAGAGTGCTTTTCTGTGGTGTGGGGTGTTTTTATACTCCTGAGACAGGCTTTGAGAGCATAGAGCACTGAACTCTCAGATGGCTATACAAGGAATTTCCTTCTTACAGCATTTAGTGATGATCAGGACTCTGCTTAAGAAAAAAAAAAAAAACAAAAAAAACAAAACCCTGACTCCCACAACACACATTCATAAAGTATTTGTATTTTAATTAGGAATGGAATGGAAGTGATCTCCTGAATCATGAAGTCCAGCCTCTCTCAGTTCCAGGCAGCTGTGTTTATATAAGCCAGCTCATTCACATATCTTGAGCTCCATCTTTCAATCAGTTAACTTGTCGGGGCTCACTCGTACTGAAAGCAAGTTCCAGGACATCGTTCCTATGATGGTTACAAACAGTCTTTTAATTTCCAGTCTAAATCTGTAAATATGAGGCTGGGATTCGCTGCTTGATTGGAAACTACTTGCAAATCTGAATTATTTATATACCTGAGGTTAGGACACTTCCTCTTGATGCTGATGTTACAGCAACACTGTCTCACTTCTGTTACATCGGTCTTTTAATGCTGAAGCACTGGAAGTGGTTTATTGTTTGTTCAGGATACTGGTTAGTGTCAAACTGTTGAATAATGTCTGACATGGGCAACTCAGTCTCATAAGGAGAGCTCATATAAGACTCAAAACTTATTGAAGCAGGTTTTGTTATCTGTGTTCTACAACCTTGAATGGTATTTTAACATTATATACGAATGTTCCGTGGTGACTTTTAGGCCCTGAGTCTTGCTGCTTCTCAGTGTTTACTTATCAGCTTTTAGTCTAGATATTTTAAAGAGATAAACAAAGAGATAAACAAAAGGATCTTTTGAATGGTTTCTAACAAATTACATATTTTATAATGTACTGAAAGTTACTTTTTCTTCAAAAAAAGGCTTTAATATAATGTAGATGTACTCTTTATCATAAGTATCATGATGATACTTGTACCAGGGAACAATTACTAAGTTTATGGAAATAAAGAAGCCCAAGGACTAGAGACCATCTGGAAGAAAGGGGGCAGAGCAGAAGATGAATAGCAGAATTGGAAAAAGTGAATTTAAAAATGTCCTAAAATGCGATCAATTCATAAGAATACCTCTGTTGAAAGAGGCCTGTGGTGGATGCATCCCAGTGTCCTGTCCCTGGCAATGAGCAGGCGTGAGCACTTAGGGAACAGTGTAAGAACAGGTTAAGCATACAGTAGTACTTTCCTGGTGTGCTTTCTCAGCATCTAACAATCTGTGGTTCCAAGATTTCCTAATCCTGAGGTAGTATCTTTGTGATTAATAGCCATTCATGGATTATTTTTTTTTCCTCCTGTGAGTTTCTCTAATTACTTTTTGAACTCATGTAAACTTTGGCATCTGCAACATCCTGTGGCAATTAGTTCCAGAGTTTAACTTCACATTGTGTGCAAAAGTACTTCCTTTTGTTTGTTTTTGAGCCACCTGCCAGTTTCATTTGGTTCTCCTTAGTTCTTGCACTGTGAAAAACATTCAGTAATCTTTTTCTATTCTAATTTCTTGTGCCAGTCATGACTTCATAGATGTTTATGCTACCCGCACTTGCTCTTCTTTTTCCTGACTTGAAAAGTTCTCATCTGTGCAGTTGCTTCTTGCACGGACATTTTTTCATAGCCTCAATCAGCCTTGCCACTTTTTTCTCCTTTTTCAGTTCTACTAAACTATTTTTGAGATGAAAGAGCAGAACTGCACACAATATTCAAAATGTGTCTGCATTATGGATTTATACAGTTGAATTATGATGCTTCTGGTTTTTAATCTGGCCTTTTTACAGTAATTCCTTGTAGTCCATTTCCTTTTCTGCCTGCCACTGTGCAATGAGCCGGTGGCTGCACTGGACTGTCTGCTAGGACTCCAATTCTTTTATGAGACGTAACAGCTGGTTCAGAGCCCATCAGCCTAGTCATTTTCCATGCCATGTTTTTAAACTGTAGGTACAGTTGAGATCAGTTTATCATTTTGCTGGGGACACAGAAACAAGAGGGAATTGCTGTCTGTCTGCTACATGTCTACCTGGGTACTGCAGGCATATTCAGCAATTGGCAGGAACCTGTTTCAATGTGTACTTATTTACAACCTCCCTCACAATTCTGATGCGTTATGTTGAAGTTCTTCACCAGAGTTGTCTGTAAGTTGAAGAACTTAACCCAGGTCTTTAACCTTATTTTGGATAGCCTCCTCAGCAACAGGAAGCATTATGTTTATTTTCCAGTTGTCACGTGCACCTTGATTGTGCTCATTGATGAAGGACAAAATATTTTGATTTGAAACTTATATTCCACACAACTTAGTATTTTAATATATGCTTAGTTAAATCAGTATTTTAAATATACCATGTGCTAGGTTCTGTAAGAAGTAAAATGGGATAGAGGGAGCTAAGAGTACAATGGTAAATGTTAGTATTTTGAAAGGAGAATTTCCACTCATAAAAATGCCTCTTGTCAGGACTGCCCTGTTTGTGTTGCAGGCTTTAAGCCACTGCTTGTGGCTGGAGGGAATATCTAATACCTAATGATGGCAAGTCAGTCCCTTCAAATGCCGACAGCTGTGTTATGCAGAAGTGTGTGTAGGTGTACACAAAGCTTTTCCACTTTCTCTTTTTTAAAATATTAATTACCCTTTGTTTCTACAATACCTTAGAAGATGGATTAGTTAGTATATATCCTTTAATTCTATCGGTAATCTTTTATGGTATTTACTAGTTCATACTGTTTCCTCCTGTATTCGTGTTTAACTTTTCTGAAGTGACTGACATTGAACATCCATGCAGGCTGCCTCTGAACTTCCTGAAAATTTTTAAATTTTAAATGTATTTTAAAATGGGGGGAGGGATGTCTGCAAAATTTGTTAAAACAGTAAAACTGCTGGTATTTGAGTTTCGGGAACTTTTTGCTGAAGTGGGGTGATTATTTATAAAAGACAATTCTTTGAAGTCACGCTTTCCCTAGAATTTGGTCTTCTAAATTATGTTTTTCAGTATTGGGTAATAATTTTTTAATGGGAAAAAAAAATTATTCCATCGGTGAAAGAACTTGATTTAAAGATAAATAATAGCTTTTTTGCTATTTTATTGTTAGTACAAATGACAGAGTAGTAATTTCAGCAGAAATACTCTATAGTTTTGTGCAAAATTGATAATATGTGGATAAATCTTAACTTTCTGTAGACTGCTTTTAACATGGCAATTTTTTTTTTTAATGTTGAGCTCCCACTGAAAGGCTTCCCAGAAGTACCTAATTGTTTCCAGAATTCCACTCTGCTGGACTCACTTTTTTTATATATAAAGGGCCAAAGCAAACTTCCTCAATAGTGTGAACTTTGTACAGTGATTAAGTTGCCATACAACTTTCCAACACAAGATGGCAATAACTGGCCTTTGCAGGAGGAGTGGGGAGGCTGAGCAGAGCTGGTGCCAAGCCTCCCGTCAGTGGTTACTTTTCCTTGGCTTTTGGTGCATGAGCGTGGCTTAGGAAGTGGGCATTGGTTTCTTGGATGTTAGGTTTTTTCCTCTGGGAGGAAGATGCACTCGCCTAGCCTTGTCCCTTTTGTTTTCCAATCTGTGTGTTTTGTGTGTGTGTGTGTGTTCGTATGACATAATTTATGAGGATTGTAAAGGATGGTCACTTTTTCTCAGTTACACATTTTTCATTAGCAACTGCATGGGAAGTGTTAGTTTAGTAAGCTTTGTTACTAAAAAACTGTTATGAACTGAAGGCTTTAATTTTGGAAAGAAAATGGAATCTTCTGGTGTCTTATCCTAAAACCTAAGCTGCTTATATTCATATTGCAGTAGCATTTGAAACATGCTAGGTGGTGCACGTGTATATTGAATACTTAAGGAGAAGCCTAGCTTCAGGCAGTCGGCAGGAGCTTTGCTATTAACTTCACTAGTAAAATTCACAGACCCCAGAGAAATACACATACTCTATCTTCACTTATTTCTTCTCCTTTATTCCTTTTAAACAGCTAAACTATGAATGTTGCAAAGGTGTCTTCTAGGTGCACAGGATTTACACATATAAGGATAGTAGATGTAAAGCATCTTTCCTAGGTCAGCATACTATTAATCCAATATCACGTTTCCTCACAAGTTAAGAAAGGAAAAGAAAGCCCAGAACTTCCCCAAATTATAAGTAAAACCATGTGCATTTACACAGGGAGAGTCATGGGCAGGAGGTGGGAAGGGACTTGCAGGAATGCCTGTAGAAACTTGATCCTGAAATTACTAGGTATGAACGTGAAGGGGTCGGCCTCCAAGTTCGTTTGTCAGTAACATTGACACCTGTACAGGTGTCATGGGCTAGCTGAGACTTTGTTCTGCACAAAAGCTTTTTGAAACTTTTGAGAAGTCAGCCCTCACATGAAGAAAAGATGGCTTAGGGCCATTTGTTTAAATTCTGTCATACATTTGTAAGGTATGAAATGTAACAGTTTGCAGAACTTAATTATTTTCTTGTAAAGACTAAAACATATAAAAACTAAATAAACCAGTGTTACAGTAAAATATTTTCAAGTTTTATATTTGAAGTCATTGCTTTAAAGTCACTGCATTAAATTAACTTGCTTTCTCTTGTGTTGAATGTAAAACTTTAGCAAACTTTGAGCATTAATGATTTACTATCAAATATGCATATAATAAACTTGTCATTTTAACGGAGTTCGAAAGGTAATGTTAGCTAAGGTTGGTACTTCCATGTGTGAGTTGCTGACTCAGGATCTGGAATTCCTGTGATGTATTTGGCTAAGCTGAATGGGCTGTGTCCTGTCTGTTGTATGTAGCAAGCTGATTTAAATTCAAATGAGTCTCCTTTTTTGTTATGCATTTATGCAATGTTGGGGATGAAGTCTGTGAGCAGTACTTTGCAGATAACTTGCTCTGTGGTTACATATTTTTTCTTTCATTGCTGTTAGCTGCAGAATAAAAATGTTGTGTGAAGCTAACCCTATATTGTCATCATTACTGTAACCTAATTAAATTTCAGTCCCTTGACATGACTGTCAACGCTATTTTGATTTGACCTCTGTCCTACATTACACTGTTGATTACATGTGCTCCTTAAAATCATGCTTTGACTTGGATTTCTAAAGCCTTTGCTTCCATTTTTTCTTCTAACATGAGTTCAACTTTTAAAAGGTTAGACCAGTGGGGCAAAGCTCAGCTGTAGGGGGAAAGATCTTCTCTCAAATAAGCAGATCTCTGATGATTTTCCCCTAGAAACCAGAGGCAGACAAAACAGCTCAAAAGGCAGTGGTTAGTAGTCCTTAAACTGATCCTTAAGGTGCTTGTTCAGAACTAACATGGGTTTTGGTGTTTACAAGATACAGGAAAAAAAAGGTGTAATTTTGAAGATCTTTGAATGTAGAGCCCAGACGTCACCGCTGCTGCTCAAAGATACATGGGAAAGCAAAGCATCCTAAGAAATCCACATGGAGGAGTAATTTTATTAGAATCTGCAGAATTACAGTTATTTTGTGCTCTCATTTCTTCCACAATGCCTAAATATTGGAGTTTTAGAAGCTACGTAAGTAAAAATGTGGTCACTTCGTAATTGTGAGACCATTCACAGAAGTGGGAGCAGTCTTGCTTTGCTCCTTTCAGCTGGTCATAGCAGTGAGGAGCGCTCGGTTATAGTCTGATCCTGGGTTAGCAGAACGTTACACCAGGAGATGTGGCCTTCTAACCAGACAAAAGCAGAGGGGCCATTTCCCTCTGGGAATCTCCGAACAGATCTCCACCTTCTGATAAGCATGTGCAGGGTAGCTGCTGTCTCCACTGTCCCCTGCCAGCAGCTTCCCCCAGGATGTTAGTATGGCCTGTGTCTTATCAGAGGCTGGGTGTCACTTACAGCACGTTCATTTCTGCCCAAATCTCAATCAGTCAAAGTGCTCATGTGGGCCGTCTGTGTCTAACGAGTTCAAGCTCGTGCTGGTGTCACCAGTGTGCTGGTGGCAGTACGACGTCTATGCTCCCTTTGAGCTCTGTAGAGGTCCTGGTGCTCCGTGGGGCAGGAAGGCAGAGGGCAATGTGCTTGGAATCACTCTGTGCGGTCCTGTCTTCAATTTCCCCTACCTTTGAACATGAGCAAGTCAACAACAACGCATCCCTTATTTTCAGTAGATTTGCTGACTTTCTGGTACTCTGTTAGAATGCAAATTAATTGTTTTTGCATGATTATCATGTTTTTAATTCCATGTAGGTAATTTATGAAGTTAACCCAAGCAAGTGTGCTTTGACATGAAAGACACTGGTTGAATGTTTAAGGTTTTTTTTCTGTGGTTTTTTTTTTTCCTCTCCTGAGTTTTGGGGCAGCTGCACGAAACTAATGAATTAAAACCGAAAGAATGTGTAGGACAGTCTGTGTCAAAGTGCAGATAAGGTAGTTCCTGCTTTGTGTCATGGCAGAAAGTGCTTTAAAAATCTGCGTCTTCTCAGAGAGGGAAATAATCCTCAAGGGAGAACATACATCACTGGTAAACCTCCTGTGATGGAGTGATGGTTTACTTAACTTAAGAATCCCAGATGACCAAAGTCTGTCTGCTGTGATTTCTTGAAGTTATTGATGAAGAGTTAGGCACTGATGTCCAGGTTTTAAAACGGATCCTTACAAAGTTCAGCACATTTGTCACTGACTAAGCGAAGCCTATCACTTAAAGTTGACATGGAAAAATAATGATAAACTGCTACATGAGTAATGACATATTTAATGCCTGTTAATCTTACCCTAGGCCCATGTTTCTTGTACTTGAGGGTCATTCTGTTGTTGTCTGCCAAATTTAATTTTTTCCTAAAATTTCCTTAATGATGCAAGGATCAAATCATCTAACTGGATGCTATTTTCTTTTTAGTACTGGTTGCTTATGAGGGTATCTCTTAATCAAAATTTAAATACGTACTTGTCATGGAGAAGTTACTATTTGTATAAATGCAAACTTTTAAACTAACCAATGTATGTATTTGTTTCAAACTAGTATGGAACTGTGGAGTGTAAGGTTGATGTTTCCAAAAGCTGGAGAAGTCAGTATGTTGCACATTGTTCGTGTTGTAGTGGACTCCGCTTTGCTTCCAATTTGGAAGTATATTTAAAAACAAAAGAGAAGGAAATATTTTCAGCTAGAAATGATAACAAACCAAGAAAAAAAACAATAGAATAACGTGTTTTTCTTCAGGGTGTGATGACTTAAGTTTCTCATGATTAAAAATTAAGCTTATAAATTTTTAGATCATAATAATCTCATCACCATTTCATTTTCTAGCGTTATATTTTAGAGACACTTTCATATAAATAGTCTTGAGAGTATATTATTTTATTATCTAGCTAACTGAGTATGCTTCATTTTGGGGGAGAACCAACATGTATCAGTTTATTTTATAGCCTTAAGGTTACAGTAGCCTTTACCGAAGTAATTTACTTTTGTAGCTGTATATGTCCTTTCTGTGTAAGAAAAAGTTAGGTGGTTGGTGTTTTTTTTTTTTTTACATCGCTGGCTGAGTCATTGGGTAATATTTCTGGTTTGCCTTTATACTTTTCACTATTTCTGCCGAAAATAGTGCGCATCATGATGTTCTGATTCATTCTAGCTCAACTGTTTTGATTTTGAAATTAAATCTTTCTGTGTCCATAAGTCTGATTCGGGAGTGAGTCTGATTTACGAGGTTGCCTTGTCATTCTGCTACTAAGCTCCTTCTAGCTGTCCAGTAAGCAGCACAGCTAAATTCTGTTGAAAGATTGAGTTATTAGAACAGTTTTAATTAAAAATCTGAGGTAGAGACAGAGGACTGAAAGGTGACCAAGTCCTACCTTTCTATTGCAGACATCATGACTCTTATAAACTTGCAGCTTAATATAGATTAATAATCATTTGTACCTTAAGCTAACCTTAATGACAAGTATAGAAATGTGTACTAGTTTGTGACCTCACATCACAACTGGGCGATATTTTTTCTTTTCTGTAGACAAGCGGGACTGATGTGCAGTAGCCCATGGAAACATATCTTGTATAAAGTCATCAGTAGTCTACATAGTTGTCAGTTTTGCTTCAGCCCCTACCGCAGTTCTCATATGCTCTGTCAGAGGCAGAAAGGCTTCGTGCTTGCCAGCCTGAGGAGCCCTGGGGACCGCGCCGAGCAATACAGACAGCTTCTGCTCTGTTTGACTGAGGAGGGGGGGAAATGCGTTGCTGAAGCCGTTTCATTAAGCGGCAGAGGTCTCGTTTGTGAATCTGGGGCAGCTATAGGTCAAGACATTGATTGATTAGTAATCTACAGTTTCATCAGCACAATGCACAGTTCCCATTTCTGGTGCTAAAAAGCATTATTAGTAAGGCTAAAATAATGTTCCAATGCTCAATACCTTATAAAAATAGCTGAAGTGTTTTCAGACAACCTCTCTTCTACTACTGCCTGGTTATCTTTAGTCTGAAATAAAGGTGATAGTGTTTTGTATAGGCAGCTGATACCTCTGCTAAATATGATATGCAGGGATTAATAATTAATACGATATTAAGACTTGCAACAAAAGTGACTTCAGTGATGGCAGCTGTGATATTTTTTTTTTCTGTCTAAAATGACTTCTTAAGACTAAGATTTTATTATGTTTCTACAGCAGGCTGAATACACAATCTGGAGGTGATCTTTCCCTGTTTTAGAGGTGGATTCACCTACAACAGGGAAAAGAAAAAATGTACACTTTATATATGTCTTTGTAGAAAACAGGCTCGTTGATGTTTTCTCTTGTTAATGCCATGCAATAGGAGATTTTGGACCAGATCACCAGCAGGCAGTTGTTAATGAATTCATATCCATGAAATTATATATTGACTGACCCTTGGAGATTTTAATAGTGATATTAAAATAATATGTTTAGTGCCTTGTCTTGTTCTAAGGTTTAAAATAATTTTTTTCTGAGAGGACACTGAAATATTGTCTTTGTCTATTGAATAATGAAACCGTCTCACCTGATGCACTTGGATAGTTAGACCATGTCCCTGTGCTTCTCATTGTCTTTCTGGAACTGATAACTGAAGGACAGGTATTCTACATGTTGCTCAGACTAAAATACCTTTTATCTGAGGATGGCAAAGGGATTTAAGGCAAGTAGAAAGTTGTAAGTTTGGTGAACATATTGGTGGATGTCTAGCTTTATATGTCTGAGGAGGGAAGCCTGGTTTATAAATGTGTTTACAATATTTTTATATCATAATCATCCCATTCCAGTGAGCATACTTGCGAGTCAGAATCTACAGAAAGAACTCAATTAAACTAGCTGCAAATTCAAATCTCATTATAGGTTGCAATGCCTATAAGAAGTATTTTTGTAACAATAAAGGAGAGCTACTATGATGCAGCATCAGTTAGCATCTTCATTCAGTATAACTACTAGTAACTAAAGAGTATGCTAGCTATTTTCTGCGGGCTTGCGTTTTAAAAGCTGTATATTTTTAATGATTCATGGATTTACTACATGAACTATTATAAATTCCATTTAAACTTTTCAGGGTTCTGCAGTGCTTTTATTACACTAATGAGCTAATTGTTTAAGAATCATTCACGTGATTCATCTTCCTGCTCAGCCTTTTTTGAAAAACTTTTAGCTGCTGAAACTCTCTTGACAAACCAATATTTATAACAGTTTGACAGCAGGATGAGGAACAGCGTTTGTCTTTGTAACAGCTTAAAGAAAAGGCCTTTCCAGCACCCAGCCATGCAGTTACAATCTTGACCTCTTTCTTATGCTGGGAACATACATACAGCAGACAAGCAGCACCTCCCATGTGTTTTCTTGACCCTTTGACTGTCCATTCACTTCCCATCTGTTTTGCAGCCTTAAAGGAACAGAGGGGGCCCTCTACTTATAAATCTGTCTTTGCAGCTGATAATTGATGTTCTGTCTCTTTAAGGGCAGCCTGGGTGGTTTTCCTTTTTTTTTTTTTTTTTCCCCTCCTTGTCTTAAAACTTTAGCTTTCCTCTTGGCCTCATCTCCAGGAAAATATGGTATGTGAACAAGAGGAAACTGGCAAAAAATGTGATGGGTATTTTCAAAGGATTTTCTAAAATTCAGCAGGACATGACCCTGCAGTGATCAGTAAATGATTATAGTAGCTGTTAGGCTGTGGTTGTGTGTGACATGAGAAAGCATGTTGATGCAGGTCTTGTAACTGAGTGTGGAAAGGCTGTTTTCTGGGGCATTATTTGAAGTGGCTGTGAGCGTGCTGCCTCATACTATTTCAACAAGAAGTAAAGCTTAGAAAATCCAGGAATATGGTACAAAAGCCTGAACTCCGAAGAGATTATTTTATTTCACACATACACACACTCTTCTCCACCTGACTGTTTTTAGGGGGTTGTATGTAACTATGGGGTTTGTGTCTTAGGTAGCCCTGAGCTAAAACTCAACTTTCAATAGGAAACTGTGGATCGACATTTCCACTTTTTAATGGTGTGCTTCTGGGCATTCTGATGAAATCTGACTACAGACGGGGCTTTGCTTTTTACTAGAGGAAAGATGATGCATTCACAGTAGTAAATTCAACATTTCTGTCGCTATGCTTAATTAACCATAACATAGAAGTAGCACAGCAAGCAGCAAGAATGTTTATAGGCAAGGAAGGGATTAAGAAAGGAAGATTAAAAAAAATAAAAAGAGGGGACTAAAGTCTAAGCACAATCCAGAGCAAAAGGAGTAACAACCATGCGCTTTCAAATATCAAAGCTATGTAAACATCACTTGGAGGTAGAAATCGCTTTAATGTAAAACAGGAGGATTTATAATGAGGTATTAACACATTTTTATTGTGGTTGCTTCATGCTAGAAGTTTAATCAAAGTACAAAATAAAGATGGATCTGTGTCCAGAAGGACTTTGCAGTTTTTCTTGATGCTGCAACTGAAAATTGATGTCATATGGGCAAACTTGTAAACAGGGGAAGGAAAAGCTTTTTGATTTGCCTAAAATACTCATGCAGTTTTCTCCCCGTTGTGGCACAGACGGACATGAACATCTTTAAAATTCTGTGCTAAAGCCATTGGGTTTTTACAGGTAAGTACTTATGATTTGAATGTCTCAAAATTCATTTATCTTCAGAAGCATAAGCAAGGCAGGTTTTGTGGGCAGAGGCCACATCTTTTATTAAACCAATTAATGCAGTTGGAAAATGCCTAGAAAACTTTTTCTTGCTACTTAGAGCATGGTTGTAATAAATCAGTAATGTACTTTCACTTTCTAATTTGTGTTTAATATTATTTTGAGATTATTTGGCCTTACCTCAGGAGATTCATTTGATAACTTACTTCAGCTGTTTCGTTTTAGCAGTGATTTCCCAGCTTCTGCGCTGTTAATTAGTAGATAAGCTTGACTTTCTAAGGCGGCAATCCGTAAGCAGACACTCCTTGTAAGGCTGAGTATTTCAGGGCTTTCCCTTCTGACCAGCTTATGATATTAGGAAAAGCAAACTTTCATCTGTGGCTGCGTCTTTCTGTGTTCACAGTGTATCCAAATCCTAATTACGGATCAATTAGTCTGGTTTTGAGCCTTTTAGATTTAGGATCACAGGAGTAATGAAAAGAAAATGAGCGGGTAGCAATATCATTTCATATGGAGATAAGGAGAGACTGAGCATGAATGAGGGCCTCAAGATGTCTGAATAAAGAATTTCCTTGTTCTGTCAGTGAAGTTTTATGGGATATGGAGGGAGGATTATGGGAATATTCATCACTAGATCAAGAGGCATAATGAGTTGATGTATGAACTGTAGCTTATCTTTTAGGTAAACACAGGGTAAATGGGAAGTAAAGCAGCCATTCACTGCCCCTAGGCCTGTGAATTTTACTGTGCTAAAGGTGGAAACAAGGCTTTAGTTACAGTTATTCTTCATTGATTTCATTTGATTTTTTTAATCACTGTTTAACAGGTGCTGGAGGAAATATGTATTTGTAACTTCATTAAAACTACCAAAGACCAGGACTTCTTTCTAGAGTCCAGTGATAGTATGTATTTAAACTTCTGCAGTAGGGTATAATAAGAGTGTAGTACTTTAACAGCCTTCTGTGATACGGGAGCGTTGTGTACCAGTGCTGGGGGTGTTCGGCCTGTTACAAAAGTAATTTGCTCGCAAGCTGAATGCTTTTAATGCGTAGCTTGCTTGTATGTGGAAAAAACACAGTATCAGAAAACTTAGAAAGAGCAGCAGGTCACCTTTGTCTATCCCTTAATTTACTTATAATATTAAGTATTCTTATCTGAAATCCAAATGGTGTTCAGGGTTTGGCGTGTTGATAAACCTTCCTCAAACCAAAATGTACTATAATTTGCAAGTGTAAGTCACTAATATTTTGATCTAGGTGGCAATCAAAAACCCTGCAAATGTGGGTACACAGCTTGTGCATTTTACAGAGGAGAGAACTTCCCCAAAGGAAGATGGGTAACATCTGACTCGAATTGTAACAATTAATTGTTGTCCCAAACTCAGTGTCACATGGTGCTGATGAAGCTGTGGGCAGTTATCCCAGAACTGCAGACCCTGCACTTGCACTCATTAGAGGAGTTCTGCCCGAGCATTTATATTTACAGGTTTATTAAGATTAGTGTTGTGTAAATGCCTAACTCTGTCATTAGCCTATTTAAAAAGTAAACCAATTTAGCAGGCTGCTTCTCTGTGCTACAGAATGGACTTGTGGGAAAACGTTACAGGTTGGCTGGGGTCTGCTGCTGAAAAAGGCTTTACTACTGTTAAGAATACAGGGCATAGCATGAATAATTGCAGCTATTTGGCAGTCATTGTAACTGTTCTTTTTTAAGAATAGCCAGCATGTTTTTTCAAAGTATTAAATTACCTCAAGACCTCATAATTATTACAGTTAAGCAATCATTTCAATTCAGTCCAAGTATAAAAACTAATAAAGTGCTCATAATATGGAGGCAATTTTAGTATGTCTGTTCTCTGAGGAAACACAGCTGATTCAGTATATTCTGGTAGAATACACATTTGCTATCCTGTTATTTTAATATGCCCTAATCAGAAAATTAAAATAGATTTTGTTGGCACAAACCTTTTTTTTAAGGGTGAAATAATAGTTATAGATTTTTGCTGATGCTATTAATTTTCAGGACTGGAATATTTCATTAGCAAGAGGTTGAGAAGGGAAAATATTTGCATTTAATACTGCTAAATCTGCCTGCTTTCACTGAGTCTAATGGCTTGATCAATATAAAGAACATACTTGGGGAAAGCATGTAGGAATCTTTAAAAAATCACATAAAAAAATAAAGCTATTGAAAGCACAATGTGAAGAGATCTGGGTCATGAGATCTAATCTCCAGTTATCACTAGCAATTGCTGCTCATTTTGAAGAGTCAGGTCCAGGATTAATAATTTCCAAAAATATGTCCAAGATAATAGGACATTATTTCAGAGGTTAACTTTGTAAATATATAAGGAGCATCAGTATTGAAAGCTGAGCTAAGTAGTTGCCTGAATAAATGCCATAGAATTAATGTTTTCATTACACAAGAGGTTTATATACTGACAAGCAAACAATACATATTCTTTTTTTATTTAAAGATAGTAACGAGAACACTTTGAATATGCTTAGTAAGGAGAAGTAATCATGGGACTCCTCTTTTTGCCTTGGCAGCTTTCTAAGATTCTCTGCTAAACTGAATCAAGGATTTTTTTAAATTTATTTTCCTTTTTTTTTCTCCCCTGGTAAAAATCAGCTACTGCTGTTTCTTAACTTCCAAGATACAGTTGTTTTTCCTCACACTGACTGTAATCTTTATTTAATATCCAAGTACTTTAAAAAAAAAAAAAAAAAAAAAAAAAAAAATAATTCAGCTGAAATTCAAGAAAGTTCTTTGGCGTTTTCTTTAGGACCCAGAGTGTGATTCAGCCTCACTGTACATCTGTGACTTGTACATAAGCACCATTGGGGAAGAAGACGCTGAAGTGTTGAAAGTATAAGTGGCTTGCCCTTCAGCACCTAAGAATTGCATGATAAAGATATGAGTTTGAGATTTCTTCTTCTTCATCCTCATGCGAGCTTCTTTCCATATTTGATTTCAAATACTAACTAAAATTCTGTACTTCTGTTACAATAGGACTACGGGGGTTTGTTGAGTTTTTATTATTATCATCATTATAATAACTCTAAAAGGGATTTTATAACTGTCTGTGGGATTGTCGCTTTGTTACTGGATGAAACTTTTAGTTCCCTTATCTACATTCTTAGAGCATTCTCTTTGGAGGTCTTGTATTTTTTTCCACTCATGCTTAAGTATCTCATTTAAGGCTGATAGCTTTCTTTTCCTTTCTGTTTTGCTGTTATTTCAGCTCAGCAAAGCAAGTTTATAATATATGGTGTTGCTAAAGAGAAGAAAACTGGAATAAAGAATTCTTTTTAAAAAAAGAAGCTCAAACCTTGTATCTCATACAAGGGTACATACAGCTTTAATCCAGTAGTATTTTTAGTGGGGGGAGAAAAAATTGTCTGTGTTTATGCTCATCTAACTTACATCTAACTTATTTTTGTCTGTCCTACTGCTCTTCCCCTGATCCTTCATATTTCTGAAGTGTGTGTTTTTCATGGCTATAATCACACACAGAAGGAGCTTCAAATGAGGATGTGGTGAGAGAGAAGCAGGAAATCTCGCAGGCTTTGGATTCCAGCTACGTTCTAAATCTTGCTTCTGAAGCAATTTAATAAATCAAATAGGTTATGATGACAAGTGTTGTATGGAATTGAGAAAAGAGTGGAAAAATGCCTGAACCCCTGAATTTTTCCCAACGTTCCCTTTTTGTTCTTGGTAACTATTTGTAGTTTTGTTCAAGTCGTGTTTTTGTAGAGAAATAAATTCCCAGATTTAGTATTTATATAAAATAAGATTCTGCGCACATCCATCTGGTTACTACTGAAATGCAAGGAAATAAAGTGCAAGTTTTAAACATTCTTAACATTGTGCATGCCCTTTTGAATAGGTATCTTGAATACTGACGTTTGGTTCCCTGAAATTCTCCCTGCTGAAAGGGCACTAGCTTTCAACTCTTTTTAGAATGATTAGTAGTGTTTGTGACACTTGCTGTGGAGAAAAAGATATTTGGTTGAAGGAGAAAAGGATTAGTGGGCATTATTTAAAAGATAACAACTCCCTATGTGTAACAGGTGTATAATAGTTCTGCTGTGCATGATCTAATGGAAGCTTCAGTTTTTTGAAATACAGCATTTCTAGTATTGGATTGCTTTGGTAAACTTATGAAAAATTAGCATGATAATCATAAAATAGGTTTGTAAAAGTTTTTTTGATATAGAAAAAATGTTCTAAATCTTAGTAATTAAGAAGCTAAATCCATAGGGTAATACCGATGACAGCATTAGTTTTTGCTCACGTTTGCAGGTTTGGGGTGTTTTTTTTTCTTTCTGGGCATGTCCTCAGTTTAGTAATAGGTATTTGAATGGTGATCTCTTTAATTTCTCCAGAAAAAGTTCGGGAAATCCAGGAAAAACTTGAAGCCTTCATAGAAGCCCTCCATCAAGAAAAGTAGATTGTTCAAGCAGGTAATCATGTTTAGACCATAAAAAGATTGCTACAATTTTCTAGTCCAGTATAAAATGATTATCCGTCTCTTTTAGATGCACATGTTTTCATACCAACTTTGTGAAAATTCCTTTTTTTTTTTCCATTCCAGTGCCTGGCTGCTGCTGCTTCTTGCTTCTAATCTGCATAACTATGCTTTCAGCTTTTATGCTACAAGCAGATATGAAACTTAGTAGAAATACAATTGCTGGCTAGTTATTCAGATATTGTGAAACACTGTAGGCTATTTGATTACTCTCAGTTCATTAATTTTATCTACGTTAAGAGAAAGAAGGCGTAACTAGCTGGAATCAAATTTAAAGGAATGCTTTTCTTGTCTATAAAAGCATTTTGATTTTTTTTTTTCCTTAAAGGCACTGTGTATTGTTAGCAAAAATATTTGCATGAGGGTAATTTTGAAATTTCTTTCTTCTATATTAATTCTCAAAAACATAAGCCTCAGTGATGTCATATATTTGCACACATTTTAAAATAATCTCCTTTCTGTTTCAACAGCAACTTTACACAAGAATGCAGCCTTTTCCAGGATACCTTGCACAAAGAAGACTGAATAGAAATGGCTTTTGTGTCCCATTCTTTTTCCTGTCTTTTGGGGAGCATCCTGAAATGATGGAGGACAAAGAAAATAATGTCTCATGGGATTGAGAAGTTCAGTTAAAATCCACTTGCTTTTTTAATTTTTGAAGCTGTGTACACGACAGAAGAATCTGACTTGTGTGTCAATGAGATAGCTTGGGAGCTTGCAGAAGTTGTACATTTACGTTTGTTTTTTTCCTGAAAGGAAAAAAAGCTTTTATTTTTTGACATCTGTCTTGTATGGTAAAGCTGGATCAGACTCATAAAATGATTTTATCTGTTGACATTTTCTTGCCTGCAAATGATCCTGGGAGTTTGACATAAAGTTTTAGCATTTGTATGTACATTAAAATGCCCTTCTAAGTAATGCCATTTGTATTTGTTATGCTCTGTGTTGAAGCATTCTCTGATCACTCTGATATGGATTTAAAAGTGTGGTACTGGGATCTTGAGAGGAAGTTGTGGATTTTGTTAAACTGCTAAACTCGAGAGACATCACCCAAGCAATTCTTGTAGTGCTTTCAAATGAAAGTACAGACTGCTCTTCACTGACACCTGAAAATGTTTGGCTCAGGAAATAATGTCAACAGCTGCTCCTCTTACCCATTCTTTCCTAATATAGGTTGTTACTCTTGAATCATAGCCGATTTACATTTCATTTCTGGGATTGCACAGACTCCGATTTCCCTCTTAACTTCTCCCTTCACCATAGGTACAGAAAAACTTGATCGAGTACATGTGAAATGTATAAAGATACTCCATAGAATTCCAACTTGTCCAACGTCCGTAACTGAAAAGGAAAAATACAATTAATGTCATTTTTCTAATATTACTGTAAGACCAAAATTGCTTTCATAAGAATGTTATCCACAAGGTCCTTCCACACCCGCTTGATTTCTATCATTCACTACAGTAAAAATAGTGAGTAGTCTGTCTTCTACTGCCTTTCAGTTTTGCCATAGAAATGTCACTTCTGACACATTTAAGCATGATTTAGGCTCTGTATTGTAGGTGCCTGGTGATTAATCACCACCATATTTTTCTGCCCACACTTTGCCACAAATGATCTGGATACACTTCTGAATGCTTCTGTGGAAGAAGGTATTAGGCCTGAAACAGTTTGTCTGATTACGTACGTTGAAAAATTGACCTAGGTTTATTTTTCCCTTTTGAAAAGACTATTTTTATTGACGTGTGGCAATTAAGAGAGGAATCTGGACATTTTCCAACAGATACTCTTTCTGTTTGCTCTCAGAGGAAACAATACAGAATTTGGTAAGATGTTCCCCAAATGTTCAAACATAAAATATTTAGTCAAGTGGACAAAAAGTTAATGTAGAGCTATTCATAAAATGGTGTTGAAAGGTTAAATATTTCAAGGTGATCTGACTGAATGTTTTGGGATTTTCTGTTTAAAATTACTTCCTGAAAATGAGTGTTTGAGAACAGAGAAATGAAAAAATGGCTTGTGTCATCATTCTCTGAAGATAACTTCAGAAATGTAAGTTTGCACAATTCTGGATGCAGTCCTTGGCTTGTATAGCAAGTGGAATAAGTCTGTACTTGTGTTAAATCCTTCTTTGTAAAAAAACAAACAAAAAAACAAATACAAAAAAACCCCACAACATTTGCATTTATGTAGAGATCACTGTTTGAAACCTGTGTGTAATGTAAATGTTGCAAAATGTGGCATCCAGTGGCCCAGCGTTCATCTTTTAGTGTGATGTTCCTGTAGTTTTAGTTTCAACTTCTCTGTGCTGCTCATCTAAGACTTAGCATGATGTATTCCATGAAAACTAGGTATTTATTGAATAAAAATGTAACTGAAGGAATAATAAAACGTGGGTTTTGAACACAGTGCTATTGCACCTAATTTGGAAGTCACTTTGGCCTTCTCATTTGTTAAATTGTGAAAAAGTATGCTGTTAATTATATTAAAATGTCTGATTTGAAAGTGCTGTGTCAGCACCAAGTTAGTGGTAACTGTACCGTTATCTTCTACTATATAAATTAATGATTACTTTAGCACTTATTTAATACATTTAGACAAAGATGTCTTATGAAAAATCGTTATGTTGAAAGCTTTTCTCTTTGGAGGTTTGGATAATCAACTAATATTCAAAGTATAAATGAAGACTGTTTCTGAAGTGTTGGTTTCAGGTGCATTTAAACTAAACATGCTTACTGGGACAATGGGTTTGAGAATTACACAGCGTACCAGCCCATGAATTCAGTACTATATCTTTTTCTTTTTTTCTTTTTCTTCTGAATGAACAAAAATTTTACAAAATTAATTGAAAAAATATTCACTGTAAAACTGTGGTACTGAAGGTGCTGCATATTTGCTCCACAAAGCTTAAATTGCAGACATAGGCATGTTAGGATCAGTAAAGGATTATAACTCTACATTAACTTGATTTCATGATTAAACTAACCAAAAATGGTCTTGACAAATAAGCGAGAGGTGATTTTATGCTATTTTTTTATAGGATTTTATGTTAAGTTTAGAGGAAAGAAGTGTTATGGCAAGTTATGCTTATCTCACTATTAAGTTAGCATCCCTTAACAAAAGTAAAAATAGGCTTAAGTGCTTCAAAATTGCTTCTTAGAAGGAGTATCTTACTAGATAGTTAGCTGTAGTTATGTTAAGCAGCATAAGAAGGCGTGCTGACTATTACAGTAATATTTAGATAGTAAACACAATTATTTGAGCTGTCTCTAAAATTCATGTGATACTGAAAAGTGTGTTATTCCAAAAATGTTTTGCACAAGTTCAGGATATTTTTGTGTTACATATATTACCTTCAGATTCTGCATAAAGTAATTCATTGTAAGGAGCAAAGACTAATCTGTGATTTCTGTGGCTTTTTGAGATTAGAGAGGAGATCAGCAAATGTAAATATGATTATTCCATAAATGGATATTTCATTTCCAAAGTGTGTTCTTTACTGTCATGTAGATATGGTAAGATATTTCTGTTTTTCATGAAATGAGCCAAGGTTTGAATATTAATTGCCAGGAGGTTTTCTGTTGCTTCTTTGTGGACAAGTTACAAATGGGGCTTTTTCAAATGTCAAGAATTATTCCTTCTGAGTGGTTACTAGTAACCTCATCCTAAGTTATCAGACTCTGAGAGAGATGAAAAACTGGAAATGTGTAAAAATGTCAAAAGCAAGCGTAGTTAAATTAGAGGGTGAAAATGTCAAATGAAGTTCTTAGTTATTATGAATGTACAGGTATACTCTATTTCACCATCAAGGAGGTATTAATCATTTTTTTGACTGAGTATATTTGGACCTAAACTGAGTTATGATGTATTTCCAAAGCTAAAGTTTAGAGAATTTAATTTTTGTATATCTTAAGTGTAAGTTAGTAGCTCTTAACAATTGGATTTAAAAAAATGCAAGAGATTTCATCACTTCAGTTGAGAAATGTTGAAATACGGGATCTCCAAGTCTGACCCAGCGCCCCTTGAGTCGGTTAGAACTCTTTGTTCTTGATGGGATTTGGTCCTGGAGATGTCTGTGGGATGTTTTTATGTCAGTGAAGGTATTGCCATATGAATTCAGTCTGTGGCGATATCTCTGTGATTTTTGCAGAGTTGCAGCGTGAGTTTTCTTTGACTATTTGGAATGTGTTTCTAGGTCTTGAGGTGCTTTAGGAAATGTTCCAGCCATGCATCCTTACATGGATGGGATGTACAGTGGTGAAGATTACTGAGATACTGGGATACCTCACAAGAATTTAGCATGTATGGCTATTTGAAAAAACAGTAGCAAATAAACTAGCTTCCCGTATTTTCCTTTTACTTTGATTTCCTCAGGAAGCATCTGACTAGAGAACTCCATTGAGTAGTAGAAACCTGCCCATTTCCAAAGCCTGGCGAGAAAGTAGAGGTTTAACTACAGTTCTGATTACAAACTACCATGCTAGCCTGAACTACTGCATTTCCAGTTACTGCTGACTTGTGTAATTGGCTTAAAGAAAAAAAAAAAAAAAGGACTAACTACTTTTATCTTGACATGATGATTACAAGGAAGTTTGCATCTGCCATCACCTCAGTGTTGTAGCGCATCAGAAGGTGAAATTATCCAAGCTGTTGTTCTGTAAGAAATGCTAAAAATTGCAGGCATGATTTTAGTTTTGACTGTAGAAGTGGTTCAGGAAATAGCTCTGAAAGTGCTTCTGGAACGGCTTGTGAAACAGCTCTGGATCCAACCTCAGAAACTTCTAGAAACGTTTCTGAAATTGACTCTCAGTAGGTTTCTTGCACTGGTACCATCAGTCTGGGCGAAGTGTTTCTGGATGTCCACAAGTGATTGTGGCAATAAGGCTGAGAGTTGAGTCTAGCAGCTATTGTAGTGTTTCTTGAACTGACTCTCGGCGGGGTTCTAGGCATGGTTCTGGAGATGAATCCAGAAAAGACCCCCGCTGTTGGCTGTGGGAGGGATTCTGGAATTGGCTCTAGGTGCTGTTCTGGAGCCAATTCCAGAAGTATTTCTAGCCCTTCCTGCTGAAAAACTGCTGTGCATAGCTACAAATGGCTGTGTGTGTTGCAGAACACTGATAGAAGGCTATTTATTGGCTGCTGTTGGAAGTCTGTAGGGTGTAAGAGGGCTTCCAGAGCAGTGTGTCCTAACCTGTGCGGTGATTTCACCCTCTGACTTTAAAAGGCATTTCTTAACTCTCCTTAGTAGTGACAACCAACAAGATGAGCTTTGATCAAGTTTTTCACCCAAAGGGCAACAATGAACTTTTTGAAGGCTAATCAGGGTGGTGCATTTATTAACACTGTCGATTATACCATTCCTAATATAGGGGAAGATGTGAAGTTTTAATTAAAAAGGTATTTTATAATAAGTTTTATAAGATAAATGGCTTAAGCGTTGTATCCTCTTTAACATTTTAGAGACATTTTTTCAGGAAAAGAGCAGAGCATCGCTGGACAAGACTGACAGCTGCCACATCCTTAGAGCTGCAAAGGACAAGCACGTTCTGTTTGTGCTCTGTTACTATCAACCTTACCATTTGGAAATGACATTACCTCTACCCTTGACTGAACCTGCACATTCACGTTTCATAAAGGAGCATCTCTTCCAGACTGCCAGAATACAGTAGATTGCACAACAAACGCCTCTTTAAATCTAGAAATTATTTCACTACAGAAATCATAACCAAAGATCACTTTCACTTCTATTTCAAGCAACTGTTCTCTCATTGCGAGCCTCGTGAAATAAGCATTAAGGTAACACTATGCCCCCTATATTTAAGGACATTTGAAGCAGTATTTTGCCTCGTCTCCACAACCAATTGCCTACGGCTTTTGATGTTTAGAGATGGAACATTCATTGCAACCTTCCTTACAATGAGCCTGTTCTGGTTCATGTGAAAATCAACATCCTTTTTTGTGTTGCTGCCTGACAGGATGCTACAATACTATTAGCATTTGCAAAGGGTTTGCTCCGTCTAATAGTGCAACCCCCAGATCACAGGCTGCTCAGTTTGCGATTCTCTATTATGTGAAAGACACAAAGAAGCTGAAGGCTGGCGAAGGCCTGTCAAATCTTGTAATGTAGCGAGCGACCCCAGAGCTTCATTCTGCTTTATATCATCCCTTGTTCCCCATCCCACCCCTGTCCTTGAATGGGCTCTGAGGTAGGTAAATGAATTCAGCGGTATGGTAGGCGGATGATTCCTTTCTGACCTCGTTCCTGTACCATTTGTTTCCAGGCTTGTTGGAGGGAAAGGGACATATCTGAACCTTTTGTTTCAAATAATTTTCTTGCAGGTTGGGGAGTTAATGCAGACCTTGTCTGAACTCACCCGAGCGGAAAGTGTTCTGGGTACAAGTCGTGACACGCTTGGTCCCATGGAATTGCCAGATTAAATGAGAACGCAGTGAATTGGAATTCTTTCACATTTGGCATTGCTTAAACACCTGGACACCTTTTTTTATTTTTTCCTTCCCCCAGTGTGCATGTGTTTATATGCTCTCTCATACCTTGAAACAGCTGTCTTAAGAGCAGACAAGAAGCAAACAAAGAACGACCTTTGAACAGCCCGGTGTTACGTGGTTTAGTGGGGAAGAAGTTGAGGCTGAGGCAAAAGCTGAGTACAGCACACAGTAAACCACAACGGATTGCTAAGGAGTATTTCGGACCTATGTCTGAAAAGGGCAGAGCACTTACAGAGACGTGTTGGTTTGTTCAGGGGTTGATCCTGGATCGTGTGTTTGACAGTAAGGAAAGCAGCGATTTTCCTCATACCAGGACTGAATCTTAGAACCGATGAGACCTTTCATACCAGAGTTGCCAGAGCTGTGCATCCTTGAAGATACTGTTGTAGAAGGAAGACTGGAGGAGTGTGACCGGTAGCAAAGTGTGAGGTGGGAATACCACCATAGCTGTCCTGCATAGTCAGAAGGTTTGCCCTCTGTGCTCTCAATGCTGTGATGTTTGGAGGGTCGTTCTTGCCTCCTGAGTAATGGATTCCTAAGACAGCAAACACAACAGAAATACATCACTCCCTCCAAGTCTTAATTGTACATAGCAGTAAGTTTGTAGCATCCGAAGTGTAAAGTCATAAATAAACCACAACAGGAACCAACCTACCTTATTTCACTCTCAGTATTTCTGGAGGTGTTCCGCTGAAGAGAAACATTCCGGGTAACTTGAACTGCTCCAGCAGCATACGTCTGGGAGGAAAATGGGAGATGTGCAACTATCTCCACCTACTTAGCCCAGTAGAAACCTAGTGAGAGGCCTGGTCATCATTTGGGCTCATCGCTATGTGTTGCACGTATGCTTTACAGAAGGCTTCCACAAGCCGAAGCAGACATTGGGACAAATCTGCCAGAACATCAGGCCTCAGAGTTGGGATGAAAGAGGATGGGCACACCCCAGGTAAGGCTGTTACCTTAAAAAAATGTAGGTATATTAATGCTTTTATGCTGGTGGACTGTAGCTTGAATGTACAGATGTAAGGGGTATTGTCTGTCATATTGATGCCTACACATATTGACATATTTTCTGCATGTGCTTAGAGAACAACATGATAATCACATGTTTTGAAAAGCAAACTTCCACATCCTGCACAGATTCAGGGCATCCCCAAAACAAACTCTGCTCATGCTTCGTTTGTGATTCCTCAGTGGTATGTTTGTAATACCTCAGGTGGAAGATTGAGTTCATCTAACAGTTGTAATCTCAAAACCACCTAACCTGAAAGCTATTTGCACGTGCAAATTACTTTGTAGTTTAGGACTAATTATGGACTAAATATTTCATCTAGATAGAATAGCTTCCCTGTCCCACCCCCTGGATTTCTTCCTAGAACACTTTGTACTCTCACAGGGTTCCAGAACTGATGATGTATAGCTTTGTGTGAGGCATTGCCTGCTTTCTCACAAGTAAGACCAGCATGAATATTAACTGTATAAGGCCCTTTAAAAAAAATAACTAAAAATTTAAAAAAATCCTCCACCAATTACCAGGAAGGTAATGCTATCCCTTTTTTGTTGTTGTTGTTCTGATCATGTAGTACCTCTGCTCTAACCAGTGGACAAAAGATTAATTTTTTCCTTGACTTTTATCTGGGAGGTCTGATCACTTAGATCTATTTGCAAGGATGCTTTCTTTAAGCTATTAAATGTTTGTTTCATGGCACGAGATTGGTTGCCACTGGATACTATTGCCATAAGGAAAATAAGAGCTTCCTGTTTAAAAAGGCCCTTTTCGCTCCTGTCAGTTTATGTGTAGTCCATCCCTTCAGCTGGAGGAGGTAACACTTCCCTTTTTAATAAAAGAAAATAATTTTCCATTCCCTGGTGCCTGAAAATCAGAATTCAACAAGGCTTATGGAAGTACAGCCAGCCATAGGTTATCTCGTGAAGGTTTATCTCCGTACACTGCTTTGTTACATGTTTTTACACACCCTGTTTGCTTTTTCTGCCAGCACAACCTCCTTCCCTGTCCTCCGCTGCCCTGTTGGCATGTAAATTACACCCACACCAGGTGACATTCTTTGCCCTGCGATGTGCTGAAGGTCAGATAAGATGCTTACAGTAGTGCTGCCTGGCTTGAAAAATATAAGGTATGATTCACACTACTGCTCACGTCCCTTTTCGGTTTTGTATCTGGTGTCTTGGTTTTAGCTACAAGCATAGCACATTTTATAAGTATACCTGTATCCCAACACATATACTGTGTATGCAATGAAAAAAAACATGCTGACTACCTCAGAAATCGTGACTTGCTGACTGGTCTCTGCATAGCCCAGAACAGAATTTATTTAAGTATCCAATCTGGTCTGAAAGACAAATATTATTAATAGATGAGTAACAGAGAGGAAACATCAGAGAGTGTTTTATGGAAAGAGGCTGTTCTCATGTGAAAACGAGGGAATATTATACCACTTGCTGAAGCTTAGAGCAACTCCCGGATCCTTGCTGAAATCAAGCTTTGTGATGAAAAGGCTTGTAGTCTGCTGGGCCAAGACATGGGGATTATAAGAATATTCATGACTCCTGAGAATCAGCAGGTGAGACCTAATGCACACATTTGCCCCTCACCCCTTTCCCCAGCTCATCCTTTTGGCAAACAGTACATAAAGGCTGCGTTCCCAGAGTGACTGAACTCAGTTCCTAATCTTTTTTTTTTTTTTCTCCTCTTTTTTCCCCTCTCCATTCTTCATGAAAAAGATTGCGGTGTTTTTGCCACTTGTCCCAAGCAGAAGCACGGACTCTCCTTTTCATTTCTAAAGAGCAACTGTGTGGCCAAACCAGAAGTCTTGTGACATTACTTAAGAAAGCAGAATGGTATCTTAGCATCCGAGGACTCTTTTAAAACGTGAATAAAAGCCTTTCTGAGAGCTTGGATAAGCTGGAGAGGAATCTCTGTGACATATGTGCATTCTCTTAGGAAAGCGTGGGTTGAAGCCAACTGGTGGGCCTCTGCCTTTAATATACTAGGTATTTGTCGTGCCTGTTTTGGTGTGCTTGCTAGTTAGTAAACACCCCCGTATGCAGAGTCCGTGCAGTTGAAAGCAGTCACAGTATGTGATTGATGCAGGACACTGTTACAGGAGAGTGAGGGACAGGGAGTGCTCTGTAAAAGGTAGATTCCTTGGGCAAGATGGGGAAAAAAGTATTTTGCCAGCTTTTCCTGGGTGAAGCACAAAGGCATGGTCTATAACAGGTTTCACCGATCAAGCTTTTGCAAAATTGTCTCACTCTTTCACTGTGGTGTGGGCGAAGAGGAATTCACATGAATGCCGATCCTGTCCTGATTCTGACAGGCTTTACCTGCAGGCGTGAAGTTGCACGTTCAGCGTGGTGGGGAAGGGACGGTTGTCAGCGGAAGCCTGAGCGTTGTCAGCCCTCTGAGGCCCAAAACAGTGCCTGCAGTAAACAGAGAACACACTTGATTTTTGCTTTTGGCTCACTGTTGTTGCATGCTTTTCCTCTGCAGAGGTGTTCGCGTCAGTACTGTTCGCTCTGTCCCGTGGTGCAGCACAAGCCCGTTCCGCTGGCTTGTCGTTCTCCCATACACGGATCGCAGCTGCAGGTCGGCGGTAAAGGGATTTGGCAGTGGGGGGTGTCACACTGGGTGCAAGGGAAGAACATTTAGGCTGCTGTCAGCCTAAGGCTTGTGCCACCTACCCAGGACGGGGTGCAACCAGAGCATGAACCCTGCCTGTATCTGCCCTGGTGTAAGGCAAGGGCCGGCGCTTTTTCAGGTCCATCAGCCTTCCCAGCAGGGACAGCCAGCTGAAGCCTTTCTGGCTGCGCTGTGACACAGCTGACTGAACAAAAGCATGGTTTGGTACAAATGTAGCACTGAGCCAACATTTGCCGTAGCCTAAAGCTTGCAGAACACTTGTCAATGAAGCTAGACCGATCATTCTGCACTAAGGTGAAAGTAACTTTTTTATTTTTAAGGTTTTCAGCCTTTCCAGGAAGGATGATTACAGCATCTTAAATCCCCCTTGGAATTCCAGTCTGCAAGAGTTGTAGTGCCTGGCTCTGACAAAACTGTTGTTACACTCAGTTTGAAAGTGCCTCAACATAAGGACACTTTGTTGTACTCTGGTGACAGCATCCGAACAAGGTCTCAACAGTTTTCTTGTTAATCGGAATGTAACTCTACAGCACTTGGTTCTGTGACTCGAATTTGGTCCCCAGCAAGTGAAACTGAACTGCTGTCTGCTCAATATAGTTTTTCTAGTAACTGATGCATCTAGGTCAACAAACTGACAGGCATTGCTCATTTTACTGCTTGGCAAATATTGAACTAAAGTCTTCAGCACTGTAACACTGTTGACAATTGCAGGATAATGGCATTGTCCTCTTTTGTTACCGTGAAGTGCATCTTCGCGTCCAATTCTGGCATAACACACTCTGTAAACAGCAAGGGATGTTGTGATCTGGAGTCCCAAGTGTTTGCTCTGACAATATAAACTTACTGCCTGCTCTCTGAAACCAAACATCCTGTCTCTGCCATGGTTACTCCAAACTGATATTGAAACAAGCCACTCTCTTCCCGAAAACACTGGAGGGCAATGGCATGGCTGCCGTCGAAGGAACTCTTCTCTTTTGCAAAGCCATCTGCACCATCCTCCTTTATTATGCTGCAGGTCTATGTTGAGGATCCTGACTAGGATTCAAGAGTCTGAAAGTGAAGAATAGTGAAAGTGTCTGAAAGTGAAGAACTTGGCAGAAAAAAATCACTGTGGATTAGTACAGCTGAGGCTGGTCCCTCTGGGAAGGAAATGCCATGTTGCAAGCCCACTAGCGTTTCTTTCTTTTCCATGACAGCATGTCAGAAGAGACAAAATTGTTATGAGCCAAAATGCAGCTGACAAAAAATTCCATCGCATACATCCTGTTACCTGAGCAGAGCACTGCTCCTTGCCTCTTCCTTGTCCTGTCCAAAATTAAACCTCCCCATGACTTCTGTCAAAGTCCATAGTCATTGTCATTTCAATCCCAGCCGCCATAGTTTCAATTCACGGCCTCTCCCTTCTGCTTCACCCATCTCTGGCTCACCCATTTGTAATGTGAGTCATCACGCTGGATCAGACTGGAGAAATTCAGCTGAGTGCGATTCAGTGGGGACATGCCCCAGAAGAATGGTGTCATTAACGAAGATTTTTTTCCATGCTGCCTTTGGTCTTTGTTCACTACAGCTTTGTTATTTATTTCGTATTTAAGTCGAGGGTGAGGATTAAAGTAGATCTGCTTTTCCTTTGCTTCACATCTCTGCTTTCACCTACAGTTTGTTTTGCATGTGAATCTTTATTTAGGCCAGTTTGCAAGCTAAAATGGTAAAGAACCTAAATTACAAGGAATCTGTTTGAAAAGTGTCTAGCTGCACACCTGCATTTATGATATTATACATGGAACATTAACCCAAATGCTCTTAGGAGGTGAATCTACAAGAAAGAGAGCCTTTGCAGACAGTTGGACCCTGCTTCTCTAGACTGGTGCCCACCAGCTTGCAGGATTGGTCCCCTCCACAGAGGTATTAAAAATTAATCCACAGCTTTTGATACCCTCAGTGGACACACAAATAGGTATAGCATGTGCTGTTTATTGCCTTTTTGAGTTGAACTAATGGTGCTTCCTCTTCCTTTGTGTCTCAGAAAAGGAGCTCAGAAGAACAGCTTTGCCTTTGAGGTTAATGCAGTTACATGCTAAAAAAGTCTAAGGTCAAAGAAAAAGGAAGAGGCCAGCATGGATTTCACCACCAGGTGCTGAGATGGGACAAGTCCTGTGATCTACTGCTCACATTTTGCCATGTCCCAGACTTGTCTGGGGTAATTCAGAGCTGAAGGGAGCGGGAGATGGGGTTGTAATTGTGTTCCCAGCAAAAAGGGAGAGGCGAGGCTCCATGCTTCAGGAAAATACCACCGTAATTCTTCCTATATTAGTTCAGAGGGGCTCGTTGATCATCAGGCTGGAAGCTTTTGTGGCTGATGTCAAGTGACTGCTTTTGGGGATGATTCACCTATTGTCTATAAGGTTCCTTTTACCAAAAAGCAGCTGCTGAAGCCTCTATTTCCCCTAAACAAAACTGTCTTGAACTTCCAGGGGAGAACAAGGCCTTCACTGTGCTGGCCTTGACTGAAATCCCAGCCAGGAGGGAGAAGTCAAACCTGTTTCTTGCTTTTGCAAAAGCAAGCTTTGTTTTTTTCCTTCTTTTCCTTATTTTTTTTTCCCCCCTTTCAGCAATAGCTGTGAAGTGGACAAAGGAAGTTAGCAGCCATCAGCCCTATGAGAGGAGAAGAGCCCGTCCATCCCGTAAAGCTGCAGTATTTTTGTGTCCACCTGCAAACGTGGATGGCAGAAGTGGCTGCTGTTCGGGCTGAGCCAGCCCAAGTTGTGCCCAGCAGAAGCCGATTTCCCGGCCACTGCCCAGTTCAGGGGTCTGGGTTTTTCACGTGTTCAAAGCTGATACTATCCCTTTTTACACGGTAAGCTCAGCTCACGTGATTTTTGCCTTTAGATGACACACATCCCTATGCACTCCATGCTAGGAATGAGGCTTGCAAGTAACTTCCCTTCCAAAGGAAGCAGTTCCCAGAAAGGCTCAGCCTGAGCTTGAGGGCTATTCCGGTGGAGGAAGCAGGGGGGAAAGGACAGCCTGGTGCTTCAGTAGGAGACAGTAGTGAGTTCCTGTGGACAAGGGAACGGCAGCTTCCAAGTAAACAAGTTGAACTCTGCGTGTGGCAGCATCTTCTGGCTTCCCTGCTAGCATGAGCTCATCAGGCCAAACAGAGCTGGCAGCAGCCCTTCACCCTGTCGAGGCTTTGGAGGAGGAATTTTTGCACGGTAACAAACTACCATTGCTGTACATATGGACAGCTGGGTGCTGTTATCCAGAATGGTCAGGGTTGGAAGGGACCTCTGGAGATCATCTAAGTCCAACCCCCCTGCCACAGCAGGGCCACCTACAGCAGTTGCACAGGACAGCGTCCAGGCGGGTTTTGAATGTCTCCAGAGTGGGAGACTCTGTGTTATAAAACAAAGTGGAGTACATTTTATATTGCCATTTGAAATACTAGCCTATTTATTTAAAAGGTTTGGTGTGTGGCCTCCTTGGGCACTGCATAATGTATATGACAACCTTGACTAGTGTCAGTTCATTATCTCTGGTCCTTCAGAACCCGTTGGCTTCAAAACTATTCTTCAAAATAATCCAAAACTGTATCTTAACCCCCAAAAGGCCAGTTTTTTGTTAAGAAAATATTTGAGAACTAGACTCTTTTCCTAATAAATCTGAAGTCCTGTTCCTAAGTAAAGAAGCTCTAGAGATTCTCAGCATTTTCACTCTATATTCAACAGCAACAGTGAAGTCATGTGGGATCAGCCAACTAGCAAAGCAAGTTTTATTGTGAACTGCTACATGTTGGTAATGCTTTTTTCAGCCACTGATAATCAGGAATTTATAACAGAGAAGAACCAAGCAGTCTTTACTCTAAGTAGCCTCTATCAAGTCCACCTCAGAGACAGTGAAAATGTGCATTAAGCCATATTCAGAGTGTATTGTAAGCATTCAGCTTGGAACTGTTGGCTGCACTGGTTGTTACCTGCACCAGTTGTTACCTGCACCATTGATTTTAGGATGAGAAGTAGTTAGAAATCCCGAAATAAGACACTTTCTCTGTCAAAAATGTTCATTCATGGACCTCCAAAATGTATGGCAGGAGCGTTTTTCCAGAATTTGTCAGGTTCCTTGGGTCTGATAATTTTGTAACAAACGCTAATGTGAAAGTTAACATCTGCCTTAAGGAAACATTCACTGAACAATGGCTTCAGTGTGACCTGAACTAAATATTTCCTGGAGTTTACCAACACCTGATCCTAGACATTATCGGAAACACTGCTCACGCGCAACAAAGTAAAACCACAACTCCTTTCCAACAGGCAGAGAGAGACAGGTTTGCATGGAGCAGAGGAGCTGCCCTGGGCAGACAGACCCACAGAGAGAAGAGAATAGGCATGGTATGCCACACTGCACACTTACATAGGGCTATTCCGGACCTCCACAAAGCCCTGGAAGAAACTATTGTGTTTTAATTGTGCAAACCCACGTGGCTGATGAGAAAGACAAGGGTGGCTTTTTTGCTTATTAGAATTCTAAACCCAGTGCTTTGGTATGGCCTTTTTCTCTGGAAATGCCTCACTGTTGAAATATGCTGTGTCTGAAATCCCCTTTCTCTGAGTCCTTCTGGAAATAGCTTTCCTGTATGTAAGGCTTAATTTAGAGCCAAGAGACAAAAGGATCCCCTTGGAATCACACCACGTTAGATGACAGAGGACCTGAGGGGTGTGCAAAGTCTAAGTCAAAAACCTTTTGGGCGAGCTATGGCATAAATTCCCAAGTGTTTGTGGAATTCCTCTTCTTTTCAGTAATTTTGCCAGTATTCAGGTTTTCAGGTCCCCCAGAATGTCATTCCTGTTAGTTGTGTTTTGCTCTGTCGTCACTGTGATTCCACAGTGCTGTGAATTTTGCTTGCAATTACTCTAATGAAGAAGAGGGGCAGAACTAACGCAGAAAAGATTGTCCCAGTCAAACACCTACATGCAAAACTGAGGGGTTTAGGTGATCATAAGGAGAAAAGTGTTCTCCAGCAAGCTGTGTAACTTTTCAAGCAAACATTTTCAAGATAACACACATTGGTTTCATTTATAATAAGCTGAAAACAGACTTGTTTGGTCTAAGATACACCTGAGGTGAGATGTTTGCTTGGTCAACAGGAGATTCTGAGATATAATGCACACCTATCATCATCTTGGCTTTTTCTATCAACATTAATCTTGGATTTTCAAGGTTGCTTGATATCGCTTGGGTGGGGGTCCTCTGACTTCTGTTACATTTTTCCTGCTGTTTGTTTCTACCAGTACTGGAAATCCAATGAGTTCGGTGATCCTTGGCGTGAAGTATTTGAGCCAGTCCCAGGTTTTGTGATTTTTCTTGTTTGATCGTTTGTTTTTACAAGGCCATTTTCCAGTGCAAGATAAATACTTCCTAAAGAAAAGTATTTTTATGTCTTAGATTTCTTCCTTATTTTTTAATAATGTATTGTCTTGGGCAATTAGAGACATCGGGGAATGAATAAAATCAATAACCTGCTTGTAAGCAGTTTGTCACAAGTGTTTAAATTCCTACTGCTTGGTGTTTCTAGGTGGTAAGACCCCAGAATGGGTCACTGTGATCATCGACACCAAACTTCTGGCTGGGCTAAAAAAAGACCTGCAATAAAGAAACATTGAGTGCTGATTTAGCAATCCTCTGCGATGGATCTTGTCACCAGGTAAGTTTACTAAGCTTATTACAGTCATTGATAAACATTACCACCTTACTTTGACTAGGTTTGTGCTGTAGCTTCCAGCACTGAGATCTCATTCTGCCTTTTATCTGCTGAATACGGAGCTGTCTTGAATTGGACGTGTTTCCCCAGAGTGTTAATTACGACTGAATGTTGAACTTAGAGGTTAGTAATTTCATTCCCTCCTTGCCTAAGCAAAGGTTTTGAAGCTGGGTTTCTAAGCAGACTCTCCCATCTTCAGCCAGAATATTTTATGCCGGCAGAGATGGTACCCTGCTTTGCTGATGGAAACCAAGAGTGGCCAAATGAGCCAAACACGCAAATGCAGCTCAGCCATCCTGGTTGCTGCCCCTCCACTACCTGACCCCATGGCCAAGACCCTGATCTGGAACTGGATCATGGTTTTACATCTGTTGTGGCCATATCCAGCCGGTTACCATCCCTTGTGGGATAAGCCTTGCAGTGGGCATTGCCAAAGGCTGACGAGGTCTTTGGTGCAGTCAAAAAGTCCTTGCTTAAAGCTAATGGTTCCCCAGAGTCGCACCCTGGTCATCTGAGGGTGACTGGCAGGTGCACCCCTTTCATCTTTGACTTTTTCAACCCAACTTGCAGGGTCTGGCAGAACTTTAGATTACTTCGCTTTTCATTTGGCATTAGCACACTTGAAGCAAGAAAGTTTATGCCTGGAAACAGTTGGCTGAGGTCTGAAAGTAGAAAATATTAAATCCAGGCATGGAGAGCTTTTAAAAGAGCAGGAATTTCATGGAAATAAAAACAGTCTAGTCCATTAAGTTCCTCTTATGGACTTTTACGAGGACAATTATTAATACTGTTGAAAATTATACTCGTGAAACATGTGTTAATGGGAGCTGTACTGGCTGCTGCCAGAAAAACTGCAACCTTTACAGCTCATTTGGAGACAGAAATATTCGACAAAGTAGCCTACAGGGTGCAAAGGTTCGCGTGGTGCAGGCTTAGACTAACTTAACATATGCCCTCTGTAGCCCTGGTATTGTCCAAAACCTAATGCCCATAATAGAAGAGGGAAAAATTGGACCCCAAGTGGCAAGGATTGTAAGCCTTTGGAATTCTCCTAATCAGAGATATTCAGCTATTTTTAGTTTATAATGTTTAGTCAAATAGCAACAATGATTTTTCTTCTTTTTTCCAACTCAGCTGCACGGTATGTTGGAGGGGGTCTTGATGGCCTGTGACCTTGCCTTTATCTGTCGGTCTGTCACCACTGGTCTTCAAAGTGCAGCTTAAAGGATCTGAGGCTTCTGTGTGGCCTTGATGTGATCTGCTTTCCCGGTAAAGTTTTTCATTAACGGGTGCTTTTTTAAGCTGGTTGGAGCTTGCTTTGCTTGCTCTGTGGGATGCTGCTGGCTCTGGAGCTCTCCTGACCCCCGCAACCAGGTTTAATAACCCTGCATGGCCAGTATTTGCAAGCTTTGTGTGCATGGTGGATGCTGCTTCTGCATGGCGGATGCTGATTCCTGCCCCATTGAGCAGGCTCTTTCTTTTCTCCTCCTGCCTCCAAAATCTCCATCAAAGGCTCTCAGAATAGAAAATTTTTTTTTTTTGAAGTACAGTTGGTTAGATACAGTGATATTAGCACAGTGCTTACCCACCTGCTAATGGTACTGCCCTTCCCTCCAGCCTGGGTTCTTTTCGCTGCTGTGTCAACCATGCATTTCTCTTCCTCTAAGTCTTGAGAGAGAACATACCTAACAAAAGAGCAGTCATGCCACATCAGACCACTGGTCTGGGTAGCGTGGTATCCTGTCTCCAATATTTGCCAGCAGCGCATGCCTAGGGTAGCGTGAAAAACAGGACAAGCGTGCATGATACTCCGGTGTGGTCTGCCAGCAACTCGTGGTTCAGGAGCTTTTTGAGACAGAGCTGTTGTCTGTTATATTGAATAATATAACTTAAGGGAGTTTTCTTCTATGCCCAGAGACTTTTTTCCAGCAGAATTTTAACCTCCCTCCTGTTCTTTGGAGACAAAGGACAAAAATCTGTTCTGGGGACATGTGGTTCACTTGATCCCTGCATTTGAGTGGCTTTTTGTGGACACCTGGAAGCAATTGTTGGTGAGGCTAAAAGACCTGTCTCAGTCACCAAAGGAAAGCTGTTTAGACATCCATTTCTAGGGCAAAGCAGTTAGATGTCCCTGCGCAAAATGACTGGAAGGGCTGAGTGCGGAAAAACCTGTCATGGCTGTGTCGGGGTCTGGGACGCGCTGACCGTTCACTGCCGTGGCAGAGGGGACTGGCTAGCTCCCCTCAGCTGGAGGATTACCACACCGTTCCTACAGTATGTTCTTGCGAAGAGACTTTCTCACTCTGATTTTCCTGCAGCACAAAGACGGACAGCCTGTCCTGTGTGTTTTGTCCATCAATAAACACGTGGGACAGCAGGGATTGATCGACTGCTGTCCCTGCTCAGCAGGTTCCCCAAGAACAGGCTGCAGCTTCTTTGCTCAGACTGCATTTGGTCTCAGCCAGTTGGGGATCCCCTGGCGCACCTCTGGTGACATCCAGACTGGTTACTGAGCATCGGTGTGGGGAGATGCAGCCCCTACCTGTGAAAGAGTATGTCAGGGCCCCCTTTATGGCAGACCTGACCATCGACACACAGCAGCTCTTTTCCCCCAGTTCCAGCAGAAGGGTCTGACAAACACTGACTAAATCCAAGGGATGGGAAGAAGGACGCCTCCAAAATGTTTGGTTTGCTTTAGCGCAGTTTGTGAAAGGGGCGGGCCAGAGCAATTACCAGCATGCAACAAGACGCCTGGTATGTTCATTGGAGTGTGTTTCTTTACTGCGTGTCAATACAAACCTAGAGCCATTTTTCAGAGTTTGCCGATGGCTATAATTGAAAAGGCATGAATTGCCCTCAAGAGATTCCCCACTGCTCTGCATTATTATCTGCTGGATGGCAGCTCTATACGCCATGTATCATTTTTTTCAAATAACCAGTTAATTACTAAATAAAACAACCCAGCTTTCAAGCTGATTAGCTTAGATTAATGACCAGCAGCATGTTTCACTCTCCTGAACAATTTATCATGGAAAAGAACTATGTCTTTAATGATTTAGGTACCTGGTCTATTGAGGCTTGCTCCAATCTGTACAGCCTCCAATTTGATTTAATTGCTCTTCTTAGTTTGTGACCTGGAAAAAACCAAGTGACAGCTCCCATTAGTGAAGCCCAGCTTGCAACTCGCTTGCAGTGTTACAAAGGCTCACTGGGTGTCTTTCTCTGCTGACTTCATTAAGAAGATATATAGAGGTCAAGTGTCACTTTGGCACAGAACAAGTACCACGCTGTTTATCAGCTGAAACAGGTTGAATCAACCTGTGTATTTTATTTAAGTTTATATCCATTCTTTTTTCCTCTTACGCTTTTTAAAAGATGTTTTTAGAAGCTCCTTGTTTTGTTTAAGCTAAGATTGAATTTACAGACTGGTCTTAAAGGCATTAATTGCAGTTCATTTATTGTTACTTTGGTATGAAAACTTCGGCATTGCACTCCTCTCCAGTTATTCAATAAAAGATCTTTTGTTATAAGGGACTATTCAGAGCCCTTGAGTTTGCTTCCTAATTAATATTAGACTTCCTTGCAGTTGTGTTCTGGAGTACAAATGCTCACTTCCCAAGGATGTTGCTGCAAAGGCACATTGAATGTGTCTTTAAGTGCATCCTGAATTACTGACTTATTATTGGGCAAATCCCTGAAGTCTTCACTTAGCCAAAACTCCCACTTAAGACAATGGGCCTATGGGAGTCGTCTCATCATTAACTGAGCTCCAGCAGTTGTCTGGCACTCGGTGAACTAAGTCATGGTCACTGCCCTGAGAGTTTGCCATCTCCACTAGAGACAAAGACTAAACAAGGCTGAGAAGATAATGAGGCAGCATGAGCTGAAGCTGGGCTCCTGGACCCGGGGCTGCACTCTGTTCTTGAGGTGTTTATGGAGGGACAGGGGACCGCTGCTAACAGCACTGGTCGCTGTAGTGGTATTAAAGGCAGATTTTGGCGTAAGCTGTTGCTAATGGGTTCTTCCATCGTGCTTTTCAGCAGAGAGGCCAAAACTGATTGAGGTCCTGCTATGTCCTCTCCTTCTAGGGCTATTTGTGGCCCTCCTGGACTGGGAGCTGCAGGCTGCTGAAGGAGGTTGCTTTGCACTGTCTTGTTCTGGGATTTGCCGTCTGAGGGGAAGGTACTGTCGGGCTGACACTCCCTAAGGTTTTAAATCCCTGAGGTTAGATTGCCTGGTGGGAAGGCCAGGACAAGCCCACCACAGACACCTGGGTAAATGTTTGTGTGGTAGCAGACAGTCCCCAGCTGCAGCTCCCCGATGCTGGCTGTGCGAGTCACCACCAGGTTACCCGGGGAAAGCTCTCTTGTGAGGAACAGACGTAGCCACCATGTTGGTGACACTGGGTCGAGTGGCAGCAGCACATCCTGCCCATATCAAGGCTGACTCCATGGTGCTGGTCACCCAGGGGGGCCAGGAGGAGAAGCCTGGAGGAGGAAGGGGGGCACTGACGGGCTGGTGAGGAGGAGAAGGCTTTGGAGAGAGCAGGAGCTGTGGTTTGTGCTGGGGGAAAGGCAAGGTGGGGAAGCGTTAAGTGTTTTTGCAGGTAAATTGTTACCTTGTTGGGGGGGGTTGGTGGGTAAGCAGACTCACAAGGCAGCCACATAGCCCAACTCCCCCCCCCCCCTTTTTTTTTCTTTTTCCTATCAAAAATATAGCAGGCCTAGGAGAGGATGGCTGTGACTGCCGGACATACATTCACAGGCAGCTCAGACAAATCCGTAATTTTTGTTTCTTCCTTGCCACAGGCAACTGTTATTGGTAATCCTTTTTGCAAGAAAGCAGGATCTGGGGGAAATGTGGAAGGGATTGATTTGTACCAGCGCAAGCATCATCCTGGGACCTGTGTCAGGTGTGCCATAAAGATCCCTGCCAAGCCTGCTCTAAAGGTCCACAGCCCCTTTGATCTACCCTCTGTATAAGCCTTATTGCTGCTGCGTCCCCTCAGCGCTGTCCTACATGAACCCTGAGCTCTCATATTACTGGAGAGGGGGCTATTATCCCTACAAAAATACACCCTTGTGAAGAAATGGAAAATTATTTCATTTCATATAGTCCTTGCGACTACTCTCAGGGGAAAAACACTGTACTAGGTACTAAGAAGAACAAGGTAAAATCAGTGCCTGTGTGGCAGAATAACTCCCTGCAGACAGCCTTGGAGCCACTTTTGTGCCATGGATGGGTGCGTGCCTATATTTCCCTATCCTGTGGCTGAATGACCTTAAGCATAGAATTTAACATAAATGAGCAATTGAGCATTGCTGGTTTATTTGCCACGCACGTATGTGAAACATGTGCAAAACATAATCAAGTTTCCAAGTTGTTCACCAATCTTTATTCCTGCAGATAGAACCCCATATGTCCCTATGGTGTGACCCAGCGCAGAATAGCACAGGGCTGTTCCCGCAGACAGTCCTCGCCCTCAGAGTATTGGTGCAGGAACCTCTCCAGCAGTCCTCGATCCCCAGGGCCGTGCAGCAGGACATGGGGACCTGGGTGAGAGATGCTGGTGGCAGTCACAGAGCGTGACTGCTTGTGGCGGTGTCTGCCGTGGGTCTGTCTGAATCACCTTGCAATGGTTACAAAGCTTCATCCCCTTGACCCCTTCCTTCGCTCAGTCCCTCCCGCTGCTATGAGCTGTTTTATTGGTGTACAAACCCAGCTGTGAGTGACTGTGGGCAGGTGTAAAGCCCTTTCCCTAATCCCCTGGCCATGCACCTGGGTTCCAATGGTACGCTTTGAACGTGTGCCTCAGATCTTCATTTTGGGAGGTAAGAGCTGCTTCTCACCTGTGCAAGCTGGTGTCTTATGCATGATTTTTGAGTTTTCCTAAAGCAGCCTAAAATCTCCTAATCCTCCCTTTCTGCCTTGGATTTCCCACCGGTTGCAATCCTGAGCTCTGGTGCCCGTTGATGGCTCATTTTTGTCACAAGAGAAGGTGAGTGTTTACTGTTGTAGTGAACATAGCTGCTGGCAGCTGACAGAAGAGACGTGTTACAGAGCCAGCGCTAGTCCCAGATGCTGGTGTCTGCACCATTTGGATGAGGACTGACACAAGGGATGCGTGAGGGCAACAAGTCAGCCAGAGTCACCTTTGTTGCCTGCAAGCAGCTACCCGTGCTGAGCGGTACAGACCTCCAAAGGGAGAAAGAGGAGAAGGGGAGGTCTCTCCCATTTCAAACTCCTGTTACTAATGGGGACAGGTCAGAGCCATGGGAATAAGGCACGAGGCATTGATTCATTGAGCTTTTACTTGTAATGCCGTAGATCTTCATTAATGTTCCCAGTTGTGCTTTCTGCTGTTCCCAGTGGGGCCACTTAATGACATAAAGAGCTTAATAAGGAGAAGCTGTGGTCACAGCTGAGGGGAAGGGGTCTGGTTTACTGCTGCCAAGGGTTGTGCTGTTTATCACACGCAGCATCAGCCTCTAAATATTTCTTACCATCAGGACTGAGAGAATCACTTTGCAGAGAAGGTTATCGAGTAAATCTGGCAGGGCAGAAACAGAGACCAAGAAGGAAGCATGTCTTAGGACCATATTGGTCTCTAAAAGCTTTTGGCAGAAGGCTGTTTGCTGTTACGAACTGTGGTTGTGTGTTGGCTGTGGGTGTGAGATCTTATGCGCCATGAAGTGGGGTTTTCTACCTGTTCTGCTGTCTCTCCTGGGGGGATCCCAGAGCTCCAGACAAGGACCTTGCTGATGCTGGCCCACTGCTATGGAGCTGGGGGAGCCCAGAGCCCTGGGGAGGGTGGAGGAGAAAGCCGAGGGAGGAATCTGGTCTGTCTATGAGAGTAAGGAGGCACAGAGAAGAGAAGGCCCCTCTGTGTGCTGTCCCTAGTGAAACCATCAGGTGCAAATGTATTAGAATTTATCTTTTCTACTTGTCGAAGCCATCCCACAAGACATATTATTTACAAGCATACTTGAAATGTAATGTACAAATGTATCTTAGAAGTAGATTTCCCCCTACTTATCTGAACTGACTTAGCTCCTGCCTTCCCAGGACTTAGCAAAGGGGTTTAAGCATTAAGCTTTCCAGCAGTATTTCAGCTGGACAAGTTTACTTTCCAGCTGCAGCTTGGACGGGCAGATTAGCCCCAAGTAGGTTATAATAGTTCCAGATCTGGAAGTCTTTACTTCAGTGGGAGAAAGTCACTGTGTGAAGTCACATCTCAGATGCACACTTCAGGGTCTTTCCCCCAGATGTCCACCCAAACACCCCTCCAGCAGAGCTCGTTGAGCCTTTCCCATCATTCAGGAAAGCTTCACGAGGATATCGGTGTGCAGGTGGACAAATCTGCAGCCAGGGCAGCAGTCGGGTGCTGAGTACTCTGTCATATTAAACACAGCTACAAGCTCAGTTTTCGTCTTAGCATGAATTGATGCTCAGCATTCGGTGCCGAGCAGGTGTTAATGGAAGGTCATCTAAGGCTTCTCTGCAGCATAATTATGGGACTATTTCAAGCTTTCTCCTTTGGTTTTAATGCAGATCAATGTCGTAAATTGTCAAGAATCATGAAGTGAAAGTGTCTGCGAGGCTGCTGGACCACCTGCCTTCCAGAACTGCTTCTTGCATACTAAATTTAGAAATTAATCACCTAAGACCCAAACTTCCAAGTGTTGGGAATGCTTTCCAACACTGAAAGCATTACCAGAGGCTAAAGGTTGGATCATGCCACTAGCATGAAAAGCATGCAGATGGAGTTGCTGCTGGCTCCGCAGTGCATAAAGCCTGCATGGAGGCTGCGTGGGCTGATTTCCCCGAATTACACTGTTTCTCATGCTTGTTCCCCTTAGTCACCCAGTCACTGCTCTCAGGCTCACATCTCTGTATGCACAAACTGGGGCATTGGGCTCATCTAGTTTGGGGCATACTTAAATTCTCATTTATTTCTACTCTACATACAGCAGATCTGCCCCCTTGATTTAAAGAGTTAAAGGATCTTTGGCTAGATTTGCTCTAATATCCTCCACAGTATCAAGCTCTCATTTCAATGAGTCCCACTTTCCTCCTGCAGTTCATGCTCTCTAACAGCTTTCTTTCCTCTTCTCACCTTTCTTTTTCCCACAATTTAAAGTCACTTTATTTAATTTCAAGAGGATTTTTGGAAGGGAAAGAAGGGATTACTGATTCAATGAAAACTGGAACTCTTACTTATGCTTTTCATCCTAGTTTGCAGGTGCGGCACCCAAATAACTTTTGTGCCCTGGGATATGCCGTGAGTCTAGTAGCACCAGAAAAGCTCTCCCTGCCCGCAAGGTCCCTGCAGCAGCGGGCTGATGATTTACTTTGGTGACAGGCGTGCGTGTTGCAGCGCTGCGTGCTGCAGCTCTGCTACATCCCTTCCGCTCTGGGCATCCTCCGATCGCCCTCCTCCTTCCACTCAGGTTGCCCCTCTCTTGTTGCTTAAATGTTTTTATTGCAAGGAACAAAACCAAGTCTAAGGGGAATTGGTTTTAAAATCAGGGCTAACCCCTAGACTTGGTGGGGCTCCTAAAACAGGGATTTCCTTTGCTGGGGCAACTGTAATTTTTCTGGGGTGTTGTTGCTATAGAGATGGTGTCCGATCTCTCTCTGTTAATATTGCCCTTTTGGAAGGGTCCTGAATAGGCGCTGAGGTAGGTAAATGTATGCGGTGACACCGAGCGGGTGATTTTATTCTGACAAATTCCTGCAACGTTTGTTTCCAGGCTTGTCTGAGGGCCGGGACGCAGTGTTGGGCTTTTTGTCCCACGTGCTGCCCTCGCGGGGACGGAGTTAATGGAAGCCTTGTTCGGAGCCGCTGGGGCAGAAATTTTTTTGCTGAGGGAGACAAAAGCCGAACGGGCCACCTCAGAGGTTGCTTTGGGAAGGCCGTCTCTTGTGGGCTCTCAAAGGAAATGGGAGATAACGCTCGGCCCAGGAGACTCATCGAGCGTTTTCAAGCACCCTCCTCTCCGCCCCGCTGCCTTGGGCTCACACATCTGCCTCCTGCAGCATCTTTTCTAGGGTGGCAGGGAGGGGGTTTCTCCAGAAGACATTCATTAGAGTTGTTTTTTCACAGCCTGGCAAGAGAATAATTGCCAGCGCTGTAAGATGTGGGCCAGAGATGCTGTTGGAGTGGGATGGCTGCGATGGAGCTAGCAGCAGAAAGCAGCAACAGGAGAGGTCACAACAAGCCCATACCCGACCGTGGGTCTGTGGCGGCTGGCCCCAGCACAGCAGGGCTGTCTAGGTCCCCATCTGTCATGGTTTGGGATGTTGTCCTCGTCTCTGCTCAGTTGTGATTGTACCAACAAGTACAACTGGGAGTTGAGCAGGGCTGAAAAAGCAGTGTCTAGGCTGCCAGCACCAAAGCTGCGTGTCAGCTGCTCTCTGTGGTTTTGTTTGAGGGTCTGGGTCTTCGCGCGTTTTCGGGGTACTAGTGTGTTCTCAGGAGGGCTGCAGCTCCTGGAGTCGCTTGGTTACGACAGACCATCAGCTGGAAACACATTCATGGGGTTCCAGAAACGTTGCACACCACGAAGGCTCTGAGGTGCCCACTGAAGGTACCCTGGGACCACATCAGGCAGAGGCGGGATCCCCACTGAGCTCCTCCTAACCAGACCATGCTCGAGGCCCAGCTTCTGCATCGTCACCCTTGGGGCTGGGAGCACAGTAACAGCAAGGTGTATTAGGGCAGCTGAAGAACCCTCGAGGGTAGAGGCAGGTCGTTCTGGTGCAGAAGACCTACAGGACAGGACTGGGTAAAGCACTTAAACCCAGAGTCAGGCTGGTAGTGCTCCACTCTGCTGCTCTGCTCTCTGGGGACAGCAGCGTTTCAGCGAAAGGGAAATGCATTCAGCATAAATTTAACAAAGAGCACAGGATCTTTACAACTGAGCAATGCTTTATCACTATAAAATATGGCCTTTCGATTCTACCAATTTATAAGAGAGGAAATAATTTCTAATGAATAAATTATTGGATTTAGTCTGTTTCTGCTCTTTAAGAATCCTAGTTTTTCAGATGTACTTTGTAAGTTTGGGGGGTTATTTGCTAGCCTGCCTGGGAGGGACAGCATTTTGTGGTGAGTGGAATGTGAAATAACTTTTTTTCTAAGTTTTCCTATTTAGCAATACAGTCAGTCATATCACTATTCTTCTGACTGGGACTGAGTGTCTCTTGTAGCACAAATAACCGGATCAATCCAATTGGATGTTGGCATTTTTAATGTAACATATTTGGGTATTACATCAGTTGTGGTACTGATGCAGATTATTAATCAAAGGCAGCCCACGGGCTCTGATCAATAGAAGGCTCCAGGCTGCTGGGTTTTCTCTTTTTTTTTTTTTTTTTTTTTTTTTTTTTTATTTGTGAGTATCTTTTTTTTTCCCCCCCTTTCTCCTTAATCTTTTCTCCCATGCAAAGCTGCCATTTCTGTGCTGCTTTTTCAGAGAGAGAGGTACCAGTTCTTCAGAGAGGTCAGTACATAACTAGTTGTGTCCACACAGGAAATCAGGGTTAGCTCTGTAGGACAGTTAGGATGCTCAAATGTTGGCTGTAGTGTACAAAATGCTTTGAGGCATGTCAGGAAGAACAACTCTATGGAGGTGTCAAACACAGCTCTCGCTAGGATGGCTGTCGTGTGGGACAAGCAAGACCCTTATTGTTGATATAAATTTAGTAGGAGCAAACTGATAAACAGAAAAGGGGAATGTCTCTGGTTATCTGTTTGCAGTGGCTGCTGATACAGAATGGGGAACAAAGCCATCTCGAGTGTCAACTAATCTCTCCCTTGGACTACGTGTTTTGTCAGCTGGGCGGCAGTTTGGCAAACACTTGTGTCTGCGACACGGCATGTATTCACGTGGATTGTACCATTGAGCTCAGCAAGGCTTCTCACGTGCAGAGGCTTTTGCAGAATGGAGACCCTAATCCAGGGAATTTTGTCAGGGTTACAAGGACTGTCCCTCAGCCCTGTGGTGTGGACCCACCTTAGTGGGCAAGCAGGGTTTCTCCTGCCTTGAGCCCTGCTGAGAGTTGAGAGGACTGTTGGTTTCCTTGCTCTTTTTGTTTTAATGAAAGGGTTCGTTCTCTCTAAATACACATGTATAACTTCCATTTGCTCTCCTGGGACTGGTGGCCCACAGAGCACCACAGGGCCTTGTTTCTGCTTGCGCAACATACGATTCCTTTGTAATGCAAACCGAGCAGAAGCGGCGTTACAACTCCAAACCTGGATTTATAACCATATAGCTAAGCAAGAAACCACTCTCAATAGCACATAGCAACATTTTCAGCCCGTGTAAATACGCCCCAAAGCCATACAGGACTCTTACAAAGTAAGTCTGGCTGGATGACTTGGGAATGCTGTGCTTTAAGGATGACACTCAGCATTCTACAGCCTGGAAGGTTTAAAGAAAAAGCAAGCCTTCTAATATAATACTGCCATTTAAGAGAAATCAGAACTGAAAAGCAGCTGTCAAACTTTAATTTCCTGGCTAATGAATGACCATGAATCCATTCTTTAATGATTCTTGACCCTAGAAACAAAATGTATTAGCACTCTCAGATTTTGCACAGTAGTGCTAAATGGGGCATGTAATGTACTAATTTAGTGCCTCTTTAGCATAATCACAACCTACATGCACAGCTACATTTCCTTGGCAGGCAGCTTTCACAAGACCTGCAAAGAACTTACGTAGGACATTTCACCCTATTATTCATTTCACTGATGCCTGGGAATCGATATATGTGATTTTTTTTTTTTTTTTCCCTGTTCTGTCCTTCTCCACAAAAAAGCATAAAATCATCCATTGATCTTCATGGGGTAATTAACATGCCAAGAATTCTGTGCTTTTCTCTACCTGCAATGGGGAGATATCTGGTTTTACTGTGTGTTTAACCTGTGAATCTAGAAGCCTACAAAAATGTCAAGTTTGGGTATAAATTCTACTTCCCAGGAGAAATACTGGGTCAAGCAGAATAAACTGCACTGGACAAAGCATATTACTTTGAAAGAAGCACATGATAAATATTCCGGGTAAAATTAAATTTTGTTTTGAAAAATACAGTTTTCAGGATCATCATCTTAAACATATATGTTTAGCAATGGCTTGGCCTGACTGTCCCATTCAGAAGGAAAGCAGCCTGAGAGGTAAAAGCACTCTGCTTGATGACTACCAGCTTCCCTTTTTTGACTTCTCTTTGGTCCCTGTTTGGCTTTTTGGACACAGAAAAGCACAACACGGTTATCTTGTAACATCTACAAGCCAAGGACATTTCACTGAAGCATACCCATGGCATGCCTTGTTCAACAGCTTCTTCCAAAATCTTGTGATATTTTTATTTTCTATTAATTCTAATTTTAATCTCTACTAATACAAACATGGGATGGTTGAGGTTGGCAGTACTTCTGGAGATTGTCTATTCCAACCCCCTGCTCAAAGCTTGGTCAGCTAGGGCAGGTTGCCCAGTACTATGTCCCGTTGGCTTTTGAATATCTCCAAGGATGGAGACTCCACAACCCCTCTGGGCAACCTGTTCCGGTGTCTGGCTACCCTCTTGGTAAAAATGTATTTTCTTGTGTTTAAGTGGAACCTGTGTTTCAATTTGTGCAATTGCCTCTTGTCCTTTCACTGGGCATCACTGAGAAGAGCCTGTCTCAATCTTCTTTATACCCTCACAGCAGATATTTATACATATTGATAAGATCCCCCTGAGCCTTCTCTTTTCCAGGTTGAACAGTCCCAGCTCCCTCAGACCCTGAAAGTTCAAACAAACCACAGAGAGCAACCTTGACCATGAAAGAGCAACTTTGGTTCCTTCTTTGCACTGTTCTAGCCAGGGTTTTGCTCTCCTCTGACATCTCTACTCTGGAAATTATTGCAGTGGATGAGCCCTTTGGAGGAGATGTTTCCAATGTGCTTTCAGGGGATGTGGATCCAGATGGAGCCACAAACATCCTGAAGATGTTATTGTAACACCACAACAGAATCCTTGTAGTAGTTTGCCTGGTCCTACCTGTTTTACGCAGATGCATGGGGATGTCCACAAGGAGTTTTATTACAAGATCAGGCCCCCCATTTCCACAATGCAATTATGTTACTTATTATTTATTATATTAGCATTTACTTGGTCTAAATAATATTGGGGCCACTGCAAAGAGTTCTGCGTATCTGTGTGGTCTGCAGCGGGCAGAGCACTGAGCGTGCTGTGCCCCTACAGGGGATTTGCCGTGAAATTGATGCTTCCTAAAACTCATTATCCTTCTGCGTATGTGCAGGTCTGTCCGGCCCGGGAGCCGAGGCAGCCCCTGTCCGCAGCCCTGCAGGGGATCCGTATGGACTGACCTGGGGGAGACAAAACACGAGCAAACACGCCTCGCCCTGGAAACAGACTGTCTTTGCGCTTACAGGAGAAGGTGTGAAGCTCCACACCTCTTTCCGCTCCTTCAGCGTCTCGGCACTGCTGGAGGTGTTCAGCCAATTAGCGTGGCCAATCCCTTTCTAAACGTTTTTATTTCCACGCGTAGGCCGCGCGTTAGCGAGGGAGAACCTGGAGCCATGCCAGGTTCTTTCCAGGAATTCAGGAAAAGGAAATGGGATTGTTAAATAAAACAGGCGGTGCTGCTGTAAGGAGTTCCCGAGGCAGGCTGAGAGCGCTCCCCGCCGCCCAAGCAGCGCTGCCCGCGCGGAGGGGCTCTGTCCGCAGGGAGCACCCTGCAGGGCTGGGGTCCGGGCTAGCAGCTGGCATGACAAGCGTAAGGGCAGCTCTCGGGTATTCTAGTGAGAACGCGGAGAACAGGCCAGATCGCTGAATTACCCTGCGCTTCTGCTGTGTGACTGAATGCTCAAGCAATGATGCAGAATTTAAGACAGCCTGTGTGAAAAACTTGCTTTTTGGTGAAAAACTGAGTCCTGTTGCCCTCTGAGATAAGACTCTGACTTCTATGGAGGGTCATAGAGTTGTCTAGTTTGGAAGGGACCTTTAAGATCATCGAGTCCAAGCCTCTACCTAACACTGCCAAAACCACCACTAAACCACGTCACTCAGCACCGCATCTACCCGTCTTTTAAATACCTCCAGGGATGGTGATTCCACCACTTCCCTGGGCAGCCTGTTCCAATGTTCGATAACCCTTTTGGTGGAGAAATTTTTCCTAATATCCATCCTAAACCTTCCCTGGTGCATCTTGAGGCCGTTTCCTCTTGTCCTATCACTTGTTACTTGGCAGAAGAGACCGACCCCCACTGTGCTACAACCTCTCTTCAGGTAGCTGTAGAGAGCGATAAGGTCTCCCCTCAGCCTCCTTTTCTCCAGGCTAATGAACCCCAGTTCGCTCAGGTGCTCCTCATAAGACTTGTGCTCCAGACCCCTCGCCAGCTTTGTGGCCCTTCTCTGGACATGCTCCAACACCTCAATGTCTTTCGTGTAGTGAGGGGCCAAAACTCAACATGGGTGCAGCCTCACCTGTGCTCAGGGCACAGCGCTGTGCAGAATTTGATTGATCTCTGTTCTCAGGCCTTGGGGGGTTGCCCTCGCTGTGGCTGTCGTTCCTTAGCCTGTAATTCCCACAGATACTCAGGATGAGGTCTTTGGAGGCAGGAGTGTTTGTTGGGTTTGCAGGAAGCAGCGCAGAGTAGTTTTAGGAGAGATTTTCTGTATGTCATTAATTCCATTGCCAAACTGCAGAAATACAGAGCATAATTGCTACATCTGAAACTCCCGAGCTGCGTTATTAGCAAGAAGTTAACAAGAAATCAGGAGTTGCAATTGTTGCAGCTATTTTCAATAGCAAAGATGGAGAAAGTGCATCCTCCAGAGATAATTCACAAACAGTAAAATTTATCCTGAGTTGACCAGGTAACATTTTTTCTTTCATCTCCAATAACAATGTTAAGCCTTAATTGCATAAGCATTTATAGATCATAAGGGGTTTCTTTTTGTGATAAGTGCTAAATAAATTAGTATTAAAACAATAATTAACTACAGCTGCCTCGTGATGTGCACACAAATTGCAGCTGACCATTGCTGTGGAGGTGGAAATCAGCCACTTCTTACTGATGGCTGTTCTGCTCTGAACAGAGTCAAATCTCTCTACTCCAGTTAAAACCCTGTTTTCATATATTAATTTTTAAGGTGATGGTGGTATCATCATATCGTCTGCAAGCCCTGAAATGCGTCTGAGCCTGAGGACTCTCCAAGACACATGGATGTCTGTTCAGCAGGGCTGGGCCCCTGTTAGGAGGTGAGTAGAGAACGCAAGCTCCCTGCTATACCTGGGAGTGGGGCGGGAGGCTGCCACTTGGCTTCACGGAGCCCAAAACCTTGTGCTTAAGTGATGCCTGGGGCTCTGCTGTTGCTTGGAGGCTGATGCGAGTCTTGCCGCCCCTCAAGACGATGAAGGGGAGGTTGAGTTGTAGGCTGAATTGTCAGATGAGTCTTTTGGGACCACAGGCTGCAGAGCCCAAACCGTGGGTCTCTGGGCCAGGACCATAAGAAAATTGCAAGCCGCATACTTAGGATGGGGTTTTCTTGGCACGTTCTCCCCCTTGTAGCCCCCTGCGTTGGAGATTTCAGTACCTTTGACACAAAGAGGATCTGCTCTTTGAGTTGCTGGACTCAGACTTGGCCCTGTAACCCAAACCTGATTTGCCTGCCAGCCCTCTGCATAGTGCAGCCTCACCCGGCAGACGGTGCGACCGGCTTCAGCTGATGGTGAATAAGCACACTGAGATGTGGGTCACCAGGAATGCACTCTGAAATCCCGCAGCCGGCCCAGGAAAGCGTTGCCTGTCCCTGCGGCTGGTGGCCTGGCTTGCAGGGTGAAGGTGGGAGGGGACAGAGCAGCGCCAGGACTGTGGGTGAAGTTCCCTGCTGGCAGCACTTAGCAGTAGTAGTTAGCTGGCAGTACTCGGTATGATGCTGGGCCCAGCCCAGGGAAACGCTCAGAGCAGCCGGTGCTGGAACATGCTGGCATTTTGCACTGTGAAAAGCGATGTGTGAATTGGCCGCTTTTCTCTGAGCTGGGCAGGAGGGGCTGAACCCTGTTCTCAGCAGAGATTACTCAGTGCCCCTGCAAGTGCTGAGGCATCAGCGCTCGCCCACCGCAATGCCGCGCTCCTTTTTTTAAAGAAGAAATGGATTCTTGCCATGTACTATTTACTTGGGAAACCTGGACGTGATTTCCAGGGGCTGTTTCAGATGCATCCCTGTAGCTATTCAGGAATGCAGAAACAATACCGTGGAATGCTCCGAGATCCCCTGGCTGAGGCAGCAGATCCCTTGGGAGGTGAAGGAGTTGAGCGAGGAGCAGCCGTTCTTGCCCTGTGTGGGTGCCAGCAGCACCCAAACCCAAAGCTAAACCCATGGAGCTCTCATTGCCGTCAGCCCGGGCTGTTCCCCGGGACCCGCCAGGCTCAGCCCTGTCCCAACACCCGCAGCCCAAAGAGGTGGGTGCCCGGCACCCCGTCCTGGGTGGCGCATCCCACTCGTGTTCTCAGCGGCTCCTATATTTTTTTGTGACAACAGAGGGCACCAGCGGCCCTTGCTAATGCCGGGCTCTGCCCTGCCTGGCTCCCCGGGACATGCAGGGATGCTCAGGGCGCTTTCGGACCTGTGGGAGGAAAGAGCCTGCAAGCCAAACCCATCCTGCTCCTCAGGTTTCGGTGGATGGATGCGGCGGGGCTCGCTCCCACTGGGCCCGCGTGGGTGTTAGTGATAACGTACAAGTGCGAAGAGCGAGGGTTTGGATGCAGCTGGTGAAGGTGCGTGTCGGTGGGGAGCACAGGCATGGCTGGCAGCAGGGGGGACTCGCACCCAGGAGGGCACCTGTGAGCCTTTTTAAATCCTCAAGTGGTCATTCTGCGCCTCCAGCCCAGCGGGGTCCGATCCTGCCATCTGCACCCAAGCTGAAGCCACTGAAATGTGGGAATTTGAGGTTAATCCGTAATGAAAGTCAGGCTGGGCCTGAACCTTGCCTGCGTTACACCCGAGTTCAGCCGAGACAGCTGTGTAACACATGAGCTTTGCCTACAGCGAAGCCTGCAGGGACAGCCCTGAGCTAGCTCCAAGCTGCTCCACGCCGGCACCGGTGCCAGAATAGGAAGGAGCCCAGAGCAGGCTGGCTGCTTGAGCGTGAAACCTCCAGCAGATCTGAGCTGCTGAGGTTAGGTGCTTAGTGGTACCAGCGTCGGTCCTTTTAGAGGTAACCCCTGTAAAGCGGGGGGCAGTCTGGGTGTACCCCTGCTCCGTGCAGTAGGAATGGGGCTGCTTCCAGCCTGCTCCGCCCCTGATGCGCAGATCCTCTCTCCTTCCACTTACCCACTTGTGTTTATCACTGCTGCAGGTGTGTTCAGCTCCAGGATGTCCGCAGGGGGATGCAGAGAAGTTGAAGCTGTGTTTGTTGCTTTCCTGAAGCAGAGCTATCTAACTAAGCAGGTAAGCAGCAGGCCCTTTTAGCGATAACCCACTGCTTTTGATCACTGTATCACACGGCAAAATAATCAGGGAGTAGACCAACAACATACAGTCACAAATACTTCTGACAAACAGCCCCTTTAGCAGCACATCCTGATTTACTGCTGCTGTGAAAGCAGAAACAGGCAGAGATTTTATTCCTGCTTTCTTCCCTGCAGCGCTGGGACAGAGTTCATCTCTGCTCTGGTTTGTGGGATGCTTTCTCTTTGTTTCATCTTAATTTGTGCGAGGAAGATGAAGGGAGAAAAAACAATGATGGAGAGGAAAGGGCTTTGAGCAAAGAAAAAATGTGTCACGCTGTACTGAAAATGTCACCCGACCTAGTGACATTAAGAGGACTACTTGCAAGAGCAAGAGCTCCTCACTCAATTTAATCCCTTGAGTAAGGGCTGAGTGGCTGAGTAGACGGATCCTGGCAGGATCAGGTCAGAGCGCTGTGCATATGAACCATAACCTAGAGCCTGTACTGGGGCCCCGGCCTTTTTAGTCCTGCAAATTTGATATATCTTGCTTATTGCAGCAGGACTATTTGCATACCAGAAGATTTACTCATGAGCACAGGACATTGGAAGCTCTGTTTATCCACAGCCTAGAAACATGAAGGTCCCAAATTTCTTCCACTGCCAGGGGACATGTGAAAGCTTTGAGCACATGCTACAGAGATAAGTAGAGACATATGCTTTATGCCAGGCCAAGATGTTTTCATAAAGAGTTTCTGGCCACGTCTGGTAAAACATTTAATAACTTTTCTGCCAGCAGCCAAAATGCAGTCAAATATTTAAAAGCAGTAATAAAAGTTCCTGTGTGAGTCAGAGTCCTACAGAAATCCTGCTAGTGAATTTCCCCATGGTAGCCTGCAGGACTAGCTGGAAAAAAATACCACAGAACTCTGCTGGTACGAAGTATTTTTTAACAAGTCCTTGGAAGTGGCATGGAATGTCCCTGCAAAGCCCCTGAAACCAGATCCCAGGCTATGTGCAGCCTAAAAGGCAATTCTGGTATTTTTTTCTTTAATTACTATAGCCGCAAATCCTATTTTACTCCTAGGGAATCACAGAGGGGCCAGTTTCGGTGTGACCTTTAAGTGGCATCTCACTC